>CAMTZC010000017.1:12725474-14073211 GCA_947086505.1 Morpho deidamia | reverse complement strand
TCATCCATAAATAGCTGAAGTTTAGCACCGGCGCCAAAGTAAAAAAAAATGTTATCAAAAATGTTTTTGGTTTCCATATTTTAAATGTTATTTATCGTATATGTTGGACCATCAATACTATTGCAATAACATAATGAAGATGCACTTAAATATAATACCGACATAAAACAACCTCTGCAATCAAGGGGGTTCCCTCAAATAGATGGAGTTTTTTTACATCCTTATAAAACGTGCTTTATTTTGACCACTTGTCTTTTATCGGACTCTTTACAATTTTAATGAAGGGGTCGCGAGCTATAGCCCTTATAGTCCTTCAAATTTATATACGATTATGTAATCGAGCTCAACGACACACAGCCAAAAAAGTTTGCATTTCAGATTACATTTATTTATAAATTTAGTTTTATTTATATATAGATTTAGTCGTCGTACCCACGATTTTTTTCGAGATCAATGTGATCGCTTAGAAGTGAGGGCAATACACGTATTATGTGCTTATTACACGGTATATGTGTTGAATACCACTAACGCGCGTAATGCGTCATAGTCTACCTACTTCCGGTGGCGCACATGGATCTTTATAAAATGATTGTTACATAATAAATAAATATATAGGCCGATGATAAAATACAAATATTATAATAAATTACAGATAACATAATAATGCATAAAATAAATAAGGTTGTATAGTAGTATACTAAATTATTCGCGGGCTATTCCCAATATTAGTAAAGGAGCGGGTAGATGTAAAGAGTTAGTCTGTCAGTGCTTGTCTTAGCAGTAACGCTGCAGGAATTGAGTTTGATTAGATTAAGTAATACTTTTGCTTACGGACATCCCGAAATACTTGTGTAACATATGTGTTAATTAAAACCAATTTTGAAATTGTTATACAAGCTATATATTATGACGCAACCTAAGACTAGACTTTAACCGCAAAGGAACTATTAAACAAAACTCTACAAAATAGGCTCATTTCTCAGGATGGATTTTTTAATGGCTAGCAAACACTCACGCTCAAGTCACATACTTTCGCATTTATAATATTAGTAGGATATCAGTGGTTCTGGTTCGTCTACAGAGATCCAAATCAAATCAAATCAAAATAATCTTTATTCAAATAAGCCATTTCAAGCACGTTTAAATCGTCAAGTATTAATGAATCAAATAAACCATTTCAGTCACTTTTGAATCGTCAAGTATCAATATGATTAATGAAGCTACAACTGGTTCGGAATGTTGCTCTTACCGAGAAGAACCAGCAAGAAACTCGGCGGTCAATCATTTAAATATTTTCAATTATACAATATTAAACCGCTGTCTTGTATGAAGCTGAAAGGATTTTCAAATCCAGGCTTTCTTATCAACCAAATAATCTTCAATTTTGTAATATGCTTTACGTATAAGCATATTTTTTACACTTGATTGGAATCTTTCTGTACACTGGTCTAGAATGGATTGAGGAATTTTATTATAGAAGCGAATAGCGAGACCCACAAATGAGTTGCTAACTCTGCTGAGTCGCGACGCAGGTATCGCAAGCTGTTTGTGACCTCTCGTATGTCTATGATACACATCAAATTTTGTTTTATATGTACTTATATTTTTCCGTACAAATCGAATATTACTATATATACATATATATTGTGATGCTACAGTCAGTATGCCTATTTCTTGGAACTTTTCGCGAAGGGACTCACGTTGCTTCATATTATAGATAGCCTGTATGGCTCTTTTTTGGGCAACAAAAATCTTTTCTATATCGGCCGCTTTACCCCACAGCATTATTCCATATGACATAATGCTGTGGAAATAAGCAAAATAAACAAGTCGCGCTGTTTCAATATCGGTTAAATGTCTAATTATTCTAACCGTAAATGAAATTTAATAAAAACTTTATTATTTCTTTATTTATATTCAAGACGGTGTAGACCGCTATTTAATCAAAGGTTATAGCCAGATAGTACGTTCAAATTCTTCGCATAAAAGTATTACGGGCGCGGACCGAGAATATTCACGGAATTTGGGTCGAAATACAAAAAAAATATTATTTTTGTTTGGCTCGCCCGAATATGTCCTGGAATTTTAAGATATTAGATGCGCCGTAATGTATGCGACCCTCCGCTTATTTCCGCGAAGGAGGCTATTTGTATTCTACTAGGGGGATGCATTTGTTGCATACATGCCAAAGAATCGCGACGTGTTTTTCCACTAATATTTTGTATACAGATATCACTATAATGTATTATTAGACATAAGACTTGGGAAGCTTGTATTGAGTTCTGAACGTTATTTCGGTCACGCATCAGAACTCTATGCTATACGGGGTTTTGGAAATGTTATGAGCGATAAAAAATTCATTTGTTCATTTTATTTTCATTCGTTCATTTATCGACATTTGAGTGATTAATAATTTTTTCTTTTGAAACCAGAACTCACAACCATGAATAGCGCCCTTAAAACTTCGTATACTGATAAATATTGAAAAAAATGTTTTATATTTTTTACATACATAATATGTGATAAACATTTACATAATCTTTTAGTAATACTAAATCATCTACTATTTAAAACTGATTATTAATTAAACTCACTCATTCTGTTTCAAGAAATCTATTTACATTAACTTAAATCTTCAATTAACATTGAAGTGCGTTCGGAGAGCTTAGTTCATTAATGGTACAAGTAAATTAGACAGGAGCCTCTTACACTTCAAACTTCTCAATTAGTACTGTACGAAACAACACTTGACTACTAAGTTATCTAATGAAAGTTCAAATGTTAAATAAACGCTCTAATAGTGCTTTAAGGGTGTAAAGGAATAATATATTGTTCATTATATAAAGTAATAAGCTGTGATAGCCCAGCGGTGAGACCGTGCGACTCTTTCGAGGGGAACACGAGTTCAAATCCGGGCAGACACCAATGAGTTTTTCTGTTAAAACTCATGTGTCTAATTGATAATTGCAATTTATCACACGCTTTTCGGTGAAGGAAAACATCGTGAGGAAACCTGCATATCTCTAGAGAATTCTGGAGATATGTGTAACCTACCAATCCGCATTGGAGCAGCGTGGTAGGTCTTAGCTCCAACCCTTCTCTCCAGAAACGGAGAGAGGAGGCCTATTCCCAGCAGTGGGATTGTAACAGGCCGCTACTTTACTTTTTTTTTATATAAAGTAGTTCACAATTAAAAAAGTAATAATAAAATATTTTGCTATAATACGTGATAAAGTAAACAGACAATATATAAGATGATAGCAAAGATGTAGAGAGGACTAACCGTTTTCATACCCGATACATGCAGAATTCTTAAAATCTTTTATTATTTAGTTTGTGGAATATCAAAAGGTACGTTTAGGAAAATTTTATAGTAAAATTTACCTAATCTATAGAATTAGGCGATACTTTGCAGAGATCCATAATCCTTTTGTGTTAATATATATAACTTTAATATGTTATTATTATTTATGGCTATATATTTTATATTACATTTTGTTAAATTTTCCGCGTTTATCACGGATTATAGCAAAATAACATTGATAACATTGATAATGTTATTTATCTCGATTTACGTAACACGTAATTTGGGTTTATATATGTATTTAAGTATTTAATTTCCGTCACCCATAACACAAGTAGGTATTAAGTTACTTTGTCGCCAAAGTACATCCTTGTGTAATTACCCCATATACTTATATTTATATTTATTTATTAAGAGTATTTTGTAAAATTTACTATCACCACAGCTAAAGAAAAAAAATAACATTGAATTTATTTGCTTTCCTTCCACTAAGTTATAAATGAAGGTTTCGACTTTGAAACATTTTATTTCGAAATCGTAACTTTCGGATTCATAATACTGATATGGACTATTCAGCTTATTTTTATTCTATACAGCAAATAGTTTTTTTTATATATATGGTTCAGAATGTTTTATTTACATCACGGCATCAAAGCAGTAAAATCTCTAGAGAAAATGAGAGTTTCATGAACACTTACAAGTAACATGTACCCTGAATAACTTCAACGTTACTAATGTGAGTAGGTGGGTAGGTTTATGGTCTTGTTTTATCACTATAATTCTTTTTACTGAAATTGTTGTTAGTTATTTTGTTATTACTATCTTAGAGATATTCGTTTATTATGTAGCATTTAGCAGAGATCACTTTTTTGAGATATTCGCGTACATCTGAAAGACTTATCCTACACGAAGCTGATTGGTGGAATCCCATTAAATTGTCACGAAGTGTAAAAATATTATTATATTTTGAATATACAATGCAATTTATTGTTAAAAATCCTTTTCTGAATATCTACTAATTATCCCACAGATTTCGCTAAATATAACAGAAAGTAATAATACATTTTCGTACACGTATAAGATAAGATTTTTCATTTTATGGTAGGATTAAGAAAAAAAAATGAAATGAAATATATTCTAGATATTGAAAAACCATAATATAAGTAATATAAAAACGTTATATACTACGTGCCTTAGAAAATTATAGGAGTTTCATGAGCACTCGCACGTAACGAGTTACTAAATAACCCACGCCATCCTAATGTGCGGGTGTTAGGTTTATTGCCTTGAATCTTTTGAGAGTTTCATATCATTTTCATTTATTAAAGCCTAAAAGAGCGAGCGCAAAAGGAACAGTTTAATAATATATCTTGTGAAGAATAAAATTAATAAATGTATACTATAAAGTTTATTCAACAAGATTAAACTGAACATTATTCTAAAAACGAGTCAAGTTAAAAAGGTTTTTAAAAAAGCTTTAAACACCACTTAATGTCCCTATTGTTAACCGTTGAACAGTACCCTCTTTGTTAATCTTAGGTTAGCTTATCTTAATAGCAGCATCAGGTAATGCTTATCATAAACATACATTGTCATCGGGACTGGTCCAGTATGTAAAATTTCAGCTCAATCGGACCCCGGGAAGTGGGTCAAATTTAACTTACAAGATTTACAAGCTTTTAAAAAGAATGCTTATGCGTGATAAATTCGGTACTCTCAGCTATAACGCTGTTTTTCAGTGCCCTCTTTATGACTAAGACTGCTGCCAATAATATATTTATTTATTTTTATTTTCAGGTGACAAGAGTTGCCGTGTGGTATCCGGTAGAATAAAATAGACCACCCTCATTTCTTACCGAGGTGTCGTAATAGGCGACTAAGGTAAGTTGACGTCAGACCGGTCGTAAAAAACGTAGCTAAATCATGTGACAACATGTTTGTAACATGTTGCGCCGACCCCACTTAGAGTGGGATAAGGGCAGGAGAATGATAATGATGTGGTGACAAGGCTGACTCCTTTATCACATAAAGAATCAGCTTAGCGATTCAACGCGGAAACGCTGCCAGCATTCTTGGGACCATTCCACGTGGGCATGATTTGTATAGTACTAGCGTGTAAGTAATTTAAGCTAGACATAACGTGTACATTTTTGTTGTAAATAAAAAAAGTACGGAAAACGTAGGGTTTAGTTGTGAGACTAGACCACGGTTTAAATGTTTAAGGACGGTGGTATGACCGTGATAAGTCCTGGGCTAGTGATCAAATCCAAATCGCATGCGGACGATATATATTCTATATATTTTCTAACACAGAAAGCCTACTGTACTATTGAGGATTACTTAGACCATAGGAATGCGTGGATATAGCTACTCTTCGACCCTGTACAAGACATCAATAACTATATGTAACTAGTAATAAAAGTTATTCTTTGAAAAGAGCAACCGCCAAGTTTCTTGCTGGTTCATCTCGGTAGGAACAGCTTTTCGAAATAGCAGTAGATGTTGACGATTCACAAGTACTTGTTTACAAGTTTACTTGAATAAAGAATATTTTGAATTTGAATTTGATATTCGCTTTTATCGGACTATACCTAACATTTTACAACTAATCGCAAGTTACGCCTTCGAAGGAATTTACAATTACGTAATTTTTTATTGAAGCGTTAAATTCTCATTTAGCGGAGTGTAAGAGTTTTATGATCACTCGCGTGTAACAATAGTAATAACTTTTAATATGGGACCCAACTGCTGTAATCTTTTACTACTGGCTTCTTATTTGAAAAGGAAAAGACAAATAACATATGTCGAGAACCGGTAAAAGTTTCTTTAGTTTGAATGATTTATAGAAGCAGGCGTTACTTTGCGGAATTCCATAATACAAGCAATATAACAGAACTAACTACTTTGCTATAATCCGCACGCATCAAGCAGACCTGCTTCATATACATTGGCTTTGCATGCATTCGCTTAACCCGTGCGGATTATAGCAAAGTAGTTAGTTCTGTTATATTGATTCTTTAGTTTGATTTAACGGTAATAGTTTAGACTTAATAACGACGACCTAATGTCTTTAAATGAGTTATTAGTAGTGTCTTGTATATATTTTTATAAAATATGAATTTCAAAAACGGCTCCAACGATTTTCATGAGACTTAGTATATATGCGGTTTTGGGGGTTATAAATCGATCTAGCTAGGTTTAATTTAATTTTTTTTTATTTTATCTCTGTTTTCAGGCATTGTAAAACTGCTAAAATATATATAAAGGTAACTCGATTATCGACAACTTGACATTACAGACGTGGAAAAGGGTAAGTAAAAGTAGTTAATAAATAATAAGTAAAGTAAAAAAAGTAAAGTAGCCGCCTGTTACAATCCCACTGCTGGGAATAGGCCTCCTCTCTCCATTTCTGGAGAGAAGGGTTGAAGCTAAGACCTACCACGCTGCTCCAATGCGGATTGGTAGGTTACATATATCTAGGTTACCATAATTACGAAGAGCCAAACCGGGACGCAGAAGAGAAAGAGGCTCATTTTCATTTTGCTTTTCGCTTAATTTGTGTTTTTCATATTTGAAATGCAATCAAAATTATTATGAATTGAAAACATATTAATAAATATAAATATGTTTTTTATTAAAAAGAAAAAGAGACAAAGTACAATTAATGCAAACAACACTAAGAATTTGCCCGGTTATATTTTTCACTAGAGTGCACTTTCTTCAGAATCGTTTTGTCGTGCTTAATTTTTTCATAAAATTCACTGCATGACATGTTTAAGTTGAGTTTGCACGTAAGCAAGGCTTCCACAACGCATTCTTCCATCCTCCCTCGATCGTCAGACCACATTTTTTTCATCTGTGAAAAAATTATTTCCACTGGCGCTGAAGTACCGGGTAGACACATAGCAAACTCCACAATTTTATTAAAATTTGGGCGCGGGGAACGATCGGTCGGTGCTGTTCAAGTTTGACCGGGACGTTAATGCAGACCGGCCGGGACGCCGGGATAGGGATCTCAAACCGGGACGTATGGTAAGCTTACATATATCTCCAGAATTCTCTAGATATATGCAGGTTTCCTCGTGATGTTTTCCTTCACCGAAAAGCGTGTGATAAATTGCAATTATCAATTAGACACATGAGTTTTAATAGAAACTTATTGGTGCCTGCCAGGGTTTGAACTTGTGTTCCCCTCTAAAGAGTCGCACGGTCTCACCGCTGGGCTATCACAGCACAGAAAAGCGTAAGTAATTCACTAAAATTAATTATTTTTTATCAAAACTTTAAATGTTAATACAATTAAAACTGCTGGGCTATCACAGCATAGAAAAGAGTAAGTAATTCACTAAAACTAATTATTTTATCAAAACTTTAAATGTAAATACAATAAACATTATCGTAAAACATTGGGGCGTTGCGACGGCATAATTGTTCAAGTAACTCAGCCTTGAGATGCTTATTCTCGAAACTCCTCAATTAAAACTCTTAAAGAAAAGAAATAACAATACTTAATTAACTATTACGCTCAATTGGGAAAAGTTCTTTACAAAATCCAATGAGAGTCTCGAAGTTTCTTAATTGGCACGTTAAATATATTGTCGCGCTTCGAAACTCAAGTGTAACTAATTGAATATTATTAAATCTTTAATTATTTAACTTGGAAACAGGGATGTTAAAAATTAATTGTTGTTTTTTTGTAATCGATTATTTTACTATCGTAATCTATTTTCTGAAGATTATAAATCATTTTTTATAAATTATGTTTCGAACTCTCTTTTTCACTTTTTTACAATGCAAAAAGAACAGCAATTTTAATTCATACTAGTCCAATTTAATGAGTCTTTATTGTAATTAATTATTTATATTAAAAACCAATAATTTAAATAATTTATAGAAGCAGGCGTTACTTTGTGGAATTCCATATTACAGGCACTATAACAAAACTACCTCGCTATTATCCGCACGGGTTAAGCGAATGCATGCAAAGCTAATGTGTATGAAGCAGGCAAAATTTGAAAAATGCACTTAAAGAGAAAAACTTACAAGGAGAGATTACTACTTGTGGAAGGTTGAGATATAAATTTTCGCGATGATAAATATCTAAAAAATGTTCTTGGACCCAAAAAGAAACAAAAGAAAAAGTTCTATTGCGAGTTGGTCAAAAAAGGCAAACGTTTCCCAATCATAAAGCAACGGAAATTTTCATGCTTGCGCCACGTTAATGTACAGTTAGACAATTAAAGAAAAAGCGATAAAATGTTCTTAAAATGATAATGATATTTTCACACATAGAAACCGGCGTCAATATGCCTTAAATTGGGAAAGTACAGTCGGGAATTTACAAAAAGAGCTCATGATTAGACGGTTAGTTTACCAGTAGGGTAAATCCCGTACTTACAACTTTAGAATGGTTTGTAAATGTGAATATGTTCTCATATTAAAAGTCGGGTAATAGAATTCGGATGGCTATGTGTTCAGAGGGAGGCCTAAAAAGAGTTGATTGGAATGTGTGAAGTTATGACATGCATATAAAAGGAGTAGCGCAAGAGTTGACGAATGGTAGAAGAGAATGGAAGAGAAAAACATGTTGAGTCGACCCCACTTAGAGTGGGATAAGGGTAGGAGAAAGAAGATTAAAAGTCGAGTAATAGATAGATTCTTTGATTAGATTCCTGATTCAAGATTTGAAAACAGAATGCAGGTTTGCTTAAAATTATTAGTTTCCAATATACAGCTCTCTACTTCCCTAATGATCGACTCACAAAAATATCTGGATTTATCCCTTAATCTATACTCAACCGAGTCAATACAAGAGTTGTAATAATTGAGACCCTTCAATCTAAGCCCTTTCGAAAAAAGGTACGCACTCGTATACTTGATTAATTGCCGACGTGGTTTGCTTTAGGATAATTAGGCTTTAGGAAATTGACCTAAAAAATTACTTTATAGTGATTCTAATCTGGTATAGATTTATAGTAAGAGCTGCAGGCCTACCATAAACGCTTATTGCGACTCAATTGAAGACGTAAACGACGACCGCGAACCGCTTTCTTTTCGTACCATGTAGTGTGGATTGCATTGGTGTCGTAATGTTTGAAAAGGATAACGTTATATGAACTATACATAACTCTGTCTCTTTTACTCACATGTTCTTAGGACGAATTCCGAACGCTCATTCGGCAATAAGTTAAAGTGTGCTTCTTTAAGACGTCATGGTATGAAAAAGCAAAACAATTTGGCTTACGTCTTCAATTGAGTCGCAATAAGAGTTCTTGGTAGGCCTGCTGGTCTGATTTAGTAGTAGAGCAAATACCTTCACATGCCTGCCTATTACTATAATTATAAATACTTACACACTAGTGGTACATGTAAATAATAAATAATAAATAAATAAATATATGGGACATTTACACACATGGTCGTCCGTCTCCAAAATAAGTAACTTAATACTTGTGTCATGGGTGACGGACAACTGGTAGATATACTACATATATAAGTTTAGATACATACTTAAATACAAATACACACCCAGGCTCGAAGAACCAACAATTTGTTTATAGAAAATGTTGGCCCTCGGCGGGAATCGAACCCGCGACCCGCGGAGCTGAAGGCAGTGTCACTACCCACAGCGCCAACGGGCCAGTCAAATATAATACATTGATTTTATCTTTGCCAGCTAGTTTTTGACTAGTCATAAATTAGTCAAAGACTATCAGCAAACTACCTACTGACTAGATATCCAGCATCATTCAACTAACCATCGAGCAGTCTTATCAGTAGTCCATAACAAAGAACTTACCAATGTCGGATAGGTACCAGCCACTGGCTCAATCAGTCACTAATTTCTCGACAAGCCGTAAACCAGAACAAGACCAGATTTTTTTATTTTATTTTTATTTTTTTTATTATTCTTTTTATTTTATTTTTTATGATCAAAGGCTAGCGCCTGGTTACGATCTCGTCTGATGGAAAGCGAAGGATGTAGCCTAAGGTGGACTGCACTTGCCACTATAGTGTCTATTCACTCTTTTTTTGAATTTCGTCAGATCGTAAGAGTCCGGAAAGATAAATGCGGGAAAGGAGTTCCATATTTTGGCCGTGCGCATGAGAAACGATGACAATAGTACCAACTAGGCATTTAAATTTGATTATATGGGCAATATAACAGAACCAACTACTTTGCTATAATCCGCACGGGTTAAGTGAATGCATGCAAAGCCAATGTGTATGAAGCAGGCAAAATCTACGCACCTTATACATGCAGGACCAGCCACCACATGCACCCCAAGGCGCAATTCACCAGCAACAACGAACACAAAAGCAGCACACACACCCACCACCACAATCTCGTACTGCCACAGTACGATTTTTGTCGTGAAGCCTATCCTCCTGATGATGCTTCGGTTACGGGGCGAAACGATCGTCGAAATTGTGGTGGTGGGTGTGTGTGCTGCTTTTGTGTTCGTTGTTGCTGGTGAATTGCGCCTTGGGGTGCATGTGGTGGCTGGTCCTGCATGTATAAGGTGCGTAGATTTTGCCTGCTTCATACACATTGGCTTTGCATGCATTCACTTAACCCGTTCGGATTATAGCAAAGTAGTTGGTTCTGTTATATTGCTTGTATTATGGAATTCCGCAAAGTAACGCCTGCTTCTATAAATTAAATTGATTATATGGATTATTTGTTGATACTTTGACTTTAAAACAATAAAATTACACTAACTTTGCACCGGTAGATTCCGATAGTTGTGCCCAAAGTTTGTGCGTGATTTCCCCAGGGTCTTTAATAATTCAACTGGTCTTGGCGGAACTTTTGTTTCAGTAACGGGGCAGTTAATTAATTTATTTAGTGAATGTACCAACTGCAGATCAATGTAACTTAAAACTTAAATAAAATAGTGAAATTTTTTATATATATTGTCTTTATTCTTTATGTTTATAGCTCAAAATTGTCCGCCGTGTTATATCCGGCTGAGTAGAATAGACCACCCTCATTTTTTACCGAGGTTTCGTAAAAGGCGACTAAAATAAGTTGACGTGAGGCAGGTCGTAAAATACGTACTCAAATCTTTTTGACAACATGTTTGTAACATGTTGTGCCGACCCCACTTAGAATGGGATAAGGATGATGATGATATCAACAATTGGATTTACGAAATTTGCACGACCTATTTTAATAATTGGTAAACATTTATTTAGAAAATACTTGCTTACCCACTAAACATGAAAAAAAATTGTAAAAAAAGGAGAGTTTAAAAGAATAAACAAGTTAAGTTTAGGTAAGTATAAAGATATAGACTAAAGGTGAAATAGTTTAATTTATTTTTTTAGTACTTTTGAAAGTAATTTTTAAAATTAATTCAATTCGTATCTGAAATTTACAATAAAAAAAATATAATATGAAACTTAATTTCTTTAATGATTTTCTTCTAGTAGATTACCATGTTGAAAATAATGTATAATAGTAAAATATAATATAATATAAGTTCTGAATATACTTAAAGTTAATAGTACCCGTGATCTTATTCACTTCAACTTCAGGGTTATAATTAACCCTTTATTATTATATTTATAATAACTTATGATACAATTGTAATAAGTATTATTTTCCGTTCCCGGAAGAAAAAATGGAGTTTTTATATCCTATATATTAGCCCATTATTCTCCTGCCCTTATCCCATTCTACGTAGGGTCGGCACAACATGTTACAAACATGTAGTCACATGATCTGGCTACGTTTTTTACGACCGGCCGCCTGCCTGACGTCAACTTACCTTAGTCGCCTTTTACGACACCTCCGTATGAATTGAAGGTGGTCTATTCTACTAATCCGGATCCCACGCGGCGGAAAAAAAAAGACCAGTATATACGCTTCAGTTATACCAGATTTCAGCAGTATTGCTTCAGGGAATAAGCCGTGAAAGAGGAACATACAGACAGATAGACAAAAAGACAGTCGTGTTAGAAATCTCAAAATTTAATATTAATTTTCATAAATCCTCCACTTTACTCATATTTACGCATTTCTCACAAAATAATCCGAAAATTCATATTCAACTTTATTTTAGTTAACGTCAGTTGTACCCAAAGTTTCAGTTTGTGATTTCCCAAGGGTTTTTAATAATTCACTTTGTATGTAACAAATGAATAATCCAAATGCTTTAAGAATTTCAGAGACACATCTTCTTGACCTAGTTGTCTTATCGAATACTCAATAAGTAATAATCTTTGTATTTTCATTACAACGAGATTCATTCAAAGGGGAAGCACATCTCAGTCATTTCGATTATTGCCAATTGCCGTTTGCAGATCAGTATAGTTCTGGCACTCGACTTATGGTGTTGTAAGTTAATACAATGTTGACGATTACTAGCAAATACCTGATGAAAAAGACATTTCCACGTTCGTTGATTAGAACGATGAATAAAACAAAAATTAAAATTTCTTCTTTTTTGATTACGTTTTAATATCGAGGCAAGGCTCTGTCTTCTGAGGAATCTTACTTTATCAGCTTTATGTTTCACTTAATCTAGGAGAGGGTTCATATTTGCCAAGTATATGAGAATTGAAAAATTTGGATATATATATAAAATAGGGATTGGCGCTGTTGATTTAGTGGTAAATGTATGGCAGGCGTTCGTTTATTAAATAAAGACTAGCCATAACTATTAGGTGAGTGTCCGTGTTTAGTCAAAAATTCATTAATAAAATTTTGCTAAATTTTATTATCAATATAGTTCTCTTGTTCATGTTAATGTAGTTTTAATATGTTAACATCTGCTAATTAATTCTATGAAACCCAACCACTAATTAGTTGCCTGGCAATCCATTTTATATTTTAGTTTTAGTTTCCAGTTTTGCGACATAGTATATCTGAATACCAAACATCTATGTTCAATACAATCTCAAACACCAGACCTTCCAAGGACCGTTAAATATATATTTTCCTCTGTAGCTGATGCTCTGTATCATGATATAATGGAAATAACTTTATAGATACGTAATAGTCGAACAGACGCTTCGTTCCGCAGCTTTGATCACGTGATATATTACGACTGCAGAAAGGCACAGGTCTCGGTAATTGTTACATAAATACACCATTAAAGGCCATTAACCCAACAAAAAACAAATAATAAATTATCAGACCGCACCCATGTATCTTTCAGGCCCCACTAAATTTGGACGGGAGCGGTGCAAGGTAACAGCATTACGAGCTTGGTTCAGTAAACCACATTTTTGTATCGACTCGAGTTTTATATTTGCATACAATCGTGAAAGAAAGAGTTATTTTTACTTTAGCAATACGTTATTTATTAATAGTTGTACCCGCGACTTTGTTCGTCACCTTTATAAAACTATGTATTATGCTTTTTGGTCTCTTCCCGGTCGGGTAGACGATGAAACGGGATTTTTTATTAATTGTACTAAAAGTCATCAATATTTCTCTAGCGTTTTAGATTCGAAAGCGTTACAGATGCACCGACAGAAAGTCAGACGACAGATGTTCGCATTTATAATGTTAGTAATAGCTTACATTTTATTTCAAAATATATACCTTTATAATACTCGTTATAGGAAAAATAGAAATCTAAATCTACTAATAACATTTGTTACGCAATATCATCACTTTTGGAACCATTGTTGACATCATCATAATTTGAAAATTAAGAGTACTTGTAAAGATATTGAATGAAGGATATTTTGATAAAGTAATAGTATTTGTCTAAAATATTAAGGCTGTGAAGATCAAATATTAATTTCTTTAATGTATTAATTTTCGTTCAAAAGCGTTTAATTAACTTAAAGCAGGGCAAGATTTGTCACTTGCCTTCCGCAACGAGATAATTTATACCAGCGCACACGTTGCATCCTGTCACGATATATTTCGTGCTATGAACACCTAAACAGAGTCACATTAAAAAAGAAAATCTTATAATAAACTATAGAAGCGATTAGATTGGAATTTGGACAGTTTCATTAGGGACTTGATGCGGCAGGTCACGGAATCTTGAGAATAGAAATCAATGTTCTTTGTATTATTTTTTTATGATAGTTTCGACCTTTACTTTTCAATGTATCACCTGATGGTATGTATGTATGACAGCTTTATCTGAAAATAAACGATATAATAGCTTAATATTAATTCTTGTTGACGCATTGTAATTTACATGGTAATTATCATAGCTTTATTACATACTACATTACACTCACACACACTTTATCTCTCTCCCTCTCTCACACTCCGGGCTCGCAACACACGCAATCACGCACACATATACGAAATTTTTGTTATGGATTCGGATTTAAGATATTATATCTGGCTCATAGCAACAAATTTTCTTAATTTTAGATTATTGCATGATAAAAGTTAATTCGCAATTGTAACAATTTATTTTAATTTTAATAATTATTGAATTTTTTGTACTATTTTGGGAAGGTTGATGCTCGCGGTACAGGGCGGCCTAGTGCGAGCATCAATAGATATCTGTTCATTTAATTTATAATGTTATTGTGTGTAATGTAAATAAATAAATAAATAAATAAATAAAATGAATAAATAAATAGCTTATCACGAAATAAGTATCATTTAAATATAGAGTTGCTATTTGCACGTACTCACAACAAAGCTACTGCTTTTTGGATTTTTAGAAACGTAAAGAATGCTAGCGCGGTACCTTGTTAATAAGTGTGGGTATTTATAATATTACAGTAACAATTATTGAGTGCCGGTAATTTATTAATAATTTTGCAAGGATTTTTTAATAATAATAGCTTTAGGATCCAAAGTAGGATTTATAAAAGAAAACAAAATTGACACGTATGTAACCATACAACGCAATAAATATAATGAGTCACGTGAACCGACCAACTAACAGAGCTTTCTCAGGCGGAAGACAATCGTAAAAAAGTGAGCTCTTTTAATGACCTGGTCATTAAAAGAGCTCACTTTCTTCTCTTTCACTTTCTTCAGCTTCACTTTATTATATACCCCTGGATAGCCGGTAACTAACTATAAATTAAGTTGAAAACAATAAATTGAGACACTGATTAAAAATTGTTGCTGTCCACAATAGATTACGTTTAGAAGGTATAAATATATATTCTTAAGCTTAATGATTTAATATTAGTTAAAATGGGCGCATTTTTGGAATGTGATATTAAACGTGTTGGTAATAATATCCATCGCGTATTGTTATTAATGCGCTAATATTTTTAGCAGAAGTTAAAGAAGATTCCGAAAATATCGACACGTCAGTGGTGCCTTAGTATGGCTGTCGTAAGGCCTGTAAGTGCGATAGAAAGCGCAACAGTGGTCAAATTTTATTATCCCAGGGCAGTGAGTCTTTGATACTGTCGTAGTAATTAGCAACGAGGAAATATTAAGTATTCGTAGTATTGATTTGTACTTGACCTCAACAGCAGTAGCAACTGCATTTCATTTCAGAACTAAGTCACATATTTTTTTTATTAAAATTTATTTATTTATAAGGCTTACGAGTATCACCTAAAAATCATACCCATTTATAAACTAATTACCTTTCTTACATCACCTTTCTTATATGTTTCTAATTTATAGGTATGCACAACATTTATTTAACACTTCAAACAATAATGAATGCAATTTTTTTGTCTACATATAAATAAAATGAAAATCAACAATAACAATATATAAAAAACAAAAATATATACTTGAACTATAAACTAAAATATAAGTTTATATTTTAGAATGAATTAATTCTAAAAAAAAACTTATGTGACTTTGGTACAATTACTTAGTAAAATCAAACAATACTTATGCTACTTAGCTCTAAGCTCAATTAAATTACCAACTATTCCAATACATCTTGTCTCCTGAGAAATTGCAATCGCTTAATTAGTGTTACATACTCCTAGCATTCTATTTGTCTACTTTGATGTACTGTTTATTAATCATACATCATTCACCTGTCCTGATCCCACTTCAAGTGACACAACATGTTTTGAACATGTTGTTACGTGATTTGGCGAGTTATTTTACGACTGAATTCGGTAAAAAATAAGGGTCGTCCATTCTACTTAGTTGGATATCACATGGCGAGACGACTTACCTTAGTCGCCTTTTACAACACCTTGGTAAGAAATAAGGGTAGACTTTTCTACTCGGTTGGATATCACATGGCGAGACGACTTACCTTAGTCGCCTTTTACGACACCTTGGTAAGAAATAAGGGTGGTCTATTCTACTCAGTTGGATATCACATGGCGAGACGACTTACCTTAGGCGCCTTTTACGAAAGCTTGGTAAGAAATGAGGCTGTTCTATTCTACTTAGCCGGACACCACACGGCGGCTATTTGTTAATCATGCATTTCTAACATTAAAATCTAATACACATCTTCCACGATATGACTTTCCGAGCAATCGAGCAATGAAAATTTTTAATATATAAGTAATATATTTTTTAGTATATAAGCCCCATTATAAATGACATCATATAAGATAAAAAAACAATTGATCCACCTCGCTTATGAACTTATTTATATTGTATACTAAATTTCATTATTCACGTTCAATGGAAGCATAACCACGAAATTATACAATGTCAATAAGAAATTCGAGTCTCCGTTTCTATTGTTTTAATATAATGGAAGAGTATTCGAATATAGCAGACATTCCGCATAATAAGTGTAAGAAAATAATAACATTGGAGTCGTCGAAAATTTAGGTACGTAAAGTAAGCGTTAGAAGCTCCAGAGCATGTTTGCCTTTGAATTATGAAGACAATTTTATTCCCCGAAGTGTCTAGTATTTAAATTCCAGGCCGCGATAAGTTGGAAATCGTTTCTGAACACTTTTTTCTTTAGAAAATTACCTTCGAACTTCTTTGTTCTACAAAAACTGTTTTTTGTGAATAATAATGACGACTCAATATAATTCTAAAATATATATTTTACAGTGATTCGTGTGGTATAGTTTTTTGTACATCATGGTAGTAGAATCGTTTTGGAAATTCTAAATTAACTAAAGTGGATTATATTAAAACTATTAAATTAAATATATACATATTTATATCCGACCATAGGATAAAAAAATTAAATTAAAGTTACCTTTACAAAGACTCAATCTATTTTAAAAGAATTCGTGTATTGTGTTGTATGGCTATAACATTGTATAACAAACTCTCTGACAATATCAAAAGTATGACAGTTCCTAATTTTAAGAAAATGCTGTTTAATTATTTATTGGATAAACTTTATTATAACATTAATGAATTTTTGGCAGATTATAATTTATGACATTTAGACTTAACATCTATGACTGACTTTCTTTTTCCTTAATTTAACTTAATTTTATAATTTATTAATTGTGTAATAATGTAATGTTTGCACGCCCGCAAGGCAGAATATGTAAGATACGTTATAATTTAATTCTTAAGAACTTTGTACTCATATTCCGCAAATAAAGAAAGAAATATAATAAATACATATATATCCTATCCTTACTATATTTTTAAATAAGTTTTATTTAGTTTTTTCGAGTTTTACTCAGTAGAACTCACTATTAGTTCTTCATAATAAAAATGGTATTATGATGATTATAATAAATTTAAGAAAGACTTAAAGCATTGTATTCAAATATTTTTTGTTTCTATACGAATTTTCATTGAAACTGAATTTGAATTAGGTGTGAGGTATCTTTAACCAATTAACAAATCTCTATCGATTAAAAAGAGCTCAGAAAGAAGAAGGTATATCTGAAAAAATCTTAATTTATAATAACGAGCTGTTACTATCCCACGGTTGGGCATTGGCCACCTATGTCCATATTTTAAAAGAATGGTTGGATCAAACACCCACCACTATGCTCCAATGTGGAATGGTAGGTTACATATATCCCCAGAATTCATAAGAGATATGCAGGTCTCCTCACAATGTTACCTTCACCAAAAATAAACAAGGTATAAGGTAACTATATAAGGTTTAATCTAATACATATCTAATTAAGGTACTTTGACTACCAAAATATTCATATCATAATCCATTACATGAATAAAAATAAAACAAATTGTCAAATTTATAAAAAGGGGAAAATTATAAATACGCGCCATATTTTACCCTAATGGAGTTTATTATTATGTGGACTTTGTAGGAATTCTAAATAATTCATATGCCCCACTTCACATAATTCGTTAACATAGAATCATTGCTCGCATTTTCGTATCGTGGCTTTACTTTTCGACGTATTGATAAATCAAGTATATTTGAATAATATTTGTTTTTTATTAGCAATATATTTATTAGTAATTGTTTGATAAATATAAACGATGATAGAGCCGTGTGGTATCCTGCTGAGTAAAATAGACCATCCTGATTTCTTACCGAGGTGTCATAAAAGGTGACTAAGGTAAATTGACCCGCCGTGTGGTATCCGACTGAGTAGAATAGACCACCCTCATTTCATAGCGAGGTGTCGTAAAAGGCGACTAAGGTAAGTTGACCCGCCGTGTGGTATCCTGCTGAGTAAAATAGACCACCTCATTTTTTACCGAGATGTCGTAAAAGGTGCCTAAAGTGGGCCCTCTGTGTGGCCTCTGGCAGAGTTGCGAGTAGAGACTATTATCTATACTCGCAACTCGTATTTTAAGGCTATATTCTAGTATTCTAGAGACACATGATTATTATGGCCTTAAAATACGAGTATACAGTTATATTCAAATTATTAAACCATTAATTTAATATGTTAAAACCGGAAAGCCACCATGTGGTAGATACCACTAAACCAGATGGTTTAGTAGAATAAAAAGGATGGTCTATTCTCCTCGCCACCTTTTTGAGGTCATCAGTCCATCACATACTAGGCTACAAATGACGAAATAGATTTAAAAATCCCGTTTTCTTCGAGAACACAACTACCTTTATTGAGGGTACTTTAACATTTATGTGCATACGTACAAAGACGCAGTTACTTATTTTATAATGAATTCAAAATGAGGTGTTCAAAATAAAAAATATACTGTTACCCATCGAATCAAATTGTACTCATAAATATTAATAATATTCATAAATGCAAGCCCAAAATAACTTGTATTCCATATCTCAATTACGTGTATACATATTGATGTCTCTACATCTTAATTTGATCCCTACATATGCAACGTTAAGGACTTTGCTACCTCATCTTGACTCTATTACCGTCTGATGCATTTTAAACGATTGTCAACTGTAATATAAGCTACTTAGAGTTTAAAATTGCTTACAGTTTATCTGGGTTACAAGATATTCAATTTTCTCGCTCGGGTGCCCGAATCTTCATGGTCTAGAAATGGGCTAACGGAAGTATTTTGTAGTTGTTAGGTCGGCACGTAATATGTCCTTGTAAACCTTTAAGTTGTTACCAGAATATTTTATGTATCTAGTTGAAATCAGGTGAACTTTGCCTTAGAACACTTTATGAGTGGTCTAAGATACACTCTACTGAAGTAAATTATATCATCATCATTCTCCTGCCCTTATCCCACTCTAAGTGGGGTCGGCATAACGTGTTACAAACATGTTGTCACATGATTTGGCTACGTACTTTACGACCTGCCGCTTGCCTGACGTCAACTTACCTTAGTCGCCTCTTACGACACGTCGGTAAGAAATGAGGGTGGTCTATTCTACTCAGCCGGAGACCACACGGCACTTTCCTTAGTCGCCTTTTACAACACCTCGGTAAGAAATGAGGGTGATCTATTCTACGCAGCCGGATACCACACGGCACTTACCTTAGTCGCCTCTTACGACACCTCAGTAAACAGGAGGGTGGTCTATTCTATTCTGCCGGATGCCACACAGTAAATTATATTTATAATATAATCTTATTAATCTATGCCGTGTGGTATCCGGCTGAGTAGAATACACCACCCTCATTTCTTATCGAGGTGTCGTAAGAGGTGACTTAGGTAAGTCGACCCGCCGTGTGGTATCCTGCTGAGTAGAATAAACCACCCTCTTTCCTACCGAGGGTTCGTAAAATACGACTAAGGTAAGTTGACGTGAGGCAGGCAGCCGCTCTGAAAATACGTAGCTGAATCGTGTGACAACATGTTTTTCACATGTTGTGCCGACCCCACTTAGCGTGGGATAAGGGCAGGAGATTGATGATAATCTTATTAATCTATATAATCAAAATGAATCACCGAAATGTTTGTATGCGCATAACTTCCAAATGACTGCACCAAATTGGATAAATCTTTCTTTTATATGTTCGTTATTGTTAGAACAAAGTTTGTATGAAACAAAAAAGAAAAAATATGGCGCTACGAAGTTTGCTGATTTAGCTAGTATTTATACACGTATAAAGTAAAATTTGTGAGTGTGTGTGTATGTGTGTTTAGTGCTCAAAAGACTGATTTGATGAAAACATGCAAATGATGCCTGAATTTACTTAGAAAATTCTTGATATGCGTATAACTTGCTAATGCCTATGATATTTTCCTTTAGCGAAAAACGTAGAATGCGTTATAAATATCAATTAAGTACATGAGTTTTTTACTAAATTGCATTTTTGAACTCTTGAAACCCTAATTAACGGTGAGAACCTTTCTCACCGTTGATCCAATACGGCTTGAAAATTAATTGTTGACTTTTGAAACTTGTATTACATATGTAAATTTAATTTATTTTCAAAAAGGATTAACGTACTTTCCGGCCTTGCATAAGACAACAATAAAGAAATGTAACTAGTTATAAGAATTTTTCTTTAGAAAGAGCCTACTAGCGTTTTCCTCGCTGGTTCTTGGTAAATGGTTGGCTAATGCAATTTTCTGAATAAGCAGTATAATAGACTATTTGAAAGCATTTCTTTTGAATGTATTTAAATAAGGAATACATTTTGAATTCAAATTTCATATTATAATGTAACATTCAAAAATTCAAGTGCACAAACTTTTTTAATAATATTTAATTTCACGAATTGCCTTAGCTATTTGGACTTAAGTGCAATAATTAAAATAAACTGAGCTTTAGGACGATTACGGTTTAATGTCACGCCGTTCTCGAAGTTTCCAGATCGAAATTGTTCGAGTTTAAAGTTCGTGCGATATGAAGGAACTTTTGATGAGTTGATAACAATGTGATATAGAATTTCTTGTGAGAAAATTCGGAATTCAGACGTTACAATTAATTCAATCGGCTTGCTTCACTTAACGGAGAAATCAATATAGCTGAACGGTTGTATCATCATCCTCCTGCCCTTATCCCACTCTAAGTGAGGTCGGCACAACATGTTACAAACATGTTGTCACGGTAAGAAATAAGGGTGGTCTATTCTATGCAGCCGGATACCACACGGCACATATCTTAGTCGCCTCTTACGACAACTCGGTAAGAAACGAGGGTGGTCTATTCTATTCTGCCGGATATCACACGGCGTTCATTTAAAATATTTAAGATAAATTGATAAATAATTCATGGGCACTCTTTAAATATGATAGGAAGCGTTGATTAAATATATCATTACTGTGGAAAAATATCAGTAGTCAGACTAATTAGTGTGCCCTTTTCAATGCCACCCTTTTAGGAAAAAAAGATCAACCCTTGCGCACTTGATTAATTGCTGACATGCTTTGTTAACCGTTCGCTGAGAATTCGTTTTTAATTACGGACTCTAGATTGAAAAAAGGATCAACTTTTTATCACAATTTTTCTTTGAGTAAATTATTAGAATAAGCACGTAGTATCTGACAGAGCTATCACACGGGGTCACGGGTTCGAACTCCGGGTAGGTTACCAATGAGTTTTACTGTTAAAACTTATGTGCCTAATTTATAATTGCAACTTATCACGCGCTTCTCGGTGAAGGAAAACATTGTGAGGAAACCTGCATATCTCGAGAGAATTCTGGAGATATGTGTAACCTACCAATCCGCATTGGAGCAGCGTGGTAGGTCTTGGCTCCAACCCTTCTCTCCATAAACGGAGAGAGGAGGCCTATTCCCAGCAGTGGGATAGTAACAGGCCGATACTTTATTAATTTATATGATTTTTACTTTATTAAATTTATAATTCCGCAATCGATTTTAGCTTTGCCATTGCAGCAGTTTAAAAACACTGTCAAAAAAGACTAATACAAAAAGCTTACTTTGCTATTGTTGATTACTTATACGGTAAGAATGCGTGGACAAGAGCTACTCTTTGACCCTGTACAAAACAGTAATCACTAAATGTAACTAGTGATAAGAATTTATACATTGAAAAGAGCAACCGCTGAGTTTTTTTTTGGTTGGGTTTACACAACGGCACATACAATTTTTGTATATGTGTATTTTATGTTAAACAAATCGTTAATTTTAGGTATCACCTGTACAAAATGGTAATGTCTAAATTTAACTAGTTATAAGTATTATTTTGAAAAGAGCAACCGCCGTGTTTCTTGCTTGCTCTTTTCGGTAGGAACAGCTTTCCAGCGGTAGAGTTGACGATTCAAAAGCACTTGTTTACAAGTTTACTCGAATACAGAATATTTTGAATTTGAATTTGAATTTATAAAGCTAAATGTAGAATCCGTTTTAATACTTGATATATGCAGGTTTAGTAAAAACTCATGCCCAATCGTCTCCTCTAAGACAGATTCGCAAAGGGCTTTCTTATACCGGCACAGAATAAAATATAGATACCATAAGTACATTGAAATCAATAAATTGCTCCACGGAGACTTTCGGATAGCATCCGTATCATAAAAACGTGCTAGGCGTACCACAACGTCTTTTAACCGAGCGATCGCTGCTGAAACTATATAAAAAGGTAAAAAAAGGGTCAAGTGAAGACTCATGTCGGTGCGACGTGATGCAACTCTGAATAGAAATGATATGTTACGTAATGACAACGATAGAATATACCGGAAGCCCTTGTTAAATTTGTCTCTTTTTTTAAATTTTTAAACATTCTTAGTATTAAACTGACCGAATTCAAAATAAGTCTTACTTGAATTACTTGAATTGAATTGCTTTGCGATTTTGTCGTGGAGTCTCCTGATGATGCTTCGGTTGCGGGGCGTAACGATTGTTGAGTTTGTGATAGTGAACGTGTGTAGTGCTTGTGTATTGGGGTGGAAGTGGTGGGGGTTTGTGCATGTGTTTTTACGAATCCTGCACGTATCGTGCATGACAATACGTTTGGTTATTAGTGCCTGACATAAATAATAATGTGTTTATTCACTTATTATTGTGAAAAAAGATGACAGAACGCTTTTTCTGAAAGGAAATATGGGAATATTTTTCTGCGTTAGCCCCTTTATATAATAATAATACTAAATAATAATAATAAATATATGGGACATTTACACACACGGTCGTCCGTCCCCACAGTAAGTAACTTAATACTTGTGTTATGGGTGACGGACAACTGGTAGACATACTACATATATAAGTTTAAATACAAACTTAAATACAAATACACACCCAGAAGAACCAACAATTTGTTTATAGATAATGTTGGCCCTCGGCGGGAACGGACCCGCGATCCGCGGAGTGTGGGTCACTACCCACAGCGCCAACGGGCCAGTCAAATATGGTAAAAAATATCATAAATATTGGTGGTTGAAAGATTTATAGACAGACAGACAGAAAAACGGACGGACAAACTTTCATATTCATATTAGTATGGATACAAAATATTCGTCTCAATTGACGTATCTCTAGTAAGCATTCAGAGCTCGCTACGGAAATATAGCGTGAGGCGTTTCTAGCAACAGTGCCGACACGTGTCAGCCATGTTTAGAGGCGAAAATGTCAACTGTCCACAGCACAGCGTGAGGCTTGGATTTGAGGCCACGAAATATATTTTTGTGATTTAACACGAAGAAGTAGTCAGTATAAAGTTCTGAAAAGCATAAAAAGTAAATCTGAAATATCTCTCTATATTTTGCAGCTATGATACACGTCAGCTACAAATCGTTATTTGCCTACAGTGTCTAATTTTCTTTACTCTTTCTCAATAAGAATGAGACTCTCGTCATCGACTATATGTAAATTGAAACTAACTACTGGCATCTGCAACCTCGTTTGCATCGACTAAAGCGTTTAAGTGCCTTCAATAATGTAATCTCTAACCAGCTATGTATAGGTTTTTTCTATAAAAAGTATTAAATAATTAAATAAAATTAAATATTAAATATACTATTATATTATTAAATATATAAATGTGAAATAATTATTAGATTAAACAAAATTTCCTATTTTGAAAAAAAATGACGGTTTTTTCGTCTATATATAAGACCTGTTAAATAACAAATAGTTATATAGGTTCAGCGGATTAGCTGTGCAAGCGTAATAGACAGACATATTTTCCCATTTACTTGATAGTATACGAAAAGTTAAAACGTCCTTGAATGTTTCATGTAGTTCAAGTTTTTTTAATTATTTCTATACTAATATTATAAAGAGGAAAGATTTGTATTTTTGTTTGTATGTGTCTATGTTTGTAACGTTTTCGCGCAAAAACTACTGGCCCTATTTCAAAAATTCTTTCACCATTGGAAAGCTGCTTCTTCACTGAGCAACATAGGCTATATGACATTAAAAAAAAATAGGGATCCCTAGTAAAATTGTAATAAGGTGTGAAAATTTAGTCGTAAAAATCTTTCATCGCGTGCGCTGCGAAAGCTATTGATGATAGAACAAAAAAATGTTCTAGAGTATTATAGAACGCATCAATATCTACAAAATCTAAAAAATTGTAGCGACCGTTATATCAGGGCCTGCATTTGGTGAGTTAGCTTTTATTCCAAGAATACTTATGATACCCATTTTTTTATAGTTAAATAATCTACAAATAAATGTATAGTCCGACTGCGTAGACTTTCCACTACCACGAGTTCGGTATGGACGCGGGAGAAACCGCGGGTCATTGCTAGTCTTAAATAAATCTAAAGAAAGTTTAGAAGAAGTAGAATATATATTCATACACAGATGTAATATGTGATTATTTAACGACCGCTGAGCGTTTACCAGTAAATAAAATTAAGTCGTAAAGTATAAGTAGTATTCATTAAAAAAATACCAAGGTATTACAAGACCAATATTTTTTCATTTCATCCATTCGAGTTGAAAATAAAACGGCTTCGAATAATTTAATCAGGAACAAATTTAAACGGAAACTTAGACATAGTAACTGGAATATACAGTTAAGATAGTTGGACTTTAAATGAAAGACCATTCGCAATTTCGCATTACTTAAAGTCGCCGGTGAGTCCATTAAGAATATGAAATGGAAGCACAACGAATGTTGAAAAACTTCTGGAACACTTCTGCCGTTTATATGACGAAGCTCCGCACTTTTATTTTATTTCTTTTGAGAGAACTTATGACAATTTTTATTCACGTAATTTGATATATTGGAATTATTATATTATGAATGGAAAAAGACCTGCTGAAAAGCAACAGGCAGAATATTATCTGGAGAATAATAAACATAATATTGTTACTCATATAAATATAAATCGTTAAATTTTTAGTATTTCGATTCCGAACTTTTGAAAGCTGTGATAGTCCGGCGTGAGTGAGACCGTGCGACTCTTTCGAGGGGGCCACCAGTTCAAACCCCAGTCAGGCACCAAAGTATAAATGGTTTTCAAACATTATCTTAGGATTAAATTTGTCTAGTCAATGTATATGCTGGAATTCTAACTCAATCTATCACAATTTATTTGAAAAATATTTTTCTCATTAAATAATATGAACGTTTTGCAAAAGTAATATTAAAATTATTTTGCTATAATCCGCGATACAGTAAATAGAAAATGTATATGTATATAGTGCCAAATGTATATAGTGTATATAGTGTAAATGTATATAGTGCCAAATGTATAGTGGACTATCCGTTTATTCATACCCGATGGATGCAGGATTTTGTCGTGGAATCTATCTCCTGATGATGCTTCGGTTGCGGGGCGAAACGATTGTTGAGTTTGTGATAGTGAACGTGTATAGTGCTTATGTATTGTGGTGGTAGTGGTGGAGGTTTGTGCATGTGTTTTTACGAATCCTGCACGTATCGGGTATGAAAATATGGATAGTCCACTATATATATTTTCTATTTACTGTATCGCGGATTATAGCGAAATAATTTTATTATTACTTTTGTATTATGGATCTCCGCAAATTAACGCCTAATTCTATAAATTATGAACGTTTTGAGTTCTCGTTTACTAATCGTAGCGATTAACATGATCACATAAATAGATGGATAAGAATTTTAAATTTTGACCGTAAAAATTGGGAAAAAGTCGATCCTCTACAACACTTTTAAAGGTCTTAATGAAAGAATATGGTTTTATTTCGTTCTCTCAAGAAAAGTCGTTAAAACTCTTTCATTTATGTCAATACTTAGATCCAATTATACAGATAGTATTTACGAAAGATATTACGAAAGATGTTTCAATAGAGGTTGAGTGTCTATAACAGTTATTTTTATTTATGGTCTATCGCGGTTTGATCGGGCAATAAATTCATGTTTTTATGAGTGTATTACCGATCAAAATGTATGGTTCAGAAGATTTGTTTTCCTTATAAATCGAATTCCAATACAAGATTTTACTAGGTCGCGATATATATCGAAGATACATCATATTATGCATATAAACATATTATATTGAATACATATTGTGTTTGATTCTTACATTGGCTTCACAGTATATTTTTAGTAATTTAATTTTTGTACATATGAATATAAATAATTATAAAAGGATTGGCGATGTATATAATAGAAAAAGTAGCAACTGACATAAGCTTGCGGTTCCTGCTTGGCGCCTTGCAAAAGTTCGTAATTCGTTTGTGGGTTTGGGTATAAGATTCTATAATAAAATTCCATAATCTACTTTAACTTTACCATTACAGCAGTTTAAAAATACTGTTAAAAAAAAGCTAATTCAGAAAGCCTACTATACTATTGAAGATTACTTAGACGATAAGAATACTCTTCAACTCTGTACAAGACATTAATAACTATATGTAACTAGTGATAAGAATTATTGTTTGAAAAGAGCAACAGCCGAGTTTCTTGCTGGTTCTTCTCGGTTCGTAGGAACAGCTTTCCGAACCAGCAGTAGATGTTGACGATTTAAAAGCAGTTGTGTACAAGCTTACTTGAATAAATAATATTTCGAATTTGAATTGAATTAATTTAAATAAATTGTTTAAAATAATTTTTAAAATTACGCGCACTTTGTTTTGACTCTACATGTTTGCACTGAAAAACAACTGTTAATTCAGTTCCTACTTATGATTATCCCGCCGTGTGGTATCTGACTGCATACAATAGACCACTCTCATTTCTTACCGAGGTGTCGTAAAATACGACTAAGGTAAGTTGACCCGCCGTGTGGTGTCCGGTTGAGCAGAATAGAACATCCTCATTTTTAACCGAGGTGTCGTAAAAGGCGACTAAGGTAAATTGACAACAGGCAGGCGGTCGGTTCTAAAACAAATAGCCACAACATGTAACAACATTTTTTAAAACATGTTGTTCCGACCCATTTAGAGTGGAATAAGGGCGGGAAAATGATGATTGCCCACTTGATGATTTTTAATTCAGAATAGTTAATTTTGCTATAGAGTCGTGTGATATCATTTAGTACTATTTACATTTTGTCATACCCTCTGATATATCAATAAATATTTAGCGTTTTCATAGTAATGTGCATGATAAGTTAAAGAACTCGTATTTCTCGTTTCATGGCCTAATAGTATTTAATAAGTTTTTAAATACTTGAATTAAGAACCATATTAGGATACTAGCTGGGCCGCGTGGAAATCAATGCGTCACTAAATTTTTCCCTAATTTAAATTTTGAACATAAAAGTATTGTAAGTTAACCATCAGAGATAGTGACATGCTCTCACGGATTTTTTTTGTAATATTTAGTAGATCTATTATAATTGTTTAGTACATTATGTTTGCTAGTTCACGCGGCACACGGGAGTAGTAGTAGCTCCCAGCAGCAATTATAATAAAATATTTAATAGAAGCAGGCGTTACTTTGCGGAATTCCATATTACAGAAACTATAACAGAACTACTTTGCTATAATCCGCGTGTGTTAAGCGAATGTATGTAATGCTAAGTGTATAACGCAGTCAAAATTTGCATACCTTGCACATGCAGGACAAGTCAGCACACGTATCCCAAGATCGTATCCTCCACCAGCAACAATGCACACAAGCAACACACACTACCACTACCAAAATCTCTACGATCGTTTCGCCCCGAAACCGAAGCATCATCAGAAGGATAGGTGATGCATGAGTAAGGTATGTGAATTTTGTCTGCTTCATACACTTAGCATTACATACATTCTCTTAACACACGCGGATTATAGCGAAGTAGTTCTATAAAATAAATAAATATACGGGACACTTACAAACACGGTCGTCCGACCCCAAAGTAATTACCTCAATACTTGTGTTATGGGCGACGGACAACTGGTAGATATACTACATATAATATATAATTTTAAATACATATTTAAATACAAATATATACCCAGGAGCTGTGATAGCCCAGCGGTGAAACCGTGGGACTCTTTCGAGGGGAACACGAGTTCAAACCCGGGCAGACACCAATGAGTTTTTCTATTAGAACTCATGTGTCTAATTGATAATTGCAATTTATCACGCGCTTTTCGGTAAAGGAAAATATCGTGAGGAAACCTGCATATCTCTAGAGACTTCTGGAGATATGTGTAACCTACCAATCCGCATTGGAGCAGCGTGGTAGGTTTTAGCTCCAACCCTTCTCTCCAGAAACGGAGAGAGGAGGCCTATTCCCAGCAGTGGGTTTGTATCAGGCCGCTACTTTACTTTACTTTATTATATACCCAGGCTCGAAGAACCAACAAATGGTTTATAGAAAATGTTGGATCTCGGCGGGAATCGAACCCGCGACCCTCGGAGTTGAAGGTAGGGTCACTACCCAACGCCAACGGGCCAGTCTGTTATAGTTTCTGTATAACAAAATAATTGAAACTTTATTTTAGTATTATTTATTCAACAATGTAATCGAGCTTACACGGTATCGAATAAATTCATTGTCGTTGATATCCACTTTCAAGATAACAAAGGCTCAGTTAAGTCCCATAAAGGCGATATACCTGCCGGAACACATTCAGGGCGTGTTATATTTAACTTTAATGTACTTGTTATGGCTGTTACAGTTTACAGGGTTGCAAACTACCTCATAACAACGAGTATAGTTCGTGAGCCCTAAGGGGTTCTGTGAAATACGATCAATTAGATAGGAAACTTGAAGGCATACGTAGCTCTGGGGAAATTATGATATGTTCGAAATGATAATGTAATGTATTATTTGTGATGTAATTAATGTTATGTTTGTATTGATTATGCTTCGATAGGCAAGGGGTGAGACCGTGCGACTCTTTCTAGGGGGTTACAGGGCATTCATCATTGAGTTTTGCTATTAAAACTTATTTGTCTAAATAATTGCAATTTATCAGTGAAGTGAGTAGATATATGCAGGTTTCTTTACAATGTTTTCGTAAAGAAACCTTCATATATCTAGAGAATTCTGGGGATATGTGTAACCTACCAATCCGCATCGGAGCAGCGTGGTAGGGTGGTAGAGGAGAGAGGAGGCCTATGCCCAACTGTGGGATAGTGACAGGCCGATACGTGTATTGATTAGATTAGAGACTGGTACACGAAGCATCGTATACACTAAAATCGTGATAATGAAATAACTAAGAAATAAATAAGTGACTAATAGTGAAAAGCGGTAAAGCGTAGGATTTGGGTATTATTAAAATTGCGTTTATTTTGTGATGGAAAAAAATAGTGTTTTGGTTTTGATTGGTTGATTGATGGATTGATTGATAATTGATTGAATAAAAAAGGCTAATACAGAAAGCCTACTATACTGTAAAGGATTACTTAGACGATAAGATGCTACTCTTCGACCATGTACAAGACAGACTAAATGTCACTAGTAATAAGAATTATCCTTTGAAAAGAGCAACTGCCGAGTTTCTTGCTGGCTCTTCTCGGTAGGAACTGCTTTCCGAACCAGCAGTAGAGTTGACGTTTCAAAAGCAGAATATTTTGAATTTGAATTTGAATTGAATTGTACCAAATGTTAACATTATTTGTTTACCTTATAGCCGTGAAAATTAATTCGTATATATTTGTTTGTGGGCTTAAATACCAAGGTACGCTTTTATATTGTTAATTTTTTACTGAGTCAAGATAAATGGTTTTGTATCAATTCAAGTCTTTAGTCATCTCTAATTAATTGCGGCTTCGCCATTATGGCTGTCGGTGACACTTTGCGGCGTGAATTGTGACGGAGATAGTGGAACAGCTGCCGGCGACAGTTGGATTGATATGAACCGCTATTGTTTCCTATTTAAACCTATTCTATAAAGGTTGGTCGGTACGCCTTTGTAAAATCCATATGATTCTGAATATTTCAAATTCACTTTTCACTTACTAGTTCATAAGACGACCTGTAGGCCTACTATGAGCTCTTATTGCGACTCAATTCAAAGTCAGTAAACCGATCCGCCTACTTTTCGTACCATGAAGTGTGGATTGCATTGGGGTCGAAATGTTTGAAAAGGAAAACGTTATACGAATATAGATAACTCTGTCTCTTTTACTCAAATGTTTTTATGACGCATGCCGAACGCTAATTCGGCAACGACTAAAAGTGTGCGTCTTTAAGACGTTATGGTATGAAAAAGCAAAACAATTTAGTTTACGCCTTCAATTGAGTCGCAATAAGAGTTCGTGGTATGCCTGCTGTTACTATCCCACTTCTGGGCAATACAAGCCTTTCTTCGAGGCCTTCCCTATCTTCGTTGGAGAGAAGGATTGGGGCTTCGAAATTCTCTAGAAACATGCAGGTTTCCTCACGATGTTTTCCTTCATCGAAAAACGTGTGATGAATTACAAATATCAATTAGACGCTTAAGTTTTAACAAAATAACTTATTGGTGCCTGCGCGGGGTTTGAAACTGTGATTCGCTCGAAAGAGTCACATTGTCTCGATAGATTCGTATCATTACTAGTTCGATAGATAGAAATTTCGCAATAGATGTTATTAGCTTGCATACCCGCGTGGAAATAAGTGTGTGAAAATCTTTTTTCCCAAATTGAAATTTCGAACATAAAACTAGCTATTGTGAGTTAACCATAACAGATAGAGACATGTTATTGCAGACTTTTTTGTACATTACTTTAGCTGATTTACTCTAGTATATTAAGCTTATGGTGAATATTCTTAAACGGATGATTTGTAAGCAAATGTATGCAGCTGTAAAATCTGTCTAAGCTTGCGGTTTTACTTGCAGACGAGTAGCGGTTTCCTGAATCCGTTTTCAAACTCGTACATATTGCACATTTTGTGTACAAAGTACAAGGCATTTTACTAGGTTTAAAGGGTTTTGAAATTTATAAATGATTTTTAGCTATTAAACGTAACGTAAGAATATGGGCAGTTATAGAAAAAAATGAGTTTCTTTGTTTTATGTTGGATCATAAATCTTGCTTTAATCAAAAGTACCTATCTAGTAAGTACCTAGTAGTAGTACCTAGAACTAGTACCTACTAGTAGTCCCTAGTAGTAGTACGTAGTAGTAGTACCTAGAAGTAGTATCTAGTAGTAGTACCTATTAGTAGTACTTATTAGTATTACCTATTATTAGTACCCAGTAGTAGTACCTAGTAAGTAATCAACCTTTACATAAAATTCGTACAGATTCAGCCTTTATAATTTTAGTAGGTTAAACGACACGAAAAACTCTCAGGTAAATGAACATTGTGTTTCGTCAATAATTCTAGTAAGTCACGCCTGAATGCTAATTTGGCGAATAGACTTAATTATCGTATACCTAAGGACGTGCCTTATCAGAACGGTAAGGTCGAACATAGACTTGCAATTGTTGTGCGACAAATTTTTGCTTAAATCAGTTGCAAACAGGTACATCCTATATTACAGGCACTATAACAGAAATACCTCGCTATAATCCACACGGGTTAAGCGAATGCATGCAAAGCTAATGTGTATGAAGCAGGCAAAATTTACGAACCTTACACATGCAGGACAAGCCACCACACGCACCCCAAGGCTCCTCCACCAGCAACAAAGCACACAAACAGCACACAGCATAAATTTTGCCTGCTTCATACACATTGCTTTGCATGCATTCGCTTAACCCGTGCGGATTATAGCGAGGTAGTTATGTTATGGTTTCTGTAATATGGAATTCCGCAAAGTAACGCCTGCTTCTATAAAATATCCTACATTGTTTATTATTATTGAAATAGTATACTTTTAATTTAGTTTTTGCTTACCATATATACATTTAAAAATGTATAGTTTGTCTGTAGAATTCAATTCATTAAATAGATGCAGTTAGTTATAATATATTATTACTGATTTTAGATTTAGGTTTCTATCGAGTTATTCTGTATGAATAGTCGATTTATGAGAAAGTTAATAATTTTTCAGAACAAATCCGGGCAATAATAATTCATATAGGAGTAAAAAATATTAATATAATATATATACGAACTCTGTCATTATAACTTTAAAGTAATTTAAATATTTCTTTTTAAGACAGGTTAACACCTCATTTCAACCCTCAAACTACTTCGGACTATATTATGTCTGATATGGAGACGCACAAACCTTGCAGAAAACATGTTGCTTAATCTCTTATTGATTTCCATATGGTATCGTATCAGGTTGCTCAATGTCAGCAGTTCGATTTTTTCATGCCAACTATGAAGTAATAAAGCATGTTAAAAGTATCACAACTGGGTTAATACATTAAAAGATTTATTTCCTGTAATACAACTGGAAATCAGATTTAAATCTATACACATCGAATTTTTTATTGCCATATATATTTGGGGGTGAAGCCATCAGACAATTAAATCGCAAGTTTACACACCCTCCAACAATATACAGTTCATGTACGCGTGGGCATTATTTTGTTTTAAACTTTAACCATAACTCAAAATATGTTTACCGCTAGTACATTCTCATTATAGTCTATGATAAGACTCTAAGTTAGCGAAATGTTTAATTATGTTTAGAACTAGTTAGGAATTTCGTTGGGAAAATTATTGCCCGTCCGACATAAAACTTTCTATGTAAGTAGAAGGCGATTTTGATGTTAGGAAATTTCGTTAGGTCTAAATTATTAAGGTCTCGGTATAAGTTTCTTAGAAATTTCTGATGTTGTTTGGAGATTTTATAAATTGATTATTTTGATCTTCAAAATAGTTTATCCAGTGGTCTAAGTAATTTAGATTAATAAACAAGTTTTCCGAATAATTAATTATTTTTGATAGATATCAGAATAAATAAATAAATAAATATATGGCACACTTACACACACGGTCGTCCGTCCCGAAAGTAAGTAACTTAATACTTGTGTTATGGGTGACGGGCAACTGGTAAATATACTACATATATAATTTTAAATACATACTTAAATACAAATACACACCCAGTCTCGACGAACCCACAAATTGTTTACAGAAAATGCAGGAAACGACGGGAATCAAACCTGCGATCCGTGGAGCTGAAGGCAGAGTCACTACCCACTGCGTCAACGCGCCAGTCGAAATATTTATGTTCTCTGTTTTTAAATTAATTTATTTTATAAATTACTATTCTTAATTGCAATAATTACATTTTTGCAACAGGGAATTATCGCTAGATAGCTTAAAAGCATCGATGGGAAGAATGGCATTTGAAACCTCGAACTCTAATGAGTTGTAAAGCAAAAGTAATAATAAAATTATTTTGCTATAATCCGCGATACAGTAAATAGAAAATATATATTAAATATATTAAATGAAAATATATAATAAAATATTATGTTAAGTGTATAGTGGACTATCCGTATTTTCATACCCGATACGTGCACGATTCGTAAAAACACATGCACAAACGTCCACCACTTCCACCACAATATACAAGCACTACACACGTTCACTATCACTAACTCAACAATCGTTTCGCCCCGCAACCGAAGCATCATCAAGAGATAGACTCCACGATAAAATCGCAAAGCGAAGCATTATCCAAACAAGCATTGTTTCATCCCCACCCTTTATTTTACCTCTGAACACGTGCAAAAAGCTTGAACTTCTAGTTAAACTAGTAAAACTTCTAGCAGATAAATGTTTCTAACATTTATCTGCTCGTTAAGGTTAAGTTAAGAGTTGCAAAGAATAAGTTTGTGATAAGCCTAAGCTGCCTTCTGAAGGCAAAAAGATTGCTTCTTCATATCGTTTCTTAGTTATTCTGCTTGTTTTGCTGCTGGGAATAGGTGAGGTTTGGGAGATAATTCTAAAGCATACGATTTTATGCCGCATTGATTCAACGGTTACTAGGGTGTGGTTAAGCTATTATGCTATTATTAAAGGAAAATTATATGATGCGGGTTCGCATCCTATCTCCTTGGTAACCCAACAGTGATTTTTCACCACTATTATATAACCTCTTATAAGAAAAAATTATAAACGATCATAGCATTGACGGACTAAAGTACTAGAGTGCAAATAGAGTTAAAAAAGTTGAGTCGAAACATAGTTAACGAGTTATATGTGCAAACGTTTGCATGGAAAAATCTCCAACAAGCATTGAAGTTATGCATACACCAACCAGTCTGTCGTGAACCACGCCAGGGATCATTTATAGCTTCAGATATTTAAAAAGTATCATTAATTAGCACAAAAGTATTTATTTGTGTTACAAAAAAATGATACAACATATATTTTATCAATGGTATATCTAATTATTCCATTAAAAATATAGGCGTTCCTAAATTGTTTTATACGTAAGAATAATTGATAATTCATAATGCATTTTTGGCAACTCATAGTTAACCAAAACGGGTCTTAGACACCGAAGACAACGTTATTTTTGAGTGTCATCTAATAAATATCTTTAATTTGTGTGTATAATACTGAGTGGTGTTACGAAAATTTCTATCCTGTTCACAATTATTGATCATAACCATATTGCAATCGCAATGCGATATCGTTACGATTTATCCAATGGTATAAATATATCTAAAAGTCAAAATGAAACTTCAGAAATTTCTCTGTGGCTGTAATTACTGCAAAAAATAAAAAGGACTTAATTTCTGTTTTTTTTGAGTAAATCGTTTGTAGCCTGGTTTATTTTTGAGCAATAAGGAAATGTCCTTAAAGTTTTATTAATTTATCGTAGATTATAGAATGTTTTCGGTATTTTTCATATGGTGCTACAACAGGACCTTAGTACCGAAGGTTTTTTTAAAACTAAAAAAGTTCACGCTTGGACTCGGAGTTATAAGAAGACTCTTTCCTTAATAACAACTCGTCCCGTAGAAGAAATTGATTCCTAAAAGAAAATCTTGTCTTAAATTTTGATACAAACGAAAAAACTTTGATAGAGTTCAAATAACTCACTAAACATTATTAATTTGATATTAAGGAAAACAATTTTCATAACATTTATTATATCTATACTTATTAGAAAACACAGTCCGAAAGGCTGTCTGTCAATATGTAACCGATTTTTTCAAAATCTACTGAACGAATTTTTGTACGGTTTTCACCAAAAGATAGTGCAATACTTCCGGATGGTTTAGGTAAATAGTACATATCGGTATTATGTTTATTGTGCTGAAGAGATCGGGCAGTTGTTGAAAACTTGCTAGCTGGTAGCTTTATTCGCGCGCGCTGCGTAAACTAGCAGAGATACACTAAAGTAATGTAGTAGAGAAATGTAGATCTATAAAAATACTACAAAAAAGTCTTTGATAGCATGTCTCTATCTCTCACGGTTAACTCACAATAACTACTTTTATGTTAAATATTTCGAAATTCGGGAAAGTTTCGTAAATAAATGAATTCCGCGCGGGCGAAGCCGTTGTTGGCACAGCTAGTATTATATAAATATAATTGATATAAATAGTTATATTTAGTTATTACTATCTAGTACAGGGTTGAAGAGTAGCCATATCCACGCATTCTTATCATTTACGTAATCCTCTATAGTATAAATAGGCTTTCTGTATCAGCCTTCTTTTAATAGTTTTTTTTCAATTGCTGTAATAGCAAAACTAAAATTGATTGCAGAATTTTATTGTAGAATCTTATACATCATCATCCATCATTCTCTTGCCCTTATCCAACTCTAAGTGGGGTCGGCACAATAAGTTTTAAAAATGTTGTTACATGTTGTGGCTAGGTATTTTACGACCGACCGCTTGCCAGACGTCAACTTACCTTAATCGCCTTTTACGACACCTCGGTAAGAAAGGTGGTCTATTCTAGTCTACCGGATACCACACGGCGTTATTATAGAATCTTAAACATATATAACAACTAGGTTTTGCCCGCTGCTTTTGTGGAATTTGGTTTGGTTTGCCCGTGGAATTTGGTGTGCTACATTAAGTTTCGTGGCAGATCATTTTAGGTTTATTTTTTTTTAAATTTATATTAAAATTTATACTTATATTTATTTAGTTACTCATATAAAATTTCACATGTCTAACTTAAAAACAAAAGGATTCAATACAATCTTCGCGCCCCGCGCATAAGAGGCACTCTATGACGCTCCATTTAAGTCAATCATATCGTGATAACTTTTAAACTATTCGGCCAAATTACTTAGTGTAAAAGACAAAGTTTATCGACATGAAATACTGAAAGTGACAAATGTATTGACTTTTATAAGAGTATGATAAATATACTAAAATATACCATTATAAAATAGTATCTAATTTAATTAACTTTATGATACACAATTTTGGTCATAGTGGCTTCCACATAAAAGATAGATATATGCTGTCGCGGACTTTTATTTAGAACTTTTTAATAACAATACTACACTACATCATCTTTGTGTAATTCCAATGGTTTAGGCAGCGTACGCGAAGATAGCTCTCAGAGGCCAGATTTTTTCCGACTTTATTGACATGTATCGTTATATTACATAAAATCATTACAAATTGTAGCCTATATATTATTCTGATGTACAACCTGTATAACTGTAAAGTTTCATCCAAATCCTTCCAGTAGATTTTTCGTGAAAGAGTAACAAACATCCATCCATACTAACAAACTTTCGCAGTTATAATATTATATATAGTGGGAAGTAGGATAGTAGGATTGTTTAGTAAATGTAAATATAAAATTTTATTAGATTAAATGAAGCGTTACAGAAAAATACTCGGCAACCGTGAGTCTTTACAAAATTAACGGGCCGTATTTAAGTCTTCCTACACGCCTACGTTTTCTACGGAACGCTTAGCTCCAATAGCACCCAGTATGGTTCATTATAACCTTTGAAAGGCGATATGAAAGACCAACCTGTTAAGGCTGAGAATTATATCATTTACAAGGAACTTCATAGCGTTCCAAAGCGTATTAGGCGTTTTTTTAAAGACCCTTTTTCGTTTCTTGCAATAATTAAGTTTTTATGTTGAAATAATGACGAAATAATTTCGATTTTTATGTAATCATGTGTGTTGTTTTCTCGTTATTGTATTAATATGTACTCCACGTCCACTCTCACCAAAGGCTCTCATGTGTGCGTGTGACGTGTGTGCGTTAGAGACAGTGTAATGTCTCCTTTGTACATTAATGTTAGTGTGAGTATATTCATGTGTGTCTTGTATATAAATATACAAGGTACGATACACACATTTCAACCCACATACACTACAATGTGCAAATAAATAATTATAATAAAAAAAATATATGTGACGATTCTTCTTCTTCGTCAGCCGATGGACGTCTCTGCTGGCCATAGTCATTCATGGGATTGCCACACCACACGATCTTGCGCCGCCTGGATCTAGTGGCTCCCTACGATCTTTTTGAGGTCGTCTGTCCATCTCTTAGGGGGTCTACCGACGCTGCGCTTTCCGGTGCGAGGTCGCCATTCCAGCACCTTGACGATTATACCTGTGATATGATATCTTGTAAACTGGACTAGCATATAGGATATAAAATTTCCGTTTTATTATGGAGTATGAAAAAGGCCAGCATTAAGAAAAAACAATTATAAATATGAGTAAATAAATATATGGGACACTTACATATGGACGTCCGTCCCTAAAGTAAGTTACTTAATACTTGTGTTATCGGTGACAGACAAATTATACATATGAAAGCAAAAAGTAACGGCCTGTTACTATGCCCACTGCTGGGCTAAGGCCTCCTCTCTCCGTTTTTGAAGAGAAGGGGATGGAGCTAAGACCTACCACGCTGCTCCAATGCGGATTGGTAGGTTACACATATCCCTAGAGTTCTCCAGAGATATGCAGGTTTCCTCACGATGTTTTCCTTCACCGAAGAGCGTGTGATAAATTGCAATTATTGATTAGACACAAAAATCCTGATAAAAACAAGACACATGAGTTTTAATAGAAAAACTCATTGGTGCCTGCCCGGGGTTTGAACCCACGTCGTTTCTAGAGAGTCGCACGGTCTCACCGCTAGGCTATCACAGCTTATACATATGAAATTTTAAATAAATACTTAAATACTCAAAGGACCACGAGATTTTTAGATAATGTTCAGCCTCGAGGGCATCGAACCCGCGACCCGAGCTGTAATGATACGAGAATAGAAAAACAATGTATCGAAATCTGCTGAGTACAAGCCTGCTCTCTTCGTTTTTAAAATAAGACTTGGAGGTAATTTCCAACAAGCTGCTCCAATGCGTATTGGTATGTTACACATATCCCCAGAATTTCTGTCTGCCCGGGGCTTGAACTCGTGACCCTAAAAACACTAGCTCATATAAATTCACGCGGCATAGAATGGACGACGACGTGCAACTAACTGTATTAGTTAGAAGAGCCTGCTCTAAAATCGTGTTTTGAGTTCACGAATGCGACGTGATGTGAAGATGCTTACGAGATTACTGAAGACCTTTTAACATGTATTTACCTGTCAGAGACATAAGACATATCTATAACAAAATCTTCTTAAATATTGTATTGTGTGACAACATGTTACAAACATGTTGTTACATGATTTGTCTACATATTTTACGACCGGCCGCCTGCCTGACGTCAACTTACCTTTGTCGTATTTTACGTCCCCTCGGTAAGAAAGAGGGTGGTCTATTCTACTTAACCGATACCGCACGGCGGGTCGACTTACCTTAGTCGCCTTTTATGAAACCTCGGTAAGAAATGAGGATGGTCTATTCTACTCAGCCGGATACCACACGGGATTAGCTTGAGATGTATGTCCTTTGAAAAAAAAAGAATGCAAATTCAAATTCAAAATATTCTTTATTTAAGTAAACTTGCAAACAAGTGCTTTTGAATCGTTGTCTCTACTGCTGGTTCGGAAAGCTGCTCCTACAGAGAAGAGCCAGCAAGAAACTCGGCGGTTGCTTTTTCAAAGAATTATTTTTATTACTAGTTTCATATAGTTATTGAGGTCTTGTACAACAGGGTCGAAGAGTAGCTCTGTCCACTGGATAGAAGACTTTCTGCATTAGCCTATTTTAAATAGTATTCTTAAACCGTTGTAATAACAAAATTAAAATCGATTGTGGAACTTGATTATAAAATCTTATACCCCAGACCCACAAACGACTTACGTAATTTTGCAAGGCGCAAAGCAACCGCAAGTTTATCTCGCTTCCCACTTTTTCTCTTATATACATTGTCAATCTTTTTATAATTTTGAATATTTTCATGCACAATAATTCAATTGCTGAAAATTAGCCGTGTGGTATCCGACAAAATAAAATAGACCACCCTCCTTCCTTACCGAGGTGTCGTAAGAGGCGACTAAGGTAAGTGCCGTATGGTATCTGGCTGCATAGAATAGACCATCCTCATTTCTTACCGAGGTGTCGTAAAAGGCGACTAAGGTAAGTTGACGTCAGGCAGGCGGCCGGTCGTAAAATACGTAGCCAAACCATGTGACAACATGTTTGTAACATGTTGTGCCGACCCCACTCAGAATGGAATAAGTGCAGGAGGATAATAAAAAAAATTCAAATGCTAAAAATATACTGTGAATCTTATGTAAGAATACCTATTTTCTTAAACTTCTCTCGCAGATGTAAATAAGCAAATGAGCTTACCTATATTGTTTTATATGTTTAAACGTATCTGCTGTTACAGCAGATGCGTTTAAACATATAAACATATATACATATAAACATATAAAAACATATAAATTGTAGCATGTTAATAACAAACCAACCTCACTCAATAAAATACTGCGAACCCAGTTTTGAAATTTAGTAAAATACGATCAATTAAAACAGGGTTGTATTATGTTCGACAGTCGAGTGTTATTTACTATGGCTGGTGTCTCTCGGGAAATTTGCTAAGGACGAAGGCATTATTGTTAATTTTGAACAACCTGAAACTATTGGGGGTCTTTATTTATTGTGGAGTTATGAAATAAATTTCGTGTTTGAATTTATACTCTACCTAATAGTGAGAACATTCGACTCTACGAGCCAGGGTTCATAGTTTTTAATAAAATGAAGACATTTTAATCTTCAATAAATATTCACAGTGGATAAGTCGCTTTACTTAGAAAAACATACAATGCGTGATTTTCTTCTTTGTCAAGTAAATTATATATCTTAAAATGCACATAGGTCTTCCTAAACATAATGTTCGGGTTTAAATTTTTACTAATACTTAAATGACTAACTAGTTATATATGTTACTGATTCGATGACTTGCTATATCTATACTTATTATAAAACAAAGTCTCAAAAGCTGTCTGTCTGTATGTAATCGATTTTCTAAAAATCTACTTTACGGATTTGTGTACGGTTTTGACCAAAAGATAGTGCAATACTTCCGAATGGTTTAGGTAAATAGTACATATCGGTATTATGTAAATTATGTTGAAGAGATCGCGCAATTGTTAAAAAACTTGCTTGCTCGAAGCTTTAGTCGCGTGCGCTGGGTAAACCCGCAGAGGTACGCTAAAGTAATGTACTAGAGAATTGTAGATCTATAAAAATACTACAAAAAGCCCGCGAAAGCATGTCTTTATTTCTCACGTTTAACTCACAATAACTACTTTTATGTCTTTTATGAATTCTACGCGGGTGAAGCCGTTGTTGGCACAGCTAGTGGACAATAAAGAAAATAATTAATATGTGCATTTGAAATCATGCATATACCATAAAATTTGATCAAATTATAACTTTCTTGATTGAAACCAATCAAACTTTGTTAATTTGCCGATCTCCCATTCCGATCACAATCAGAATAGTTCACAGTGATCTGAAGGTAAAACCAATTGATCCCTTTCTCTACCAAGTTCATTTGATGTTAATGTATTTCAAAATAGCTAATCAAATTAATAGACATCTATTGATTATAACATTGATTTTTTCTAAGGCTTTAGTAAGTCTCATTTAAAGAAGGCCCTTTTATGTTTTAGTAAGTATGACTTTACATTTGCAATTGAGAAAAAAAAAATATTGCTTCAATTGCTTTCTACATCAGTTATAAGTTCATTTATAGAATCGGCCGTTACTTTGCGGAGGTCCATAATAGAAAAGTAGTATTAAGGAGATAATTAAGGTAGTAAGTAAGGTAGAAGTACACACGTTCACTATCACAAACTCAGCAATCGTTTCGCCCCGCAACCGAAGCATCATCAGGAGATAGACTCCACGAAATTTTCACGACAACCTTTGCGATTTTGTCGCGGTATAATTTTATTATTACTTTTGTATCCTTAATTCTTTTATATATTTTGAATACACTACAGTATGGTTTTAATATGTGCTATTAAAAAGCCTCCAATAAAGTGCAGTGCCTTTTAAGTTTAATGTTCCGTTCGCAATGTAACGGCTTATAAGCGCTGCATGCACTAAGCGCCCATATCTTTACACGGATCGGCAGTTCTAAATGAAATTTTTTGCGACGTACATATTCACTACTATACATGAATTTGTGTGCTAAAATTTTAGTTTTAAATTACCCCCTCGATCATGAACTTTGTATTTATTTTTTATTATATATACGGTTATATCGCGATAAAATCGAGTTACCTATGTATAAGGTTCTACGTTTCGGCATTGTTGCATCCGCTGTAGTCACAAACTGACTTATGTTTGACTCTGATATGTATTGCCGAAACGAAAGAACGGATTTTTTTCCTTTATGTTGGCATGGCAATAAGCTCTACAGATTTATATTAAAAATAATTTGGTGTTTTTTTGTTCCACCTTAATATTATAAATTTTAAAATGTCTGTGTATCTGTTTGTCTGTTACGGTTTGACGGTTAATCTATACGGTTCACATACCCATCTATAATCTTTCATCTACAATTTTAAAACTACTTTTTAAACCAAATATATCTACAGTATATGTATGTCTAAAATATATGTCAAGTTTCTATGACGAAAATTATATCCGTTACCTTGTTAAGCTTACGAGATTTCAGCGAACGTCTTGACCTATTTTCAAAGCAACCATCTTGTTGCAATATACCAGAACAGTATTAAAATAGAGACAAATTTTTGGATTTCGTGAAATTCTGTATAGTTGGGGATAAATTAAAAATTTAAGTAAAAAAAGTTTTAACAAAATTTGAGTTCCCTATTGTTAACCCTTGAGAAGTTCCCTCGTCTGGAGCCAATCCTGGCAGCACCATCAGGCTATAGATAAATAATAATAAATATATGACACTTACACACATAGTCGTCCGTCCCTAAAGTAAGTAAATTAATACTTGTGTTATGGGGACGGACCACTGCAAGATATACTACACATATCATTTATATCATTAACTAACAAATCGTTTATAGAAAATGTTGGCCCTCGGATGGAATCGAACCCGCGACCCTGGAGCTGAAGGCAGAGTCACTTACCCACTGAGCCAATGGGCCAGTCAATTTAAGGTCAGTCATGCTTATCATACACGTCCATCCTCATCGGGACTTGACCAGTATGTAAAATTTCAGCTCAATCGGATACCGGGAAGTGAGTCAATTTAACGAGTTCAAACCCGGGCAGACACCAATGAGTTTTTCTATTAAAACTCATGTGTCTAATTGATAATTGCAATTTATCACGCGCTTCTCGGTTAAGAAAAACATCGTGAGGAAACCTGTATATCTATAGAGAATTCTGGAGATATGTGTAACTACCAATCCGCATCGGAGCAGCGTGGTAGGTCTTAGCTCCAACCCTTCTCTCCAGAAACGGGGAGAGGAGGCCTATTCTCAGCAGTGGGATTATAGCAGGCCGCTTCTTTAAGTTAAACTTAACGACCCTTCGTTATTTAGTTTCCTTGAATATCTCATGTGAAAGATTTTGGGGACAAACATTTGTCATTTATTTTACATTATTTATTATTTATGACTATTCTAGTTGTCTGTAGTCCATAGATACTATGTCTATTATAGATGCTAGTCCGTTTGTAAACAGCTCAATCGGACATCGGGAAGTGGATCAATTTTAACTTGCAATATTCCACCTTCACATACATACGTTGAAAGTTTATTAAAAGCTTATGAAATCACAAAATGTTCATCAATCTCCTGCCCTTATCTCACTCGAAGTGGGGTCGACACAACATTTTATAAATATGTTGTCATATGATTTGGCTACGTATTTTACGACCGGCCGCCTGCTTGACGACAACTTACCTTAGTCGCCTTTTACGACACCTCGGTAAGAAATGAGAGTGGTCTATTCTATGCCGCCGGATACCAATCGGCATATACCTTAGTCGCCTCTTACGACACCTCGGTAAGAAATGAGGGTGGTCTATTCAATGCCGGATACCACACGGCATTGAAAACACAAAACGTTAAAACATTATTTTTATACCTTGTTAAATATTAAAGGATTTTATTTTGTTTTGTTCCTTATTTATAAAACAAAACTTTCCGGCGCCTGTATTGCGAATACATTGGGCAGTTTTTTCCAACACGAAAGCGGATTACCGTTTCAGTAAATAAGCGAGTAAAATGCAATTGAAATAGGTAAATCCAGCGGGTTCAATACACGGGTTTAAGTTGATCTAATGCACGTGCGAATCAATTTATTGCAACTCTATTTTAATCTATGGCTGGCATCGATAAAAGAATACAATAGAACCTTAGTATAAATTAACGTAATTTATAGAACAGGGCGTTACTTTGATAGTTAGAGTATAGTTTATCTACTAAATGTGACTATGCATAATATTTGAAAGCATTACTAATAAAGTTTTGTATACTTTGATTGCCTAGCAGTGAGACCGCGCGTCTCTTTCGAGGGGGACACGGGTTCAAACCTTGGGTAGGCACTAATGAGTTCTTCTTTTAAAATCTGTGTCTAATCGCTAGTTATAATTTATTATAAGCTTTTCGGTGAAGGAAAACATCGTCAGGAAACTTGCATATATCTAGAGAATTCAGGGGATATATGTAACCTACCAATCCGCATTGGAGCAGCGTGGTGGGTCTTAGTTCCAATCCTACTCTCTAAAAACGGAGAGAGGACGCCTATTCCCAGCAGTGGTATAGAAACAGCTCGTGATTTTAATTTGTATACTATTGAAGTGGATGTTAAGTTTCTTGCTAGGTTTTTAATATCTTACAGTAACTGAGAAATTTGTTGCTTTTGTTTATAGTTAATAAAGCCTGAGCTAAATTATTCCGTGTTGACGTAATCTAACACTACGAGTATATTATCCCGAGAAAATATCATATTGAAAAATGATATTATACTTTTTATAAGTTTTGACAAGAATGATGTACTATGATAATAATCAAATATCAGGTATTTTAGTGTAAAGTATCAGAGGACTCAGGTAGCCCTATTTATAAAAAAATCACAGTGTTCCCTATTTAATTTCATATAATTTTTTTTAGTTAGTCAACATATATTAGGCGCCATAACGTCGAACTTGTGCCCAATAAAAAAATTCACTTACTTAAGTGTAACAGACAGATAAACAAACAAACTTTAAAGTATTAGTTGGGATTCATAAGTGCGGGTTGTAATATAATGTATATTATTTAAAAAATATATATTTTTCTATTAAGAACTAAGATTTTTTTACTACTCACTGCCCCTTCTCGAAACACTTATTATGAATGAATATAAATTAAAATGTATATCAAAATACTTTTTTAAGAGCATCGTGTTCCTTTTAGACGGCGAGTGTAATTATGGGCTTTAACGTTCTGTAATGTACGTAAATACGAAATCTCTTTCAATTCATGTGCAGCCAATGGAAAAGGACGCATTTTTAATGAACGATAACGACACGATATCGTTATTGCTTTTATTAAATAAAGAAAATTAAGAAAATATGATGTAATTATTTTTCGTTAGTCCTGGATAAAAAATGTCTGTGGAGTGGTATATATATCATACTGCGCTGTATCTATTCCTCTATACTATTAACACATGCAGTGAGAGTAAACTGAACAACTAAATTTTCTTAATAATTTAGTGGTCCAGTTTAAAAAAAACCCATTTATTTTCTTCAGTGTTACAAGATATATTTTTTTGTTGGCTTTACCATTACTGCTATTGATCGCCCAAAACATGCGTATGTTGTTTACATAATAATCATTCATCAATTCAAAAGTAATAATAAAATTATTTTGCTATAATCCGCGATACAGTAAATAGAAAATATATATAGTGTTTAACGTATAGTGGACTATCAATATTTTCATACCCGATACGTGCAGGATTCGTAAAAACACATGCACAAACCTCCACCACTTCCACCACAATACACAAGCACTACACAGGTTCAGGTACAAAATCGCATACTTTGCGATTTTGTCGTGGAGTCTATCTCCTGATGATGCTTCGGTTGTGGGCGAAACGATTGTTGAGTTTGTGATAGTGAACCTGTGTAGTGCTTGTGTATTGTGGTGGAAGTGGTGGAGGTTTGTGCATGTGTTTTTACGAATCCTGCACGTATCGGGTATGAAAATACTGATAGTCCACTATACATTAAACACTATATATATTTTCTATTTACTGTATCGCGGATTATAGCAAAATAATTTTATTATTACTTTTGTATTATGGATCTCCGCAAAGTAACGCCTAATTCTATAAATTATTCATCAATTCATTAAAAATAATCTACACATAAAACCATATGAACTCTGTAATAAATTGAAGATCAAATAAAATTAATTCAAAGCGGGTCGGGTAAAATACGAGATGTTTTCTTTGGTAATATTAATTATAAAAATAAGTAAATAAAATTTATCCAATTTTCAAAAAATCCAATTTAATAAATCGATGTCGTGATGTGACCATCAACAGTAAAAGCATCTACGAGTATATGCGAGTACGCTTTTCCCGTCTTAACCGTCGGAAATATTTACGCACGTTACTCTGAATTAAACTTCGACAAGAATTAATTTCCCCTCATACAACTTAATTAGAATAATAATGTATTCCACCATTTTGGATTTCCAGTTTCGTAGCATCAACCTTGCTTATTATGTAGCTACGTATATCATTTTTGTTGAGTTTTGTTATATAATAATTAGCTTCCGAACGCCACTTTGTCGTTGACTATTTTAATGACAATTAAAATGTTCATTACGAAGAAATTATGTGATGCAATAAACTAGAAAAGTTCATAATTTCAAATTGTTTCTAGTGTTGCGGTCTATTATCATTTGCGGCGATATGGATGATATGCACATGTCAAATTCGCATTCAAACATTGTAACGCATCTCAGTGTAACTTTTTATAACTTGTATTAAAATAATAGTTCAAAGTATTCAAGGCTTTTAATTAAATTCAAACTGAGCCTCCTATAAAGACTTAACGCAAGCGCAAACAGTATTTTTAAGCTTATTTACCAAGCAGGTTTTTTCAATATTTTTAGTACTTTAATAAACGCGAATTCGAGTGTATAACGCAATACGTCATTGGATTCTACTAATATTCCAAAGATTAGTAATTCTATAACGCTATCACAAAGCTAGTTGGAGTATTTTATTGTAAAACTAAAATATGCAAAGAGAAAAAAAACATAAAATACTTAAATTATATCGGAAAATCGCACAAAATGTCACGAAAATGTAACTTTCCGTTTAGCAAGTCCGTCATATACATACGGATATGAGAAATATTAAGACATATTGATATAATCAAATGTCAAATAGCTTCAAGTACACCGCAGAGGTATGAGGACCCTGTAAAATTAGAGTAAAATTACCAATATAACAAAGCTAATAGCGTTCTATAATTACCGTCAGCTCGTTATTAAATAACCTTCTCAGCGACAAAATAAACAGATTACCTGAACGTGTGAATAGCGGCCTTATATACACCGTTTACATCGCAGCTTGCTATCTTTGCCATTTCGCCTGTGTTTAACCAGAGTGTGCTTTTTAATTTTATCTCAAAAGTCACAGTTCTTACGCTGAGAAACTATCAGAACATTATACTTTTTAAGTATAGAAAAGTAATTATATGATATTGGTATCGAAAATTATAATAAAACATTCATACTCCAATTCAAGTAACTTGAACGGAGGACGTGGTTTTAAAAAAGTAAAATAAAGAATATATTTGAATTTTATGTAAATTTAATTATTATAAGTGATAAAAAATTAAAAAATATTTTAAGGCATAGAAGAACAAATTCCTTATGTTTAAGAATTTTTTTTTTATATTATTTTTTGTTCTTCTTAAATAACCGTGAATTAAAGAAGTGCATTTACTGCATATTTATTCATTTTTTTGAACACTGCACGTTTACTAGTAACGATAAATTAAAATATCGTTATGTTTGAATGAATACATTTTGATGAATTTAACGGAAATAACATACTTTTGCATTTTAAACAATTATCGCGAATTTGTAAAAAAAATTGCGTGGCATTTATTAAAAACCTGTCAATAGAGTGGCCTACAATCTGTATTTGAAATCTAGCTTAGTCTAGTAATCTTTCTTACAATTTAGCTTACAAACGTTCTGTTGCAAATACATAGTGTCTAATTTGACTGTTATATTTGTTTTTTTCAAACAAATTTTGTTTTTGGTACCAATAAATTCTCGCTGTCGCACTGTAAACGTACCCTCTAGTTAACAGCAGTGACGGGAATGCTTGATACGTATAATAGCAATTTTGTTGATGCAGTGTTAACGATGTTGACTGAACGCCATTTTGTTTTCCTCCAACAATCGTCTGACATGTTTTGGGTTTTCAGTTAAGCACGGTTAGTGTTAGGAAATTGTTTTCATAGTAATTTTCACTGACAATAAAATTTCTTAAAACAACATGTTATCAAATAAATTGCAAGCTTACGAAATTAATAAAGGTACATAGGTAATAGCTCACACGTAAGCATTTGAAATTGTTTGAGTGCCCTTACTTATTAAAATGCATTATCTTATTTATTTAAACATGCTTTATCATAAATAGGAAATGTAAATAACCAGTCTACGCCTAAAGCAGTCTTAAAGGAAGGTCAAAATATTTTGTATCATTTTTTACTTTATGCAGTCATTTCAGTATGCATTATCAGCAGAAGGATTCGTAACAGGGTTATTAATTTGATGATAATTGTCTGCCACAATGAAATAGTTGTTGTATTTGCGGGTTACTTAATTTCGTGCATTCCCATATAAACATTGCGCTGATGGATTTATAGAAACCGTGGCAGGACCCGGATATTTTAAATCTAAAGCTAGAGACTAGAGCTAGTTAGAGGAGTTCAAATTGAGTGGGCATAGAAATGTAGGAACATTAAGGTCTACCAAATGAATTATTTACCATTCAGTTTACTACATTCAAATTAAAATAGCAGTGAACAACAAGATTTAAAAAAAGTGGCTCTAAAATATATTAAGTACAAGATATAAAAATAAATAAAAGATAAAATAAGCCTTTATTGCCATATAAATATAATTCCATTTTACATACTTATCCTTCCTATAACTATATACTAACTACTATATACTAATTTACTTATATATCAAAAATCAAAATCAAAATCAAAATACTTTATTTCTTTTAAAAATACAGGTACAAAGCATTTGCAAGGGCCCCTGTACTAGGCGTGAGCCCGTATTACTGGGTGCCCCGCTCAACCACCAAGACATAATTTATGTATATAGAAATAAAGTGTGTTTGTGTGTGTGTGCGTGCGTGTGTGTGTGTGTGTGCAAGTGAGTGAGTGTGTGTGTGAATGTGTATGAGAGAGAGTGTGTGTGCGCGGGTTTGTGTTAATGTAATTATATAAGTGCGTGTTTAATAAATTAGAGTTTCCGTGCTATCATAGTTGAGAGTGAGAAGAAATTGTGTGATTGTATGTTTTACCTTGTTGGGTATCAACGGATAAATATTAAATTTCATGTTAAGCTGGTTGTAAAGGAATGATGACTGAGAGGCAAACTGTTTCTTCTTGAACTGTGTTTTACATTGGGGTCGCTGGCAGACAGGTTGAATTCTACGGCTTATAAATTTTATTGGAGTATACGGCAAGTGCTGATGAGTTCTAGTTATGCAATTTAAAATGTATAATTGACGGACGGTGAGTATATTATAGGATTTATATAAATCAAAAGTTGAAAACCGAATGGGTTTAAAGAACATTACTTTGAGTAAAGCTCTTTGAGCCCTTTCAAGAATTAATAGGTGTGACTTGGCTGCCCCGCCCCAGACTGGGATGCAGTACCCTAAAACAGATTGAGCTAAAGCCTTATATGTAGATATAAGAATTTTTTCGTCCGCTACATGTCTCAATTTTCTAAATACCCACATAAGTTTTCTTATTTTTTCAGCCGTATTATGTATGTGTGTATTCCAAATAAGGTGTTGGTCAAAGATAACACCGAGATATCTATAGGATGTTGTCCTAGAGATCGTGTCACAACCACAACTATTTGAAAGAGAATTGGAACAGGCATGCACTTTCAAAGTAAAGCAGGTGTTGGGTAGATTTGTTTTGCGGATTGCGAAAGGCATGTATTTAGTTTTTTTAATATTTAGGGTTAGTAGGTTAGAACTCAACCAGTTTGATACTTGCTCGATACCCGACTCACTAATACACTTTAAAGCTTGAGATTGCAAAGGTCGTTCAAATAAATAAGGAATAGGGTAGGTCCCAAAACACTGCCTTGTGTAACACCGTACGAAACAATGGACGATTGACTAATAAATTGACCTAGTTTTAGTTGTTGACATCGATCAGTAAGATAGTCAGTGAATAACTTATGTGGGTTACCCCTGATACCGATATTATACAACCTATTCAGAAGGATGGGAACAGAAACAGAATCAAATGCCTTTGCCAAATCCAAAAATACTCCAACGCATTTGTTACCCAAGTCCAAGTGCTTACTTACAGTGTCGCTCAAAGCCAGTACGGCGTCTTCAGTGGAGATACCATGTCGAAAGCCGTATTGGTTCTTGGATAACAAATCGTTATCTAAAAGAAAATTCTTTAATCGAGTATTGATCAGCTTTTCTAGTATTTTGCAAAAGACAGAAAGAACTGAAATAGGGCGATAGTTGTCAGTACTGTCTCTGCTCCCACTCTTATGAACAGGTGTAACAATAGCTTTTTTAAAAATGGATGGGAATTGGCCCTTTTCAAAGCAGAGGTTGAAAATGTGACATAAAACTGGGATCAGAATATTTTTAGCAGTTTTAATAAAGATAGTGGGAATATTATCCCATCCTGGGGCAGAGTCGTTGGAGAGGGAGTTTATAATTGAGTTAATTTCATCCGGATCAGTTTTCAAAAGAACAAAAGATTTGGAAGGGGAAGTACTATTTGAATTGAGTTTTGAGGTGGTATGAATTTTAGACTTCATTATATTCTCAGCCAGACTTTTACCGAGGTTTGAAAAATAGTCATTAATATAATTTGCAGATTCCAAAGGTGAAGACTTTAGTGAAACTAGATGTTGTGTGTCATTGCTATTTTTAGTATTGAGGTTACAGATAGATTTTATAGTTTTCCATAGTGATTTAGGATTTCTTCTAGCAGAGTCTAATTTATTTCTTTCGTAAGAGTGTTTCAATTTTAAGACAAGTTTGTTACAATAGTTTCTGTACCGCGTGTAAGTAATTTTTAAAATCTCGTCATATGGGTTCTTTTTTAGTTTTAAATGGAGTTTGTCTCGATTACGTAGGCATCGTAATACTCCCGGAGTTATCCAGGGTTGGATAAGGCGTTTTCTAGAGGGGACTACCGTTACTGTTTGATTATTCGTCATCGTCAGAGTGATATGACCGATGAGTCTTTCAGCTGCATTGTTTGGATCGGTCATAGCAAATATGTTAGAAAGGTCGGTCTTCAAATCATTCAAACATGCTGCATAATTAACTGAAGTTTTCTTTTTTATTGTTTTTTGTCGCGTAGGTTTAATCATAAGGTTCAAGATAACAGAACAGTGATCTGTTGGTGTATTTGAAAGTATAAGTGATTTAGCAGGGTAGTTTGTCTTTATCATCATATGATCATAGCACATTTTGTCACGTGTGGGGAGTTTATGTGCGGGAAGTAAACCATAGTAAGCGAGTGATGTTAAATAGTTTGAACAGTTAATATCCTTCGAGTTTTGCTTTATATCAATGTTAATATCACCTGTGACTATAATATTGCGGTAAGTTTTGTAACTATCAAGCAGTGTTTGAAGAGAAGAGTTAAATTCAGCGGTGTTTCTTATGGAAGGGCTGCGATAGACGCCAATTATAACGGTATCAGAAAGGGTTACTGCTAAGCAAGAGGCATTTTTGATGCAGGGTTCCGAAATTTTATGCACTAAATTCTTTTTAACATAAAATATTACTCCATCACATTGATTAATGGTTTTTTTGGTAAAGTAAGAGTTATAATTGCAGTTAAGGTTTGGAATGGATTTGTTTTTTGAAAGATGGCACTCTGTCATGACAAGTATATCGCAATCAATGTTAATTAAATGTAGCATAACTTGAAAAGCATCTAGGTTCTTATAGATGCTTCTAATATTTTGTGTGAGAATAGTTAGCTGATCGGAAGTAGTGATATAAGAGCAACACTCTTCAGGCTTACACAATATAGCTTGAGCTATATTCATGTTGTCTATTTCCTCATTAGTGCTTAACAAATCCATAAAAGAGAGGAAGAATAGAGTGCAGTTTACTATAATTGAGTCTGTTTAACGTTGAACTGCAATGACCTTGGATTATTAGCCTAGGAAATCGCTTAATATGACACTTTGGATCAATCAACAGAAAATTACGTTGGGGTAAAATCTTAAGACCAATATCTGGAATCTGATAGCATAAGGTCAACAAAAAATTATTAAATATACTGTAGTGTTTATTAGTTTTTGTAAAGTTTAAATATGTAGTGTTGTATAAGTAATGTAAATAAACGTATAAACTAATTTTACTAAAATAACAAATATATTTTTTTAAAATAACCGTAAGTAAGTATGAGAGCAACAAGTAGACTAGCATAGATTTGGTAACAAGTGTAACAAAAAAATATAAAATAAGCAAAAGAACCAAAAGTAGTCATTTGTTGATCTCATACATACCTTTCACTTGTGATTCACTAACTATTTTAATAATTGGTGAACTCTCGTCTTTTCTCACTAGCACATCACCAAGTGAAATCCAGCAAAATTTGTATTTCATAGCTCTCGACATTTCTCTCGCCAAATAATATAATCTATTACCAGTTGGCGTTAGGTGCTCCGAGAGGTAAATTGGTGAACATGCTCCTTGTAATCCCAGGTGTTGTGTATTCAATTTGTTTGTTTTATTTTGGTAGTTGTATCGTTTTGCGGCACCCAAAATCCCAATTTTTTTAATATGAGAGGATAATTCGACCACTATAGGCTTTCTTTCTCCCTTTGTAGACACTCTGTATATATCCTTCACTTCACTTGGTTGTAGATCGAAGTTAAGCTTGGTGGATAATTTGGTTATTATTCCTACGAGTGATGATTTTGATTCATTTTCGGCCCTGGGCACATTCTTTAATTCAAACGAGCATTTTCGCTGGGACTTGAGAAGGTTCTCGTATTTATTTTCCAACATATTTATATACTGCCTGTCTTTTTGCCTCTCTTGTTCCATTTGTTCCACTTTTTTAAACATATCATCGTATTCGGCTGATAGAAAAGCCAATGAATTCTCAATAGACTTCAATGACGTCGTAATTTGTGTTCTATCGCTTACTTGCTGCGCCATCCACGAGGAAATCATGTCCTTTATTTCTGTTTTAAAATCTGATAGATCGGAAAGAATTTCATCCGATCGCTTGCGCTTATTTCTTGGGTTAACGAAAGTTGCAGGTGGTGTTATGTCCGGATTAATAATAGATGATATATATTCGACTCAGAACTCGATTTTTCTGGCGTCCGAAACATTATGTATCGTTTTTGACCGAGCTAAAAGTACCAGGACTGTAGAAATGTACAGGAATATTCAATGCGCTACAGACCGTAGTATCAGTATACGCAGGTAAAAACGCCCCCACGGTCGCCCGTCCAATAGCCGGAGCAGCGTGGTAGCAAGTTCGTAGACTGCTACGGATCAGGTAAGAGTAGTAGGAGCGGCTACGGGGTTTGATGTTAGCACTTGCGTAAGTTCACACTGGTTGTAACTTTTGTATAAGTATGTTCGCCTGGTATTTACACTGATTTTAATTTATGTTAAATTTTGATTCTATTTAAAATAATAATAAATAATAAGTTTAATTGCGCAAATAAATGATTGTACACACGTCTACACTTTGCAGAGGTCCGGGGGAAGAGGATATATACTTAGTCCTATTTACTTTCATATTTAGGCAGCTTAAGCATTTAGCAGCTGGTGTTACTTTTCTATTTCCATATTTAGTCGGCAACCAGTGTTACTTTTACTATAGTTTGTCTTTGGACAAAGGCCTCCTCTAATGACTTCCACTCAGTGCGATTCCTTGCTATCCTCTGCCACAATGGCCCTGCTATGTCTCTAATATCGTCTTCCCAACGTTTGGTCTGTCTACCTCTGTTTCTTTTAGTTTGTCTTGGGTACCATTCTGTTACTAACTTAGTTCACTTCTGTTTATTCTCTCTCAACTTACGACATGCCCATCGCCATTTTAATTCTCTGAATACTTTGTCGGCTTGTCTGAAATTCGTTCTTTTTTTTTATGTCTTGTAACCTTATTCTATCTTCTTTTTACTCCAGCTACTCTTCTCTCTATTGAATTTTAACAAGATATATTCGGAGCTAAAGTCAACGTCAGAGATGGGAATTCAATCGGAATTTCGAGACCTTTCTAATTCTGGTTCTTTCCGAATCAGGGTCAGTGCATATACACGGAAAACGGACTTTAAATTTAAAAACAACGTAATCCACACTTAAAATTACATGTTACAGGTTTTTTATGTTTTTTCCCTCCTTTATCATATTTTATATCCAGAGTGAACGTTACTCTTTATAATTATAAAGTTCATTCACATCGGCTATAAAATGCAAACAGAAAACAGATACGGTTGTGTAACAAGTTTCAGATCTGGTTTTCGCTGAATTGTAAACAGAGGGTAAATCTACCGATCCCACGTCGACCTTCGCAACATTCAGTATTTTGAATAAATTTCATCGAACGAGGGGTTCTCGTGTGACTGGTCTGGATTGTGCAAACTTTATAATTGGCCACAAATATGTAGCCCTTGCTGTGAAGCGAGTAATTAACCCTTCGATCGTACTTGTCACTTCGTGTGACAATAACCGGTATATATAAGGTCATAAGATCTGTAAATTGTGTAAATTGACCTAAAATTGCGTCAATAGCGAACAATATGAAATTTTCTATAGAAAATTGGAAATAGAATACAACTTTATAAGTTAAACACTCTTTTTGACCACAAACTTTAGAAGATGCCATCAAGCCATCAAAGTTTGATCGTAATTCGTTGAAATTTTCGAAAACGTGTCCCTGATTGTCAAAAATACGATAATATTTAACATTTTTGTAAGACCTGAGTTTTGCATAATTTAATTTTGTACCGGATTGTCTTTAAAGTACTGGGATATGTGTAGCCTGATAATCAGTTTTAGACAAGCGTTATGGGTCTAGGCTTCCATGATTCTCTTTAAAAGAGACAGGAGGCCTTTGCAAAGTAGTGGAATAGGCCGCTTACTAACTTTTTTGTTAATTTATGCTGTTCCCTACGTATTTTTCTCATCTTTTCTGTGCGTGCCTCTCCAACTAATGAAGGTTGGCAGTCAGCTCTGCATATGCCTTCCTATTTGTAGCTAGATGTAAGAGTTCGGGAGCGCTCGTAATGCCCGTCCATTCCCGGATGTTTCGTAACCAAGATTTCTTCTACGACCAGGTCTCCTCTTTCCAGCAACTTTTCCCATCATTATCAGTTGCAATAATATCTACAATACAAGAAACTGACATGAGGATTTTATCGTAAGATCTTTCTACTTGCAAGTTTTAGTGTAAAATTGCGAAAGCCATATTTTATAAATGTTGAAATCTTGTATTAAAAATGCGAAAGTCTTATTATCGGACCCGACCGACCGAGACAGTGGTATAATTTGTTAGAGTTAATAACATACCGGCTAATAAATTGCTACGAAAAATAAAAAATAAATATATATAGGACGTATTTGAAATGTTATAGTATAGGAATTAATTATATTGAAATTGAGAATTTTAGATCTACAAAATAATACCAAAAAATACGGGATAGTACGTCTCTATCTCTAATGGTTAACTCACTTTTATGTAACTTTTATGTTCAAAATTTCAATTAAATACACTGATTTCTACGCGGGTGAAGCTGTAGGAAACAGTGGAAACTAAAGGTTTTCTATTTTAATTTATATTTTATATAAAAAACACAGCTACTTGGGAATGGCAAGCATCTTCCCATGAATATTCAGTTCGTAACGCGATCGTTCAGACTGTCTTTTGTCTCCATTCCTTAATTAATGCCCTTGCGTCTGCAAGTGTGGACTCTCGTACGAGACGCAGGCCCCGGGGCGTTCTGATGAATACCCCTTTAATTTGCCTATCCAGACGGTCGTCGCTTCTTGGCGGAAATAATTGGTATATGTTAATTGAACCCAATGGCGTAATTGCAAGTGAAACATGTGAGTGTTTAAAATTACACAATATTTTATGTATTTTCGTGATGTGAGATTCGCATTAACCACATTCTATGATTATTAAGATAAATTTTCTTTTTTGCTATCTTTAAATTACGATAGCTGTAGTTGATGGTAATTTTTAGGTTTTTTTTTTATAATATTGCCAAATTGTGACAAATATATAAATTTAAAGTAAAATATTTTATATAATTTTTTAAACTCACTATAACATTTTTAATGCGGGGCTTTTTAAGCTGGCATATTATTAAAAAATCAAAAAAAATAATCAAGCAGTTAGCTTTGTTTCTTTATATGTAGTTATTTCAAATATTAAAAACTCAATGGGTACCAACGTTACGGGTCAAGGAAATTTAAAAAACATTTTGATAATTCTATGATGATCTTATCTATCAAATACTCGAAAGCCTCGTAAATTATTTAGGCCTTTCATTAGAACAGTTATTGAGTATTATTACTTACGCTGTTATTATTAGGTAAATTAATAAAATTTATTTAAAACTTCGTAAAATTGAAACGGTTTTAATTATTTTTTTAAATTTGAACCCTGTTTGATTGAGTTATCAAATATTTTATATAATTACTTCTAAAAACGTGTGATAGTAACAATATGGCGCTTTTTTGGATTTAAAGTATTGTGAGTGGTATTCATAATAAATGTTTAGAGACCGCCTATACCCCCACCGCGATAACGTCCCATAAAGAGCTCAAGAATAAGTCGAGCTCATCCGGTAAAATAAGAAGTGAGTATAACCCGTCTTTACACATTAATATTGCGCTTTTCATTCTAGACTTATCGCTGCTGTAATGAAAACCAGTTCTGTACCTTTCTACCTTTAACGTTATCGTTTTATATCGTACTTGAAATCAAACCATCACACGTTAGGTTACGTAGCGTGACTTAACCGGATTACAATGAGTTTCCTCCTTGTTTTCTGACTAGTCCGTGCTAATTTAAAATTTGAATCTCAGTACCCCTGACAGCTTGACACGTACATAGCGTGTTCGTCTAAACTTTTGTAGAATAAGTTAATGGAAGTGGCAACTTTTGTTTGCTTTTCACAAAAGTTTAACGTTATTTTAGTGTGATTATTATTTGTATTAACTTGTTACTATGTGTGATGGATGATTAACAAATGATAATAGAAGATGTCATGGTGGTCTGAATAGAAACATAGAGTATGCTTCTAGTTAAATCATATCATCATTCTATTGCCCTTATCCCACTGTAATTGGAGTCGGCATAACATGCTTTAAACATTTTGCTTGATGTTTTGACTAGTTATTTTACAGCCAGCCGCCTTACGTCAACTTCAGTCACCTTTTACGAGACCTCGGTAAAAAATGACAGTGATCTATTCTACTAAGCCGGATACCACATGGCGGGTTTCTATTAAAGCCATAATCGGGTAGAAATATGGTAACCAAGCAAACTTATTCCTATTAATTAATTTATATATCTTTTACTTAGTAAAAGATATATAAATTAATGAAAATTTTTATAGATAGCTTTTATAAAAACACTTGATGAAGGAAAGTAGCGATTACGATATTATTACGATCTGCGATTAAAGGATTATATTATATATAAGGAAAATAGTTTTATGATAACTTTTATTATTATGCCGTGTGGTATCCGGCAGAATAGAATAGACCACCCTCCTTTCTTACCGAGGTGTAGTAAGAGGTGACTAAGGTATGTGCCGTGTGGTATCCGGCTGCATAGACTAGACCACCCTCTTTCCTTACCAGGTGTCGTAAAAGGCGACTAAGGTAAGTTGACGTCAGGCAGGCGGCCGGTCGTAAAATACGTAGCGTAATCATGTGACAACATGTTTGTAACATGTTGTGCCGACCCCACTTAGAGTGGGATAAGGGCAGGAAAATGATGATGATGTTAACTTTAATATTCGTATATAAATAAATGAGTGAATAATACTTGACTACTGTGAACCACATAATGTGGCGGACAGGCGGGGCGGCGGTGCACGTATCCAATAGCGGAAGCCGTCGCCCCGTCCTGGAGCGAGTTTGGCCACGGGGTTGGGCGTTTCTCGCCAGTGGATTAAAATAACAACCTGAGATCCATTTAAAATAGGAAAAAAATAATAATAATACTTGACTTAATTGATTTACATTCTTAAATATTTTCTACAAAAAAAATATTTAAAAATATAAAAAAATTGCCATCCACGGAGAGTGGAGAGAGGACCCAAGCTCCCGGCGGTTAGGGCTACAGAGTGAGGAACCTCCTCACTATCCGTGCCGTCTCAAGCAACACTGCCTTCTGTATCCTGTGCTTGATCCAGCAACTAAGCGAGAGCCTCTTGATATGTTGGTCGAGACTCTTCGCGATTACACCATTAACCGATACAACAATTGGAACAATTATTGTTGAATCAATATTCCATATGGCGGTCATCTCATGAGCTAAATCTAAATTATTATTATTATGCTTTGAAATCAAGCATTATAAACCTTCGCAAAGTTACATCTCGTTTTATGATTTTTTTTTAAAATTTATTGTATATAAACGCTAAGAACGGTGAAATTGATCGCGATGTGAGGAATAGAATGAATGCAGGATGGATGAAGTGGCGACAGGTCTCAGGCACAATATGTGACCCCCGAATGCCCCCTAAACTAAAGGGAAAAATTTACACATCGGTCATAAGACCTGTCGTAATGTATGGATCAGAATGTTGGGCAATGAAAAAGATGGATGAAAGAAGAGTACATGCAAATGAGATGAGCATGTTAAGGTGGATGTGTGGTGAGACAAGACTTGATAAAATAAGAAATGAGTATATAAGGGGAAGTCTGAAAGTTGCGCCCATTATAGAAAAGATGAGAGGTGCAAGATTGGGATGGTATGGACATGTAATGAGGAGGGATGAAAATCATGTGATCAAACGAGTGTTGAGTATAAATGTGGATGGATATGTGACTAGAGGAAGGCCTAAAAAGAGATGGTTGGACTGTGTGAAGTATGACATGCATATAAAAGGAGTAGCGCCAGAGTTGACGAATGATAGAAGAGAATGGAAGAGAAAAACATGTTGTACCGACCCCACTTAGAGTGGGATAAGGGTAGGAGAAAGAAGAAGAAACGCTAAATTTAATAAATCTACTGCATCCAGTTTTTTAATATCCTTGTTTTAAGCCCTAGACTAGACTGGGGGTCCGCGTGAGCGTTCTAAAATTTCCTTACACGAAAGCTCTTTGCAGTTGACAGTAGGGTGGGGTGGCATTTTGTTTCCGTTCACAAATATTGTGCACCCAAATTAAAGTTTACAACTCTGCCGTTTTAACTTGTTAACGTGTAATTTGAATTTCCGTCTAAAATGACCCTTAACCCTTATTAGTTAAATTAGTGTTTCTTCTGTATTGCAGCATTTTAATGTTTCAAAAATTTATGGTTTTAATGGTTGTATAAAATAAATTTGCAACCTTTTAAGTTAGTGTTGATTATCTATCATATTATATTATTGTTGCTTATGCCTTATATATCTAACAGATAAGACGTTCTAAACTGATTCTTAGGTATAGATATATTAATAATCTATAGATTTGTTTGCTACATTTAAAGAGGTAGCCTTAAGTACTTCTTACTTATAATCCATGTCTATGTATTTTGGAAATCCTTTAAGATAAATAGGTCCAGCAGTTAATTTCCACTGATAGGGGAAGTAAATTTGTTTAAATTTCACGCTTATCTATTGTTTAATCTAAAAAAGAGAATGCAGTATTGGAATCGTAATAAATAGAAAGAGGTCTTTGGGAGATTTATCTTTGTGTGAGTTTCTGTACACATTCGTTTTGGAAAGTTTAATTGTTTGGAGGTAGCTTCTTTGAAGAGTACCCAATAGGTGATGTATATTTTATTTTTATCATATTTCATTTCTCAATTAATTTACTTATAGCCAATTTAATGACAGCAGCCTGTTACAATCCCACTACTGGGAATAGGCCTCCTCTCTCCGTTTCTGGAGAGAAGGGTTGGAGCTAAGACCTACCACGCTGCTCCAATGCGGATTGGTAGGTTACACATATCTCCAGAATTCTCTAGAGATATGCAGGTTTCCTCACGATGTTTTCCTTCACCGAAAAGCGTGTCATAAATTGCAAATATCAATTAGACACATGAGTTTTAATAGAAAAACTCATTGGTGTCTGCCCGGGTTTGAACTTGTGTTCGCCTCGTAAGAGTCGCACGGTCTCACCGCTGGGCTATCACAGCTTTAAATTTAATGAAAATTTAAATATTTTTTTGGCTATAGACACGTTGTTAAATGCTTTTGTTTTTATGGCGAGGAGGAAAAATCTCTGCCGGACGCCTACTAGCCCGTACTAGTAGGGTGTGTCCGACTCGCACGGACTAAACGACCTCCTCTTTCACTTCCAATCAGCATAGGACCGCATATGCATTTCTTCATGGTGACCGTTTCCCTAATTTTCTCCTATCTTTTTTTTCTTTTTCCTTTTTGCTTCCTTTTAAGCATACTTTTCCTGAGAAATGCTGTGTATTAGCAATGAAGTAGTAATGTAGTATTTGTTAGTTAAGTAGGTAATGCGCTAGTTAAAAGCTAAAAAGTTTGCGTTTACAAAAACCTTCAATATAAATCTTAGCTGTAAGAAGGCGTTACGGGCTTAAGTATAAGAAGATGCTTATGCATGAAGATAAAGATAATTATACGATTTTTTAAGATTTCAGTGTAATCATTGTGATCTTTTTATATATACCTACAGGTTGCGTTCGCTCTACCACCTCTCATAATATTACAGAACAGTGCAGTTAATTAAAGCGCAAAGCCGGCAGCCGCAAGCGAAATGGGAAATAGCTAATTATGAACTTGCGTAGTAGCTTAAAACTACTAGATGCGAGTTTAAATCATAAGCGAAAGCGGAAACTTAAATGGAGTCGGGACAACGAAATTTAGCATCCTATCAGGGTATCAAAAATGATAATTAATAAATAAGTTGCAAGTCATATGCATGGAATTAAAGAACACTAAAATAATATTATAAATATGATTTTGAAACTACTAATGTATTTATACGTATTAAACGTGTTATTCATATGAACAATGAAGGATGCGCCTGAATCAAAATAATATTTTTGTCTTTAACAAACTATATATATATTGAAATATAAATAATGTTGCTCGAACCTATTGAGTTTATTAAAAAAAAAAATGATAATTTAATCTACAGAATCTAAAACTGTACGAAACATCCGCTGTCACCCTTATTCCAGTGACGCCTTAGAAAGTCTGTCACCAATAACACAAGTATAAAGTTACTTAGTTTGGGAACGGACGACCGTGTGTGTAAGTGAACCATATATAAAAAATGATATATATACACTAGCTGTGCCAGCGGCTTCGCCCACGTGGAAATGAGCGTCGGTACTATTTTCTTCTAGAATTCAAATTTTAAACATAAAAGTAGTTATTGTGAGTTAACCATAAGAAACATGCTATCACAGACTTTTTGTAGTATTTTTATAGATCTACAATAATACATAATTTTAGCGTAACTCTGCTGGTTTACGCGGCGCACACGACTAAAGCTCCCAGCAAGCAAGTTTTTAACAACTGCTCGATCTCTTCAACACAATTTACATAATACCGATATGTACTATTTATCTAAACCATCCGGAAGTATTTCACTATCTTTTAGTGAAAACCGTACAAAAATGCGTTCAGAAGATTTTGAAAAAATCGATTACATACAGAAAGGTAGCTTTTTGGGACTTTGTTTTATATTAAGTATAGATTATTAAATCTTATATTCAGAGCATAAATTTTTACATCGCTGTACCCTGTAATATGCACCACAAAGTAAATCCTCTTGCTTCACGTTACTACGTAAAATTAAAATATGGGTGTTGTTCATTTGGCCTTATTAATAATAGGATCGCTGTGCCAAACAAATGCCAAATGCCAACCGCTGTAGTGTTCTAGCACCTTATTTTCTGTATTTGAAATTTTAATCATAAGTTCATATTATGGATTTTATTATAAAATTTATAGCTTAAAAACAGTAAATTCTAATCCAAATCTTCATTTTTTCCAATTCATCCAATCGTACGAGATTTAGCTACGTTTTAAATAAATTGATTGATAAATAAATTGATATGACTATAACACACACAGATGTCCGTCCACTAAGTAAGTAATATGTTATGGGTGTAAGACAACTTCTAAATAAATACAAAATAATATATATATGTTCAAACTCGAAGAACCAACAATTTTTTTATACTCGTAGAAAATGTTAGCCCTCGGCGGGAATCGTACCCAAGACCCACGGAGCTGAAGGGTCGGTCAGGGTCACTACCCACTGCGTCAACCAGTCATCCAGGTTTTCTGATTTGAAAAGACTTATATTTTACTTTAAAAAAAAAAGGAAAGTAACGTCCTGTTACTACCCCACTGCTGGGCATAGGCCTCCTCTTTCCGTTTTTGGAGGGAAGGGTTGGAGCTAAGACCTACCACGCTGCTCCAATGCGGATTGGTAGGTTACACATATCCCTAGAATTCTCTAGAGATATGCAGATTTCCTCACGATCTTTTCCTTCACCGAAAAGCGTGTGATAAATTGTAATTATCAATTAGACACATAAGTTCTAATAGAAAAACTCATTGGTGCCTGCTCGGGTTTGAACTCGTGTTCCCCTCCAAAGAGTCGCACGGTCTCACCGCTGGGCTATCACAGCTCATTGACTGATTACCCACCCCATAAATACTCCTAAGAGGTTTCTTCATGTTTTTCTTCACTATAAATTGTAAATATCAATTTATAGAAAGCTCATTAGCACTTACTTTGGCATTGAGCACTTCAAACAGTGTGGACTACAATATTAATGTAGAATTATTGATTTAAATTTATATTATAATGAAGAACTTTAGAAGACTGTTGCCCTTCGTTCTTATGTTTATTTTGAGAGTCAAATAACTAAACAAACTCAAGCATTTATCAAAGTTAAATTAGTATCTTTAAACTCCGATTTTAATCTTTTGACAGGAATGTAAATCAAAGTTAGATTTTACAAATATTGACTACCTAAATAAGACAAAACTTTTCCAATTTTGAAATTATTAAATTGTATAAATTTCAAATAAATAACACTTTCTTTGATATATCTTTGTAGCAAGCTGTACCGGCCTGACGTCAACTTACATTAGTCGTCTTATACGGGACCTACATAAGAAATGAGTGTGGTCTATTCTACTCAGCCGGATACCACAGGGCGGGTCAACTTACCTTAGTTGCCTTCTACGACACCTCGGTAAAAAATGAGGGTGGTCTATTCTAATCAGCCGCATACAGTACGGCGGGTCAACTTACCTTAGTTGCCTTCTACGACACCTCGGTAAGAAATGAGGGTGCTCTACTCTAATCAGCCGGATACCACACGGCAGGTCAACTTACCTAAGTCATCTTTTACGACTCCTCGGGAAGAAATCAGGGTCGTCTATTCTACTCAGCCGGATACCACACGGCGGGTCAACTTACCTCAGTCGTCTTTTATGAAACCTCGGTAAGAAATCAGGGTGTTATATTTTACTCAGCCAGATACCACACTTTAACAGCATTTTTAAACTGCTGTAGTGGTAAAGATAAAATCGATTGAGAGGATTTTATTGTAGAATCTTATACCCAAAAATGACTTATTTACTTTTGCAACGCGCAAATCAGGAACCGCAAGCTTATGTCGGTTCCTACTTTGTCTATTATATACATCGCCAATTTTTTTTAATTATGTATATTCTTATGTACAAAAATTAAATAACTAAAAATATAAGTTATATAGTTAAATCATATTATGTGGTGTGGTAGGTATATGAATGAAATGAAAGTAGTGAGGATAAACTATGGTATCAATAGTGTATTAAGTAGACGAAAATAACTCATTTCCTCAGTTGCTAAAATGGATTTTCTCATTCGAAAAGCCTTTTACGAGATAAGTGATTACGCTCTTAGCGCAGAATCTTTTGGCGAACTCGACTAAGCGCGAAATTGAGAATAAACATGCTTTCCTTCAAGTGGAATAGGTAAAAAAAACTATATTTATTACATTTTTTTTAAAGGTATAATGTATTTTTCTTTTGCTACATATTTTTATCATAACAAGGTATTGTTGTAGGTAGTTTTCTTAAAAAGACGAAATGCGTCTTTATTGTGCCAAATCTCTGTGCGCGGCGGATAAAGAAGGAGGAGTAGAAAGATGTGAAAATAAAAAGGTAAAACCTTTTTATTTTCACATCTTCATTACCTATATCTCAAATTCTTTTCTGAAAGAATAATATTTATACAAACAAGAATAGTCAATAGGATATGAGATATGCTTTATGCTATACATACGTGACTTTTAGTAGATTCGATATTTGACTTGTACTGTCTGTTGAGTAAGAATTACAAATAAAAAATTATAATTATATGAGTTATAATTAATTAAGAATACAATTTAACTTTAGCTCCTCTGGTCGAGGGTTTGATTTCCACTCCAGGGCCAACATTTTTTTAAAAAAATTTTTTGGTTCCTCAAGCCAGGGTGTTTATATGTTTTTAAGTAAAAGTAGCAGCCTGTTACTATGCCCACTGCTGGGCTAAGGCATCCTTTCTCCGTTTTTGGAGAGAAGGTTTGGAGCTAAGACCTACCACGCTGCTCCAATGCGGATTGGTAGGTCACACATATCCCTAGAGAATTCTCTAGAGATATTGCAGGTTTCCTCACGATGTTTTCCTTCACCGAAAAGCGTGTGATAATTTGCAAATATCAATTAGACACATAAGTTTTAATAGAGAAACTCATTGGTGCCTGCCCGGGGTTTGAACCTATGTCGTCTCTAGAGAGTCGCACGGTCTCACCGCTAGGCTATCACAGCTTATTTGTTTTAAAGTATTTATTTAAAATTGTTTATGTGTAAAATTCTATACCAGTTGTCTATCATTAGTAACACAAGAATAAAGTTATTAATTTTGTGGACGGACGACCGTATGTGTAAATTTTTTTTTTTTTTTTTGTGCGTAGACCGCATAAACGAAGAGAATATAACAAATCTCTCGATATCACTTATAGAGATACCAATAACGGGTTTACCTCACATAAAAATAGCGTATTATTTTAATAGTGAATGTGTGTGCTGCTTGTGTATTGTGGTGGCAGAAAAACTAGATTCCTTTTTTTGTTACTGTGTTATTTGGGAAAACAAATAGCATTACAGATTTATTTAAGTTAAAACTTCTTCTTCGGGAAACTTTGTCTAAGCATCTAAGTGATACTGTTCCGAGAGCGAATTCTTTAGACGGATTCGGCCGAGCGTGAAATTAAAAAAAACATCTTTATATTGTTTCTTGTTGTAAGGATAAAACTATTTCAATAGATGTTCCTAAAGGGAAAATGAATTTATTGATTCAACTAGGTATTTTTTCGTTTCAAATGTTAGATTCAGAGAATAATTTTAGTAGGTCCTACAGTTTTTCAAGGAATACTCTTTGTTTAACCAGGGACGCGTGAGATTGGAAAGTACCAACTTATATAGATATTTTAAGGTCTGAGAGCTAGTTCTAAATAATAATAAATACAAGCAAATTGTGATCGAAATAACTGAAAAGTATTGTATCAGCATCACTGAGAACTATTTGTATGTATATAGTCCGCTTTTACTCTGTAGCCAACTTTATGTATTTGTTTCGTTAAGTTTCGTTATTCAGAAGAAAACGCAATGATGTAGTGGGAAAACAATTTGTATATTGCGACAGTTATTTTTATTATTTAAGATACGAGGTGTCGTAAGAGGCGACTAAGGTATGTACGGTGTGGCATCCGGTTGCATAAAATAGGCCATCCTCATTTTTTTATCGAGGTGTCGTTAAAGGCGACTAAGGTAAGTTGACATCAGGCAGGCGGCCGGTCGTAAAATACGTAGCCAAATCATGTGACAACATGTTGTAACAAGTTATGCCGACCCCACTTAGAGTGGGATAGGGGCAGGCGAATGTATGTATGTATATAAATAAGTATAAATTCTCAGAGTTTTGCATCTTCTATAATACGAGACTACTATTAAATTTAGACTCGTTAGACACATCTGGATACTTCCCTCCGCGATAACGCCGCATAAAGAGCTCATGAATAAGGGCCTCGTATGGGCTTGAAACTGGTCGAGCTCACTCGATAGCTAGAGATGTGAGTATAGCAGGTTTATATACATTAACCACTTCATAAATTGTAGGAAATAGGTTAGGAAAATCTTAACGCCGTGTGGCATCCAGCTGAGTAGAATAGACCACCTTCATTTCTTGCCGAGATGTCGTAAAAGACGCCTAAGGTAAGTCGACGTAAGGCAGGCGGCCAGTTGTAAAATAACAAGCCCCAACTTGTTACAACATATTTTAAACGTGTTGTGCCCACCCCAGTTAGAGTGGGATAAGAGCAGGAGAATGATGAATGAGGTTAGGACATCTTTAACATTAATTTTCTCATTCAGTTATTATACTTAGATTACGGAAACCAGCATAAACTTTGCTATATTATGATTAAGAGAAAACAAATAAGAGTGATCTATCTTTCTTCCTTTTTTATGTGTGATTAGAAAAAGATGACGTAGGAGTGTCATCTTTCCTCTCTTTATTGATTATGTCACTATCACTTATAGGCCTGCTTATTTCTGCCCTAATTTAAGTATAATAATTCTATAAATTTTCTTCTACATCACGTCAAGTTGACTGACTCACATTATTTATTTAAGTCTTCATGTCTTCTTTTTAGTGAAGGTTTTTGCTTGATTTATATTGCGTCAGCAAGAGGCTTTCATTCCTGAAGCAATGGCAAAACTTATAAGCAATTTATAACCATTTACACTGCATTAATAAATTGGGTATCTTAGAGATAAATAAAATCATGTTATTGCATGCTCAAATAAAAACATATAAAGTTAAAAAAATCTTTTAAAAAATCTTTTAACCAAATTTCATGTAATTTATAGAATTAGGCGTCACTTTACGGAGATCCATAATACAAAAGTAATAATTAAATTATTTTGCTATAATCGGCGATGCTTTGCGATTTTGTCGTGGAGTCTATCTCCTTATGATGCTTCGGTTGCGGGGCGAAACAATTGTTGAGTTTGTGATAGTGAACATGTAGTGCCACCACAATACACAAGCACTACGCTTGTGTATTGTGTTGGCAGTGGTGGAGGTTTGTGCATGTGTTTTTATGAATCCTGCATGTAACGGGTATGAAAGAACGGATAGTCCATTATACATTTAGCACTATATAAAAATTTATATTTATTATTTTATTTATATCGCAGATTATAGCAAAATAATTTTATTATTACTTTTGTAAAAAATTTATGTCTCTACAGCTCCCTCGTCTGGAGCCAATTCTAGCAGCGTCAGGTTATGCTTATCATAAACATGCATTGTCATCGGGACTGGATCAGTATGTAAAATTTCAGTTCAATAGGACACCGGAAAGTGGGTCAAATATAACTTGCAAGATACCACCTTCACATATAGTAATATCAAATAATTCACATCGATGCTTAGAACGAAACAGCCGGCCAGTTCGGTTTCGTAGAGCGCTGTCATTGTCACTCAGTTAGTATGTGACGTTTCACACAGTATTTAAAACCGTATTTAAAACCTATGTGTCTTGTGCGTGTTTATCATACGCTTTTCGGTGAAGGAAAACATCGTGAGGAAACCTGCATATCTCTAGATAATTCTACGGATATGTGTAACGTACCAATCCACATTGGAGCAGCGTGGTAGGTCTTAGCTCTAACCCTTCTCTTCAAAAACTGAGAGAGGAGGCCTATGCCCAGCAGTGGGATAGTAACAGGCCGTTACTTATAGAGCTTACTATACTGTTGAAGACTATGTCAATGATAAGAAAGCTTGGAACTAAATTGCGACCAGCTATGCACTAGATGATATTGTAATCTATGTTTGTTAACAATAGTAAATACAAAATTGTAATATTTATTTTTAAAAAAAGTGACCGCCGAGTTTCTTGCTGGTTCTTCTCGGTTAGAGCGCCTTTCCGAACCAGTTGTAGCTTCAATTTAATTTTAATTTGACGATTCAAAAGTGCTTGTAATAAGCCAATTTGAATAAAGACTTATTTGAATTTGAATTTGAACTTATACATACGTTGCAAGTTGAATAAAGGCTTTTAATAATAAGAAGTATAAAATTTAAATAGGCCTCAAAGTTAAACACATATTATATCAAACAACCCTCAAAGAATTCGATTTGAACTGTGACTTAGCAGTACAAACAAACTTGTATTATTCACTTTGGGGGCGAGCTTCGAGTGAATTGGGATTTAATCCACAGTAAATTGCTTACCGTCTGTTTGGCTGAACTGATTATCTTTTAGTCTTTGCCTTGGTTATTCAGGAATCAGGCTATTTACATTTGAAACAGTTTGACATTCCAATGCTCTCGAGTGTTGAGGTAAATTGAGTTCGAGTTCATTTTCTCCGTTTATCTTATTTACGGATCTTGTACTTATTACATAAAGTACAAGTGAATATTTTGTTTGTTTAAATTCTTCATTGTACAACATAAAAACACACAAGACACAGAAATATATATAACTAGCAATGCCGCGCGGTTACACCCGCGTACATACCAATCTAGTGGTAGCGGAAAGTTATGGAATTATTTTCTTTATATTGTCATTTTTAAATTCGTTACATCTCTTGATTGGAATGTCCGATTTTAATAATTTAAAAAGGTTTGTACAGGTTTTTAAACGGTTATTAATAGAATATAATTTAGTGGAATAAGGATTAATACGGACATGTAAATATTATGGTTTGATTATTGTCGGCCCTTTTATTAACTTTTACAACGTAAAAAAGTGGTTATATTGGCATAACTATAATAGTTAGACATCTGGTATCCTGGACTTTTTTGTGGATATTGATACGTTCTATAATACTGTAGAACATTTTTTTGTTCATTTTTTTGCGCACGCGATGAAAGATGTTTACGACTAAATTTTTCACAACTTATTACGATTTTAGTAGGGATCCCTATTTTTTTGACAATTTTATATAGCCTGTGTTGCTCAGTAAAAAAGCAGCTTTCCAATTGTGAAAGAATTTTTGAAATCAGTCCAGTAGTTTTTGCGTGAAAACATTACAAACATACACACATACAAACAAACATACAAATCTTTCCTCTTTATAATATTAGTATAGAAATAAAAAGATAATGGTCCAAAGGCGGACTTATCACAATAAGGGATCTCTTCTTCTTTGACCTCTGAAACGACAAAATAACAATATATAGGCGGGGAATGCGTTGCATACTATATTTATTGTTAAAATAACAAAAAATATAGTACTTAAGACATGTACTCGAAACATCAAAATTTTCAACGATATAATTTATTCATAGTACTAATACTTTCACATAACATTTTGCTTAATTTTTGGTCAAAGTGATTTTGAAATAATTTATAGATTTAGGCGTTACCTACTTTGCGGAGTTCCATAAAACAAAAATAATGGAGTTATACTAATAATATACAAATCCGCAATTTTATTGTGGATTGTAGCAAAAAAATATATTCGTTACTTTTGTAAAGTAATTTTAAACAGTGGCAAATCTCATTCATGCTCATATTATAAATATGAAAGTCTGTCTATCTGTTTCGCTTTCACACCTAATCCGTTGATGAATTTTGGTACAATTCAATCTTACATACCGGTATATGCCCGTTATATGTTAATATTGGATAGTTCCCGTTTTACAATAGAAAACCAAAAAAGGCCAGCATTAAGAAAAAAAATTAGATAGTTAATAATTGAGGGAATTTAATCACTTAAGCTAAAATAGCAGTGATAAGCCCAGCGGTGGGGCCGTCCGACTCTCTCATTTGTTCATACCCCGGACAGACCCCAATGGGTTTTTCTGTTCAGACTTGTGTCTAATTGATAATTGAAATTTATCCTACGCTTTTTGATGAAGATAAACATCGTGAGGAAACCCGCATACCTCTCATATATAATTCTGAGGATATCCCCTATTGAGGATTAGTACCTCCAATTTGTACCAATCCTTATTAGAGCAGCGTGGTAGGTCTTAGCTCCAACCCTTCTTTTCAAAAACGGAAAGACGAGGCCTATATATAGGAGGACTAGCCCGTTGGCGCAGTGGGACCCTGCCTTCAGCTCCATGGGTCGTGGGGCCGCCGAGGGCCAACATTTTCTATAGACAATTTGTTGGTTCTTCGAGCCTGGGCGTATATTTGTATTTAAGTTTGTATTTTAAATTATATATGTAGTTTATTTACCAGTTGTCCGTCACCCATAATACAATTATTAAGTTACTTACTTTGGGGACGGACGACCGTGTGTGTAAGTGTCCCATATATTTGTTTATTTAGTATTATTATGCCTAACAGTGATAGTAATAGGTCGTTACTTATTACTTAAGTTGCGGGAAAAGCTTATAGTTCATAGAAAGCGATATAACGATCTAATTCCTGTCATTAAAGGAATAAGAAGCTACGAATTTCATTTTTCAAGTGAAATTATTTTTTAATTATTTTGAAACGCCATAACGAAAAGGCTTCCTTTTCATTTTCAAGCTTCTCTTATTGTTGTTGGGACATAAAGTCGGACCTAATTTGATCTCACAATTTTCTCCTGCGGTCGCTCGTAGCTCAGTGTCAACGTTTCATTCGGATTTCATGTTACCAACATGTTTTTAGAAATCGAATTTCCCTTAACACATTGCAATAAAGTCTAAATTATCTTAGCCAGATGCAAATAGCAAAACTGTCGCCCATTTCAGTGCAACGGTCATTCTGTTCAGCCACAAGTTGAACATTTTCCAAGACTTTGTACCGACATTATTAAAGTAAAATGAGAATTGTTACGGTCGCTTTTGTTATTGTTAACGAGCAACTTTAAAACATAATAACTTGTTATCTTAACTGGTTATAGCGGTGTTTTAATTGTTCTTTATGTTTTTTACTACTGTTTATAGCGGTAGCCTGTTTATAGGTAGTAGTAGTATAAGCTGCGATAGTGCGACTCTCTAGAGACGACATATGTTCAAACCTCGGGCAGGCACCAATGAGTTTTTCTATTAAAACTTATGTGTCTTATTGATAATTGCAATTTATCACACGCTTTTCTGTGAAGGAAAACATCGTGAGGAAACCTGCATATCCCTAGATAATTCAAGGGATATGTGTAGTCTACCAATCCGCATTGGAGCAGCGTGGTAGGTCTTAGCTCCAATCCTTCTCACCATGGCATAGTAACAGGCCGTTACTTTACTTTTTTTATATAGCGGTAGGCGTATATTTGCGGTCAATACATAAGAAACGATTTTTCCTTGTAATTTATAAATTCGTAGCAATAAGACTATATGAAAGATGTATATGTTTTAGAAATTACTTAACTTAATACTACAAAATGAAATAAATAGTATAACAATTTATTTTATTTATTACGCGCAATTTTTTACCCCATAGCGGTACACGTATTGCTTACTACAAACCTGTGTTCAGTACTAGGACATGAGTTAATTGTACAATAGACAAAGGTCGGTGTCCTGGTCCTATTTGACCAAGGATCACATTCTCTTCTTCTCTTCACTTTTTGCGATATCGTCACTTACAAAAGTAATAATAATTATTATTTTGGTATAATCCGCGATACAGTAAATAGAAAATATATATAGTGTTAAATGTATAGTGCACTATCCGTATTTTCATACCCGATACGTGCAGGATTCGTAAAAACACATGCACAAACCTCCACCACTTCCACCACAATACACAAGCACTATACACGTTCACTATCACAAACTCAACAATCGTTTCGCCCCGCAACCGAAGCATCATCAGGAGATAGACTCCACGACAAAATCGCAAGGCGTGTCGTGGAGTCGTGGTGGTGTTTATGAAAATACGAATAGTCCACTATACATTTAACACTATATATATTTTCTATTTACTGTATCGCGGATTATAGCAAAATAATTTTATTATTACTTTTGTATTATGGATGTCCGCAAAGTAGCGCCTAATTCTATAAATCGTAACTCATTATATACATATATTCTTTTTTCATATTTAAAACCCGTGTCAATCACTGACATACTATTTATCTTCTTTTTATATTAAAGCTTGCGCAAGTAATGATAATTTCTGACCATGCAGGATATCAAGTACAGACATTTTGCACATTTCTTTATTGAAATTGGAATTAGGAAACAATAAAACTATTTTTTTTCTAATTCCACGACTTTTGTACGAATGTAAAGATTTGCTGAAATTTATTATGTATTTACTTTAGTATGTATTAGTGAGACCAGAGAACAGAGTCTACACCGCTTCGCATGCAAGCGTAATATAGAGTCAACTAAGTAATAATACTTTGCCAACCGTGCAAACTATGAAATTACTATAATTTCAAAATTTAAATTGGTATCAAGATTTACTTAAGTATTGGGCACAACAAGACTAGTATATATTATTCAGACGAAGACAGTAGAGTTTGCGCCTCTTCTCATGCAAGTGTAATATAGAGTCAACTAAGTAATAATACTTTGCCAACCGTGCAAACTATGAAATTACTATAATTTCAAAATTTAAATTGGTATCAAGATTTACTTAAGTATTGGGCACAACAAGACTAGTATATATTATTCCGACGAAGACAGTAGAGTTTGCGCCTCTTCTCATGCAAGTGTAATATAGAGTCAACTAAGTAATAATACTTTGCCAACCGTGCAAACTATGAAATTACTATAATTTCAAAATTTAAATTGGTATCAAGATTTACTTAAGTATTGGACACAACAAGACTAGTATATGTTATTCAGACGAAGACAGCAGAGTTTGCGCCTCTTCTCGTGTAAGTGTAATATAGAGTCAACTAAGTAATAATACTTTGCTACCGTGCATTTTACGAAGAACCTATAATCTCTAAATTTAAATTAATATAAAGAAATAATGAAAATAATTATTATCTAATTCCACAGTCATTATACGAATGAAATATTATGCACTATAACAGAACTACCTTGCTATAATCCGCACGGGTTAAGCGAATGCATGCAAAGCCAATGTGTATGAAGCAGGCAAAATTTACGCACCTTACACATGCAGGACAAGTCACCACATGCACCCCAAGGCGCCTCCACCAGCAGCGGAACGCAATGGACACAAGCAACACACACAACCACCACCACAATCTCGACGATTGTTTCGCCCCGAAACCGAAGCATCATCAGGAGGATAGGCTCCACGACAAAATCGCAATGCATTGCAATCGTATTGCGATTTTATGGCGGATTATAGCAAGGTAGTTCTGTTATAGTGCATGTAATATGGAATTCCGCAAAGTAACACCTGCTTCTATAAATCACGAATAAAATAATTTGCATAAATTTTGTGTACTACAAGACAATGTTTCATGTGTTTATCCTAGTATATAATAGTCAAGAGAGCAGAGTTCGCGCCTCTTCTCATGCGAGAGTAATACAGAGTTAACTAAGTAATAATATTTTGGCCATAGAAATAAGGTATAATTTCCACATTAAAACAGTTTCATTATTTCCTAATTCCGCGAGCCTTGTACAAAGTAAATGATTTTGTTCTGCAGGCGGCGTGTTCTGTTAGATTTGGCTAAGCGTGAAATTAGACAGGAACATGTTCATGTAGTTCTTTTCAGTGGAATTATAAATGAAACCGCTTTGAAAATTATTTTCAGTTAGAACATTGACCTTTAACTGCCTTATTTAAGGCAAAGAAATTTATTTGTAATATAAAATTTAGTCAAACAAAATTATGTGAAAATTTTATGTACTTTCTTTTGAATGTGTGTACTTCACGGTGTTTGGGATAAACCATAACAATATCAGAAATGCAAAAATCTGTCTATTTGTCCGTTACTGAAGAAGTGTTGCAAGAGCAATAAAAGTAAAGTAGCAACCTTTTACTATCCCACTGCTGGGCATAGGCGTCCTCTCTCCGTTTTCGGAGATAAGGTTTGGAGTTAAGACCAGCAGGCCTACCATGAACTCTGATTACGTCTCAATTGAAGACGTAAATGACGACCGCGAACCGCTTTCTTTTCGTACCATGAAGTGTGATATGCATTAGGGTCGTAATGTTTGAAAATGATAACGTTATATAATAATAATAAAATCTTTATTTCGCACCACAAACCATACATTTAATAATCTTAACTAATTTAATTAAATGGTACAAGAATGACGGTTGTGGATTGCCGGTGCCTATGGTAGGTTAAAAACCCGTATTACAGGTTACCAGGTCTCCACCCCTCGCATGCGTTACAATCAACTTAACTATATTGTTTTTGTGTTTATGTGTGATGCGTAGTATATAAGAAAATGCATGCATGCGTGTGTGCGTGCGCGCGCGATTTTGTGTATAGAAGTGTGTGTGTGTATGTTTGTTTGTTTATTAGTGTATTTTACTTTGTAGATGTATGAGATTGAGAAAAGTGATATATGAACGATAGCTAACTCTGTCTCTTTTACTCACATGTTCTTAGGACAAATTCCGAACGCTCATTCGGCAACGACTTAAAGTGTGCGTCTTTAAGACGTCATTATAATATAATGACGTCTTAAAGACGCACACTTTAAGACGTCATTATATACGCACGCACGCAAAAGCAAAACAATTTCGTTTACGTCTTCAATTGAGTCGCAATAAGAGTTCATGGTAGGCCTGCAGGGGTCGGCAAACTTCTAAGACTAAAGAGCCATTGGCGTCAATTTCAAGATAAATCAAGATTAAAGAGCCGATAATGTTTTTTTCTATATTACAAATATAAAAAATTGACACCCTCAAAAGAGTCGCACGTTCTTACCGCTGGGCTATCACAGCAATTTGATGGTATTTTAAGAGTAAAGTATAGTAGTAAGTAATTAAGAGGGAATTTTTGGGAATTGGAGATTAATTATGGTGTCTAAATATTATTTCTCTATTTAAATATTTCTATTTTACAACAAATGAAATGATTATGTATTTTACAAGGAAAAAGGCAATCTCGTCCTTTTCAGTTTGTTGTCTCTTTTAAATTTCACTTCAGTCATATATCTAAAGAGGATCATTATTTCATAACGTTGGTGTCAAAGGAGTTTGCATCTTACACACTTAAGATGGTTCTTTGAAAGGCAGTGCAGTGTAAATGTCACTCTATATGCTAATAATTCGACTTCGTTAGGCAGGAAGTAGCATATGTGGAAGTTTTAATAAGAAATTCAGATTAAACTCTATTTATAGTTGTCCTTTTTAACATAATACTCAGAGTGGAAGTTTTATAAGCTAGTTATAAGAGTAAGTAAGAAAATTCCTTGAGATTCTATTAAAGTTTTTTGAAAGGGATCAGAGATATATGATTCGTATTGAGAAAACGCTCGATACTGAGGGTTCATTGATATTTGCAACTTTGTTTTGTCTATCCTGATATTCTTATTTTTCTTCTATTTTCACCGGTATGTGGCTACTGTTGAACATACGTCTCTTTTAGATTTTTTTCACTTGTGTTTTGTGTGTGTGTGCCTGCGTGTGTGTGTGTTCAATTGTGCCACTTGGATCTAATTCTCAAGCTAACTTTTGACATCGTCTGTTCACCTTGCAAGAAGTTGTAAAGCTGTGTTATTCGGCGTGGGGTCGCCATTAAAACTTTTTAAGACCCTAACGTTCAACATGTCTTCTTACTATGAGGCCCACCCAAAGTCAAATTGGCTTCCATCCGCTGAGCTACGCCGCTTAACCTCGTAGAAATACACCAAGGATAATTTTGAGCTTTTCTATGTGGACAAAGTAACCAAATTTTGGATCTATATATCATAGCAGTCAACACACTTATTATTCCCAGACATTGAAATATTTTGAAGAACGAATCTTGCTTAACTTCCTGAGACTCCTAATGTCAAAACCTGGTAAATTATTTGAAAGCAACTTTAGTTAATTAAAGTCATCAAAAAAATTAAACGTTTTATTGACCAGTCACAATGAATAAAGTTTTAATGAAATTTGTTGCGTACTTAGAGTAGGGGTATTCAGAGATTTTATTTTCAACGAAATATTGTAACACCAAAACGCCAAATTTTTTACTCAACTTTTGTATTTAAACCGTGAACGATTAAGCCGATAATGCATAACGATTATTAATAAAATAAAATCAGCCATAAAATTTTTAATTTTATTTTATTAATGAGAGTACTAAGCCGAGGAAATTTTTCAAGCTTTCGCTGAAAATGATCGCACTGAAATCTGAAAAAACTTAACTCAGTTTCCACAAAAAAAATCCGCTTTATTACAAGGTATTAAAGATTCTGTGCTAGGTTGTTGGTGATATCAGATCCGAATGCAACGCGAAGCACACAACGATCTCAGTAGAAAATTGTAAGATTAAATTAGGTCCAGTTCACAGTCACCACAGTAACAAGTCTAGCTTCGCAACGAAAAAGGGAAGTCCTCGTAACATTTTTTTATAATAATTATGATACTGTAGTTTTGTTTGATGTAAAAGAGAATTTTTGAGTAGCAAATAAAAGATAGAAAGTTTCGCCCTCAAGGATACTAGCAGTTTCGAATTTAGATTAACCTTAGGACTTTTTACATTTTTTATGCAAAATGGTGGTACTTACCTCATAGATGTGGAATTTTTCTACGTTAGAAGAGTTCGTAAATACTATCTTTCTTTAATATCATTATTATTTTTAATATAGACAGTCTTGTATGTGGTAGTCTTCTGTAAGTACTTTTTAAATTAATTATTTTTTTTAGCAAGATTTTCGCTGCAGCAGCTGCTTTCAGAGCAGCTTTCAGATGTGTCATATGTATAAACTTTTTGTTAAAGTAAATTTACTCATTGCTTAGCTAAACTTTTCATTGCTTTTTTTGTAACATTCTTAATTCGGATTGTGTGAACATATAATCACACAATCAATTCATTCTTTTTTCGGCATCCTTTAGTTGTATCTTCATCCAAATTCATTTCATACTCTTTTGGCGGTATGAAGCAGTAACTTTATTGCCTCAATATCCTCCAGTGCTCTTTAGTTTGATGGCTCAATACAGTTTGATACAAAAAATAATCTATTTGTATTTGAAAAAGGTACGTCGTCTCAAAATGAGCGCCATCAAAAAGGAGCCCCGACGAAGCATGAACAAAATCCATTAGCCGAGTCCCGGTGGACGCCCGGTCCCGGTCTTTCGAATCGGAAATTATATTAAAAAGCGATACTTTTTAGCAGCTGAAGATAGTTTCAATAAAATGCGAAAAGTGCTGATTTCCTTTGAGAGCGGCGAGTTTTTCGTTCGTCTGAGTAAAAGTATTAAAAATTCAATTAATCTTCTTAAAAAACAAAAATATTTAAATACGATAAAATTTCACGAGCCTCTAATTCGGGGCCAAATTCTTTGCATATTTAAAATTTTGCCCTTTGATAGCTTACGTTTTTCTTATTTTATTGTATGCATTTGTAAATACAAAATTCTATTTATTTCAATTTTAGAATTATAATGAAAATTGGTTTAGAAAGTTTTCAATGGTTTAGAAGGCCCCCGTTAAGGGGAAGTATTAGCAAGAAACTCGTTTACTAAGTATTTTTATTTTGTTTAGCCTATTCTTTTTATTTGTCAATGTGATTAACTGTTTCTTAAGTTGTTTGACTGGTCTCTCTCATCTGGTTTAACTGGAGAATGATGGGATGGTAAGATGCAATGCCTTAACCGCTATCTTCAACCATTTCCAGTTCGTCAGTGTGGCCAGTGCCAAAAAATTAAAATCAAACGGTAATTACCAGTTTAAAAACTAAACTTCTTAAATTTTATACAAACAATAACTATAATCACTATATCAGCAGTCCTGATGCTTCATTTGTAAATTGATTAAGGGAATGCTTGTCTAAGTAAAAATAAGTTTTTTGTTTTATGGCTTTTACCTTTTTAATTGGAATACTACTAGTGGTCGCCCAGTGGTCGAAATTCGACCATATAATAAATTTAAATTGTAAGTGACTTAATATACATTTTTAAAATATAATATTCAAACATTATTAAGGTTCTACTGTCGAAAACTAAACTACTATAACCACAGATATCAAATCTGTGGTTATGGTAATCAAGACTGTTATTTGCCAATTTCTTTTTTGAACAAATTAAATTAAATTATATGAAATTAAAATTAGAGTGCAGGTTTTGCAATGCGAAACATTTTGAATCTGAAGTGACTTTAGGCGACCGAACTGCATTCACTTCATGTTGTCACAAGGGTAAAGCAATATTACCACCCTTAAGTCAAAATGAATATTTTAAATCATTATATGATCGACTTACTTTAAATGAACCTTCAATAAAACCACAGGAAACAAACTTTTCAACTATGTCTATAATAGAAACAAATAACAACAAACAAACAATTTGACCACAGAGTATGTATTCGTGTGTCAAATGCATGCTGGTTAGTATAATGTTTTATTAACTTATTTAATGTATTTTTTATGCATTATTATTAAAATCTTTTTTTTATATTAAATGAGGAAAATTAAACTTTTTTTTTGAGTACTCTATATCTATGCACAAAATGAAAAACAAAAGAAACCATTTGACCACAGAGTATGTATAGGCAAATATATATATTTTTGATATGTCAATATCAGTACTCTATGTCTATGGACAAAATGAATATAAAAGAAACATGTGTGTGTGAAATGCATGGTAGTGTGTGTAATGTTTCTATGTCTATGAACAAAATGATAACCAAAAGAAACATGTGTGTGTGAAATGCATGGTAATGTTTTATTAATTGATTTAATGTACTTTATAAGCATTATTATTGAAAAATATTACGTTCTGCACTTCTCCTGCACATAAACTATAAGTGTGCCAAATTTTATGCTCCTGCGTACGCGCAATTTTTGTAAAAAGGGGTCCAAAGTTTTGGCAACACGTATTAATATATAGATATGCAATTGCTAAAATATGACATTCTATACCTGTATTGAAGATATATGATTATTCAAATTTTATCTGTGAGATATAAGTTCGAATCCCAGTACAGATAAGTAAGAACAATACCATATTATATAGTCAGTAGCTATGACTTCTTTGACTATTCTTTTTTTCTTTGTAAAAGTGAAATGGAGTGTGGTGTAAATGTATGAAACCGACAACAACAAAAAGACAGAAGAATAATCATCATCATCATCTTCCTTGCGTTAATCCCGTCTAGTGATGGTATCCGCTTTCCTAGTTTTATTCCTCCACTTCGCTCTATCATGGACGTCTTCATTTGCCAGCTCGCAGCTTTTCATGAGTATAACTCGCACTAAACTAAACAATAGAACGCACTTTCGGCCTGTCTCTTCGCCAAGATCAAGGTTATGCGTCGTATTGCCGGTGTACTCAGGAGGTCTTCTTCTTATATGTCCGTACCATCGCAGTCGGTACTGCTGCAATTTGTCTGCGACATCTCACACTCCCAGTATGTTATTTTCAAGAAGACCGGATTTATCGAATACACTACCCAGGTACTTGTACTCATCACACTGTTGGACCACTTGTCTGTCGACGATTATTGGGTCAGTGTGGTAGGTAGAGACATTGCACTCCATATACTTTGTTTTTAGAAACACTCAGCACTAATCTACCAGCTTTCAACGCCCTTTCCTCGCTTCCTTAGACCTTTCCTAGGTGTTGTCGGTTTGTCGTACAGATCACCCCATCATCCGCATATATAAATATCTATAACGACAAATAATAAAAAGACAGAAGAATCTTCGTAAATTAACTCGGAATTTCCTATCAGTTTAAATTAATGAAGCAAAAATTCGATGTTGATTAATAAAAAAAAATATACGAATACCTCAGTATCCGCGGGTCGATAAACGTTGATTCTTGATTATGTTTTTTCAAAGGATCACCAATTTGAATAATTGCCTAAAGTCTTTTGATTCCGTATATTCGAATAAAGCGCTGACCAAAGTTGCATCGTTCTAGCATAGAACCCCGACATTTATCAACTAAAGTCACTTAGATTCATGACTCGTTCAGTTCATTCGGCTGAAGTAGTCGTAAATCTATGTATGTTTACGGGGGTAAGTCTGAAGAGCAAAAGAAATGCAGCCCAGAAATTTATTATCACCAGGAAAGTAAATATCTTAATGTAAATTTGCCTTCCCAGAAATATATTAGATATGAAAGGTTTTCCTTATATCACAATAGATCACGAGGTAAATCGGTTATTTGGAGATATCTCGTAAATACTTGACCTGAATTATAGGAACGTATCCCTTACCATCAAGAGTCATCATAAAGGATAAGAGGGCCTTCCTTGTATTGGTTTCCTTGCGAAGCTGATTACGCATCTCTTTTGGGATTTGTTTATTATCCTAGATTTGTATGTAGCTTTTTATATTTAATTCTGACTTATTTCGTATATGACAGTCCTTTTTTGATGGTCTCTGCTAGAGATCGATATGGGACCATTTGAGTCTTTAATGGCATCTTGATTTTCTTTTTATAATTTATAGAATTAGTAACGCCACTTTGTGGAGATCCAAAATACAAAAGTAAATATAAAATTATTTTGCTTTAATCCGCTATACAGTAAATAGAAAATATATATAGTGCTAAATGTATAGTGGACTATCCGTTTTTTCATACCCGTAACATGCAGGATTCGTAAAAACACATGCACAAACCTCCACCACTGCCACCACAATACACAAGCACTACACACGTTCACTATCACAAACTCAACAATCGTTTCACCCCGCAACCGAAGCATCATCAGATGATAGACTCCACGACAAAATGGCAAAGCGATGTGCGATTTTGTCGTGGAGTGTGTAGTGCTTGTGTATTGTGGTGGCAGTGGTGGAGGTTTGTGCATGTTTTTACGAATCCTGCATGTAACGGGTATGAAAAAACGGATAGTCCACTATACATTTAGCACTATATATTTTCTATTTACTGTATCGCGGATTATAGCAAAATAATTTTATTATTACCTTTGTCTTTTAACAAACTCAACAATCGTTTCGCCCCGCAACCAAAGCATCATCAGGAGATAGACTCCACGACAAGATCGCAAAGATGCTTAGACAAACAAAATCGTAAAGATGCAAAGAGGCGGATAAACGGACAGTCCACTATACATTTAGCACTATATATATTTTCTATTTACTGTATATCGGATTATAGCAAAATAATTTTATTATTAATTTGTCTTGATTTTCTGTTATCAACTTTCGCGATTCATACGAAGTTGCATCCACCGTAGTTACGAACTGACTGAAGCGCCACGTCGTCTTTGTTCCCGAGTAACAGTCATTATTTTCATGATCTACCCTCACTTGAACGGCACAATCACGTTAGATTTCTTGCACACCACACTGATATAATGTACTTTTATATTAAGAAATCTATATAACTTTATTTAAAAAAAAAGTTTACTTCTTAACACCGCATACAGAGTAATTCTTTTTTTACTTCTTTTATTTAACGGATTTAACGTATGCAATTTTGGTTAAGCGCAATTGCAAATGGAATATCTATATACGGGCGTTAATATTTTTAATTTACAATATTGGAATCAGACAACAATCACATCTTGAAAAGCACACACTGAAATTGAAATTCATCACGTAAAAGGATGTCATTAGTAGTTTAGCATTATTTTCATTAAATGCATAGTTGCCGCAGCTAGGGGATTGCTACGTGGATGGAATTAATAAACTTGGTGGCTAGACCCCCTTTCCTGTCGCCTTAATCGTGTTTATGTGCAGCTGCAGTGATGACGCGCAAATATTATGTATTTCTCTTAGAGTATAATAAGTTATGAGCTGTGATAGCCTAGCGGTGAGACCGTGCGACTCTTTCGAATGGAACACGAGTTCAAACCCGGGCAGGCACCAATGAGCTTGTCTATTAAAACTCATGTGTCTAATTGTTAATTTAAATTTTTCACACGCTTTTCGGTGAAGGGAAACATCGTGAGGAAACCTGCATATCTCTAGAGAATTCTGGAGATATGTGTAACCTACCAATCCGCATTGGAGCAGCATGGTAGGTATTAGCTCCAACCCTTCTCTCCAGAAACGGAGAGAGGAGGCCTATTCCCAGCAGTGGGCTTTGTAACAGGCCGCTACTTTACTTTTATAATAAGTTAAATGAGGGAATTATACAAAAAAACAAAAGGACTGGTGACATCTGGACTTTATTCGGGATATTTCCATTTCTTTAGACCGTCCGTTCCCAACTCAGCTATTATTACGTAATTATATAAAAGTAAAGAAAAGTAGCAGCCTGTTACAATCCCACTGCTGGGATAATCCCTCCTCTCTTCGTTTCTGGAGAGAAGGGTTGGAGCTAAGACCTACCACGCTGCTCCAATGCGGATTGGTAGGTTAAACATATCTCCAGAATTCTCTAGAGATATGCAGGTTTCCTCGCGATGTTTTCCTTCACCGAAAAGCATGTGATAAATTGCAATTATCAGTTAGACACATGAGTTTGAATAAAAAAACTCATTGGTGCCTGCTTGGGTTTGAACTTGTGTTCCCCTCGTAAGAGTCGCACGGTATTACCGCTTGGCTATCACAGCTTCGTAATTACATATTATAGCGTAATTAACCCTTGTTTTCTAAGAAGTAATTAACTTATTATAGCATTTTTTCAATGCCTGAACACAGGAAAACAGGAAACAGAACTGAAATCACTGTTATACTTATTTTTTAAATTATTCCAGCGAATCTGCTTTGATGTAAGCATCGATAATAGCTGTCTGATTGCATGTAATGGCATGCCTCTTTGCGATAATGGCATAAAAGGCCATAAGTGAGCCTATATGAAAACGGCATTATTTTTTATAATGTACTCAAGTGGAAATAAATTTCTTTCATGGGTCTTTAGATACGTTACATGTATTTTATTTTCAATACGTTATATTTTTCCGTAATACAAATTTTCAAACTTTATGAAACATTACGATTAATTGAAAATATTCTATTTTCAAGTAAAGACGAGACGACGACAAGCATGAAACTCGGTGGTTGCTCTTTTCAAAATATAATTCTTATAACTAGTTGCATTTAGCCATTACTGTCTTGTACAGGGTAGAAGTGTAGATATATTTAGAAATTCTTATCATCTAAGTAATCCTCAACAGTATAGTATTATACAGTATAGACATTCTGTATGCCTCATTCAGCCTCTTTTGTGATTTTAAACTGCTGTAATGGCAAGGCTAAAATTGATTGCGGAATTTTATTATAGAACCTTATACCCAAACCCACAAACTATTTACGTACTTTGCTAGTCGCAAAGCTTAAAATTCCTACTTTGTCTATTATATACATCATCTATCGTTTTATAATTCTTTATATATTTATGTACAAAAATTTAATTGCTTAAAATATACTGTGAAACAGATTTAAAAATACTTTATTCCCTGAATTTCTCCATTAACATCAGTAACAATCATGAATAGTATTTATACTAATATAGATGCAAAAGTTTGTTTTTTAGTCTGTCTGTACAATGTTACGCTATAAATATGAGCCGCTGGATCAATAATTCTGAATTTTTTAAAGTGCTTCATTTCCTCTTTGACCTTTTTCATATTGAAAATTGCTAAAGAGTCGTATAACGATGGCGCTGTTTTGTTTAGTGAAATCATTACGAAGTTCAAAATCGGACTTTTTAATTAAGTCAGCTCTACACCAGCCAGATACCACACGGCGGGTCGACTTACCTTAGTTGCCTTTTACGACACCTCGGTAAGAAATGAGAGTGGTCTATTCTACTCAGCCAGACACCACACGGCGGGTCGACTTACCTTAGTCGCCTTATACGACACCTCGGTAAGTAATGAGGGTAATCTATTCTATTCAGCCGGATACTACACGGCAGGTAAAAATGCTATATACATATATTAGAAAAACAAGCGAACAAATCGAGTGCATGAAGTTAATAATAATAATGTTCTACTGAGGCACATAATGTGGATACTCTGCAATTTTGCTTAGGCTATTAAATGGAAGGTATATATTAACTACCGGCATAATCCTCTTGTAAATCCTACACAATTGTACCTGTATCCTAGTAATTATAGCCAGCTTACACCCACCTTCGTAGTAATCACAACGGATTATGATACTGCGTTCAATAATTAGCTGAAGAACCTGCGAAAAGGAAATCGTTAATAGTATTTTTACCGTTTCATTATTTAGATGCCAGCTGTGTATTCTGGGGCAAAAATAACGGCATGTTCTTATCCCACGGCTGAGGATAGGCCTCCTGTCTCTGGATTGGTGGGTTACACATATCCCAGGTTTCTTTAGAGATATGCAGGTTTACCAACGATGTTTCGATGTTTTCTTTCATACAAAAGCGCATGATAAGTTGCAAGTTTCAATTTAATTATTAATTATCATGTAAAAAAAGTAAAGTAAGCGTGCGACTCTCTAGGGACAAACGTGGGTTCAAACCCCGGGCAGGCACCAATGAGTTTTTCTATTAAAACTTATGTGTCTAATTGATATTTGCAATTTATCACACGCTTTTCGGTGAAAGAAACATCGTAAGGAAACCTGCATATCTCTAGAGAATTCTAGGGGTATGTGTTACCTACCAACCCGTACTGGAGCAGCGTGGCAGGTCTTACCTCCAATGCTTCTCTCCAAAAAAACGGGGAGAGGAGGCCTATTTTCACCAGAGGGATATTAACAGCCCGTTACTTTACTTTACTTTAGGTCTCCTCTCTGCGATTTTGGAGAGAAGGATTGGAGCTAAGACCTGCAACGCCATTCTAATTCGGATTGCTAGGTTACACATCCCTAGAATTCTCTAGAGATACGCAGGTTTCCTCATGATATTTCATTCACCGAAAAGCGTGTGATAAATTGCAACTTTCAATTACATAGTTTTAACATAACAATTCATTGGTCTGCTCGGGGTCGAACCCGTGACCACTCGAAAGCGTCCTACGGTCTCATTGCTGGGATATACCGCTTATCGGTGCCTGCCCCAAATTCGTACGGTAAGTTCGACTATCACAGGTAACAAAAATATACTACACCACTCTCTCAAACTTTTGGTGTGAGAAGCAAACTATGGATGCGGGTATGGAGTATAATAAACTAATATAACACACTTTGACCCTTTGATAGGACTCACACGGCTATCACAATGCTGTCACGTACGTGTTCACTCCAAATTAATCTGGCAGTTATAATTTATCTCCGGATTAATCAGCAGGCCAAAGCGTACTACACTGATTGCTGTTATAGTAGGCCATCGAATTAACAAAATGTATATCGGATCTATACACGAACAGCCTTAATTACCTTGGGGTTAAAGCGTGTAAATAACAACATATCCTTCGCAACCTTAATATTAAAGAGACCGAATTCAAAAAGTTGTTATATGGCAAATTGCAATAACGCATAGCGTAGAGCCTATAAAACTGAGTGAGTTTTAAAGAGACCCGTAACTTAGAAGAGAGGAAGAAAACAATAGAGTTATAAATAAATATATATAAAAAAATAAAAAAAAATAAATATAAAAATATAAATAATAAATATATAAAAATATAAAATAAATATATGGGACACATAAACACACGGTAGTCCATCCCCAAATTAAGTATCCTAATATTTGTGTTATGGGTGACGGACAACTAGTAAATATACTACATATATAATTGTAAATACATACTTAAATACAAATAAACACCCAGGCTTGAAGAACCAACAAATTGTTTATAGAAAATGTTGGCCCTCAGCGGGAATTTATCCCACAACCCGCGGAGCTGAAGGCAGTTACAAATTACTGCGCTAACGGGCCAGTCAATTAATAGTTCATCTCGAGTTATAAGCGTTGTAACAAACCCGACTTTCTTTTATATATATCGATTATGAGTCTAGCTAACATGAGCCCGAGGGTAAAAGTACATATGAAACCTTAAACTACCAGTCTTAAAGATAGGTCCCGGGTTTTCGTTGTCATTTGGTCAGTGCTTCTTGCACCCAAAAAGTTATGATTAGTCACTTCGGCTTAACGACATATATCGCTAGAGTAGTTTTCCTCGGAGTTCCAATTAAAGAATAACCAAGTGAGGTGGGGAGCTATATGAAAAGTCGATGGTCATTAATCTAAAGTGTTTTGACATACGACCTTTAGCAGCTAACTGTAAGACCGCTGGATTCAAAAAGCACAAGATCACTTTGAATTTTGTTTTGAGAGACCTGTCTAGTTAACCTCAAAAAACCCTATTAGTTTAAAAGTTAAATAATACGAGTAAAATCTTAAAAACATGCTTAAGTTTAAAAAAAACTTACGTGCAAGATTGATTTTTACAAAAAGTCATGTGATTAGTGTCGAATGAATTAAAATCTAAATAATCTTTATTCATTAAGCTTTTTAAGAACTTTTAAATCGTCATCAACCATTTTGAGTATGAAAGCTACCACTGGTTTGGAATGTTGCTCTTACCCAGAAAAGCCAGCAAAAAACTCGTCGGTCAATCTTTTAGATATTTTTATTACTTTACCTCGTTTCATATGCTTTGCGTATATTTCGTACACTTAACTAAACCATAATTGATTTAATGTATAAATATATAATAGTTTTTATTCCATTCCATGTTTTAACAATTTCGCGAGTGGGTCCTCTTTTTAGGGCTCAGTTATTTGTAAACCTTTGAAATATCGTCCCATTTGTTCTGTATAAAATCCAATGCCTCCATAAAGGCTACCAATTTCCCCATTGATCCCTAAAATTTAGCGGACATAAAAACAAACGCAGTCTCCGGTGAACCCCTTATATCGGAATAAGCCTCAAAATGCGATGTGTAGAGGCTGAAAACTAAAAAAGTTTGTTTACACACTGAAGACTTTAAGTCGCTTTAATTATGCTTTAACTTTTTATGAAAGCCGGGCTAACTCTGACATAATATTAAATAGGACAATGCAGTTTACTATGCAAACGAGCAACTGCAAACTGCAAGCAGATTTTGTAAGGAAAGTAAGGATAATAAGAAATTTATAAGTATTTATGTCGAAATAGTTACTGACTGCTTTCTTAACAAAGATTTAAAAAAATATTTCCTTCTTGCTGTATATTATTTATAACAATAACTTTATCTGTATAAACGCATTCCAAATTAAAAAATTATCTGCGTTCAATATGGTATTGTCTGATCAAATCGCGATCTTTGCATACACAAATGCTCATATTTATATGTGTATACGATAAAAATAAAATGAAGTATGTATGCGTGTAACATATGAAAAGTGGCATTCCTAATGTTTTTAAACATTTTATTTTTAATTATTTGTTTCTTAATGTTGTGTGTATTTAATGTTGTGTGTAATAAAGAGTTTCTTATCTTATCTTTTTTCCGACTACTCCTAACTTCCTTTTCTTCCAAGTCACGTTTGGCAACTTCCTTATAAAAACTATGCTAGACGATTAAATTAAATCATGTCAGAGTCACAGAGATCGATCATTTTCATCACGTTATGCCACTTTTCATGTGCCTGAGGTGGAGGTGGTTAGTTAACTTTCTAATCAATCATCAAGGCCTATAAAATGTGAATTGGTTTACATGAAGTTCTTAAAAAAAATTGTCTGTTCTATGTAATGGTGCAAAGTCTTTCCGATAGTGTGTACACTCTCATATATAATTTACAGAGTTCGAAAGAACGACACGTCGCGCTCCGAAGCGACAAAGTGAGAAAAATATGGTTGTTCAATATTTATGGGATTTTTATTTCCGTCGTTTAACTTCGGATACACGTTGACAGACTGTAGGGGACAGTGCAAGGCGACGATAAGGCTGGAAGCGTTCGTGTGTCACCGATTTTAGTATTCACTCGTCTGTGCTAATTTGAAATGGGTGGTCGGCGCTGGAGTGACACAAAATATGGAAACGTCACAGATGTGATAGGTTGCTGGTAAGTACGTACACGCAGTATGTGCTTGTAGGTCTTATTCCAGCTTTTGTTTGCTATTCGAATAAATTTGCTTGTGAAAGTCAAATGTGGTTGAGAATAGTTAATTTATAATGTAATTTTAATCAATATGGTCAAGTTGTTTCTGTTAGATTCGACGTTTTACTTGAACGAACATGGTCGTGAATTAACTTTTTTTTATGTCAGGAAAACCCATTATGGTACATCACCGCCCGACGGGGCTGAGCGGTGGATATCTCGGATTCTCACCAACTAAAAACCTGACAGTGCTCCACCACGCTGCTGGTGGTAGGGACAGGGTACCACATTGCCCTCATCCCCACCAGCAGCAACTCTATACCCTGGGTGAATTAACTATCAGTTAACCAGTTCGGTCAGGACTATATATAGCCTTATTTTGGGCCTCAACTTTGATCCATTCCCAATAACTTGTAGTCATTTATGGTTTATAATTTCTACACCGAATAGAAGATTTTTAAATATTAAGTCGTTTAGCAATAACACTTTATCGGAAAGGTCGGAACTACGTACAGTCGAAGCCACCTTCGGCTAGATGAGACTAAAGACTAATTCATTATCCTGCCCTTATCTCAGTCTAGGTAGGGTCGGCACAACATGTTTTAAGCATGTTGTAAAATGATTTGGCTGCCTGACGTCAACTTACCTTAGTCGTCTTTTACGACTCCTCGGTAAAAATGGGGGTGGTCTATTCTACTCAGCTGGATACCACACGGATAAGATTAAAGACTACATTTTTGATAATATAGAAGATAATAAAGAAGCAAACCATGCGATATATACTCTTAGGTTGCCTTCATTTCTAAACATATCGAGCTTCACCGATCACATATATTTTTGAACGAATCATGATCGGATATTCTACAGTATCGCATGTACCTAATACGTGAATTATACATATTTTAAGTCACTTCCAGATTTTTTATAGCTAAACTTGTCTCTGTACGTTGTTTTTCTTGGCTGGTGCATTCATTTGGCGCGGCTTAGGATGATAAATAATGCATACGCCTTGGGGGGGTCATCGGTATTCCACGACAGTACTGACAATGTCCGAACTACCATCTTACTCCGTGTCCTTTATGTTCTCCTGGTACAATGTAACTTTGTTTACTCCTATTATCTACTATAAAATGTTTCTTTTTGTTGTATTGTATACATATAGTGCCATAGATTTGTTCAATATTAGTAGAAAACAACTAGACATAGAAATTTTTAATAGACATATTAGTGCACATAATTTTCTATGAAATACACACACACACACACACAAATGGAGAAAAACACACAAACACACTCATACATCCACAAATTTCAAATTTGTTTTTTTTATATTTTATATATGGTTTTAATTTGATAATGTGTAAGTTTGTAAGTTCCATAACGAATAATTAGTAATAAGATTAGCTTAATACTATTAACAGTGTAATCCTAAATTGGTTTATTTTATAATGTATAGTCATAGTTTGTATTAAATTGTTAAAACGCTGTTGGATTACAAAATAAATAAATAAATAAAATAATAAAAAAACATACATAGAGTGATTGCACTAGAGTAGGGCAGCTAGCCTGAAATGTGTCCTATTACAATAAAGAGAAATAAAGAGATAGCGAATGAGGGTGATCTATCTGTCTCAGTATGTATGGATAAGAATGTTGGGCAGTAAAAAAGACGGATGAAAGAAGAGTGCAAATGAGATGAGAATGTTCAAGTGGATGTGTGACAAGACTGGGATAAATACGTAATGAGTAGTCTAAAAGATGTGCCTTTTATAGAAAAGACCAGAGGTGCAAGAAATAAAAATCATGTGACCAAACCAGCGTTAAATATTAATGTGGATGGATATGTCACTAAAGAAGGAGGTCAAAAAGAGATGGTTGGATTGTGTGAAATATGACATCCATAAAAAAGGAGAAGGGCCAGAGTTGACAAATGATAACAGAGAATGGAAAAGAAAAACATGGTGTGCCGACTCCACTTAGAGTGGGATAAGGGTAGGAGAAAGAAGAAGAAGAAGCTAATGAGGGTGATCTATCTATCTCTTTTTTATATTCGATTAGACAAAGATAAAGAATGTAAGTTTCATCTGCCCTCTCGTTATTTATTATGCCACTATCACTTACAGGCCTGCCTATGGCTACCCTACCCTAGTATTAATAACTCTATGGGTGTAATGGTTTCTCTAGTTAGTGGGTTCGATTGAAAATATTTAATTTAATCTGCAAAAATGAAGAGAAAAAAAAATTTGATCGGTATAATTACGAGATTCTGTACAGTGGTTTTCTCTACATGTCACACATTTGAATAACACCAGAGTTACTCTATTTCTACACATAAATAACTCCAGGTTTACTCTAATATAGGATTAAAACAAGTAGTGTAATAAGCGGCTCTTACAGGAGAAAGAATATTATAAACTAATCTATACTTATTATAAAACAAATTCCCAAAAAGCTGTCTGTCTGTATGTAATCAATTTTCTCAAAATCTACAGAACGGATTTTTGGACGGTTTTCACCAAAAGATAGTGAAATACTTTCGGATGGTTTAGGTAGATAGTACATGTCGGTATTATGTAAATTGTGTGGAAGAGATCGCGCAGTTGTTAAAAAACTTGCTTGCTGGAAGCTTTAGTCGCGTGCGCTGCGTAAACTGGCAGAGATACGCTAAAGTTATGTACTAAAGAATTGTAGTTCTATAAAAATACTACAAAAAAGCCCGCGACAGCATGTCTCTATCTCTCACTGTTAATTAACAATAACTATTTTTATATTTAAAATTCCACCCGGGCGAAGCCAAAGACACAGCTAGCAATATATAAATTGAATTGATAAATATATCTTTGTCTCTATGTCGCTTATAGACTCCGAACCGGCTGAGGCGATTTTAATGAAATTTTCAGATAATCTTTGGTTTGATCCAGCGGATGAACCTGTAAAATTTGATGGAGATCGGGAATATTTTTATAGTTGTAATCCATATATGTTCGAATGAAACTTATATTTGTTGTGTTTATTGCCTATAATTATACTTATAATAATGCTGGTCAACTCTACTGCCCAACCTGTGACTATTACATTAGAACTAACTTATCAATAAATACACATCGAAAATAAGAATTATAAAAGAATAACTTTATTCTACACTACTATTTTAAATCGATTAAAAAAAGCTTCGAAATCCCAAGAGTTTCCGCGAACCTCACCAAAGTAGTCGAATAGAGCATGCGATAGCTTAGTCGTAAGTTTTTAATGGTAGATATTTGATAAGTGTAGATATAAAATATTACGAGTACTGTATATACAGTCGAAGCGTCAGCTATATGCAGTTCTACAAGAACAACATTTTCGATAACCAATTTGTTGGATCTTCGAGCCTGGTTGTGTATTTGTATTTAAGTATGTATTTAAAATTATATATATATGTGTATATGTGTATATTTACCAGTTGTCCGTCACCCATAACACAAGTATTAACTTACTTTGGGGACGGACAGCCGTATGTGCAATAGTCTCAAGTGCTATTTATATTATTCATACTAACGACCGTGTATTTAAGTGTTCCATATATTTTATTATTATTATTAATCTACGGTTTTTTGTAGTAATCCTCGTCATGAGAATAAAATCTCATATTCTAATTTCAATTTTCACTATCCATTAAAAGGATCTTATGTCAGCGTCGACATTCTCAAGTCAATGCTTTTTTGTGCGGCCACGGGATTTAGAACAAAATAAGTTTACATATTAAATATTCCAAAAATATAATTTTGCTGTAATCCGCAATAAAAAAAAATGTAATGCTAAATTTAGAGTATACGATCCGTTCTCATACCTGATACACGCAGAATTGCTAAAAACTCATTCCCTACCCGCCACCAATAACACAACAATACACAAGCACTGCAGACATTCACGAGCACAAACTCGACAGTCGTTTCGCTCCGTAGCCGAAGCATCGTCAGAACATAAAAGTAGCAGCCTGTTACAATCCCACTGCTGGGCATAGGCCTCCTCTCTCCGTTTCTGGAGAGAAGGGTTGGAGCTAAGACCTACCACGCTGCTCCAATGCGGATTGGTAGGTTACACATATCTCCAGAAGTCTCTAGAGATATGCAGGTTTCCTCAAGATGTTTTCCTTCACCGAAAAGCGTGTGATAAATAGCAATTATCAATTAGACACGTGAGTTTAATAGAAAAACTCATTGGTGCCTGCCCGGGTTTGAACTCGGGTTCCCCTCGAAAGAGTCGCACGGTCTCACCGCTGGGCTATCACAGCTCAGAACATAGATTCCACAAAAAAAAAAAATCCGCAAAGCTTTTACACTATTGACAACAAAATAACGACTTTTTCTATAAATTATTCAATATTTATTGCTACATATTCAAAATTTTCTAGTTTCATCTATCACATAACCTAAAAGCATATTTACATTTTCTTATTCCCTTCTAAATCGAATGCTTATCGAACGTTGTCGTAATAGAGACGAAGATCCCTACGGAATCCACTTTCATACTATTCGCTATTTACCGCCTGTGTCGGGCAAATCGATATTGTCGCAGATGTAAGTTCTCCAAAAAGGATTGGTTTCTAAAACAAAATCTACGTGAACAGGTATGTTATACTATTGTCTATATTGCATCATTTTCTTTTTTGTATAACACAAGTATGCAACTGGAGTGCAAATATCAATCTAGGTACATAGTTTTTCAATGATTTACAGAAGCAGGCGTTACTTTGCGGAATTCCATATTACAAGCAATACAACAGAACTAACTACTTTGCTATAATCCGCACGGGATTATAGCAAAGTAGTTAGTTCTGTTGTATTGCTTGTAACATAGTTTTTCGTTATTATTCTTTTTTTCTATATGATTTATAGATTTATAGAAGCAGGCGTTACTTTGCGGAATTCCATATTACAAGCAATATAACAGAACTAACTACTTTGCTATAATCCGCACGGGTTAGGTGAATGCATGCAAAGCCAATGTGTATGAAGCAGGCAAAATCTACGTACCTTATACATGCAGGACAAGCCACCACATGCACCCCAAGGCGCAATTCACCAGCAACAACGCACACAAAAGCAGCACACACACCCACCACCACAATCTCGACGATCGTTTCGCCCCGAAACCGAAGCATCATCAGGAGGATAGGCTCCACGACAAAAATCGTACTGCGCCGCGCTACCCATACAAGCAGTCTTAAATAGTTCAACTCCCACTTTTTTTCTATATTACCCGTATTATCTATATTGCAACATTTTTTTTATACCACAAGTATGCAACTGGAGTGCAAATATCAATCTAGGTACATAGTTTTTCGTTATTATTCTTTTTTTTCTATATTACCCGTATAATCTATATAGTATCATTTTCTTTTTATATAACACAAGTTTGCAACTTGAGTGCATTTATTCATCTAGGTACATAGTTTTGCGTTATTTTTCTTTCTCTTTCTACATTACCGATATTTCACTTTTTTGTCTTTTTCCTTCTGACTGGGAGAGATCCCTTTTAGGGATAAGTAGTATTTATAAATGTTCTACTTTTTTCTGATGTTATGTTTGTAGATAAATAAATGACCTCGATCTATTAAAATTTCCATACATATTTAACCCCCATAGGTTTTATAGAAAACGAAGGTGGCTGCCGAGGTTTTGTATCCGCTACCTTTTTATTGGACTCAAGTGTCCGCCATATACTTCGTATCTTATTTAGAGATGACATTCGGTATTTACACCCAATTAGACTTAAGAAACTAGCCAGACTTGTTTGTTTCTTTATGGGATTTCAAACAGATGTGATACAGTAATTGTAGTGAAACAACCACGGACGTCGAAGGACGTTGAAGTCTAGACGGTGGAGCGTAAAAGTTTGAAAGTAAATTAGATTTCGTCTGCGAATGTAACTGAAACCATTGCTGGCCTCTGCACTTATCGGGATGTGTTTGAGTATGCGTTTTCATTGTCCGTGATATTGGACGTCAAAAAACGTACCTATATCTAATAGCTATAATATTGAATAGTTGACAGTTTTGTTGTCAAATTATTTATATTACGATGCTTGCTGCGTGTTAGGCGCTGTATCCAATAAAGGGCGTTATCTGATTAGTATTCAAACGTTTTCCTATCCTATATAGTGTATTTATTATCTATGCGTATTCATTTCCTCTCCGTTTCTGTGGATACCCGATATAACATACTTAGTCTCCCATGAAGTATGTAGTTTCAACCTTGATACTTTGTCTTTTTGATTTTTTCATTTTTCGTCTTGAAGATTTCATGACCGATGTTGGAGTGAATGAAACGTCGTGGATTTCTTTATCACTACTAATATTATTTGCTAATTTAATATTATTTGCAAAAGTATAAGATTTAAGTAACAATACTAATTTAATTATAAAATGATGGAAGCTTAGGAAGAGAGAGAGAAGATATCACTATTGGTAAGGAAATTAACTGAATGATAGTCAAGAGTCGCAGCTCCATATTTATTCGAAATCAGTAACCATGTTGCGAACCCCTCCGAGTGGGAAATTATTCATAATTTGCGGAAATCGTAAAATTCTAATTAATGATTTTAATCCTGTGAAAAGTATATTTTTTCGGACGTTAAATATCAACATAAGTAATTTTTTTATTACTAAACGTGATTTTTAATATAATACTGATTTCGCGCTTGATTCATTGTTTGCAACATTGTTGCGGGTGGTTACCAGGCGGATGACGTTGTACCAACTATGTTGTTAAACAATGGTTTCATAATTCAAAACTACAAAAAATATATGATAGGATAATTCAGAACTTTAAATAGAACAGACAGGCAGATTTTCACAATTAGAATATAAGTATGTATTATTAGAACTCCATAATTTTACACGAATCGTAAATACACTTAGCAATGGTTAATATCCTAATATTCATATTTTTATTTCTATATTATGCTTAAATGTTTTACTCATAGTAAATATTACCACTTAGTTTAAAAAGTTTTAAAATATAAAAAGTTTCCCATAAAACTTCATCATTTTATCGATAACGTATTTTTAGGTTTCTAACCGCAACTTTGCCTCCGTAGAATTTAGAAGTTAGATAGAAAATAGCCCTTAAATCCTAACGGGCTACTCGTTGCAATACACATCAACCAGTTTAATCAAATCGGACGTAGAAGGAAGACAAAGAAATACAGTTTCGCATTCATATTATTAGTGTTACGAAGATGCGAAAAGAGTTCGTAATGCGTATGTCATAGAATTCGGATTGGACAGTGGCTGTGTTACAAACATGCGAAAAGAGTTCGTAACTTATATGTCATAGAGGGCAAATTCACTTAAAGCTAATTCTCTGGAACATACGACGTGTTTATCAAAAGATGTTTACAAAAGACTTGTTTACGATCTTTCCATAGTCTCACGAATGTTCTCGAAATCTGTTCGTTCGATATATAAGCAGACGTATCGTGCGCCTCGGCATTCAGTTTGCGAATAGCGATCAAGAGCGAATAAACAAGCGAAAATAAAAGTGAATTATTAGTGACCTAAGCTGTGATAGCCCAGCGGTGAGACCGTGCGACTCTTTCGAGGGGAACACGAGTTCGAACCCGGGCAGGCACCAATGAGTTTTTCAATTAAAATCTCATGTGTGTAATTGATAAATGCAATTTATCACACGCTTTTCGGTGAAGGAAAACATCGTGAGAAACCTGCATATCTCTAGAGAATTCTGGAGATATGTGTAACCTACCAATCCGCATTGGAGCAGCGTGGTAGGTCTTAGCTCCAACCCTTCTCTTCAGAAATGGAGAGAGGAGGCCTATTCCTAACAGTGGGATTGTAACATTAGTATACTTTAGAAACGTAAAGTGCTTTCGATTATTAAATTTCTTGAAAAAAAAATTGCGTTATAGTTCTATGATGCAATGGAAACAAATTGCAACTTTCATATAAAACCGATGAGAACCGATTTCTAAACCTCTTTCGAACTGTATATTGTCCAGAAGTTCAGTACTGATTTTTTCCGACGCTCACCCTTGATTGGTTTAGAAATAGGATAGTATTATTTCGCTATTCGAATTTTATCAGCATCCTTCGGCTTTGTGCATGATACAGCATAATTCCAGTAATCTAATATAGAATATTGTCCACTATATCGACTTTTAGCAAATTGATTTCAGTCACAATTTTGCAAATCAATAGTTCGCTAATACAGCTTTTTCAACCGGGGATATTTAATATGTTTTTATATCATTGCTCGCAATAATATGGCAATCTTTTTGGTTATCTATTTATATTTAAAACTAGTAAGAGTGACTTTTAACGCCAACTTTAGTGTTTAGGTACCAGCAATAATGCAATAAGTATTTTTAACCTACGTGTTACCCCGGTGTATTTAATTCTATTTCTACTTTTTTTCATTTTAAATTTAATAAAATTATTATTATTTTTATTATTTTAATGACTTAAATGTAATATAATATTATTACATAAAATAATTGTAAATTATTATTTTATGACTTGGTATTGACATTATTATTGTTCGGTAGTTTTAAATATTTTTACGAATGACGAGATAACCTATAATTAATAGATTATTTATAATGAGATCAAAATAATTAATTTTAAGTAAATAATGAATTTTATCTGTCCATTGTTGTCCATTGAATAAATGAATAAATATATCCAGCAATATTATATTATTTTTAAACCTATAAGTTGTTTTAATTGCGCCAAATTTTCGAATGATCTCACTTCACTGTTGTATTTATAATATGAAGTATAAAATAATCCGTATCGAGTGACCCATTGGCGCAGTTGGCAGTGACCCTGCTATCAGCGCCACGGATCGCGGATTCGATTCCTGCCGAGGGCAAACATTTTCTATAAACAATTTGTTGTTTTTTTCGAGCTTGGCTGTGTATATGTATTTAAAATTATATATCTATATATTTACCAAAAGTCCGTTATCCATAACACAAGTAATTTACTTACTTTGGGGAGACCTTGTGTGTAAGTGTTCGAATTCGAAATTCAAAATATTCTTTAATCAGGTAAATTTGTGAACGAGTGCTTTTGAATCGGCAACTCTACTGTTCCTACCGAAAAGAGCCAGCAAGAAACTCGGTGGTTGCCTTTTTCAAAGTATAATTCTTATTACTAGTTACATTTAGTCATTACTGTCTTGTACAGGGTTGTAGAGTAGCTCTGTCCACGTATTCTTATCGTCTAAGTAATCCTCAATAGTATAGTAAGCTTTCTGTATTAGCCTTTTTTGATAGTGTTTTTAAACTGCTATAATGGGAAAGCTAAAATATTTATTTATAAATATAGTTAAGCTCCCTTGAATGTAAAAGAAAGCATTTATTATTTGAGTGCTAGCATAATATAAGACGTCAGGAAACATAAAATTACCAGATCATTAACATAAGTATATAAAGAATCATCGACTGCTCACCACAATTCCAGTCTCAGCTAATTTAAATTCCAATTTCTCTTAAAAATATATTATGGGTTAGATGCACCAATAAAAGTACAGCTTGTCCCGAGTGTCGTTCCTTTCATTTACAGCTCGCTTTCATTGTTACAGCTTCATCTGCAGAAACGTTACATATTTCATGGGAATTCAATTTTTCTAAGTAATTTATACTTATAAAATTTAATTGCTCTTATTGTCTGTAAGATTTTGTGTTGCTATAAAATGTATAAAAAAAATTGCTATAAATGTAAAAAAATAGTTATAGGGCTTGGCCTATCATCGAATAGCCAAGGCTCGGTTAACCAGGGCTAGTACCAGCTGGCTTGATCCAACATAAAAATAAGTTGAGGCTCGCTTGCCCAAATTCAACTCAGTCTGTAGGCCTAGCATGAATTTTTAGAAAGCGATTCAATTTAAAGTCAGTACCTACACTCACTTTCTTTTCTTACCATGCAGTGTGAATTGCATTAGAGTCATAATGTTTGAAAAGGATAACGATATTTGAACTATTGATAACTCTGTCTCTTTTACTCAAATATTTTTGGGACGCTATCAGAACGCTCATTCGGCAACGACTTAAAGTGTGCGTCTTTTATTTATTTATCTCTTTATTGTTCAAACATAAAAAAAAATATAGAAATAAGAAAGAAAAAAAAATACCACATGTACAAAGGCGGACTTATCCCTAAAAGGGAAATCTACCAGAATCTAAGAAAATGACAAGAAGTGAAATATGGATAATGTGAAAAGGAAGAAAGAGAAAAAATAAAAATAAATAACGAAACACTATATATCCTACTAATCCTACTAATCCTACTAATATTATAAATGCGAAAGTTTGTGAGTATGGATGGATGTTTGTTTCACGAAAAACCTATTGGACGGATTTGGATGAAACTTTACAGTTATATAGGTTAACAGAATAACATATAGGCTACAATTTGTAATGATTTTATGTAATATAACGATACATGTCAATAAAGTCGGAAAAAATCTGGCCTCTGAGAGCTATCTTGGCGTGCGCTGCCTAAACCATTGGAGTTACACGAAGATGATGTACCGTACCGTACCGTATTGTTTATCATGAATAGTTCTAAACCTCTGATCAAAAAAGTTCTCTGACCAAAATTGTCAATCATAAAGTTAATCAAATTAGATACTCTTTTATAATGCATATTTTATCATACTCTTATAAAAATCAATGTATTTGTCACTTTCAGTATTTCATTTCGATAAACTTTGTCTTTTACACTAAGTAATTTTGCCGAATAGTTTAAAAGTTATCACGATATCATTGACCTTAATTAATCTTAATAGAAAGCCTTATATGCGCGGGGCGCGAAGATTGTATGGGATTCTTTTATTTTTAAGTTTGACATCTGAAATTTTAAATGTAGGAGTAATTAAATAAATATAAGTATATTTTTCAATTTAAATTAAAAAAAATTGAATCTAAAATGATCTGTCACGAAACTTGATGTGGCAGACTAAATACCGCGCGAGCGAAGCCGCGGGAAAAACCTAGTATAATTTAATTTAAGGCGCTGAACAGAGTCAAATAGGCTGACTTTAAACACGTTTTTAACAAAAGCTATAGGGATGACGATTAAAAGAAAAATATATGTTAATATACATCATATCTCAGAGAGAATGTAAGATTTCAAAACATGATTACGATACTTTTTTTCGATAAAAAAAATTGGTAAATAGACCTCTGATTTTTACTTTGATCGTAAATATCTCTAATATTTATCAACAAAAATTGGTAAAATTAATAAGACTAATAAATCATTATAATATAAAGAGAATGTAAGATTTAAATTTTGAATTAATTAAGATATTTCATTCAAATTAAATATTTTTTAGAAAATAGCAAAACTGAAACGAGTCATCGTCTCGCTTCTCTTTTACATCTACGAATATAGACAGTGATCGCTGAGGCGCGCTGCTATACGGACGTGTGTCGCTAGTTGCCGCCTTTTGTGACTATTCCTTGTTGATAATGTCTTTTTTTAGGTGTTTAGTTATAGTTTCAGCATACTTAGTTTTATAAGATTAATTAGACATAAGTTTTTTAAATAAATTGTACAAAAAAAGTTTGGATAAAATAGTGTACACCTACAATGGGTGTTAAAAAATTAAGTGTGTCGCTACGCCGTCGCAGACATTGTGGGCGTGGCTTATATGCCGAAATCTGAATTTACGCCAGCTCAGTTCAGGGCCTTAATACTAATAAGCTACTAAATTTAATTTAAAGGACTTGAGACAAATATTTTCTAGTCTGTGACTTGCTGATGCATATGCATGCAATGCTGATAGGGAAGTAGATTTGCGTGTTTAAGACGTCATTGTATGGAAAAGCAAAACAATTTGGTTTACGTCTTCAATTGAGTCGCAATAAGAGTTCATGGTAGGCTTGCATGGCCAGCATTGAAACGCCGAGGCAAGGTAGCCTAACCTTTATCCAAGCTTGGTCCCGGTGTTCAACACTCGAAGTTCCTACATTGGTATCGCTGGAAAATTCTGTAATTAGTGATGAATTATTATGGTTAGATAAAAAATAACGAGTTAGCAGGATTTTTAGATTTTTTTTGTGTACTGAAATTTCCAGATACCGGTAAAATAAAACTAAGATGTAACTTGTAAAACTTAATAAAGTATTCAAAAGTTGGTTTAGTAAGTAAAAATGAACCGAATATTTTAATTCTCAATTACTTTCTTACTCACCTATGTTTTCTAAGAAATTTAAAATGCGAGAACATTTTTAGAGATTATTTTAACTTTGTTACATAAAAGTGTTCATAAACAAAAGTAAACATTCCAAATTTTTTGAAATGTTTTTATAAAGTTTATACATTTTTAATAATTTAACTTTTAGGAGGCCTTACTTTGCGACATTCCATAGTACAATTTTTTTTTAAGAAGCTATCACTGTGATAATGAAATGAGAATCGCTGTGATAGTGAACGTGTGTAGTGCTTGTGTATTGTGGTGGCAGTGGTGGAGGTTTTTGCATGTGTTTTTGCGAATCCCGCATGTATCGGGTATGAAAAAAACGGATAGTCACTATACATTTAACACTATATATTTTTCCTATTTACTGTATCGTGGCTTATAGCAAAATAATTTTATTATTACTTTGTATTAGAGACGATCACAGTTTCAAACCCCGGGCAGGGACTAATGAATTTTACTTTTAAAACTTATGTGTCTAATCGATAATTACAATTTATCACACGCTTTTCGGTGCAGGAAAACATCATGAGGAAACCTGCATATCTCTGCAGAGAATTCTAAGGATATGTGTAACCTACCAATCCACATTGGAGCAGCGTGGTAGGTCTTAGCTCTAACCCTTCTCTAGAAAAACGAAGAGAGGAGGCCTATGCCCAGCAGTGGGATAGTAACAGGCAGGAATATTCAAACTTCACATCCATACACAGAAAATTAAATAAAGCTTTAAAAAAAATACGTTTATCCATTTATAATATTAAAATGAATGTAGTATCAACGATATTTTACACAAAACAAATGATATTATGTCAACTTGTAAAAGACAAAGGACATCGTTCTTTCCCAGCCCGCATGTACCAGATTCCCATTTCGTATTCATTTTCGACACAGGCCGTATATTAAATTTTCAGCCGATTATACACCACAATACAGCCTCTACGTATTTTAGAGAGGCTTTTGTTTGAACCCCTTTTCTCATATTGTGCCACATGAGTGGGTTTGTGTGTGTTTGCTCAATCTAATTGCTACTCAGAGCATTCATTGGAATGAAATTTTGCGAATGGAAAATCTGTTTGTTGTTGTTCTTGTGAACTTGTATTGATAATTTGCTTGTTTTGCGTGAAAATCGATTATATCGCAAAATAGAAGTAATTGATAGAATAAGGCGTTACTTTCCGGAGATTCACAATACAAAAGTAAAAATAATATAAAATTATTATGCTATAATACGCGATACAGTAAATAGAAAATATATATAGTGCTAAATGTATAGTGGACTATCCGTTTTTTCATACCCGTTACATGCAGGATTCGTAAAAACACATGCACAAACCTCCACCACTACCACCACAATACACAAGCATTACACACGTTCACTATCACAAACTCAACAATCGTTTCGCCCCGCAACCGCAAAATCGCAAAGCTTTGCGATACAATAACCGAACCGAATATATGAATACTGTATCGCGGATTATTGCAGAATAATTTTATTATTACTTTTGAAGTAGAAGTACGTGTTATTACGCGGCATTCCATTGAAACATTGATTTTATTATTTGCTATGAAATAGTTTTATCATTGATTTTAAATATCGAGGAGTGCCGTGTGCTATCCGGATAAGTAGAATAGAACCTCCTGATTTCTTATTGAGGTGTCGTAAAAGGCGACTAAGGTAAGTTGACCCGTCGTGTGGTATCCGGCTGAATGGAATAAAACACGCTCATTTCATATTGAGGTGTCGTAGAAGGCGGCTAAGGTAAGTTGACCCGCCGTGTGGTATTAGTCTGAGAATAGACCAGCCTCATTTCTTACTCAGGTGCCGTAAAAGGCGACTAAGGTAAGTCGACCCGCCGTGTGGTATCCCGCTGAATAGAATAGAACACGCCCATTTCTTACTGAGTAAGATAAAGCGTAAGGTGACGTTAGACAGGCGGCCAGTCGTAAAATACCTAGCCAAATCAAGTAGCGACATGTTTAAAACATGTTATGCCGACCCCACTTAGAGTGGGATAAGGACAGGAGAATGTTGCCGATTTAAATTAATATAATGATATATAAAATATTACAAAAAGTGTACCGATATAGAAACTTAAATACATAAATAAATAAGTGTAAGTAAAATACTAACACATACAGTCGTCTGTCCCCAAAGTAACTTAACTTGTGTTATGGGTAACAGACAACTGGTAAATATATACATATATAAATACACAAACATATATAAATTAAATATATACTTAAGAAATATAGTATAATATAGTAAATATAGAGAATAAATATAGTAATATAGACTTAGAAAATGTTGACCCTCGGTGGGAATCGAATCTGCGATCCGCGGAGCTGGTAATTGCGCCAACGGACCAGTCAATTAGAATATACTGTTAGAATCTGCAGGTGCAAAATGCGGAATAAAGCACAAAAGCTATATAAAATGATACAATTTCAAAATTAGCTGTTAACGTCATATTCTCTCAGATTTTCTTAATCAACCTGGGCTAATTGCACAATTAATCACACTATACCTGAATAGTAAAGCTTTTTTAAATCCCTATGCTTCTCATTTTACAGTTAATTTATAATTCTTTGACCAGTTACTTAACAAATCACGTGTATACAGTATTATCACAGACCGTGTACCAATCATTAGATAGGGCAAACTGTTGACCGGTGCATTAAACATGGAAGCCCGGCGGAACGATATTCATCGCTTTTCACCAATAAATAGCCACCGGCAGCAAATACAGTATACTCTAATAAATAACGTCTGCACAAGAAACGTCTAGCCGAAATTATATTTTATCTGAAAGATATCGTTAATTCATAATACTCGTAGAATACTATCTTAAGATTAATTATTCTCTTTAGTGATATCATCATCATCCTCCTGCCATGTTACAAACATGTTGTCACATGACTAGATTAGTTATTTTACGTCCGGCCGCCTGCCCGACGTCAACTTACCTTAGTCTGAAAAATACGACTAAGGTAATTTGACGTCAGGCAGGCGGCCGGTCGTTAAAAACGTAGCCAAATCATGTGATAACATGTTGTGCCGACCCCACTTAGAGTGGGATAAGGGCAGGAGGATGATGATGATGAACAACCGTGATAGCTCAGCGGAGAGTCCGCGTCACTCTCTAAAGACGATCATGGGTTCAAAAACCCCGGGCCGGCTGTTATAAGTTTTTCTATTAGAACTTATGTGTTTAATTGATAATTGCATTTACCTCCAACCCTTCCCAAGACGCCTATGACCAGCAGTGGGATAGTAACATGCCGTAAATTTATTTTACTTTTTAATTAATAAGAATTTAAAATATTCACATTTATACTGCCCGAGGATATATGTTTTTTGCCAACTTCATCTATAAAACATTGCGACATATATTTGCGGCCGATATAAAATACACATCAACGGACGGGGACCGTATTTCGCCATGTCACGGACCACTGCAAAAGCATTTTAATTTGCATTTTGATTAAATCGAGGCGTCTGACGGGCGACAAGAAACGTCGACACGCTGACGGGCCGAGCATCGTCAGACAGCCTGAATATATATCTTGACACTAGAATTAAGTGACCACACGTCACGATTTTGGCGGGACAGTCCCGCTTTTTGGTGGACAGACATACGTCTAAAGAAATACCTTATTTACAATGAAGATAATAAACAATAGAACAAACATCATAACTTTTCAAATAAAAATTTGTATTTGATTGAAAATCATTCAAACTATTATTTCGTCAATATATAAAAGACAATTAAAAGAATTTTATTTAAAGCGGCAAATAAAAATTGTGTTGCTCCGTTAACCAAAGAAACGATAATTAAGTTTCTATTTTACTTCGCTTTTTATATTCACTTCTATATATCCATTCTGTTATTTCGTAGCTAAGCCCTTTTTCTGTGATTCCAATTTTCCGTTGGACAGAGTCAAACCAAGATTCAAATTTTAAATATATTTATATAAATTAAAAAAAAAATGTATATTCTTTACATATCATTTATAATTTATTATCATTATATATCATTTATAATTTATTATATATCATTTATATATATCATTTATAATTTATTTTTACCATATATATAATTTATTCAAATTAGTATTTTTATAGTCACCAATAATTAGTAATAAACACATTTTTACAAGTATATGAATGTATACAATTAGTAGTTTATGATACTGTTGCATAATAAGGGTTCTTATAACACGAGTGTGGTTTAAAAAAACGAGCCGCAGGCGAGTTTTTTTATAGTGTCACACGATTGTTATAAGACCAAGTTATGTACAGTAGCATACACTACTTTATCTACTCTCATACTATAATACGTAAAACGTTCGTTTCCATTCCATGAACTCGTGGTAACATTTAATATAGTTGCTCCTAGATTTCGTCGGCAACAGGTTCACGGTCATGTTTGACGCAGCTTTCAGAATATCTGGTGGTGTACAATTACCACTATCCCCGCTCTCAGACATGTTTTTACACAAAAACTTATTTTTTTACAAACAAAACTAAACTTCGTTTAAATATTGAAGAGATTTTTTAAATGTCACATATTGGCACCAAGGCGCAAACATCGATTGCGCATGCGTGTTGCGTCGCCGCGGACCCATTCATTGAAACCTTTTTTTTAAAAGTAGAGGTTCAACCTCCTTGGTCCGGCTGGAAATTGTATAGGTGTATCGTTATGATTAAAAAGTTACATTATGATACAGGTGTCCATACAAGACCTGTATCGTAATGAAACTTTTTAATTTTTTATTTTTGTTCTGTACGTAATGTTTGTCATAAGAATTTTGTTTTCAGTTTTATAATCTTTGTATTATAGTATCAGAGTAGATAAAAAATATAAATAAATTGTCCCGCTTTGAATCAATGAAAATGTGATCAATTTAAACCAGAGTAGTTTCAATAGTATAACTTGATTTGGAGGTAGCACGCAATTTCTCTTTCACGCAAATTTTATGTATCGTGAAAGTTAAAAATCTTATATTTTTTTGTAATCTCTAGGGAATAAATTTAGTTTAAGAAAATTATATTACTAAATACACATGTTGTGAAAAAAGCCTCATAATTTTATACTACAATTAAGTTCTAAAACTATAATAGGTACACTAATATAATTATATCTTTTATGTTATAAGAGGACGAAATACGTGGGTTACATTTAATACTGTAATTACTTCAGAAAACACGGAAAGAACGTGGGTTGAAAGTAATTGAATCAAAAGAAAATATTTGGTTCAAGCAGGATTTAAAAAGATGTGAAGTTATAATTTTACGAAAATATTACATAAGCTGTAATATACTTTATACATTTGCTTAATTTCATCATTCTCTCAGGAGAATGATGAAATTAAGCAAATGTATTTGAGTAGATTAGACCCCAATTAGAGTAGGATAAGGCCTCATCCTACTTCAGCCTTACCTACGTTAGCCTACGTCAGCCTTATCCTACTCTAATTGGGGTCGGCACAACTTGTAAGAAACTTCGGTAAGAAATGAGGGTGGTCTATTTTACTCAGTCGGATACCACACGGCGAGTCAACTTCGTCGCCTTTTACGACACCTCTGTGACAAATGAGGGTGGTCTATTCTACTCAGCTGGATACCACACGGCGATATAAATTTGCTGAATTTATAATGAGTAATTTTGTATAAAAAAGGAGAAAACGTAACAGCATTTATTTTCATAAAATAAATGAATAACATTTTTTTTCATTCTTAAAAAACAATCCATCCAATGAAAAAGAACTTTAGCCTTTTTTGGTAATTGATAAACTCGAATTATTAGATACATTAATCGGATATATATTTTAATAAAATAATTAAGTAATATTAGCACTAAAAACAATAATTTTACTAAATTATCAATAAACAAGCAGATTTTTGCAGTGTATTATTTTAAAAATATTTACTGACACAGATATTTATCACCTCTATACAGAAATCAAACGTCAATCGTAATACAAAAGCGTATGGAAACGGTGTTTCCCAAATTCGATAGCATTTGCACTTTGATTTCGACAACGCGTTCCACCGATATCGAGAAATGACGCCTGTTAGAAATTCAGTTGAACGGAAATATTGCCCACAGGTAGCGTAAAATTTATCTGACCATATTTTTATATTTGTGATCCAAACGATGCGTTTTAAAATCCTGTGATATCATGGAACTTCATATTAAATAAGTTAAAGTTACGGTTACTATCTCTCTGTTGGAAAGACCTCCTCTATCCTTGGAATCGAGGATTGTGGTTTGCTGCTTCATTGTGGCTTGAAAGCTTACACACATCTCTGTTATTCTCTGGAGATATGATCATATCCTTACAATGTTCTACTTCATCGTAAATTGTGCGATAAAATTCTAAATTTCATTCAAGCAAGCTTTTATTTTTTTTAATCCACACTATATACATAATAAACGCCCTTATATATAAAATAAATCTCTGGATTTAAATATTTGTTATTTATAATATTGAGTTAAAAGAGCCTCACAAAATTTTAGCGTCATGTGCACAGACAAATTACTTGTTTAGTTGTTTGGAAGCTAAGACCATGGAAATTAATAACCCAATACACGTTTTTATCGATTTCAATTGATCATCATCCTTCTGCCCTTATCCCACTCTAAGTGGGTCAGCACAAATTGTTAAAAACATGTTGGCACATGATTCGGCTACGTATTTTACGACCGGCCGCCTGCCTTACGTCAACTTACCTTAGTCACCTTTTACAACACCTCGGTAAGAAATGAGATGGACAAAATGATGATGATGGACAAAATCTTGTAGAGAAATAAATAAAGCCTTGATCGATACTTCAAGCTGCTGCAAGACAAAACAGAGGAATGTTTTTCAGAGGCAGTTCCGAAAGCATTGGAATTAGCATTTTGATTAAACTGTGGCATCTGATGGTAGTAAGAAACATCACCGCCCAAGCCGCTGTTTCAAATGCACTTTTAATGTTTTACTTCTTGAATTTTATTTCTATTATAAATTCGAGATTTTCTCTATTTAAGTACTACTTCAAAGAAATGTACTTTCATTTTACGTTTAAAATATAGTTACTAAAATGTTTTCATTTATCATAAACAGGAGTATATTCCATGTGGATTTTTGGTAATACATTAAGCTACCCGTAACGTCCTCTGTATTACACTTTAATTTTATATTTTTATTTTTTATTATATTAAACACTAGCAATGCCCCACGGTTTCACCCGCGTCTATACCTATCTCGTGGTAGAGGAAACTATGAAGTCAGACTATAGATTTATTTTTAGATTATTTAATTATAAACAAATGGGTATCATTAGTATTCTTGGAATAGGACCTAACTCACCAAATACAGGCTCTGCTATAGCAGACGGTCGATAACAGATTCAAATTCAATAAAAAAATTCATTGTAGATGAATTTGTTATGGCTTTATTTTCTTTCGATTTATATTCTTAAATTCGTAATATCCTTTGATTGGGATGTCAGATTTTAATAATTTAAAAAATATCTTACATGTATCGAAATAGTTTTTAATAAAATATCATTAATTGGAATAAGGTTTAATACAGAGATATCAATAAAATGGTTTGAATGGATGGATGGATTAATATAGAGATATGAATGGATTATTGTCAGCAATTTTATCAACTTTTACAATGTAAAAAAATTGTTATATTGGTATAATTATAATAGTTAAACATATGGAATTTTTTTTTTTAATGTTCTAGCCTATGTTGCTCAGTGAAGACGCAGATTTCCAATGGTGAAAGAATTTTTGAAATCGGTCCAGTAGTTTTTGCGCGAATACATTACAAAAATACACACATACAAACAAACATATAAATCTTTCCTCTTTATAATATTAGTGTAGATTAATGTAGAAGTATAGATATAGTTGTTTAATTTCAGGCCTATCCGTAGGTCATCACTGGCAACACGCACTGTTCGAAGACCCTGGTCTTCAGACACTGAGGTATTTCGGACGTAAAGATCTCGCGTAGCTTCCCGAACGCTGCCCATCCGAGTTGGATTCGGCGGCTAACCTCTTTCTCGAAATTGGACCTACCCAGCTGGACCGTATGTCCCAGGTATATGTACTCGTCTACAATTTCGAGTGCAGAGTTCTCAACAATGACCGGGTGGAGCGGAACATGTGAGTTTGACATGATTTTCTTCTTACTCATGTTCATTTTAAGACCCACCTGCTGAGATACTCTGCTGAGGTCATCGAGCATTGCGTTAAGGTCCTCCAGACAACCTGTCATAACGACTATGTCATCGGAAAATCTAAGGTGAGTGATGTACTCGCCGTTGATGTTGATGCCGTATCCGTTCCAATCCAAAAGCTTAAAGACATCTTCCAATGCAGCGGTAAACAGCTTCGGGGAGATGACATCTCCCTGTCGCGCACCTCGCCGCATTTGGATTGGTCTCGTAGTTTTGTCTTGGATACGGACAGACATTGTTGCGTTTTCATACAAACACTTCAACACTTGGACGTACTGATAGTCGATTCGGCATCTCTGGAGCGATCTTAACACAGACCATGCATCCACCGAATCAAAGGCCTTGTCATAGTCTACAAACGCCAAGCAAAGTGGCTGGTTATACTCCTCGGTTTTCTGTATAACCTGCCGCAGCGTGAATATATGGTACTATACCCTTTTCGGAAACCGGCTTGTTCGGGAGGCTGGAAGTCGTCGAACCTACGAGCGAGACGACTATTACTTAAACCTTCCGAATCCGAATCGTTTAGTAAAAACCGTACTAAATTCCGCTCAGTAGATTTTGAGAAAATCAATCATAGACAGACAGATTTTTGGAACTTTGTTTTATAATAAGTATACATAGTACCTGTAGAATAAATGGAGTGATACATTCAAATCTTGTAAAGCAATTTCTAAGCAAAATCTTGTTTGATATCAGGTAGTCAGGGGTATGCGTAGGTTTACCTTGCTGTAATTACACAGGCCTGTGTCAAATTAATGACAACGTTAAATTTTATGGCTATGGAGTGAGGTTAGTTGAGCTGGGTAAGGAAATTTGGGTACGTGATATTATCCGTAGACGAAGCGACTATATTGCTGTTAACCCCCAAAATAAACGTACATTATTCTTTTACGTACAATTTAATTATTTATTTATTTATTTATTCAATGGACAAAAACAATAGTCAATATGACTATTGTTTAAAATATTTAAACATTTTCTTAAAATTACTTAATTCGTTAATTCGTTTATAAATGTTATATTAATTAAAGGTTATCTCGTTATTCGCTATAATAATTAAAGCTACAGGAAAATGTAATGATGTCAATATATACAGTGTCAATGTCTTAATGTCAAAACACAAAGTAATAATTAGCACAATAATTAATTATATTATAAATAACAAGAATATTATCTAATTTCATCTAATTTTAATTTCTTTTTTCAATTATTATTTTTTATAACTTTTTATTTTCTTTATTTATTTCTATTTTTTTAATTTAATTAATTACTAGTGAGCTGATATCTAAATTTTAGTCATTATATTAAATCAAATGACGTGTGGTATCCGGCTGAGTAGAATAGACCACCCTCATTTCTTACCGAGGCGTCGTTAATGGCGACTAAGGTAAGTTGGCGTCAGGCAGGCGGCCGGTCGTAAAATACGTAGCCAAATCATGTGACAAAAATTTTTGTAACATGTTGTGCTGACCCCACTTAAAGTGAGATAAGGGCAGGAGGATGATGAGGTCAAAACATAAATAGTTTTTGTTTTCACACATACTTTTTATTGTGTGGTAAGAGAATATATAGTACTAGCTTTTGCCCGCGGCTTCGCTCGCGTGGAATTTGGTCTGCCACATTAAGTTTCGTTACAGATCACTTTAGATAAAAAAAAAATTTTACTTAATATTGGAAAACATATTTTAAAATTTGCTTTGTTATTTTAATAATTTTATTTTTTTTGAAAAGTGACAAGTCGATAATTTTGCACCTCCGCTTTATAAATTTATATTTTTATTTGATAGTACAGTTATTCTTGAAACTATTGAAATACCTAAATTGCTAATGACAATATAATACTAATTATTTTTTCTCCTTCTAAAAATAAACCATCAAAATAAACTTTAAACGGAATATCTATGTGACACTCAATGAAACATGACATAAAAATTGCAATACCGATTAAAATGAATAATTGAGCTTTACAGGCCATAAAGGAAGATAATAATGTAATATTAACTCATTGAACTACGAAGTTATAAGCCAATAATATCGTAAGTTATCGTATTCACTGGACTGGATTCTCTTCTTTTCTTTTTACGATGATGAAATACATATGAATAAAAGTAAAGTGGAACTCAGTGATAATTGTCAAATTTGGATTCCAGTGATCTTTTATATATTTTATATATTTTTACATTTTGTGTTATATCTACCAATGTTTATAGTTACGTCGTGGCGCCAATTCAACGTACGAGGTTTTTGGCAGTTATGGCAATATGTCATTGGATGCTGTGCGTTGTGATCAATGTTCCCAACCCCGATATTTTAAGAATACAAAGGGCCTTAACATTCATAAAAGTAAAGTTCATAACCAATCAAAATCCATATCAAATGTCCATTTTAACTTTTCCACCAGCCTTCCCCAGTCCCCATGCATTACATCTGACCCGTTATGGAAACAACTGAGTAAATATAAAGACAATATACCTATCATAAAGCGAATTCCACGCGGATCACGATTCACAGTAGCTTCTTCGCTCAAACAAACAATAGATATTGTCTTAAAAAAAAATAATACTCAGAGTTGGGAACATTTGCTCACTTTTGCCTACCGTATTCTACACGTTGATAAAGGTCCAAGTCTTTCCCTTAATCAAAAAATAAAAAACAATTGTATAAATACCATTAATTTGAGAGATGTTTTTAGTACTTCTTTACCACAACGGAAACAAATAAAATTTAATAAATTAATCGAAAACAAAATAAGTGATGGCGATATTAAGGGAGCGGCTCGACTATTATTCTCTAATGACACTATTGCCCCTGAAACAGCAGAAACCTTGGAAGCACTGCGCATCAAACATCCATCAAGCTCTTCATCATCATCAAGTTTTTCAAATTCATTGACTAACACTTCATCTTTCCAGGCCACTACAGACGACGTGCTGGGGGCTGTAATGTCATTTCGAAATGGTTCTGCTGCCGGCCTCGATGGTTTGTCTCCACAGCATTTTAAGGATTTGGTTTGTGGTACAAATGGCGATGCCGGCGGGAGCCTTTTGACTTCTCTTACAGCCTTGGTGAACCTAATGTTATCCGGAGGAATACCACCTGAAATTACTTCAATATTATATGGGGCTAGATTATGTGCTCTAAAGAAAAAAGATGGTGGTATTCGCCCAATAGCAGTAGGTTCAACAATCAGGCGCGTCGTTTCAAAAATTTGTTGTAAGAAAATTCTGCCCATAATTTCACAACAATTTCAACCATATCAGATAGGTTTTGGGTGTAAAGGGGGTTGTGAAGCAGCTGTTCATGCTGCTCGCACTTATCTTCTTGACTCTCGAGAGGAGATATTACTTAAAATTGACGTTGAAAATGCATTCAATTCAATAGATCGCAATGTTCTTCTGTCGGAAGTTAAAGATAAAATACCACAACTTTTTCCATATATTTCGCAGTGCTACCAAGATCCGTCCAATTTAGTTTACAAAGGTGATGTTTTGAGTTCTGCTGTTGGCTGTCAACAAGGTGACCCGCTAGGACCAGCAATTTTTAGTTTGGCTATTCACCCTATAATTTCAGAACTAAATTCAAAATTTAATGTTTGGTATCTAGACGATGGGACCTTAGGTGGCGACGTGGACACCGTTTTAGCTGATTTAAATAATATTATAAGTAGTTTCGCCCATATTGGATTGAAATTAAATTCTGCTAAATGCGAATTATATATACCAAATTCTTTGTCGGATAAAACCCCAATTATTGAAAAATTTAATACTTTGGCACCTGGTATCAAAATTTTGAATGACGAGTCCCTTCGCCTACTAGGAGCTCCCGTCCTAGAAGCCTCTGTTACTCCTTTCATAAATCAACAAATTTCGAAATTTAGTGATAATTCTGATCGCTTATACGAAATTAATACTCATATGGCTCTTACTATCATTCGGTCTTGTTTGTTCGTCCCAAAATTTATCTATGTGTTACGTTGCTCACCTATTTGGAAATTTGACGCCCTCTTAGAAAATTTGGATAACTTGTTAAAAAATGTACTTGTGAAAATTCTAAATTGCTCTCTGGAAAATCGGGCATGGACCCAGGCCTCGCTTCCAATTAGATATGGAGGCTTGGGAGTACGCAAAATATCGAGTGTTTCATTACCAGCATTTCTCTCTTCTGTTTACAGTACGCACACTTTGTACGGCAAAATAATATCCTCGTCAACAGGATTCGTTGAGGTGTCGTATTTGTCGGAGGCGAGAAATGCTTGGTCCGTTGCTTGTCCCAGCCAAGTACCAGTATCTTTGACTTGTCAAAAACAGTGGGATGACATTTTAAGCAATGATATATATAATAGCTTGTTACAACATGCTGAGAGCAAAAAAGATGTTGCTCGACTCCGTGCTGTTTTTGCCAAGGAATCAGGATACTGGCTTCATGCTCTCCCATCCACAAACCTGGGTACTCTTTTAGACCATACCGCTCTAACACTGGCAGTTGGTCTACGACTTGGCGCCACGATAAATCAAAGTCATCGATGCCATTGCGGTGAGTTTGTTGATACGTATGGACACCATGGCCTTTCTTGTTCGAAAAGTGCTGGTCGTCATTCTCGCCATAGCAATTTAAATGAGATCATACGGAAGTCTCTTGCCACAGTTAACGTGCCCGCTATTTTGGAACCAAATGGTTTGGCTCGTAGCGATGGCAAGAGACCTGATGGTATGACTCTCATTCCTTGGAAATTGGGGAGGTCACTTGTTTGGGATGCTACATGTGTAGACACCTTAGCAGCATCCCATATTCAAGGGACCTCTACTATGGCGGGAGCGGCAGCTAGCAGCGCAGAACATGCCAAAAGGCGCAAATATGAAGACATAGACAGAAGCTTCATTTTTGTGCCTTTTGGTGTAGAGACCTTGGGTCCATGGGGCCCGGACGCTCATACCTTCTTTAATGAGCTATCGAGAAGGCTCGTAGAGCGTACCGGGGACCCGAGAGCTGGCAGCTACCTTGGCCAACGAATAAGTTTGGCCATTCAAAGGGGTAACGCTGCCAGTATTTTGGGAACTTTACCCCACTGCACTGGAATCGACGGTTTTGATTTAGTGTAAATAGATGTAAATATGTATATATAATATTTGTTTTGTTTTGTTTTTTTTTTGTTTTTAGTTTTATTTAGTTAGTTTTAATTTTTTACTTTTATTTTTTAGTTTTAGTTTTAAATTTTAAGTTTCATGAATTGTTAATAGTTTTAGTGTAAATAATTATTTATTGATAAATATTAAGTTAGTTAAAAAAAAATTTATCAAAACATATTTAATTTCTCGTACATCCAAAATTTTAGACCTTCAAAACTGACGAATTCCAAACAATCTTCGTGCGCCGCGCATAGTAACTTACTCAGTACTTTGTAAGGTTGATAAAAGATGGCGTTTTAAAATGTCAACCTGTAGAAATCATGTAGAAATGTATTCCTGTAGAATTAATAGGATTTCTATAGCCTATGTGTTATTCCGGTATAAAAGGAATAATTGTGCCAAATTACATCCATATTGATTCAGCGGATTAGCCGTGAAAGAGTAACAAACATCCATCCATACTCACAAACATTCGCATTTATAATATTAGTATGAGTATGACATGATATGATATGATATGATATGATATGATATGATATGACTAAATGATAAAACGGGAAAAATATGTAATACTTTCAGTACACTACCATTAGGGTTTTCAAACAAATAGTTAATTAAAAATCTTTTTTTATCTGTATTTAAAGTACAAACATTTTTATTAATTACTCTTGCATAATTCAGTAAGTACGACCCAGACCAATTATACTAGTTAAACAAGAAGGGTTATTTGAAGTACTCTCGACATAATAGTGTAAATATACTTGAATAAAAAGAAACACAGTATAGTGATTTATACGCCGTGTGGTATCCGGCAGAATAGAATAGAATCACCCTCAGTTCTTACCGAGGTGTCGTAAAAGGCGACTAAGGTAAGTTGACGTCAGGCAGGCGGCCGGTCGTAAAATACGTAGCCAAATCACATGACAACATGATTGTAACATGTTGTGCCGACCCCACTTAGAGTAGGATAAGAGCAGGAGAATGATGATAGTATAGTGATTTATAGAAGCAGAAGTTTCTTTGTTGAATTCCATGTATACAAACTATAACAGAACTATAAACTATAACTTTGCTATAATCCGCGTGTGTTAAGCGAATGCATGCAGTGCTAAGTGTACGAAGCAAAATTCACGTACCTTACACATGCAGGACAAGTCACCACACGTAACCCAAGACGCCGTCACCAGCAACAATGCAAACAAACAATACACACAACCACCACCGTAATGCATTACGATTTTATCGTGGAGCCTATCCTCCTGATGATGCTTCGGTTCTAAACGGTCGTATAGACTTTGGTGGTGGTTGTATGTATCGCTTGTATGCCGTGTGGTATCCGGCTGAGAAGACTAGACCAACCTCATTTCTTACCGAGGTGTCGTAAAAGGTGACTAAGGTAGGTCGACCCACCGTGTGGTATCCGGCTGAGTAGAATAAACCACCCTCATTTCTTACCGAGGTGTCGTAAAAGGCGACTAAGGTAAGTTGACCCACCGTGTGGTATCCGGTTGAGTAGAATAGATCACCCTCTTTCTTACCGAGGGCTCGTAAAATACGACTAAGTTAAGTTGACGTCAGGCAGGCGGCCGGTCGTAAAATACCCGGTGAAATTATGTGACAACATGTTTGTAACATGTTGTGCCGACCCCACTTAGAGTGGGATAAGGGCAGGAGGAGTGTGTATCGCTTGTGTGCGTTGTTGCTGGTGGAGGCTTCTTGGGATACGTGTGGTGACTTGTCTTGCATGTGTAAGGTACGTGCATTTTGCCTGCTTCATACACATTAGAATTGCATGCATTCGCTTAACACACGCGGATTATAGCAAAGTAGTTCTGTTATAGTTTCTGTTACCGTATAGTAATTAGTGACATAGAGTAAATTATATGACACTACTAGGATAATACTCGTATACACATTTTAATTAATTTTCTTTATTACATACAAGCTGTACAGACTCTAAGTAATTAAGTGAGAGAGCAGTTAGTAGGTAAGTAGTTGTAAGCTATGTGACTCGTTCGTTTTTTTTCCCCTAAATATTGATTGAATGTGACGTTTAGTCAAATTATATTAATTTATAGATTTTTTTTATTCGGCGTTACTTCGCGAAGATCCACAATACTAAAGTAATAATAAATGTTACTAAAGTAATAATAATTCCATTCCGTATGGTATCCGGCTGAGTAGAATAGACCAACCTCATTTCTTACTGAGGTGTCGTAAAAAGCGATTAAAGTGAGTTGAACCACCGTGTGATATCCGGTTGAGTAGTATAGACCACCCTCTTCCTTATCGAGGGGTCGTAAAATACGACTAAGGTAAGTTAACGTCAGGCAGGCGGCCGCTCGTAAAATAAGGAGACAAATCTTGTAACAACATGTTTACAACATGTTGTGCCGATTCTACTTAAAGTAGGATAAGGGCAGGAAGATGATGGTGATGTTGCTATAATCCGCGATATAGGAAATAGGAAATATATATAACGCTAAATGTACACTATACGTTTTATACCCGATAGGTACATGCAGGATTCGTAAAAACACATGCACAAACCTTCACCACGGCCACCACAATACATATACACTACACACGTTCACTATCACAAACGCAACAATCGTTTCGCCCGCAACCGAGAAGAGATCAGGAGATTCCTGATCTCCTGATCTCTTCTCGACGGATACATTTTAAATTTCACTATACGGATTCGCTTTCATCGCCGTTTGTAGCAAAATAGTATTGTTATTTATTATACTTCTATGTTCAACAATAAGAGAGACATTAATGAGATGAGATGATGATTTTTGAAATGCAAGAAACAAGCTTAACCCCGCTCAAATTTCACAAGTACAACGAAATTCCATCCCCATATAATACAATAGTGAAATTTTCTCAATATTATCTTAAAACCGATAGGTTTCTCGATATAATCAAAATCATTTGTGCGATATCTGTCTAAGATAACGATACTATAACGAAATTGAAATCGGATTATGCAAAGAGGAACTGTTTTTCCTCTATCAATATTTCGTGATGATACTTAAAGGTGTTTACCTTCGCGACGTTATGCCGAAGCCGACAATAGTCTTGATACTCGTTTTGCGCCTATCACATGGGAGGAACGGAGCTGTCATTAGTCTATATTTAAATTTTTAATTAATCTATAATGTCAAAGTGAGATAGAAGTTTCAAGTTATGGATTTAAATGTAAAATATATAATAATACGGGTCACATCGCGACTAAATCGAGTTATTAGAGTATTAGATTCGGCGTTTCGGCAGGGTTGCATCCGCTGTGGTCACCAAACCGACCTCACGATGTGACCCGTATTTTATATATTAATAACTATGAATCGTGAAGTTTAAAATCTACCATTGAAAACAAAATTAAAAAATTCGACACCGACATACATAAATCCGTAGATTTTTTAAACTTAAAATTAATTAAGTGACTTAATTTATACCTTTTTTATCATCAGTATTTCATACCAAGGCATTTCGAAGTAGGCGTGAAGAACTATAAACTATTTTATGTTTAACACTGACACTGGCAAACGTAAATTCATATTCTTTTTCATTGAAGATACTTGTAACACTTATTTTACATACATTATTTTAATTTATATTCCTTTTCTATGTCTATCAAATATTCTATTTTTGAAAATGTATGCTGAGCTTATCTGTGTGCTAATTTATAGAATTAAGCGGTACTTTGCGGAAATCCATAATACAAAAGTATTAATTAAATTATTTTGCTATAATCCGTGATACTGTAAATAGAAAATATTTATAGTGCTAAATATATAGTGCCCGCAACCGAAGCATCATCAGGAGATAGACTCCACGACAAAATTGCAAAGCTTTCCGATTTTGCGGTTGCGGGGCGAAACGATAGTTGAGTTTGTGATAGTGAACGTGTGTAGTGCTTGTGTATTGTGGTGGCAGTGGTGGAGGTTTGTGCATGTGTTTTTACGAATCCTGCATGTACCGGGTATGAAAAAACGGATAGTCCGCTATACATTTAGCACTATATAAATTATATATTTACTGTATCGCGGAATTATAGCAAAATAATTTTATTATTACTTTTATATCTGTGTGCTCTTAAAATTAATTTGAAATTAGAAAGGCGCATTTAAATTATATATTAAAAGTAACAACAAACAGCTATTCCGATAACACTTTTGTTCTGTTTTCCATTCGCTTCGTTCCTTGTTATCTTTATCCTCATAGTAGGTATAGTTTAATTTAATACACACCGTTACAAAGTAGGTTAAGGAGTAGGCATTAATACAGTATCGTTGCGATAGAGGTCTTAGGTAAAGACAAGAAGCGAAATTTCTTACAGAAACTGCAATATCCTCGTATTTACATTTTGAACGTTTTTGAAAAAGACGGAGTAATACTAGTTTATTGAGCTAAAGTTAATTACAGGATGTTTAGTAGATACTACTTTAAACATTTTAATATCTATTTTTGGTTAAATTTTTTTTATCTAGAAAACAGCAAACTAAAAGGCAAAGAGTATTTGAAAAAAATAATCTAATGCAAATGTCGTAAGCCATTAAATTTTTTTTATATAAATATTTGTTAGTGACTCTTACGTAATAAATTTACGTAAACTTAGGTTATTATAAGGTGGTTATTCTAAGAGCTGTGATAGTATGGGGCAATAGATGACTCTTTCCAGAGAGTCACAGGTTCGAACATCGAGCACGCAACAATGAGTTTTTCTATTAAAATTGCATATAATTGATATTTATAATTTATCACCTACTTTTCGAGCTGTGATAGCCCAGGGGTGAGACCGTGTAACTCTTTCGGGGGGGACACGGGTTCAAACCTTGGCCAGGCACCAATGAGTTCTTCTTTTAAAATTTGTGTCTAAATGCTAGTTACAATTTATTACAAGCTTTTCGGTAAAGGAAAACATCGTCAGGAAACTTGCATATTTCTAGAGAATTTAGGGGATATGTGTAACCTACTAATCTTAAAGGTCTTAACTCCAACCCTTCTCTCCAGAAACTCTCTTATTCCCAACAGTGGGATTGTAACAGGCCGCTACTTTTTTTTATCTAATTTTCGATGAAGAAAAATATTGCGAGAAAACCTGCATATCTTAAAAGAATTCCTAGTTTTAATACTTGCCGATTTTCATTTTAGCAGCCTGGTGGTTCCAAATTACAACTCTTCTTTCTTAAAAAGGAAAAAGAAGGCGTTTATGCCGATAAAGAAATATAGATTCCATTATATACAATCGTTTTCAAAGCAAAAACAGCCTTAAACTTATAAAATATATAGTTATTACAAAATAAAAACTTATACAGTTTTTTGGAAAAAATTAATAAAATAGAGTATAAATAATGATTAATTATTAGCAGTAATATAATTATATGAAATGATTAGCAGTAAGTCAACACTTAAAGTAGCGGCCTGTTACAATCCCATTGCTGGGAATAGGCCTCTTCTCTCCGTTTCTGGAGAGAAGGGTTGGAGCTAAGACCTACCACGCTGCTCCAATGCGGATTGGTAGGTTACACATATCTCCAGAATTCTCTAGAGATATGCAGGTTTCCTCACGATGTTTTCAGTCTCCGAAAAGCGTGAGATAAATTGCAATTATCAATTAGACACATGAGTTTTAAGAGAAAAACTCATTGGTGCCTGCCTGGGTTTGAGTCGCACGGTCTCACCGCTGGGTTATAACAACACACGCACAGAAAATAAGTACTTATCTACTCTTAAACCTGTATTACAGTGATTAAGCCAACTCGATTGAAGTCTGGCTACTCGCGAATAGTCCGCCATTAAAGCTTTAGGCGAGGATAAATCGAGGTTAAGTCGCAGACCTTGTGGCCTTAACCGGAGCTTAGAAAATCAGTCTGTTTTATCCATCTTCTTGGAAATATAGCTTAAAAAGCAATTTCTTTGGTTTTCTTCATAAATTCGCATTCTATACTAATATTATAAGTGTGTAAGTCTATTTGTCGGTCTGTTCTGATAGATTTTTTTACAATTGAATATATACCACCGCCATGTGGTATACCGTATACGGCTGAGTACAATAGACCACCCTCATTTCTTAAATTCAGATCGAAAGTATTTTTTATTCAAGTAAACTTGCAAACAAGTGCTTTTGAATCGTCAATATCTACTACTGATTCGGAGAACTGTTCCTACCGGGAAGAACCAGCAAGAAACTCAGCGATTGCAAGAATAATTCTTATTACTAGTTACATATAGTTATTGATGTCTCGTACAGGGTCGAAGAGTAGCATTTATCCACGCATTCTTATCGTCTAAGTAATCCTCAATAGTATAGTAGGCTTTCTGAATTAGCCTTTTTTAAATAGTATTTTTAAACTTCTGTAATGATAAAGTTAAAGTAGATTGTGGAATTTTATTATAGAATCTTATACCCAAATCCACAAACGACTTATGTAGGTACTTTTGCAAGGCGCAAAGCAGGAACCGCAAGCTTATGTCGGTTCCTACTTTGTCTATTATATAATAATAATAATAATAAATATATGGGACATTTACACACACGGTCGTTTGTCCCCAAAGTAAGTAACTTAATACTTGTGTTATGGGTGACGGACAACTGGTAGATATACTACATATATAAGTTTAACTACATACTTAAATACAAATACACACCCAAGCTCGAAGAATCAACAAATTGTTAATAGAAAATGTTGGCCCTCAGTGGAAACCGAACCCACGACCCGCGGTGCTAAAGGACCAGTCAAAACTATATCTACGCTATGCGTAACAATGATTTAGCTCGTTCATACTTTGCACATATTGCTATTTCTAAGACACCTATGCCTTAAGAGAATACCTTAATCAAAGCACGTAAGCAAATTAATTATGAGGTACGATAATATTCAGTATAACTGTAGGTCACGTCGATTACGTGACTCTACTTAATTATAACAGCGTCTTAGATATTCAGGTGAGCCTCACATATCACGATTCTATGTAAAATTATTCATCATAAATTGCACCACTTTCCCCTGATATGGATACTAATGGACGAGGAAAATACATTATTGCCACGTAGTAGACCATAAAATGTAGATCTTACACCAACTCAGGAGATTTAGAGCTCAGGAATGTGGGCAAATGGATTCCGTTATCTGCAAGTTCATTCAATTAATTACGACCTCGTATTTTCCGAGACCGGTACAGAAATGAGAAATCTTTTATCCAAAACGTTAATGCACTTAAATCTTCAGATAAATAAACTTTTCCCTATCATTATTTTATGAAATAATTTTATAAAACAAAAGTTTTTGTAAGGAACTTTTTTAACTTATTCTCCACTAGTGTTTCCCCTACTTTTTTTGAATTGTCTAACCTTAAGAAATGATTTCTCCCTTATACGTAATAATAAAACATTAAATTGTTAATTTAAGAAACTTGAATGATAGGTTTTAGAAATAATAATTTGCTTTTTTCGTTAAATTTGGCACCGAAATCTAGCATATCATTTAAATGCCCCTGAGCGAAAGGATTAGTCTCGTGTCGAGTCAATTTTCGAATCTCCAATTTGGAATTAGAAAAGTATTATTAGATATTATCAATGAATAAAAAAAAATTTAAAACAACTTATTTATTTTTCGTTTTTATCCACAATATCGTTGACGCTTTATTTTTAGCATTTATTTTATTTATTCACTTTTGATTCAATTTATATTACTATATTAAAGTAATAGCAATTGGGAAGGGTGGCATTGCAATATTGTGTTGCACATGCCATCGAACTTTTAAATAAAGCTACAAAAAAACTAATAATAAAAAACAAAATAATATAATATAAATTCAAAATCTTAAATATTGATTTGATTACTCTATTTTATAGACTAACCAATGAATTTAGACACACCCTTTACCTTCGCCAATTTGACACAGGATTGATTCAAATCGAGTTTCTGCCATTTCCATTTTGAATGCAACCGTAATGGTTAAAACGGACTGCTCGCTTTCCAGTTTAAGATGACATCCCTCGCCCGTCTTTCCAAGCCTGACATGATAACATTCTCGAATGACAGATAGGTGAGCGGAGTTCTTGAGTTATTGGACTCTTTTATTTGTCTCCTGACATTTGAAGGAAGCGAGAACGGCCCAAAACGGGCCCTTATTTGGGGCGTGAAATTGAATCTTGTTGCGGATGGGGTGCACGGAAAACTTAAATATTTAAGGGAAATTACCATCTGGAGAGGTAACCTGACGATTTAGAGGCGAGGTATTAATTTTATAACCCCCCTCATTTTCGGTAGGGGAATATATGAAGTCGTTAAGTTTTAGCAGTTGTTTGTTGGGGATTTAACTTTAGGGTCGCATGGGGTCGCGGCGGATTCATATGTTTACTATGGTGCCTTTTACCACGGTGATTGCAGTTAATTAAAATTAGCACATTTTCAAGGAGAATTAGCTTTCCCGTGGGGGCTGAGATTTTGACACATTGCGAGCTCGTTAATTTAACAACACACTATTTACCGTATTGAAGGGAATGCTTTGTTGCGTGTTGTCTTTGATATCTACCATTACAACGCATTCCAACTCCAACATCTAAATACATCGATTCTTCGCATGGTATCTTGCACATCGTACTAGAGCTTTGTAACACGTTGGGACATCATAAGGAGAGTAGGAGATAAGCTGTCGCACACCGTATAAGAGTGCGACTGACGCAAAATGAAATTTTACATGTAAGAAGACGATATTGAAACATTTATCGATATCCTTTTGGATCCCTAACATAAAAAGTAATTAAGCACATCTTGAAATTTGTGTAGATATAAAATCTCTATCTTCAACCTCAAATTCTGCATGTATGAAATAAATTAATTTGCAATTGGTTGCAAAATTTTTATAGTAGGTAATTAGATCTTTTAACTAGAACTAAATAATATTTATTCATTCTCCTGCTCTTCTTGAACATATTGTTCTTCTAAATAATTTATAGAATTAGTCGTTATATGCGGGGATCCATAATAGAAAAGTGATAATACAATTATTTCGCTATAATCCGCGATAAATCGCGAATGTTATCGCGGATTACAGCAAAATAATTTTATTATTACTTTTTATATGTTTTTATCTTCCATACTCTCTTATCATTCGTTAACCCTCGAGTTAAGTCCACATTATAAATGCTAAATTATCTCTTGTATAAATTCAATTATTCAAAACAATGGATTCTATAAGATCACTGTTCAATAACATCAATTAGTACATTACCAAGAGAACAATAGAACCACAGCACGTTGAGAAGTTAGAAAGCCGGGGACTGGGTTCGGTCCCTGGGGAAGCCAATTTCATTAATACTGCGGTCGCCGCTCCTTACCTTGGAAGGGGAAGTCGTACATTTTTAAATATATCCACCATAATAAAGTACCTGCTATTTGTGCAATGAATTTAAGTCGCCTTCTGTTTATACATTAAAAGAAATGCGCTCGTATTTTTTCCGGGTAGTACTTTTACGTCTTATTTTTATAAGGATTCAACTTTGTAAACTGTAACAAAAAGTTTACACTGGTATTATAATTCTCATCATCCTCCTGCCCTTATCCCACTCTAAGTGGAGTCAGCACAACATGTCACAAACATGTTGTCACTCGATTTGACTACGTAATTTACGACCGGCCGCCTGCATGACATCAATTTACCTCAGATGCCTTTTACGACACTTCGGTTAGAAATGAGGGTGGTCTATTCTACTCAACCGGATACCACGCGATGGGTCAACTTACACTAGTCTCCTTTTACGACACCTCGGTCAGAAATGAGGGTAGTCTATTCTACTCAGTCGGATACCGCATTGGTCTTATAATACTGTGACGTATTAATAAATGTAGCGCACAAGAAGACAAAAGTGGCACCACTTAGTCAGTCGAAATCTGCCACTCGAGGCGGGTGGACGTGTCTGATGTATTGTATGCCTGCCTACTCACTGATATTAGTGTTTTAATTAAACTCTAAGGCATAAGACAGTGGATGCCACAGATACGTTCAAATTTTATTAAAATAAGAACCAGCATTATAGGTTAGTGCTTTATGATTCCAATGAGAAGAGTTTTATTCTTCCTGGACTGGTTTATAGTAACAAGCAGAATACTTGTTAGAGATTAGACTACATTTATTCACAGTATAAAGTTAATGTTCGTAAACATCATGCTGTGGTAAAATCTAGAATAAATCTTTATTTGGATATGATAATTAGCTTACGATTAACGCATACCAAAGTTAAATGACATGCATTTAGTATTGAAATTACAATATATAACCTGTTTGTTATAATCTGTTTGAGTCTCGATACTCACACTCGGACAATGGTAACCCCATTTTAAGTGAGGGTTTTGAGCTCCTATTATCAGTAGGAAGGAGCCCAGCAGTAGTATAGTAAAAGGCCGGTACATCTCAGAATACATATTTTGACTGGCCCGTTGGCGCAGTGGGTAGTGACCCTTTTTATTTTTTTTTACATGGAGAAACCATGGGGTAGGTGCTGCTTTCTGCGGGGGTGAAAGCAGTTATGCCGGACTCATACCGGCTAAAACCTCATGGTGTTCCAGCTTGCTGCTTGGTGACGAGGGCACAGGAATACTGGACGCAGCACGTCTACACCCTCGTCAGCAGCGTACTTCTGCTAAACTTTATTGAGCCTGGATAGACCCTGCGCCACAACCGACACATTGCGAACACTCTAATGCATCGTCCAACGTGAAAAACGTGTTTATCAAAATACGTTTTTTTAGTTGATGTTTTTATTTGTTAAGAATTTTGGTTTTAATATGAAGAGTTTTTATAAGAAATATACTATAGCCCTTTCGTCATTGTAGTGTGTAGTAGGGGACATCATAAACTAGTTCTAAAAAAATCGTCTTTCCTGATTCCTTCGAATTTATAGCTGTGGCTACATTAGACGACCTGCGATTAGTGAACAATTAAAAGAAATAATTTGTCAACAACCCTTGTGGCTATTCGGTTAGTGCCGCTAGTGATTTACGCTTCAATTTGGATTCGCTCTTAGTCGCGTCGCAAATCGTTCCTTACTGTATCCGCAACCTAAAAATCATATTATTGCAGTAGTCATATAAATATAGAGATAATATTTAGACGTCAGTCGACAGCCCTATTTATAAGTTTAAATAATGCGATACTCTACCCCGCAGTGTCTACAAATGTGCTCAAGCCCTTATGTATATTAAAAATAATTTCCATTCCCCCAAAATATTTCCCCTAAAATTCAAATTAAGATAAAAGTAAAGTTTGGCTAGTGTCATTTAATTGAAAGATAAATAGACTCAGGTAACAGCTGCATTAAGCAAAAAATATCCCCTAATAAAGAGAAAGATATTTAAATATATGAAGAAACCCTGTTGCAAATTAAACGAGGAAAATAACATTTTTTTCTATAAAAGAAATATGGTGGCTTAAAAAGTTTTGAGTTCTCGCATAGTCTTAGGAGATTACCTTGAAATACTTTTAAAGGGGAGAGATCTCGGGATGAAAATTGTTTTACAGTTGATTTTATTCGCAGAGTTTTTTAAAAATTATACTATATACAGTTGAAGTAGCTTCATACCTTAAACCCTGAACTGTGCCGTATCCATAGGGTGACCATAGGGTTGAGGCTATGACGATCACAGTCCTCTGTATCAATAATATTTTATATAGCACTATAATATCTTCGATTGCATATTTTAAACACGTGATTCGTAAGTTAGAAATATTATACTCTTGTCTTCCAATGAAAACTATTCACTAATGTGATACTTAAGCGTCCTGCAAGGGCTTGTGTGTCAAAGCATGGGATATCACCTTACTTCAGGTTAATCAAGTTTTTAAGGGTTTTTTGAAGATAAATTTCTGGTTATTGAAAACCTATATTTGACACTTTAATGTAGCAACTGCTGTTTTAAGTCCACATTAGCGTACAAGCATAAAATATTAGTTGTACAGACCAAATTAACCACAAGTAAAAATAATAGAGATATTTATGTCATAACCTATACATATTTTAAAATTTTCGCTTTTAATATAGTATTTGTGGTCATTCATAACGCATGGCAACCCTGCGTAACTGAGTAGTTACATTTTAATACAAAATAACAAAGTTACGTCTTTCCAAGTGTAAAATTGTTTTATCAGCGGTGAAAATTACAACTTCAGTTAAATAATGCATAACTTCAAAATTTATTAAGTTCTGAAGTTGTAGTTCCATTTAAAAGTCCCTCAATTGATACTCAATTGTGGCAGTCTAGTATCATGAAGACCTTGTTTTACCAGCTCCTTAGCTAAATTGTTTGTTTTTCTTTTTATTTAGTTTCAGTTCTTCTACGGTATTTCAGTTTGCGACCCGGTGGTCTATGTCCGTCAGTTGGATTATTTTAAGAAGTCCCTTTTTCTGAACTAATCACGCTAAGATACTCCGAGCATTGCTCCTCATAACGCTTTATTAGGTCTGAGGTCTCTTATTACGGATCAAAGTTAGCGACTAAGTTTCAGATCCATATGTCACTGGCAGCAGGCACTGTTCGAAGACTTTACTTTCAAGAACTGAGTAATTTGGGAAGATTAATGAATAACACGTATAGAAATTAATACAATGTATAACAATATAATTTTAATTATAATTTAAAATTATTATTAAAAATGAATTATTATAAACAGAATCACTTCGATTTCCTATCAAAATCCGGTTTATCATTGTATGAAACTAAAGTATAATAATTGATTCCAGCATTGATATAAATCGATACTTTTACTTAATAATAAATCAAAAGAATAATAGATTTTGCCGATTTCTTTAAAAAATAATCGAATCTATATCTTATCATATAATAAAATCTATAGAAATGACGTAAGATCTTCAAATCATCTAAGTTAGATAATCAATATTGTATATAGTGAAACTTGATTGAAATTTAATGATTTGACGTTGTAAAACTTTAAAAATGTTAAATACGATCATAAAAATTAAAAAAAAACATTGTAGTTATTATGGATTTGCGTTTTAAAATCCAAGAATCCCTATATTCTGCAATGAGTGACTCCTGTTGTTGGATCGTCAGACAATGCAAAACAAATAACACTTTCTAATCTTCGATATCCTTCATTGTGTAACGCAACATTTATATCATTATTAAAAACAATGAACGGAACAAAGTTGATAGCTGCCATTTCCTCAGTTGAAAGTGCTTCGGCTGCATCTTCAAGAACATCTCCAAGGGTTGATGTTATACAAGTATCTAATTCAACTATATTTAAGCCAATAGTGAATGCACAAAGAAGACTTCGCAATCGTAGTGCAGGGAACGGCGCCGTCAATTCGCATTCTATATAATTTAGCTGTGCGTCAGCATTTCCTCTTAGCAGATGAAGTGCGCAACGCTGCACACGATTAGCCCAGCAATCGTCAACTCCAAATTGACAAATGAGATTTCCATCTTCTCCTCTTCTAGTCCTTCCCCATGGAACGAACTCGAAAGAAACAAACGGCCTGTATCTATCATATGTTGAGCGAATCTGTGTCATGAACCTTACGCCATCACTACACCCCGCTGTGATTCCAACTCTAATATCAATTGTACCATTTATTAGTTGTACTTGACAGTTAGCAGAATACACGTGTACTAGGAAAAATATGCAAGCAATATAATTATTGAAACTCATGTTGTATCAGAAACACTCCGTGAAGTACTAGAGAAATTTTAATATCCGTATTTTCATTTATCAGATAATATTTAATCAATATTAATTTATGAAATCTTTTTAAATAATCTAATCAATTTTACGTATACTTCTGTGTCAAGGGAAAAAATGTCTCGGTTGATAAACATAACATATCTTAACAGCATGACGTAACAGTTTTACGTCAAGTTAATGTTTTAAATGCGAATATTTGACATCCTAATTTCATATCAATTACTAGATTAGGAGGTGTAATATTCAAATTCAAAGTGTTGGCGAAAGAACAGGCCATGGATTCCTTATAATAAAAACATTAAAATTTTTACATTTTTCCGTGGACGCGAAACAAAGTAAAACATATAATCACACAATTTCTTGCACATCCACAAACATTTGCATACACACGCGCCCATCCACACATACCAACGCAAGCTCGCTCGCGCACGCACACACTTGCAATCACTTATATAAGTCCTATATATATTTAAAAAGAAAATGTGTAATTGAATCTTAAGTTTAATTTACCAGTTGATATATAATTTACTTGTCTTGGTGGATGAGCGAGGCACCCAGCAATACGGGTTAACACGTAGTGCTAACCCCTTGCTATTAGTCTATAATAGAACATTTTATATAAATAAATATTTTCATTTTAATTGGTTTTACACTAATAACATATTTATCATTCTCTACCAAATACAAAATTATAAAATTTATCAAGTACTTATAAATCTTACAATACCTAGAGCTAAAATCAAAATAATGGCTCAATAAGGATCCGTCGAACACCATACACAGGTGGAAAACTATGAATTTTTATTTTACTGCTATACCGGGATATATGGGACACCTGCACCATAAAAGAGTAGCAATACACTCAGGGTGAGATGTAACGAACGGGCACAGCCGCGGAAGTAGGCTGAATAATTGAACAACCATAGTCCCCCGCGTGTCGGATCGTCTAGCCGCTCGATCAATACTGCCCAAATGAACTGTACAAAGGCTTGGACTTGGATTACTCATCATATACTTTAAGACATTTTAAAACATTCATTCTTGTTAAAACTGTGTCAAGGTAATTTCTAAAACTAAGAATTATTCTTAAATTATTGTCAAATATAGCGATTTGTGCTGTGTGGTATCCGGCTGAGTAGAATAGATCACACTCATTTCTTACCGCGGTGTTGTAGAAGGCGACTAACATAAGTTGACCTACCGTGTGATATCCAGTATATAATAGAATAGACCACCTCTTTCTTACTGATGGGTCGTAAAATACGACTAAGGTACGTTGACGTCAGGCAAGCGGCCGGTCGTAAAATACGTACAAATCATATGACAACATGTTCTAACATGTTATGCCGACCCAAATTAGAGTGGGATAAGGGTGACAATGATATTTTATAGCTATTTATTTCGATGTTGTCAATATAATTGGCCATTAATTTTGATATGAGATAAAGTTTTTGGTCTTGAATTTCGGTTTTCGGGTTGAAGCAATAGTTTAGGAGATTTCCTAGTTTGGTATTTTTGAAGTGATGACTCTAAAACTAATTTGTTCGGAATCGCAACTACTACTGAATATACCTAAGCTATTAGGGCTGCTGATGCAGTAGGTTAATATCTAGACCAAGATTTATGGCACCACAAGATTTATAGTTATCATTCGTATTGATCCATTTTAGATTCTTCTAACAGTAACTATTTTATTTGCAACTGATAAAAAAGCAACAGATGTTCAACCTCTTTATATTTATATCATTGAAATTAATAATTAAGTACAGAAATTGCAAAAAGTTTCCAAAAGTAAGATTCCGCGATAGGAATAAATAGAAAAATATTACATTAAATTTCATGTCTTTCACAATCACAGTATACATTACTGTGGAGTTATTGAGAGATAAAAGTTCAGCGCTTTAACATTAACCATAAAAATAGGCCAAGAGAATTTGCTTATCGATGCGAAATCCCGTCCTGTCCCTTTAACCAGTCGTTATCACATTTTCAATTTCGCATCAAAGGCTTTGAGATCGCTTTCGATGTCCTAATTAGTAGATTCCCGTTCGGTGCTCATTCGTCTGGAAGTTATTGTTTATTGGCAATAGCTGCGCCGCACTCGGCCTCCAAGAGAGCTATTGAAACGGAAAATTGAGGTAAAATCTTTCGATGCTCGGATTCTCGTATGAATTTTAAATAATATTCTTGTATGTACTTTATCGTTTTTATCGAGTTTTACATCCCTCTCTCTCCCTCTCTCTCTCTCTGTCTCTCTCTTCCTCTCTTTAGTCAATCAATAGACGTCTACTTTTGGACAAAGATCTTCAATGACTTCCACGGTACGCGATCCTACGTCACCTCGATCTAGTGACTTTCCGCGATATTTCTATAAGAAAACATTTTTAAAGACAGTTTTAAATATTAACAACCAGTCCACAACTTTCACACCAACTTAAGCATTTAAATACCGTCTATAACATAATAATTATTTGTTACATAAAAATGTTTTTTATCCTATATGTTACCCCGATGTTGTGAGTTTTAATTGTTACAGTTTCATCAACATTGATCCGGTGTTCAGTCATTTGTCGTCAGTTAGGAGTTCAGTCTAAATATACAGATAGACTTTCTTATTTATAATATTAGCGTGATTTTTTTTTCTACTAGAATTCTAGAGATCATAATTTATTTATGAATCCGTTTTGGTGACCAAGCTCGGTGACCTTGGTAGTAAAAAAAGTCACCATGTACTAACATCAATACAATCAGTAATTAGGTTTAATAAAGTTTGTATCCGCCGTGTGGTATTCGGCTGAGTAGAATAGATAACCCTCATTTTCTTACCGAGGTATCGTAGAAGGTGACTTAGGTAAGTCGACCAACCTTTTTCTTACTGACGGTTCGTAAAATACGACTAAGGTAAGTCGACCCGCCGTGTGGTATCCGGTTAAGTAGAATAGACCACCCTCTTTGTAAACGAGGGGTCATAAAATACGACTAAGGTAAGTTAACCTCAGGGAGGCGGACGCTCGTAAAATACGTAGCCAGATCATGTGACAACACGTTTGTAACACGTTGTGCCAACCCCACTTAAAATGAGATAAGGGCAGACGGATGATGATGAGGCTAAAGTAAAGTAAAGTAGCGGCCTGTTACAACCCCACTGCTAGGAATAGGCCTCCTCTCTCCGTTTCTGGAGAGAAGGGTTAAGACCTACCACGCTGCTCCAATGCGGATTGGTAGGTTACACATATCTCCAGAATTGTATAGAGATATGCAGGTTTCCTCACGATGTTTTCCTTCACCGAAAAGCGTGTGATAAATTGCAATTATCAATTGACACGTGAGTTTTAATAGAAAAACTCATTGGTGCCTGCCCGGGTTTGAACTCGTGTTCCCCTCAAAAGAGTCGCACGGTCTCACCGCTGGACTAACACAGCTCACAGATGATGAGGATGATATTTAATAAAGTTTGTATATAGTTTATGCTTCCTTTCTATGCATTCATTAATTTACAGTTTCCATACAACATTACAACAAAAATATTTACCCCGCTTGCAATGTGAACAAAGCCCCATTCATTATATCAAAATAATATGGACAAACTTTGTACGTTCCTCCATCTTTAAAAACTTTCTTTTCAGCATATATGAATATTTATTTCACGACCTATTTGCATACAGTTTTTCAATAGTTTAAATTTCAAAGGAAATGAGGGTAACGGTGTTCAGCAATATTTTTATGCAATAATGGACAAATTTCATTCAATTTAAGTAAAAATCATACACTATCTATTTACGACATTTGATACTAAAAACTGTACTGAAATAGCTTTGCTAGAATTGTGTTGATTTTTTTGGTTTTATTTGGTAATCGGGCGGTAAGAAAACAGTGTGTAACCCGTCGAACGGACGGGTCCTTCGTAACATTCCAAGAATGAATGTGCTTAGGCATGGTGTTCCAGCAGGATGCACTTTGAGCCTGAGGAATTGGTAGGCGATTGAGATCCAACGAACATTTTGTGTGGGGACGTCTTATATACGAAGGCACTTCGATACCACGGAGCAAAGTACTGGTAGCGCCATCTGTTATGAAATGACGTAAACCGTGTTATTAGTACGTTATGTTACAAGTGTTATTTAAAAAAATATATATTTGACTTGCAATGTATGTATGTGAAGGTGAAATCTTGAAAGTTTAATTTGACCCACTTCCCGGGGTCCGATTGAGCTGAAATTTTACATACTGGATCAATCCCGATGCATGTTTTTGATAAGCATGAACTAGTTCTGCTGCCAGAATTGGCTCCAGACGAGGGAACTCCTCAAGGGTTAACAGTAGGGACGTGAAATTATGTAAAAAGCTTTTTAACTTGACTTGTTTTTAAATTTTCGCATGACTGTTATTTCATGTGATGTTTAATCTAATATAATAACATGTAACCCTGTACGGGATATAGCCTTGAATGGTTACTACACAGCATCTTAACGCCCAATTGTTTGGGGTAAAGTCATTCGATTTTATTTAAGTGTGCTTGAGTGATAAAAAAATCTGTTATTATTTTGGGAAATATGATCATATATGCTATTTATAAATCTGTGATAGCCCACCAGTGAGACCGTAAGACTCTGTTTATGGAGTTACGGGCTCAATCCCCAGGCAGGCAAGTTTTTCTATTAAAAAATTTAAATGAAAAGATTTTATTGCAATTTACCACACGCTTTTTGTTTAAGGAAATTAATCTGTGTATCTACATTGTTTTTCGTTTTCTTACTTTACATATTACTCGCATTTCAGTTCTTGTCTCTTTCCTTCCGTTACTCAAAACCTGCATATCTCTGGAGAATTCTAGAGATATGTGTAACCAACTAATCCGCATTGATGCTGCGTAGTGGTTCTTAGCTGCAAACCTTCTCTCCGAATAAGAAAAGAGGAGGTCTATGCTCAGCAGTGGTATAGTTTCCGTTACTTTACTTTAATTCTATGATATAAATAAATTCATTATTCATTCAGACTTCAAATTTCCCTACATAGTACCCAACTAAAGAAAGTAGTCAATATAAAAAAGCAACACGCTTTCATATTTATTTTATAACCCCCCGCCACATCTGCGCTCGGCGTTGTGCAGTTTTAATATTTGAATTTGTGTAAAAACTGAATCAATAAACCGCCCTATCCGAAGAACAAAGTCACATTTCCTATGCTTATATATGGGAGATGTGACTTTTTTCTTCGGATAGGGCGAAACGTTCTACGAAAATCTCTCATTATTGTCTCGTCTGTTAGGCATCGTTCCATAATACACAAATAATTATAGTATAAATTTGGAATGGTCACTGGAAAAGTACGGCAAGAAATCCAGGGGTCGGAGCCCGAAAAGATGGACGGGTCAGGTTTCTGAACATAGGCACATCAGACTGAGCGTGGCTATACAGTGCTGCTAAGCGGGAAAAATGGTAACAATTTATTCATAATAGGGACCATCACGATGTGATTAGCAGTGAGCAAACGACTGAAGGAGAAGGAGGAAATTTTATATACTCCGCGATTAGACAAAATCTTGCTCAAGCTTAATTTAGAATGTACTATCAAAATAAATAAATGAGTCGTAGAGTTTATGTCATACAGTGGCTTACGCAGCAAAACGATTTTGAGTTTGTGGTAGTGAATGTGAGGAGTGCTAGTTTAGTGTGGTGGTGGTGTTTTGTAGTACGTGCATTGTCCTGCATGTATAAAGGCATGAAAATGAGATATATTATTGTACTTCTACTCACAAACTATAAATTCGTTTATAATCAGTGTAAATAATAAATTAAAATGAAAATAGAAAAAATTCCTACAAATTTTTCATATGAACGAAATATCTCTTTTATCCAACAGTTTATGAAAGTTACACAATTTCAAAAGCAATCGCTTCAATTCCGATGAAAATGTTTTATTTATCGTGGTAAGTGTGCCAAGTATCATAGCCTCATTTTTTGTTCTAGTGGCTCTCTTCGAAGCCGAGCAACTGAAGAGTGTTACCAAAAAACAATAACTTCCAGATGAATGAGTGCCAAACGAAAACCTGCTAATTAGGGCATGGAGAACGATTGCGAGGTTTTACACAAAAATGTATACCGGATACATGGATACGGAGAAACGCTTTGATGTCAATAGCATACTTATAGGAATATAATAATAGTACTATGCCTCGACCAACATTTCAAGAGACTATAGCTTAGTTATTGTATCAAGGACAGGCTACAGAAGGCAGTTTTGCTTGATACGTCACGTGTTGTGAGGAGATTCCTTACTCTGTAATCCTAACCGCCGGGAGCTCCGCTCTCCGTGGATGATATATTTTTTTATATTTTAAAATGTTTTTTTGGTTGTTTTACAAAATAGTTAATAATGTATAGAAATTGTTTCATTTAGTATGAGCGGATAATTAGTATATGGGTCAAATTCAAATTCAAATAAATCTTTATTCAAATTGGCCTATTACAAGCACTTTTGAATCGTCAAATTAAAATTAAATTGAAGGTACAAATGGTTCGGAAAGGTGCTTTAACCGAGAAGAACCAGCAAGAAACTCGGCGGTTATAACAATATCATCTAGTGCATAGCTGGTCGCAATGTAGTTCCAAGCTTTCTTATCATTAACATAGTCTTCAACATTTTAGTAAGCTTTATTAATAAGAGTCTCTTTAATTGATTTTTTGAACTTGTGTAAAGGCAAGTCCAAAATAGATTGAGGAATTCTACACACACGATCATTCGTCACCAAATTAACTTAATTGTTTAATAGGTGACAGACTGATAAATATATACATATAGAATTTTAAACAAATACATAAATAAAACCAGACTCAAACCAAGAGATTGCTTTTTTAGAAAATGTCCCATGGAGGGAATTGAACCACGGTTGAAAGGCAAGGTACCACCAGGTGCCACATGCTTCAACGGGGCACGCGTAATTTTAAAACTTATTATATTTTCGGGTCCATACATACTGTAATTTAGATCTTCGTATCTGTGAAAGTAAAGAAGCGGTTTGTTAGTATCCCACTGCTGAGCGACTCTTCTGGAGAGAGTATTTAAAGCGTAGACCGACCCTGATTCAAAGCGCATTGATAGGCTATCCCAGGAATTCTTTAGAGATAAACCAACTTTCTTTACGACGTTCCCTTCACAAAAAAGCGACTCAGGTATTGTAAATATCAATAACACAAGTTGTTAAAAAAAGTGTCCGCTTTTAGCCCGGGACTGTACGAAGGTCGGTCTCAATGATAAATTATCAGTAAATTATATTTTTTAAGATTTTTACTATCTTATCAAAATTATCTCATTTCAAATAGGTTACATTATGCCATATGGTATCCGGCCGAGTAGAATAGACCACCCTGATTTCTTACCGAGATATCGTAAAGGGCGACTAAGGTAAGTCGACCCGCCGTGTGGTTTCCGGTTGAGTAGAATAGATCACTCTCTTATCGCGGGGTCGTATAATACGACTAAAGTAAGTTGACGTCAGGCAGGCGGCCGGTTTTAAAATACGTAGCCAAATTATGTGACAACATGTTTTTAACTTGTTGTGCAGACTCCACTTAGAGTAGGTTAAGTTCTACTCAACCGGATATCACACGGTGGGTCAACTTACCTTAGTCGCCTTTTACGACACCTCGAAAAGAAATGAGGGTGGTCTTTTCTACTTACCCGGATACCACACGGCGGAATTGTTTAATATCAACATTAACAGAAATTTATAGTTTAATAATATAGCCACATATAAGCCTTCGTATGAAGCATTTCTAGCATTTGGAACTTTGCCATGTTCTTGCTGCGGTTCAACAGATATGTGTATGTTTATTTCGTTTCTAAATAAATAGACGTTGATAAATTCCTTACATAAAGTGAACAAAGTTAATAATAGTTTGTTAGAGATCTTTCATTCTAAAATTGCACGCCCATCCAATGTCTTTACTCACTTATACCAGTCGAGCCATTAGTTGACCTTTAAGTGCGCGAATGAGTCGAGTCAACTTTTAAATTGCTGCGCGCACACATATACAATAGTACAGTCAATATTTTCTCTCACACATTAAAATAATGTAATTGTGTAATTGTACTGGTGGAGGGGCGTGCACTTTTAGAATGAAAGATCTCTATGCTTATTAACAATTTGTATAAAAAAATATTTACCTTAAAGCGGTTTAGTTAACTGGGGTGTATGTATTCATTTGTATTGTTTTAGTATAGACTGGTGTTATATAAATAATATGAACATAATTATAAAAAGATTTGCGATGTATATAATAGACAAAGTAGAAACCAACATAAGCTTACGGTTCCTGATTTGCGCCTTGCAAAAGTACATAAGTCGTTTGTGGGTTTGGGTATTAGATTCTATAATAAAATTCCACAGTCTACTCTAATTTGACCATTACAGCAGTTTAAAAGCATTATTTAAAAAAGGCTACTAGGCTTTCTGTATTTCTCAATAGCTAACTATTGAGGATTACTTAGAAGATAAGAATGCGTGGATGCGTACTTCGTACTTCTACCCACTTCTTCGTACAAGATATTAGTAACTATATGTAAGTAGTAATAAGAATTATTCTTTGAAAAGAGCAACCGCCGAGTTTCTTGCTGGTTCTTCCCGGTAGGAACAGTTTTCCGAACTAGCCGTAGATGTTAATGATTCAAAAGCACATGTTTACAAGTTTACTTGAATAAAAAATATTTTGAATTTGAATATAAGCTTAAACACGCATTAACAGTAAGTCACTACACGTCCACTGTCACCTACGGGCTCTGATGTTACTGACGTGGTGCGCTTTGAGATAGTGTGTGATTTCCTTTGTACACTAGTCATCGTCGTTCGCCACATGTTTTTTTCACTTTCTCCTATCAATCGTTAACTATGGCGCTATTCCTTTTATATGTATGTCGTACTTCGAACAATGCAAACAATTTTTTAGGCCTCCCTCTATTCACATATCCATCCACATTCATATTAACGCTCGTTTATTTGTATTGGTATATTTATATATTTGTATATTCATGTCTGTAATGTTGTGTGTCCTGTATATAAATATACAAGGTAAGAATCACATATCTCAACCACATACAAAACAGTAACTAAGAAATGGTGACGTTAATAGACCATTTTTAATCAAAATAACGGATAGCAAATATTATGAGATAACCGAAAGTAGAAAATTCATTGCTATTGAATTTAAAATGTTTTTTTAAAGATTGAATACAATGAAATAAAAAAGTGATTAATATATTTGTATACAAATAATTGTCTCTTTCTAATGAACACAATATTCAATCATAATTATGTGAATTTCGCGGTGGCCGAAGACTTCGGTCTTAAGACTCTTTAGAAAGTGGTCTCGAGTTTAAATCTCAGACAGAATAGAATTTTGTATAACAATATATGAAATCTTATCTTCCTTAAAAGTATAAAATCATATTCACCTAATATAAATGAAGAGTTTTAACGCGTCTCATATTCAAAGATCTATTAAAGGCGGTATTTGCGACCTAATTAGGGAATTCTTGTTAGTCGCTTCTTCGCCTGGAAGTTATTGTTTATTGGCAATTTCGCTGAGGAACTCAGGCTCAAAGAGTTATTGGTATGGAAAATTGCCAAAAATATTTCCGTAACTTATGTATTGTTTTTTATGCTATAGTATATCGTTATAGTTATAATTGACTGGCGTTGGCCCAGTGGGCAGTGACCCTGCTTTCAGCTCCACGGGTCGCGAGTTCGATTCCCGCCGAGGGCCAACTTTTTCTATACACAATGTTGGTTCTTCGAGCCTGGGTGTATATTTGTATTTAAGTATGTATTTAAAATTATATATGTAGTATATTTACCAGTTGTCCGTCACCCATAACACAAGTATAAAATTACTTACTTTGGGGATGGACGACCGTGTGTGTAAGTGTCCCATATATTTATTTATTTATATTTATTTATATAGTTAGTATCCGCCGTGTGGTATCCGGCTGAGTAGAATAGCCACCTTCATTTCTTACCGAGGTATCATAAGAGGCGACTAAGGTATGTTGACGTCAGGCAGGCGGCCGGTCGTAAAATATGTAGCCAAATCGTGTGAGCACATGTTTGTAACATGTTGGGCCGACCCCACTTATGGTGGGATAAGGGCAGGAGGATGATGATGATGATTTATATAGTTAGTATATAGTTAGACTGGCCCGTTAGCGGAGGTAGTAGTGATCCTGCCTTCAACTCCACGGGTTTCGGGTATGATTACCGACGAGGGCCAAAATTTACTATTTTTAACAAAACATCCTTTCATTAGATTTTAAGAAGATAACAAACAGACAGACAGCTTTTGGCGACTTTATTTTATAATATTGTAGTTATCTTTGTCTAATCATACACAAACAAGAGAGACAGGTAATTAAAACAAAGATTTGCTGTTTCTGTATTGTCTATGACCATATAGACTGGCTTCCAATCTCTAGTATAATAACTTGATGCGTGACGTACATAAAAATGGCTACTACCAGTCTATGTTTTAATAATGCAATTTTTTATTCGTAAAACGCGGAATTTTTATGTTTAAAGCCAACTGAATATTATATTGCAGACGGGAATTCGTAGCATGTATATAAAGCCGCGTTATATGTAGTAATAACATTTGATACGTATACTTATTTTTTATTATGCACTTTATTCAAATACTGGCTTTGCCTGTGGCGGGTATTTAATTGAAATTTTGAACTTAAAAGTTGTTATTCTGAGTGTATAGTATAGATGAGCTGGCTACGTATTTTAAGGCCAGCCTAACGCCATTTTACCTTAGTCACCTTTTAGGACATCTCGGTAAGAAATGTGGGTGGTCTATTCTACTCAGCCAGACAACTCACGGTGGGTCGACTTACCTTAGTCGATTTTTACGAAATGAGGGTTGTGTATTATATTCAGCCGAATATAATAGGGTGAGTCGACTTACCTTAGTCGCCTTTTAAGCCAACTTGGTCAAAAATGAGGGTGGTCTATTCCAGTTAGCCGGATACTACACGTAGTTCAAATTCAAATTCAAATTCAAAATATTCTTTATTCAAGTAAACTTGTAAACAAGTGCTTTTGAATCGTCAACTTTACTGCTGGTTCGGAAAGCTGAGAAGAGCCAGCAAGAAACTCGGCGGTTGCTCTTTTTAAAATATAAATCTTAGAACTAATTACATTTATTTATTACTGTCTTGTACAGGGTAGAGGTGCACCTATATCCACACATCCTTATCATCTAAGTAATCTTCAACAGTATAGTAGGCTTTCTGTATCAGCCTCTTTTTAACAGTGGTTTTAAACTGCTGTAATGGCATGGCCAAAATTGATTTCGGAATTTTATTATAGAATCTTATACCCATACCCACAAACGATTTACGTACTTTTGCTAGGCGCAAAGCAGGAGTCGCAAGCTTATGTCGGTTCCTACTTTGTCTATTATATACATCACCTATCGTTTTATAATTCTTTATATTTTTATGTACAAAAATTACATTGTTTAAAATATATTGTGAAGCAAATGTTAATATATTTATGCTTTATTTAAGTTAATATATTTATTAAAGTTAATATATGTATGCTATTACGATTATTATTGTTAATATTGCCCCCATCCCCACCAGCATCAGCTTTGTAGCCTAGAGAGCGCCACCGCCGGGTCGGGGTATCTTTAAGCAGTGGCCTCTCCTTCTGCTATCCGATATGTCGAGATGAATTGACCTTAGGGTTCTACTGGGCATCTGATTCTGCATTTTTTCTGCATTTCTGCATTGCCATTTGAAACGCCAGAAGAACGGCTTGAACGAAAACGGTTTTCCTTATTTAAAAGAGTGCATACACTACTTTATCACCCATCAACCTATTAAAAGCGTTTATTTATCTTTTGTACTTTTACTAAACTTTTATTTAAGACGTGGTCGCTGACTATGTGCTTCATTAGAAAGCTTAGAATCACTCAGCAGGCGATGGATCGGGCTATGCTCGGAGTATTTCTACGTGTTCAAATCAGAAATGACGAGCTCCGTAAAAGAGCAAGAGTCACCAATGTAGCTCAGCGTGTTGCGAAGCTGAAGTGGCGATGGGCGGGGCACATATTGCGGAGAACCGATGGGCGTGGGAGTCTTAAGGTGTTGGAATGGCAACCCAGCACTGGAAATCGTAGCGTCGGTAGACCCCTCCCGCGAAGGACTGACGATCTCAAAAAGGTCGTGGGGTTTATGTTTTTTCCAGTTGTAAGTGGTACTCGGTTATTTATTCTGTACCACTGCCGAGAAACGTCCAAATGTGGCCAAAATCATCACAGGGCACGGGTGGCGGCTTCCGCTATTGGATACGTCCACCGCCACCCCGCCTATTAGAATAAGGAACACTGATTACTTGATTTTACAATATAACAATTAAAATAAATAAATTAAAATTTACTCTTAAAAATAGAATTAAGAATTAAAAAGGGGAGGACAACTTAATACTATTTCCCCGGATCGCTATTCCTAGTACTGAGAGGGCTGTAATGCTATGAAGGTCGTGGGTACCCGCTGGATCCAAGCGGCATAGGATCGTATTTATGGAGGTCATAGGAGGTCTATGTTCAGTAGTAGACCTTTATAGGTCGAAAAGAAGAAGATTTAACTTGCCGGGTATGTATGTGAAGTTGGAATCTTGAAAGTTATTTTTTTTTAATTTATTAGGTTAACCGACATCTTTAACATTTACATCTTTCAAATATATATTCTATTGTAATACAAAACATAGTCTAAATGTAAAATTAATTAAAGGCAAAGACACTTTTGCACATGCAAAAGTAACCTAAAACTATTTACATTTGACCCACTTCTCGGAGTCCAATTGAACTGAAATTTTACACACAGGTTGAGTCCCGATGACAATGCATGTCTACATGACCTGATACTGCAGCGAGCTCCAGACGAGAGAACTCTGCAAAGGTAAACAGCAGGGATATGAAATTCCTTACAATCTTTTTTATAACTTGACATGTTTTTCTTTTTTTTTCTTCTTCTTCTTCTTCTAGGAGTAGCGGCTATGCAGGGCCTGAGGGCCCAGTATCACTTTGACCATTACTGATCGCCACTGCTTACAATTCGCCACCGATGCCAGGAGAGAGTATCGAATGTTAATCAGCGCGGGGCAGTCACATAGGATATGCATAGGTGTTTCCTCCGCCTCTAGGCAGAGTCTGCACGATCCAGTGTCTTTTGTTCTCTTGATATATATTCCACGAACTGCTCAGACTGTGAAACTGGATTGCAAACTAGCGCGGCAATACCTATCGTACTCATATATTCAATTTCGCACGTAATACAGATCCGCTTTGATCAGTGGCATCCGCAAACGGCTCTGAAAGATGGCTGCCCGCTCATGCAGAAGTTATCGCTTATTGAAATCGATTCCCTGACCTGAGCCGCTATTCGATATGCTCACTACATTGTTAAAGTTTTATCCTAAATGCACTTGCATTATTACTGTACTTAAATATAAATATAAAATTAAATAAAGTGATGTAAAGTAACGACCTCTTATTATCCCACAGCTGGGCATAAGCTCTTCGTTTAAGGAATGACAGGTTAGAGCTAAGACCTTCCACGCTCCAATGGGGATTGATAGGTTACGGTTAAGAATATACATTATTATAAAATTATTGTATTATATACATGGGTATATAATAGACAAAGTAAGCTTATACCGATATAAGCTTGCGGTTGCTTTTTTGCGCCTTGGAAAAGTACGTAAGACGTTTGTGGGTTTGGGTGTAAGATTCTATAATAAAACTCCGAAAGCAATTTTAACTTTGCCGCAGAAAAACACTATTAAAAAAGGCTAATACAGAAACTATGCTATTGAGGATAGACGATATGATTGTGTGGACAGAGCTACTCTTCAACCCTGTACAAGAAATTTAAACTAAATGTTAGTTAGATTTAGCTATTAATAAGATTAATTAAGTATTTTTATATTTTAATAACAATGAATTGCGAAAGTTTAAAATCAACCAATAAGAATTATAATTTGAAAAGAGCAACTGCCGAGTTTCTTGATGGCTCTTCCAAGTAGGAACAGCTTTCCGAACCAGCAGTAGAGTTGACGATTCAAAAGGACAACAATTGTTTACAAGTTCAATCGAATGACGTATATTTTGAATTTGAATTTAATAAAAAAACCTTTTTGGTGCCTACCCGGGATTTGAACACGTGAGCCTCTCGAAAGAGTCTCTCAGTCTCCCTAGTGGGCTATCAAAGACTTGGCATACATAGTCAAGTACAAATTCAAAGCTCTTAAATCACTAAGAATGCAGCCAGACGGTTCATGAAATATATATTTTACATTTTTGACAGATGTGACTCCCCTCCATGATTTATTGTACTTAATATGAGGTAGCATCTTTGCGAGGAACAAAAAGATTTTTTCTTGTTTTCGTGGAATTATGTGGCGTTAAAACTGACTTCATCTATTACGAATACGTTACTTTCTTTTAAGACTGATTTGAATTATGTCTGCATCTATATTAGCTAACTTTTTCCCGACTTCGTTTTCATCATGTATCGAAACTCTTTTCAGCTTTATACAAGACAGCGGTTTAACAATGCATAATTGAACATATTTAAAAGATTGAAATCCGAATTTCTTGCTGGTTCTTCTCGGTAAAAGCAATATTCCAAACCAATTGTAGCTTCATTAATACTTGACGATTTGAAAGTGCTTGAAATGGCTTATTTGAATGAAGATTATTTTGATTAGATTTGATCAACTTAACTTAAAGTAACTGCCATTATGCACTTTATGTTTTATGCCGTTCGCGAATTGAAAAAAGCAGTTAATCCTATTTACTAGATAATTTATAGAATTAGGCGTTACTTTGCGGAGATCCATAATACAAAAGTAATAATAAAATTATTTTGCTATAATCCGCGATACAGGAAATAGAAAATATATATAGTGTTAAATGTATAGTGAACTATCCGCGAAGGATTTGCGATTTTGTCGTGGAGTCTATCTCCTGATGATGCTTCGGTTGCGGGGCGAAACGATTGTTTAGTTTGTGATAGTGAACGTGTGTAGTGCTTGTGTATTGTGGTGGCAGTGGGGGTTTGTGCATGTGTTTTTATAAATTCTGCGTGTATCGGGTATGAAAAAATGGATAGTCCACTATACATTTTACACTATATATATTTTCTATTTCCTGTATCGCGGAGAATAGCAAAATAATTTTATTATTACTCTCCTATTTACTAGCCCTATACATATACGTACTTAATTGTACCAAGTTACATCAATATAAATATACCAGACCATTAGCCGCGAAAACGTAATCTATAGACATATAATTGTCTAATAATGTACAACAAATGCTGTATATAAAAGTAATGTACAATAATTATGATAAAATTATTTTGCTTTAATCTGCGATTTTTTAGAAAATCTATGTAATGCTAAGTGTAGGAAGCAAAAACCTTACTCATACCACGCAAGATAGGCTATCACAGGTATCACAAAACGCCCCAAACAACACCCTACATACATTCACTACGACAATCTTTACGATCGTTTCGCCCCGTAACCGACCATTATCGGGATAAAGGCTCCACGGTGAAATCATAATGCTTTAATTTTAAACATAAATTTAATCAATGGAGCACACAAAGTTGGAAAGAAAACTCATATGTGGCTACAGTTCGCAAATTATTGGTAGGAGACACGCGCTTTTTTTAACACCTTAGATACAAATGTATACAACGAAATTGATTTATTGCCAGAGCCATATTATGTTAGTTATTGTGTTAAATACTCTTATAAATACAAATGCTGAGTGGTATCCGGCAGAATAGAATAGACCACCCTCCTTTCTTACCGAGGTGTCGTAAGAGGCGACTAAGGTATGTGCCGTGTGGTATGCGGCTGCATAGAATAGACCACCCTCATTTCTTACAGAGGTGTCAAAGAGGCGACTAAGGTAAGTTGACGTCAGGCAGGCGGCCGGTAGTAAAATACGTAGCCAAATCATGTGACAACATGTTTGTAACATGTTGGGCCGACCCCACTTAGAGTGGGATAAGGTCAGGAGAATGATGACTCTTATAAATACTCATAAACTCATATAACGATTATGTCTTTGTGTAATAGGAAATATAATAAATAGGATTAATTTAATAATTTGTTGAAGACGGAAGTAGTCAAATGTCATTCATTAGTTGTTTCATAAAATTGAAACGGAAATGCAAATAACAGAGTTTATAAATTAGCCAGTTGAGCCTATTCTAGTCAGTATGCTGTTAGCGTTTAGAGTGTCTATAATAGTGAAGTGTAATAATAAGAGTAGTAGTAGAGGTTAGGTATTAAAAATAAAGACTGGAATAAGCTTCTCTTTTACCTCACTTGGACGAAATCACAAGGCAGATCGTCCATGAGATCGGGCCGACAAAATACGGACTAGGAAAAAGAGGTACCCACATGCACTAGAAACGCAACGGTAAGAAATGGACGGTGATGGATAGGAGAAGCGAAACGCCACTACACTGAAACGACGACAACGACCAATCTGTCAACTTCACAGAGTGGAAGAAGATACTATGAGGAATATCGAAGATAGATCCCGAGTTAACTTATTGTAATATCGCTCTATCCGAAAGTCACATTTCTTATGCTCGTACATGCGAGATGTGACTTTGTTCTTCGGATAGGGCGATATATATTTTTCGATACATCTTTTGTTCACGAATCATAATTGTAATATCTCAAAAAATTTATGGATGAAGAACAAAATTGCAGATTTGCGAAAGAACAAGAGGCGTATTTTCCGAAGTTCACGGGTAACATTGATGTCGCAGTTATTAAGTTTTGAAAGTATCCAGAAAGCTTATTATTTCATAAATCGCGGTACACACGACAAAAAATGTGAAATTTTGACTTCTTATTGCCACGAGGTAAGGTTTGAATTCTATGAAATAATTTAAATGTGGAAGATTGTACCAGCGTTACAGCTGAGTAGATAAAAGACAGAAGAAAGTGAGTATTATGATTAACTTAAATATTTTTATTGATTAAAATATTCTGAAATTTCAAATCTTACACATATAAAAACATATATGAGTATAGCTCGTTTTAGTATACATATTATTATAAAATAATGTCCCCAAAAGCTGTCTGTCTGTATATGATCGATTTTCTCAAAATTTACTGAACCGATTTTTGTGCGGTTTTACTCCCAAAAAAAGCTCCCAGAGCTTTGGCCGTGTTTTACGCGTGCGCCGCGTAAAACAAAAGAGCTACCCTAAAGTAATGTACCAGAGTACTGTAGATCGACAATAATACTACTAAAATATCCGCAACAGCAGGCCTCTATCCCTTATGGTTAACTCACAATAACTACTTTTATGTTAAAAATTTCAATTCAATACACTGATTTCTTTCTTTTTTTTGTCAAGTAATTGATGTAAAGTTATAATTTGGGTTTATTTAATTGCATATTTTGGTTATTTTAAGCAATATCATACTTCCCACACTATGAATATTTTCAAAATCAAAATCAAAATAATCTTTATTCAAATAAACCATTTCAGACACTTTTGAATCGTCAAACATCAATACGATTAGTGAAGCTACAACTGGTTCGGAATGTTGCTCTTACCGAGAAGAACCAGCAAGAAACTCGGCGGTCAATCTTTTAAATATTTTCAATTATACATTATTAAACCGCTGTCTTGTATGAAGCTGAAAGGATTTTCAAATCCAGGATTTCTTATGATCCAAAACAATTTACAATTTTGTAATATGCTTTATGTATAAGCATATTTTTTACAATTATTTGGAATCTTTCTGTTAACTGGTTTAGAATGGATTGAGGAATTTTATTATAGAAGCGAAACTTTTTATACTGTAACTATAAATTCGACCGCTAAAAATGATAATGACAAATATTGAATGCTGTGCTTGCCTTTAAGTGTCGTGTTCACCCAGAACGAAATATACTAAATATGTAACTATAAAATTGTAACTGTGTTCATGACGTTGGTATGTCTTATACATAAATAAATAAAAATAAAAATATCCACGCGGGTGAAGCTGCATTCGTAGCTAGTATAATATATAAAATAGTTTAATATCACTCCCTACTTATTTATTTTATTTATTTACATAAACAATTTAACTAACTTAAGGTATTTCCATAATTATACAACGTAAATACACCTAATCCTATTTTTAATTATAAATAACACTCACAAAAGTTGAATTATAAGATGTTTTACGTTGAAATCTCAACTCCTAGCTTCCACATTTTATTTGCACGATAAAATATTTCTTTTCTCATTTTAGGTAGCGAATTAGAACGCTCTTACAATGATGAGACGTGATAAGAAAGCAACCATTCTGAAAATAATATAACTCTGCAATACAGCTTAAGTATTCCATTATTCAAGGTGCTTTATCATCTACTTATCTAGTGCTTGTAAAATCTTAATAGATTACAAAAACTTAAGATTTATTATTTAATGGTAATGACGTTTATTTTAGGAAGCTGAGTATTTATTTTAGGCAGCTGAGTATCTTTATTAGCTTTAATAAGCTAAGAGAACAAGAGGAATGTTTTTATAATGATCTATTAAAACACTTTATTCTTGATTTCGTAAAAAGTTATAGAACTAGGCGTTACTATGCCAGCTTTGAGTTTCATGATACTAAAAAGATCAATTATATTGCTATTATCTGTGGATTATAGCAAAATAAGTATATTTAAAGTTCTGTTTTTTGAGCAAATAATATAGTATTTAGTTATGGCCTCAGTCCTAATCAATAACGCTTCCTCAGGTTATGACTTTCCTTGGCTGCTATTTCGTATTTTAGCATAAAGGGGCCTTTTTATATGGTATCGAAACCAAGATGCCTAGCTTAAGCTACATAAAATAGATGACCAATTGAAAGTCTTTCATGATAATTTATAAAGTACAGATTACTTTGCGGATATCCATAATATAAAAGCAGATTATAGCAAAATATTTTTTTTATTACTTTAGCTTTTAATCATTTAGAATACATAGGTCGATTGGAATTACATATAAAATTCATGCATGCATGGTTTTACAAAACCAGAGGTTTTTTATGAATGCTAATCATAAAGTCGTTAATTTTTGTAACACAAGAAGAGTTTAAGTTCTTTTCGAGTCTTAATCTGGGCCTGCAAAATTATATTAGCGCAAACGAATTGAGTAGTGAGGGCTTGTTTGGCCATATTATCTTCTAATAATTTATTTGTTGGCAAAAAAGAGTTATATAACACAATCCGACTGAGTAGAATAGAACTTTCTTTTTTACCGAGGTATTGTAAAAGGCGACTAAGGTAAGTTGACCCACCGTGTTGTATCCGGTTGAGTAGAATAGACCACCCTCATTTCTAAGCGAGGTGTTGTAAAAGGCTACTAAGGTAAGTTGACCCACCGTGTTGTATGGTTGAGTAGAATAGACCACCCTCTTTCTTACCGAGGTGTCGTAAAAGCCGACTAAGGTAAGTTGACGTCATGCAGGTGGCCGGTCGTAAAATATGTAGTCAAATCACGTGACAACATGTTTGTAACATGACAACATGTTACACACAAATGTTACAAAGTGGAGTAACTCCACTTTGGGAACATGGCGAAAGGATGATTTTAACTAATAAATTATACATAACACAATACAGTAGTAAATAGTCCTCTTCCATTCTTTATAGATAAATGTGCATTGGCTTTAAATTTTTCTGATGAAAGATGGAGAAGAAGAACAAGACGCTGTTTCTGGCATATATTCGATCAACTTCTTAACTGTTTATCACGTTTGACTATTTTTGTGCGATTCTATTAAGCACATGTAATGCTGGATCTCCACAATGCTTTTTTAGTTTGTTATTCTATTTACATATTTTAAAACCATAATATAAAATTTCATTGTCCATAAACCGGTCTACAAATAAATAATATGTTATAAGTAGAACTGAATTATGTATGACAATAATCGTTTATTTGCACATTTGTTTTGGCTTCTAGATACTGAAGGAAACAGTAGTAGGGAGAGCGTATCGCGTCTAAGCGTATTACATTTACATAATGGGACTTTTATGGGCTTTTTCGTGTTGCAGGATCTGTAAGTGACTCATCTACTAATCTCATCTAACAGAATTGTCTCTGAATAATTCTCATTATTGTATTGTGATTTTTACATTCTATTCTATCCTATCTGTTTTTGTAATGTCATTTGTGTAAGGCACTGTTGATGTTGATTAAGTCCTTGCGATTATAAAATACAATTTTTAAGAAATTTCATTAGTTTTAAATTGATTTCCATGTTGTATCTGGTTAAGTAGAGTAGTGTGTAAGCAGTTGTAGTGTGTAAGTGGAAGTAGTTGTGATAGCCCAGCGGTGAGACCGTGCGACTCTCTAGAGGCGACAAAGGTTCAAACCCCGGGCAGGCACCAATGAGTTTTTCTATTAAAAACTTATGTGTCTAATTGATAATTGCAATTTATCACACGCTTTTCGGTGAAGGAAAACATCGTGAGGAAACCTAAATATCTCTAGAGAATTCTAGGGATATGTGTAACCTACCAATCCGCATTGGAGCAGCGTGGTAGGTCTCAGCTCCAATCCTTTTCCCCAAAAACGGAAAGAGGAGGCCTTAGCCCAGCAGTGTGCAACGTAACAGGCTGTTACTAAGTAGAGTAGATTACCCTCATTTCTTACCATCATTCTCCTGCCCTTATCCCTCTCTAAGTGGGGTCAGCACAACATGTTACAAACATGTTATCACATGATTTGGCTTCGTATTTTACGACCGGCCGCCTGCCTGACGTAAACTTGCCTTAGTCGCTTTTTACGACACCCCGGTAATAAATGAGGGTGGTCTATTCTATGCAGGCGGATATCACACGGACTTACCTAAGTCGCCTCTTACGACACCTCGATGAGAAAGGAGGGTGGTTTATTCTATCCTGCCGGATACCACACAGCACAACTTCATTTCTTACGAAGGTGTCGTAAAAGGCGACTAATGTAAGTAGACCCGCCGTGAGGTATCCGGCTGAGTAGAATAGACCACCTTCATTTCTTAGCGAGGTGTCGTAATATACGACTAAAGTAAGTTGACGTCAGGTAGGTGGCTGGTCGTAGAATACGTTGCCAAATCATATGAAAACATATTTGTAACATGTGGTGCCGAACTCACTTTGAGTGGGATAAGGACAGGAGGATGATGATGATTAGTTTTAACTTGAGTGTTAAAGTACCCTCTATTTATTTATTTATTGATTTATGCCTAACATATAAGATTAAGAGCTTAGCTACTAAGAGGGCCATGTCATATTATAGTGTATGATCTATGGGGTCATCTTTTGTCGAATTAGCCTCATTATATTTCGGCATACAGCGACAGACCTCGAAAACATGACTTATTTACTATTTGTTATAATAAAAACATAATTCAAATTAGTGCCGTATTAATCTATGAGAGCCACGAGTTTTAACTACGGTCTTAGACCTCTTCTTAACATTTTTTGGAGAGAAAGATTGGTGCTAAAACCCACAAGGTGGTCGAATTTGGATTGGCACATACTCCCAGAATTCTCTAGATATATGCAGGTTTTATCACGATGTTTTCCTTCACCGAAAAGAGTGTGATAAATTGCAAATATCAATTAGACATATATATTTTTAGCAGAAAAATTAATTGGTACCTGTCCGGGATTTGAACCCGCGACTGCCTCGAAAGACACTCGGTCATCACAATAAAATGTATAAGAAGAGAATTTTTTACCAAATATTTCCATGAACCAACTTACCCTAACATGAAAATAACAACAAAAAACAATTTGATTATAAAAGAATCATATTACGCATAAGTATACCAATATCATTATATCCTATATCCTTTTTGAATGTTCTGAAGAAGAAAGCAATATTCGATTATTGTAAAAGGGTTTCGACGTATACGAATAGTTTGAATTGAAACGGGGTCGATCCCTTTATCTGTTAAAGTATTTACACGGTATTGGCAAGGTCCGAATTTATTAGGGATGTACCTTCCATTTATTCATATATTTAGTTGCATTTTGATAAGCGTGATGATTGTTATATCTTTTTTTAAGGAAATGCTTTACTTAATCATTAAAGATCATGTGTGTTTCAGAAGCTGTGATAGCTTAGCGGTGAGACCGTGCGACTCTCTAGAGACGACATGGGTTCAAAACCCCGGGCAGGCACCAATGAGTTATTCTATTAAAACTTTTGTGTCTAATTGATAATTGCAATTTATCACACGCTTTTCGGTGAAGGAAAACATCCTGAGGAAGCCTGCATATTTCTAGAGAATTCTAGGGATATGTGTAACCTACCAATCCGCATTGGAGCAGCGTGGTAGGTCTTAGCTCCAATCCTTCTCTCCGAAAACGGAGAGAGGAGGCCTTAGCCCAGAAGTGGGCATAGTAACAGGCCGTTACTTTACTTTTTACTTTATGTGTGTTTATTACTGGAAATATCCGTGACTTTATACACGTCAATTTAAACATTTACGTACTTAATAATGCAATACATGTATTTTCTGTTTTTCCCGCAAGAAAACAGTATTTTTTTGTCAAATTCATAATTTTGTAATGGCAAAGCTAAAATTGAATACGTATATAATTTTAACGTATTATATAATTTTATACCCATACCCACAAATGATTTACGTACAATATGCCCTATACCTCGCCCTGATGTATAAGCGTTAATTGTGCCAAGTTTCAACAATATTGGTTCAGCAGATTAGCCATGAAAGCGTAATAGACAGACAGGTAGACAAATAGACAGGCAGAGAGGCTCGGCAATTTTTTTCCTTTTTGATCATACTTAGAAGATGTGAAAAAATGCAAAATTTCATATCAAAACACGAACTTGATAGCATTTTTGTGATAGCGCCTAAAATATATAATAGTAATATCGCGTAAAGTATTTCACACGCATAATATTTGGTAAGGATTCTTTGTAATTTAAAGCTAATTGTGTAATAAATTTATAGAATAAGACGTTACTTTGCGGAGATCCATAATACAAAAGTAATAATAAAATTATTTTGCTGTAATACGCGGATTACACCAAAATAATTTTAATACTTTTCTAATTGTATAAGTTTTGATAATCATAAAAAACTTCTAATAAGCATTTTATAACGAAGATATGAGATTTGAATCGAGATTATGAGAGAAGCTGTGATAGCCCAGCGGTGAGACCGTGCGACTGTTACGCGGTAGTCGCGAGTTCAAGCCCGATCTGGCACCGACTAGATTTTTCTGTTCTGAAACTTATGTGTCTAATTGATCAGACGCTTTTCGGTGAAGGAAAACATGCGGAAACCTGCATATCTCTAGAGAATTCTAGGGACATGTTTAACCTACCAATCCGCATAGGAGCAGCGTGGTAGGTCTTAGCTCCAACCCTTCTTTACAGAAACGGAGAGCGGCCCAGCAGTGGGATTGTAACGGCCTTTTTTTACTTTTTATACCGAAAATCACATCGATTCAATCCGACAAAGGTGTTTTTCAGTTATAATATGAAGTATCAACAAATTCACCGATCATATAAACTGATTTTTATAAATTTTTAATTTAGATTGAAAACTCAATGAAATATTGCAGTATATTTTGTATTTGCTCTTGATTTGTCATTCCTGCACCCCAACCGGAAACTTATTTCGGGCCCAGTGTACTGCAACAGCTGTTGTTGAATGATGAAAAGCTTAAGGCGATTACAAGATTTTCCTTCCAGTTCAAGTTTAATATAAAAATAAGAACATAATGCCCTTTTAAGTGTATGTTCCCTGGTACCGTCGTTTCGAAACTTTCTTACTGGGGGAATGTAAGTGAATGTAAATATTTTTTTAAGCTTATTTGAAGATGGCAGAAGATATCAGGGGACCTGTGTGCTTTTGACGTAAAATTTAACAACACATTTTATGTAATTCATAACCAGCAAAATCTTTTGCATCTTATAATATATTGTTACAACATGTTTCAAATACAACCTCCCACCATGTGGTATCCGGCTGAGTAGAATAGAGCATCCTCATTTCTTACCGATGTGTCGTAAAAGGCGACTAAAGTAAGTTGACGTCAGGCATGCGGCCGGTCGTAAAATACGTAGCCAAATCATGTGACAACATTTTTTATAACATGTTGTGCCGACCCCACTTAAAGCGGGATAAGAGCAGGAGGATAATGATGATGTTTCAAATACAACCTCTTTCCTATAGTTGGTATATAATATAAAAAAAACATAGTCACCGTCAATATGTGTTGAGTTGTTGAAAGAGATTAAATGGGTTGAATTTTGGAAAATTACTTCTTATTTATTGAGTTTAAAGAAAAAATATCGTTGTTATAATATAAGACAAGGATTTAAGTGTTTAAGGATTTAAGATTTAGAGGATTTAATATTTTTTATATAAGATTTAGGTGTTAACTTCTGATCGTCCAGTCATCTTGTGTTAGAGTAATTGTAATCGCTAATAATATTTTAAATTAGGAATTTAACAAAAGGAGATAATGGTTTCTGCCTTGGTATAAATTGAATTAACATTAAATGAGATTTTATATAAATTACTGCTTATATATTTATGAAGAGTTTTTAAAGCAAATTAAATATTACTATTTTCTACTTGTAATGTTTATAAAATGTTGTATTGACTAGTAAGATAGTGAAAAATAAACAAAAGATGGCGAAAATGCCAAGAAAAAAAACAAATTACAAAATAACAAAGTCCAGACAGTTCAAAGTGCGTAGTAGATCTAGTTGTTATAGAAATAAATATTGTAATGGTTATTTATTTAAAGTTACCTTGTGCCTTGTACCGGTATCTTGGTTCGCTTTTCCAGAAGAACGGTGAAATAGATCGCGATGTGAGAAATAGAATGAATGCAGGATGGATGAAGTGGCGACAGGTCTGCATGAACTATATGTGGACCCCGAATGCCCCTTAAACTTAAGGGAAAAATTTATAAAACGGTTATAAGACCTGTCGTAATGTATGGATCAGAATGTTGGGCAATGAAAAAGACGGATGAAAGAAGAGTGCATGCAAATGAGATGAGAATGTTAAAATGGATGTGTGGTGTGACAAGATTGGATAAAATAAGAAATGAGTGTAGAAGGGGAAGTCTGAAAGTTGCGCCCATTATAGAAAAGACGAGAGGTGCAAGATTGGGATGGTATGGACATTAATGAGGAGGGATGAAAATTATGTGACTAAACGAGTGTTAAGTATGAATGTGGATGGCTATGTGGCCAGAGGGAGGCCTAAAAAGAGATGGTTGGATTGTGTGAAGTATGACATGCATATAAAAGAAGTAGCGACAGAGTTGACGAATGATAGAACAGAATGGAAGAGAAAAACATGTTGTGCCGTCCCACTTAGAGTGGGATAAGGGTAGGAGAAAGAAAGGTTATTGTTTAAAGTTATCTATATTGTGTATTAAATAATAAATATAATAAAAGAGTCTTTTAATACGAAGAATTTTTTAACACTTGCAATGCATGTTTATGGTAAACATGACCAGACGGTCCTGGCAGGATTAGGTCCAGACGAGGGAACTAATCAATGGTTAACAATGGGAATTGAAATTTTGTTAAAAGAATTTATAAAAGCAATTTTAACTTGACTTCTTCTTATTTCATTACTGGCGATTCAGTCTAGTTAAAAAGAACTTATGTGAAACAGCATTTTCTTTTCCATTTGCCTTTTCCATTACTGACCGTCATAGTTTTTTTTTAAAAGGTAAGGCTGTAAAAACCGTTAGGGCTAACAGCACATAGTTAGTTCGAAAAAAAATACTTGTAGAAATTCAAGGCAACAACGCAGCTGAAAACATTTAGGATTATACTACATATTATTTGATTGATTGGATTATTTGATTTTCAATGGCTACATCCAACCGTGGAAATCCATTAGTTGTTTAGGAAGTTTAGGATAAAAAAATCTCTTGTACTAAAAAAACCCACATAACTACTATACAGAGTGATTCAATTGGCAGATAAAAAAACTCCTATCAACATTTCAACGAACATCCGTTATCTCTCAAGTCTCGATCTTTGCCCGCGATTTATATATAAAAAATGATGTAAAGGAAAATTCGCGCACATTTTATTTCTGAAGGCTACAGCGAATACATGAAAATACTTTCAAGGACTACAGAATAGGTATGAGCTTTTGCGTAAACATAATACAGTGTTTCTGTTGATATGTAATATTCATCGGTGTTCTTAGAAAAACGTTAGATTATCATTTTATGATACATTTATACTATATACGGAAAACAATAATGTCTGCGAAGTAGATTCACCCTCTTATAAAAATAAAATAATGTGGCTGAACTCTTGATTTTGGAATAAAGTCAACTGTCCCTAGAGAATTTGTATATTGCTTAGAAGCAACTTCTTGAAATTAATAATTAATAGAAGCAGACATTACTTTGCGTAATTCCTTAGTACTTAAAAAGTCTATCATATAGACTTTTTAAAGTTCAGTTCGTTTTAAAGTTTCTTAAATTTTGAAATTCAGTTCAGTCCGCGACCACGGCAAATACAACTCTGCCGAAACGTCGAACCTTATACAAAGGTTTATAGAAGCAGACGCTACTTTGCGGAATTCCATATTACAGAAACTATAAGTACTTTGCAATAATTCGCGCGGGTAAGCGAATGCATGCAATGCTAATCAAAGTCTCTTTTTTTGTGATGGTTTGAGAGTTTGTTGTGTGTATTGCTTGTGTGCATTGTTGCTGGTGGAGGCGTCTTGGGATGCATGTGGTGACCGTGGTCAAAGTAGTTCTGTTATACAAAGGTTACTCGACGCGATGTGACCCGTTTATTTATATAATAATATTGAAAACAAACACTTGTTTCTTACAAATTAACTTTATTCACTTTGCTCACTTTAGAGTCCGTCGTGATTGCACGCTTTCGTCTCTCTGCCGAGTCATTTTGTTAAGTCGCCATTTTAGGCAATATCACGTGAACGGAAACGCATGCAACCACGATAGATTTATAGTAATTATAACCTGTCATATTCTGACGTCTTTTAAGTTGCATTATTACAATAATCAACTAATTATATTATTATAACAATTAACAAAACGCTCAAATATTAATATTCAATTGATTTATGATACAATTCATTTATCGCTGCCGGAAGTAGTTCCAATGGCGCTAGTAGTCAAGTACTGTTCTTAATAATGCTTTAATTTGTAAATATACTAAAATAAGTAATTGAACCTAACAATAATACGAAAGTTATTATAGATTTATTTACATAATTAATAAGCCTTTTTAATTCGCGAAAAAATTTGCCTTAATTAATTTCATTCTTCGGAATTAATAAATTTTTCATTGAATATTTAAAAAAATGAATTTGTAATACTTATGTAATAAAATCTAAAAGTAATGCTAAAAATACATTTCAGACCTTATCCTTACAGTGCATAATTTCCACGGATCCTGTATCCGTGGAAATTATGCACTATAAACCACCGCCACGCTACCGTCATTGCCACTTTCTCAATAATTGTTTCGCCCCGTAACCAAAGCATTATCAGCAGATGGACTGCGTGATAAATCCGCAAAGCAATCTCAAGATTATTCAAATACCGGAATATAGCAAAATAATAATAATTTTTTACAAGACAAAAGGAGGGCGTCTTTTTCGAACAAATATTAAGTTTAGCGATTCAACGCGAAAACGCTGCCAGCATTCTTGGAACCATTACGTTTTCATGATTTGTATAGCACTAGCGTGTAAGTAGTTTAAAAAAGACATAACTTGTACATTTTTATTGTGAATGAAGGATTGTTTTATTATCATAGAACTCTGCAGTTAGTAGCGGTATTATAGAACTCTCTTAGTTACGCTCAATTCCTTAAAATATAATGAATAGTTTAATTAATGTATTGATACGTTAATGACTTTAGTTCTAGTTTAATAAATTTCATTCGAACGTTAATTGCCCAAGTTTTCAATTCCCGACTATATAATGGTGAATTCACTTCGCAAATGTTCGCAATCGCAAAATTACTAACGAAAGCATTCGTGCAGTCGCAGTTTTCCATATCGCGACAGTTTATCTAACGATCTGCGCCCCCCCCTCGTCGTCGTCTCGATGATCCATCTTGTAGGGAACACGGGTACTGCAAACGGGCGTTCGAATTGATAGTTTTATTCAATTACAGCGTTTAAAGAACGCTGTTTTTTCAAAACAAGTGAAGTTAACAAAGCTCTTAAAAAGCTTTTAACAAAATGCCATGTCCCTACCGTTAAGGAATTCCCTCGTCTAGAGCTAGCAGCACCACCAGGTCATACTTATCATAAACATTATTGTCATTGAAACTGGACCAGTGTGTAAAATTTCAGCTCGATTGGATGCCAGCAGGTCTACCATGAACTCTTATTGCGACTCAATTGAAGACGTAAACTTAATTGTTTTGATTTTTCATACCATGACGTCTTAAAGACGCACACTTTAAGTCATTGCCGAATGACCGTTCGGAATGCGTCCTAAAAATATTTGAGTAAAAGAAACAGAGTTATCTATAGTTCATATAACGTTTTCCTTTTCAAACGTTACGAACCCAATGCAATCCCCACTTCATGGTACGAAAAGAAAGCGGTTGAGTTTAAGTTCTGACTTTGAATAAAATTGTTTTCTAAAAGTTCATGGTAGGCCTACTGGATGTGGGTTAAATTAAGCTTGCAATAATCGATCTTCACATACATACACGACTAGATAAATAAAAGCTTTAAAAATATGTCAAGTTCATCGTTATGAAATATCAAAACCTAGCATTATTGGTGACAAGCTGTGCCCGCAATTTCATTCATCAACTTAACTGTTCAAATAGACTTTATTATGTAGTGTTCTCCTTATATATAATTTTTTTTCAGTTCTCTAAGAAAAACAGGGAATTTTTACTTACTTACTATTAAACTTCAATTATATAAAATTTTATTAATATAACTTCAGCAAATTAGCTATGAAAACATAACAAACAGACAAACGGAGAAACGTTCGCATCTGTTATACAATATAAGTATTCCTTAATTTATATTTTGTAGTATTAAATTTGGTGGTCTATAAAATATCGCATACTACTCGAAGTAGAAAATATCATAAAATTTTCAAAAAATAAATATTTTAACTGTATCTGCCTGACGCAGCTACTGATACCTGACCTTACCTTATTACCGATTAACATCAGAATACCAATTACCATTAGAGAAATAACGACATATTAAACGGCTATAGTTTATTATGAGAAGTAAGTTGGTTACTGCGACGCGTTCATATTTCATGGGAAAATAAAACAACACACCATGGATATAGTTTATTCGGAGAAGATGATTTGGTTACTCGCAAACCTCTACATAACTAACTTGCATGAAACTTTAACATATTGTATTCGTAAACCTTTCTCATGAAGTACTCTTTCTACTGGAAACTGCATGAAAACCGGTTTCTGAGTCTATCCCAACCAGACGGAGAGACTCAATTGGGGAATTTGATATATAATATGAAAATTATTGCAGCGTTGGATCTCTCCAGCCAGCGTTTGAAACGCCAGTCTGCTTAACGTCGCGAGTTCCGATGATCCGTCTTCGCGCAAACACACGCGAGCGCGTGATTCTACCAGCAAGGGTGAGGTATTATTTATTTTTCCCTCCTTATGACGTCAAGTTTGGTGTGAAACTTACAACAAAGGGCAGTTAGTTTGATATGAAATGTGTTTGTTTAGACATGAAACTTCATGTACCTCTTGTCGTGGAAAAAGAAATTCGAAAGCGTTGTTTCTACGTTCAATAACCCGCTAGTGTATTTATAAGTTCAGTATGTACTATTCTTAGGAGTTTATTTTTGACAATTGTGTTAACATCACCTACCGATGAATCCATACTATGATAAATCCAGTCTGCCTGTCTATTACGCTTTCACATTTAAATTGTTGGATCGATATTGATGTAATTTGGGATGTGAAACTTAACATTTTTTATATAAATGGATTATTTTTTATTATAATCAATTTTCTGAACATTATAAATCTATTAAATAATCGATTACTCTTCTTTTTTCTTCTTTCATTACTCTTTTTTACTTGCGTTTTTGGTAGACTCCAATGTAGCCAAACTACAAATTTTAATCTAATTTCGCAAAAAGCGAAATAAAAACAGCAATTATTTATTAATATAAAAAAAACATATTTGAAGTACTCAAATAATATATAGTCAATAATTGATTTATTCCACTTCGTATAATATTTGTACGGTTTCATATCATAACCGCCGTGTGGTATCTGGCTTAAAAGAATATACCAACTTCATTTCCTACCAAGGTGTCGCAAAAGGCTACTAAGGCAAGTTGATATCAGGCAGTCGGCCAGTCGTAAAGTATTCAGCCAAATCATCTAAGAGCATGTTTAAAACATAAATAATCTATACTTATCATAAAACAAAGTCCCAAAAAGCTGTCTGTCTGTATGTAATCGATTTTCTCAAACTCTACTGAACGGATTTTTGTACGGTTTTCACTTAAAGATAGATCAATACTTCCGGATGGTTAAGGTTAATATTATGCAAATTGTGTTGAAGAGATCGCGCAGTTGTTAAAAAACTTGCTTGCTGGGAGGTTTAGTCGCGTGCGCTGCGTAAACCAGCAGAGATACGCTAAAGTAATGTAGTAGAGAACTGTAGATCTATAAAAATAATACAAAAAAATCCGTGATAGCATGTCTCTATCTCGCACGGTTAGGTCACAATAATTACTTTTATGTTCAAAACTTCAAAGATTCGGAAAATGTTTCGTAAATCACTGAATTCCACGCGGGCTAAGCCGTTGTTGGCAGCTATAATAAAAATATAAATAAAATAAAAGGATAAGGGCAGGAGAATGATAATGATGGTTTCATATGATAGGAGTTTTAAACGTAACTTCATAAACTCACAGATATAACATCGGAATTCATAATGAATCCTCTATAATTTGGAACGACAAAACGCCGGTAATTGTTAAAGTTCGCTATCAGAACACTTTAACGTAACCGTAATAAACACTATCGTATTACAGAATCGAGTGCCAGTAACCCTTTCAAGTCGAAAGCGATAAACGTTCGACAATTAAAACTTTTGGAGTTCATATTTCAGGGTTATTAAGCAAACGGTTCAACCCTCCGGTGCAAAGTGAATAAATTTCCCTCGGTGATTTAATCGGTACGCCATGAGTCACGCATATTAACCAACTCCATGAGGCATATTCAAATGCACATTACTTGATTTCCTCGTAAGCGATCTTTCATGGTGCACTTCCTTTGTATTTGGGTTCCGCACATGAAAATTACGAAAAATAGCCGTGTGGTATCCGGCAGTATAGAATAGACTACCCTCCTCCTTTCTAACCGAGGTGTCGTAAAAGGCGACTAAGGTAAGTTGACGTCAGGCAGGCGGCCGATCGTAAAATACATAACCACATAATGACAACATGTTTGTAACATGTTGTGCCGTCCCCACTTGGAGTTGGATAGGGGCAGCAAAATGATGCATGAAAATAACGAAAAATGCTACGAATTACAGATTTTTCATACAAAGAAAACGTTTTAAAGACACACATAAAAACAAATGGTATTAGCGACTTTGTTTGCGCCAACTTTAGTGTTTAATTACAATATTGAAGTGTTTTTTCCTGTCCCCGAAAGAAAAGGTTGAATCACAGAAAACATAACAGAACTACTTTCCTATAAATACTAATCCGCGTGTGTTAAACGAATTTATGTAATGTTAAATGTATGAAGCAAAATTCACATACCTTACACATGCAGGGCGAGTAACGATACGTATCCCAAGACGCCTCCATCAGCAATAATGCGCACAAGCAATACACACAACCACCACCAAAATCTCTACGATCGTTTCGCCCCGAAACCGAAGCATCCTCAGGAAGATAGGCTCCACGACAAAATCGTAATGATTTTGTCGTGAAGCCTATCCTCCTATTATCCTGCATGTTGTAAGGTACGTGAATTTTGCCTGCTTCATACACTTAGCATTACATACATTAGCTTAAGACACGCGGATTATAGCAAAGTAGTTCTGTTATAGATTCTGTAATATGGAATTATGCAAAGTGACGCCTGCTTCTATAAATCATTTAAAAGGGGATATTTTTATCTTATATGTTAATCTATCAATCCTGGTAGAGGTGGGTCTAAGCTCTAAGCCTATACTCAACAGTGAAATAGTAAGACGCCATTACTTAACTACGTCTAATGTTAAGTAATTCATCCATTCTTTACACATATAATACAAATTGTAAAGAAAACTTTTAACTCGAAAAGCATTTTAACTCGATAAGGAAATGAAACTCATACTTTACATAGTAGTATGTATTTGCATTTTCATCTTATCTTTATCTTATTATGACTTCAATGCTCTTTTTTACTTTATATATCATCTGTTCGGATTGATGCCGCCACAACTGTATCCGCACTAAATTGGTTTACATTTAGCATAGGCTTAAAAGAGTATTTTTTATAATATTCACAAGTTTGTAAGAACGATATAAAACCCTTATTGACTTTATTTATCCTAATATCTATTATGATTAATTATATAAAAGTACGTAAATTGACTTATCGTCATATTGACGTCTGGAACGGATATATAGGATTACGTTTACAGATGCACATTTCATATACTCAGTGCATTCGAGTTATTTTATTTAATAAACACGTATGTATATTAAATATGTCACAGAGACAATACTAAATGACACTTAAATCCTTTTCAACGTTGCAAAGCGACATCAAAGTAAAAATATTGTAAAGAACCCTCCGCACAGAAAAGCCGGCTTGACAGCTATGGTGTTTTGACGTGTGCAGCGAAGGTGAAAAACAGCCATATCAGCAAGGGCGAGTGAGACGTAAGGCGGATTGATTCAAAACCATCAGTCATGTAGTACGCTTTGTATTCAGCATATTTCGTGTTGTTTTGGAAAACGCTTTCCCAAATAAAGGTGCGGTGCGAAAGAAAATAATGAATCAGTCTTCGAAAGGGGAAATGTGAAACATAAAAAAAAATTAATAGTTTTCCTTCTATTTCGTAGTGTATTTGTCGAATTGCCTTATTTGCGACGATTCACGAAACATTTGCATCTACATTTACATATATCTACATCTATACTTGTACACATATATACTTGTATATATAGATTTTCTCAAAATCTTATGAACGGACAGTTTTTACTAAAAGGTAGGCAATTCTTCCGGAAGGCTTAGGTTAGAACATTTAGTCTCGTGCGCCGCGTAAATCATCAGAGATACACTAAATTAATATACTCGTAGTAGAGGATTGTAGATGTACAAAATTACTACAAATAATTCCGCGATAGCATGTCTCTATCTCTCATGGATAACTCACTATAACTATTTTTATGTCTAAAATTTTAATCTATCCTTATTATAAGAATAATCCCCAAAAGTTTTCCACCTGTGTGTCATCGATTGTCTAAAAATCTGTTACTATTTTACAGCTGAGTCTCTGGAGCGACAATGACGAAAATTGGTACATTTAAAAGGATGTAAGGGTATATACTAGTTAAGTTTCATATAATACAGTTTATGAATTGGATTTGTTTACAAAGGATACTTTTATCAAGGTTATGACGCAGACGCTCAGGTAAAAGATAGTTACATATATGTATGGACTTTACTTCTAATAAATAATGTTTACATCTTCTACTTTGTTTATCAAATGACTACGACATAGGGATCTTCAACACAAATCACCTATCTTCTTTGTAATAAATATAAATATTTTACAAAAGTAATAATAAAAATATTTTGCTATAATCCGCGATACAGTAAGTAGAAATATATATAGTGCTAAATGTATAATGGACTATCCGTTTTTTCATACCCGATACATGCAGGATTCGTAAAAACACATGCATAAACCTCCACCACTGCCAACACAATACACAAGAGCTACACAAGTTCACTATCACAAACTCAACAATTGTTTCGCCCCGCAACCGAAGCATCATCAGGATATAGACCCCACGACAAAATCGCAATGCTTTGCGATTTTGAAAAAAAAAACGGACAGTCCACTATACATTTAGCAGTATATTTTCTATTTACTGTGTCGCGGATTATAGCAAAATAATTTTGTTACTACTTTTGTATTATGGATCTCCGCAAAGTAACGCCTAATTCTATAAATTATATAAATATTTTATAAAAGCTTAACCAGTACTTCAGCGAGGCATAAAATCACTTAAACAGCGCATGTGGAAATCAAATGTGGCGGAAACAGCGGGTTTACACTGCATGCGTCGGGATCATAAATCAATTGGATAGCCATTAGCGATGCTTCCATAAGCAATACATGCCTCCCACTAACCGGTAATGGTGTGCTGTTTCTACTGAAGCTAACTGAGCGATTTATGCAACTTCGCAATATTAAAGACCAGGGTACTATGCCGAACTCAAATCTGGTTTCAATTTGGCTATATCTGACTGCGATTGAGTCCTAGTAAAATATATATTATTGTTATATATTGTGTAAAATATGGTAAATACTCTTAAATACATTTACCATTATGTGATTATGGAATAAGAAACATAATTAACAGAAATAATTTAATAAATTGTGGGAGACGGAAGTAGTCAAACGTCATTTTTGTTTCAGAAAACGGAAACGGGAATGCAAACAACAAAGGTTATAAATAAGCCAGTTGGGCCTATTCTAGGCAGTCTAGTGTCAGCGTTCAATGTGTCAATAGTGAAGTGTAACATTATCAAAAGATTGTACACAAGCACTTAAGCGATTTGCAGTTAATTGCTCTTTATATTAAGTGAACGTTTCCGAAGTTCGCATTTCAGTGTGTAGATCACGATAAGCTGTGAGCCTTGAATGTTTGCTGAGTTCAACTATTGGAAGATCTAGACTTCAAATAATGACAGCGATAGGCGATGAAACGCTGTTCATATTGAGAGAATAGTTTCGTTTGTAGTTCTGTATAATACTCATCGGCTGATATATTTCGGGAAGACTGACAGAGAATTATCGTTTTCTTGAGAACATAGTCTAATTGTTTTATTGTACTCAATAACCCGTATTCTAAACATGAATTAAATATTGTATTGCAAAAGCTCCCGTGGTGTAATTTAGTAATTGGCAAATTAATCTCGGATCTTTCAAATACCGCAAACCGTATTAGAGCTACACAAATATTTATATTAAATGTAAGGCTTATGCTCAATGCGATTTTACAATCAATCATGATGTTGCTGATGATGAATTATCTTTCAATGAGGTTGTATATGTAGACATCGTTAGTTTAAAAATGTATAATTTTCTCTAATATGAGAAAATTTTATATGTGGTATTAATAATAATAATAATAAATATATGGGACACTTACACACACGATCGTCTGTCCCCAAAGTAACTTAATACTTGTGTTATGGGTGAAGGACAACTGGTAGATATACTACATATATAATTTTAAATACATACTTAAATACAAATACACACCTAGGCTCGAAGAACCAACTTTTTTTTATAGAAAATGTTGGCCCTCAGCGGGAATCAAACCCGTGGCCCGTGGAGCTGAAGGCAGGGTCACTATCCACAGCGCCAACGGGCCAATCAACCAGCCAGTATTATCAAACAATATGTGTATATTTTTCGCGTTATTTCGCAGACACTAAACGCTTACTTTTTATGCAAGTAACTGTAAGTAAAATAGGTTGTATTTAAAAACTACCTTTTCCTCCATAAAAATTTAATTTATGGGTGAAAATTGCAAATGGTTGCAATTTGCAGTCACTTGAAAAATGAACCAGTTTCAAGTTTTTCAATGGAACCATTCTTCTCGTTGACGTTTGCGAGGATGTCATTAAAACGCAAGCGACCCAGAGGTGTGATCTCTCTCACTAAATGAACCATAAACTCGTATTGTAACAGAAATAAAGTAGGAAATCCAATTAGCAAGTTTCGTTGCTAGTATTGTGGTTCAATTGTAACCCAGTGCCTTTTTAACACCGGTAGGGTTTTATAACTAAACAAAATAAATAAATAAATATATGGCACATTTACACACACGGTCGTCCGTCCCCAAGGTAAGTAACTTAATACTTGTGTTATGGGTGACGGACAACTGGTAGATATACTACATATATAAGTTTAAATACATACTTAAATAGAAATACACACCCAGGCTCGAAGAACCAACAATTTGTTTATATAAAATGTTGATCCTCGGCGGGAATCGAGCCCGTGACCCGCAGAGCTGAAAGCAGGGTCACTACCCACAGCGCCAACGGGCCAGTCAAATAAACATTAAATTGCGACCTTAAACTTAAAGGCCTAGTCGTCTTAAGCCTGTTATAATTTTTGGTACCCTGTATAAGATGGCTATGTGCAATATATGTCCCCGTAAATTAATTGTGTATATTTTTTAATTAATACTATCGTGAGTACTTATAGTGTACATAAAACGGCTATATTCATCTCTTATTCTGACAGGTTACGAGGTATAAAGAGTTTTTAGAGAGTAGCTTTGCGATTTTGTCGTGGAGGCTATTTCCTGATGATGCTTCGGTTGCGGAGCGAAACAATTGTTGTGTTTGTGATAGTGAACGTGTGTAGTGCTGTGTATTGTGGTGGCAGTGGTGGAGGTTTGTGCATGTATTTTTACGAATCCTGCATGTAACGGGTATGAAAAAACGGATAGTCCACTATACATTTAGCACTATATATATTTTCTATTTACTGTATTCGGAATTATAGCAAAATTATTTTATTATTACTTTTGTATAAGAGTTCATGAATAATAGAATAAGACGTGAGTATAGCTTTTTAGTAGATATCCCAAAGTCTTGATGAGTATATCCAATTGCATTTTTTAAGGAATTTCTTCCATGTGTAAATCACAAAAGCATAAATCATGTTAACCATTGAATACATCTGGAAGAATCTTAAATCTTTGAATAAACAAAGGGAGATAGCAAAGTACAAGTGTCCAGAACTACTTGTTGAGGTTTAGTTGGGAAATTGCTTACTTAGGCTAAGCATTTTGTAAATTAACTAAATCAATTAAATAATTAATTGGATTACACAAATTATGTAATGAAGTAATAATTGTAAAAAACTTATTTAAAAAAAATGGCCGCCGAGTTTCTTGCTGGTTCTTCTCGGTAGGAGCAAACTTCCGAATCAGGTAGCTTCTTGAAAACATTTGACGATTCAAAAGTACTGTAAACAGTCTACTTGAATAAAGAATATTTTGAGATTGAGTTTGAATATTGATGACATTTAGTGCGATTGAAATTTAAATAAACATTTACTAGGCTCACATGTATCATAAAATCTATCTGTTTTTCTTTTGAGATCAGAAAAAAAACATATTTAGGGGTAGTTTAATACATAAGCCGACGCGAGTTGGCACATTTTTAAGAGAATCTTGATAATGTTTTTTTATTGAAACTTTGGTTAAAAATGTGTAAATTTTGCGGAAAATGTGTGGCAGACTTTATAAATCTATTCCAGGTTCAAGAATTAAATGGACTGTAAAAAATAATAGGTTCCTGTCCCGGGAATAATCGGTGGGGATACGTGTGGAATGGCACTGTTCCCGTTTACGAATTACTTGGGAACTTTATGACGACTTTGTCAAGTTAAGCTTTTTTCTACGCGTCATGTGTTACGGACAGATGCGAAATTGGATTATTTTGATGGAAAGTTCACCTTTAAAGGAAATATTTATGTAGATATGTGAGTCTGGTACTTATTAAATAATTTTTTCCCTGCCTATGTAAATTTTCAGTAATAAAAGCCACAGGAATGTTAATATTTATATTTATTTATTCATTAATAAACAAAAATCATTTATAAAAATAGTGACCGCCGAGTTTCTTCTCGGTTAGAGCACCTTTCCGAACCAGTCGTAACTTCATTTTAATTTTAATTTGACGATTCAAAAGTGCTTGTTAAAGTCCAATTTGAGAAAAAAATCATTTGAATTTGAATAATGTCGGATTTTTTTGTAGTATTTCTATGTACTAACACGTACATAAAGTAAAGGCTACATATCACATAGTTAACTTCTAAAGGGAGCATTCATCCAACCTCCTGCTGTGCGCTGCACGCTAGGTAAGCAAATGGCAAATGAATGTTTCGCATTCAACGTGGAGTTAAAGTTTTTTATATTTTTCCTTCTAAGCCACTTCACTATATCAGCGGAAACTAGTTTAGATTTTTAAAAGTAAAAACAAATATTTATGGTCTATACTCTTACTTTTAGAACGCGCTAATTTATTTACACTACAGTTAGTTTTAATAAGATTTTTGATTGTAAAATAAAATTTGTAGAAAAGGAGTACGCAAATTCAATTCGTTGGCATCTCTCTTTTTCTCCAATTTCATCTTACATTACAAATTAGTAAACGCAATCAATCATGATTTATAGAAGCAGGCGTTACTTTGCGGAATTCCACATTACAAGCAATATAACAGAACTAACTACTTTGCTATAATCCGCACGGGTTAAGCGAATGCATGCAAAGCCAATGTGTATGAAGCAGGCAAAATCGTGCGGATTATAGCAAAGTAGTTAGTTCTGTTATATTGCTTGCAATCAATCATCATTCTCATCCCAATCCCCAATCCCTTATCCCAATCTAAGTGGGGTTGGCGCAGTATGTTACAAAAATGCTGTCACATGATTTGGCTGGGTATTTTACGACCGGCCGCCTGTCTGACGTCAACTTAACTTAGTCGTTTTTTACGACCCATCGGTGAGAAGGAGGGTCGTCTTTCTACGCAACCGGATACCACGCGGTGGGTCAACTTAGCTTAGTCGCCTTTTACGACACCTCGGTAAGAAATGAGGGTGGTCTTTTCTACTCAGCCGGATACCACACGGCATAGGTTCACATATTTGATATTAGCGTAATTTTATCTAAGCAAAATTCACTAGTATTTAGTGCAATGCTTATGTATGAGTTACTAAGTTATTATAATCTCATACGTAATATATAGCCTTATAAAACTGAGCGTATCAAATTCCCCATTTAAGGCAAGTACTATGTGTAAGTCGTGAAACCACAGAGTAAATATTACAGTAAAGTAAAAGTAAAAGTAAAGTAGCGGCCTGTTACAATCCCACTGCTGGGAATAGGCCTCCTCTTTCCGTTTCTGGAGAGAAGGGTTGGAGCTAAGATCTACCACGCTGCTCCAATGCGGATTGGTAGGTTACACATATCTCCAGAATTCTCTAGAGTTATGCAGGTTTCCTCACGATGTTTTCCTTCACCGAAAAGCGTGTGATAAATTGCAATTATCAATTAGACACATGAGTTTCAATAGAAAAACTCATTGGTGCCTGTCCGGGTTCGAACTCATGTTCCCCTCGAAAGAGTCGCACGGTCTCACCGCTGGGCTATCTCAGCTCTAATATTACAGTGTAGTATAGTAATTTGGTATTTTCCAATTCATAGTAAAACATAATTTAACAAAGAAAAAAATTGTAATGAGCAGAAATTAAAACATATTTAAAAAACGTTTGATATATTTTTTAAAAGCTTCAATTAAGATTTATAAATTCTTTCTTCATGCATGTAATTATTTTAAACTAAAATATTATTGGTACTTTGAAGTCTCAGCTCTTGTGAAACCTTCAAGTCTCAATGTCATGTCAATTCCAGATCATTCCGTTTCTTTCCGAGAAAGTCATACATAGATAAAATAGATACAAAGATTACTTCACACAAATGAAAAGACAAAAAAATTAAAATATTTTTTTTTGTATTATTATCGTAGAAATAGTTGAGAAAAATCATTTTTCATACCAACCATAGACTATAGCTTTATTTATATGTATTGAGATTAATCAACAAATAACCATTGCTTATTATTTAAAAGAAACAACATTAACTGGATACATTTGCGGCACTATGTTTTGCGACATACGCTTCTATAATCTAAAAAAAATTCAAAACGTTTAAGACGACCTTTGAAATATGTATTTCTAATATGAGACCAGAGAGATCAGAAAGCTATATTTTCATTGTTAATATCAGCTAAATACGACTCGTTTCGAAATCAAATGGGTTCTTTTGAGTTTTTTAATCGCATCAAGAACTGCGTGTTGAATTTGAATTCAGTGGAATTTGAATACCGATCACGATATTATTAAATTCGAAAAAAAATTGGATTTATTCTACTAAATACAATATGTTTTTCCTTATGTTATTTACTCTGTGTGTCGTCACGAAGCTATTCGTCGAACGTTAGTTTACGAGTCGCTCGCGGCGAACGTGCCTCTGTTCACACTCCTTAACGCCATCTATGGCAACATGAGGTCTTGACACTGTTCGTACAACATTCGATCTGCGCTTGCAAAGACTTTAACATTGTATCCAAACAATTTGTAAATGTCAAAGTTCATTGAGTTATACTTAAAATGTTTCCTTCCTTCAAAAAAAAATTAGTAAATTAAAGATATAGGGGTTTACTTTGCGCAGATCCACGATAGAAATGTAATAAGTGAGAATGGAAAGTGTAAGTGTAAGAATGTAGTGAGAAATCGTTGATAGGGTTTATTTTTTATATCGGCTTGAATAGCTTATATCCTGAAAATCAAAAGAAACTTTTTGTAAATAGATAACGTCATCGTTAGTGCTAATTTGGAAACTTGCTTATATCTAGAAAGACTAGGATGAAAGTGGGCGATTTATGATTAGGATAACTTAATTAGTCACACGTTTTATCGATTATACTTGTCTATAATATTATAAGGTTTCTGAATTGACAACTTACTCTACGTATTGTATAATTTATATTTACAATTTATCATGCGCTTTTTGAAAGAATAAGTGGAGCATTTCTGAGAAATGTCTAACCTAACAATGCGCATTAGAGTAGCTTCAATATACCTTTTAAAAAGAGAGAAGGCCCAGCAGTGGGATAGGGATAGTAGGGCAGCACTTTACCTTTTTTTATTCTGATATACTGAAAGTACTAAAATTATTGAAATTAATTTTATGATAAAATCGTATACCAAAAGTCATAAACGATTTGCGTTCTTTTATAAAAGGCAAGGCGGGGACCACAATGTTATTATATCACGTAAGCATACCGGAAATTCCCAAAACATTGCCAGATATAAATCATAGTCATTTGCGGCAATTTGATTTAAATTAATTACAAAGAGGGTAATTTGATACGACATATTTAACGCATTAAATTTGTAACGCATATCACGAGACTACAAAAACTGACAGGGGTTGTTTACAAATAAAAAAACGCACCGCGATAGCCTGTGATGTTTATCCAAAACCGAAAACATATTTGTATTGCGTTGCGTTAATTTATAGTCACGGTAATTTTAATCTTATGTCTAACTTATTAAGGGCGTCCGATTCTGCCTTAATGTATTATATATTAAAGAATAAGTCCACTTTTCGAAGTCTTTAGGTGTAAATTATTCAAAAGAAGCTGGTCTGACGCTCCGTTGACCCTGCTTTTTATCGCGGTAAACCTGTCCTTACAAACGGAGGTATTTAAAAGTCCGCGAGGTGTCGCTCTCGACAAATCAGTGCAGGAATTTTAAAGTAAGATTTAATTTGACGTTTCCAGGATTACATTCGTGGACAGCGGCTTTGGGGGATGACTCAGTTGACGTGTGTTTATCATTTGCAGTGTCATTTAAAGGGATTATGGTTTTAATATTAAATATTATAATTAATTAATACTATAACAACTTTGTTTGACGTATGGAATGTAGGTCTAAACTGTCGCTCACTTTCTTTTTGAGTGTAGTTCTTATAGATATTTTTTGTTGCCGTTTTTTAATCAACCCTATCTTAGCTCCGTGGATAGCCGCGGCGAATAGATAGTTAATAGAGATTAAGAAGAGTATGTAGATTGTAGAACAAAATCGATTTTGTAGTGTATGGGGGTCGAAATATGTGATTATTAATTTGTATATTTACATACAGGGGACAAAACATTAATACATACATGATTATACTAATACATAAACATACTAATACTAGTGTACAAAGGAAACCTCACATTATCTCAAAGCGCACCCCGTCAGTAGCATCAGAGCCCGTAGTCGAGAGTGGACGTGTACGATTAGTGCGTATTTGAGCCTGTGCTATATTCATATAATACAAGTTTATACTCAAACAATACAAGTGAACATACACCACAAAGTTTTTTTATTTCTAATGTTCCGCTAAACTTGATTTCTTGACAAGTTGACAACTTGACAAAATTGATTTCTTTCATAACATGAAAAATTCACGAAATCATTCTATTCGTTCAATCATGACGCGATGACCAAGGGAAGAGTATATTAATCTTAGATAGATTTAATGACTTATTTCATTAATACTTTTAACACGTCTTAACTTATATGGAATACTTGCAGAGGAAGTCTGATAAACCATTTTAAAAACGCAAAGTTAAAATTCTATTAGATCGAAACGCCTTTCTCTCGCTGCGATTATTAGATTTTACAATTTACCAAATAAATTTCGTATAATGAAATAATGTTTTAAAGTTAAGTTTCACAAACATTAAATATCAAATTCAAATTCAAATTCAAAATATTCTTTATTCAAGTAAATTTGTAAACAAGTGCTTTTGAATCGGCAACATCTACTGCTGGTTCGGAAAGCTGTTCCTACCGAGAAGAAACTCGGCGGTTGCTCTTTTTAAACTATAAATCTTATCACTAGTTACATATTATAGTTATTAATGTCTTGTACAGGGTTGAAGAGAAGCTATATCTACGCATTCTTATCATCTAGGTAATCTTCAATAGTATAATAGGCTTTCTGAATTAGCCTTTTTATAATAGTATTTTTAAACTTCTGTAATGGTAAAGTTAAAGTAGATTGTGGAATTTTATTATAGAATCATAGGATTCTTAGGATTGGGCATAGGCCCAAACCCACAAACGAATTACGAACTTTTGCAAGGTGCAGAGCAGGAACCGCAAGTTTATGTTCCTACTTTGTCTATTATATACATCGCCAATCCTTTTATAATTATTTATATTCATAATTACTAAAAATATACTGTGAAGCCAATGTAAGAATATCTGTTTCCTTGAACTTCTCTCGCAGGGAATCGCGCGAATTTAAATTGTAAATGCCACGTATGACTCTTTTTTGTAATACAAAAAATTTTTCAATGTCCGCGCATTTACCCCATAACAATATTCCATAAGACATAATGTTATGGAAATAAGCAAAATAAACAAGTTTTGCTGTTTCAACATCTGTTATCCGTCTTATCTTTCGGACAGCGTAAGCCGCTGAACTGAGTTTCCCAGCGAAAGTTGTTATGTGCGTGCTCCATTGGAGTTTTAAATCCAAGGTCACTCCCAAAAATACAGTTGTATCTTCCGTATTTAGTGGCACATTATTAATGAAGAGCTTATTTGCTATTTTAGCAGCATTAGGCAGTAGTATCGTGTTATAAACTCCATCATTAGCAAAGTGTGTATTTTACCAAAAATAATATCATGTAATCAAGCGAAATGTTCTAAAAATAAATCCACTGGGAGATACTAAATTTCCTCATTCAGCGTTTGTAACTCATAGCCTGTACCTATCATTATTTAGTTTGTATGCTAATTGCGGCACCATTAAAGCGATTTTCATCTTTACACTAGCCATTTTGTAGTGGCCCTATTAAGAATATTTTATGTGTATTTGTAATAGTTGCAAACACCCCTTTCAGTTGACCATATTTTGATAAGAAAAAAGGTAAACACACAAAGTTAAGAAATATATTGTCACTTTATAATGCATTTATAACGTTAAAACAATGACGTAATTGAATAATGCAGTGACATAATAACTCAATAAATACGCCGTGTGGTATCCGGCAGAATAGAATAGACCACCCTCCGTTCTTACCGAGGTGTCGTAAGAGGCGACTAAGGTAAGTGCCGTGTGGTATCCGGCTGCATAGAATAGATCACTCTCATTTCCTTGCCGAGGTGTCGTAAAAGGCGACTAAGGTAAGTTGACATCAGGCAGGCGGCCGGTCGTAAAATACGTAGCCAAATCATGTAACAACATGTTTGTAACATGTTGTGCCGACCCCACTCAGAGTGGGATAAGGGTAGGAGAGTGATGATGATAATGATAATAACTCAATAAATCAGTTATAATGATAATCGTAATAGAGATCTTAAATAAAGTTTATATCGACTAAGATTAAAACCAAATTAAAGCTATTGATTTTTGATTGCGATTTTTCAGTTTACAACAGGTTTCAGGATACAAACTTAGTATAAAGATTCATTGTTTCGAGTTGACCCGTCTAGACTACTCGTATATGTAAAATACACGAATTCCATATAATTGCTTAAATTCACAGATTTCCATTAATTAACAAAAGATAATTTGATTGAATAGGGGACCAAACCTATCATATATCCCTTAAATAACTAATCAGTATAATAATAGCTAAAACACAAAAAAATCCTATATAAGACACTATAGTTAACTTTAGTGTGATGTCACATAAACTTACTATTGACACTCCATACACCAAATTATGATTAAAATATATGCGGGAACAGATGAACATAAAGGGCAAGCTTTAACGAGCTTTTAGCTCAACGAAGCGGCCACGATTCTCTAACTTAAAATGACTAATACTGCTTCGTTAAATTATATAAAAATGGTTCATGTAATAACGCCATTGGAAATTGTGTCATTGTCTATAAAAAGCATGAGATTCGTGCAGCCGTTCTAGAATTATATATCATTTTGTTGCATGAAAGTAAAAACATAATAGCCCAAGGTATTTGCAGCTACTGATTAGTTCAATCGATAACATGGTTTCTTTTTGCAAGTAGTTATATCCGCGACTCTATACGCGTAAACTTAAGTGTATAATTTAAATAAAAAATATCAATTAGGCGCGTTTCAATTTATAATCATAGAATCATAATCTTTATTTAAAAGTAACAGCCTGTTACTATGCCCACTGCTGGGCTAAGGCCTCCTCTCTCCGTTTTTGGAGAGAAGGATTGGAGCTAAGACCTACCACGCTGCTCCAATGCGGATTGGTAGGTTACACATATCCCTAGAATTCTCTAGAGATATGCAGGTTTCCTCACGATGTTTTCCTTTACCGAAAAGCGTGTGATAAATTGCAATTAGACATCATCAATTATCAATTAGACACATAAGTTTGTAATAGAAAAACTCATTGGTGCCTGCCCGATGAGTTTTTCTATGAATCTTTATTTGCAGAAAAATATTTGAGGTATAGTTTCGTGACATTCAATTAACTTAATAGTATGCAAATCAGTTAAATTTTAATTACATCAATTAAACGTAGACAAATTTCGCTTATAACAACGACGGTTTAGTATATCATAATAAGTTACAAATATGCCTGAAGTTTTAAATGAAGAATTCATAACCAATAAATCATCAAAACTTTTTTATCCACGAACAGTTTGTAACACAAGCAATTTAGCGATAAGCATCAGTCGCCAAAGTGAAAGAACGATTACAAAATTGGATGTTTAACAAACAATACACCGAGCTAAACAAGTTTTAACGTGTGATCAATCATTCAGTGATTGATGAATGGTGGCTAGTTTGACATTAATGAATTTTTACGCCCGCATCGCATGCATTTGCCACGGTAATTGCTTCTTAGACTGGACGAGATAGGTCGAGATTTTTTTTGGTAAGGACATTTACGAAACACGACGCGATATCATGACTGTTACGACAAAGTATTTCGAAACTTCGAGAATACTCGACATTCCAGTCAAAATATAGAAACAAAACTTGACCTTGAACTTCAACTCGTTTACAGAGAATTGACTGTAACCTTTTTATTTTTTGCTTTTTAAATATATTACATATTTGCCCGGTTGGGGCGTTGCAAATATTGTGGACACGTCTTATACTATGTTTTATTTTTTTATTTCTTTTTATTCCAGATACATCCATTTTGTTAGTATAAATATCTTACAGACTTTGTTAGTATTAATTAATATATATAAAGACAATTACGATTATTATAAATATACATCTATACTTATTATACAAAGTCCCAAAAAGCTGTGTGTCTGTATGTAAACGATTTTCTCAAAATCTACAGAACAGATTTTTGTACGGTTTTCACCTTTTACGGTTAAGGTTAATAGTACATATTGTTAGATCGCGCAGTTGTTAAAAAACTTGCTTGCTGGGAGCTTTAGTCGCGTGCGCTGCGTAAACCAGCAGAGATACGCTAAAGTAATGTAGTAAAGAATTGTAGATCCATAAAAGATTTTTGTAATTTATCACACGCTTTTCGGTGAAGGAAAGATCGTGGAGGAACGTGCTTAGCTCTAGAAAATTCCTGGAATATTGGTAACCCACCAATCTGCATCGGAGCCGCGTGGTGGCTCTCGACTACAAACCTCTCCGAAATAGGAAAGAAGAGGCTTTTGTTAAGTAGTGGGATAGTACCAGACAGTTACTTTACATTTAGTTTGATGCAGGCGGATTGTGTGTGACCATTTTTGTGATATACAACGATGATTTCCCATATATAACCGAATATACGACCGAAAAAAAACATGGACATTTGATGTGAATTTTCAACCATTGTTATTAGCGCGCATATAAGTTTGAAAGAAAAAAAAATACGTAGAAATTATTACTATTAGATGATCTTGTAGTGGACATGCGTCACTTGAGAGGGCAACGATAAATGTCGATGTTCATATTTATCCGTAAGGTCTAAATGCACTTGAAATTCATTAATTTAAAGTAATAAGGAACACTTTAACGAGTGCTCTGAGGTGTTCTTGTCATATTAAAATGCTGATTATTTTTTAAAAGACAAGCAGGAATAAAAAACTTAATGTGAAACTTTTACGCTTACTAAAGTAATTGACGCTTTAAGCTGGTATTAAAAATATATATATTGAGCTGGCAGAACACTGAGAGTAACCTATGTTCCTTGCTAACTGACTCAACTTTGGTGACCGACAAACCACTAGATTGTTAAGTGAACAAAGTTAAAAATAATAACATAAAAGTGAAGAAACAGCCTGTTACTATATCCACTGCTGGGCTAAGGCCTCCTCTCTCCGTTTTTGGAGAGAAGTATTGGAGCTAACACCTACCACGCTGCTCCAATGCGGATTGGTAGGTTACACATATCCCTAGAATTCTCTAGAGATATGCAGGTTTCCTCACGATGTTTTGCTTCACCGAAAAGCGTGTGATAAATTGGAATTATCAATTAAACACACAAGTTTTAATAGAAAAACTCATTGGTGCCTGCCCGGGGATTGAACCTATGTCGTCTCTAGAGAGTCGCACGGTCTCACCGCTAGGCTATCACAGCTTAAAAAAAATAACTTAACTAAATTTAAATTTACTAGTAGTTCTTGCGACTTTGTTCGCGTCTTAAGTCTTTAAATACTCTCAAACCTACCTATATCTGTCCGCCGTGTGGTATATGGCTGAGTAGAATATACCAATCTCATTTCTTACCGAGGTGTCGTAAAAGGCGACTAAGGTAAGTTGACGTCAGGCAGGCGGCCGGACATAAAATACGTAGCCACGTTACGTGACAACATGTTTTTAACATGTTGTGCCGACCCCACTTAAAGTGGGATAAGGGTAGGAGGATGATCATGACGACTACCTATATCTAATCTAAACTTATTATAAAACAAAGTCCCCAAAAACTGATGTGATCGATTTTTTCAAAATCTACTGAACGGATTTTTGTACAATTTCTCCAAAAAGTTTGTGCATCTTTTTCAGAAGGTATAGGTTAATAGTGAAACCAAAGCATCATCAGGAAGATAGGCTTCTCGACAATCGTAATGCGATTATCATTCATTCAAGGTGAAACGATCGTAGAGATTGTAGTGGTGGTTATGTGTGTTGCTTGTGTGTGCATTGCTGTTGGTGGCGGCATTTTGGGACACGTGTGGTCATTTGTTCTGCATGTTTAAGGTATGTGAAAATTGCCTGCTTCATACACTAATCGTTAATACATTTTCTTAACTTAGCGTATTATAGCAAAATAATTCTAATATAGCTTCTGTTATACTTCATTGTTTATTTTATATATCTATACTTATTATAAAACAAAGTCCCAAAAAGCTGTCTGTCTGTATATAATCGATATTTTCAAAATTATCTGAACGGATTTTTGTACGGGTTCACCAAAAGATTGTGCAATACTTCCGGATGGTTCAGGTAAATATTACATATCGGTATTATGTAAATTGTGTTGAAGAGATCGCGCAGTTGTTAAAAAACTTGCTTGCTGGGAGCTTTAGTCGCGTGCGCTGCGTAAGCCAGCAGAGATACGCTAAAATAATGTACGAGAGAAATGTAGATCTATAAAAATACTACAAAAAAGGCCGGGATAGCAAGTCTCTATCTCTTATGGTTAACTCACAATAATTACTTTTATGTTTAAAATTTGAATTCTAGAAAAAAATTGTGACACGATGATTTCCACGCGGGTGAAGCCGCTGGCACAGCTAGTTTTTACATAAAAGATAAAGTCAAATGTCCAACAGCGCCAAACCTATGACATAAGCCGGTAAGGAGATTACGTCTGAAGAAATATGATCCATTAAATTATCTTAATATAGTCACATTTGCATACAAATGGGTCATTATGGGGTTAACCCTGCGTAATTGCTGTTGTATACAGGATTCAGAACAAATGGTATAAGCCTTTGTATTGTGATAACTTTGGAGACTTAGTAATAGTACCCGTTGTATGCGAAATTTACTTTAGCTTTAGGTTCTTGAAAGTTTGAATAACGAGGGTATTCGAATTAATTTTGAAAATAAGAAAATTTTCATAATCATCGTTCTCCTGCCCTTATCCCACTGTAAGTGGGATTAGCGTAACATGTTTTGGCTTGTTATTTTTCGACCGACCGCCTGCCTGACGTAAACTTTTCTTAGTTGCCTTTATGACACCTCGGTAAAAAATGAGGATGGTCTATTCTACTCATCCGGATATCACACGGCGGGTCAACTTACCTCAGTCGCCGAAGAAGAACCAACAACGTAATAATAACACACACACACACGGTCGTCCGTCCCAAAGTAAATAAGTAAGTAACTTAATACTTGTGTTATGGGTGACGGACAACTGGTAAATATACTACATATATTATTTTAATTACATACTCAAATACAAATATACACCCAGGCTCGAAGAACTAACAAATTAATTATAGGAAATGTTGGCCCTCAGTGGGAATCGAACCCGCGACCCTCCAGAGCGGAAAGCACTGCCACCTGCGCCAACTGATCAATCAACGCAATTTTCTGTTTAGAATTAAATCATAAATGAAACTCATATTGCTTCGTAGTGTAAATCAGATATATTAAATAGCAAAATCACAATTTTCTTTGCTTAAACAACTTGTTAGCAAGTGATTAAGAATCGAACTCTATTGCCCGTTCGAGAACCTTACACCTATAGAGTAGAGCTAGCAAGATATTCGGCGGTTGATTTTAGAATATTTATTTTTACGAAACACTATATGGTCACCAAAAAATGACATTTGCATTATTTAAACATCATGACTATTTTGGAATATCCGCGAAAATTTGATATTTATTTTAGGTAAATAGGGTAACATAAGCATTTGCTTCACAACCTTTTCTCCTCGTACGCACGAGAGGATTTTTATCGTGCGTTAAAATTACGTCGAATTGAAACAAATGGTTATCCAGATATCTGTTCACACGACAGCGTATTTAAATCGCGACGTATTTTATCGTGCAGTGTTCCATTTTAGTCCTTAGGGCGAGGGCGTTAAGCTGAATATACCACACAAAATTCTTATAACGCATATTGCGGATTTTTAACGCAACGTATTTTTTACGCTCGTCCGTACGAGGCGTTTAGGAGATAAATTTAGAAACGCGCATTTAGTATTTTCTTTTAAATTACAACATGACATGACAGAGTCAATAGTGATGAGAAAAGCGAATATCGATTGAATAGAGATACATACGATTCTGTATTTAACAGATTCCAATTAAGTCTTGCAAATGTGTTCAATTGCGAGACAATTCCAGTCAGTTTGTTAATTAAATAGGAATTCTATTCCGCTTCGCAACATTTCAAAGTTCATGGCAAGCGGTGCTTCCTAAGCTTGTACTTAGTTCTGAGCTCTCTAATAGACCATTTTACAGTCGATAACGCACATATAGGAGAGTTTTGAAGTATTCATGACTTAGCTATACGATTTCGTACTCTAATTCTAGACAAAAAGTATATTTTCTGATGATTTTGATTCCGATGTCTACTGGAAAAATATATAGACTTATTAAAATAAATGGCGATATATTTGATAGATCGGAACCGAAGTAAGCTTGCGATTACTGATTTGCACCTTTTAAAAAGTACGCAAGTCTTTTGTGGGTTTTTTTATGTCACGAAAACCTGTTATGGGTCATCACCTCCCGACGGGGACGAGCGGTGGATATGTCGGACTCACACCGACTAAAAACCTGGTACAGTACTCCTCCACGCTGCTGGTGGGTCTTTTGTGGGTTTTGGATTAAAACTCTCTAATAAAAGTTCACAATTTTAGCTTTGCCATTACAGTCTTCTTCTTTGTTAACAGATGGAAGTCCACTCTGGGACATAGTTCTCTCCATTGGATCTCCATTACAGTCATCATTATCATCATCCTCCTGCCTTTATCCCACTCTAAGTGGAGTCGGCACAACATGTTACAAACATGTTGTCACATGATTCACCTACGTATTGTACGACCGGTCGCCTGCCTGACGTCAACTTACTTTAGTCGTATTTTACGACCCCTCGGTAAGAAAGATGGCGGTCTATTCTACTCAACCGGATACCACACGGTTCGTCAAATCAACTAAGTCGCCTTTTACAACACCTCGGTAAGAAATGAGGGTGGTATATTCTGCTCGGCCATTACAGTCATTTAATAATAAAAGGAGGCTGATAAAAAAGCTTATTGACGATTATATAAATGATAAGAATGAGTGAATATAATCACTCTTAGATCTTAAACAAAATATCAATTACGACACGTAACTACTTAGATAAGAGAATTATATTTTGAATTTATAGTATAGTTGAGATTCAAAAGCACTTGTTTACAAGTTCGAGTGATTAATATTTAGAATTTGAACTTGAGTAATTTTAATATAAACAAAGAGCTGTATTAACAAGCAAGAGTTAGTTTATTAACGCGAAACATTGTGCTTCCTGGGGCGTTAGTTCAGCATTCTCTGATAGTACAACTTAAGTACAAGACTCATCAGAAACACATAAAGCTAAGAGTTTGTTCACATTGTCTCGTAATTAATGTAGCTTTTAAAAGTTATTAGCTTATTGTAACAACAAGTTCGTTCACGTCAAGTTTAGTTTTAAAATATCCTTAATATGTGCTGCGCTTTTTCACGAAGGAAAAATGGATTTATATCCTATTTATTTTCCTGAAAAATATGTTTCAATTGAATGTAATTTAATCAATACTGCTTCAGCAGTTTATCATTGAAAACTTAACTGATGTATACACTTCATAGTATTAGTATTTATTTATATATTACATAATATTTGTATTAATGACATCATAACCAAAGAATGTAAGCGGTAGCGCTTGTTTTGTGAAGCTAATTGATGCTTTACCCTCCACTCTGTACATTCCGCAAATCCGCCATACTGTTAGCCATAATTTCTTTCACAGCTTCACTGGATGGGATGGCGAGTATAGAAGCATCTTTGAAGAGAGACGGGAAAAGCTGTGTATCGAAACCATGAGTATGAACCATTTTTATTAGGTTTTTCTGGGTTGGCTAAAAAATGCTTATAAAAGTCCATTTGAATAAATAGTATTTTTTATTCGAATTTTAATAATTTAAAAAAAAGTTAAAAATGAAATAGATTAATAAACATTACACAAAATAATAAAAGTTAAAGGATATTATAGTTATAAAAAACAAATTTCCATTTTTTTTTCAAAATTGCTATTTGTAGCAGTTCTGTTAACAATTCTATTATTTGCTATAATGTTAAAGTCATAAAAATGCAAAAACATTATTGTTCCGGTGCCGCGTCACGACAGCGTCATCAATAACGCTTCGCCCCGTCATATTGGAAGGAAAATTCAATAAAATTTTATCAGTAGATTTCATAGTTCTCATCGATATGACACCTTGACGGCTCCATTTGTTATCGGCGAATAATGTTCACTTTGCGATAATTTCATTGGGGTACTTATTATAAAAATGATCGCAGCTTTTTTATTTATTTTTACAGCTTTTGTTATACCTGCTCCGCGTATTTACTCTTCTATATTCTATGTTTTAAACCTACAAAAAATAAAGAATTTGGTCACTCTAGATAGAACTTGATCAAACAATATCTAGGTAGTGGTCAAAGACCCAATACCTTGGTCACGATCTATGTATCTATTATGTAGTAATTGTTGTGGGTTTGGGTTTAAGATTCTATAATAAAATTCCACCATCTATTTTAACTTTACCGTTACAGCAGTTTAAAAATACTATTATAAAAAGGCTAATTCAGAAAGCCTATTATACTATTGAAGATTACCTAGACGATAAGAATGCGTGGATATAGCTTCTCTTCGACCCTGTACAAGACATTAATAACTATATGTAACTAGCGATAAGAATTATTGTTTGAAAAGAGCAACCGCCGAGTTTCTTGCTGGGTCTTCTCGGTAGGAACAGCTTTCCGAACCAGCAGTAGATGTTGCCATTTCAAAAGCATTTGTTTACAAGTTTACTTGAATAAAGAATATTTTGAATTTGAATTTGAATATCTCTTAATAATCGCAAGTTTAATATAAAATAAAAAGTATTCAATCTCATAAGTAAGTATTTAGTTGAAACATCTAGCTGATCTGAACTATTGCATACACATATCCATTTTTTTCTAAGGACTTTCCTGACAAATTCAAATTCAAAATTCAAATTCAAAATATTCTTTATTCAAATAAACTTGTAAACAAGTGCTTTTGAATCGTCGACATCTACTGCTGGTTCGGAAAGCTGTTCCTACCGAGACGAACCAGCAAGAAACTCGGCGGTTGCTCTTTTCAAACAATAATTCTTATCACTAGTTACATATAGTTATTAATGTCTTGTACAGGGTTGAAGAGAAGCTATACCACGCATTCTTATCGTCTAGGTAATCTTCAATAGTATAATAGGCTTTTTGAATATTTTAGGCTTTTTTTAATAGTATTTTTAAACTGCTGTAACGGTAAAGTTAAAGTAGATTGTGGAATTTTATTATAGAATCTTATACCCAAACCCACAGCAATTACTACATAATAGATACATAGATCGTGACCAAGGTATTGGGACTTTGACCACTACCTAGATATTGTTTGATCAAGTTCTATCTAGAGTGACCAAGTTCTTTATTTTTTGTTGGTTTAAAATAAATAATAGTGTTTCAAACTACAACTACTTTAGTAAAGTAAGGTCATCGAATCGCCATGATGTTGAGAAATAATTGTAGAACTGCAACATTTTGTCTAAGTTTGATTATTAGATGGGTGACCAATGTTTGGAAATTATATATAATCTATTGACTATATATAGAATTAAAAAATCGATTGTTTCAGTGTTTATAAATTTATAAAATAAGATGCAGTCAGTTACAAACAAATAGTAACTCGGTCGCATACAACCTTAAATGTCTATAACACCACGTTTTCACCCCTGCATTTTCACACAGCAGTGAAAGCCAATCGTCCGAACAAATCATAATTCAATACCCGCAAAATTTAAAAGTCATTCTCAGGAAGGGGACCCCGAAATTCTCGAACCCCCTGCAACGAAGGCATCTTACAAATAACGGGGGAAATCTTATATTGTGCATAACCTTCGAAACCAGACGTCCTAATCGTCCCTTTTGAAATCCCAACTAACAGGAAACTCGCATTTACATAACAATAAAAATGCGATCTAACATCTAGAAATGCCTGCGCGATATTCACGGATCATAAAATCGCATTCGCTCGCTCAACACTCGAACTAATATAACTGGACCCACGTTTCGTCGAATCTCTAACCTATTATGTACGAACCCTATAGAAACAACAAGTGTCTCACTAATTTGGTAGCGTTATTCGAGAATCGTCTACGTCAGTTCTGTTTAGGCGATGCCATTTTTTGACTCTGGAGTGTTTGCACCTTTTTCTGATCATTCATAAGGCGAAAATTCGTTATAAATTATACACTTCACTGCGTTTTATATAATCTTTTAATCTATCACATTTCCTATACTTCTTTTTAAACTTGAGACATACAATAAAATATCATGTTTAAGTTGCTTGCATTAAAGCGTTCTTGCATACTCGTAAGAAAATTATATATTTATATTATATATTTATTTATTTATTTATTATATTATATATTTTTTCTTTAGCTATACATATCTAATTTACAAAAACTAATGTTTGTCTGTATGTCCGGATCGATTTAAATGAAATTTTTTAGACAATTATTAAAATGAATGATACAGCGGATGATCTTGTAAAGTTGGTGGCGATTGGAATATTTTTTTATCGTTTAACCGTTAAGTTCTGTTTAGAGGAGAATTCGAAACCAGAATGAGCTACAGCAAAGCGTGGCCGGACAGCTAGTGTCCTCTAATAAAATTTTGTCTAGGTATATATTATATATCTATTCTTTGTCCGAGTCCCAGATAAAACATTAATCTTTTTTAATTTTTGGAAGCTGTAATTTATGCTAGAATGTTTATAGTTTATTGAAACGTTAATGCAAGCAAATAGCACATGTAGCCGAACTTCCTTATTTGTAAAAATATACGTATACTATACTAGAGATTCATTAATCTTTATTCCGAATACAAGCTTTTCAATGTAAGGCGAGTTTCTTGCACTTATCCACTAAATGTTATAAATTTTAATTTAATTCCTATCTTTAGAAAACTTCAGCCATGTTCATTGGCAAATAGCCAAATTTCACTTTCATTTAATGTTCTTTCCTTGATACTGATAGCGTTGCTAAGATTAATTCTGTTTATTTCACTAAGAGGTTTAAAGAAATTGTCTGAGGGTAGAACTCAAAGATCTACGGCTTTTGGGAAAAAAAAATGTAATGTCTGATTAAAATTAATATTTCTTTATTTTTAAATGGTCTGCTTACAATTTGTATTGTTCTATATTTATATATTATGAACTTACCATACATTAAATTGTGTTATTTTACTCATTACTTGATAGTTACAAGTAGGTACAGATAGTTAAATTTAAAACAATACTTATGCTCTTGTACGTATAGCCAATTCATCCTCCTGCCCTTATCCTACTCTAAGTAGGGTCGGCAAAACATGTTATAAACATGTCACATGATTCGATTACGTATTTTACGACCGGCTACTTGCCTGACAAGCTGTGATAGCCCAGCGGTGAGACCGTGTGACTCTCTAGTGACGATCGAGGCTTCAAACCCCGGGCAGGCACCAATGAGTTTTTATATTAAAAATTTATGTGTCTAATTGATAATTGCAATTTATCACACGCTTTTCGGTGAAGGAAAACATTGTGAGGAAACCTGCATATCTCTAGAGAATTCTGGAGATATGTGTAACCTACCAATCCTCATTGGAGCAGCGTGGTAGGTCTTAGCTCCAACCCTTCTCTCCAAATATGGAGGAGGAAGCCTATGCCCAGCAGTGGGATAGTAACAGGCCGTTACTTTACTTACTTTTTTGCCTGACGTCAACTTACCTATTACGTATTTTAATCCTTTAATTATTTTTATAAAGTTTATCTTCTTTTATCCTTACATATTAAAAAAAATAACTGAACGGAATTTATAATCATAAAAAAGAGAATGTTTTTAATTTCTAATTTTTTACGTTTTTGTCCAAAGTAAGAATTTGTGAACAGGTCAAGCCGCCTTAAGGCTTTTATCGAAAACGCTGATTTGTACTGATTAAGCGACCTCAAATTGTTGAGATATAACGAAAAATTGTATGGTGGGGTACTGAGGGGGATCGACTATAACAGAATAGACCATAACATAGAGTGGCGGGGCTCGATAGTGTTTAATAACATACACGTGTAATGTATGAAATATCAATATATATACAACAGCATACTTCTAAAACAAAGTTACAATTCACAAGACTCGTAGAATACAATTAAAACTTGTAATCGCGATTAAAATATTTCTGTATTTTTTTATTCTGTTGTGGAGATAGATAGTTGAAAAGCTAGAAATCGTCATAGATTACTTTTTTATTTGTTACTAAATTCACACAGACGAAACCTCGAACGATAGCTTGTATAAAATATTGTTGCGAACATACGAAAAGAGTTCGCAATCCATATATCATAGAGTTCAAATTGGAAAAGGGCAGTTTACCAATATGCAGAAAGAATTCGTAAAGTATATGTCATAGAGTTCAAATTAGCTTGAGCGAATTCTCTGGAACATTAATGTTTTTTACGAATCGTTTTCCGTATCCCCGCTACGACTCGCGAACAGTCGCAAACATTCCTGAAATCGGTTCGTTCTAATATAAGCGGTCGTATCGCGCGCCTCGGCATTTAGTTTGCAAATAGCAAATTAAGAAGCGAAAATAAAAGTGAAATAATAGCGACCTCGGTTTTGTTATTAGAAAACGGACTGCATAGTGACTGTAAGTACTAATTTTGTAGTGAAAAGCTGAATAAAGTGTTTTAATGATTCACCGAAATTTTCATTGAAATCCACGAAGAACTGTATGTAAAATTTTTTATGTACAGGAGTAAGTTTACAGCCTCTAAAATTGTATGTACACTTTTTCATCAGCAAAATTTTTGCTCTCGCAAACTCGTAACTGTCATCCTTGATAACAATTCGGGCAACACACTCATGAGAAAGTTTTTTTTATTATACCCGCCGTTTGTCAGCGAGACAGAGGTGTGCGTTAATTTGACAAGGGATCGCCGGCATACTGACTCGCCAGCTCATGTTTACTTTACGCTGCGTGTTTCGGATTTGCAAAGGAGATCACATTATTTTCTTTATTTTTCAGTCTAATTATTGTTATATATAGAGCTGTGATAGCCCAGTGGTGAGACCGAGCGACTCTTTCGAGAGGGTCACAAGTTCAAACCCCGGGTAGACACCAATGAGTTTTTAACTTATGTGTCTAATTGATAATTGCAATTTATCACACGCTTTTCGGTGAAGGAAAACATCGTGAGGAAACCGGCATATCTCTAGATAATTCTGGGGATATGTGTAACCTACCAATCCGCATTGGGGCAGCGTGGTAGGTATTAGCTCCAATCCTTCTCTCCAAAAACGGAGAGAGGAGGCCTTATACCCAGCAGTGGGATTGTGACGGGCCGTTACTTTACTTTACTTTATTGTTATATTATATTCCAAGAATTTCAAATTTCTTACCATTAGGAGGAAATTCATTGTTTTACAATTAAAAGAAATTCTTCTTCTTCTTCAATCGATGGACGTCCACTGCTGGACATACATCTCTTTCACGGAAATCCACAAAACACGATCTTATGCCGTTTGGATCCAACGGCCCTGTCCAACTTGTGGCGGTCTATCGACGCTGCGTTTTCCGGTGCGTGATCGCCATTCCTACACCTTGAGACTCCAACGCCCATGGGTTCTCCGCATTATTTGGCCCCGCCCATCGCCACTTCAGCTTCACGACACGCTGAGCGGTCGGTGACTTTGGTTCTTCTTTCTCCTCACTCCTAACCTGATCACATAGAGATACTCCGAGCATAGCTCACTCCTTTGCACGTTGAGTGACTCTGAGCTTTCTTATCAGGCTCATAGTCAGCGAAATAAATTATAATTATAAATTTTGTTTTAAATGTTAGAATTAGCCTCATAACTAAATTCTCGAACTAATTTGCTTACTCTGCAGTCTTAGCTTCATCGTAATTTGACGATTCAAAAGTGCTCGTAAAAGCTAATCTCAATAAATAATTATTTGAATATGAAATTGTTTAATTGGGATATCAATATGCAGCTACTCTTAGCGATGATGATACCAAGATGGCATCTGAGGATGATAACTTCTCTAACACCTTACTTATGAACAATTTTTTATTGTGTCACTCGTTTGTCAGAGAGACAGAGGTGCGCGTTAATTTGACAAGGGATCTCCGGCACACTGACCTACTTGCTCAAGATTACTTTGTGTTACGTGTTTTGGATTTAGAGAGCTGCTGTTCTGTAGGAAAACTTGGAGCGGCCTTCTGCGACTTAAAGTTGTCGGGGCTGCGTAAAATATTGTAGTGAGGGAAAGCTGCTAAAGAGTTCTCACAAATATGTAGTTAGTTGTTACTGCAAAACTTATATTATAGCATCTTTCGTTGTTTTTGGTATTTGAGTTTACAATAAAATTACGCAATCCATTTTAGATTTATCTATAGACAAGTTAAAATAATTATATTTAAATGTAAGAAATAAGCTTATACGTAAAACATATTGAAGAACATATGGAAGATAAAATGCTTGGATTTGAAAATCCTTTCAGTGTCATAAGACTGCGGATTGAATAATTGAAAATGTTTAAAAGATTGACCGCTGAATTTCTTGTTGGTAGCGTCATTAAATCTAACTGATCATTGGAGTAATATTGATGAAATGTACAATTGAAATGTATATTGGAATAATTAATAAGATGAAAATTCCCATTTTTCAAGCAATATAACAGAACTAACTACTTTGCTATAATCCGCACGGGTTAAGTGAATGCATGCAAAGCCAATGTGTATGAAGTAGGCAAAATCTACGCACCTTATACATGCAGGACCAGCCACCACATGCACCCCAAGGCGCAATTCACCAGCAACAACGAACACAAAAGCAGCACACACACCCACCACCACAATCTCGACGATCGTTTCGCCCCGAAACCGAAGCATCATCAGGAGGATAGGCTTCACGACAAAAATCGTACTGCGCCGCGCTACCCATACAAGCAGTCTTAAATAGTTCAACTCCCACCAATACCCTCCCCTCCGAACACATGCAGCAAAACGGAATTAGATACATTTACTTGCTCGTTAATTAAGTGACCATTGTTATTTTTTATTATCTCAAGTTGCTCTAACGTATTGAGACGGAGTCCCTTATCACAAGTGTGGAGAATATGAAATGAATGGCCATTAGGCACTTTATGACCGCTTTCTAGCAAATGTTTTGCAAAATTAGAATTTTGTGTTTTATTATTCCTAAACGCAGCCATATGTTCCCGGAATCGAACCGCAAAACTTCGGCCAGTCTGACCCACATATGTACCGTTGCACTCAGGACAATCTATTTTATAAACCCCAGATTTTTTACCCTTATCTAATGTATCTTTATTTTTACACAACAAACTACGAAGCGATTGGTTAGTTTTAAAAGAGAGTTTAGTACCCGATTTTAATATGGAATTCCGCAAAGTAACGCCTGCTTCTATAAATCCCATTTTTCCTTTGGTAACAAGAAATAAATAGCGAATACAGCAGTGCTATACATAATTGTATTATTAATAATATAATGTTGTAAAACATAAAAAAGGGTTATAAATATGGTTTGGACAGTCTGATCTTTATTACCTCCATGTTTATTTCTTATACCGCCATCAGTGGGTTTGCGGTTTTGCCGATTTACAGCATTTAAAGCGAGTTGGTGGGGAAGTCATTTGAGAAAACAAACTGGGATTAGGATACACCCCAGACATAGTACGAAGAACTGATAGCCAGTGGGGACTTAAAGTGCTGACCGCGAACTGGAAATGCAGTACTAGTAGATCATTTTCTAGATTTATCAAAGTCAATTTTTTGCATTAAAATGGTGAATGGATGAAATGAATACAAATGGCATCAAAATAATATGAAGCGGAAATCTCTTGAAGACTTCATTGACTGATGAATTAGAAAGAGGATATCTAAGGTTGAAGAATTTTTCATTTAAACGAAGCAGGATTATTTATTTAATTAAATTTAAATCTAAAAACAACGATAATTTTAAATTACGATAGAACTTTCTATAAAGCGTCATTAGAATATTAAAGACTTTCCGAAATAATATTACGTAGTCTTTAACACTTTTCATTACAGACGAAGTTCTGAAGGCGCCGTTATACAATGAGATCGGAGTGATTTCTCCTAAGGAAATCGCGCTTGAAGGGAAGCAACAAAAAATAATGTCGCTTCAAATTGAATCATTTGTAATATTCTTTCCTGATTTTCTTTTGCCTCTGTGTAGGCCTTTCAGAAACCATTGAGTTAAATATTGCTAGAATAGACATGTCTTTATTCGATAGGTTTCCTTAAATTGTTTTTTTCTTTTACTGAGAGACAACTTGTCTTGTGGTGTGACAAAAAAAACGATTTTGAATTCTGTACTTAAAGATTACCGTCCCATATATATCAATAACATATAACATTAAAGGAAAAGTTATATAACGTATACAAATAAAATAGTCTTACAATAACTAAATATATTTTAACGCTTTTTTTTCGTAACGATGACTACTTGTAATACCCTACCGCAAATTATTTTGTTTCTGAAAACTCCATTGTCTTATTTATTAGAAAAATATTTAAAAAAAATGATAGAGACTCTGCAAATGTTCAATGATTGACAATTTAGAAAAAGTCAGATTTTTAAATCTGACTTGCTGCATCAAAAACACTGTATCTACTTTATGTCTGTCTCTTCCTGAAGAATTAAGTGCAAGTTCTTAACATTTTTCTTTTGGGGAAACTCATTTAACGATAATCAACCGTTTTCTAAAATCGCGACGTCCCACAGTCGGCTTAGGAGAAATTTTTCGGGTCCGTTTTTATCATTAATTCGTAGTTGAAATTAAATAATCGTAATCATGCTTTAAAGTTTTTTATTTTTATGGAATTAGATGGCAAACTAGCGTGAGGTTTATCTCAAGTAATCACTGCCGCCCACGGCCTCTTATATTGAATATTTTTGTTGTTTCGTCGAATGGGCACTTTAGATACGTTTTTCTTTAATTACTTAAGGTAATTCTTTAATTACTTCTTTTTTTACTACTTAGACTTGTACTTGTTTGCCAATTATTTATTTTGAATTCTGTGACAAATATCAATAGCAAATATCGCATTAATTTTAGACTTCATAGATACTGCGGTAATCTTTTACTGTATATATACGTGTGTGTCATAATTACGTTGTACAGTATGCACTCTACATATATAGCATCTACGAACATCAGTATACATTTCATTTAAGACTTGAATCTAAATTTAAAAAATCAATAATTTTAAAATTTATATTTTTTATTTATATTTAATGTCTTTGACATACAATTGATTTTATTTATATTTTTTGTGGAAACCACACATTATTCACTCAGTCCAAAAATGCAGCACCAATATCTACACTATTTGTTTTTAATATACAGTCTATCCATCAAAGCCACAAAATTTCGACGTGCGGTCTCTCTAAACACGAACAAAGCGCTTGACTTTCAACTCTTGTCCGTTCAAAGGCAAATAAAACAGTCATTCTACAGTGAAATGGGGTCGGACATGTTACTGCACTCGTTGGTATGCGGGGGTCTATTTGAACCCCCCTTTACAGGAGTTCCCGAGCGACGTCACGCGCGATATCAAACTGCAGAAATCACGCAAAAGGAACACGCGACAACGGACAAGAATTCCTTACCAATATCGTAGACAAACATATTCAAACCGTTCGTAACCGTTAATAATATTTCATTTGCGTCTTTTCTATGTATTACTGAATGAAAGGGTAATCAAAACGAGTAACGTATTGCTTAATGTATTTTAGATGTTAGATTGCATTTCATAGTAGCATGGTTTCGTTAACGGCTCAGTGCGACATGTCAATAGTACTGTTTATTTTTAAAGCGCCTTCTTATCTAATAAAACTGGAATAATAACTCACCGTAGACAATGTGTATCACGCAACTTGCGGCATATCAGCATCGGTATGCAAATGTTATTGTTCTTTAACACATAAAGGGGCGTTGCTGACGTGTTTTACGAAGTGCTAATGAGGTAAGTGTGGAATTATAATTCGTATTAAAATTCGTTTTTGATTGCGTGACGTTTGTTTGTTTACCGAAATGATTACGCGTATGTGTCGTAGGAAAACACGCATATAGAATAGGAGATAGGTTAGGCTTTTAGTTAAATCGAATAGAAATATCTGAAAACTCAGAAGTAGCTATAATTAGCGTGGAATGGATTAGCCGGAGCGATTCTTTCATCAATCAGAACAATACAGTATACAAATACAAAGTAAAATTAATATTTTTTTTAATATATTTTTTTTTAATTTTATGTTGAGCTCTGGCTGTAAGCATTATCACACATTGGCAATTATTGTTCATTTATTGAATAATATTAATCTCCTTATAGCTAACTTATGGAGTTCTACATAGGCCTCTTTGAGAGATTTTAGTTCAAGGTAATTTTGAATACTCCTTCAACATTTTTCGTTTTTATTTGTTTGTCTACTGAATTTTCCTTCACTTTGTAATTCCATTGTTCATCAACGGCTCTTCTTTGAATTCTGCTTTTGGTCACTCTAGTGTTATGGCTCGTCAACATCAGATAGGTATCTTATGAAGCTTCTCATTTCTAATTTGGAACCGCAAGACATTTGAAACAGTTCTTTGCTACCGCAAAGAACCTTCTGTGGTAATATGGAGCAGTTAACTTTGTACTTCTTTTGCGTCCTTAGTCCAGAAAATATAGCATATGATATCTCGAGTTACATTCGTCGAGCGAAGTATTTTAGACCTTGCCTAAATAATATGGTGTCTATATTAACCAAATTTAACTATTAGTTTAAGACATTAATTACTACAATTGATTCCGCTGTGGTGCACAGAGATCTATGCTTTACTATAGCAGTAGCCAATATGGTTGATTGTTGACATGCATTGTTATGTAAATGATCATACAAACAGCTTCCACGTCCTGCTTATAACAATAGTCAACGGTAGCAATGCTATGTTAATTATACCACTGTATCATGGATTGGTTATAAGACTGATTAAGTGAAATATATATATAAGTTAAATTATATATAATATTTGAATAGAGCAAGGAGTTTCAATGATTTACGGTGGAAGTCAACATTTCTCTTCTATGAAATTTCATGCCATAATGATGAAGTGTATCGACTATAATTGAATAACCGCCGCGTGGTATCGGGCTGAGTGAAATAGGCCACCCTCTTTCTTACCGAGGTGTCGTAAAAGGCGACTAAGGTAAATAATTTATAGAAGCAGCCGTTACTTTGCGGAATTCCATATTACAGGCACTATAACAAAACTACTTCGCTATAATCCGCACGGGTTAAGCGAATGCATGCAAAGCTAATGTGTATGAAGCTGGCAAAATCTACTAACCTTATACATGCAGGACAGGACAAAATTGTAATGCCAAAATTTTAATCCCATTACGATTTTATCGTGGAGCCTATCCTCCTGATGATTGCTTCGGTTTCGGAGCGAAACAACCGTCGAGATTGTTGGTTGTTGTTGTTGGTCGTTGGTCGGTTGGTGGGTGTGTGTTCTGCTTGTATGCTTTGTTGCTGGTGGAGGAGCCTTGGGGTGCGTGTGGTGGCCTGTCCTGCATGTATAAGGTTGGTAGATTTTGCCTGCTTCATACACATTAGCTTTGCATGCATTCGCTTAACCCGTGCGGATTATAGCGAAGTAGTTTTGTTATAGTGCGACTAAGGTAAATTAACGTCAGGCAGGCGGCCGGTCGTAAAATACCTAGCCAAATCATGTGACATAAAAAAATATATATAAACTATCTTTTTACTTTTGGTTCGAAGTTAACAGTACAAGCTATATCTATATTAAATTACACGCTACTACTATACAAATCATGTCCACGTGAAATGGTCCCAAGAATGCTGGCAGCGTTGCCGCGTTAAATCGCTAAGCTGATTCTTTGTGCGAAAAAGGAGCCAGCCCTCTTGTCATCCGAAGAGGCGATGAACCGAGGTTTTAGAACGGATAAAATTCTTTGGCACTTTGGTTCCATGGCCCTAGGGTCTCAACTGCAAACGGCACAAATATATAACTCTCAACGAGAGATGCATACTTTCGCCGCTTGCCGGATTCGGCCATTTCCGTCGCAGCTCCAGGTCGCAGCTTGACACCGTTTCCCTGATATGGGAACAACATGTTTAAACATGTTGTGCCGACTTTAAGTGGAAGAGTGGGATAAGGGCAGGAGAATGATGATGAATGATGAATGACTATAATTGAATAAAAGGTCAAGCACGTTCTCTATGTAAGAATATAAATAGTAGTACTTTAGATATCTAGAGATTCTATGTGCAAAAAATAGTGTGCAACGGTCTGAAAGAAGTGGAGGAATAGTGAAAAGAGCTACCAAAGTAGATGACCACTCTGTCAACAATGCTACGTGTTAGAAGAAATGTTCAGATGAATTCAAAGATAATAAGTTAAAAGTTAAGATGAACCTGCGTGTTTGGATAAAATATCCGCAATAACTTCAGTTTTTGCTATTTTCTTGACTTTGAAGATTTTTATATTAATATTATAAGTAGAGATAAAAATGCTTTTAAAAATATTTTGACAATATTTAATGTCAATACTGTCAACCATTGAAGAATACCCGCGTCTGGCCAATCCTAGCAACAGTTATGCTTATCAAAAATATAGATTGTCACCGGGACTGGACCAGTATCCAAGATTTTAGCTAAATCGGTCACCGGGAAGTGGGTCAGATTTAGCTTACAAGATTCATTACCTTCAATGTATGTAACATCATCATTCTCCTGCCCTATCCCACTCTAAGTGGGGTCGGCACAACATCTTACAAACATGTTGTCACATGATTTGGCTGCGTATTTTACGCCCGGCCGCCTGCCTGACGTCAACTTACCTTAGCCGCCTTTTACGACACCTCGGTAAGAAATGAGGGTGGTCTATTCTATGCAGCCGGATACCACCCGGCACATACCTTAGTCGCCTCTTACGACACCTCGGTAAGAAAGGAGGGTGGGTCTATTCTATGCCGGATACCACACGGCGACTTCAATGTATGTAACATTGCAAGTTAAATAAAAGCTTTTAATAAATGCGATAGTTTGTCTGTCTTACGCTTTTGCGGGTATATCGACTTTGCTGACATTGAAAAACAACTTGTTCGATTGAAGCTTAATATCGGGCTAACGTATAATGTGAATTACCGTCGACACTAGCAGAGTGATTTGCGATTAATTTGCGCTGTACATGCCTTAAAGAAAAATAAAAATAATAGTTAATTAACGTTTTTCTTCTGGGAACTACAAAAACACACTGTACATAAAGTAATAAAAAATGTTCTACAGTTACGAGTAAGTTAAGATGAACGAAGTCGCAGTGACAAATACTTTGATATAAATAAATGAAACTACCCTTAAGTGAAACCTTCGAAACTAATCGGATTTTACAACTTTTTACGGAGTTTTGGAAGGTCGCCTACCCTATCATAAAATAGAATGTTAAAAAAAATATGCATACTACTAATTGAATAAAAAATAAAGCCTTTATATCGCTTTATCATGGATTATAAACAACGCCATGAATTTGCTTTCTAATGGTTTTCCGTCATAGAAATGAAACGCTTTTTTGTGTTAGACTAACCCCCGGTAATTTAAATTGGGGTAAAACGATACATTTTCACGTCCGATGCAAAGGGATTATCACACTGCAAGCGTTTAAATCAGACAAGCTATATTTGCAACTTCATTTGTGGCAACTGAATTGTTAAAATACCCACAATTTTCCTTTTTCTAAAATAATACTGGCAATTTCAAAATCAATATGCTAGTCCGGTATGTAAGGTTTATTTGTATTTAATTTCATTAATATTGCTTCAGTGTTAATTCAAAGTTGTAAATTTTGATAGTGTGCTACTAAATTATAAAATTTTCTCTTTTATAGAAGAAAGTTATCACTTCCTCACGATATATTAAATTTTATGCTAATATTATTTAAAGAATAAGTGGAAATCTATAATAAAAATGTAATGGTATCATTATTTTTCTAAATTCCGTGATGAAAGAAAATCTATGTAATGTAAAAAGTTGAGTGTGCACATTCACTTTTACAATCTCAGCAATCTTTTCGTCCCGTTACCGTTATCTGAAGAAAGATTCTGTTACAGGACTGGAAATCCAAGAGAATCCAAAAGATTCTGTACTCTGTAAACCTTGGTTGGTGATTAATTCACCAATCAAGGTGCGTCTCAAACGCTTGTAGTGTGAAAGGACATAATGTTGAATCTACGCACGTAACTGTTATCCCGGGCTCTCCCTCCAACCGTTAAATAACCAGTGGAATTCGAGGTCATTATTGAGTTAGTAATATTTTTTGTTTTAATAATCTCTAACAAACATTCCTGCTTAGTTTCTCCTCCTTCCTACATACTAAAAAATATATATATGTACTTAATTTTGCATGTTTGTATGTGTCGTTATTCATTCTCCTGTACTTATCCCATTCTAAACGGTGTCAGCATAACATGTTTTAAGTATGTTGATACATGTTTTGTGCTAGTTAGTTTACGACTGACATCAACTTACCTTAGCCTCGTTTTAAGACGCCTCAGTAAGAAATGAGGGTGTTCTATTCTACTCAACCGGATACCACTCGGTGATCAACTTACCTTAGTCGCCTTTTACGATACCTCAGTAAGAAATAAGGGTGTTCGATACTACTCAGCTAGATTCCACACAGTGACTCAACTTACTTTAGTCTCCTTTTACGACGCCTCAGTAAGAAATGAGGGTGGTCTATTCTATTGAACCGGATACCACTCGGTTGATCAACTTACCTTAGTCGCCTTTTACGACACCTCGGTAAAAAATGAGGGTGGTTGATTCTACTCAGCCAGATACCACACGGTGGACGGGGACGGGCGGTGGTTATGTCGGACTCGCACCGACTAAAACGACCTGTATGCTCCACCACGCTACTGACGGCAGGGGCAGGGTACCTTATTTGACCCCATCCCCACCAGCAGCAACTCTGATCCCAGAGACAGCAACTCTGATCCCAGAGACAGCAACTCTGATCTCAGAGTTGCTGTCCTCCTCTGGGTGGGGACCCCTCAAAAGAGAAGCCCCCTTCCGCTAACCGGTGCATCGGGAGCACCAGATGCACCGACCGCCTCGGGGACCTATAGGTCAGGCGTCCGATTAACCCCGTTCGAAGCGCCCGAAAGGTCCCCTGTCAGGGCGGCAGACGATGGGCTTAGGCAAGTCGCTACACCCGGACTCGCCAGCAGTAGATTGGTCCAGAACACGAGGTCCCGGAACCGCTCCGCCGCCTCCCTCCGCCAGTCAGAGCAGAAGGAGGCCATCGCTGCTCGCGATCGCTCCCTGCCCACCGTGCCTGGAATCGCACGTTCGACAAGGAGAGACCGCTCCCCACCTGTGTCACGAGCTCCGCCTGCTGGACCGTCCAATTAGGATAGCCCGTCCGCAAGAAGAGGCAGCGCCTACTCCTCGGCACCGCATTCGCGACACTCACCGGACGCTCGCATCGGGCCACCAGCCGTACACTCACGCCGGGCCACCGTCCCCAGACACCCCCCGAACTACAACACGTCCGGAAAGCACCCGTGTCAGGCGGAAGGTAGGGGCCCCAACCCACCGGGTAATTTTTTATAGAAGTTGTCTTTCTCGCAGCCCGATGGTCCCCGCTCCCGTTGCCGGGTTTACGGGCTTCGCCAGTCCGTTCGCCAAGCCCAAAGGAATGTAATCCGCAACATTCCAAGGACCTGCCCAGGGTGCGCCACGAGGAGGCCGACCGACATTGGCACCCCAACGGTGAGTCAACTTTCTTTAGTCTCCTTTTACGACGTCTCAGTAAGAAATAAGCGTGGTCTATTCTACTCAGATACCACACGGCGGGTGTATGTGTCATAATATTAATCATAATCTTTAAATATATAAGAAAAAGTCGAACATTATGCCTGAATGTACGCTCGCTTAATTTCGACCGCGGCTTAATTTTTCATCTCATTCTTATTTTATTTGTGTTTTCGCTATCAGTTTTATAAACAATCACCAACTATTATTCAAGATTTATTAAAACAATTGTAAATATAAATGATTTCGTAATCGACAGCCTTAAATGGCACAAAATTTAAACATAAGTATAGTACCCGGCATTAAATAATGCACATAGATGTTTACAACGAAACAGCCGCCAAGTTCGGTTTCGTAGACCGCTGTCACTGTCACACACGGGGTCCTCTGTCTGTGCGACAGAGACAATGCTCTATGAAGCAGAATCTAGCCGATTTCTCTCTCTAAGCCTCGATGTGCATTATTTATTGCCGGGTACTATATATCATGACTGAGTTATGATCGGATTTATGAGCTATTTTTCTCATAGTACCCCCCTTTCCCGCAGGTCGTTAACGACATGCCTATTGTAATTAACGGTAAGCAATTAACATGAAACTGTTATGCATTATGGTTATTGTAATCCTTATAAATAAATGTCCTATAAAATATAAAGCTAAGTCTACACTATTATATAAATAAGTTATGAAAGTTATTGTTAGATGGTGAGAGTGCCTAACTCTTATCAGCAGGCCTACCATGAACTCTTATTGCGACTCAATTGAGGACGTAAACGAAATTGTTTTGCTGTTTCATACCATGACGTCTTTAAGTCGTTGCCTAATGAGCGTCCAGATTTCGTCCTAAGAACATGTGAGTAAATGAGACAGAATTATGTATAGTTCATATAACGTTATCCTTTTCAAAAATTACGTCCCCAATGCAATTCACACTTCATAGTACGAAAAGAAAGCGATTCGCGGTCGTCGTTTACGTCTTCAATTAAGTCGCAATAAGAGTTCATGGTAGGCCTGCAGATAGTAGCAGGTTTGAGTCTGGTTTGTGATTTGCATAAAAACTTATTAAATATACAGATACTACAAATATTATGTGTCTATTTTACTGTCTTCCTGACATTTACGCATTAACGGCTAAACCGATGGACTAATTATTAATAGCTGAAGTTTAATAATCATAACAGCATAATCGGATAACATAAACAAATAGAAAAAAAAAAGTTCGCGATTTTTTTAAGAACTGAAACATACCTACAGGAATGTTATTGCGGGCATTTTAAAAGCAAAGTCGCGCGTACTCCTAGTCAAGAAAATATCTACCACTTTTTGTTCCAGGAATACATAAAAATTTCTGAGATCTGAAATGGTGGCTTAACTTTAGTGTAAGACAGATTATGCCAAGCATTTAATTTCCACACAATATTACAATGCTAATTTTCTATAACAATGTTTCAAACTAAAGAACCAACATAACCGAAGAAGTTGCCTTATATACCAGTCAGTTCGCTTCGAAGCTCCGGGGAAAATGCCAACAATGAATGAAGGCAAGGAAAAATGGACTTGGATAATGTTCAACTTTTGTCTAAAAGCGACTTAAAAACGGTATTGCGTATTCCGCCCACTGTCACATTACTGGGCGGGCGGCGATATAAAACAATAAGCTTTCATTACTAAGCGATGCTTTATGCTTCGTTAACACGCGAGTTTTACGAACTAAACGAATTTAATACGAATTTGAACCCTATTTACTATGAAATAGAGTTTAAATGCTTTTTGTTTGCTTATAGCATGAATAGGATACAAATTTTATATTTTATCGTGTTTCAATACTGATAAAGTTCAAAATATGTTTGGCTTAGGGGTTTTAGAAGATGGCCTCTTTTGATCGTGGCCCGGAACGAGCAAGCAAATTTGTCGATTAATAGAGCTAATCGTATCGCTGATTTGAATACTCGTAAAGATACAAACATATCTGTAAAAGTCCAACGGTGACCCCGTGCAACTCTCTTGCAAAACCGAAGGGCGGGCACCAATTAATTTTCCTGTTAAAACTTATGATTCTAATCGATAACTGCAATTTATCACCCCTATTTCGGTCTAGGATAAAAATCGTGAGTAAACCTGTATATCTATAGAGAATTCTGAGGATACGTTAACCTACCATTCCCCCATTGGAGAGCGTTATGTTTCTTAGCTCCGATCCGCTTGTAAATGTGTTCAAAACACTAGAAATTACGTGCTAGTTGTTAATTAGTAAATATATATATATAGGACATACGATTCCACTAAGTATTTAAAATTTTGAGGAAGAGGCGAGTCATCGTTTGCGATAAAGGGAGATATTTTCCATTCTGAACTGGTTCTGAATGTTGCTCTTAGCGAGAATAGCCAGCAAGAAACTCGGCGGTGAATCTTTTAAATATTTTCAATTATATATTATTAAACCGCAGTCTTGTATGAAGCTGAAAGGATTTTCAAATCCAGGCATTTTTATCTTCCAAAAAATCATCAATTTTGTAATATGCTTTACGTATAAGGATATTTCTTATACTTTGTTTAAACCGTTCTATAGACTGGTCTAGTATCAAATCAAGTACTGCATCTTATCAAGCATACAACATATAACAAACTTCAACCATATTGTAGAGTACCATCCAAACTTTACGGGATCCGTAGCGACGATCAGTTACCCCTTTCCGAGGGCTTTAAGAGATTAAGGCCATTAAACTTTTATGAACACCCTTGTCAGTAGAACGGCAGTACCTACAGGACTATCTGAGTTAGAGCATTCATATTTCGACGAAGTTCCTCCTTGGAGATATGATAATGTCAGATACCGTATAAAACTTTTGATCTCTTTATGAAAGTTTGGCTTTTATGCAAAATTTTATAAGGATATCAACAGAAAAACACTTAAATAGGGATTTGTTCATCCCATTAATTTCTTTTTGTGATAGTTTTATCTCGTGACTTACTAAAGTTTATATCTGTTAAATGCTTATTAAATGATTATTATATTTATGATACTACATACTTAAAAAGTAAAGTAAAGTAGCGGCCTGTTACAATCCCACTGCTGGGAATAGGCCTCCTCTTTCCATTTCTGGAGAGAAGGGTTGGAGCTAAGACCTACCACGCTGCTCCAATGCGGATTGGTAGGTTACACATATGTATCTCCAGAATTCTCTGGAGATATGCAGGTTTCCTCACGATGTTTTCCTTCACCGAAAAGCGTGTGATAAATTGCAATTATCAATTAGACACATGAGTTCTAATAGAAAAACTCATTGGTGCCTGCCCGGGTTCAAACTCGTGTTCCCCTCGAAAGAGTCGCACGGTCTCGCCGCTGGGCTATCACAGCTCTTAATACATACTTATAAACATTTATTCATAAATCTTATTATAATGTTGAAGAATACGTTGATGATAAAGAACCTTGGATTTAATACTTTAGATTATGTAGTAATTTTTCATTTGTTAAACATTTATATATATGTTTAATATATATATGTATTTATTTTTATTTATATATATGTATGAAATAAATATGTTTGAAAAGACTGACCGCCGGGTTTCTTTCTAGTTATTCTCGGTCAGAGCACCTTTCCCATCAAGGCTTCATTGTAATTTGTCGTGTAATTTGACGATTCAATAGTTCTTCAAAGTTTTGAATAAAGCATTATTGGAATTTTAATAGTCTTGTTTTTTTATGCCTAACAGTAGATTGGTGAGTTTTATGAATAGGAACCAACCGTATAAACAAAATTTACTTTCGCATTTAACTTTCAGCTATCAAATAAACTAAAGAACACTCTTCATTGATTCTTTCCGGTTCCGACACATGTTGGTAAAACAAAAATTGATGGGTTGTAAAAATCAAACAATCAAAGTAACGAAATATGAATTACATAAATAATAAATAAATATCATATATATGACAACTACCTGTGCTTGCAACTTCGCTCGCGTAGACATCAGCATCTCACATAGTTTCTTCTACGTAAATCCCACGAGAGTTTTAAAAATTTAAAAATCAGTTCTATAGATGTAGAGAAAATCGAACACATTTTTCGGGACTTTGTCTTATATTGTGTTAATAGAAAAGTAATAATAAAATTATTTTTTATTTAGAGATTTTGATGATGATTTTTCTGTAGAGATTTCGGAGGTGGTTGTGTGTATTGCTTGTGTGCAATGATGTTGGCGGAGGAGTCATGGGATGCATGTGGTGACTTGTCCTGCAAGGTCCTGTAAGGTTCGTGAATTTTGCCTGCTTCATACACATTAGCATTGCATGCATTCGCACAACGCACAACACACGCGGATTATAGCAAAGTAGTTCTGTTATAGTTTCTATAATATGGAATTCCGCAAAGTAACGCCTGCTTTTATAAATCAAATAGCACAAAATTTTATTTGCCTCCCTATTTCTAAACACAAATAGCTGCAATTCTTCGTGGACATGCAACATAATTGCTAACAAAGCGTTTCGTTCACAAAGGTTCTTTTAATTCAGCACGTCTACACGATAGCTAAATATACAAAGGCCGTTCACTATTCTCCCATTTACAAAGAAATTTCTCAAAGAAAATCACTATTCCCCCATTTTAGTTCGATATTATAGGATGTGATTATACGGGCGCCCCTAGCAATAGTCTTATTACTATACCGTTTTATAATAAATTGTTTCACAGAGCTTGTAGCACTCGCCTTTATTTGTGGTCTCTTGCTATCATCCTGATATATCCCAGAAGGCTCGAGAAGAGCAGGAATGTCGATGGTGGCAAGAGCTCTTTTGATGGCGTCATGAAGAGAAACACGGCAGAAAAGCCTACTAGAGCTCCTATGGCATGAAAGAAGGCGAAGTCACCAGAAGAGGCGAAAAAAAAAATTAATTATGTAATAATAAGTAATTTTTTATGTATATATAAATATATTATAAATTTGAATAGCCTTGATCGCCAAAAGAACGTGGTAATATAACATTGACATAACAAAGTCCAAAAAGATTTATTGTTTTTCTAGGGTGTTATAGAAAACTAAAGCTCCCACAACAAAACGACTAGTCAAGTTATAGTGTCAGATCAAACGGACTTTTTGTGCCATTACACAAACATAATTAGCATGGTTTCAAAAGTCCTGACGTTTACGGACGAATATTGCGAAATTAATTAACAGGTTGCAAATGAAACAGCGAGTTCATTTTCCGGACTATATAATTCCGTTATAAATTTACCATGATTAATGGGGATCGTAAATGATGTGTTTACATTGTCATCATTTATCGGGAATAATGTTAGAAGTGTTATCCATAACCGAGGTATAAGAATGCATAAATATAATTTGTAGTTTGCCGTGTGGTATTCGGCTGCGTAGAATAGACCACCCTCATTTTTTGCCGAGTTGTCGTAAAAGGGCGACTAAGGTAAGTTGACCTATCGTCTGGTACCAGTTGATAAAATAGACCATCCTCTTTCTTACCAAGGTGTCTTAAAAGGCGACTAAGGTGAGTTGACCCACCGTGTAGTATCCGGTTGAGTAGAATAGACCAACCTCATTTCTTATCGACGTGTCGTAAAAGGCGACTAAGGCAAGTTGACCCCACAGTGTAGTATCCGGTTGAGTAGAATAGACCACCCTCTTTCTTACCGAGGGGTCGTATAACAAAATACGGCTAAGGTAAGTTGACGTCAGGCAGGCGACCGGTTATAAAATACGTAGCCGAATCATGGGACATGTTTATAACATGTTATGCCGACCACGTTTAAAGTGGGATAAGGGCAGGAGGATGGTGATGATAATGAATATAATATGTAGTTTCGAATTACAAATCTGTATCTAACTTAGTCATCTATTATTATCTATACTTATTATAAAACAAATTCCCCAAAAGCTGTACGTTTGTAAGTGATCGATCTTATTAAAATCTACTGAGCAAGTTTTTGTGCGGTTTCTACTAAAAGATATTACAATTCTTTGGGAAGTTTTAGATTAATAGTACGTTACGGTTTTATGTAAATTGTGTTGAAGAGGTACCGCGGTTTTAAAAACTTGCCTGTTGGGAGCTTAAGTAGCGTGCACCGCGTAAACCAACAGACACAGGCTAGAGTAGTGTTCTAAAGAATTGTATGTCTACAAAAATACTACAGAAAGTTTCCGACAACACGTCTCTATCTCTTATGGTTAACTTACAATAAATGTTGTTATGGTACACTACGTACATAATTTAATTGCGATTGCTAACGATATAAGAGCAGAGAGCTATTTAATAAACTTGTTTTTTTTTATTGTCCATATTCTATATTGTTTATGATAATTTATGGAGTCGGCGAAATTTTAATACATATTATCTTTACGTGTATCCCGCATTTTTATATAATTAAAATTTTTAAGAACTTAAAGTTACTCCGAGTAAGCATTCTATGCATATATGGATATTTCATTACCGCTCAATGAGTAACGGCTGTAACAAGTAAAATCAAGGGCTGTTAAGCCCAGCGGTATGACCATGTGACTATCTCGGACTCAGGATCACGGGTTCAAACCCTGGGCACCGACGAGTTTTTTTATTAAACTTATGTGTTGAATTTGGACTCGCTTTTCGGTGAAGGAAATACTTGTGAGGAAACCTTTAGAGCATCCTGGTGATATCTGTAACCTACCAATCCCCGTTGGAGCAGCGTTGTAGGTCTTAGTTTGAGACCTTCTCTCCAAAATGAATAGAGGAGGCCTATATGCAGCAATGTGATAGTTAGAGATCATTACTTTACTCTAAGTAACCGCTAGAACGTATAAAGTGTCAGCATACCAATTTTATTACCTTGGAAATTGGCGGTTCGAATTACTGTAGTCTCTACTCAAATAATTTAATTCCAAATCCAAAATATTTATATTGCTATATTATTCCAATACAATTTATATATATTGGATTGTCAGGAACTTTCATTTGTATACAGATGCACGTTGGACTTCATAATGAATTGCCCATTTTCCACGACCCAAATAATGTTGATTGAATTCTGTGATAAATTATCGTTTAACGAATAATCGTATTTATAGTCGTAAATGTTTAATTTTTTTTTACTCTATAAATTGCCTATGAGCCGCTTTAAGCTTAGTTTGAGTAAAATTTATAAAGCATTGTTGCCGGCAACTGTGCGTCAATTTAGCGTTAAAGTATCCTCAGGGATGTTGTTAATGTGTTAGAAAGAGCGGTAATTTTTTAATATCTTATTTGTAAGCCTGGCGTATAAGTTTTAATTGTATCAAATTTAATTAATAAAAGGCTCGGAGGATAAGCCGTGAAAGCACATACAACATACAAACAGATAGAGTTACGCGACCGTGACCTTTTTGAAGTCATCTATCAACGCCATAAGTTGTCAGTGCCACATCTTGGAACTCGAAAATCTATCATTTCTCTTTCCTATGTGCCTAATCAGTTATCACTTGAGCGTCGTAAGCACGCTGAGTTATATCGGTAATTAAGATTTTTCTATGAATCTTTTCCTTCGTGATCAAGTAGATATGCTCCAATCGTAGCTTGTTTTATTGCCTCACCAAGTGTCAAAATACACATAATTTGGAAATCGTAATAGTTTTTAGGTACAGATATAATAATTCTAAACTCGCCTCACTATCAAGTGTCGAAAATACACATAGTTTGGAGATTGTAATAGTCTTTAGGTACAGAGATAATTCTTAACATAATATTATTGTGAATTTATTGCGTAATGTAAATACACCTTCTTAAAACTTCTCTTAACGGAAATCAAACGGTTTTAAATTATAAATCGCGTGTATGGCTATCTTTTGTAAATAAAGTAACAATCACACCTTCACGATTAAGTCAACTATGGTCTTAATACAGAAGCATGCAAAAGGATGTTACCAAGCGAACAAAATAAATTGCGATACGCGGAGGCGTGGTCCCTCGTCTCTCAACGTCACTTCATCTACCCTTTAATTAACTTTTTGCACATTTCACTTGTGAACTGGACGCATAAATTATATGAGTAAGATAGGAAAGTATCAAGCATTGAAATATACAATTGGTTTTCGTTTTACGTGGCTTTATTAATCATATTGACCCTTGACGATTCAGAAGTGTTTGAAAGAGCTTATTTGAATAAAGTTTATTATTTGTTAATTAAAGTTATTTATTATAATTTGATTTGATTACGACATTTTTATTTTTTAAGACGATGTATCTTTTAATCGCTTCTGCTAGATCTTTCGACAATAACGTTATACTTTTATGATTGCTGGTTTTGGTTATTTGGTTACAAACCATAATAACAGTTCAAAATTTCTAGTTCTATATAAAGAACTCATTTTTGTGTCATTTCTGATGTAATTGGGTCGTGGATTCTCGGACATGCAACTATCTTTTCATCATGTGCGAAAAAATTCTGCTGCATATTTTTGAAGAATTCCGGGGATGTTTGTGTGATCTGGCTGAGCTGTATTTTAAGTCACAATCTTCTAAAAAGTAAGTAAAGATCTTAGCCCAGCATGTGGATAATTATTGACCGCATTTTTTTATTTTAATTATTATATAACTTATTAATTTTTTATAATTTATTATATAATTAATTATTATATAGTTTATATTATTCACAATTTCAAACATATTTGTACGCCGTGTAGTATCCGGCAAAATAGAATAGACCACCCTCATTTCTTACCGAGGTGTCGTAAAAGGCGACTAAGGTAAGTTGACGTCAAGCAGGCGGCCGGTCGTCAAATACGTAGCCAAATCATGTGACAATATGTTTGTGGGATAAGGACAGGAGAATGATGTACACACAGACAGAGTACCTGCTTGAATGAATCCAATAAGTTGTATTAAATATTTAGATCGCAGTACTTCAAATTATGTTTCAAAACTCAATAACACATATTTTCGAAATCTCATATAGATATCGTCTCAAACGTGTATCGATAGGAACTGTCTGCAAACTTTGTGTCTAACGTACTTCACGAGGGGATTCGGAAAGTTTGCTCATTCAATGGAACCAATTTCCTACATTTCCGACATCGATACTACCATTGGAAACTAGTTGGGAATTAATAGTAGGCTGTCTGAATACAGAAAACGTTATACAATAAGAATTTGTAGGTTTTTATTGCATAACGCTAGAACAAAACTGTATCCATAAAACTAAATTATTTTCTACAATTTAACATACCTACTTTTTTTACATGAGTTCTATTTATTTTGAATCTCGTATACTGTCTTTTTAATCTGTTACTAAATTATAATTTTTTTAATATATTTCTTTAGCTAAAAGTAAAGAGAAAAAAATCTTTGAGCAAGCGATGAACGATTTCTTATAACTGCAGTAAGTCTTTGCCTGACCAGAAATGTGAAAATCCGTATAGGATTTGATATTCTCAATATACTTACAACTCATCCTGTCGCTATTATATGTAGATCATAGTGGGAAAAATCTCTAAGCGATAGGTTCCATAGACATTGAAATGGCAATCCCCACTTGGTCCATCCCCTGTTAGTTGATGAAATGACCTTGAATACCCAAATTCAAAATATTATAGTTATATATAGTTTATTTAGTATTTTTGAATTGTTAAATATGATTTAAGAAGCTACCAGTGTGAAAAAAGGTTGTCAAAAAAGATCTTGAAGAACCGTGGTTACAATTAACAAACAATAGTTTGCGCGGAATTCCCATGACTTACTTGTATGTTTAGTAGTGAAGTTTTAACCATGCAAGAAGAAGAAGAAAATAATTGTGAAGTTAAATAAATTATAATAACGAATACGAAAATACCAGACTATATAGTGTTGTTTATTTTTCATTTTCTAAAAGTACTGAAGCTAAGTTACCAGAGCGGAATACGCGCCAGTTGGTGTTGCCAAAAATACAACTGAATTGGTATGAGATTACGCCTACTGAAGAGATATTGGGTTTTATTATGTTGTGCGGTGAGATCTTGGATTTATTTTGCTAGAGTCTGGGGCGTTGCCAATGTTCAGTCAGTAGGAGGGGTTCGTAATTTATTCTCTACTCTCCAGTCTAATAGCATACACGAAATTGTCTGTAAATTTTTGTGTTAGTTTTAATATTAGAGAGCAACTTTATCGAAGCTGCACCTGATTGGTGTTCAAATCAAATCATAATGACCTTTATTCAAATAAAAATAATAAATTTTGAATCGCCATATGTTTCAGTGAAGCTATCGTCTTGAAAATCTTTAGATACTACACCTGTGGTTAAAAAAGGCAGTTACAAATAAAATAGAAGAATATAATCCAGAAAAACAATCAGGTAATATCCGTCATCATCCCTTTTTAAGGTAAATGTCTCCTCTCTTCCTCATCTCATGTTTGTCCAATGCTTATCTAAACTATACCTACATCTGTCCGCGATAAAACTCGATGAGTTGATGACTTGTTATGGTCTTCAAAGGTTCCTTAACTTTAAATACAGATCCTTATATCTCAAGAAAAGGGTTTCATATAATGATTTTATTCCGCCATTGCCATTCGAATGGGAAATTGTTAACTTCCCCTAGTGAAACGTGATTGATTACTGGTAGTTTATTGTTGCCAACAATAAAAAATAATATTAAATATTTATTAACCATAATTATTATTCATTACATAAATTATATATGTTTAATCATATCAATAATCAGATTGATAATTTTTGATTTCGTGATTAATTATATTGCATACGTAATTAATAACGTTTCACGGATGATTGCTTTATGGACACCTATTTAATTAAATGTTCATGATGTAATTTATACGACAGTTTGACCCGACTGTGGGTGTTTAGAGTTCTTTATATTGATCAGTAAAGTAAAGATGTGGCCTGTATCAATCTAGCTTTGTGATAAAAGCCTAATTTCAACCAAGTGACATAAATATATGTAATCCGAGAAGACGGCAGTTTAATACGGTCGCAAGTTACGTCGTCAGATGCGCATAATATACATGGCGCTAAGGTATACCGGTGTGGTTTATCAAAGATTTTAGAGCCTCGTTGAAAGAGCTGGCCGTTGTAGTGAGTAAGAATCCCATATAGCCAGTAAGCCAACCATGAACTTTTAGATAACGATTCAATTCAAAGTCAGTACCTAAACCGAACCGCTTTCTTTTCGAACCATGAAGTGTGGATTGCAATGAGGTCGTAATGTTTGAAAAAGGATAACGTTATATGAACTACAGATAACTCTTGTCTCTTTTACTCACATGTTTTTAAGACGAACTCCGAACGCTCATTCGGCAAGGACTTAAAGTGTGCGTCTTTAAGACGTCATGGTATGAAAAAGCAAAACAATTTAGTTTAAATCTTCAATTGAGTCGCAATAAGAGATCATGGTAGGCCTGCATATCTCATTCCTAAGAGATCCGGTGTATCATGAAGACATTCTCTCTGTTGACAAAAGAGAGTACTTATAACCTGGGAAGTTCCCAGAAATACAAGATGTACAATGTGAGATAAAATACTGCAAAATAAACCTTCGTACTACCAGAGGGATATGTCTTCTTCTTCTTTCTCAACCGATAGGCGTCCACTGCTGGACATAGGTCTCTTCATGGGCTTTCCAAAACACACGATCTTGTGCCGCTTGTATCCAGCGGCTCCCCGCGACCTTTTTGAGGTCGTCCGTCCATCACGTAGGGGGTCTGCCAACACTGCGTTTACCGGTGCGGGGTCGCCATTCCAACACCTTGAGACCCCAACGCCCATCGGTTCTCCGCACTATGTGCCCCGCCCATCGCCACTTCAGCTTCGCAACGCGCTGAGCTATATCGGTGACTCTGGTTCTTCTACGGATCTCCTCATTTCTGATTTGATCACATAGAGACACTCCGAGCATAGCCCGCTCCATCGCTCGCTGAGTGACTCTGAGCCTTTTTATGAGGCCCATAGTCAGCGACCACGTCTCAGATCCGTAGGTCATCACTGGCAACACGCATTGTTCGAAGACTTTGGTCTTCAGGCACTGAGGTACCTTGGACGAAAAAATCTCGCGTAGCTTCCCGAACGCTGCCCATCCGAGTTGGATTCGGCGACTAACCTCTTTCTCGAAATTGGACCTACCCAGCTGGACCGTATGTCCCAGGTATATGTACTCGTCTACAATTTCGAGTGCAGAGTTCTCAACGATGACCGGGTGGAGCGGAACATATGAGTTTGACATGATTTTCGTCTTACTCATGTTCATTTTAAGGCCCACCTGTTGAGATGCTCTGCTGAGGTCATCGAGCATTGTGTTAAGGTCCTCCAGAGACTCTGCCATAACGACTATGTCGTCGGCAAATCTGAGGTGAGTGATGTACTCGATGTTAATGTTGATGCCGTATCCGTTCCAATCCAAAAGCTTAAAGACGTCCTCCAATGCAGCGGTGAACAGCTTCGGGGAGATGACATCTCCCTGTCGCACACCTCGCCGCATTCGGATTGGTCCCGTAGTTCCGTCTTGGATACGGACAGACATTGTGGCGTTTTCATACAAACACTTCAACACTTGGACGTACCGATAGTCGATTCGGCATCGCTGGAGCGATCTTAACACAGCCCATGTTTCCACCGAATCAAAGGCCTTCTCATAGTCCACAAACGCCAAGCAAAGTGGCTGGTTATACTCCTCGGTCTTCTGTATAACCTGCCGCAGCGTGAATATGTGGTCCATGGTACTATAGCCTTTGCGGAAACCGGCTTGTTCGGGAGGGATATGTGTAACCAGCCAATTCGCATTCAAGCAGCGTTGTGATTCCAAGCCGCAATCCTTCTCTCTAAGCAAAGAAGAGACATTCGTTCAGCAATAGGATAGGGGATGGAAAGGCGTTCCACTTACTAACCCATACTTAGACTATAAATGCTTACATTTTTCTATTTTGGACTTGCCTTTACACAAGTTCAAACCAGCAATTAAAGAAACTCAGTAATAAAACTTACTGTTGAGGACTATGTTAATGACGCCGTGTGGTATCCGGCAGAATAGAATAGACCACTCTCCGTTCTTACTGAGGTGTCGTAAGAGGCGACTAAGGTATGTGCCGTGTGGTATCCGGATGCATAGAATAGACCACCCTCATTTCTTGCCCAGGTGTCGTTAAAGGCGACTAAGGTAAGTTGACGTCAGGCAGGCGGCCGGTCGTAAAATAGGTAGCCAAATCATGTGATAACATGTTGTGGCGACCCCACTTAGAGTGGGATAAGGGCAGGAGAATGATGAGGACTATGTTAATGATAAAAAAGCTTGGAATTAAATTGCAACCAGCTACGCACTAGATTATATTGTAATCTATGTTAGTTAACAATTACAAATACAATATTGTTATATTTATTTTTGAAAAGAGTGACTCCCGAGTTTCTTGCTGGTTCTTGTCGGTTAGAGCACCTTTCCGAAACCAGTTGTAGCTTCATTTTAATTTTAATTTGTCGATTTAAAAGTGCTTGTAAAGGCCATTTTGAATAAAGACTCATTTGAATTTGAATTCGAATTGTGTCTGTTGGTCAGCTTATCCCGGGTAAACAAGTAGGAAAAATAAATTCCAATTTTTCTAATTGGAATAGGAAAAAACTGTACATTAGTGTGAATACTTTGTCCCTAAATAGAAGAGAACAAAATGGCGGGTTCTAGTACATTTAAGTCATTGTTTAAAAACCCTTTAAACACAGTTGATTATGTGGAGAATCATAGCAGAAAAAACGGTATATTTTATATATACCGTAATAAAACAGCAGCCACACATCTGATTTGCAATGACTGGTTAATTTTTCAAGAGCAAATACAATTCCAAAGTGACAGGCAATCTTTGGAAGTAGACTCATAGATGGTGCAGGGTCCCAGGCGACTCGTACCTTTGGAATGGCGAATCGAAATACGAATGCAATATTTTCAAGTAATATTTCAATTTCATTTGGAGAAATAAAAATTTAAAAGAAATGAATATTTTATATTTTTAAAAGATGCTTTAACTAAAGTTTTAAATAACGATTTTGTTTGTAAAAATTTAAAATATAAAAAGTATTATTTTAAACAAAAAATACAGTCTTCAATACATTACATACATAACAATTATTTACATCGTACTACGTATGATTAGGAACTATGAAGAAGTCATAGTTTACAAAGTAAGTTTACGAGCTAAAATACATAATTTTTTAGTACTAGGATGATAGAAAGTAACCGCCAAATGTCGTAAAACATAGAAGCTAACTGCGAACTATCATAAAATATAGATAGTGACCATAAACCTTTATCTAAGATAGAGTAATCGCAAATTTACACCAAAAATAGACATAAAACGTAAAATGACATAAAAATTAAAGGGAAGGATATACCACGTAATAGATAATTGAGAGCTGATATATAATAAAATATGATAAAATAATAAAATATATTATCAATAACAGACATCAACTGCAAAATAATCATCCAAACAGAGAGCAACTACAAATTGTCATCAAAACAAGTAAATAATCACATACTTGATGTAAAAAGATTTTTATGATGAGAAAAAGTTAAGAATAGCCGAAAACTATCTTACAATATAGATTCACAGTCTAACCAATCGCCAATTTTATCAATAATAGATGGTAAACGAAAGCTAAAAGCAAGACTAGTTCAAATAAAAATAGAATTCAATACAAAACTGCAAAGAATAGTGATCGCAAATTATCGAAACAAAGAGCTACGATTAATTGCCTTCAGTGATAAAACGCTAACTGTAATCAAAAGGTACTGATGTAACTCGTCTGTCAAAAATAGTTATCGCTATTAATCGCTATTATTAAGAGAAACCGCATAGAATAAAAGTAGTAAAGTAACAGCCTGTTACTATGCCCACTGCTGGGCTAAGGCCTCTTCTCTCCGTTTTTGGAGAGAAGGATTGGAGCTAAGACCTACCACGCTGCTCCAACGCGAATTGTTAGGTTAGACATATCCCTAGAATTCTCTAGAGATATGCAGGTTTCCTCACGATGTTTTCCTTCACCGGAAAGCGTGTGATAAATTGCAATTATCAATTAGACACATAAGTTTTTAATAGAAAAACTCATTGGTGCCTGCCCGGGGTTTGAACCTATGTCGTCTCTAGAGAGTCGCATGGTCTCACCGTTAGGCTATCACAGCTTGCTTGTGGCATAGAATACTGATCACAAATTATCAAAACAAAGAGCAACCAAAAACTGACGTCAGAGATTAATCGCAAATTGTTATCAAAAGTAAGTGACGTAACCGCAATCCGTCAACAAAAATAAACTGTAAAAACAAACAATTTATATACGACGGTCTAGCTCAGACGCCACGCTAAGACACGTCCGCCAAAGTAAAGTCTGTAGACAATAAAATCCCTTCCCGGCAACTTGCTAGCAGTTAAATGGATTGAACGTTGCTGCAACACCACGTACTTTGTTATATTAAGCTGGGGACTATTTTACTTAAGCGTTATTGTTTTCCTAATGTGTACTAAGATGTTATGTTGATTTAATTTTTTAGATGAACTCCTTTGATATTTTACATTGATTTTTGTGTAGTTGTTATTCATATTTACATATAAACACACGAAGTAGACTGAAGAAATAACAATAAGGAAGAAAGTAAGAAAAAACCTTTATTTTTGACGTGCAATACCATTAGTTATAAATAATAAAGACTAAAGAAAACAAAAAGATTATAGTAGCGTAGTTTGTGGTCACAAAATTGTTAACCACACGGCTTTAGTTCGAATCGGAAAATCTGTACAACTATTTTCAATATTTATTAATTAAGAACATTACAATCACGCCTCTTTTTGGTGTAAATTTAAATTAAATATATATAGTTAATATCTAGTAGTAACGCCGTGTGGTATCAGGCAGAATAGAATAGACCACCCTCATTTCTTGCCGAAGTGTCGTAAGAGGCGACTAAGGTAAGTTGACGTCAGGCAGGCGGTTGGTCATAAAATACGTAGCCAAATCATGTGACAACATGTTTGTAACATGTTGTGCCGATCCCACTTAGATATAAGGATAAGGGCAGGAGAATGATGATATATAGTTAGTATCTTACCTCGTAATTTGTTCAAAATAAATAGATGAAATGATTTTAATAGAAAAGTCTGTAATTATTTTAACATAATTGAGTAGGAGGGACAGGGCAAAAAGAGCATTTGATATTATAAGGAAACTATAGAATCATTTTTTGTTTCATAAATATTCTTCCAAAAAAACCAATATTCAATATAAATATCTTAGAGGAACGTTTCTAATAAAAGAGGAAAAAAAAAGAACCGCAGGATATCCTGTTACTTCAATCAAAGATGGTGGGAAATCTTGTGGAAATCAGTTTTGTAAAGGGCGTCAAATCCCAATTTTCTGAGCCGCTTCCGATACGGAGATGATCGAGTAGCCTGCCGCGGGATTTAAGAATGCAATAAATATAATATGGAATATGATAACTTAGTATAGGATATTGAATTCGATCCCTCCATTGATAGAATTGTAACTGTAATTGTAAGTTAATTATTAGAAAACTGCGCCCCGTAACCGAGTTACAAAGGTTACGATAAAAAATAATATTCGTTTTTTTTTAAGTTTAATTTAAATTCTTTTTTTGATTCACTTTTTATTGTAATCTTTTACACCTGTAGGTACATAAGTTGAACCAAGTAAAGGTGAGCACTGGTTCCCAAAATGCAGTTTACACTAGCTTGGGAGCCAAGGAACAATAATTTATTTGTTTATTGAATATTTTTAAAATATTAAATAAACAAATTAAAAAAAATAATGTATAATATAAACAATTATTAAGGTTTTTGTTTTCTCCGGCACCATACTTTTTACCGAAATAAAATGTATTCCAAGTTTTGATAAACGTACACACACACAAATACGCACTTAATATTAGATGAATTAAGATAGCTCTATAATATTGGTAAGATAATTCTCTATAGCTCATAGGTTTCACGGTAAAGTGGGTAAAGTAATGGTGTGTTAGCATTCCACTGCTGGGCATAGGCCTTTTGTCTGTTTTAGGAGATAAGGGTTTGAGCTAAGACCTTACGTTGTTCCAATGCGGATTAGTAGATTACACATATCCCCAGATTTCTTTATAAATAAGCAGGTTTCCTCAAGATGTTTTCTTCACTGAAAAGCGTGTGATAAATTGCAGTTATCAATTAGACACGTTTTAAGAGAAAAAATCATTATATATTATACTAGCTATGCCAACAACGGCTTGGCCCGCGTGGAATTCAGTGATTTACGAAACTTTGAACATAAAAGTAGTTACTGTGAGTTAACCATGAGAGATAGAGACATGCTATCGCGCACTTTTTTATTATTTTATAGATCTACAATTCTCTACTATATTACTTCAGTGTATCTCTGCCGGTTTACGCAGCGCACGCGACTAAAGCTCCAAGCAAGCAAGTTTTTTAACAACTTTGCGATCTCTGAAACACAATTTACATAATACCGATATTTACTATTTACCTAAACCATCCGGAAGTATCGCACTATCTTTTGGTGAAAACTGTACAAAAATCCATTCAGTAGATTTTGAGAAAAACAATTATATACAGATAGACAGCTTTTTAGGACTTTGTTTTATAATAAGTATAGATTGGGTTATAAGCGTTATTTGTATGAATAAGTTTTGTCACACATGTGTCACCCAGCTAGAAGTTAGCAATAAAACGGGTTGTGTATATGGATAGAAATTCGTTTGCACCCCCAAAAAATTACTCAAAAAGTTTCATTTTTTTCCTTCATAAACATCCGTCGCTCTCGCCGTTATTCTAATTAATGACTATGCGTTAGATACGACAGCTTTTTTATTCTTTACCCCGTCATGTTATGGATTAAAGGATTGATTTATAGAAGCAGGCGTTACTTTTCGGAATTCCATATTAAGCGTGTGTTAAGCGAATGTATGTAACGCTAAGTGTATAAACATTTTTTAACTGTAAATGAAAGTTTTATTTCGAGGGGATATCGAATGCAGACTGAGCCACAACAACGAATGGCTGGACCGCTAGCACATAAAGAAAAATATATGCTTCAGTATTTCCCTAACTTATTCCTGTGAAATACCCCACCCATAATATATTTTTAATAATTCATAATTCTCTTGCCCTTATACCACTCTAAGCGGCGCCCGCACAATGTCTACTCCATTCTCTCCTATCATTCCTCAACTCTGGCTTCTCCTTTTGTATCCATATCATTCTTCACATAATCCATCTATCTTTTTTTCGGTCTCCTCCTTGTCATAAATCCATCTTCATACATATAGAACTGTTTTAGTCACATGATATGATTTAATATATTCTTTAAATGCTTTTAAAAAAGCACTAAAAATTATAAGCCAATTCGGTAACATAAACTGCAGTTCCAAACGATTGCCGTCTGTTTGGGGAACGTCAGGCAAGTGACATGTATGGCACTGATTGGTTATTGTGAAATAATGGCCGCTCTATAAAACATAACAGTGTACATTGTAGGGTAAGAGCAGGTGGTTGCCAAAGTAATTCCGTCCATACTATTTGGCTAATAATTATGTTATATTATCGATGTATCCACGCGTATATTATAATTTATACTAATAAACGTGTTTTTTTGTCGTTCTCTTCCGAACGGATTAATATGTAGTATGGAAAAGTTAAAGTGAGTGTGTTCACTTTAAATATATAAGTCAAGAACGTAGGGAATTGCTCAACCTTGTCTTTCTGTTCAAGTTGATGACAGGAGTAACGATTGCCCAGAGTTCTTACAAGAAAATTAACTTAACAACACTATCTAAACAACCAAGGCAATCAAAATACTCACTATTCGCTATAAGTTTGGCAAAAAGTAATTTGACCCACTATGCCACTTTGAAAATAATACAACGTCGCTACAATTTCTTCTCGAAAAAATTACATATAGACATATTTAGCGATAGCATCCATACTTTTAGGCACAATATAATAAAATTTATAATCCCGCCGTGTGATATCCGGTTGATTAGAATAGACCACCGTCATTTTTTACCGAGGTTTCGTAAAATGCGACTAAGGTAAGTTAACGTCAGGCAGGCGGTCGGTCGTAAAAAAATACGTAGCCAAGTCATGTGACAACATGTTTGTAACATGTTTTACCGACCCCACTTAGAGTGGGATACGGGCAGGAGGATGATGATAATAAAATTTATAATCGATAACTAATAGTGTAGTTTGGTGTTTATACATATGTTTTGTTATAAAATATTGCCTATTGCATACCATGGTAACCTATAATTAAAACTACATTTAACTACGTAGTTTCTGGAATATTTAATATTATTAATAATGTTAGTACTACTTTTTATCCTTAATAAATAAAAATGATAACGGTGTAACATAAGGGTACTTCAATTTCCATCCTGGAGTGCACACAAATGAATTCACAGTGGTCACATATAAAGATATAGGATTATTAAATGTCAAATTCATACAAGAATCAGAGTAACCAATTTGTTCTCTCAAAATTGACAAAAGTTGCTATAAAACAGCTGAAGGCCCTTTGGAAAAAACCCTTTCCGAAAACTTTTCAATCATATAACCTCCGAGGGGAGAACACTTAACTGTTAAATAGATAAAAGCTTAAATGCTACATTTGTAATAAAATTATTAACTATATATATTTTAAAACATTGTGTTTTATGAAAGAAATGTATCACGCTCCGATGAAGCCAATTAAAAGATCACGAGCTCTTGGTCCAATAAGGACGTTTTTCGCGTACCGTCGGGACAATGCTCGACAATCACTTAGCCGATTTATTTTTTTCCGATATATTGGGCAGATTTTTGACACGCGGACTATTGTATCGGACTCGTTAAAAATAATGAGCTCCATTCGGCTGTGCCTTTACCGAATTGTTGATTTTCTTGTAACGAATAGATGTATATTTTTTAGCTATTTTTAGAATACTATAGTTATAATAATAAAAAATAATAAAAATATTAAAATATTAATTTATTATGTATAGGTATATATTAGGGTTTCAGACCAATAGGTGATGGAAACACTATGCCGTTTGGTATCCGGCAAGAAGAGAATAGAGTGTGGGATCCGCTTGCATAGAATAGACCACCCTCATTTCTTACCGAGATGTCGTCAAAGGCGACTAAGGTAAGTTGACGTCAGGCAGGCGGCCGGTCGTAAAATACGTAGCCAAATCATGTAACAACATGTTTGTAACATGTTGTGCCGACCCCACTTAGAGTGGAATAAGGGCAGGAGAATGAGGTGATGGAAACACTGTTTGATGCTTAAGTCATCAGAATCATGCCCTCAAGCAAAAACCATTTATCAATTGGTTTAGAGTACGGAGTGAATTGTTCATAAGTTGACACTCGATCAATATTATAATTTTCAGGGGTGCAACTCAACCTAATGATTATTAGTGAAAAATACTGATGTGTATCGTTTTGGTAAACGTTCTCGGATCCCTAATTTCAAGTCAAGATTAATGGACTATGGCTGGCCGTTTCTAGATTTAAAAAAAGTAAAGTTTTGACAATACTTCAGATGGACAAAGGGCTTCTCTGCCATTATTGGAATCAACAAATACAGCTTTTTATATATAAATTATTCTATATAGTTTTTCATATATACAAATAGATACACCTATTACTTGAAGCCTGAAATGTAATTGCCCCATGTGACCATGTGACGACTATCTTGGGATCACGGGATCAAAAATGTAATTTTTGTACATAGAAATATAAAGAATTATAAAACGATAGGTGATGTATATAATAGACAAAGTAGGAACCGATATAAGCTTGCGACTCCTGCTTTGCTTCTAGCAAAAGTACGTAAGTCGTTTGTGCGTTTGGGTATAAGATTCTATACTAAAATTTCGCAATCAATTTTAGCTTACATTACAGCAGTTTAAAAACACTGTGAAAAAGAGGCTGATACAGAAAGCCTACTATATTGTTGAGGATTACTTAGATTAGATAATAATTTTTGGGGTAAACCTAAGTTTACCTCCAATCTCCAATAGGCGTCATTAGTGACGCCTATTGGAGATTTAAACAGAACCCGTGACTGCGATCAAATTTTGTTGTAGTTAATCCATATAATTGTAGAACATCAAAAAAAGTTCTCATGTAAAAAAAATTGAAGTTAAAAAAAATATAAATACATCTTACTTTACGCCTATTAGTTAAAGGGGTCAATTAATATTGCGTTAAATATGATGAAATTAGGTATAAAATGAAGCTTAAAATATTATAAACCAAAAAAAATATCTACTATTGTACTATTGTTGTGCTGTTTTTATGTTTAATTATGATAGCGTGATCATAAAATGCCACGTTCCTGATCGCAACAGTCTCCCGTACGTAGACAATGTCTCCACTAGATACCCATTTCGCAATATCTTTGTTCAAACTTGAGACAACCTCCGGATTGGATTAGATTAATCTTGATGGACTGCAAGGAATTGTTTAGATGACAGGCGACTTAAGGGCGAATATTATTTTACAATATTCCAGTTAATTTATCTGAATCGTTTTAATTAAAGTTTTAAGCTATGAAATGTTCCTCTTGACAAGGGTTCATGTGAAATTAATATCTATTATTGCCATTATAGAACAAGAAAACTTCAGAAATGTAATAAAGGATGTTAATTTCGTAGGTAACGTTTTAGTGAGAAAACTTGAAATGATTAAAATCTATTTTCAAGCTTACTAAGTTAAATAAAATTTTAATGTAAATATTGATCAAATATGAAAAATCTTAGGTTCTAACCTCTCCAACTTGATAGAAAACATTAAAAATTACAATTGTATACTAGTTATTGTACAATTAAACTTAAATAATGATAATTACTGTAAATAATGTTATTTTAGTCATGTTGCATATAGTGGTATCTAGCGGTGAATAGAACAAACGTTAGTTTGATAGAAGGAAGATAGATGACAGGACTGTTATTGCGCTTGCGACTGACTGGTTTATTCACAGTTGTATAGTAACAGTTATACTCATTACCTATTTCAAATATAAGTATAATTCATGTATATATGAAAATATGTAAATGTGTGTACTTATATTTGGATCACAACTTTATTTTAAATAATTCTATAAAAAATTGCCTATTTACAATTTTGTCTTCGATTTTCGGTGACGGAAAACAACATGTAAATTTAGTGTACAATCTTGTGTGATAGTTTCAATGTTTATCCATAGAATATAATCCAGTATATATACAAATATGCAAGGAAGTGTTAAATATTTTGAGGTTATTCTTTAATTACTCATTGAGTTTGGTTAATAGGCGAAATAATTTCATACATATAGATATAATAAAGTAAATATACGATTGAGAGCAGACCTTTTTCCTAGATTCACGTGTTCTAAGCCAAATTCCTTGCTAACGTGTTCTAAATTAAAATTAATTAAAAATCCATCTTTGAGGGCAATTGACGTGTTTGTTTTTTGCCTTAATGCCTGAGTTCCGGCTGTAATTGGATACGAGCCGTTCGGAGTCCCGTGAAATCACTAATCCGACTAATTCTGACAGCCATATGTCACGGCATAACGACTGCGTCGGCGAAGTCTTTAGGCCGTGTATCTACTATGCAATAATATTGCTTGTAATAAACACACTGAACCTTGTTTTATGTGCTTAGTAGACTGACATTAAAAATGACAAAGTCTTTCTGTTACTTCCTTGCGGCTGATCAATTTTTTTTAACAATTTTTGTATTATTTATCCATCCATATATTTATCTATCTAGTTAAACTAACTACTATTTAGCTTTCGTTGTGTGATGTCTTTGTTGTGGAGTATATCGTGATGATTCGACTATCACGACACCATTGGAGACTGCGTTAGTGAATGTGTGCAGTGCTAGTGTACTGGTAACAGATGTTATGATCTTCGTGGACGATGGACGTCCACTTCTGGATATAGGCCTCTTCATGGGATCTCCACACCCCACGATCTTGCGCCGCCTAAATCCAGTGACTCCCTGCGACCTTTTTGAGGTCGTCTGTCCACCTCATAGGGGGTCTACCGACGATGCGTTTTCCGGTGCGGGGTCGCCATTCCAGCACCTTAAGATGTTTGTAATGCATGTCTTTTGACAAATCCTGCATGTATGAAAACGGTTAGTACACTCGACATTTAGCATTACATATGATATTTTCTTTAATCACGGATTATATCAAAATATTATTAAATAAATAAATATATGGTTTCGTTTAATTATGTTTTTCGTAATATCCCGCATAACTTCTCGAATGTTGCCCTTCGCGTCGAGTTATTTAACTGATTTCTTACACAAAATGTTGACTTATAAATTAAAAAATATTCATTAAAATACCTGATGATTTTGTCGTTTGTTGACCAGCCCTAATATGTTACATATTTCACGGGCACCTAGAAAGACGTATGTGGACCTTTTGCCAGAAAGCGGACTCAAGTAGAGATGGATATCACTGTTTCGCGACTCGTGAGCGGCAACCGTGAAATAAATAAATTCTTTTAAGTGCTAGCGCACACATGCGAATATTTGTAGAGGAAATTGTCATTTTTAATAAAAAAAAATCTTTTTGGTAAATATGTAGTCTTGGCAGAGTAACTTGTCGTGTATTAAAGCTAAACATCACTTGTCTCGTAGAAATCAGAAGATTTAGTTAGCTAAATTCTAGGTCTATTTTAGGTTGTGGTCGTAAAGTAAGGTAACACTAATGCTATGTTTCTTGGTGAGAAGAATTATTGCTTGAAGCGCCAAGTTGCTTCATTGCGAATGGACAGATTTTGACTCTCCAGAGATATGCAAGATAGAGAAAGTGAGAATAGAGAGAGATTCCTGAAAGATTGCCTTAGCCCTAAATCTTGATGAGCAAGTTACATATAAGCCAGGAATTCTTTAGGTACATACATTCTACAAAGACTAACTGGCTTGACAAATGGCAATCCTGCCTTTAGGTTCGGGGCAGGCGAGTTCAATGTCTGCTGAGGGCCTAAATATTCTGCACACAATTTTTTGGTTCTTCGATTGTATATAAGTATTTATTTAGAACTATATATATGCTTATATTATATATTGGAACCATCCATGTGTGTATTTGTCCCATATATTTATTTATTTATTAGTTTATCACTATGGGATGGGATAGAAGTGTAAGTAACCTATATAATATCAATATCGGAATGTGACCCGCAAATTCTAGCTATTCGTTAACTGTTTTTGTTAATATACTTATATAATAATAAAATAAATAATAAATATATGGGACACTTACACATACGGTCGTCCATCCCCAAAGTAAGTAACTTAATACTTGTGTTATGGGTGACAGACAACTGGTTAATATATACATATATAGTTTTTAAATACATACTTAAATACAAATACACACCCAGGCTCGAAGAACCAACAAATTGTTTTATACAAAATGTTGGCCCTCGGCGGGAATCGAACCCGCGACCCGCGGAGCTGAAAGTAGGGTCACTACCCACTGCGCCAACGGGCCAGTCATATATAAAAATGTTATTGCCACTTGTTTTGATAACTTTTGTTATCCGATCCCAGTATTGTAATCGCCAAACTTTTTTTATTTTTATTGTAATCACAAAAATGCGCGACTCAAAGTGGCATGTGTGTATAGGTTCTTACGACAAATGGACGTCAGATTCCCTTACGCGAACCAGTTAATTCTTATGAGCTTAAGTGGTCCTTATTAAAGTCTGATTGGCGTTTTAAACGATTTAAGAGCAAGTGCATCTGTGCTTACTTTAATTATAAACGACTTGGAATCTCATTTAACGTTGTTAAAGGTCAATAAATTGTTTTTTATTTTTAAATATTGCAAAACCACTTATGAAGGAAATGAGCCTAATAAAAATAAATGACTTAAATCACTTATTCCATTTGTTTCATCACAAAACTAAATGGCAAGTAATAGACACGATTATAGACAAAAAAAAGAACAAAGAATCCTGTTTTCATTCCAAAGCTTGGCAATAGTTTGAGATAAAATCAATAGCTTGCTGTTAAGAATTATAAGTAGGTTTCATCCTCCACCATAAAACAGCAACATAACTGAAATTAGTGTCGTTTCGAACCTTGAATAAATACAAATATTAGACAACATTGGTTTTGGTTCGTTGCCTTATTAAACACTGAACTGAAATTAGGAGAGGTCTGAAAACGATGTCTCTTACTCCTCTTTTTCATCTCATATACTTCATATCGTATCATTATTGTTACAGGGTAGAAATATTTCTAATACTCAACTTAAAAACAACATCTCTGTATTCTTCGAAAGCGATTTAAAGCTGAGCTTTATTAAAATAAACCTTTGCAAGCTCTTTTGAATCTTAATTTCTGACCTGATTAAGGATATTATGCCTTCTGACAAGAATTGCTAAAAACATCTTTGCAATTATACTCTCCAAATATCAAATCAATGTTGAAGTATATATACATATATACATCGACTTCGCTCGCGTGAAATTCAGATGTTATAGTCGCTCGAGTCTCGGCATGAGACTGGTTCTCTGACACCCGACAATGCTTTTTATACCTATTTCCCCTCCAAACTACAATCGACACCGGTTTGTTGCTACCCCCACTAAAAATTGATGTAAAACGACCTCTTCAACTTAATTTACATGAAACGGTTATGTACTATTAACCTAAACCTTTCGGAGGAATTGCACTAACTTTTAGTAAAAACCACACAAAAATTCGTTCAGTAGATTTTTAGAAAATCGATTACATACAGAGAGACAGCTTTGGAGACTTTATTTTATAATAAGTAAAGAAGATGTGCAGCAACACCCTGACCTCGTCTTAGCATATCTCTTTTCATTATAACTATAAGTATTTGTCCCTTAGTGAAAATTACCGCTAAAACATTTAATGCCTACAACGTTATAGTGATGCTTACTTTGTTTCCTTCCCAATTATCTTAAGAAGCTTAAATTTAAGTATTCTACACAGTAGTGTTTCAATTAGCTAGACACCACTTAACTAATTATCATTTTAGTATAATGTATAACAGATTAATTCTGTAGATTTGGTGTATCTATGCCCATTTTTTATATGCTAAAAATTAAAATAATTAATTTTAGTATACATCATAATATATTAACTATCTATAATAAAAGTAAAGTAACGGCCTGTTACTATCCCACTGTTGGGAATAAGCCTCCTTTCTTTGTTGGAGATAAGGTTTGATGCTAAGACCTACTTTGCTCCAATGCGGGTTGGTAGGTTACACATATCTCAGAATTCTCTACAGATATGCATGCTTTCTCACGTTATTTTCCTTCATCTAAAAGCGTGTGTTAAATTGTGATTATCAATTAGATACATAAGTTTTACTTGAAAATCTAATTGGTGCCTACCCGGGGTTTGAACCCAAGATCGTCTCTAGAGAGTAGCACGGTCTCACCGCTGGGCTATCACAGCTTCTATAGTACTCCGTATTTAAAATATAAGAACCAACCAGTATAGTAACTCTGTAGCTAGTGGAAATATAAAAGTGAAATACACTAAACGTCTAGCATCGAACTTTATTGGGGATTATAAGCATGTGTCAACGAAAGAAACCCATTTCGAGCAGCGTGGAACATTTTAAAAGCGATTTATTAGCAGATGCGGGATTATCTTAAGCAGGACCACCTGTTCTGGAGTGAACTTTGAGGCCGGGACGTGCCCTTTTGCTGCCGGATACATTTATTCAAAAATGTTTGCTTGGATTTAAAGGGATGTAGGTCTGAGCTTTGTCAGGCTCAGACATATGAATTTACGAGTGCACGAATATATTTTTTAGGAAGTTGAAATTTTAGTGTTTAAAAAGATGACGCGAAAGGCGTTTTCCTTTCTGTTTAAGTATGAGAGTTTGCTTAAATTTTCGCTAAACTCTATTTAACTTTCATAAGAACCTTCTCTATACATATATGTAGCGTGTAATATAGAAGCTACTTCTTACAATTATTGACTTTGATTTATATTAAGTATAAATATCCAGATTATTTCGAAATTCAAGTACAAGTTATGTTTAACATGAATTATTTACACGCTAGTACTATACAAACCATGCCCACGTGGAATGGTCCGAAGAATGCAGGCAGTGTTTCCGCGTTGAATCGATAAACTAGATAAGCTGATTCTTTGTGCGAAAAAGGAGGCAGCCCTCTTGTCACCTGAAGAGGCAATTAACCGAGGTGTTGACTTCATGCCTCTGGGATATCAACTGCAAACGCATAAATATATATTTCTCGATCATAGATGCATTCTTTCGCCGCTTGCTGAATTCGGCCATTTCCGCCACAGCTCCAGATCTTGACACCGTTTCCCAGGTATGGGACGAGGCTAACCGTCCCGAAGGTACCAGCGTCAAACCGTCTGGTCTCTTGTCATCATCCCGACTTATCCCCGAAGACTCGAGAAGAGCAGGAATGTCGATGGTGGGAAGACCTCTTTTGATGGTATCATTAAGAGAACCATGACGTTATTAAAACGTGAGTTATGCCGTTCGATGTAATATATATAAATGAAATATGCGAAATATAAAGCTGAATTTAAAAATTAATATAATAGCACTGTATTACATAGAACAAAATGAAGGTGGTGTAAATTTTCACACAATTTCTTGAGCCGATGTTAAGTGCCACTATAATTGAATGCAGACGTTAGAGGGTGACACTCGAAGCGGCACCCTGTTTTTAATAAGTGTTTTTAAAACAAAAAATCTAAACTAAAACACTTTATCGATTATGAGCGATAAGTTTTTATCATCGGAAACATTAAGTAGAAAGAAGAGGAAATTTTAAATGGCTTATCGTCGGCTTGTTAATTAAACTAAATATCAAAAAATAGTAATAGTAAAGGGTGTTTACTAGAATAGAAGTAACTCAGGTAAAGATTAACGTTTATTACTGAAAAATTATTGCAATATTTAGAAAAAAAATCATCATCATCACTTTTCGTCTTTGTATAGCAAAGATGAGAGGGATGTAAAAAAACGTTTTTTTAATAATCGTTTTTTTAATCTATTATTTTAATAATCCTCTTTTTCTTTTAAATCATTCTTCTTGTTTTTAAGATTAGATATGCATTGTTGGATGACACCAGTGTAATCAAACTACACATTTTAATTGAATTTCGTAAACAGCGCATCTTTTATTATTTATTGGTAGTTGGCCAGTTTAATTTTGCCTTTAATTTCGATACGAATTGATCGGATTTTTTTTTCAAATTGATTTATTTTCAAGAGAAATAAATCGACTATTTATTCATCGATATTTCCTATTCTGAGTTACATCCCTATTTTTATATAATGAGCACGAGTTTCTGTATTTTATTTTCATTTTGTATTTTATCCAGTCTTTGTATTTTGTATTTTGTCACACCACACCTTAACATTCTCATCTCATTTGCATGCACTCTTCCTCCCTCTTTTTTCATTGCCCAATATTCTGATCGATACAATACGTCAGACCTTAGGCTGCCTGTCCACTGGAGCGGAGCGAGGCAGCGTAGTCGAGCCTGTCCACTGGAGCGGAGCAGAGTTGCGTAGTGTGCTTGACAACCATAGCGGAGTGAGAAAATAATGCGGAGAGGAGTTGTCTACTGAAGAGGAGCGGAGATTTTCTGCATTGCTATTGGTTAATATTTCTACGTTTCTCCGCTCCGCCGACTCACTCCGCTCCGGTGGAAAGGCAGCTTTACAACCCAAGACTATACCCAACAATGGGATTATAATAAGAGGCCGTCACTTAACGTTTTTACTTTTTGAATACAATACAGCTATTTTATTTTTTAAGAAGGTATTTTTATTTTATACTAGCGGCCCGCCCCTGCTTCGCACGGGTATAAAATATATAAGTATAGGCTGTCACTCAGTGAAAAAAATGATTAAAATAGATCCAGTAGTTTTGATTTATTCATTACTGCCCGCGGCCCGCACGCGTTAAATTTGGAGTAAAACAATTCCCCTTTCCCTATACCATGAAGATTTCCTGCTATCTTTGGAATATCTTAATTCATATAATACATTTTACCTAGTTGCTTTTTACATTTTTCTCTATGTATTTTATTTTTACAATTAATCCAATCGCTGCTAAATTATAAGTGCTATAGGGCGAAGCGCGGCCTCCGATGCGCTATTTATAGGCACGCGTCGCATATTAAATCTGTAATATCATCGAAAATATTCATTTAGATACTTACATACAGATACTTCATTAATTATTTCTCTTTGTGTCTAATTGTGTAGTCTCGGTTCAAAACACAGTGCCTACTTATTTAAAAAAGGTAGGTACCTAAAATATCCAGAACGGCACACACCATAATTAAAATTCAAATATGGAAAAGATAACAAAATAATCATAGATTCATTACAGAGACGTTTAAGTAATTACTTTTTAATGGTTAAAAAATTGTTAGTAATTATTATTTTATTTACTAATGCTAGAGTAATTAAGCTTTTAATGTGTATTTTATAGAAATACTTTGGTGTAAGCCTTACTTTGTTTTATCGTCGGAAATTGATCAATTAAATTATTGTTTCAATTCTTAAATTTATGGATTTCAGGGGTGTCACATGGCACTATACACAACTTGTAACTTCTTACTTAACACTTTACGTGCGGTGCTTCAAATTAGTTTGACACGAGTGTTTTCGTTTTTCCTAGATTTCTAGACTTAGAAGAATTATAGGATAAAAGTATGTTTCTTGTAATGTAAACCCATATGCAACCTTCTTTACATTCCAGTGAAAGTTCCACCAAAATTGTTTTAGTCGTTCTAAGAATGTACTATTAACCTAAACCTTCCTTAAGAATTCCACAATCTTTTAGTTTAAATTGTATATAAACCGTTCAGTGTAGATTTTGAGAAAATTAATCACATGCAGACGGACAGCTTTTGGGGACTTAGTTTTTTAATACGTACATATTAGCAGTTCCATATTATTATTGCTAATTTCTTTTTCGCCAGCAAGTACTAATTGGTACTTAAAAGTTTATTCTGAGTTCAATAATAAATTAAAAGTAGGTGACAAAAGCTTAATAAGATAGGCAGAGGTAATATTTTTATTTAAGCGCTGTATAAAAACACTTTGAAATAACTCTGAGTCAAGTTAGCTTTGCGATTTTGTCGTGGAGTCTATCTCCTGATGATGCTTCGGTTGCGGGGCGCAACGATTGTTGAGTTTGTGATAGTGAACGTGTGTAGTGCTTGTGTATTGTGGTGGCAGTGGTGGAGGTTTGTGCATGTGTTTTTACGAATCCTGCATGTAACGGGTATGAAAAAGCGGATAGTCCACTATACATTTAGCACTATATATATTTTCTATTTTCTGTATAGCGGATTATAGCAAAATAATTTTATTATTACTTTTGTATTATGGATGTAGATCCATAATACAAAAGTAATAATAAAATTATTTTAGAATTAGGCGTATATTATAGAATTAGGCGTTACTGTGCGTAGGCACAGTAACGCCTAATTCTATAAATTATTTAACGACGAGTTGAATAAAAGCTTTCGATAACTCAAATAGGTTAGCCTGAACATAGATCGGGCTAAAGGGAAGCTGTTTATCTCGAACTTCGATTTGAGACTAAGTAATTACCTGTCACTCTCCACTTCCACAGACAATCTCGAGCAATTTAGTCGACAATTTTTTCTTGTTACACACGACCATTGTTTGGAAACAGAGGATGCTATAAAAAACATTCTTCGTGTATTACTTAAGGCAGCACTTGAAACCAATTATACTTTTAACTAAGCCCGGCGGACTGAAGGACCAAAAATAAATTAGGAGTCCTATACACATTAGGTGATATTATTGAATGATTAGAATAATGGTTTGTGTAATCATCCAATATATCCCTATTTTTTTAAATATAATATAGCCTATGTTGCTCAGTAAAGAAGCTGCTCTCTAATGGTGAGAGAATTTTTTAAATTAGTCCACGTGAAAACATTACAAACATATAAACATATATACATACATACAAACATACAAATGTTTCCTCTTTATAGTATTAGTATAGACAAATTAGATTAATTATAAAAATACGCGGTGTATAATATCTTCATTATTTAAAAAATTAATTTCTCATTAATATTAATTGATCTGTTTAATATTTTACATAATTTACTTCAATACAAACTAATTAGGGATTAGGCAACGATAATGGTATTGTATCATTCATATAAATGAATAATAAGTAAAAAAATCGCAAAATATTCTTTTGTTTAATAATTAAACTTCTTCTTATCAAACATTAAATGGTCACTGTTTGACATCACTCTTCAAATGATCGTGACTTATGAATATTGGTCGTTGGAAATTATAAAATGATTTTTAATCCATTATATTTGTTTTTCCAACGCGAGATGTAAATTTTCATTTCGGATTTATTACTATAGCTTTTAAGTTTATGTGTTTATTAGATCACAGCACTAATATAAAATAATATTGATCACATGTTGCAATATATTGTTGCATTTACCGCAATATATCTCCTAATTGAAAACGGGACATCTCATTTTAAAGCTCGAAATCAATTTCGAAATGTAAACAAAAATGCACAGTGAATTTAAAAATTTATACCAGCATCACGGCAAAATGGATAACTCAATCAATGTCAATCGAATCCGGTCCACGTGAATTTAACAACTCGGATACTAGTTTGCACATTTACGTATATTGCACTTTTTTGGTAGGACTCTTCATGCAGAGGTTATTTGATCAGTAATAATATGAATAAGTATGAATTATAATTTATATTTTTACTGACGTTTATACATAATATATTGGCCTCATAAGAAATATCATGGTCGCTCAGAGGTTAATGGAAAAAACTATGTGGAGTAACATATACAACGTGTTTCTGCGTGATCAAATAAGAAATGAAGAGATCCGTAGAATAAAACAGTCTTATATCTGATGGTATGGAAATTCTTTGATGAGACCTTTGTCCAGCTTTGGACGAGATTTTCTGAAAACAAAGAAAAATATATAAATATTTATATGCTTCAAAAATCGTTATCCTCACGTAAGTAAAACTTGATGGCTGACTTTAGATCCCATAAAAATAGCTCAGAGACTCTCACAGGTCAATAGACTAACTGATGCTTGTTTCAATGTGCTCACAGGTCAATAGACTAACTGATGCTGTGTGATCGAATCAGGAACGAGGAGATTAAGAAAAGCGTGTCATATTCTGAAGCGAAGGTAAGTTACTTATTAGTAGAAATTCTAATAGGCGAACAGGCGTAATATACTATTGTAAATGTTCCTTTTTTTTTAATATAAGTTTCAATACAAATACACACCCAGGCTCGAAGAACCAACAAATTGTTTATAGAAAATGTTGGCCCTCGGCGGGAATCGAACCCGCGACCCGCGGATCAGAAGTCAGGGTTACTACCCACAGCGCCAACGGGCCAGTCATATTGCTATAACAATGTATAATAAATATAAAACATGCTACCGAAATATAAAACTTGCACAGAAAACCAACTAGTGTGAATCAGCCGGTATCGAACAAGCTCGTCACTACAATGGATGTGGTCCACAAATCACCGGTTCGGTGATATTTTTTGTCGTTTCGTTCGTTTCGCGGCGAAATTGAGTTTGGCCTACGAAAATTTGACCCATTGACAGCGTCCAAACAAACAGGCTCGTCTCCATGGATACAAAATACAAAAATATTTATCTCAAATCAATAAATCGTTTCAAAAAATACAGATTGAGTCCTTCTAGTAAGCATAGAAAATACTTGTGTCAGAAGGTCTCGCTCTTTCATAACACAGGTAAGTATATGATAATTATGAAAAAGGTAACTAAATTTAGCGTAAAGTGACATAACAATATTGAATCGCTTTTAAATTACAGCGTATGTGTGTGTGTGTCAGATCAAGATTTCAATGCAAGTCCAACAAAAGGGGTTGTTGGAAAAACCAAGTCTAATGCAACTTCGCCTTGTCTGTATTTATAAAAAAAGTAAAGTAACGGCCTGTTTATATCCCACTGCTGGGAATAGGCCTCCTCACTCCGTTTTTTAGAGAGAAGGATTGGAGCTAAGACGTACCACGCTGCCCCAATGCGGATTGGTAGGTACATACATACATACTTCTTCTTCTTCTTCTTCAGCCGATGGACGTCCACTGCTGGACATAGGCCTCTTCATGGGATCGCCACACCACACGATCTTGCGCTGCCTGGATCCAGTGGCTCCCTGCGATCTTTTTGAGGTCGTCTGTCCACCTCGTAGGGGGTCTACCGACGCTGCGCTTTCCGGTGCGGGGTCGCCATTCCAGCACCTTAAGACCCCAGCGCCCATCGGTTCTCCGCACTATGTGCCCTGCCCAGCGCCACTTCAGCTTCGCAACACGCTGAGCTATGTCGGTGACTCTAGTTCTTCTACGGATCTCCTCGTTCCTGATTTGATCTCGTAGAGACACTCCGAGCATAGCTCGCTCCATCGCCCGCTGAGCGACTCTGAGCTTTCTTATAAGGCCCATAGTGAGCGACCACGTTTCAGATCCGTAGGTCATCACTGGCAACACGCACTGTTCGAAGACCCTGGTCTTCAGACACTGAGGTATTTCGGACGTAAAGATCTCGCGTAGCTTCCCGAACGCTGCCCATCCGAGTTGGATTCGGCGGCTAACCTCTTTCTCGAAATTGGACCTACCTAGCTGGACCGTATGTCCCAGGTATATGTACTCGTCTACAATTTCGAGTGCAGAGTTCTCAACGGTGACCGGGTGGAGCGGAACATGTGAGTTTGACATGATTTTCGTCTTACTCATGTTCATTTTAAGGCCCACCTGCTGAGATACTCTGCTGAGGTCGTCGAGCATTGCGTTAAGGTCCTCCAGACAGTCTGCCATAACGACTATGTCGTCGGCAAATCTAAGGTGAGTGATGTACTCGCCGTTGATGTTGATGCCGTATCCGTTCCAATCCAAAAGCTTAAAGACATCTTCCAATGCAGCGGTAAACAGCTTCGGGGAGATGACATCTCCTTGTCGCACACCTCGCCGCATTTGGATTGGTCTCGTAGTTTTGTCTTGGATTCGGACAGACATTGTGGCGTTTTCATACAAACACTTCAACACTTGGACGTACCGATAGTCGATTCGGCATCTCTGGAGCGATCTTAACACAGCCCATGTTTCCACCGAATCAAAGGCCTTCTCATAGTCCACAAACGCCAAGCAAAGTGGCTGGTTATACTCCTCGGTTTTCTGTATAACCTGCCGCAGCGTGAATATGTGGTCTATGGTACTGTACCCTTTTCGGAAACCGGCTTGTTCGGGAGGCTGGAAGTCGTCGAACCTACGAGCGAGACGATTCGTTATGACTCTCGAGAACAACTTATAAACATGATTCAGCAGCGCGATGGGTCTATAATTCTTCAATAAGGTGTTATCACCTTTCTTGAAGAAGAGAACCACCACGCCCCTGTACCATGCTTCCGGCATAGTGCCTTCGTGAATGACGGAATTGAACAATCGCTGAAGGACTTTAAGTACCGGTTTACCACCCGCCTTCAGGAGTTCGGTAGTGATTCCGTCATCACCTGGAGCCTTGTTGTTCTTAAGTTGTTTGAGAGCCATACTAATCTCGTATAGGCTGACGTCCGGGATATCTTCGGTATAGTGTCGGGTCAACTTGGCTCTTGGGTCTTTTGCCAAATTGACAACAGGCTGTTGTGTTGAGGTGTATAACTGCCCATAGAACCTCTCAACCTCTCTCAAAATCTCGGGACGAGATGAAATGATACTACCAGTATCGGTCTTCAATCGCGTTAACTGCCTCTGCCCAATAGACAGATCTCTTGCGAACACTTTTGAGCCCCTGTTACGCTCAATAGTACCTCGAATGTATTCGGTGTTGAATTGTCGCAGGTCGCATTTCTGCGCCTTAGAAATCTGTCTATTGATCAGACGGTAGCGTGTCGCGTCTACAGAAGACTGTAGCCTCATTTCGTTCCTCTCATCCATGAGTTTGAGAGTCTGGGTCGAGAATTTACTGGTTCTCTTACGGTGTGTCTTATAAAATTTGGACCCCACCGTATGGACAGTTTCCACCAGCCTGTTGTTTACATCGTCCACAGTAGCGCAGTCAGCTAGGCAGTCAAAACGATTCATCAGCTCGAGTTGGAAGTTCTCGGGGTTTTGGATATGAGCTCGAGTTGGTCGGAGCGTAGACTTCACCAGTCCGGATCTTTCCAGCTGTACGCATATATTCAATGTGCCTCTAACCAGACGGTGATCGCTCCCGGTTTTCACAGTATTGATCACAGAGACATCATTGAATATATGACGCCTGGTCGACATGATGAAGTCAATCTCGTTTCTCGTGGAACCGTCGGGACTTAACCAGGTCCATTTTCGATGCGGCCGTTTCTTGAAGAAAGAATTCATCATGTAGAGGTCCTCTCTCTCCAAGAAATCGGCCAGCATCTGACCCCTGTGGTTCCGTTGCCCGTATCCAAATTGCCCTACTCTCACCTCTGTGCCGCTTCGCCTGCCCAGTTTTGCGTTGAAATCCCCCATAACAACAGTGTAGAAGGTTTTGGAGGCATGCATGGCTCTAGATAAATCCTCATACATGGCCTCTACCTCCTCGTCTGGATGTGCCGATGTCGGTGCGTAAACCTGTATGACCTTCAGCGAATACCGTTTGGTAATTCTGAGTATAAGGAACGCGACCCTGCTCGACACACTCTCGACTTGAACAATGTTGTTTACAAGGGACTTGTGGACGAGAAACCCGATACCACCCTGGGACTGTTGTTCTCCCTCCCGGTAGTAAAGCAAGTTGCCGGATTTTAGGATCATCGTATCCTCCCCCTCTCTTCGGACTTCAGATAATCCTATCACGTCCCACCGCAACTTGCTTACTGTTTCTTCCAGCTCGAGTATCTTTTCGTCTTCCCTCAAAGTGCGTGCGTTGTACGTTGCCAGGTCCAGTCGTCGGGGTTGGCAGCGGAATCTCTTCCGGAGATTCTTAACACCCCCTGCCCCACCGTTACCCGAACCGCTGCCAGAGCTGGGAATAGCGGGGCTGCCGGGAACTAGGGGCTGTGGCTTATTGTTTTTATCCATGAAGGGTATTGCCAATAATCACCACGCTTGGCATGCGGGTTGGTGATCGCAGTGCTGACCGTTTTGCACCGACAGTGCTGCTGCCCACTGTCGGTCTGGTATTTAAGCCAGCAAAATGGAATGGTTATACCGCCATTTATCGGTCGCCAGAGCCTCGTCGGTTGATCTGCAGGGTGCACCGCGTGCAGGTGAGGTTGACAATTGAGGAGACTGACTGGGACGAGCCTCCCCCTTACACCCCATACATACATACATATCACTAGAATTCTCTAGAGATATGCAGGTTTCCTCACGATGTTTCCTTCATCAATTAGACACATAAGTTTTAATAGAAAATCTCATTGGTTCCTGCCCAGGTTTGAACCTATGTTCGTCTCTAGAGAGTCGCACGGTCTCACCACTGGGCTATCACAGCTTCTGTATTTATAATTTTAACATTTGTAAATATAATATCTACGCGCGCAGTTTCCGCTGGTACAAAGATTTTGTTAAAGGTTTACCTTCAGGTATTTTTTGATAGATCTTATCTATCTAGACGCTCTAGAATAAGCTTTTTATATCTTCTATCAGAATATAGGGCCACGACTCTTGTCGTTTAAATGAGATTTTTTTCATCGGCTACGAGAATCTTCTGTTGGGCAAGGCAAATAGAATAGGAGGACCCTAGTATAAATTTCATGATACTATTCGCCGTGTGGTATCCGGCAGAATAGAATAGACCACCCACCGTTCTTACCGAGGTGTCGTAAGAGGCGACTAAGGTATGTGCCGTGTGGTATCCGGCTGCATAGAATAGACCACCCTCATTTCTTACCCAGGTGTCGTAAAAGGCGACTAAGGTAAGTTGACGTCAGGCAGGCGGCCAGTCGTAAAATTCCTTTCCGAATCATGTGACAACATGTTTGTAACATGTTGTACAGACCCCACTTAGAGTGGGATAAGGGCAGGAGAATGATGATGATGATTCGCATAATAATCCTAACAAGAATTAACAGGCTAAAACACTTCGTTTATACTGTGTTTGTATTGGTAGAATAATCCGATTAGGTAGTATAAAATCGCTCTTCAAGTGTCTATATTTTTAGTGCGGTAACTTGACAAGTATGTGGATAGAAGCAAATGTTATGTATAGGATCAGATATAATTCAGATTAATGAGTTTTGAAATTCCACTCGTAACATAGAAGTATTGTACACAGGTAGTAAACTTTACGATCCTCTGAATCACGCTAAAATCATTACTTTATTAACGTTGTAAACTCGCGCTATAATTCTGTAAATACCACATCAAATGCTTATCCTATTCAGTCGGGATTATGGACTATAAATCATTTCAGTAAAATATCAAATTATCGTTTTAGCCGTGAGATTTCAAAAGGCTTATAAACATAAATTTATCGCATACGATGTAACTCGAACTCCAATGTTATTATATTTCAAAGTTTTCACTCGTAAATCTCGTCGGATTTAATTTTTATGTGACAAACCGATGGGTTTTGTGTATCTTTAAGAGTACGGCCATTTGCTTTCTTAGCTTGAAAAGCAATACCTTGAAAAGCTTCATACGTAAAGATTTCTGTACGCTTTGGTATGAATGGAATGTCAATGTACAATATCTAGCTACTATTCCAATCTAAAATCATTGCACTTGCATTACTTGCAAATTCAACGCGCGTATCCGGCAGAATAGAATAGACCACTCTCCTTTCTTACCGAGGTGTAGTAAAAGGCGTCAGGCAGGCGGCCGGTCGTAAAATACGTAGCCCAATCATGTGACAACATGCTTGTAACATGTTGTGCCGACCCCACATAGAGTGGGATAAGGGCAGGAAAATGATGATGAAACTTAATTTAAATAAATGAAAAATAAGGATGTACCCCCGGGTACGCAATTCCTTCCTATGCAACAACTTTAATGTTAAAATATCCAATATATATACAATGTGTTTTTTCGGTTTACGAATAAAATTTGCCAATTTTTTAACCTATATGTTGGCCCGTATATAAGCGTCAGTTGTACCAGATTTTATAAATATGGCTCCAGCGGATTAGACGTGACAGCGTAAAATACAGACGGACAGATAGGCAGAAGTATTGGTTATAACAGGCTGCAATTTTATGTTTATGAAAGTTATCAGATGTTATTCATAATAACCGGGATTGACCGCAAAAAGTGGCGAGAATATAACACTAATAACACTAATTCAACGGTAATAGCACATTGAAATATTACCCATGCAGTTGAAGATTTAACTAATTTTATAATATTACACTAAGTCTTCAATTAGTTACTCTAGTTTGTCACGTTTTCCCCCCATACCCTTCGTACATATCTATATACTTCGCCATATTTGTAAATTAATATTATTTAAATGAGGTTAGAGCGCTCGCGCTCTACCATTGAAATACATAAAACAAGCGAATAAGCGCTAGCGCTTTAAATTATATATATTTGGCACGTGATTCGTCTAGTTGGTTAGGACCCATTTAACGTTGTGATTGTAATAACTCAAATCCTTTTAGAGCGTCAGAGACCACAGATTCATCAGATTAGAGCAGTAAAATAAACATAAATTATTATTAGTTATTGCACAATAATCGCACGACCCATAAACAAGTTATATATGTTCAATACATGAACCGATCCCATATATTTATTACATGAACGCATCTTATATATTCATTACACGAACACATCCCATATATTTAATACATGAACAGATTCTATATACTTATTGCACGAACCGATTCCATATCTTTATTACATGAATATATATATTCTTTATGTTCGATACATATATGTTTATTACACGAATCGAACCCATGACATATAATAAAAAAATGCTGAACATTCAGAAGGTTGAATGTTCTTTATTGTAATATTTCATAAATAGCCATCAGAGAGGATATATTAGTTTTGATATTTTATATTTAATTATATATTTGTTTGCCATCAGTATGGGTCATAAAGTTATGTCAATAATAACTGAAATAATGTATTTTAAAGCCAACAGAAGGATCACTCGAGTAACATACTGTAAGTCTCCTTAAACCATCCCGATGGGAAGTTCAAGATAATGGGAAGATGAAGATAATTTTTGAAGCCATCAGAAAGATCATTCACTCGATCTAACACCTAACCCTTAAACAACTCCGTAGAGTAGTTTAAGCAATGTGGTATCCTTCTCCCGTCTTTAATATTCTTCCGATATGGAAAAATATAAAGAGAGAAGAGATAGTCAGTAGCTCCTCACCCGCTACCAACGGTGAGCTCCGTCCATAGGATATGAGCCCCCCCCCGCAGGGTTAGGGTATGCAATTTATAGTGCGCCTGTGCCCTTGAGCACAGGATATTTATAATATGTTTTATAAACACCCGTCATTGCTCTTAAAGAGAATGGGGTAAATAATAATAATAAATAAGGACCGTAGTCCAAGATAAGGCACGTGTGCCCGGGTATAATACTAAGACCTAAGTCCAAACTTCATTTCAGCCGTAGCTGTTGAGTTGGCGTTAGCCATAATTGTTTTGATGAGGCTTAAAGCCATTGTTGATATGAATCAACCAATTCTTATAATAAGACAGTGCATCTTGCCAATAGCAAGCATTTCAAGCGGTACGTTCCGCGTTCGTTGTCACCACGTGTAGTGGAAAACATAATAGCACGAAGCTAAAACTGTACATGACTCCTCGGATATCACATAACAGTAAATTGTTGTAATCGTTGGCACCACGCGTAGTGGCACATATATTGTAGGTTTGCATATGACTCCGTAGAGATCACATAATAGCAGGTTTTGTATTCGTTGATACCACACGTAGTGGCATAAATTGTAGGTTTGCACATGACTCCTCAGAGATCACATAACAGCAAGTTTCATGTTTCGTACCACACGTGGTGGCAAATAATATATTTTGTAATTCATTACTCCGTAGAGAGTTAGCGTTATATATTTATATTTCAATTATTTGCATTTATAGTGCTAGCACTATTGTGTTAAATAGTTATATTTATAACAAAATGTGTCGACGTACGCTTGTATTGCATCCTTTTGGCCAATAGCACCTTCGGCATACAAGAATTAGTTATTTATATGTTACACGTAGCAAGCTACGTAAGATAGAGTCATAGCACAGGCAACACTTTCTAAAGCTAGTCCGCAATCTTGTTAGTAAAGACCCGACCAGCGGCCCTATGACATGCTATAATGTCGTAAACATTCGTGGTATCACTGACACTAAGCTATGGGGACGCCCTCAGAGGGACTATCACACGTCACATGTAGGTTTTACCCCGCACGCTCCATGCAAAACTATGAACAAAGTCCACAGTTCAGTTCCATTACTGCTATGTACATCGCTTCGGCTAGTAAACTAGACTCCACAACATCTAGCAACATTCGGTCGTGATTTCGGCACTACTGAAAGACAACAGACATCGTTTCCAACGCCAAATCATCAATCAGTAACATTTAAGAAACCACATTGTACCAGCACTACTTCTGGAGTCCTTGGCGTCCAAAGATCAAACAAGGCTTCACAGTAGAGATCGGAGATCAATACCGGCCTAAAATTCAATCCGTATCACCCGAAACTCACCAAAGTAACTCTAGCTGCTCTGTATCAAGACGGAAGACCATCATGATATTCACAGCCTGGAGTAGACCGAGGTGAGGCTCGCTACAACGACCGAAATCATTGCAGGCCTGAAACCATCAATCCGACACCAGTACTCACCAGAGTCTAATTCGGTACAGTGCCCAGCACCACTCAGCGACGTCACCCTCTCTAAGTTATATTCAGGCACTATAAAGCGTTCGAGAATAATAATAAACTTGTAACATGTAATAAAATATTACATTAATTATTTGTGAGATAAAAGACCGAAGTCTCTCACAACACCGTTCAGGCAAGCCGAAGCTTTAAATATATGCTAGGGATCATGGCGCTACCCTGTACCTGGTACGGGAAACGTTAGCCTTCGCCTTTCAGCCGCTCGGCCGCAGCGCTCCCGGCAACGTCCGCCAGACATCCACCCACGTCTATTTCCCGCGACTGTCGTGACGTTCGGTCGCAATGGAAAATTTTAGTATGGAAAATTGGAAAAATATGGAGAAAATTTTGAAAAAAATATTTTCATGAAAAATTTACAGGTATGTAACGGGTATCGAAAACCCATTCTGAAAACCCATATAACATGACAAACAAATATTTTATATATATATATACATTCCTTAACATACTACCGCTTCAGTACATAACTCTGCCAAAATGTATGTAAGGTTGGAACCGTCACAAGTTCATTTTGAATCATACAAAAAAACCATATTATTAAACTACCTAAAAATTCTCTATATGACAACGATAAGTATAAGGGAGCCTCGTAGGATACACAAAAAGTACAAATTCAACTCGTATCTACTTTCAAAAACATCGCACAAATCATTTTTGCAGACGGTTAATTATTACAGCGGTATTTTATCTCAGAGCGTTTAAAGCCTTTGGCGTAAGATCTCCTTTGATTAGCATACGACCGACAGACGTCCGCAGAAATCCAAAAAACAATGAAATCGTAAATTAGCAAGTCAAACGTATTATTTTCAACGATAAATCATATTTTTCGAAGCGCTTAATTAGCACCATCTAATTTATTTTCCGTCATAATATAATATGTTGTAAATAATAAAAAATAAAACGTTGATTTATGGTACTTTCTAAGTATGTTCGTGAGTATGCAGTTAAAACAGTAAGACAGTTATAATTAACGCCCAGTAACCGCAACGAACAATAAAAAGCCTATGCAAAACTTATCTATCTATCTATCTATCTGTACTTATTATAAAATAAAGTCCCCAAACCTGTCTGTCTGTTTGTATTCGATTTTCTCAAAATCTACTGAACGGATTTTAGTACGGTTTTTACTAAAAGGTAGTGCAAATCCTCCGAAAGGTTTAGGTTAATAGCACATAACAGTTTCATGTAAATTGAGTTAAAGAGGTCGTTTTCCAAAATTTTTAGTGGGGGGTAGTAACTAATCGGTGTCGATTGTAGTTAAGAGGGGGGAATAGGTATAAAAAGCGGTGTAGGGTATCAGAGAGTCAGTCTCATGCCGAGACTCGAGCGACAATAATATTCAAAACACTGAATTTGACGCGGGTGTTAAAATGTACATGGGTTATAATTGCAACATCAATATCAATGTAATGTAATAGCTCTGTGATTCTACTGTACTATTAAACTCCTCATAATAGTGAAATGAAAATACTTTTGTTTAGGAATCATGATTTATTTCATATTATTTCATAAAGCTAATGCCCGTTCCAAATATGTAGCCTCTCATGGAGAAGAAGGGCAAGAAACTCCAGGGTTACTCTTTTATCGTTTTAAAGGATTACATAACGTAATATAAATATGTAACTGTAAGCATTGATATACAATACCACAATATTATATACAACAGGTATATAATTATGTACATTTATTAATTAAAGTAACATACAAAGGTACTTATCTTAATATTTCACCGAGAGCTCACGTTCTTATGATTCACGTTCTAAAAAGCTGTGACGTACAAACCACCTGTTTGTACGAATCAGCCCATTTGTTCAAATCATAACGTTTAAATACATTTTAAAATCGTACTTATTTATAGATTTTTAAACATATAATATAGGTACGTTTATTTTATTATATTTAATTATAAATCAATCATAATCAATTAAATCTGTTTACATCTAACACGGGCGAAGCCGCATCTATTTCTAGTTAAGTATAAAATCATACGCTTCACTCGGAAAAGCTTTATCATGGACATGACCTTTAAGAACAAATACGAATCAAACACCTGAGGACCCAAAAAAGCTTTCGATTCTTTGTAATATATTTTTGTCCATTATATTAGCCTCATCTACAAATCAAGACTTTTACAAGCAATTTTGAATAGTCAAGGATCAATTAGTTTTAATGACACTACTTCGGAATTTTGATCTTACTGAGAAGAACCAGCAAGAAACTCGGCGGTCAATCTTTTAAACATTTAAATTTACATTATTTGACTGCAGTCTTGTTTGAAGCTGAAAGGGTATTCAAATCCAAGTATTTTTATCATTTTGATAATCTTCAATTGTGTAATTTACTTTACGTTTAACCATAGTCCTATCCTCCTCCCCCCGGTATCCTCTTCCCCCCGGACCTCTGTTAAGAGTAAACGTGTTTAGAAACGAATTAATTAGCTTTATTTTTTGATTGTATTTTAAATATTCCTAATCAAAATTAATACGAAATAATAGGAGTGTATGGTGCTTCAAGAGTAATCGTTCGGTACATGTGTGCACCTTGCAGCTCGGTGAGACCATTTCATTACACACACCTGTGGAACTAAGCCTCTTTCTGTCTCTTTAACTCATGACAATCGTCGCTTTGTAAAAAATACCATACTATCTTATTCGTATGTGTCAGCGTGTATTGGACGGAACAAATAATTATATGAAATCCTCGATTGCGCCCAGTATTCATTGACCTCAGTTGATAACCAGTTACATCTGTGTGCAAGATAATCATTATTGCTACGTACATTAATAATTGGAATTAACTTCCTGTGATATTATGTGCGCCTAGTACTCTCGTGAGAAGAAGTACGCACAGTTTTGAATTAAGGAAGTTCGCACTGGTTAATTTGGTGTGTGCATCATGCATTATTTGGATTGATACGCTAGAGACTGCTAACCGTTTATACCTTATGCTAACTTGGTACTTTTGGGACGTTAAACAACACTGAATGCCCATTTTATTTTTATTATAAAAGTAAGTAAGTAAGTAAGTAAGTAGTAAGTGGGCTGGAAGATTTCTTGATTCATTTACATAAACAACATTCAACACTCCACTCTTCTAATCTACTACTGTTCTATAATTGTATATAAATAAAAAATGGACAAATCACTCTCAGAATCCGACTTGAATCAAATTTTGAATATGAATAAAACACCGCCAAACTTTGTACAAACGCGAAGTAAAAGGAGAAGAGAGGAAGAAGAGGACAGTTCCGATATTAAGAGTTTCATTTCTTCTCTAATGATTGAGCAACAAAAAGAAATTAAAAAAATTAGCTTAGTACTGTCAGAAATTCGAGAAACAAACACAAATATTGAAAGTTCTATTAATTTTTTATCAGCACAAAATGAAGTTTTTAATAAGAAAATTGAACAGCTTGAAAAACAGGCAGAAAAAGATAGAGAATACATAACAGTCTTGGAGAATAAAATCGAAGATTTGCAGATATCATCACGTAAATCTAATTTCGAGATAAAAAATGTTCCTAAAGTGCCTGGCGAAACAAAAGAAGAATTGATTAATATGGTTCTCTGTCTGTCACATACTGTGAACTCTAATATCACAAAAAATGACATTAGAGATATTTACAGAGTTAGAAATAAAACGCGAGAGAATGAGCATAACACTCCCATAATAGTTGAAACTTCCTCAACTCTTTTAAAAACGGAATTCTTAAGAATGTGTAAATTGTATAACATAAAACACAAGACCAAACTTACTGCAAAACATATTGGAAACCGTTCTAGCCCTGATATTCCGATTTTTGTGTCCGAACAATTGACAGCTAAGGGATCTCGCCTCTACTTCCTGGCACGCGATTTGGTCAAGACTAAAAAATTTAAATTCTGCTGGACTGCTTACGGGAAAATATATTTAAGAAAAGATGAAAATTCTAAAATTATTTCTATCAAGACGGAAGCTCAAATCCACCGGCTAGTAACACAAGAAACATGACTAGATCAAGAAAAACTAATAATTAATCATATTAAGTTCGGAAATAGTTATATGCTTTCTTTTGGAGCCTATTTTCTATTCTTATTAATTTTTTATTTTCTATTTATTATTTCTTTTAATTACTTATATATTCTTACATACACAACATTTACAAAATTAATTTATAATAAGCGATACGTACTTCTACAATTATATATATTATTATACCTCACGATAATATTTTCAGTTTACAGTTTTATTACATTTATTCAGCATGTCAATTATCTTAACACTTATTTTTTTACACATAAAAACTTTAAAGATATTCACATAGTAACTCATTTCACAATAAATAATGGATAGTTCACTTAACACTCTAAATGAAATAGACGGTACACAATTCACGAAGGCCTTGCAATGTGACATTAATGATCTTTCTCAACGTATTCGGGTCAAAAAGAACGATTTAAAAATATTTTGCCAAAATATAAGGAGTATATATAGTAATTTAAATGATCTGCAAGTGAATTTAGCTAATTTGAAGTTTGATCCAGATATATTAATATTGACCGAGAGTCAACTTAATTCTAATAAACCTATACCTAATATTCCGGATTTTACATCATTTCAAACTACAAATCATATAAATAAAAATGACGGGGTAGTAGTTTATGTCACTAATAATATTAAAGCAAATGTAAAGGAAATTAGATTGAAGGACGCATCTTGTATGGAAATTAAAGTTGGCAATAATATAGTTTTGGGTGTATACCGATCACCTTCTAACACTAATGCAGATGCATTTATCAGTTCACTTAACTTTTATTTAGAAGATCTTAAATCTTTTAATTCTATAACTTTAACTGGTGACATTAATATAAACCTTACACCAATATCAAATGAACAAAGTTTTGAACGTAATAATAGACAAAATTATATCACTATGTTAACAATGCACGGATTAATGATTGGACATACTTTTCCTACAAGATTAAATAATTGTCTCGATCACATTATGATAAAACTTAATAAGAAAAAATTGTCTGCCCATATTGCGGTTTTAAATACATCTGTAACAGATCATTCCCTATTATTTTTAAACTTGTCCAAAGCCCATTTTAAACATAAAATACAAAAAATAAAAACTTATACAGATTTTAATGCAGCACTAAAGAGTTTAATAGATAAAAAACTGGAAGAATTATTATTTTTAGATGACCCTGACATAATACTAGAACATTTAATAAATAAAGTATCAGAATCCATAAAAGACAATACAAAAACTATTGTTATACCAAGAAAACATCGAACAATCAAGCCCTGGATGACCGCTGGTATGTTAAAGTGTATCAACAATAGAAATAAAATGCAAATGAAAATTAAAAAAGATCCGTCAAATGAAATCTTAAAGCTTAGTTACAAGAGATACAGAAACTACTGTAATAATCTTATTAAAAAAATGAAGCGCAATTATGATAGAATATTATTAAAAAACTGTACTACTAATAATAAAATGCTATGGCATAATATAAAAAATATAACTAGTTTAAAAGGAAATAAGTCGAGTAATACTAACCTATTAGTATTAAAGCCCTCTCCGGATGAGACTGTTAATTACATAAATGACTATTTTGTGAACATTGGTAAGGAGCTGGCCGAAAAAACTTTATTGCACAGAAATAAATTCGACAGAAATGTCAACAGTCCAGTATATGAGAATTCATCATCTTTTGTTCTTTTCAATACTGATAATGAAGAAGTTAATGATGTTCTTATGAATCTTAAGTCCGATAGTGCTCCGGGATGGGATAAAATACCCACTAGCTTTCTAAAATTAGCCAAACATCAACTGATCCCCATACTTGTTTATTTTACCAACTTATGTTTTGAAAAAGGATATTTCCCCATAGCTTTAAAAAAATCAATTATAACTCCAGTGTTTAAGGGTGGGAACAGAGACGATATCGATAATTATAGGCCAATCTCAATTCTACCTTCTATGTCTAAAATACTAGAAAAACTATTAAATAAGCGCTTACTAAAATTCTTACATAAATATCAGATTATATCAAATTCTCAGTTTGGATTTCAACAAGGTAAGTCAACTGATGATGCAGTAACAGCATTGACTTCATTCATTATTGAAAAATTAGACCAAGGTAAAAAATGTATTTCTGTTTTTCTTGACTTACAAAAAGCTTTTGATACCGTCTCTGTTCCTCTATTAATATCTAAATTAGAAACAATAGGGATAAGGGACATACCGCTAGAATTATTAAAAAGTTATTTATCGGGCCGTAAACAGAGGGTTAGAATTGGTAATTTTTGCAGCAAAGATTTAAATATCTCATTCGGAGTACCGCAAGGAAGTGTGCTAGGGCCAACATTATTTTTAATTTATATGAACGATTTACTACGACTGCAAACAGGTACCGCTAAATTTTTTTCATATGCTGACGATACAGCAGTAGTTTTTACTGGTAATGATTGGATGACTGTGCGTAAGGATACTGAAATGGGCCTTTCAAAGGTTGCTTCTTGGCTTAATACTAATGTACTTACGCTCAATACTGAGAAAACAAATTATATCTGTTTCTCTTTGACTAAGAGATCACAACCTAATAATAATTTCTCTATAAAAATTCATAATTGTAGAAGTACCGAAAATTGCAATGGTAATTGCTCGATTATTGCAAAACAAGAAAAGACGAAATATTTGGGTATTATGCTGGATCAGAGACTCTGTTGGCATGACCATATAGAATTAGTAAGTGATCGTATCAGAAAATTATCCTGGATTTTTAAACAGTTAAGACATGTAGCATCTATCAACCTTCTTAAACAGATATACGTAGCTTTGGTTCAATCTGTAATCAGTTATTGTATTTCTATATGGGGTGGTGCGTCCAAGATGAAGTTTCTAGAAATAGAAAGAACACAACGTGCCTTACTAAAGATTATGTGTTTTAAGTCTTTTAGATTTCCTACAAACAGCTTATACAAATTTTGTGATTTATTAACCGTAAGACAGTTATACATATTAAATTCCATTCTTAAAATACATAAAACAACTAAATATATCGTGAACAATAAAATACAGCGACGAAAATATAATGTCTTAGTATATAAAAAAGTACGTACAATATTCGCTTCAAACCAATTTGCTGCACAATCTACCTTATTGTACAATACAATAAATAAAAAATTAGACTTATATCCTAAAACATACTATGAATGTAAGAAGATTATTACGGCTTGGCTAAAAACATTAAGTTATGAAGAAACGGAAGAACTTTTAAATTTTAGATTTTAACATACACACACACACACAAACATCATTCAAGCATACATACACGCAGACATATTCGTGATTGATCCATACCATTTAACATAATGTTACTGAATAATACTTATATCTATTTATTTTTTAATTTTATACATTTATAAATACATATTTATATATATTGTTTATAAATATATTATTATAGTTATTTTTATATTTATTATAATATATATAAAATACTGTTACAAGAAAAAGATTTTATAATTACGTTATCTTTGTCGTTATGGAAGAGTGGGGTCTTCTGACACAGGCTTTACTAAGCTTAAAAGAAGTCCTCCACAATATATCTTGTAAAATGTAAAATTGTTACTGTCAATAAATTTTATTTTATTTTATTTTATTTTATTTTATAGTTTGTACAGTTAATTTAAACTTTTCTGTAGATAAATCTAATATGGATTGCGATTTTTTTTCTATTGCTCAGCCGTCTTTTTTGTAACCAACTAGCTAGCTATACGTGCACATAAGCGTTTAGCATGTAATAGTCATTGAATCATTCTATTGATATGATCAAAAGAAAGATTATTTGAATTTGATGGCAAAAAATTGCACGATTCTTGTGTTTCATCAATGGAATTTGGCGGATTTGAAGTTTCGCTTTCTGAATCTTCCAAAAGCACAAAATTTGATGCTCGGTCTCTTTTACACATGTAACGCAATAATAATAACATGGCTTTCTGATATTTCCATCCCATTCCACAAAATTATATAACTGAAGATGACAAAAAAGTAATGTAAAGAAAGAGGAAAAGATAACTAACCAAAGCTCTTCCCAATTAGATACTATCTAACAACATTAAAGGGTCAGAATCCGGTCCATCAAATATGTTTGCTGACAAGTTACCCGCCCGCAAACTTTAGCCCCATCACGGTCAATTTTGGTTCACCTTATTGAATTACAGAACGACACGTTACCGTTCCGATTTCACTCTCTATAACATCAATATAAGGCATTAAGGAAGTAGAAGAATTAGAAATTATAAAAAATTAAAAATTCAAGGTGAAATGTAAAAATGAAAATCCAATTTAAAAAAATAGTCTATAGCCCTGTGTTATAACAAAGTCCAATTAAACGGTTTAAAAAGTTTATTTCCTACCTCAGTACAAACATTTTGTTAGGTCAACTAGGCAGGAGTCCCACTTACGGAGATTGATAGAGATGAATGCAAGAAAGAATGTTAAAAGAAGAAGAAGAAGAAAGATGTAGCATGAATGATGAATAAAAGCGAGAACTGGGATGAAAGAGTAACATAGGCAGATAAAGGCTCCGATCATGTTGAAGGAAGCTGATATAAAAAAAATAACTAAAAGATGCGCGGTTAATATTTAAAGTGACCTAATTAGAAATTACGCTTAATTGAGTTCGATGAGCCTTATTGCAATGACAATACGCTATGAACTTTTAAAAAAACTAGTATGAAATTACGATCAAAAAGATCTACATGTGCTATTGAAATAGTTCAAGTGAGCATCCGTTCCAGACCACCCGATTTGTCGCTGGATACATCGAATTGATAGTGCAAAACTACTTGTCGTAGAAACAATTTCCTAACAACTCAATCATCCGTGAAGAAAGCAGATAAGAAAGAAAAAAGAAGGGTAATTTTTTTTTTCAAAAATGCTTCATGTTATTGAGGGTGTAATATAATTGGAGGGCAAGAAATGTAATTCCGTTAGTGTCTGCCCTACAGATTTGATGGAATTTACACAAGAACTTAGAAACGTACATAATTATGATGTAAAGTACCAGCCTGTTACAATCCCACTGCTGGGAATAGGCCTCTTCTCTCCGTTTCTGGAGAGAAGGGTTGGAGCTAAGACCTACCACGCTGCTCCAATGCGGATTGGTAGGTTACACATATCTCCAGAATTCTCTAGAGATATGCAGGTTTCCTCACGATGTTTTCCTTCACCGAAAAGCGTGTGATAAATTGCAATTATCAATTAGACACATGAGTTTTAATAGAAAAACTCATTGGTGCTTGCCCGGGTTTGAACTCGCGTTCCCCTCGAAAGAGTCGCACGGTCTCACCGCTGGGCTATCACAGCTAATTATGATGTAAGGTGCTTTAAATGTTCATGCATGTAAGTAAAAAGTAAGTAGCGGCCTGTTACAATCCCACTGCTGGGAATAAGTCTCCTCTTTCCGTTTTTGGAGAGAAGGGTTGGAGCTAAGACCTACCACGCTGCTCCAATGCGGATTGGTAGGTTACACATATCTCCAGAATTCTCTAGAGATATGCAGGTTTCCTCACGATGTTTTCCTTCACCGAAAAGCGTGTGATAAATTGCAATTATCAATTAGACACAAGAGTTTCAATAGAAAAACTTATTGGTGCCTGCCCGAGTTTGAACTCGTGTTCCCCTCGAAAGAGTCGCACGGTCTCACCGCTGGGCTCAATGCTGATTACTATCAGCATGAGCTTAGAGCACACAGAAACAAGCTATGCGTACCAGCATGAGCTAGAAGCAAATGGTCATATCAGCTTGGAAGCTATCAAATAAGAGCTCTTCGATTGTTCCTTACGGTAGTAGGTAGGTTGGATCCACCTATATATATGAACCTTTCGTACTTTCTGGTACTCATCAGGTCAGCGAAGAAGCTGTCTACGTCATACAAAGAAACTAGTGTTTTCTTGCTCTTCCAAGTTATGGGTCTCTTTAACACTCACGAGTTATGTAGTCATAGTTAATATATAGATACCGGCTATACTGACGTCTAATTTTATCGGGTTCGGCTTACCCAATAAAATTAAACTTGAGCCGGTATCTATATATTAACTATGAATACTACTCAAGATAGTTTAAATTTTAAAAGTTATGTAGTCGCTACGCTGTGCTTTATTGGAATTTGCGAAAACAACTTTTTTGAATTAGGTCACTTTAATACAAAACATGCGAAGAGATCATTCGGGGAACAATCGCTTCTAATGTAAACCTCATTGGTTGAATTTTTGATTATTATTCTATTACTAAATCAATATATCTTATTGTAACGACATAGGTTGACTACGTCTATTAAAAAAGTCAATACTAGGTTAAAGGTAAAGGATTATGATGAGTTATATTTAACCTAGAATCCAGTCGACTAACCAATAATATAGTATCATCATAATCCTATTCCATAATTCGGTATATGACAATCAGTACTAAGTATATTTCGTCAATAATAATGCCTTTTATAGCTCATCAACAACCAAATCAAATAGAACCCCAATATTTATCATTCAAACTCAAATATTGTCATTGCCCCTATTGACCAAGTTTCTTGGGAGCATACATTTTACGTATTTATATTTGAAAGTTCTTGATTACATGTGGAACGCAATTTAAATGCAATATATGAATCTAGAATTATAAAAGTGATTAAACACCTTGAAACTAGTCGGGCTCATCCGATAAAATAAGACGTGAGTATAGCCGGTCTCTCAACATTAATAATAATAATTATTTATTTATGGACAAACATAGTAACATCATATTATTTAAATTAAATTAATTGTATTTTATTTTATCTATGCGTGCAAAATATAATAGTAAAAATTGATTTAAAATATTATGTTAATATTAAGTTATGAATTAATATTAAATTTTTTTTAACCATTTATTTATTTCTTTATTGCACATACAGAATAATATAAAAAAAGAAAAAAAATAGCATATGTACAAAGGCGGATTTATCCCTAAAAGGGATCTCTTCCAGTTAACCGTCAGTAACATACCATATTATATTTAAAGTTATTAATTAAATGTTAATGATTAGGAATAATTTATATTTGAATACTTCTCTACTTGTAAGAGGGAAGTAACAAATAAAAATCAATTGATTTTTAGATTACATTCAACTTTCTGGTATGTCCGAGTTATGTCTCAAATATACAAAATTCATAAATGAAGAGGAGAAAATTTTCAAAGGATAAAATTTTAGCGATCAATTAGACCTTTCAACTAAACCTTTATTACCAAGCGCGCCCTTAATACGAAAGTAAGTGTAAATCGTGATTTTCACTTTACCCAACGATGATGCTTGATGGGCAGAGGTCAACTAGATAGCATGTGAAGGCAATTTTAGAATATCTTCGCTAAATCGTGACATCGCCTATGGTATTTAGTAAGTTTCGGGTACACGTTGTTAGTTTGGTTACGCAGTGATAGACGAACTGCAATCGTGTGGTCCTTACTAGGAAATCGACGGTTCATGCCCTGGGTGATCATTAATGGGTTTAAGAAAACTATTTATATTTTTAGTTTTGGTTAACAGTATTTATTTATGTAGCGTAAGTTGTGTTGTAGATTTGTGCCTTTTTAAAGCATGTTGGCATACACCTTGGCATCACAGTCTTTGACTAAAAACTACAAATCCACGATTACAAATGAGACACCATGTTAACCGATTGATTCTCGATTGATTATTGCATTACATGCCGATATAGCAATAACTATCCATATATGCAAAGCTATAATAATAGCTAGAATAATATAGCTAGAATAAGTATTATATGTAGTTTAAATAAGTTTAGCTTACGAATGAAAAAATGAGTTTTCTTTAAAAGTTTATCAACGCTGTTTTGGGGTGAAGGAAGATATCGTGGAGAAACCTAAGGTGACCTGGGCCAACCGGCCCGAATACTGACCAGGCCCACAGGCCTGCTAGGATCAGCCCGGGCCAAGAGGTTCGCCTCGAGGCCCGTACCCCGGCACCCTCACAAGAGTATCGAGAAGACCCAGATTCGTGGAGAAACCTGCATATCTGTTGAGAATTCGTGGGACATATCTTGTTTATGAATCCCATTTGCCCAGCATTGGGATAGTACAATACTGCTTACTTTTATCACTGTTTACTTTTTACATAACTATTTTTTTCTGAGAATATCAATTAGATAAGATCAAATAAAAACATAATAACTACTTGAAAAAAGTTCATTAAAAAAAAGTGAAATGTATGTATTATAACAAAATAAACTTTCTTAGAAATAAATTACATATATTACGTCTCGTCTAAATAATATACAGAAAACCATAACTGTATTGTGGTCGTTGAGACACAAAAAAAGCCCAAATAGTTTAGAGTCCGTTCAAATGAAATGTCACCGATACAAAAAGTCTAAAACAAGACCCATCTCAGGTTTTACATAAAATGGACATAAATTAACCTATTGTACTCATTCAAAGAAACAATTCAAAAGGAGTGGCCTTTAATTTGAATATATGCAAATCCGTTCCAGGCTCACACGCCCACTACTTGACTTGGGACAGTTACAAGGAGATGCTATGTTGGGAAATTGTATAGACAATACACTGTTTACTCGGCCAAGATTGATTTAACCAAACCAAAGTTCTTTTTACGACTTTATTTTATTTCACGCGATTACATTAACTTACATGTAAAAATCGGGATTTATTACTTACACACATATTTAAGCTACGATAGTCCGGTGATGAGACAGCGCGTCTTTCTAGAGACGATCATGGGTTCAAACCACAAGCGATAATGAGTTATTCTATTAAAACTTATGTGTTTAATTGATAATTGCGATTTATCATACGCTTCTCGGTGAAGGAAATCATCGCAAGGGAACTTGCATATTTCTAGAGAATTCCAGGAATAGGTGTAACCTACTAATCCGCATTAGAGCAGCGTGGTAGTGTGTCAGCCTTACCTCCAATCCTTCACTCCTAAAATGGAGAGAGGAGGCCTCTGCCCAACAGTGGGATGCTATCCCACTGTTGGGTAGAGGCCTCGTTACTTTTTTATGTGAACCTAATATATAACCTTCGTACTAAATTTCATTAATGCTGCATCACCGAATTAGCCTAATATGTAATAGTACCTCTTTGTTATCGGCGATTATAAAGCATTAATCACGAGCACGATCGTGTAGAGGGCGTACTTGCCAATCATCATCTCTACGATCGCACTATGACCTGGGGATTATCGGTTTTCGGACACGCATCAACGGAAATCACTCGATGATACGTATACATCGTATGATAATACAGACGGTCATGTACATAGTTGCACGATGATGATTGATGATCACACGACCAACGATCATCGCCGATAGTGAAGAGCGGCTATTATAGGGAGAGAGACAGTCAGATGGACATACTGACTACATTTATGATATGACTATAGATGGCCTTGCACCCTTATAGAATTTATAATGTTAAAGAAAAAAAATATGGCGACTGTATTTAAGAATTCATACTAATATTATAAATGCGTAAGAAAATCTGTCTTAGTGTAGAGATAGAATAGATCTTAGAAAACAACATATTATATTCAAAATAAAGTTTCTAGATCAAAATGCGGGAACATTTATAAAATATATATTAAGAAATAAACAAATAAAAAATCTATTTGCTCGTAAATTAATTCGAATGTTATATATTTTTCTGCTATATAACCAAAGTAAATCCCTCATACTTAAAGCTTTTATCGATATGAAGTAGTTTCTAAGCTTTTAATATAAGAAATTAGAGGGAGACTAGACAGGGAGATTTCCAAATCCAATGGTAATCCAATCTTGAAGTCGTTAAATGTGGCGAGATGCGAATGTGCATTTCGAGTTGAGATAAAGGCTAGTACACACCGCCACGTGGCTGACGCGTGCCATCACCAATATGGCGACGGGGGACAGTATTTTGTCCTTAACAAATAGCTGCATATCACACCGTTATGTAACAAAGATATACATTGTCACGCTAAAAACTTATAGCGTGAACAAACAAGTTTTATAAACGAATATATAAACAATACTACAACAAAATGAATAAAAAAATACTTTAATTTGAATAAATATTAAAACTATATACCTATATATTCTACTTAGTTAGTATCTAAAAACTAAGGGTTAGTTACAACTAAATCTAGGTACAAAAAAAATAATTATCTGGAGGGGTGTTCAAGTTCTCAGAATCAGAGAACCGGAAGTCGAACATGTAGGCAGTGTTCTTAAATTTGCCCGGAACAAAGATTATAGTTCGTCTCATAAAAGTTCTTGTCAGAATAAGTATTGGCCGATTAGCGCCAAAGAAACTTCCACGGTATCACCCGGCCTCTCATAAAGATATTCCCGGTATTCGGAAATCCCAAGGTAGTTCCCAGTAAGGGAACTCAATCACAACACAGTTCTTGATAAAACACTAGATATAATAAGTTAAATTAGTTTTTTAAAAAGTAATAAGTATGAAGTAGCTGTTAGAATCTAGATTGTTTTAAAAATTCTTTTATAGAAAAATAAAAATGTTTATCATGTATATGATAGTGAACGGGCCACTAGAGGTTACTTTGCGGAAAATCAAAATAATCTTTATTCAAATAAACCATTTTAAGCACTTTTGAATCGTCAACCGTCAATATGATTAATGAAGCTGCAACTCGCTCAGAATGATACTCGTACCGAGAAGAACCAGCAAGGAATACGGCGGGCAATCTTTCAAATATTTTCAATTATAAATTAATAAACCGCCGTCTTTTATGAAGCTGAAAGGATTTTCAAATCCAGGCATTTTTATCATCCAAATAATCTTCAATTTTGTAATATGCTTTATGTATAAGCATATTTCTTAAACGAAGTTTAAACCTTTCTGTAGACTGGTCTAGTATGGATTAGAATAGTATTCATGAAAAACATTATTTGGATAATCACCGTGCAGTGTAACAAAATATTCTTACATTAATTTTGTAGAAGCGGCATATTTGAATCTAAATTTTCTAATATAGTAAAGTTTAAAGTTAAGTTTATAGTTGTATGACTAATGAGAATGCAAGTAGAGTGTAAAATTACTATTTAAAAAGATGATACAAAACTCTTGATAATTAAACACGTTATTAGAATACCATACACATAATAAATACATACAATACTTATGAAAAAATATATTCACTTAATTTTTATACGGTCACTCGTTGATGCGCGTTCGTGAGTTGTCCGGAGTATATAAATTGTTATTATATTTTGCTCTAAGAGACCTCATCTCTCCTTTTGGGAAAGGGCTTGGAGTTCAGACATAATATTGTTCCAATTAAAAACATACGAAAAATTGTAGATATCAATTAAGCACAGGTTTCATCGAAAATTCATAGGTGCCTGCCGGGGATTTGGACTTGTGATCTTCTGATAGAGATTATACAATTGCTTTAATCAGCATTTAAGGAATTAAGCAATTTAGAGAAACAAATACTGGCGTTATTACTGTCTTCTGTATTTTATCTTCTTGTGATACGCTCACGTTCTTTATTTTTCTATCTTTTCTCTTGCAATCGGTTATCGGAAGATGAATAATTTGTGATAAAACGTATTATTTATGTACCTTGAATAACGTTAGAAAAACATTATTAATAAAAAAATGTACAAAGGTCGAAATATTCCTTTGACAGAGCTCTCTGCCAGCTATCTTACGAAGTGGGACAATTTATTTTATTATTATTATTGTGCAACAAAGTTATTCATCAAAAGCGATAACTTAAGTCATCTGTGTGATAGTAGATCAAATAATAAGTAAACGCATGGCGTCTTCGAAATATAAAACTAAATATAGCCCCCTATTACAGAGTTAATGTGTTGACAACGCTCCTACTAAGGGGGCCGCTTGCGAACATGACGCGTGCGGATGTCCCTTTGACATTAATTTATTCCTGAAAAATTCTTGTTATTAACCAATTTCTTCAATTCACTATAAATTTCATAAAAAATTGTAGATTGACAACATTATTTGTTGCTTATTATATACTTATTATGTATACTTACTATATTTTTATTGTATACAACGTTATTTTGCTACTATCAATCAATTAATGTTTCTCTAACTACTAAAGCACTATTTATTTTTGTGCTAAGTGTAACAAATAGAAAACCAGACCAAGCACTTTGGTAGTGCTCAGTATGCTATAGTAGTTTTGTGAGACATTGCAAATTTTAATCATCTCTCTCTCTCTCTCCGCGTCAGCCAATCAAAGGACTTTCACGCCACATGAACTTATGTCGCCTGACTCCAGCGGCATTACGTGACTATTTTGAGTCTGTTCACTACACTGGTGTTTTCCTACACTGCTTTTCAGGTGCGGGGTCTACCCCGCCAATGGCTAACCGACGGACATTGTGATGCTAGAGTCTAAAATCCAAATATCCGCCGGTTCGTCATTTCAGCGTCGCGACCCGTTGTGCTATGTCCGTCCCTTCAACGGATCTCCTCATTTATGATTTGATCACAGATATACTCCGAGCTCCCTTTCCAACGCCCGCTTAGCAACTCTGAGCTTTCTTATTAGATCCATAGTTAGCAAATTCTGATCATGGAGTTAATATAACATTAGGGAGCCAGCTTAAAATGTGTCTATCAAGAATACAAAGAAATCAAATGAGTCTTACTATCTCTCTTTCTTTTAAATATGTCATTGAAGATTGTGAAATGTAAGTATGTGAGATTTATCATCTCATTATTTGTTGTGACACTCTCACTTACAGGCCTGACTATAACTTTCCTTATCTAGTACAAGTCTATGATTCTGATAGGTAAAAACACGTCGACTTTGAAGATCTATTTGTTCTGTACAAAACTCTACAAACTCCACTCTTTACAAGTCAAACCTAACAAACACTCGATACACTCGTGACTGCGAGTGGGCATGATATGACGCCAGCACTCGCAACGAATGAAATTTTGTTTTCCAACTGAAACGTGCACAGATGAATTTCCAGTATCCAATTTCCAGGCTCTTTGATTGCTCTTACAAGAATGGATCAGATGTTTATATTTGTTTTTGTTCATATCTTTCTATTGTTATCTTTCCAACGCGCCCTTGCGGATATTTATTAACAAAATTCAAATGACATTAAGAATTTTGTCGCTTATTAGGGAGAGTTTGTTAGAAATGAGGTTGGCAACGGAATGAAATACTCGAAGCGTTAAACAGTTTAGGTGTCCTTAAGGTATATAAATGTGATCGAAACGTGGACTCGATACAACAATTAGATGCCTTATCTTCTAAGAAGTGAAATTAGATATGATGTTTATAAATGCTTTTATAAGGCAATAAGGTTATTCGTCAGATTGTTAGTAAGTTGAGTTGCGTATTATCAATACTGCCTTAAAGGTATAATTATCGCTGTTTAATGTTCGTCAGATAAATTCATGGCTACCTAAATGTTATATTGAGCGTTGATATAATTTACCTACAATAAACTACTTGCGATAAGAACGTCAATGTGAACGTTAACGTTTCGCCCCGAAACCGTAATGCAGCCGTCGTCGAACGCAATGCAAACGACGGCTGCTTTACAGTTTTTGTCGTGGAGCCTATCCTCCTGATGATGCTTCGGTTTCAGGGCGAATTTTGTGTGACGATTTTAGTGGTGGTTGTGTGTATTACTTGTGTGCATAGTTGCTGGTGGAGGCGTCTTGGGATACGTGTGGTGACTTGTCCTGCATGTGTAAGGTAGGTACGTGAATTTTAGCATTACATACGCTTAACACGCGGATTATAGCAAAGTATTTCTGTTATAGTTTTTGTAACACTTTGAACGATTTTAATTTAAGTACCTACTTATAAAATTTGATCGAGCATTTTTCGTAAAGATAATTCAACGTACGAGTTAGTTTAGTATAACGCTGTCAAATCCTGAAAATATATAGATTGGAATAGTTAAAACTTTTCAATGCTATTCTGATTTATGCTAGTATAGCCTATGAAGAGTTAGACGTATGAGAGATCACGAGGCCATAATATAAAGCCAGTTTGAACTAGAAATTTTGTTTCGCAACTGAAACCCGTGATGAAATTCGAGTGGCTTTTTGATTACTCTTTCATGGTATGGACAGAATACTCGTATTTGTGTGTTTACGCCAGTTTTTTTCTTTTTTTCGTGGTTAGTACAAATTTTTACGTTGCAATGTCTAACCAAATCACGTTTGAGAGCTAAAGGGTCATTATTTTGAGGTATGAGTTCTTAACTTTTCTTTACGAACTTATTTTCATAAGTAATATCATAAACATTAATATTAATAAAAATATTAAATAATAAATATATGGGACATTTACTCACACGGTCGTCCGCAAAGTAAGTAACTTAATACTTGTGTTATGGGTGACGGACAACTGGTAGATATACTACATATATAAGTTTAGATACATACTTAAATAAAAATACACACTCAGGCTCGAAGAACCAACAATTTGTTGGCCCTCGGCGGGAATCGAACCCGCGACCCGCGGAGCTGAAGGCAGGGTCACTACCTACAGCGCCAACTGGCCAGTTTCATTAGTAACTATTAATAATAATAAATATATTAGTTAATGTCTACTTAATATATTGCGAAATAAAGCGATAAAACATGCATACCTCGATTAATAGCTTTAACAAAATTTCATGCCCCTGCTGTTAACTGTTGAGGAGATTCCTCGTCTGGAGTCAATCCTGACTGTAGCATCAGGTCATGCTTATCATAAACATGCATTGTTATCGGGACTGGATCAGTATGTACAATTTCAGCTAAATCAGACACTAGGAAGTTGATCAAATTTAACTTGTTTTTTTTCCATTTGATTCCAACTTCAGATACACACACGGCAAAAGGTTACCAACAAACTGTTTATAAAATTATTACTCGTATATTGTGAACGCCCAGAGCTCAACTATAACGCTAATACCCTAAGTTTAATGCTTTATGCTTATATCGCCAGTATTCAGTCGTCAGATCCTCGTCATAAACATAAATTGCTCTCCGCTAATCGCCTAAGCCGTGTTCGACTAAGAGCATCTGGGGTGGAAATTTTCTCAATTCCTGAATTTTCCACTCGAAAACATGCGAATATTAATCGCAAACGGCCACTAATGAAAGCCGCAATTGCACCAGCATACATCAACAAATGAGCGTACGCAATGAGCATTTAATTAAAAAGAAATTAACATTTCAGATTACGAACTGAAAATGGTAACGTTTTAAAAAAAGATTTAAAACTGGTAAGTGAATTTGTGTTACAGATGTAAAGGTTTATTTTTTTCGAATATACTCGGGATTTGCTTATTATTATGCAGTCTAATTTCTTTTTTTTAAATAGTATAAGACTGACGACATCAATATTAAGAAAGAGTCCATTAGTTGAAGGAGAAAAAGAAGGTCGTACCTTCTTTTTTCTTTTTCTGTCTCGATGCTTTACAAAATATTTTCGACACTTTAAGTGATTTTCTTAAAGCAATAGCCCAGCTGTGAGATCGTGCGACTCTTTCGACGGGTTACGGGTTCAAATCCGGGCACGCATTTATGAGTTTTACTGTTAATACTTATGCATCTAATTGATATTTGCAATTTATCACGCGCTTTGTGGTGAAGGGAAACATTGTTAGGAAACTTGCATATCTCTAAAGATTTCTGGGGATATGTGTAGACTATCAATTCGCATTGAAGTAGCTGCAGGCCTTTATCTCCAAAAATGGTGAGAAAACGTCTATGTCCAGCAATGAGATAATAAGCGGTTGTTACTTTAAGTAAATTTTTAAAATTGCGAACCTCAGTAATGAAAATGAAAATAATTTTGCAAATTACAATCGCTTTAAGCAATGCTTTATTCAATTACATTAATTGTAATGATAGGTATTATTTGGTTTTACAGAATAATATCAACATTTATATATTTTAAAATATCCAAGTCACCAATTTAATAAAGTTCTTTAAAGGAACATATCAAAGGGATTTTCTCCTCGTAATTATAGTCTTTACGAAAAGACTAAGAGATTGAAATTCCAGTATATAATATAAACTAATTTTATAACATCAAACAATATAAGGTATGTTAAAAGTTCAGACACCTCAACGACTGTAATCCCTTTGAAATACACCACCACTTTAAACTAGTAACACGAAACTGACTGAAAACTTTCTCTTTAATATTCAATTTAGTATCTTTGTCCATGTGTGCTTATTCAGTATTGAAAGCTTTTGTTACAACCACAAATGCTATCGAAAATAAATGCGATATCGAGATTTATATGCTAGTTATGATACATTTGGGATCACATAAAATTAACACATATGTATAAATTGCCAATGAGATCTAACTATGGAAAATCAAAGTCCATTAATATATTTATAGAATAAATAATAAATAAATAGTAAATATATGTGACGCACATACGGTCGTCCATCCCCAAAGTAGGTAACCTAATACTTGTGTTTATGGGTGACGGACAACTGATACTTCAGATATAATTTTTATACATACTTAAATACTAATTTACACCCAGGCTCGAAAAACAAACAAATTGTTTATAATTAGGTGTTACTTTGCGGATATCCATAATAGAAAGGGTAATGACATTATCAAATTGCTAAAATTCACGATAATATAATATATGTAAGTTGTGCCTGCGGCTTTGCTAGCGTGGAAGTCAGTGTGTCATAAAGTTATTTCCGCGTAAATCCCGATTCCGCGGGAATTCAAATTTTATATAATAAAAAATTAAACCCTCCACAAGAATTTTACTATCTTTTAGAAAGAACTGTATTAAAAAGCCGTTGAGTTAATTTTGAGAAAATCGATCACATACACACACAGATTTTGAGGACTTTGTTTTATAATATGTAATATATGCAAAATGTAGTGTACTATCCGTTTTCATATCTGATATATGCAGAAATCGTATGTAACAACACCAACATCAATAGAATAATATAAAATTCAAATTCAAATTCAAAATATGCTTTATTCAAGTAAACTTGTAAACAAGTGCGTTTGAATCGTCAACTTTACTGCTGGTTCGGAAAGCTGTTCTTACCGAGAAGAACCAGCAAGAAACTCGGCGGCTGCTCTTTTTAAAATATAAATCTTAAAACTAGTTACATTTAGTTATTACTGTCTTGTACAGGGTAGAAATGCACCTATATCCACACATCTTTATCATCTAAGTAATCTTCAACAGTATAGTAGGTTTTCTGTATCAGCCTCTCTTTAACAGTGTTTTTAAACTGCTGTAATGGCATGGCCAAAATTGATTTCGGAATTTTATTATAGAATCTTATACCCATACCCACAAACGATTTACGTACTTTTGCTAGGCGCAAAGCAGGAGTCGCAAGCTTATGTCGGTTCCGATTTTGTCTATTATATACATCACCTATCGTTTTGTAATTTCTAATTCTTTATATTTAGATCAATTCAATTTTAGATTTGGAAAGTCTAGGTCAAATAGATTGGTTATTGTAGAGAAACAACCAAAAACTAACCCTCTTTAATAATATTGTTTTTAAGTAAATACGTTAATATTTTCATTTTTTTAAATGCTATACTTTTGTGTATAAATTTAAATTTAAAATAGTTTTTATTCAAATGAGCCAACTAGTACCTTTGGATCTTTGAATTAAAATGAAGCTGCCACTGGTATGGATAACTGCTCTGAAATTAGGTCTAGAAAAGAACTCGTCGATCACTATTTAATAAAAATGAAATTTTAAAGTAAATCTGGTTGCAAAACAATAAACAAAACTTTCACAACCACATTATCTAGACTACAAATATTTTTTAAATGCCTCATCGAGCCCGTAACTACGCTTCTGATCACACATTTACGTAAACCCAACGTCAAACAATATTTCAGTCATCGACCGCTGCCAAAGGGCGCTACCATCAAAAGAATACACATATTCAAAAGCCGTTAAAACAATCGTGTCCACACATCCTCCCGTACCTAATTGAGACATATAACACGAAAGGATGTGATTACGAGGAACATAAAACCGTACGGGGACCTAAACGGAACTTTAAAAATAGAGACGGGGGTTGCGTTTATGCCTGAACACGTTCGGAAATAATGATGCCGTACAAACTGATTTCATGCGGTTGAATAGCAGTTCATTGGGTGGTAAACGGTGCCGTTTGGATTTGACGGACTCTGTGCACAATGAGAACAAATAATAAGTTCTAGATATTAAGTAATAGTAAAGCCGGTCTACTCCTATAACGTCACGAAAAAGAACGAAGAAAAGAAACAGAAAAGACACCAACCAGAAACTAATACTTTCTATTGTGTATTATCTTGTATAAATGAAAACAAACAAATCTATAATATAAAATACAATTATACTAAATGTTAATATAAAAAGAGGGCCAGATCTTTTCTTCTAACGAGAATAGAAGACTTTGCTGTTACAATGAGAAGGATCGAATCGCTTTTATAGAATTTTTTTTTCGCTAGGATGTTAGACGTTAAAGAATTAACAAGATTTAAAAGAAGATTTATCAGTAACGACATATATTTCAGTTAAAGATTTTTATTTAAAAGAAACCTCCAAAGTTCCTACAAAGCTATGCTTTTTTATAATTATAGCTTAATAACTTTTTGTATCCGTATAATAAATATTACGAACAGAATTAAAAATCTAAAGTATTTCGTCGATTTATATACGTTTGATATGTGATGATATCGTTCCAATAATGTAATGTAAGTCTTATACAAATAAAACAATCTGATAAACACAAAGATACAATCTAAATTTGTTTAATCAAGTTGATTACTTTAAATAACCCCTACTTACCTACAATTTCACTAATTCACCGAACGCTCAAAAGTACCACGATATCGCCCCCGCATGCCTATCTAATAACCGACGACACCCACGGGACATTGTAATAGTAATAGATGCATTAGCCGGCGTACACAAAATGTGATGATTGACAATTTTGTATCGATCCCACTTCTGATAACCTTCAGATGCCGGTGTGTGGGGTGATGGAATTGTGGATTAAATTTGTATATAGATTTGATATCAATATTCCAGATGGGAATGTGAATATCTTTGAGTTGGTATTCCTTTGATAATACGCCCGTTATATCCGTGGGAAGATGTACTAGGGCCTAGTATTACAAGAATATATTCAAGTTGTAGTGATGAGTCAAATCTTACGGCTTAATTTTGACTGGTTCGCCTGAATTGTGTTACTTGAAATTTTTAACAGTAATGCTACTTAAATGTATGGAATGGACTGCGCGTTAACTAAATATATTGCTGAGTGCTATAAATGCTGATTGGTTGTGGACCTTACGTTACCTTTATGACCATTTTACTTAAATAGTTTTTGGGGTTTTGTATTTTTCGGATACCCATTCTTTTTTTACATATATAGGATATATAATTTCCAATCTTTCTCAAAATATTTGGTTGAGTAATTACATTTGGGTTAATTTTCGTCAATTGTACGAGGTGTTAAGTGTTGTGCATGCCTGTAATTTACTAACATATAGGAAAGATGATGTGTGATCGATCATTTAGCTTGTTTACGTATGTATATGATTTATAGGTGGTAAGCGTTTTATAGATAAATAAAATATAAATCTACGCCCCCGTTTGGATCTATTATTAAAGTATTTTACTGAGTGATTCTGAATATTTTTTTAATTGTCAGTGTTATAAATTATATATAAATAATATGGTTTTTAAATATAAATGGTTCTTGACTTTGAATTAAGATATTTTTAGAAGATTCGTTATAAATAAGAGGTAGTTTAGTTTCGAGAAACTTCGATATCTAAGTCTTTAAATAACACTTATTGAGCTAATCTGTTGTAATAGGTACCCACTGTCCGAAAAAATCTATATCTATATCTATCATTCATCATCATCCTCCTGCCCTTATCCCACTTATGTGGGGTAGGCACAACATGTTATAAACATGTTGTCACATGATTTGACTGCGTATTTTACAACCGGCCGCCTGCCTGACGTCAACTTGCCTTAGTCGTATTTTACGACCCCTCGGTAAGAAATGAGGGTGGTCTATTCTACGCAGCCTGATACCACATGGCGGTATATGTCTATATACCGCCGTGTGTATTATATTCTATATTAATATCTTACGCTGAAGGATTGTTTGAACGCGCTAATCTCAGATAGCTAGCTCACTAGGCCGATTTGAAAAATTATTTGAGTGTAAGATAGTCCATTTATCGAGGAAGGGTATAGACATATATAACATCACGCTAACATGAATAGGAGAGGTGCAGCAATAAAAAAATATTGCGAAAACAGCAAAATTTAAAGCTTTCCTTTTGTGTGCTAAGTAAACGATGAAAGTTATTCATCAATCATGTATTACAAAATTATTCCTCTCTAAAAGTTCTAAATAAACTGCAACAGTATATGTCTAGCTTTTAAGGTTAACTTACTTTAATCGTAATTAATTTAAGTATTACGGATTACTAAAATAATAAGATTGTTAATAATATGAGACACTAGTTTTTGCCCGCGGCTTCGCTCGCGAGTAATTTGGTCTGCCACAATATCTTATTTAATTAAATTTATGGTTCACAATTTTGGTCATAGTGGCCTCCACATAAAAGGTAGAGATATGCTGTCGCGGGCTTTTATTCAGAACTATTCAAGACAAACAATACTAAGGTACATCATCTTTGTGTAACTCCAATGGTTTAGGCAGCGCACGCCAAGATAGCTCTCAGAGGCCAGATTTCTTATTGACATGTATCGTATATTAAATAAAATCATTGCAAATTGTAGCCTATATGTTATTCTGATGTATAACCTATATAACTGTAAAGTTTCACCCAAATCCGTCTGGTAGATTTTTTCCTGAAAGAGTAACAAACATCCATCCATACTCACTAACTTTCGCATTTATAATATTAATAAGTAGGAAGGATATTTAATGTAATCAATTTTGTTGGTACTGTAAAAATAATCCAAGAGCCCTGTTCTGTACTTATAAATAATCATTGTCGCCATTATTATAAAGTGCCATGGCTTAACTTTATTAACTTCCCCAGACTTTATAACTCAAAATAGAACAAATATTAACTCTTCAACTCTTATCTATATAGACAACATCTATATCTCCCGTTGGCAAATAATAATTGAGCTGTATTGTAAATTTCAACACCGAAGTATGAGACGGTGCCTTGACAATGCCAGTACTAAATAAGTTAAGAACTTAGCCGTGAGCCCTCATTAAGCCCTTTATATTGCCATCGTGGGCGGCCGAAACAAAGGAACTTTATTCATTCATAAATTGATCGTGAGCATTTTGATCCGTTCGTCGAGATAGTGTAAAACTGAATATTTATAAGCTTTCTGTGTAAACAAGGCAGCGTTTGACCGTGCGTGAAGGTTAATTTGTCGGTATTGAGAATTTTGTTCTATTCTATTTGTACATGTCAAACAATTTTATATAGTCTAAGAAACGTTGTAGGAATTTGTTAACTCTACTGTATCTTTTTTCAATGCTAACCTTGATTACTAAATAACGAATTTTTATTTAATGATAAGTGATAGTGATAAGTTATAGAAGTAGGTGTTACTGCGGAATTCCACAGTACAAAAGTTATGACAATAATTTTGCTTTAATCTGTGTTCGTTAAGATAATAATATCATTTCATTTCCAGTTTTTTGTAAAGAGTAGGTATTACTTAATAGCATTATTTTACAAATATACATAACTAAAAACTTATAGCCGTGTGGTATCCGGCAGAATAGAATAGACCACCCTCCTTTCTTACCGAGGTGTCGTAAGAGGCGACTAAGGTAAGTTGACTTTAGGCAGGCAGCCGGTCGTAAAATACGTAGCCAAATCATATGACAACATGTTTTAACATGTTGTGCCGACTCCACTTAGAGTGGGATAAGGGCAGGAGGAAGATGACGTAACTAAAAACTTAAAGAAAACCTATTTTACTGGCGGACTCCGCACTAGGAAAACCTATATTGCGGAGCCAAGGAAAAGATTTCTTCTATTTGCTTTGTGAATTAGGTGGGAATAACATTTTCTATTGAAGATCTAAGGATTACATTACTAAATTAACGCTATAATTAAATATAAATGATGACTTATAAGTAAATGTAAAATAAATAAAAAGTAAGTTGAATTGTTGATAATCTATGACACGCTGAGTTTAGGAAGCAAATCCGTTCTTATACCTTATATATGAAAAATTAGTTACCGCAAGTATTACACGACACCACCATCAACGAGCGCACTACTCAAGTACTACATACATTCACTACGACAATCTGAACGATCGTTTCACACCGTTACCGAAGTGTCGTCAAGAGATAGCTCTAGCTTTAACTTTAGTCATAATGATGTCTAAAAAGGAAAAGTTGGTTTCTTTGTAATGAAATACTTAGTGCTTCAAATCATATGTATTCTCTTGGAGGTAAGATTTGTATGAAATTTATATGAAACTAATTTGCTATTTTTTTTAATTTATTTGGAACAAACTGTCCCAAACATTTAGCCCAATACCTTTGAATTATTTACTGAGTAAAGTTTAACCAAAGTAAACATCGTTAGTAAAGTATGACACAAATGACCAAGTACAGAAACCTACGAGTATGACCAATATAGATTATGAATATGAAAACAGAACTGATTACGTAGTTATCAAAAGTTATATTTTGTTGTAAGTTATAGTTATTTCATTTTTATATGTACTGATGAAACAATATCAAAAGGTGAAATATTTTTTTTAACCCATCAAAAGTTACACTTTATATGTGGGCGCGCGGAAATAAGGAATAACACAAACACATTAGTAACGCTGTTTTGTCAATTTAATACTCATTTACTTCTCACATGAACTGTGAGTTTAAAACAACAAATTAAAGGTAGGTACAGAATATGTACACAATCCGGCATAATAACAATCTACAAACACATTATAAATAACTTAACTTACTCTTTACCTGACAACGCAGAGACAGTTCAGGGCACTACTTGCCGTGTCCAAATCTAGGCAACGACTGTCGACAATTGGCACAAAGCAGGTTCTCACGAGCGGATATGAACCTTTAGTCAAATACAGTACTTACGGAAACGGAAATAATCAAAACAGAAGCTATTGAGGCAAAACGAGTCAAATAACTTATCATCTCCGACATATATAATTAAACAGATGGCAACAGATCCATACTAGAAAGGTCTACAAAAAGGTTGAAATTGATTGTAAGTGAAACCCATATACATAAGGCAAAAGATAAGAAGCAAAGAAGCCTATACAAAAGATTATTTGCATGATAAAAATACCTGGATTCGAAAATCCTTTCAGCTTCACACAAGACTGCTGTTTAATAATGTAAAATTGAAAGTATTTAAAAGATTAACCGCCGAGTTTCTTGCTGATTCTTCTCGGTTAGAGCAACATTCCGAACCGGTTGTAACTTCAATAATCATATCGATCCTTGACGATTCAAAAGTGTTTGAAAGAGTTTATTTGAATATAGATTATTCTGATTTGATTCGGCAGCAAGGTACATTAAAAAAATCGAAATCAAAGCCCTGCAATTGATGTACGTCATGCAATTTTTCCGCCCTACTTTTTGCTCTGTCAAAAACAAAGCAAAGAAAATCCCTCCCGCTATTTCCACACGAAGTAACCGTGTAGTGCAGGGGAGTCTAGCAAGTTTTGCTTCGACCTACAACTCTAGTGCTCTGGCAACTCATTAGGGACCCCACTACGGAGGGGCCTCGGGGGCTTCAACGGCACAAAAGGGGTTCTTCACTACTCGAGAGTCATCCGTGAACTAACGTACTTAAACCGACTGATTGTCACAGAGTATATCACTCAGTATGAATTATTTGTTATACTGGTATTCCAAATATTTCTATACTTATTATAAAAACAGTCAGTACGGTTTTCACCAAAAGATAGTGCAATACTTCCGGATGGTTTAGGTAAATATCACATATCGGTATTATGTAAATTGTTTCGAAGAGGTCGCTCAGTTGTTAAAAAACTTGCTTGCTGAGAGCTTTAGTCGCGTGTGCTGCGTAAACCAGCAGAGCTACGGCAAACTAATGTACTAGAGAATTATAGATCTATAAAAATACTACAAAAAAGTCTGCAAAAGCATCTCTCTATCTCTTATGGTTAACTCACAATAACTACTTTTATGTTTAAAATTGGAATTGTAGAACAAAATTGTGACACGCTGATTACCACGCGGGCGAAGCCGCTGGCACAGCTAGTTTATTGTATAAAATCTTAGCTTTTCCGAACTGAAAATATAAATTTTTTTCTTTAAGGAATAGAAATAATACATCATTTTAACAGCCAACAGGATCATTATCCATATATGGAATTGATGGCTGCCGTGCCGTGTGGTATCCGGCTGCATAGAATAGACCACCCTCATTTTTTACCGAGGTGTCGTAAAAGACGATTAAGGTCAGTTGCCATCAGGCAGGCGGCCGGTCGTGAAATACGTAGCCAAATCATGTGACAACATGTTTGTAACATGTTGCGCCGACCCCACTTAGAGTGATAAGGGCAGAAGAATGATGATGATATGGAATTGATGGCAGCTCTAATGAAATATATACCGTTGCAGGACGGGATGGACGAGCATAGAAGCGTCGTCGGGAGTGTGAAATTTGTAAAGTTGAACGCATGATTTCTATATAAAGTAACGGTCTGTTACTGTGTGACAAAAATGTTCACACACAATCGCCTGAATAAAAAAAAGTAAAGTAATGCCCTGGTACTATCCCACTGCTGGGCAAGACCTATAACGACGCTCCAATGCGGATCGGTAGGTTACACATATCCCTAGAATTCCCTAGAAATATGTAGGTTACCTCAAGATGTTTTCTTTCACCGAAAAGCGTGAGATAAGTGTACAAGTATTAATTAGACAAATAAGTTTTAATAGAAAACTCTTTGGTTCCTGCCCAGGGTTTGAACCCGTGACCTCTTGAAAGAGTCGCCACTGGGCTATTAATAGTATGACTAGGGTTTTGTTTTAGCGTAGTGATTTATATTATCGGTTTTTAAGCCTATTGCATTACAAATTTACAGTGGTTATTTGATTCGATGTGTTACGCGTGATTACGGAATATCATTCTTTTGTCTTTATCCTACTCTATGTGGGGTCATCTTCATCATATCATCAATACTGACCTGGCCCGTTAGCGCAGTGGGTAATGTCCCTGCCTTTAGATTCGCGGGTCGCGGGTTTGATTCCCATCGAGGGCCAACATTTTCTATGAACAATTTGTTGGTTCTTCGAGCCTGGTTGTTTATTTGTATTTAAGTATGTATTTAACATTATATGATATATCGACAAGCTGTGATAGCCTAGCGGTGAAACCGTGCGACTCTCTAGAGATGACATCAAACCCTAGGTAGGCACCAATGAGTTTTTCTATTAAAACTTATGTGTCTAATTGATCATTGCAATTTATCACACGCTTTTCGGTGAAGGAAACATCGTGAGGAAACCTGCATATCTTTAGAGAATTCTAGGCATATGTATAACCTACCGATCCGCATTGGAGCAGCGTGATAGGTCTTAGCTCCAATCCTTCTCTCCAAAAACGGAAAGAGAATGTCTGCATTACTTTTGATGGTTATAACGATGCCAATTTTCTTTATTTATTTCTTACTTAGGTTAGGATGTTTTACTCCATATATTTTTATACACAACATATATTCTGTTTGACTTGACATTTTTATTGTGTACAAAAAAGGTCGTGCAATAAAGAATAAAATAAGAATTAAGTGACAAAAGCCATGCTTGCCCTGGTCATCAGCTACCAGCCGCGAAAACCCTCCTCCTACCTTGTTACAACTTTACGACCAATTTAAGTTGGAGTCCGCGTCTTTAAGTGACAATTTATGTGGCTATGTTTCACAATATATTACAGCAAGGGCCGCTAAAATACGACCACTGAGTCGGAACAACGAAAACTGGCTAGATATAAATAAAACTTTATAAACAACTGGTAACAAAAATACATTAATTTCAAGTTAATGCAAATGTACGGTCTCATGACAATGGCTAGAAATTTATGGTAGGACTGAAATCTCCATCTCGCCTGAAAGGAATTCTAGAACTATGGTACAAAAAAATCAAACTAAAATAAAGTTCTTCGAAGTATCTCGAATCACCAAGTTTGTTCACGATTATTTACCTATTCTGATGTACAAAATCTATATTCTGTCTATCAACTCTGCCACCGCATGTGTGCATAACATTCAATTCGAAAAAACGTCAACAATTTGCTAGCAAGAAATTCGGCGGTTACTTTCTATCTCAAAATATAATTCTTATAACTATCTAGTTATAAGAATTATATCTTGAGAGAGAACACTGTCAAGTACTACACGGTCAAGAAGTAGCTATATCCACGCATTCTTATCATCTATTTAATCCTCAACAGAATAATACGTACTTCCTGTATCTGCCTCCTTTTCATAGGTTTTAAAATGTTGTAACTGCAAAGCTAAGCATCACTCGCAGAGTTGGTACTAGTAAACGTACCTATAAGAATAGGTTTTGGTATCTATGGTCATAATGGAAATATAAACTTTTCGAGAGCTTCGGATAAAAATGTCTTGCAAGTTTCGTATATATATAAATATTTATCGGAAGAGGCAATGCTGATAGATTCACTAAATGTGGGAAAACGACTTTAACAATGCGGAATTTTTAGCAGATCATAATATGAGGTTGATATCTCTTGAAGGGACCTATGCACAGTTGAAAATAAAGAGACTATCGTAAACACGCGTTACCGATTACGCGATTTTTATTAAAAAAAATCTTCCGAACTTTCCAAAAGTAGACAATCTTGATTCCGAAACAAACATTTTATAATTATGTCCGACAGCGCAGCAATGCGCCAAAAGGCCATAAGATAGGTTACAAGGGACACCCGATCCCCTGTAACGCGATACACCCTATCGTTAGCTGAACTACGGACAAATCTGCGCTAGCGGTTGATCATCACTCTTCATAATGAAGGATCACGATCTTGATTGATAAGCTAGCCCTTGCTTTGATATAGACCATAGAATACTGAGAATAGTCAATACTAAACGTAAATTCTATAAAGATGATTTTAAATATACATGTATGGGACATATATTTATATACAACTAGCCATGCCAGCGCCTCGCCCGCGTGGCAATCAGTGTCAATTTTTTTTTCTACAATTCAAATTTTAAACATAAAAGTAGTTATTGTTAGTTAAAGATAAGAGATAGAGACATACTATCGCGGAATTTTTTGTAGTAGTTTTATAGATCTACAATTCTTTAATACATTATTTTAGCGTATCCCTGCTGGTTTACGCAGTGCACGTGACTTAAAGCTCCCAGAAAGCAAGTTTATTAACAACTGCGCGATCTCTTTAACACAATTTACGTAATACCGATATGTACTATTTATCTAAACCGTCCGGAAGTATAGCACTATATTTTAGTGAAAACCGTACAAAAATCTGTTCAGTAGATTTTGAGAAAATCGATTACATACAGCTATTTGGGATTTTGTTTTATAAAAAGTATAGATATATAAATACATACACGGTCGTCCGTCCTCAAAGTAAGTAATTTAATACTTGTGTTATGGGTGACATACTGCTAATAATTTAATACATATTTAATTTTAAATAAATACACCCAACATCGAAGAACACACCAATTATAATTAAAATTTTGCCCTTCGGTGAGAATCGAACGCGTGACCCGCAGATATAAACGCAGGCAGATCATATGTATTTAACAACATCAAAAGATTCTCAACCTTTTACTATATAAAGTCATAAATTAATATTACTCGATTATACACCTTAGTTTAAACAAGGTTTTTTTTCATTACTTTTATGACTAATTGAATTCTTAATAAATCATTAAATAATTTCTGGTGAAACACTGTAAAAAAAGATTCAAATTCCTTCGTTTGATTGGTGATAAAATTATGCTATACTTTATCATCAATTGAAACATAATTTATCGTTCAAAAGTTCTTGTCTGCAAAGTTAGGCAATTTAATTGGAATAGTTGAAAGAATTTATAAGAAATGTGCTCATAATTTTGTTTCATTACTTTTGAATAATTAGCAATGATCGACGAAGTGTGTAAAATTTGTTTGAAATTTTAAACAATCTAACCGAAGAACCGGTTGCAGACCGAAAGCTAAGCTACTCTGAAGCTAAACTCAGCCAGCTTAGCTAGGCTGAGCTAAGAAAACCTAAAAATATGTCCTGTGCACACCAAGAACTAAGTCATACATCGACATACACAACTAACTTAGCTTCGCATATTTTAGTTAGCTCACACAGCTTAGTTTGCGTAGTTTGCAGTCTGCACACAGGTATGAAAAGCTGCGTTAGCAATGTGAGCTAAACTAAACTAACTTAGCTTAGCTCTTGGTCTGCAACCCGCGTTAATTTCATTGGTGCTCTTTGGGTTTTCAAAAATTTTCATTAAATGGACTGCAACAGTTGCTGTTGTTTTTCCGCTAAATATGCTTAAATTAATCACATGTCACTATATTCGTTCCCGCTAATTTCCGCAATCGGCTAAAAGTGCAGTACCCGGCAATAAATAATGCACATCGATGTTTAGAACGAAACAGCCGGCCAGTTCGTTTTGTCGTCACTGTCGCTCAGTTAGTATGTGATGTTTCACACGGGTTCGTCAGTCTGTGCGACAGAGACAATGCTCTATGAAACAGAATCTAGCCAATGGTCTCTCTCTAAGCCTCGATGTGCATTATTTATTGTCGCGTACTATATGTATGGTTTGTTTTAGCTGGAGACACTTTAGATCAAATGGCGATTATGAGAAAATATTAATTTTTCCGATTGTCTTAAAATGTATAACTAATTTTCTTTTACATGTTGTCAAAATGTTTCCAGACAACTTTTGCTCAAGTACACTGATTTGTAAAAAAAATATACATATTAATGGCGATGTATATAATAGACAAAGTAAAAACCGACATAAGCTTGCGGTCCCTGCTTTGCGCCTTGCTAAAGTACACATGCGTTTGTGGGTTTGGGTATAAGAGTCTATAATAAAATTCCGCAATCTACTTTAACTTTACCACTACAACAGTTTAAAAACACTATTAAAAAAGGCTAATAGAGAAAACCTACTACACTATTGAGGATTTACTTAGACGATAAAAATGCGTGGATATAGCTACTCTTCGACCCTGTACAAGATATTAGTAACTATATGTAACTAGTAATAAGAATTATTCTTTGAAAAGAGCAACCGCCGAGTTTCTTACTGGTTCTTCTCGTTAGGAACGGCTTTCCGAACCAGCAGTAGATGTTGGTGATTCAAAAGCACATGTTTACAAGTTTACTTGAATAAAGAATATTTTGAATTTGAATTGGAATTGCACTCTGTTTTGTCGGAAAAATTTCATACATCCGGGTCTTATGGTTATAAGCGTTTTATTTATTATTTCGATGAAGTAAAGATTTCTCTTAAATTGCGCCTCGTGCGCTCGGTGCGTGGAGGGGGGCCGTTTAATGCAGTGTTGCCAATAATACAATTTGCTTTTCAAAATCATTTTTATGCGTCTTTAACAACGAATTTGTATGTTTATTTTATTTGAGCATAAATACCTCTATCCTATCCTAATAAATATCCTATATCTATTTAAATTTTGACCATGCTTATACTTTTTTAACTCTATGGTCTATATCTGCTCATTACTTAAAAAGATTACAATTTGAGCGGTAGTGACGGGGCGGACTAACTCTGTAAGTTTTTGCTTAATCTTATAGGTATGAGATTCGCCCCTGTGATTGATTATGATGAATCCCATTATTAGCTTTTTACTTAGAAAATATTTATAGAAGAGTGTGCTGGTGAAGGTTTTAATGCATCATGTATATCCACGAAAGCGGCTAGTAGTTTTAGTTTTGTAGTTTTGTGCAAAAATAATTACTATAAACTTTGAAACTTTAAGCTGTGATAGCGGTGAGACCGTGCGACTCTCTAGAGAGGACACAAGTTCAAACCCCGGGCAGGCACCAATGAGTTTTTCTATTAAAAACTTATGTGTCTAATTGATGATTGCAATTTATCATTTATTTGCTTTTCGGTGAAGGAAAACATCGTGAGGAAACCTCCATATCTCTAGAGAATCCTAGGGATATGTGTAACCTACCAATCCGCATTGGAGCAGCGTGGTAGGTCTTAGCTCCAATCCTTCTCTCCAAAAACGGAGAGAGGAGGCCTTAGCCCAGCAGTGGGCATAGTAACAGGCTGTTACTTTTATAAACTTTGAAACTATTCACACACAATCTTTGTCGTTAGTAGCTCCAGTGCTCTTTTTTTTGCATATCACAACATTTACGATGCTGCTTTCGTCCGTACCACTATATATATGTTTATTCTAATTTTCAGTGTTTCATTTCTTGTTTTATCTTATATGATAACCGGTTATTCTTAATAGTCTATTCTAATCAGCCGGATAGCACACGGCATTTCAAGTTGAATTTAAAAAAAAAAAATTTTAAATAGAAATTTAAAGAGAGGTGAAGTAAAAGATAATTATTTAAAATCATAAAAAATCTATACGGAATCCACTAAACACCTCTATTCCGTTTCTGGTAAACAAAATTTGCCGAGTATTTTAATGACTAAAAATAAAAATCAATATAATGTATTATAAGTTAAGCAATATGGCTTCAAGGACGTAATTTCAAACAACCGTATGCTTTAAACTGTGCTGAAGTAAGCGATCCATTAAATTAAGCCGGAATACGGTTATTTCGAAGCAATTTCCTTTACAGAACAAACGAAGCACTTAAATTGAAATATTATGAGGGAAAAATAAAACTGCTTATAGTGATGTTTAATGTATAATAAAAAGGAAAGTAGTGCCTTATTACTATCCCACTGCTGGGATCGTTGAGATTGTCGTAGTGAATGCGTGTAGCGCTTGTAAGGCGTGCTGTTGGTATTGGTGTCTTGTGATTCGTGAGGTAACTAATTCCGCGTGTATAAAGTTTGAGAACGGTTTTGCTACATGCACCTAGCATTACAAAGATTTTATTAAAGAACGCGGATTATAGCAATTCTATCTTAGCTTTTGCTACTATGGAATGTAATATGGAATTCCGCAAAGTAACGCAAATAAAATTTCATTTTATAGTAATCAAGGTGTAAGCATTGAAAAAAAGGTACGGTAAGGTAAGGTAGAGTTAACAAATTCCTACGTTTCTTAGACTATATAAAAATTATTCGCAGATATTATAACATTAAATTCCGGATCAAACTTGATCACATATAATTCATACATTCGCAAATTAAAAGTTAAACACTCTATTGTAATGACGGCAAATCACCAATCTAGTTAGTTGACTCACAGTAAGAAGGCATTAAGCATGTTTACATCGGCACAAGATTGCGAGCCTGATTGATATATAATAACCGCCTCGTATCAAACACCTCCGTGATCAACATAATTTGGCCTAATAAAAAATTAAAAGCATTTTGAAAACCTTATAATGGTAACAGCGTATAATTGCTTAATGACGTACCTAAAATGCGACTCTGTATTATTTATTCATGAGGTACCTACCCAACCGAAGATCGTTCATCGGGCATCGCGCAAACCTGAAATTACCTAACCCATTATGTCATCAAGCATTTTATGAATCTATTTTTTTTATATTATAAAAGAACCTTTCTTAATGGCACATCACGGTCGATTTGCTGGTATAATAAGCGATTAAATGCTTTGTTATTTAGCCGGCTTTATGGGTAGTGTTATTTAATTTTTGTTTAGCGCTCGTAACTACCAGGTTGTGTATACATTTATAATCTCATATAGTCCTGAGGTTTGCTATCAAAGAAAACTTTTCATTATTTAAATTAAGACTTAATGATTTATAGACGCAGGCGTTACTTTGCGGAATTCCATATTACAGGCACTATAACAGAACTACCTTGCTATAATCCGCACGGGTTAAGCGAATGCATGCAACGCTAATGTGTATGAAGCAGGCAAAACTTACGCACATCACACATGCAGGACTTACGGACGGACTTACTAAATTAAAGCTATATTGTGTTTCCTAAATTTTATTTAAATCACGTTTTTATGTTTCTCTATGAAGTTTAGTAAAATGTAGTCTTAATACAACTGCTAGATTTCACGATTTTTATAATCTATTATATTATAACACTCCTTCCTGCTTGACACGAAATGAATATCTGAAGCAAACCAGTAATTATAGTAATATTTTTCTATAATCCGAGATATAACTGTGATGATATATCGCGGATAAGCAAAATCATGTTATCACTACTTTTGTATTTAAGAACCTCCGCAAATTTACAACTGATTCTATGAATCATGATCGGAAAATAACTATGAAATATTCATTTATACATTCATTCATTCATTGGCGATATATAAACTTATTTCGTTATAACATGCACTTACAAATCAAAAACTAAGTTTGCATCCCGGCAATTCTTCTTAATATCTAACAATATATATAATCGCGTAAATAAAATATTAAATATATATCCTGTAAACTTTTATAAATGTAAAGAACTTGTGTTAAAATGGCTACTCGGCTTAAACTATGATGATACAGAAGCATTGATATAAAAACTCAGACACACACACACACACACCCACACACACACACACACACTAACACAAACACAATACAAGCACGAACTTAACAATTATATTTTCAAAAGTAATAATCTAAATTATTTTGCTATAATTATATTTCTCATTATGTATGAAATGTTATGGAAGAGCGGGGCCCCCTGTCACAAGTACTAGTATTTTTTTTTTTCGAACTGACTGTATGCTGTTAGCCCTAATGGCTTTTACAGCGTCACCGGGCGGGACGGGCGAGCGCAGAAGCATCGCCGAGGTTGCGAAATGCAGGGAGTAGAGCGCAGAAGCTCTACTTAAGTCGGGGAACGTCGTCCTAAGGGTGCCTCCTGTGAGGCCGGACCACGGCTTAGGGCAACGTGTAGTGGAGGGTTGATGGTATGACTTAGAATAGTCATTGCGGCGTCGGAAGGGTGGCGAAAAGCCACGACCGACCGACGTCAGAAAACTGGGACCTCGTCTTCGCCGGCGAAGACGCTGTGTGTGTGTATTACGTGTATCTGTGTTGGCGATTGTTATTTGATCGTCGGGGTCATACAAGACGCTTTTTGGACGCCTATATTTTCGATGGTCGGACCTAACTGGGATGTAGGTAGAAGCAACTGAAATAAGGGGGTTCGAGTGTACCTCAGATTTCTCGAAGTAAGATTTCGAAAAACGTTTAAAGAGGTGAGTAATGGTAGGGAGATCGAGGTCTCTATGGAGGTCAACGTTCCGCATGAACCACGGACACCCAGTGGCTGTCCGCATAAATCGGTTCTGAAGTCTTTGGAGCCTGAGCAATCTGACCTTTGAAACGTGCGCGAACGCAACGCTCGCATAGGACATTATTGGTCTTATGCAAGTTTTGTAGAGTGTCACTTTGTTGCGGAGCGACATCTTACTTTTCTTGCATAACATCGGATAAAGTCGTCCCATGACATACGCAGCCTTATTGCAGACTATGTGTATGTGCTCGTGGAAGGTCATGGAAGGTTGAAAGGTGACACCTAGGTACTTGACTTTCTGTTGCCAGTGAATCGGTGTATTGTAAAGGGATATTTCCGTAGGTGTGTCTATATGAGATCGAAAGCGATTACCGATAAAGTGCATGGCTGCACTTTTATCCGGGTTTATTTCGATTCTCCATAGGCGGAACCAGCGTCCGTGGCTGTCTACAAGTACTAGTAGAAATACTAGTAACTTACTAGGAGGGTCCCAGATTCTGTATATTATTTATATAATGTATTTGTGATGAGAATAAATATTTTTTGATTTTTTTTTTATAAACTGACATATAATATTGGTATTCATGATAGTGAATGAAAATTAACAAAATAAAATGGAGATTCTTTAAATAATTTAAAGTTATTTGTGATATATAAGATGAGTTATAAGATTATTGACTCTATGGGTAAAAGAAACTTCCCTTCCCAAATAATTCATTATTCATCAACACTTTTCGAATCTTTTTTTGACTAGCTAATAGCTGAACGATAGCTAGCTAGTGGATAAGTTCATACCTACCTAGGTAAAATACCTATTTTATGGGATAATTATTATCTGACCTTTCTCATAAAATAGCCTAACAGTAATCATATATTTAGAGTAATCTAAATATATGGGATAATTAATCTGCGCCAACGGCCAGTCTATATAACAGTCTAAGCATTTACCCATATGAAATATATAATCTCTATATGGCCATGCGTTAAATTAAAAAGCAATTTATTTAATAAAACGTTCGTAACTTCCACATTATCTCGGGCCTAAATTGTTTCAAAACATCGTTTGGATGTACAGCAATCTAAACTTTGTGGGAACAAGAACACATCAACTTCGACAGATGACCGTTGGCCCGGAAAATTAAATGCTAATATAATGATTATATTCTATTTTGTTTGTCCATAACAACGATATAATGATGGAGGCCTAATAAGATCGCTTAAAGCCATGACTAAAAACTCGTTTAAGCTGCGATTCATGTGCGTTCGATTGATGATTGCTTTTTGGTTCAAAAATGAGCTCAATGAAAATCGGCACATTCTCTAAGAATTTCAGGGATAGGAGTAAATTTTTTATCCGCATTGTAGCAACAAGAGTTAAAGCTTGGATAGATTTTTTCTAAAGAGACCTTTGAAGAAATGGGGTAGAAAAAGGCATCCAAACACAACAAAAAATATAAAAAATATTGAAATATTGTAAGGTAAGGTGAAGGCGAAGAACCTATTAATTATGGCAATATCCCGAAAAACGGGTTAATGGTAAAGAGTTGGACAAGAGATAGGCGGATGGATAAAGCAGTAATAATGTCTACTTAGGGCAGATTCCAAATAAGGAGGAGATTTAAATAGGATATTGGAATCGAAGGTAAAAACATACATAATGTAAAATGTGAGTTACATCTATATATATTCAATTTCGAAATATTCTTTATTCAAGTAAACTTGTAAACAAGTGCTTTTGAAACGTCAATATCTACTGCTAGTTCGGAAACCTACCGAGAACAACCAGCAAGAAACTTGGCGGTTGCTCTTTTCGAAGAATAATTCTTATTACTAGTTACATATTATAGTTATTAATGTCTTGTACAGGGTTGAAGAGTAGCTGTATCCACGCATTCTTAACGTCTAAGTAATCCTCAATACTATAGTAGGCTTTCTGTATTAGCCTTCTTTTAATAGTGTTTTAAACTGCTGTAATGGTATATACTTGTATGTATAATAAAATATCCGGAACAAAATTTAATGTCCTAAGATAGGTTTTTATTTATTAACATAAAACAAAAGCTAACTAACTTAACTGTTTTAAGAATAAAGTTTTCATTTTGTTATACTGAATATTTTAGATATATTATCATTATAACTATATATTATTACAACAATTGGTGATATGTTGTCCTATTAATTCATGTCAAGACATATTGTTATGTTCATAACCGTATAATAATAATTAATTAGTAAACAGCTTAGGTGACGTGTAAAATAATTTATGTGACCGCTAATCGAAAATGACAAAGGAATAGTGAAAAAGTCCACATAAATATTCCAAGAGGGACCCTGTGATATGACTTGCGCCATACATAAATATTCTGTGACTTCAATGAAAGCGAAGCCTCCTTTTGGTAAGTTATACAAAAGTATGATACAAAAGTAGATTTCTCTACATCACTATTTATATAATTTTCTAATTATTATACGATACTAAACTTGAATTATTCCTAATGAGTATTATGTAAAACAAATATATAATATCATAAAAATATAAATGCTACTGTAGTAAATTTTTTAATTTTTTAATTTTTCATAATATAATCGTATATATATTTGCTTATATTCTTATAAAGTGGTTTGCAGTGTTTATTGTTTCGTTATTTTCATGTCCTTGTTCTTGAAAAGAAAAAAACTGGTACGTATATCTTTTAATTTCTAAGACGTGTAAACAACCAATCAACTTTTCTTTTTTGACCAATAGGCTTTTTCGAATATACGGTAGGCAAATTTTTTCGTTCAACGGGAGAATGTCTCTTAACTTTGCCATGTTTGATAAATTAAACGTTAAGTTGAGAGTATTTTTTCTGGCTGCCGCGTGCCCTGATGCAGTGCAAAGTCAAATGCAGTGTGATACTTTTTACATTATATTATAAAATAAAGTCCCTTGAACTGTCTGTTTACCATAAACTCAATACTAATTTGGTTTTCTCCAATACATAGAGTGATTATCAAGTAAGGTTCATAATTTGCGCCAAATATTTATGTTATTGAAAACGCTGCGTAATCCCTTTAAGGCACAACAAAACACGGAAATGTCTGCGTTAATAGATATAGCTCATTAAACCCTTTTTTTACTTCAAAGTAAATAGTGACGAACAATGCAATTATTCGAAAGTTATGGTTTTAATAATATGTAGTGATATGATTTAATAAATTTGACCGCTACATACCTCGCCGCAACCCTACATCGTTAAATAGCACGGCTTTAAGTGCTAACCACCGATTATCCAGATTATATGACCACACTAAATCATCCAATACTTATTCTTTCTTTACGTCGGTCCTGTTTGAACTATAACCTGTAATATTGAAGTATAGCCTTTATCACAAAGGGTCTTCATCTATCTTTACGTTCAATAAAGGTCGTAAAAATTGCAAAATTCTGGATTGAATATATGGAAGGTTCGAAATTAGATGGACGGCAGGGTTATTCATAAAATTTATATCATATTAAGGTTGTCATTCGTCTTTAATATATCATACTCACATTTTATACATCCCCTCGAATTATTCACGGAGTTTTTAGTGCTAAAAACATTTGTAAATTTCGGTAGATGGTTTTATGTCAAAACTCCACAATCGATTTTAAGCTTACTTACGCATATAAAACATATGGAATTTTACGCATATGGAAGTTCACAATTATTAAAAGTGAACTGAATAACAAACTATTGAAAATTGTAATCACTGAAGAGCTCTGATCTGAGTAACATCTATACTGATCTAGATTAAACGATATGGTATTTAAATAAATATTTAAAAAAAATATTTATTTAAATACAAAAGAAACTAACTACATAGCAAATTTCTTGCCGGTTCTTCTCAATAAGAGCACCTTCCCATACCATTGATTTCGAATTGCGAGTCAATTTCCGTTTAAATAAATAATATTAATATTTCCCATTTTGTGACTATTACTTACCAATTCGTGCGATATAAACATGATTTTTCAAATATTACATGGACTAAAATAAAAAAATATAAGATATTCTGTAGTAGAAGTAACAAAAGTGTGTTATAACGAAAGTGTTTCACGTAACAATTTTACGAATATATAATTTAGCATCTTAAATTATTTGGAAATAATACGCTGTAATAGAAAATTACAGACCCGCCGCCGTGTGGTATCCGGCTGACTAGAATAGAGCACCCTTATTCCTTACCGAGGTCGACACCTCGGTAAAAGGCGACTAAGATAAAGTTGACCCACCGTGTGTGGTATCCGGTTAAGTAGAATAGACCACCCCCTTTATTACGGAGGGGTAATACAACTAAGGTAAGTTGACGTCAGGCAGATGGTCGGTCGTAAATTACGTAGCCTAATCATGTGACAACACATTTGTAATATGTTATGCCGACCTCACTTAATTCATTGGGATAAATGCAGGAGGATGATGATGAGAAAATTTCAGACACAATTTTGAATTTGAACTGAAATTAGGCTTCAGGGAAAGAGATATGAAGTACAAGAAACTACAAATTGAAAGCAAATAAATAAAGCCTGAGGGAGGCCACGCAATAAATTGACGCTGCAAACGATTTCAGCTGAATGTTGTGGGCAACCAGACAATTGATGAGTCTAGACAATGGAACTTCGCGGGAACACTGTATGAATTAAATACTCGAATGATGACGTAAGACCAATTTCGTTCCCATTTTTGCTTACTTCGAAATTTCGTGTTCAATGAATCACTGGATACACAGTATAGGCTTTTTTTATGTTTGAATTTTTCATGTTGAATAACAAAACACTAAACAATGTTTGTTGTAATTATTTTAGAATCTATCATAATAGGGCTTACCTAGTTTTTTTTGAACTGATTGTATGCTGTTAGCCCTAACGGTTTTTACAGCTTCACCGGGCGGGGCGGGCAGAAGCATCGAGGTTCCGAAATGCAGAGTAGACCGCAGTAGCTCTACTAGCGTCGGGGAACGTCGTCCTGAGGGTGCCTCCTGTGAGGCCGGACCTCGTCTTCGGCGGCGAAGACGCTGTGTGTGTGTATTACGTGTTTCTGTGTTTGCGATCGTTATTTCATCGTCAGGGGCTAACCTACTGTATTTTACAGCGTTGCTGGGGAATATAAAAGTTAAACAGCATTTTACTTCACTACCAACAAAGTCTAACCAGTCTAATGTACACTGTGACACGCAGACAAATAATACATGTGTAACATTAATATGCAAAGCGTATGTGCGTAATACCCTTTTGTAGGCGTACTTTGTAGGTATGCTGTCCCAAGTGTTTTTAAAAACTGTTTCATTCGTCAGAGAATATTGCTGCAATAGCCCGGGGCAAACATTTTTATCATTTTCACGTTCCTTTCAAAGTATTTTTCTATTCTCAAGTTGTTATATATTTTTTCCTTTTAAAACAAAAGTTGAAAATTGTAATCCTTTGTTATCGATGTAAAAAATATACATTCTACACATTAGTAAAATTCCAGTTGGAGATTACATAGCGTGTATTACCTGAATTAACAAAAGTAATAATAAAATTATTTTGCTATAATCCGCGATACAGTAAATAGAAAAAATATATAGTGTTAAATGTATAGTGGACTATCCGTATTTTCATACCCGATACGTCCACGACAAAATCGCAAAGCCTATCTCCTGATGATGCTTCGGTTGCGGGGCGAAACGATTCTTGAGTTTGTGATAGTGCTTGTGTATTGTGGTGTAAGTGGTGGAGGTTTGTGCATGTGTTTTTTACGAATCCTGCACGTATCGGGTATGAAAATACGGATAGTCCACTATACATTTAACACTATATATTTTTTCTATTTACTGTATCGCGGATTATAGCAAAATAATTTTATTATTACTTTTGTATTATGGATCTCCGCAAAGTAACGCCTAATTCTATAAATTACCTGAATTAACTTTTATTATAATTTTAGGTCATACTCTCTCTTGCAAATTTCATTTCAAAGCAATTTTTTTTTGCGTGGAGTATGCAATCCAAAAGCCAACAAGAAGCTAGGTAGTTATTGTGTTGAATTTTAATAGTTTTGTTTTACTGAAGGTTATTTACATAAATATATTGCAAAACTAAGGGCACTAAGGCCGTGAATAGCCTATTTCCTTATTTAAAAAGTAATATTTAAAAGCATTTATTCAACTAGCAATGTACCCGGCATTATATAATGCCCATCGATGTTTAGAACGAAACAGCCGGCCAGTTCGGTTTTGTAGAGCGCTGTCACTGTCACTCATTTACTATGAGACGTTTTACACGGGTTCGTCAGTCTGTGCGACAGAGACAATGCTCCAGAAGCAGAACCTAGCTGATTTCTCTCTCTAACCCTCGATGTGCATTATTTATTGCCGCGTACTATATGTACATATTTGAAGGTAGAATATTGCAAGTTAAATTTGACCCACTTCCTGGGGTCCTATTTAGCTGAAATTTTATATACTGGTCCTGTACCTATGACAATGTTTATGATAATCATGATCTGATGCTCCAGCCAGGATTGGCTCCAGATGAGGGAACTCCTGAGAGGTTCCCAAATAGCAGGGACATGAAATTTTGTTAAAAGTTTTTTTAACTAGGACTATATCTTTAACGCAAAAAAGTAGCACAATAAGTATAATACATGTTTTTTTTTCTAGAAAAACGCAATACTTAAGTTCTGTGAAAGATAGAGAGAGGTTGTAAGATAAAATGATAAATATATAATTTAATAAATATATACCAATAATTACATGAGCTGAGTTCTAGTTCTCATAAAAAATCGGCACGGTGTTCCCATTCTTTTCGGAGTTGTTTACAATAAAAGTTAGGATAATATTATATTCCGTGATTAGCAGAATCGCAAAAATAATGTGCTCTTATTTTGATTTATGACAGAATTATCATATGACTTTTGTTTAAAACAGCAATTATGCTGTTTTAAAACACTTCATTATTATTCAGTTCGTTTTATAAAAACAGTATATTTTCATTTTGCTCTAGGAAGTAGATCATTAATTCAATTAACTAAAGGAAGTGACCTATATTCTCTTCAATTGTTGCGTGTCGCTGAATCACCAATTAAAAAGTACTTAAGAACAATTACAGAAATGACGCCTAGACAAAATGCATTCGTATTTAATATACACATAATTATAAAACAATCCTTACTTGGTCGTGATAAGAGCTGTTTTTCTTTGATGCTATTTTGAACTGATTTTTAACTTGATTTTACGTAACGCCGAATCCAACTCGGATGGGCAGCGTTCGGGAAGCTACGCGAGATCTTTTCGTCCGAAATACCTCAGTGTCTGAAGACCAGGGTCTTCGAACAGTGCGTGTTGCCAGTGATGACCTACGGATCTGAAACGTGGTCGCTCACTATGGGCCTTATAAGAAAGCTCAGAGTCACTCAGCGGGCGATGGAGCGAGCTATGCTCGGAGTGTCTCTACGAGATCAAATCAGAAATGAGGAGATCCGTAGAAGAACTAAAGTCACCGACATAGCTCAGCGTGTCGCGAAGCTGAAGTGGCGATGGGCGGGGCACATAGTGCGGAGAACCGATGGGCGCTGGGGTCTTAAGGTGCTAGAATGGCGACCCCGCACCGGAAAGCGCAGCGTCGGTAGACCCCCTACGAGGTGGACAGACGACCTCAAAAAGGTCGCAGGGAGCCACTGGATCCAGGCGGCGCAAGATCGTGTGGTGTGGCGATCCCATGAAGAGGCCTATGTCCAGCAGTGGACGTCCATCGGCTGACGACGACGACGACGACGACGTAACAGATACTTTCAAAGATATTAGATCGAAATAGTGCCTATTATGAGAAAAACGGGTTGTTTATAGAACGTTGATCAAACTGCATAGTCAATAGATCGAATTATTTATATACTTAGGGTACTATAAGCTGTGATAGCCCAACGGCAAGACGGTGCGAATCTTTCGAAACGGTCACGGGTTCAAACCCCGGATATACCACTGAGTTTATCTGTAAAAAATTATGTGTCTAATTGATAATTGCTATTTATCACAAGCTTTTTCCTTGAAGAAAAACATCGTGGGAAAACTTGCATATCTTCGGAGCAATCTGGGGATATGTGTAACCTTCGAATCCGCATATCAACAGCGTAGTGAGTCTTAAAAATTAAAAATAAATAAAGGAAACTAAAATATTTCGGCCGTATTATGAGAAATCCCAAATATGAGTTGCTGCATCTGATCGTACAAGGAAAAATTTAGGGAAGGCGAAGTGTAGGACGAAAGAGAACATCCTGGTTAAAAACCTTCGCCAGTGGTTTGGCAAAAGCACCGGATCTTTATTTCGAGTCGCGGCATCTAAAGTTGAGATTGCCTTAATGATCGCCGAACTTCGCAAGAAGATGGCACCCTAAGAAGAAGTGGGTATTAGCTCTAACCCTTCTGTCTAAAAACGGGCCTTCGTTTACTCTTATTACGCTTATTACGCTTTACGCTAATAGTTGCGTAGTAACAGGCACACTGTATTGTTGCTTGCTGTACTGTATGACTGCTTTCCATATCGCTGTTTTACTTCAGGAACAGAAGAAATTTCTTTATACATAACTTTGGGTATTATAATATTTAAGATGACGCAAGCAAAACTTTGCGTCAGTTTGCTTAATTATAAATATAATTACCAACCATTATATCAAAAGCGTACAGGCGCAATTTCGTGTAATGGTTTGAAATAACATCAAATGAAACATTAAAATTGTATGTATTAGATTAGATTCAATAGAAAATATATAATACTTATGTCGTGTAACTACAAACATTTCAGATAAAAATATATAGGAATCTTTAATAATAAAACAAAGTAATGTTAAACGTATTGATCATGAAACTGCAAAGACTTACGATTAATTCAAATTCAAAATATACTTTATTCAATTAAACTTGAAAACGAATGCTTTTGAATCTTCAACTGTTCTTCTGCTGGTTCGGATAGCTGTACCTACCAAGAAAAGCCAGCATGAAACTCGGCGGAGTTACATTTTGTTATTACTTCGCAAAAGGTCGAAAAAAGAATACAAAAATGGTATATAAATAATATATCCACGTATTTTTATCATCTATGCAATCTTTTAATAGTTTTTTTTTAATTGGTGTAATGGCAAAGTAAAATCTTCAAAAAACAATACTTTATTACTTAAAAGCTAAAACAGAGCATTAACATCCATCATACTTCTGCCCTTATCCAACTTTAAGTGGATCGGCACAAAATGTTTTAAACATGTTGTAGTATGATTTGGCTAAATATTTTACGACCGGGCGTCTGCCTGAAGTCAACTTGCCTTACTCGCCTTTTATGACACCTTGATAGGAAATGAGGGTGGTCTATTCTATATTCTACTCAGCCGGATACCACACGGCGGGGTCAACTTACCTCAGTCGCCTATTACGATAGGTCGGTAAGAAATGAAAGTGGTCTATTCTACTTAGCCGGATACCACACGGCACTTACCTTAGTCGCCTCTTAAGAAACCTCGGTCAGAAAAGAGGCTGGTTTATTCTACTCCGCCACGTAGCACACGGCAATTACCTTAGTCGCCTCTTACGACACCTCGGCAGGAAATGAGGGTGGTCTTTTCTACTCAGCCGGATACCACATCACGGGTTATCTTACCTTAGCCGCCTTTTACGATGAATCGGTAAAAATGAGGCTGGTCAAATCTACTCAGCTAGATATCACACGATAAAAAATCTTATAACCCATGACCCATAAAGAGAATGTAACTCAGCAATAAGATATCAACAAAGCATTATTCCATGCAATCAAATATAATTATACAAGAGTACGTTACAATTCACAAAGGAAAATGCCAAGATAAAAGAAAAAAAAGCTCTATAATGAGTGTTTGAATGGCCCTCCTGAATTTTCTTTAACAATTTTTAATGGCGGTATAACAACAAACTGAAGTGATGTTATTTGGAAAACAAGTATCGATATCGGCGTAGACCTGTCTCCTTAGTGAGATGCCTTCATATCAAGTGGCAAGTAGTGGTGATTGTGTTTATTACGCCGAGCTAAATAAATGTCCAAAATACCTTGGTATTCCTCTTTGGAGCCTCATATACCCGCCGCAATCTTGACGATGCTTCTGCGTTCGCCCGTTCCGCTCGGTAACGCTGTAAAACCCATTTGACCAAACAGCATATAGGCAGTTCGACAAAAAAGCATATACTTGTGACCCATTAAGACCCCAGAGCCGTAATCGCTATTAAACAACTTTTTTATCGTTCTGTTACTATCCCCCAGCTGGGCTAAGGACTCCTTCTCATTTTTGGAGTGATAGGTTGGAGTTTAGCTCCACCATGAGTGCTCTAATGCGGATTGTGTGTTAGACGTATCCTAAGAATTCTCTGAAAGTTTCCTCGAGGTGTTTTCGTTCATTTTTGCCTGCCAGGGGTTCAAACTCGTGGCTCCCGTTAAACGTTCAATTATTATTTTTTATGTAGAATGAAAATCTTTTTCCTATAAGGTTTGTTTAACTATGTACATCCCAACCTTAAAATGACGCTTTACAAGATGCTTGTCTAATTTATTTTAGGCATTATTTTACAGAAGTTCATATTACAAAGGTATTATTAAATGAAATAAAATTAAAAAGTATATATATTGTTTTAATTATCTGCGTTTGTTAAGAAAAATCTACATTATGCCGTATCCGGCTGAGTAAAATAGACCTCTCTGATTTCTTACCGATGTGTCGTAAAGTACGTAGCCGAATCATGTGACAAGGGATATGGGCAAGAGGATGATGATGTAAAGAAAATCTATGTAATACTAAGTGTAAGAAGCACAGACCGTTCTCATAGTTTAAATTAAACGAGATTCTATAAAGTTGCGGTCCTAATAAAAAAGGCAAGGGAAACCATTTAATAGCCCCGCTGCGCTTGGCCAAACAGACTGTTGGAGAAAGTTCCATTGCACTCTGCAAATAAGTCGGGACACGGACACTAATTAGTACATTCGGTCGCCCCAAGTGCCACAAAAGAGCGAAGTTTGTGATGGCGTCACTGTAACGAGTAGAGCTTTGTCGTCAGCTTGCGGTAGAGTTTCTGTTTGAAGGAGCGACGAAGTAAAAATGCTTGCTATTCAATACTTTTTTCTATTTAATTACAGAAGAAGTAATAATATCAAAAAATACAATAATTGTCACATAGATATTGTGATTTCGATGGCTCTTTTTGATAGTAAAACCAATTGCAATAGCAATAAGAGTTCATGGTAGGCCTGCAGGTCATGTCTTCGAATTTCGCGGCTATAGCAATTCTTTAAATTATTCTCATACTTTTATGCTGTGATTTGTGTTTAACATTTCACTTTGACATAAATATACGGTCAATAAAACTTCAGAAAAGTAAAAATACTCTACTAGTTGGTCTTTGCAAATAAATTACGGTATATCTTTCATATCTCTCGAGGCGAATCTTCAATCTCGACAGCATGTAATTTGAAACGAAACTATTTTGCACCTGTCCAAATCCCAAATTTCCTGCAGCTAGAAATATGTCGGTGTGGGGTGTCAACTAATTAGTGCATGCGTTGACGCGGAATCGGCGACGATGGGATGAATGCAAAGGTGCTGACACATCGTCAAAAATATCTTTGGTGCATATCATTTTCACGACCAAAAATATTGGTGTGTTAAACGAATCCAAAGTAAGAACTTGTAAAAGTCTATTTGAATGATTACTAGAAGCAGGCGTTATTTTGCGGAATTCCATATTACAGAAATTATAACAGAACTACTTTGCTATAATCCGCGTGTGTTATGAATGTATGTAATGCTAAGTGTATGAAGCAGATAATCAACACCAACAGCACGCTACACAAGCGCTACACACATTCACTACGACACACTGAATGATCGTTTCGCGCCGTAACCGAGCATCGTGAAGATATAGGCTTCACGACAGAATCGCAAAGCGCAGTGCTTTGAAACAATTGTTGAGATTGTCGTAGTGAATGTGTGTAGTGCTTGTGTAGCGTGCTATTGGTGGTGGTGTCTTATGATATGTGCGGTAACTAATCCGTGTATAAGGCATGAGAACGGTTTTGGTTCCTAACTAAGCATTACATACATTTTCCTAACACACGCGGATTATAGCAAAGTAGTTCTGTTATTTTTCTGTAAGTGTATTTGAAATTGAATACAAAACTAAAATAGAACTAAGACACGGTTACATGACAATTATTTTTGTCGTTTCAGACTTGCTTTAAAGAATGAAAATGAAATAAGAAAAGTTTATTGATTTCTAATTTGTTAAAAATATTGATTATAATCATTACAACTTGTCTATACGTAAAATTATATTATTTATAAAAAGACCAACCCCAATACTGCTTAAAAGTATAAAACTACGATGATATGAAGTAAATAGTTTGAATAATAGAAAGAAATACAAAAACCATCGCAATATTGTATTGTTCCCAATAAATATCGAGCACGTAATAAAAACAACCCAAATGTATAACTTTTCCAACGATTTTATCCGAATACTACGAGTAAATCTCTGTGCTGTTTTAGCATAGAATCGTTGACACATTAACCTAAATTAAAAAGTTCGAATGCGCCAAAGACAAATAGCTTTATACGGTTCAAAAATTAAATAGCTCGCGTGGAATAACTTTAGTAATTAATATGCGCAACGCCGTTTCAGCATTACTTAATCCATACAAATGCACGTGCACAGTAAAAGTAACCAATGGTAAAGCTATCACACTAAAGGGGAATTTATAAATTGCAAATCACTCTCGAAACGTCGCTGAAGCGTTGATAATTCAACCACATGTCTTGTTCACATTAGATAATAGTTTTATTACCCCAGCCGTTTATATGACAGGGTATTCTTCATTTAAAATCAGCACAAAAACAGCATAGTTGAGAGACTTTCACTTAGGGTCCGAGTAACCCATAGGGTTCTATATACGAGGGTTTAATACGGAAATGGGGTAAAGGGTCAATAGTGGGTGAGATAAAGGTGGCTGCAACAAATTGGGCTCCCGCCTTTGTTAACGATCGTTCTGTACTTAATTGTGCTTTTGTCGGACCTTGTTGTAAGGTCTGCGATTGGGTCTAAGTTGATTATGTTATCAGATCTGGGTTCTCGGTTGCTTTTCATTAAGTTCTGTAATTTATTGCACTAGTAATATCCTTTTTTATTTTGCTTTTTTATAAATAATATTACTGTTTTTTGTAATTTGAAGTGAAAGCTCTGTAATATATAAAACTAGTCTTTGCCCGCGGCTAAGACTTGTTTTAAGCTACTTGAAAGTAAGTACCAAGTACATAGGATAAATATAAATAGGTATGAAATTATCCATAAGAATAAATATGAAGATGTACTAATTTTTAAAAGTGTCAATATTGGGTTTACACGACTTGTTTCAAACCTTTCCGGGGTAAGTACGGGCTGCAAAATACGTGCGTGATACAATCTACCCAGTATACATATTAAAACAATGAAATCTTTAAGTCATCCCTGCTGCGAAAACAAGACTTTATCTGATGACAGAGCAACTTAACATCGTATCAAATCCATGTTAAGAAATAGAGTGACAGGCTATTTAAAGCATATATACCACTCAGACAAGTGTCTATTCATATTTCGCTGTTCAACAAATAAAACATCATCATGTTTCTTTGCCTTACCTCATCATCATCCTCCTGCCGTTATCCCACTCTAAGTGGGGTCGGCACAACATGCTACATGTTGTCACATGATTTGGCTACGTATTTTACGACCGCCCGCCTGCCTGATGTCAACTTACCTTAGTCGTATTTTACGACCCCTTGGTAAGAAAGAGGGTGGTCTATTCTACTCAACCGGATACCACACGGTGGGTCAACTCACCTTAGTCGCCTTTTACGACACCTCGGTAAGGAATGAAGGTGATCTATTCTACTCAGCCGGATACCACACGGCGGGTCGACTTACCTTAGTCGCCTCTTACGACACCTCAGTAAGAAAAGCGGGTGGTCTATTCTAATCAGCCGGATACCATATGGCGGGTCGACTTACCTTAGTCGCCTCTTACGACACCTCAGTAAGAAAAGAGGGTGGTCTATTCTAATCAGCCGGATACCACACGGCATGTTTCTTTGCCTTGGTTACCTGGTTTCTAATATTATTTTAAACGAATAGACTTGTTAATGCCGTTATTATGGCTAGTTATATGAATTTCATATATTTTTAACGCCCTCTACAATTTAATCTCATTTTATTGGCTCATGAAGAATTTGAGGCAGCGCCGTAAATTCTGATTTTAATATTAATGAACACTAACTTTTCATTACGTAGAGCCTTTCGGCGTTATATAGGAAACGATTAATTATAATATCAACGTTAAATTGTAACGTTTTAATAATTTGTTTATGTTTGTTTCTTGTAACTGTTTCTTATGAAAATATGAAACAAAACTTAAGTAATATTTAAGATTTAGTTTCGTTACTTATATGAATATGTAGTGTTTTTTCTTTTACTAAATAAATCACAAGTTGATACCATGACTTCGTTCGCACTCTATATTATGTTTTTGACTGGTCCCGAAGGTAATGAGGAATTTTTAACGAAATGGGTTAAAAATTAATTTTATAAGCCTCATTTATACAAAATTTATTAAATTTCGCTCCAGCGGATGAGATGTGAACTCGTAACAGAGGGATAGACAGATTTTCGCAATTATAATATCAGTAAGGATAATACCTAGTTCGTGTATATGTCATGTGTTGCATATTACTACTATGTAACTGACAGCTCTTGTGAGAGTAAAAGATGAATAGAGACTTTTTGTTACCTGTTCTAGGTAATTCGTTCCACTTTTCTTTTGAGAGAAGGACTGTAGCGAAGACCTACCTACCTGTACCTGTACTACTGCCTTTACAACTCCAATGTAAATTACTGAGTACTTAAAGCATATCCCGGAAATTCCCAAGAATTGGTTGGTTCAATTATGACGTTTGAATGAATTTAAAGTATCGATCAAGGATATTAGTTTTTAAGGCAAAGTCTTAGATGGCATCTGGGACTTAAACCGGTGACGTCTTTGTTAGACATTTTTTATATTTTGCCATCGTAATTATTTATACGCTTCGCGGGCTTTTTTTTCTTATTGATATTTGAATTTATGAGGGGACTTTAAAAAAATGTTAAATTTTCAATGGTTAATCAGAAGATCCCTCAACTAGCACTTGGCTAACGGACAATCGCATTAGGGTACGCCTCAAATGCCAGATTCCACAAAATCCTAAATAAACAATAACAATAGGACAGCTTTTAAACGATTTTCAGAGGATCAGCTGACAGATTAGTAGTCCCCAACTGTATTATTTAAACCAATTTTACACTTAATGCGCTTCGAATAGGGTTGATTTTGATATAAATAATGGTAACTACTTTTATAGATATGTAAGGGTTTTTGTACGAGACAAAAGGGTATGATGGGACGTGTTAATGTAGGGTGAAACTTTTATTGAAACACTGCAAAGATTTGATAGAAAATTTTGTCTACACTGCAATCCATTTATCGCGGATTATAGCAAAATAATTTTCTTATTACATTTGTTTAGTCATATTAGTTGAAACATAATCTATATATCTATCTATCTATTTACATATTATAAAACAAAGTCCCAAAAAGCTGTCTGTCTGTATGTAATCGTTTTTTTTCAAAATCTACTGAAAGGATTCTTGTCAGGTTTTCACCAAAAGATAGTACAATACTTCCCGACTTTAGCTAAATAGTATGTATCGATATTATGTAAATTGTGTCGAAGAAATCGCGCAGTTATTAAAAAACTTGCTAGCTTTAGTCGCGTGCGTTACGTTAACCGGCAGAGATACGCCAAAGTAATATACTAGAGATTGTAGATGTACAAAAACACTACAAAAAAGTTCGCAATAGCATGTCTCTATATTTTATGGTTAACTTCTAATAACTATTTTTTATGTGTAAAACTGGAATTAAAAAAAAAATGTGAAACGCTGATTTCCACGCGGGAGAAGCCGCTGGCACAGCTAGTCTAATATATAAAAATGAATGTTTGTATATAGTATCCTTTATAGACTCCGAATCGGCTGGAGCGACTTTAATGAAACTTACAGACAATCTCTAGAATGACGAAACGGATGATCCTGTAGATTTTAGTGGCGATGAGAGCATTTTTTTAAACTGTTGAGTTCTGTTTCGAAGGAATTCGAAACCAGGCTGAGTCTCAGCAATAAGTGGCCAAACAGCTAAAGTTAGGTATCTTTGAGGAATTCAAATTCAATTCAAATAATATCGACCTAACGTTGATTTTAACTTCTCGACTGCGCATGACTAGTGATCACGACGGCAAAATTGTCGTATCTCCGATTCACATTACCTACTATTGCTATCCAAATTGGGGTAATGAAACAATATAGGTAATTCATATTTACGATATAATAGGTAAAGATAAAGTAATAATAGCACCTTATTTAACATCATTTCTATTCTGTTAAATATTCTCACACTTAAAGTTCATTTTTTTGCAGCGCTATAACTAGACTAAGATCGAACTACACATTATTTAGATAAAATAAATCTATTGTAGCTTAATTACTACCTTCCGAGTAATAAAACTTGGGTCTTCTAAACCGGTAAACATGGCAATCATGTGATACTGTGGCAAAACCAAGCTCTAAAACTCGTAAAATGTTAGCCTGTAATCGTTAAAAACTTTCCAATTACGAAGCACGTATTAAATTTTTAGTCCCGACATTTCGCAAACACGTCTTCCGTTAAGTTGGCGAGATCCTCGTGAGACCCAGCATATGTGTCCCGTTATAATTAGCGAACAATGTTTGGCTTTAGCAAATCCCTTTGGGGCGTAAATTAAGAGATTCGGGCTTACGGATACATTTGCTAAAACCCGTATGAGGCATGTATTTGTCCGCGCTTATGAGTACTATAATATACGATGGCAGTTTCCATAAAATATTCCTCTTTGTCTTCCATTGGATTAACATTAAGTCTGTAAAGCACCGTATAATGAACAATCATGTGCTGTCCAGTATTTTGTTGGGTAAACTTGTATTTCGTTACACTGTTTAAAAAATCGCTTTGCGATTTTGACGTGGAGTCTATCTCCCGAAGATCGGTTGCGGGGCGAAACGATTTTTGTGTTTGTGATAGTGAACGTGTGTAGTGCTTGTGTATTGTGGTGGCAGTGGTGGAGGTTTATGCTTTTTGTTTGTTTTGTTTTTGTTTGTGTTTTTACGAATCCTGCATGTATCGGGTATGAAAAAACGGATAGTCCACTATACATTTAACACTATATATATTTTCTATTTACTGTATCGCGGATTATAGCAAAATAATTTTATTATAACTTTTGTATTATGGATCTCCGCAAAGTAACGCCTAATTCTTTAAATTCTATATATTATTCATTCATTATTACATTCATTCATTCATTTTAAAATTTTGCCCCAAAAAATACCAGTACGCCAAGAAATCGACGCCCGCCGAGTTTCTTGGTTCTTCTCAGTAAGAGAAGCTTTCCGTAGCAGTTGTAGCTTCATTGTAATTTAACGATTCAAAAATGCTTGTAAAATCAACTCGAATAAAGAATTATTTGAATTTGAATATTAATATTATTTTGGTTGCTTTTGACACTTCTTTGAGCTATCCATTGATTTCATTGCTTAACGTAAAAAGATTATTAGGTCTTTAATAATTAATTATCACTGCAGAACAATTATCAGATCTTTAAGGTAGTTTTCAATGTGTTATTGCATCTTACGTGAGAGCCTTGGAATATTTTGACTTTTTCAACCAATGAATGTACACAGTCACAGGTGCCTTGCGCTGCTTGGATCTAGAAGTATCCGAAATATCTGCTATCTTTATTTGGATTATACTAACACTGTCTTATTCGACTGTTGAATTGAACTGTGTGTTCAATCAAACTCCATAACCAAGTATAGAATGATATACCTAGCAAAATTGGAGTTAAAGCCATAAAAATAAAAAATCTGTGTTATATATCTAAAATAGGTGCTATATTAAATAGTATATATGGTACAATCGGCTGGTGTACTCTTTATAAACTAAAGGCATCTGTGTCGTGTGGTATCCGGTTGACTAGAATAAACCATCCTAATTTCTTACCGAGGTGTCGTAACGTCGGCAAAAGGCAAGTCGTAAAATAACTAGTCAAAACATGCAACAACATATTTAAAACATGTTGTGCCGACGTCACGTAGATTGGGAGGATGGGACAGGAGAATGATGATGATGAAAAATAAAGATAACTGTTTGAACTATAAATGAAATCTTCTTATAAAAAGTAACGTTTTTTCTCAATTTTGTTTTTCGAAAGCAACTAACCATAATCTATTCAAAGGGAATTTTTGTATAACATATTCCTATTTGTATTTCTACAGATTTGTACTAAGCCTGGATTTCTCGTAACACAAGATAATTTGTTATAAAAAACCAATTCTGTTTCACCGATTTTGTTTCTGCAAAGGCTCCGACTTATAAGATTTACGCATAGGTTTTGCTCAAAGAAAATATAGCCGAATTGAAATAGCAAAGAGAAAAATTATTTACATGGCTTCAAAGTGTTTTAGAGGCAATGTTTTTTTTTGTATATTAAACTGGCTATACTTGCGGCTTCGCCCGTTTATAAACAGTGAATTTAATTGAAATTTTATACATAAAAGTAGGTGACTTATAGACGCAGCCGTTACTTTGCGGAATTCCATATTACAGGCACTATAACAGAACTAACTTGCTATAATCCGCACGGGTTAAGTGAATGCAAAGCTAATGTGTATGAAGCAGGCAAAATTTACGCACCTTACACATGCAGGACAAGTCACCACACGCACCCCAAGGCGCCTCCAGCAGCAACAACGCACACAAGCAGCACACACAACCATCACCAAAATCCCGACGATCGTTTCGCTCCGAAACCGAAGCATCATCAGGAGGATAGGCTCCACGACAAAATCACATTACGATTTTTGTTGTGTAACCGGATACCACACGGAGGGTCAACTTACCTTAGTCGTCTTTTACGACGCCTCGGTAAGTAATGAGTGTGGTCTATTCTACTCAGCCGGATACCACACGTTGGCTCGACTTACCTTAGCCGCCTTTGACGACACCTCGGTAAGAAATGAGGGTGGTCTATTCTACTCTGCCGGATACCACACGGCATCTTATACCATATACATGAGTTTGTATTTTTTTTTTTAATTTCAGGCTTTATTTTTGTTCTAAGATAAAAAATATATTTACTTTATATTTACGTGCAGCAACGAAGAATTTTATTTTAATGTGTAAAATAAATTAATTTGTTCCATCCAGACGTTTCTAAGTTAGTTTTAGAAGAATCTTGATTAACTTGAAATCAGTTTTCAGTGACTGCGGTCCAGACACCTGAATTGAATTAAATTAACTTTGATAATGAAATTTTACTCATAATCATAGTATATATAATAATTTATATATTTTATGTCATTTTTCGATGATCCCGTAACTTACGTAAATAAACATGACAGCGATCAAAAATAATAAGGAATTCAACACAGGAGCAATTCACGAATGTGTATTATACATATTATATTGGTTATATTTTTCTAGCAGAACCGTCCACGCGTCGATATGTCGTGTTGTGATTTCGACTTTCCCTCTCTTTATACTTTGTCACGCGTTAGTTTTAATTTTTCGATAACTTCTAAGATATTTATATAATTTATATGGTGGCCATGTAGAATAGGCCACCCTCTTTTCTTACCAAGGTATCTTAAAAGGCGACTAAGGTAAGTTTACGTTAGAGCGGCGGCCGGTTGTAAAATAACTAGCTTAATCATATAACCACATTTTATGGGTATATTCTATTCTCAAAACAATTTTTTTTACAATTTAAGTATACTAAATGAAATTTCTATTAGTCAAAAACAAATAAAAATTTATTTGATGGTTTCAAAATTTTCCCGAACAGCCGGACAGACGCGGCGGGGGACTTGTTTTATATTCTGTAAGGATACAAGTTTATATATTTATACAAATATAAATATATGGGAAACTTATACACACGGCCGCCCATACCCAAAGTAACTTAATACTTGTGTTGTGGGTGACGGACGACTGGTAAATATATAACATATATAATTATAAATACATAGTTCAATAAAAATATACCCACAGGCTCGAAGAACCAACAAATTGTTAATAGAAAATGTTGGCCCTCGGCGGGAATCGAAACCGCGGCAGGGTCACTAACTACCCACTGCACAAACGGGCCAGTCATAATAAAAATCTATTGAACGAAATTAATAATCAAGAATAGATACGTTTCACTTACCAAATGCAACTTCCTTACTACCTGAGCTTTAAACAAGAATGCATGTTTATAATTTTCCATAAACTTTTAACCCTTATGCAAACAAACGCGTGATTGCTACGGCATTGCGATAACTTTAAAATTACCCTAAGCTATTCACAACTTGGCTATAAATTATTCCTGCCTACAAATAGTTCGCGTGATATCACGACATAACGCATTTTTAATAGGGAAAAATTAAATTAAATTAATTTTATTTTAAGTCACACAGGAACAATAAAGGAATATAATTTATTAGCTGTTATAAGTGATATTGCGATAAAAACGTTAGTTATATATAGTTAGTATTTTTATTTAACTTCTACCTGACCCGGCGACCTTTGTATATACTAAAGAAGGAGTACATTTGTTTGTACCTTTGTATATAAAACAAACATTCAGAGAGGCAAGATGAGACTCATATACATGTCTTTGTCTAATCACACATAAAAAAGAGAGACAGAGTGTAAGCTTCGTTTTTCTTTCTCTTTATTTTCGATAGACTCGTTGGATTAGACTGGCTCCCCTACTCTAGTGTAATAACTAGTCTAGTATAATAACTTTATGATTTTGTACCGTCTTGAAGCACCGTAGTAACTTTTAATATTTCGCAGCTATCTTCCTTACTTAATAATTAATTTCTAAACGCACTCTGGCTGACAGTTACGAACAGCTATATTGGAACATAAATTGTTGCTATTACTATTATTCTAAACATTTCTGCATATTTTCTGGCATTTTAAACCTTTTCATAAAAAGAACTCTATGTTCTCCCTACAAATGTGCCTGTATTAAAGAGTATAGATAAAATATTATATCAGAATAAATAATATCATGAAAGTATTGAATAATATATATGTATATATTCAAATATAATAGTACAAAGCGCTCCACAATGTGGTTCTTTCGGATGAAATTTATGATATTTATTAATAGACAGTGACAGGACTCCGGTTCATAAAATATATCCGACGGTATGCCATCATAATCTTGTTTGGACATCGTCTCTTTGTCCCACATATTTGCATATTTGTATTATACTGTCCCTACGTCCGCAAAATCAACACGCGATGTCTAATGTAGCTTTTATTTTATATTAAATATGTAAATTCTATATAAATAATACTCATTTCAATTGATTTTAGCAATTTCATTTTTGTACATAAGAATATACATAATTATAAAAATATTGGCGATGTATATAATAGACAAAGTAGGAACCGACATAAGCTTACGGTTTCTGCTTTCCGCGATTCAAAAGCACTTTTTTACGAGTTTACTTGAATAAAGAATTTGAATTTGATTTCATCTATTTTAAAGATTCAAGACAAAACAGTATAAATGTCGAATGTGAAATACATTCATCATTCTCCTGCCTCTAAGTGGGGTCGGCGAAACATTTTGTAACATAATTTGGCTAGGTATACCGGCCGCCTACCTGACGGGCCAACTTACCTTAATCGTATTTTACGACTCCTCGGTAAGAAAGAGGGTGGACTATTCTACTCAGCCGGATACCACACGGCACAAAATGTGGAATGTATAGAGCAGCAGTAGAGTTGACGATTCAAGAGCACTTGTTTACAAGTTTACTTGAATAAAGAATATTTTGAATTCGAATTTGAATATATATTTTTTCATAAATATTGAATGTGTTTAAAAATATGAGTATAAGTATTAATGTGATAAGCTGCCAGAGCCGCCTAACTCTAGTTATAACCGCGATAACGCCGTATAAAGAGCTCATGAATAAGGGCTCCGGATGGGCTCGACACCTGTCGGGCTAACCCGATAAAATAAGAGGTGTGTCGTCGATTCCTATACATAAACTATGAATACAAATCATCATATTTTGACTGCAAAAAAAACAGTTCAGTTTTTGCACAGCGTGGACATACGCAATCCTATTAGCGTGGAGTGATACGATAATGAATCTGTGATGCGAAAACAAGATCATTAAGATGGCGTTACTCCAGTCTTACTGCAGCGAACAAGGAGTTAGTTGAAAGCCTTATATATTAAATAGTAAGATGAGACATTGTAGGTACGAACCTGATAATCTGTTAAATTTCTCTATTACGGGTGTTAGGAGGTGACATTATCGTTAACCAGTTAATTTGGGTCTTAACAAATTTGCAATATTCGATCTTGTTGAAAAACGCTGCGTAAACCAGCAGAGATACGCTAAAGTAATGTACTAGAGAATTGAAGATCTATAAAACAAATGCAAAAAAGTCCGCGACAGCATGTCTCTATCTTTTATGGTTAACTCACAATAACTTCTTTTATGTTTAAAATTTGAATTCTAGAAAAAAATAGTGACACGCAGATTTCCACGCGGGCGAAGCCACTGGCACAGTTAGTATATAAATAAAACCAAGGAATTGCAAGTATAAATGCATTGATTTCTTCAGCAGTAAGTACTGAGCCAATTATACAATCATTGGCAATTCATAAAATCAAAACAAAAACAAGTAACAAGTACGAGTGTTCGGGAGAGGTTTTGATGAATAAAACAGGATATTAATTGGTTCCAAACTTCCTGGTCGGACCAGAACATTTTCATTTCATAGTTTTATAACGAACAACGAAAAATCAACTCTATAATTGAGGGTATACGGAAAAAAATTCGTTCCGATGATCAAAAGTGCACTCATAAAGTTATTTATTTACTTTGCCAGTTATTTGATGTGACTCAACAAAATTGAATTGATTAATAAATGTCTCATTTGTTTTCATTTTGTTTTTGTGATGACATTACGCGTAAGTTTTTGAGTTCAAACTAATAGTTGATATTTATTTATATAAATAGAGTAGAATAGATCCTTATTTCTTACCCAGGTTTCGTAAAAGGCGACTAAGGCAAGTCGACCCGCCGTTTGGTATCCGGTTGAGTAGAATAAATCGCCCTCTTTCTTAACCAGGTGTCGTAAAATACGACTACGGCCAGTCGTTAAATACGCAGCCTAATCATGTGGCAACATATTTATAACATTTTGTGCCGACCTCACTTAGAGTAGGATAAGAGCAGGATGATGATGATGAAATAATATAAATAAATATCAACTTACGATTAAGTTGAAGATCGATGAAGAATCAAAATTTGACGACAATAGTTTTACGGTAAATGAAAATATGAGGCAGATATAACTAGGTGTATCTCCTTGTAGCTTTGAAGGAATTGAAATAAACATTTTGGACTAAAAATTGTTTTTAGTCGTTGTAACATTATGTTCTGTTACTATCCCATCGTCGGGTATAACCCTCCTATCTCTTTTTTTTTTTAGAGAAGGGTTGAGCTTATATACAACCCACATTCATTCTCCTGCCCTTATCCGATTCAAAGTGGGTTATCAGCATAACGTGTTTTAAACATGTCGTTACTTGATACTGCTAGGTATTTTACGACCGGCCGCCTGCCTGACGTTAACTTACCTTAGTCGCCTTTTACGACACCTCGTTAAGAAAGAGGGTGGCCCATTCTACTCAGCCGGATACCACACGGCACCTACCTTAGTTTCCTTTAACAACACCTTGGTAAAAATGAGGGTGGTCTATTCTACTCAACCGTATGCCACACGAAGGAGTTTATAGCTGACATATATCCAATTAGTTCTCCACAGATATGTAGGTGCCCTGGCGATGTTTTCCTTCATCGAAAACGTATGTAAAATCACAAACATGAAGTAGGCATATGTTTAAAACGAAAACCTTATTGATCAAATTCAAATTTTAAAATGTTCTTTATTCAAGTAAACTTGTAAACAAGTCCTTTTCAATCGTCAAAATCTACTGCTGGTTCGGAAAGCTGGTCCTACCGAGAAGAGCCAGCAAGAAACTCGGTGGTTCCTTTTTTCAAATAAAATTCTTATAACTAGTTAAATTTTATTACTATCTTGTACAAGTTAGAGGAGTTGCTATATCCACGCATTTTTATCATCTATATAATTCTCAATAGTATAGTAAGTAGGCTTTTTAACAGCGTTTTTAAACTGCTGTAGTGGCAAAGATAAAACCGATTGCGGTACTTTATTATAGAATCTTATACCGAAACCCACAAATGACTTATTTACTTCATCACCAGGGTATGAACTTGTGTGATCTTGAGAAAGACGATCGAAGAAACAACATATGCCATGTTTCTCCGTTCGGCTTTAACAGCTTTGACGTAGCGTTACTGGAAGTAATTGATGACGTACTTTTTTTCCCTTCAAAATTGGAAATTCTTGTTAGAGTCGCGAACAAATAAAGAACAAGACGCCGATATGTTCATCAACGTGGTTCGAATTCCCTTAGGTCCATTAGCCAGATATTTTAATTGTTTGCTGGCGTCCCTTTTGAAAGTTCGCAGCTGGGCCGCGCCTACCGCGGCGTGCTATTTCGAGACGAATTACTTTCCAGTTGATGACTGTTTCTAAAGTGGTCGAATTCGAAGTTACATCTCAATAAATCTCTGAATGGGTTTATATTTACTTGTAAAGATTTATATTTGTAGCCTCACATAAGTGCTGAAGTAAATTGTTAATTACAAAGTTATTGTTTAATTTACGCCGTGTGGTATCCAGAATAGAATAGACCACCCTCCTTTCTTACCGAGGTGTCGTAAGAGGCCACTGAGGTATGTGCTGTGTGGTATCCAGCTGCCTCCAGCTGCCAGACTACCCTCATTTCTTACCGAGGTGTCGTAAAAGGCGACTAAGGTAAGTTGACGGCCGGTAGTAATATACGTAGCCAAATCATGTGACAACATGTGTGTAACATGTTGTGCCGTACCACTTAGAATGGGATAAGGGCAGGAGACTGATGAAAGTTTATGTTTAATTTAATAAAAAATATATATTTGATTAGCATCTAGCACATTAACTTTCAATATTGTAACGTCACGAAACACAGATAATAATATCTAGGAAAACAACACAGAAAACTTAAATTGCGTTAGCATGGCCCTATACGTGCCCAATTTGAGCTTTCTTTAGAATAGTACCGTACCTAAACTATCGGACATTGAGATAGTTCAGATATTCGACCTTCTCGGGTCACTTATCCAACACAGAAGCTCGAGACTGAATTTTTCTTTTGTAACATTTTCATTGCTTTTTGAAATAATAAAGAGAAAAATACAAAAATATATACCAAATCTAAACATGACTTAGAAAACACTGTACCTAATTGTCGTATTGAGTCTGCGTTGACAATGAAGTAAATAGCCACATCTAGATTATTATAGATTTTATCAATGACATGAACCCCATTTCCACTATTTTACAATCGCACAAATGTCATTTAACTATTTCAAAAGTGCATCTTTTTATTTTAATATGGCACATTTCATACTGGTTCCCCTAACTCCAGTATAATAACTTAATGGATCACACGGTCTCGCTGTTGAGCCGTGACGGTTTCTAGTGTCATAGTTACATAACAAAAATGCGCTTTATTGTTCTTGCTTTATCTGTCCTATAAATCTAATGATGGCAGCAGTATTCTTTATTACTCTATTCCTCGCGGCGTTAACATAAAACCTATCTTGGTTGAGGCCCAGTTTAATGACGACCCGTTTAATAGCGTATTCACTCCGAATCCATTAGCCGTTGAGTTCAAACATTAACACTAAAGTTCTGAATACCAATTGGTGTTTAAGTTAGTCGAAAATATCTTTGTCATCAGCTCGATGTCTCCGTGGGGATATGGTTGGTGTTGGGTTTTATTCATACTAATATTATACTCTACCGGTCACAAATTCAAAAGAGAAGGACCTCGGTCCCACTTTTTTGACTTTGTCCGTTCGGGGCTTTTCATCACAAACCAAATAATGTAATCTACATCTAAAAAATATATTTAAATTCTTAATAAGTATATGTAATAATGTCGCTGACGTTCTGGGTGTATTATTAGTGATAGTAAGAGGTCACCACTGAAAACTAGCTTTGAGGTACCCCCTCAAATTACGCTGAATGGTGTTCCTTTTTAAAGGGTCACATTTCTCTGCGTATCTTTTTTTTAATTTTTGTAACACTGTAAATTATTTTTTTATACTTTATGTACTTTTATGTATTGTTTTATTGTCCTATGTACGTAGTTAAAAGTGTTTTCTCTGTAAATAAAAGGTTTTTGATTTGATCGACTTAATGATAGTCACAGTCATATCACCATTCTCCCTAACCCGTGGTCGGGATTTACAGGAAGCTTCCTCATTTTCTTATGAATTTAATAAAAATACTATACTTTATGCTCCCTCAATGATGATTTCGCGCTAACCCGGTCCGATTACTGACGCTTAGAAGCCGTTCATATCTCATTATATATTTAATTGACAGCTAGAAAAAGATTTTAGTACAAGCAGGAATCTTTTATCATCATCGTTCCATTACTTTTATCTACGTTATTAATCAGCTGTAATAGCTCATCGATGAGACCGTGCGAATCTTTCGAGGTGGTCACAAGTTTAAGCCCCAGGTAGGCAACAAATGAGTTTTTCTATTAAAAATTATGTGTCCAATTGAAAATTTGTCATACGTTTTTTGGTGAAGGAAAACATCGTGAGGAAATCTTCATATCTCTAGAGAATGCTGGGGATATATGTAACCTACCAATCCGCATTGGAGCAGCGTGGTAGGTCTTAGCTCCAACACTTCAATCCAAAAAACGGAGAAAGGAGGCCTATGCCTAGCAGTGGTATATATAGTAAAGGCCCTTACTTACTATTACGACACTTAATTGACAATTTATTGATTATAATTTGGTAGTATTTATAATGGATTTGACAATGATTTTATTAGATAGAGCACGCGCGGCCGCTAACGTCGTACTGATTTTTCAAATTCAAATTCAAAATATTATTTATTCAAGTAAACTTGTAAACAAGTGCTTCTGAATCGTCAACTTTACTGCTGGTTCGGAAAGCTGTTCCTACCGAGAAGAACCAGCAAGAAACTCGGCGGTTGCTCTTTTTAAAATATAAATCTTAAAACTAGTTACATTTAGTTATTATTGTCTTTTTGGTTGGATCTACCCATCACGGGTAGATCCAACCTTCTCTTCAGAAACGGACAGAGGAGGCTTATGCCCAGCGGTGGGATTGTAACAGACCGTTATACTTACTGTATAGGTATACTTCAAGAACATTTATTATTCCACTGATATATTTCAGACGCAAGGAGTAATAGTTTCCTTAGTCTTAAGTTTAAAAATTGCGTAAAAATTGAAATTCATTTATACAATAAGAGCATAAAATCTAGTTCTTAAGCATAAAATAAATAATCGATCTGATTTAACATTACCACGGGTTCCATTACTGATGAAAAAGTTGACTGATAGTTGCTTCTATAGGTATATAATTTGATAATATTTTGCTATAAAAATATTTTTGGAATGCATAATTTTTTTCCCAAAACAAAAAACACAAGTACAAGATTAAATAACGTGAATATACTAGATCTATTTACTTTTAATACTACGTAAAGTAGTACACGTAAATCTTGTTAAATATTTAAACGCGTTAGTTATATTTTTAGCGGCAAGGACAACCCAGCTTAAACATTAACTCGAGGAAACGAAATATCAAATTACACGGCAATAACTCATACATAATCAGACTAACCCTCATTTCACAGCAATCCGCGCCCGGTTCTGCCTATCGCTACGTATATCAAATTGAAATGTTAATTCAATAAGCGCACAACTTACGATCCACATTGGGGCTACGATAAAAGAATATAATCCGAACGAGCATAAAATTATACCTCCACGATCCACTTGGGACAGTTTATTTGAGCTAAATAATTTATGCTCAAAGATAAGTCGGTATGGAGATTAGCGAGCTGGGAATCTAAATATATGCCGTCGCTTATCTTTGTTGCGGCTGGACGCGTGGCGTTTTATTCAATAAAACAATTTAAATATGATTTATTCTACGTCATCATTTACTTTATACTATCATGTATTATATAATATAATAGCTGAGAGCGGCTTCGTCCGCGTGGAAGTCCAATAACTTTTCTCGAATTGATATTTTGAACATAAATAATAGCTATTGTGCGTTAACCAAAAAAGGTAGACACATGCTGTCGCTGACTTTTTTGTAGTATTTTTGTTGATTTACAATTCTCTTGTACATCCGTTTTTTACATACGTGCGATCCCTTCAACACAATTTACACAAAACCGTAATCTTTTTTTTCAACCTGACTGTATGACTTTTACAGTCATACAGTCAGGCTTGACTTTACAGTCATGACTTTAATATTATTAACGTAAACCTTTCGGAAGAACTGCACTACCTTTTATTAAAAACCGTACAGAAATTCGTTCAGTAGATTTGGAGAAAATTGATCTAATACAGACAGCTTTTGGGGACTCTGTCTATAATAAGTATAGATAGATATAGATGAGGTATGCAATTTGTAGCTTCAATTTAATTTTAATTTGACGATTCAAAAGTGCTTGTAATAGGCCAATTTGAATAAAGACTTATTTGAATTTGAATTAAATGGCTCTAGCCGTCGATTGAATGTTAAAGCGACGGTAAAACGCAATTATCTATAGTTGTAAAATCTTTTCTCATTACTGGGATATTGTTGTTACGAATTATGTTGAGGAAGATAATTAAAGGCTCGAATGACGGTTTCCGTAATTAATACTAGCGTAACTATTAGAGTAATGCATATAAATTTATGCGAGTAATAAACGTTGTTTTTATTAATTTATTTTATGTTTTCGCAGACAGCAATAAAAGAAGATAACAGTATCAGAAATACGTAATATAATTTAGAATATTCTAATGCAATGTTACGTGGTACGAATTGAAAAGAAATTTATTACTTATCGTTGACATCGTAATGTGCCAACATAGCCAACATCAATATTAATAGGATTTGCATTAATTATGTTTGATAATAGTTAATAAGTTGCTGATACAAAAAAAAAACAGAAATATTTTCACAATCGTGGTCTTGGTAGTTTAATTTATCATAAAGGTGTCGATTTTCAACAATTTCAAAATTGTTCTGTAACTTTAAAAAAATGAGATATTTTTCCCTTTTTAGTAAACCAGTCATAAGCAGGTCCATCTGCTGAATTATTTTTGAATTTTTGGACATCCTTTATATTATAGCAACCAGATTGCATTGCAGGAAATCTTATAATACGGTGTTTCATATGGCTCCAGAGGGTTATAAAGTTATACAAGGTCGACTTAACTCCATGATCTATTCTTGATGTATAAGGAAATAAGTAAATAAAAATGAAATAAGTTTTTCACGAACTAACTGAGTCGATTAGAAATAAGCGGGATATGTCTCCATATAAGTTTGAGACCTTCGCGGTTTTGCTTTTGCTAAGGCTTTAATCTACTTAACGATCTTTAACATTTAAAGGATTATATATATTTAGATCGTGGTTATGAGAGTATCTATATTTAAGGATTTAAAATTAAATATATCGAATTTACTAATAACAGTACAAACACGCAGAAATTGTAGTATTTGAAAATGAAGAGCAAATATAAGCCGGGACAAAACATTTCGAAGCTTCTGTCCGTCGTGTTGGGTTACAAAGTAAACCGCCCACAACAAACCATCAAGTAGGTTCTCATATAACGCTTAAGTGACTTGTCGGCCACCGCAGAATATCCATTAAATTGTTTTCTTTGCTAAGCGCAATCCGTCTTATATACAGCAAATAGTACCCCTTTAGCTGATATATATTGAGACTAAAAAGATTACATATATAAAAATGTATATTAGCCATTTGGTGGACGGTATATATTGTTCTTTAGTTTGTGTTTTTTTATGAGACTACAGTTTTTACAGAGATAAGCCTGCCATATACTATGCATATAGTGTCAAAATCCGATAAACGCTGGAGTATGAATGTATTAGAAAAACGTCCCAAGCGGCCGGTCGTAAAATACCTAGCCAAATCATGTGACAATGTGTTTGTAACATGTGCCGACCCCACTTATAGTGGGATAAGGACAGGAGGATGATGATGTCTTGTACAGGGTCGAACAGTAGCTAAATCCGCGTTGACATAGCTACTTCTTATCATCTAAGTAACCCTCAACAGTATAGTAGACTTTTTGTATCAGCCTCTTTTTTAACAGTGTTTTTAAACTGCTGTAGTGGGTAAGCTAAAATTGATTGCCAAATTTTATTATAGAATCTTCGAATATATTCAAATATATTTTAAGGTCCCAAGGATATCTTGAAACGTATAAAGAATACCGAAGCCGTACAAGGATATTTCTAACCGTAACGGTACGAATTAAGGTAAGTCAATTTCTGGGATATGTGTAATCTAAAAATTTACACAGATGCAGAATGGTAGGTCTTAGCTTCAATTTTTCCCTCTAAGAAGAGAAAAAGCGTTTGCCTTTAGAATATTACCACGCTGCTACATTTTATTTCACAAAAACTAATTTGTACTGCAATACAATACAAGAAAAGTTACATTTCACAATTATAATTGAATGATTCACAATTTCTTTGAGTTAAGTTGATCCAATAAAGGCGTCTTAATCTAATTCCCTTTAATTCTCGTTTCATCCTATGCAAAATTTGTGTCACAGTAGCATTGTCATCTCTATTTATAGCTCGTAGCAAATGTGCGAGAGTGGATCAACTTGTGTTCTCAGCGTGGTATTAATTTAATAGTATTGATCATTAACCTATTTTAGTATGATTGAAGAATTGTTCAAGATTACTACTCTATAGAATACTGGTTCTATTAAACTCATTGTCTCACATATTTGTTATAATATTTGCTTTTCACCCGCTTTATAGTGGTTTCACTTATATGCATATTTGTAACCTCCTTTGAACTAAATTTGGATCCACTTTGAGCTTGTCGATTTAATTTAAATTGTGGATCTGGCCAAGAATCGGTGACGAAAGAATAAAATAGCGAATTTTGTTTAATTTTTATATTTTTTTATCAATCACTTGCACTAAAAAGTGAAAATACAAATTAAATTTTTTATAAAAAGCACATTTTAGGACTAAAAAGTGAAAAAACTATCATTAATTAACTTTATTAAAATTTTACATTTTAAAATTTAAAAAAAAATTAAAATTAAAATTTTAAAATTAACATAAATAACATTAGTGATCCTTTGTGCCATCTTTTTCGTATGGAACAACCCCCCCTTTTTTTAAATATATCAAACATTCTAACATCAATTTAATACTAGTCCACCTATTCTTCATTATATCGGGGCTAATTATTATTGTCGGAATAAAATATTGAAGGAAACCCATGATATCAGTCTGATAGACTCGAGATAAACAAGTCGCTAGTTGTGAAGGAACAAATGGATATAATTGGTTCGTTAAACGTGCCAACTACGGTTAATTGTTGCAAATGACTGTCAGTTAGATAGCCATAAAAGGCATCTTGATTATTCTATATATAAAAGATTGTTCCCATTTCAGATGAACAACGGTTTCGACGCGTATTATAACAATTGATTACATTATTTTGTAATCAAATGTTAGTGAATAAGAAATCCAGGTTATCTTTTATAACTTTCTACACACGGTTTTTTGACATATTAAAAAAAATCAGAACTTTGATAGTTGCTCCTGGACAAAGACGTTCTCTCAAATAATGGACTTTGGCAAATACGTTGCTTTAATGCGGACTAGCAGGTTACACATCCCACGACATTTTTAGTGAGATTTTAACCCTATATTAATCTTCACCATAAAGCATATGACTACTTCTTAAGTACATAATTTTGAAGTCATTCCACCTTTTGAAGATCTACCACCATTTCGCGTTCGGTATCGCCAGTCAGAGCTTGTTTATTTGAACAAAGTGCTCATATCATAATCGCAACGCATTAGTCTAGTCACTAGAAAGAATAGAAGAAACTAAGGCAAAGAATAGAATTGTAAGTAATGGTGGCCTAAGTTGATGACTTAATGGATAATACAGCAACGTCTATCTATACGAAGAATCGATAAGTTTGGGGTCCCAAAGAGTAGCGAACCTGAATAGCAAAAGCAGCCATTATAGACCTTTCTTTAGATAGACAGATGATCTCATAAAGGCCGAGGGATAGAAATCCCTTGAAGAGAGATATGTCTAGTAAACGTTCACCGACAATATAGACTGACTGACGCTAGTAGAGCTTCTGGGAATTCTGCATTTCGCAACCTCGACGAATCTTCTGCGCTTGCCCATCCCACCCGTTGACGCTGTTAAAGCCTTTAAGGCTGACAGCATACAGTCAGTTCGAAAAAAAAAGAGTAAACATTATCGTTCAGTAAACGTAGATAAAGGAAAAGGTAAGAGTTATTTTCCCTCTTCGTAATATTTGTCGACACCGGAATCGTTTCATTATGACGCTAACGTTCTCAAAGTGTACTTGTTATATCTAGGCCATCTAGTGGACAAGATGCGTTCGTTGATTACATGATCGTCTACTTAATTGAGTTTGAAAAGTAGGAAATGTATGTACAACAGTTAAATGAATATTCCTGTCTTGGAAATTCTGACTTATGCTCAGTAAGGATTAAATAAATATATAATAATTACTTTACTTTACTTTTTTTTAAACAACCTTTGCTCCAATGAAGATTGATAAGTAAAACATCATCATCATCATCATCCTCCTGCCCTTATCCCACTCTAAGTAGGGTCGGCACAACGTGTTACAAACATGTTGTGACATGATTTGGCTTCGTATTTTACGACCGGCCGCCTGCCTGACGTCAACTTACCTTAGTCGCCTTTTACGACACCTCGGTAAGAAATGAGGGTGGTCTATTCTATGCAGCCGGATACCACACGGCACATACCTTAGTCGCCTCTTACGACACATCGGTAAGAAAGGAGGGTGGTCTATTCTATTTTGCCGGATATTTACAGTGCTTTATTAATGGTAGATGAAAACATAATTATTTTTAAAAAAGCCAAGTACCGATTAGTACCAACTGGGTACCAAGAAAGATCTTCACGCTCTCATTATTGCTAACTAATATGGAATAAAGAAATCCGAACTCAAATTCACCTACTTACATCTACAGCTTAGATTTTGTACATTATATATTACTTATCGAATTAGATTAGATGACATTCCCATAACATTATATTAGTGTACTAATCACCCAATTACTAATTGGATCAAACTATAGAATTATATCGTATTAGAGTGTTAATACCATACATATAAGAGTACTTTATATTTTATATTTATTAAGTAGTCGTTTACCCACAACTGCGAGTATATACTTTGAGTATAAATCTACCACGATGCTCTAATATAGATTGGTAGCAATATTACTTTATCTAAAGCAAATAACAGCAATAATATTATAGACATTCCCTTTATTATTAATTAATTTCATTAATTTTAGTAAAGACATTAATTTCTTTTACTATACTAAGGTTTATTGTAGTGTGTAGATGAAATTAAGAATTTCAAAAGTTTTTCAATGGTTACCAAGTACCATTTTCCAAGTTAAATTTAACCCACTTCCCGGTGTCCGAAATTTTACATTATGCACCAGTATTGATTACAATGCATGTTTATGTTAAGTGTGACTTGATGCTGTTGCCAGGATTTGGCTTCTGACGAGGTAACTCCAAATCCTTTATCATAAGGGACGTGAACTTTCGTTAAAAGGTTTTAGCAAATGTAATTTGAAACAAGTCACGTGACTTGTTTTTTGAAAATAACGACTATCAAATATAATATATCGTTGTAAATACTGTTATTAAGAAAGTGGCTCCGATAGAAATTATGAATTACGTTTATGCAAAGCGTAAGAAACTCGTGCAAGTAAAGGCTAATGGCGAAATAGATCCCGATGAAATTATGCGACTCAGTTGCAAGCAACAGCCGTCCCGGCAATCCCGTCTTATTACTGCCAACAATCCTGGAGACATTTTTTCAATTATCCTACGGCCACCGCGAATGCAATCATATTTTCTTTTATTTACGCGCCCCGACTATATAATTTTGATATTTATCCGCATTATTTCTTTGCGTCTCGAATGAATAAATCACAGTTGTAAGCTATATTGCGTTTGTGATGGATGCGTGCTCGTGCGATCATGGCTTGGCTTTAATATTATAGAATTAACAATTTTGATATCATAATAACGATACACGGGTATGTTACAAACATACCGTTTTAGTTATTTGTACTGAACAGCAGGCTTACCATAAACTCTTGTTGCAATTCATTAGTGGACCTTTTTTTAATTGTTTTCCTTTTCTTACCATTACGTGTTAAAGACGCACAGTTTAGGTCGTTGCCGAGTTAAATCCTAAACTGAATTGCAAACTGAATTTCATTTACTCTTATTTATATATTAGGTGTGCGATTATGTACACATAATGACTTTTAACCGACTTGGTAAAATTGATACTTCAAGAGATATAACTACTCTTACGTCTCTTATTAGTAAAAATTCTTATATCTGCACTGCATAATATAAAATAAAACTTATCAAGTCCCCAGATCTAGATACATAAACCTATAATCCGGGATAAATTGATTGTCGTGACTCGGGTTCCATAATTGCCGCTATCGACTTCTTTGTGCTTCCAACCATGCAAATATCTTGTTGGTTTATTTATTAGTTTGTGGTTATTTTGAGACATCGTAGCAGATTTAAGTTAGTATATCATTTTTATCGTTAATAATGTTAATAGATTAATTCCCACAGTTTGGTATATGGCTGTGTTGTAAAAGGCGACTAAGGTAAGTTGACCCGCTGTGTGGTATCCGAATAAGTAGAATAGACCACGCCCATTGCTTCCGATGTGTTGTTAAAGGTGACAAAGGTAAGTTGACCCGGCGTATAGTATTTGGCTGAGTAGAATAAACCACCCTTATTTCTCACCAAGGTGTCGTAAAAGGCGACTAAGGTAAGTTGACCTGCCGTGTAGTATCCGGCTGACTAGAATAGATCACCCTCATTTCTTACCGTGGTGAAGTAAAAGGCGACTAAGGTAAGTTGACCCGCCGTGCAGTATCCGGCTGAGTAGAATAGACAACCCTCATTTCTTGCCGAGGTGTCGTAAAAAACGTCAGGCAGGCGGCCGGTCATTAAATAAAAACATGTGTAAAACATGTTGTTTGTCCCTAGAGTGAGATGAGAGCAGGAGAATGATGAAGATATAAATTAATCCGTATAGCATTAAAGTATTGGAGGCTTACGAGCCCTCTGCTAGACAAAAGGACGACTGACGATGCTTCGCTTGCGGGGCGAAACGGTTTTTGAGATTGTGGTGATGAGTGTGTGCAGTGCTGAGTGCGTGAGTTTTTAGAAATTCTGCTTTTATCAACAATGAGAACGGATTATAAATACACTCTACATTTAGAACGCATGTAATGTGTTCTTTTATCGCGGATTATAGCAAAATAATATTTTGATTACTTTTGTGTAGTAATTTTTTTACTCAGAATGTAATGATAGTTCATAAACGGTTAACATTAGATAAATGAATTTCTACAATGCCTATAGCATTGTTTCAATTTAGCCGTACAACGTTGTTTCGTTGCCCGATTTGTTCTGTTTATGAAACATTAGGCACAGGCGTTGAATACTCTTCCTATGTCCGATATTTCCTGATCCATACAATATTCATACTAGGAAATTCAAAATAATCTGCTATATCATGTATTAAAAATCCTTGCCTATCTAACTAACATTAACTAAACGGTTAGTTGTAGAAAATCTTTACCAAGTATCGTGAACTAAAGGCCCAAGCAAAGATGTTTAATGAGTGAGAAAATCACTCAAATGTGATGTTTATACCTCTGTTTCAAGCGGATCTCTGTGTCCTGTTTAAGATCATCTGTCTATATAATATCATCATCTTCATGAAAAAGTCATCATCATTATTTATGATAATACCCTACCCTTATCCCACTCTAAGTGGGGTCAACACAAAATGTTACAAGTTACATAAAAGTTAAACTTACCTAAGTCACCTTTTACAATACCTCGGCAAGAAACGAGGGTGGTTTATTTTACTCAGCTGCAGACCACACTGCTCATTACGATACAAAAGTATTGATCCTAATTTTTAATGTAATCTAGTATTACTTTTTAATAGAACAGACGTCCCCTGCGTCTAATAGACCTAACGATTTAAAAAAAACAGGTCACAAGTAAATATAAATAATAATAAAATCATGTTCCCATATGAGCTAATAAACGAGTTCTTACATATGTAATTTAGTAGAAAACAGGCCAAGCAGCTGCCAAACAGATGTTGCAGTGTCCTGGCGAAATATTATAAACCGAAACATTTAATACTCCTCTGTTTACTGGAACGCGCCCAAACTATTTTTAGAGAAAATTCAAGTTATGAGTTCAAAGTATCCTCGTAGTTTGGGGTGGGTTAAATTTATCCAACGCCTGACCTAATTTTCAAGTCAAAACTAGGCTACGAAAAACGTATCGATTGTAGAGCAAACAATGGCTTTATTTGTAGGTTAAGAAATTTGAATATATTATAATTGTGCTTTTAATACCCCACAAAGGGAGATTATTTGCTTATTTTTTAGTTGCCCGATTCATGTGATATATCCTACTAAAAATATTTAAACCAGTATGATCAATGATATTATCTTCCTGTCCTTATCCCACTCTAAAGGAGGTCGGCATAATATGTTATAAACATGTTGTCACATGATTAGGCCATGTACTGTAAGACCGGACGCTTGCATAATGTCAACTTACCTTAGTCGTATTTTAAGACACCTGGGTGAAGAAAGAGGGTGGTCTATTCTACTCAACCTTATATCAAACGGTCGGTCAACTTACCTTAGTCACCTTTTACGACACCTCGGTAAGAAATGAGGATGGTCTATTGTATTCAGCCGGATACCACACGGCGTCAGTATGATCAATGATAATTGAGCCAAGCACTGACTAATAAAGGGCAGCAATGTTACTGGTGCGATAGTCTATATTTTTTTATAACTTTGCTTAAGACTTATTATCTTAGCGGAAGCGGTTACTATCAATTTCATTAACGACAAAATTAGGTAAATAAAATGTGATTTCATTTTATTAGTAAAATTGCTTCGTTTTTATTGTATTTAAATTTGTACTAACTACAGAACCGATCTACTACAGAACCGATTCATGCGGACAGCCACATAGAGACCTCGACCTCCCTACAATTACTCACCTCTTTAAACGTTTTTCGAAACCTTACTTCGAGAAATCTGAGGTACACCCGAACCCCCTTATTTCAGTTGCTTCAACCTATATCCCAGTTAGGTCTGACCACCGAAAATATAGGCGTCCAAAAAGCGTCCTATATGATCCTGACGATCAAATAACGATCTCAAACACAAAAACACGTAATACACACACACAGCGTCTTCGCCGGCGAAGACGAGGTCCCAGTTTTCTGATGTCGGTCGTGGCTTCTCCCCACCCTACCGACGCCGCAATGACTAATTAAAGTCATACATCAGCCCTCCACTACGCGTCGCCCTAAGCCGTGGTCCGGCCTCACAGGAGGCACCCTTAGGACGACGTTCCCCGACGCTAGTAGAGCTTCTGCGCTCTACTCTCTGCATTTCGCAACCTCGTCGATGCTTCTGCGCTCGCCCGTCCCGCCCGGTGACGCTGTAAAAGCCATTAGGGCTAACAGCATACAGACAATTCGAAAAAAAAAAATTGTAGTATCATGCAAATCGCCAACGGTATAACCTAATTGCGAACAATACCAAAAATCTCACATTCTTCACTAACAAAACGCCGTAATACCAAATTTATCTAAATAGCACCCACATTTCTTTTCGGCCATCCAATAATAATGTCACAGTGTTATAAATGGGTGCCATATTAGTTCTTTTTAAGAACCGGTTCCCTAGTTATCTCATGTTTCATAAATCTTATCGGATGATGGCGCGGCCCGAGGAAATTGCCAATTTATATACTAAGATACAGTTAACGATAAATTAAGTAAATTCCCCACATTTGTATCTCAGCCTACGCAAGTAATATCGCGAACAAAAGGTACTGGAAAACTCATTACGTTCTGAATTTGTAACAGTTGTATCCGCGACTGCGCTCGCAGTAGTTTTAAAAATAAGGTTTTACCCGTTCAAAACAATTGGAATTTGTTAATTGATACTAGTTTTTACTATTACTTTTGTATATAAAACATTATTGAATTAACATTTATTCATATCTTCAAAAGCGATTACAGAGTAAAATATATTAAAAGGAACTTTAAAAAAGACGGTATGCAAACCTAATAAATAAAAACTTATTTTAATGACTGTAAAAACTAATATTGTTCATAAATTAAATTATTATTCATTATTCCTTTATTTTTCATAAAAAAAGAAAAGTAGCGGCCTGTTACAATCCCACTGCTGGGAATAGGCCTCCTCTCTCCATTTCTGGAGAGAAAGGTTGGAGCTAAGACCTACTACGCTGCTCCAAAGCGGATTGGTAGGTTACACATATCAACAGAATTCTCTAGAGATATGCAGGTTACGATGTTTCCTTTACCGAAAAGCGTGTGATAGATTGTAAATACCAAGTAAACACATGATTTTTAATAGAAAAACTCATTGGTGCCTGCCCGGATTTGAACTCGTGTTACCCTCGAAAGTATCGCACGGTGTCACCGCTGGGCTATCACAGCTTTTTTTTTCATAATACTTATTATTATTATATTAATAAATATACTACTACAAAAAGTAAACTAAAGTTTTACTTATATTTTTTAATTTAGGGAATGAATACGATCACATATTTAGTCCAAGATATTAAAATTAATATAAATTTTCAAAACCTAAATGAATAAAATAAACTCTTTCACTTACATTGAACATGCGTAGAGCATTATATCATTGGTTTAAATCATTTACTTTCCTTTAATCAATTAGATAATTGATTTTAGATCACAACTTTTGAGTTTAAAAAAAAACGCAAGTGACAGCATGATGTATCGTGCAACTACGGCATCATACATTTTAATATCTTATAGAATGTTTTTTATTAAAATTTTACTTATTCAGCAAATTGCATATAATATTGTATTATTTTCTTTTTGGTGTACCTAGATATCAGGAAAAAAAAAAATATTCAAACAACTGTCCTTTATTAAGAAAATATAATAACGTTTGTCAGTGAATGTACTCTACGATATAATAGTTATGCCCAATACATAATCTAAAATTTTGTTTTCCATTTGTGAACAATGCACTAAGGTCATAAAACAGTTAATTATTTTGTTAACATCTCTATGGATTATAAATGTTGATGTAATAAATGTGCCCATTATCGATTTTTAGAAATAAATTGTGTTTTATTGTTCTAACGATAAGAATTTAATTATGTTAATTCTGCTTATCAATAATGGCGAGTGGTATTATAAGGGTGTTGCCACCGTTTTGTTTTTACATATATTTATAATACGTTCTTATTTTTTGTAATAAATATTCAATTAACATAATTAGATGCAAGTTATTTATAAAAATGACTTTATTTTGTCCGAATAAATGTGTGAAAGTTGTAAGCACGCAAAAAATTCAGAACAATCAAACGTGCAGTCAATATCGATGTAATTTAAATTCACCAACGACATTTTGGTGGTAAGTGCTATTTAAAAATTCGGCAATAATTTTCAAGTATATACTGGACATCAATAAACAAATGAATCATGGCTCATCGTTGAGCCGTAAAAGCCGTTTGAGGCAACGTATGACTCTTTCGAGGGGAACACTATTCTATTAAAACTCATGTGTCTAATTGATAATTGCAATTAATCACATGCTTTTCGGTGAAGGAAAACATCGTGAGGAAACCTGTATATTTCTAGAGAATTCTGGAGATATGTGTAACCTACCAATCCGCATTATAGCAGCGTGGTAGGTCTTAGCTCCAACCCTTCTCTCCAGAAACGGAGAGAGGAGGCCTATTTCCAGCAGTGGGATTGTAACAGGCCGCTACTTTACTTTTTTTTACTAATCAATACTCTATTGGTTATCAAAATTGCTTCACTTCTTTCTTCGGACTATCCAGTGCTTAACTCGAAATTTGTGGCTTACTCCAAGATTTAAGAGTATAGAAGCTCCCATCATCGTTATACATAGCTTATCTGTGAGGGTTTATAACACAGAAGAGAGCTCAGTATTATATGGGCCGAAACTTAATATCTGGTGTCTGGTATCTAGCGTTAATATTAATTAACAAAAACATCAGCCGCATATTTAATTTTGTTCGCGCCCAAATACCTATTTATTTAGGTCTTCTGTTAAGAGGATTACTGTAAATTTATGGGGAGCAATGGGAGCGTGTCTTTATTATTTTGCAATGTCATAATTTTCACTTTGTGGATTCTTTTTTATTGAAATTGTTTTTGCACAAATCTTTCCAAATAAGAAGAATGAACATTATGTGTATTCTGTAGATTATGAGACGCTGCTTTAAGATCCTCATATGGTGATGAGTGAGTGATATACTCTAAGTCAGGAGAATCATAAATAAGACTGGTTGATATGAACTATCAAACAGCCTCCAGCTGCGTAAAGCTAAATCTTTAGTTTATCCGCCCTAATTTAAGGTCTACAGTGCTACTCCAAATCTGGTCGGTAACTTACATATAAAAAATCCATTGGCATATGAAAGGTTCACGATGTTTTCCTTTACTTCTTTTTATGCATGATCAATGCAAATTTTAACAAAGGAGAGATCGTTAATGAAAACTGTCTCGTCTAGAATTTATATTTGCGATCCTGCGGTAAAGATCACTTTAACCCAATTTGAAACGCTTTCAGCTTTAACCTATTTATATACCAACAAAGCTTACATATTTACTTGGACCTACCAAATATTGTTTTACCAAAATACCCGTATCGGATCTCAATCTTCACGTCTGCTTAGTGAATTAATGCGATCTCATTGAAAATTCTATATCGGTCGTCTAACTTCGTCATTTTGTATCGAATAAATAAGGCGGTAGGGGCTTGGGTATAAAGTATAATTTTCTGTACGCATTAACTGTCGTGACGAATTTATTGGCGACGCGATGAACGCGTAATAAACCTTTTTGCTCATCGAAGTGCAAGTCCCATGAAACATAAGGTCTCTGCTTGTGATGATGTCTTTTTATAAGGGTCTTAATTAAGACTCACACTATGACAAGTTGTTTTGCGACTTGATATGTAATTTTTTTGAGATGACACTCTCTTTTTAAACTCTTAAAAATGCGATGTAATTTTAAAATAATGATCTTGGACAGATATTAAATAAATTTGTGTCCTCAGCTAGTATTTATAGTTTTCATAGAAAAGGCAAACATTGCAAGAAATTTCAGCTCATTCCAGCCTTTTAGCCCATTGATTCAGTGAAATAAATCAAAGCAACATATCCATCTATTCAATTAGAGAGGTGTAATTTCTTCAGCATAGAAAAACTGGTACTTTCTTATTATATTTTTTGAAGGAAATATTAGCGTCAGCACAGATATCGAACCGAGGATTATAGAAAAATAATTCCATAATTTCCGGTTTATCTTGAAATGCGGCAAAGAAATGCCTTCATCTATGAAATACAGCACCATAACTTAGAATTTGCCTATACTCACGTCATAAATATAGGATTCTCGATCCGACAACACTGCGTAAAAAATTCATGACTCAGATTCCCTATCTGTTCGATACTAGCCGGGCAACTTCAGTTTTTATATTTATATTTACTGATATAATAACCAAATTCCTAGATAGATGTTTTTTTTATCACCTTATGATTCCAATTTTGAAAAGACAACTAGACCATTATTTTCTTTTATCCACATGTGCCTTTAATAACTTCGCTTATTATTTAAAATAAATGTGTAAAGCTATCAGTTAAAAAACGTTTTACTTTGGGAACAAGATAAAAAATATTGGGAACTATTGGGGTGAATGAAGTTGCGGATATCGCTAGGGGAATATATATCATCCATTTGTTTTAAATGCTATTATTCTAAGAACGAATGACTCACACTTTTACTTTTATTAAGTTTTTATTACTTTTGTCTAGCAGATATACATTTTACCCAACGATAGAGACTTTGCTTTGCCTTTATCACATAGAATAGTCAGTCCGAAAACTAGTTACTTCACCAACAATAGTATAAAATATGGCTTAAATGATTCAAAATATTATTTATTCAAGTAAACTTGTAAACAAGTGCTTTTGAACCGTCAACATCTACTGCTGGTTCGGAAAACTGTTCATACCGAGAAGAACCTGTAAGAAACTCGGCGGATGCTCTTATCAAAGAATATTTCTTATTACTAGTTACATATAGTTATTGATGTCTTGTACTGGGTCGAAGAGTAGCTATATCCACGCTTTCTTATCGTCCAAGTATAACCTTTAAGATTAATTTTAATGTATCATCTACTAACTTTCTTTTTTATCTATTTTATTCTATTTTATTCTAATTTTTAATCTTCTGATTTTTTTGAGTCCAGTTTATATACTTACTCTCCGTTTCTATAGCCATCACCAGTGTTAATTAATAATTTTATTTTAAGATATATTTGAAACTTTGTTCAAATTCAATATAAATGAAGAATTTAAGGATAAAGGAGATCTAAATCAGAAACCCATTACACAAGTCAACAGTATTGAACTACATAAAGTACAATATAAAAATAACTAGTACCTAGTTTATCAGAGTTTATAAATTAATAGGCCCCAATCAGTCGAAAATCAGTTATCAAATTTCTTTTTTCAATCGATAAACCAACGGACTATGTAAATCAATTGTTCTGGTATGCTGAATTCTTGATCAGATTTCGGTTATGTAAACATAGCCTTAGAAATTTTAATGATTCCACATTGTATCGCCCATCGCGTTGGAAAAAATCAAAAAGAATGGCTAGGAAGCGGTGCTCGTTTTGCTTTTTAATTTTCCGTTCGCCGGCGGGCCCTTTGCAGTCTGTGGTACAACTGCGCACAGTTAGAGTGACGTATTTTTATCCGATGTTATGCAAGAAAAGTAAGATGTCGCTCCGCAACAAAGTGACACTCTACAAAACTTGCATAAGACCAATAATGTCCTATGCGAGCGTTGCGTTCGCGCACGTTTCAAAAGTCAGATTGCTCAGGCTCCAAAGACTACAGAACCGATTTATGCGGACAGCCACTGGTTGTCCGTGGTTCATGCGGAACGTTGACCTCCATAGAGACCTCGATCTCCCTACCATTACTCACCTCTTTAAACGTTTTTCGAAATCTTACTTCGAGAAATCTGAGGTACACCCGAACCCCCTGATTTCAGTTGCTTCTACCTACATCCCAGTTAGGTCCGACCATCGAAAATATAGGCGTCCAAAAAGCGTCCTGTATGACCCCGACGATCAAATAACGATCGCCAACACAAATACACGTAATACACACACACAGCGTCTTCGCCGGCGAAGACGAGGTCCCAGTTTTCTGACGTCGGTCGTTCGTGGCTTCTCGCCACCCTTCCGACGCCGCAATGACTAATCTAAGTCATACCATGAACCCTCCAGTACGCGTCGCCCTAAGCCGTGGTCCGGCCTCACAGGAGGCACCCTTAGGACGACGTTCCCCGACTTAAGTAGAGCTTCTGCGCTCTACTCCCTGCATTTCGCAACTTCGGCGATGCTTCTGCGCTCGCCCGTCCCGCCCGGTGACGCTGTAAAAGCCATTCGGGCTAACAGCATACAGTCTGTTCGAAAAAAAAAACAAAAAAAATTTGCAACTATTTATAAGTCCATTCCAGACATTACAGATCCAGGCAGATACCAGTTTTACACGTTCAAGAGTTAATTAATTTATTAAAAAAAAGATTATTGATCGGTATAAGTATATTAATATTGTATTGGGTATAAGTTCTCCTCGTCCCTGTTCTCTTTTTTTTGGAGATTGGTATGCGAATTGGTAGGTTACACATATCCTTAGAATTCTGTTCGGGTTTCCTCACGATGTTTTACTTCACCGGAAAGCGTGTGTGAAACTGTAATTATTAGACACATAAGTTTTAAAAACTCAACAAAACAAAACTCATTAGTCAGGCACAGAATGGTTTGAACCCATACCCCTCGAAAGAGTTGCACGGTCTCACCGCTGGGCATCACAGGTTTATTGTTACCTGACGTGAATCTACTTATTTTTCCCAGTCATGTTTATATATCAATAAAACAATGTTCGAAATGTTTAGAACAATTTAAAATGTCAAATTGAGTGAAGTTGGGTGTCATTCAGGCGAAGTGTCGTTACTTTGGCAGCGGAGCAGCCATCTCTTAACAAGGGATCGGCATGAAAAGAGCCACCGCGCCGCGTCTTCGACCAATCGCCATACAATTGGGAAATCCAGGCGAATAATCGTTATTGCAACTGTTTTAATTAATTCCGTTCAAGTAACTGTGTAAATCTTTTAGAGATAAATAATGATAAATTCTGTCAACTCTTCTTTTGAATTTCCCACCCACAAACACAGCCCACAGAGTATGAAGACAACTACTATTTCTGATGATGGCCATTCTGCGTCAAGTATATACCAAAAATTCTGCTTTAAATTATCTTTTCAGCTAATCCTATTTGACGTAGTACTCGAGCCTAGATGTTAACGCGATATTTTCAGTACAGCTACAGTATCCAAGAACGATTGCAGAATACAGAAATTTGAGCAATATTTTATTCACACGTTTCACTGAAACGGAAATTATTTATTAACGGTACATACAAACCTAAACTTGATCTTAAAGTCAAAGCAACTAAGCCCTCGAAGATTCCAGGGCAAACTAAAGTCGTATAAAGGACGAATCCCGGGACGAATGTTTCACTGTAATGAGATTCCTCAGATGTTATCTCGCTTGACAACGAATCCCCAATTTGTGGTCAGTCAATCTTCTTGCAAGATCCGAAATTCAATTTGCTAAGACAAAAATTATGTCCCTGTAATCTGGAACCTTATTTGAGGAACTTTTTAATACATTTTCTTAATTCAAAATCAAATTAGGGATGTTTTTTATCTTTTTTTTCTGAACTGCGGTAAGCTCGATTTTTATTGCAAATTATTTTATACTAGTTAATGCCCGCGGTTTTGCTCGCTAGGAATTTTGTGTGCCTCAGTTTAATTAAATTTATGATTTAATTTTGGTCATAGTAGCTTCCACATGAAAGATACATATATGCGGTGGTGGACTTTTATTTAAATCTATTAAAGACAAACAATACTACGGTACATCATCTTCGTGTAACGTTAATGGTTTAGGCAGCGTACGCCGAGATAGCTCTCAGAGGCCAGATTTTTTCCCAGTTTATTGACATGTATCGTTATATTACATAAAATCATTACAAATTGTAGCCTATATGTTATTCCAATGTATAACCTATATAACTGTAAAGTTTCATCCAAATCCGTCAGATAGTTTTTTCGTGAAAGAGTAACAAACATCCATCCATACTCACAAACTTTCGCATTTATAATATTAGTAGGATAGGATTTCCAACATCATTTATTTAATTATTGACTCTTCAATGCCTGAAGACACAGTTCTTTAACGGTTGTATCTCATGAGTCTCATCTTACTCACTTACATCAGCCTTAATGTTGACTCTATAACTGTCTGTTATAGGAATTAAAGTTTGATTAATTTAGTAAAGTAGAGTGGAAATAGCCCAAACATACAAACCTTTGTTCAGTTGTCGATGACCAGGGGCTGATCAAGATCTCATCTCATCGAGTTTATGCTGCATGCAGTATAATAAAGTATATATATAGTATATAGTATATGTGTTTTTTTCACATTTTCAGTTTTGCCTATACGGCTGTTGACGTAATCATCGACTCCCGTATTGAAAACATAAACTATAAATATATCTATATCTATACTTATTTAAAAACAAAGTCCCAAAAAGCTGTCTGTCTGTATGTAATCGATTTTCTTAAAATCTACTGAACGTATCTTTGTATGGTTTTCACCAAAAGATTATGCAATACTTCCGGATGGTTTAGGTAAATAGTACATATCGGTATTATGTAAATTGTATTAAAGAGATTGTCAAAAAACTTCCCTGCTGGGAGCTTTAGTCGCTGCGCTGCGTAAACCAGTAGAGATACGCTTAACTTAAGTAATGTACTAGAGAATTGTAGATCCATAAAACTACTACAAAAAAGTCCGCGACAGCATGTCTCTATTTGTTATGGTTAACCCACAATAACTACTTTTATGTTTAAAATTTCATTTCTAGAAAAAAATTTGAGACACGCATATTTCCACGCGGGCGAACCGCTAGAACAGCTAGTATATCATTAAACGATGTGTCTGTATATGATCGATTTTCTCAAAATTTGAACGGTTTTTCGTACAATTTTTACCAAATTATTATACAATTTTTGAGGAAAGTTTATTTTTTTAATATATTAGGTATATGAAAATTTAAATGCTCGCGGGGTCAGGACTTCTGCGGACTTCTACGCGGGCGAAGTCGCAGGTACGCTAGTTAAATAAAAAAAGAAAATGTTCACTTCATAATTTGAATATATTGTATAAAAATTATGTCAATTTTCTTTTACAATATTATCGAGATGCCGTTCAATTCACACCCACATAAATTTAGACCCAAATAATTTTGTTCTTCGTACACCATTTCCTCCATTTTGGGTGTCGACATGGCTAATGTCCAATTAATATGCCGTTTCATTCAAAGCCTTTGTAATTTATTGTGTACTATTCTGGTATATATTCTCATTAGTTGGACACTCACCGCCTATTATAAACTTTACGATCATTAGATTCTACAGATAAATAGCGATAGGAGGAATCGAATAGAGATACCAATATCTATAAAGTTTTGATGCTACTGGTGATTGTGGTAAATAAAGTATATTTTAGGAAGATAATGTACGCCGTGTGATAACAGGCTGAGTAGAACAGACCATCCTCATTTCTTACCGAGGTGTCGTAAAAGGCCACTTAGGAAGTTGACATCAGAGAGGCTGCCGATCATAAAAATATTGCCAAATCATGTAACGACTTGATTATAGTATGTTGTGCCGACCCCACTTAAAGTCGGATAAGGGCAGGAGAATGATGATTTCAGGAAGATAATTTAAAAAATTGAGGGCTATGTTAAAGCTGTTAAGTCCAGCGTTTAGATCGTGCGACTCTTTCGAGGGGGTGACGGGTTCAAACGCCAAACAGGCATTAATGAGTTTTTCCATTAAAATTTATGTGCCTAATTGAGAATTGCAATTTATCACACACTTTATCGAAAACATCGTGAGGAAATTTGCATATCTCTATAGAATTTTGGGGGGATACGTGTACCTACCAATCCGCATTGGAGCAACGTAGTTTTAGCTCTAACCCTTCTCTTCTTCTTATTAAAAAAATTGCCCAGCAGTGAGATAGTAACAGGCTGTTACTTTACTTTACTTTTCTGTCAAGATATTTAATAAAGAACATATAAACAAGAGCAAGAAAATATTCCTTAATTACTAAATCGAAAAGAAATATTGATATTTCCTTGATTATTTTCAAAGGACATATCGATATTTGTTTTCATTGTTTTGAAATCAGGAAGTAGTATTCAGGTCAATTACTTATAATTGTAACACTGTATCTGAGAATGATGTGATCTCCTATAATTAGTACTAAATAATTAATTTAAGAATATATAAGATATTTATGGATTATTTAATATATGTTCAGTGTTAAAATACATACTAATATACCTTCCTTCTTTATTGTAATCGTAATTTAATGTAATACCACTATTCGTTAGACAAGTCCATTATCAAATATCTGAATGCAGTAAACGTGTAGGGGAATGGTAAAGGAATTAGTCGGTTTCCTCTTGATTTCGGCCCTTTTAGTGTTAATGGCGATGTGAAACAAAACACTAGCGGGTTCAGCTTGTTAAAAGGTTTCACTTGACCGTTAAGAAAATATATTTTTTTAATTGGATTCAGCGAGTTAAGGTTGTCATCCTTTCTGATATATCTGAGACAGAGCTTCGACCCTATACAAGACGGTAATGACTAAATGTAAGTAGCAATAAGATTATCCTTTGAAAATAGCAACCGTCTAGTTCCTTGCTGGCTCTTCTAGGTAGGAACAGCTTTCTGAACCAACACTAGAGTTGATAATTCAAAAGCACTTGTTTACAAGTTTACTTGAAATATTATTTTAAATTTGGATTTTTTTTTATCGGTATTTTTAGCGCTCTTTATTCCAAGGTGCCGACAAAAGACTCAAATGCGCGAGTGGAGCTTCTCACGACTGTCTTTGAATATGCAATATCAAAAAGGATAGTAAACCTTTACGTTGTCTTATTTAAATTGCTTAAAGTAAGTTACTGGAGTCATTAAAAACGATACAATCATTAGCAAACGTGATTACTCATATATCTCGACGTAAGACGCATGAGGTCAGATGTGTTTTGATGAGTTTTCTGGAGAGCGAAAAGAAAATTTGTGAACTAATCGGGCTCATATCGTAGTTTATTTACATAATTCCAAAATAAAAAATTATAGTTGGTTTATTTTATTTTATTTATTTAAAAACAAATCTAACACATTACAGTTTACTTTCTTCATATCCATAAGCCTTGCCGACTTGTCTTAATAACAGTGTATAAAAAAGTAACGGCCTATTACTATCCCACTGTCGTGCATTTTCTCTCATCGTTTTCTGGAGAGAAGGGCTGGAGCTAAGACCTACCACGCTGCTTTGATGCGGACTGGTAGGTTACATATATCCTGAATTCTTTAGAGATATGCCGGTTTCATCACGATGTTTTCTTTCACCAAAAAGCACGTGATAAATTGCAATTATCAATGAGACACATAGGTTTTAATGGAAAAACTCATTGGTGCAAGACCGAGGTTTGAATCCGTGATACATGAGATATTAGAATCTGCTACAACTAACATCGCTATTATCTATTGATTTCTCATACTTTTGATTTAAAATTTACCTTATTTTATTTGAGAAACCTACTTATTTCAGAAAATATATAACTACCAACCTTATGCTTGTATTGTTAACTTTTGTTATATCTTTTTCGCCTTCTTAATTGTATGACAAAGCTAAAACATTTTATTAGTGTGTATCGAACGACAATTGGAACAGAATCAAACCTATGTAGTAAACATAGACAAATTGAGATAAATTGTACGTTTCAGTTAACGAAGTTAAATGATCATCAACAAGATCAACAACAAACATCACAAGGTCGCCAAACCTTTGTATTTATATAAAGTTGTATGGCGAATGTTTGTTCACGAAGCAAGAATCTGAAACGACTTAGTTCTTCGAGCCCGGGTGTATTTTTATTTAAGTATGTATTTAAAATGAAATATGTAGTATATTTACCAGTTGTCCGTCACCCACAACACAAGTATTAAGTTACTTACTTTGGGGATGGACGACCGTGTGTGTAAGTGTCCCATATATACATTTTTATTAGCGACCAGTAGGAAGAGTTCGGGAGCGCTTCATTCCTGTCCTTTCCCGGATGTTTCGTAACCAAGATTTCCTATTACAACCAGCAGGCCTACCATGAACTCTAATTGCGACTCAATTGAAGACATAAACTAAATTGTTTTGCTTTTTCATACCATGACGTCTTAAAGACGCACACTTGAAGTCGTTGCCGAATGAGCGTTCAAAATGCGTCCTAAGAACATGTGAGTAAAAAATACCTTATCTATAGTTATCTATAGTTCATATAACGTTGTCCTTTTCAAACACACTTCATGGTACGAAAAGAAAGCGGTTGGCTTTAGGTACTGACTTTGAATTGAATCGTTTTCTAAAAGTTCACGGTAGGCCTACAGGTCTTCTCTTCCCAGCAACTTTTCACATCATTATCAGTTGCAAGCTGAGTATGTGCCCCGGGTATGCAGGTGGTGGAGGTTTGTGCATATGTTTTTACGAATCCTGCATGTATCGGGTATGAAAAAACGGATAATCCACTATACATTAGCACTAAATATATTCTCTATTTATTATATCGCGGATTATAGCAAAATATTTTTTATTATTACTTTTATACTTATATTTCACCCGCTCCAGTCTTTATACAAAGTAATACAAAGAATGAATGTAATAGGGACCGAGAAATGTCGGGCAGCAATAGAATGGAAACATGAGATTTGTTGATATGTATAGATGACTTAATGAAGTTACCGACGCCTACTACATTTACATAATGCACCACGGCACACGGGTGTAAACGGACCCTGAAAGTGATAGAACAATTTGATTCATAAATTATTATAGTTGTAAAAATCTACGCGCACATAATTTATTCAGTCTGTGACCGGTAAATGTTCGGGACGCCATCGATTCCATGTTTATGTTAATACACTCCCTACGTATTGAGATGTTTGGATGTTTACGTCATTTGTTACTTATACAAGACCTCAGCAGATGTGTAATAAGGAAAAGTTTGTTAGAAAATAGACTTCATTACTCCGTATGTAAGTTGATCAGTGATATATTTTAGAGTGTGTAGTTTATTGGATTAAGATAATGAGTTTACATAACATATAATTGTCGTTTAATTATTTACTTGAAGTTGTTTGATTGAATCAGGTTATATTTTAAGAGTTTAGAAAGTTTGAAGATCTTATATATCGTTCGTATTCGATACGTCCTATTCTTTGTAACCCGTGATATATATTTTTATTTGATACACACATTTGCATTCATCATCATTTTCATTCTCCTGCCCTTATCCCACTTTAAGTCGGCACAACATGTTACAAACATATTGTCACATGATTTGGCTACGTATTTTACGACCGGCCGCCTGCCTGACATCAACTTACCTTAGTCGCCTTTTACGACACCTCGGTAAGAAATGAGGGTGGTCTATTCTATGCAGCCGGATACCACACGGCACATACCATAGTCGCCTCTTACGACACCTCGGTGAGAAAAGAGGGTGGTCTATTCTATTCTGCCGGATACCACACGGCGTACACATTTGCATTTATAACTTCATTGAATAAATTAATAACATAAGTTCTATTGCCAGTTTTCAATATCAACTTATTTATAGATCAAATAGAAAAACGTCCCTGCGACATGGAATATCACGAGTAGTATTTATTCAGACAAGAACTTAAGGAAAAGGGCTTGGGAACGCTGCAGCAACGGGCGTTCAATGCCTAGGTAGGAAAAACACTATTTAAAAATTTTACTCGCGTTACGCGCTTGTCATATGAACCTCCCCTTAGAAGTAAAAACACGAGGCGATCCATCTTTGACTCATTATTGTGTCTCCTAAACAAACAAAAGGGCATTATTCCGAAACAACGAGCTACTGTAGGCGTTTGTATGGCACGCTTCGCTCCCCGTAGCGCGCACTAAGCTTCCGAACAGCTCACATTGTTTCCACTGGGGACCTCATCGACTTCGAAGAACTTTGTAAAAAGGACATAAGGAGCCTTATAATAAATTCTTATATCTTTTGTGACGTAATCTATGTCTTTTAAATTGACTCTCCTTTGTTATGAATTTTAAGAGAATGCTATCTTAAACAGTAGCTATATTAGGTGTTGTTTCACAAACTATTCTTTTATTCTACTGTTTAGTTTTTTTTTCTATCGTTAAACAAGTTATTGTACCCAAAAATTGTTTGGAAATTGCGACAAGTAGATTTATGAAAGTATTATGGAACTTTTAAAATACAATAGCGACAATGTGCTACTAGTTCGTATACTTTTTTGCTAATACAATTAATTTCTATTAATGTTGCAGATTCTTTGTCAGAGAAGTAAGCCTCGGTGCTTATTATAAAGTTACATTATCGTCAGAATTGGACTGGTGTGAAATTTCAGCTCAATCGGACACTGGGAAGTGGGTCAAAGTTTCTTGCTAGATTCCACCTTCACGTATACCCGGCAATAAATAATGCACATTGAGGCTTAAAGAGAGAAAATCGGCTAGATTCTGCTTCATACAGCATGGTCTCTGTAGCGCAGACTGACCAACCCTTGTGAAACGTCGCATACTAACTGTGTGAGTGACAGCGCTCTACGAAACCGAACTGGCCGGCTGTTTCGTTCTAAACATCGATGTGCTTTATTTACTACCGGGTACTATACATACACGGCAAGTTAAATAAAAACTTTTAAAAACAAAAAGCTCTGTTGAAAGTATTATGCTAATCGAAGGTTAAATTGCTAAGTTATAAAGCTACATCCTAAGGAATGAATTACGCGCTTTCGTTCTCAGTGTGTGAATCAATTATGGAGTGAATGATTTAGTCTACATGAGATATTTTACCTGCTACATAAATAAAAAAGAACACCTTGAAGGCGATTAGTCATTTCAAAATTCTAACATTTTCTAATCGCGAACGACACATGTCACGGTAATAGGATTAATTTTTGTGTCAAAACTGGGGATGGCTTTTGTGTTCTGACCCCGAACGAATTCCAAGTCCCAGGGGCTTTTTTAAGACATCTTCTGTCACAACAGCGATATTATCGAATAATCTGTTCGACCCAATGACTTTCATGTAAATTCGACCACACAGGACCGCCCTTTAAACGTTGAAATTTATTATAGAGAAGATGGGGGAAATCTAATTTGAATACCTTGGTATAAAAAATGCATTTTTACGCTAAAATAAATTTCAAAATTGTTCATAATGTTACTTATATGTATACTAAAACTACTTAAATTAATTTTAAATATTAATAAAATTACTGCGTAACCTTATATGTTATATCATTTAGATTCCCAATATTTTTGCCATACATTAATATACCGTCTTACTCTCACATTAAATACAAAGAAATAAGAAGTATCTATGATGACGTATCCTTCTTTAAATCTCCCATCTTTTCCTATTACAGATATTGGAAAAGGTTGCAATACGTATTTTAAATATTTCGAAAAATATAATGTTTGAAAAATAAATAGATGTAAGTTGCGCAGTTAATAATTTACACAAAACAAACTATAATTGAGCTAATGAAGTTTAAAAATTAATTATGTTAGTAGGCTTTACAGCTTTTGTCTCTTAATTAACCGTCAAGTAACTTAATTTAGTGGACATTTGCATTTACGTTTTGTTGAAAGAAACAAGAGCGGCGGCCGCCATATTTATAACGTCACATCGACAAGTACAATGGCGCGCGATGTGTGTAGGGTGGAAGGGAATACAGACATAAAATAAATAGAAATGACCTAGATATAATTTATTAGGCCTTTAAAATTAGATATATCACAAACTGTGTTAGATTATGTAATATAAATATAAGTAAATGAAAAAGATTTTGTAAATTTTATTTTATAAAGAAAAAGAATTAATTACTTACGTATGTCAGCCATCTTTCTTTTTAGCGTTTTTTTTTATCTAAGACTGTATTATCGGTTGAAAGAGGTCAAATGCAAACAACGATTTTTATATTTGTATAAAGATCAAAAGATTTATTATATTAGTAGTTGTTATGCTTATCCATATTCCGACATTAGATTTTTAGTGTCCACAATCTGTACTCGCGATTTTTTTCACGTTATATTAAGTTTTAAAATACCTTCGATTATGTAGTAATGTATAACGCTGTTTTATTTCTGGTTCTGAAGGGTAAAAGGAGTATTTTTTTTGCTTTATCTTAGCCTGGTATATAAGCTTGTACCGTATTACATCATTATTGTACCAATTGATTCAAATTAAAATTATTCTTTATTCAATTTGTCTTTAATAAGATTATTTTCTTTCTTTTATAACAACTTTAGAATCATCAAATTACAATATCACAAGTTCAGAAAGGTGGTATTACCGAGGAGAAACAGCAAGAATTTGGCGGTCACTCTTTTCAGAAAGAATTATTTAAGTAGACTGTTCTTTATCGTACACCATAAAACTAATACACAATGAAATAAGAGTTTGAACAAAAAAAATTAAATAATAGATTGTATATTGTGTTAATTACAAAATAATCTAGTGAAAGCGTAAACAGATAGGCAGGCTTATAATAGATTAAAACACCAAATCCATTATCAATATAAGATGTTTTTAATTAGATAAATCCTCATATATGTCTTCAACGCAAACATTAAAAGTACTACCACATCCAGTAAATCTTTCGACCGATTTATTTGAGCTTGCCACAATTTACCGTCGCAATACTACGGCGGCTGAGAGCTTGTGATTAAACAATAAATCGTCTCTTACGCTCAGGCCCGGCATTAAGAATGGCTCAGCATACTTCAGCCGGGCTCGTTGCCGAACGACCTTATAGCCCATTGCAATAACAAAGGGCCTTCACTCTTAGCTTAAAGACTTCGAGTGGTTTCGTTGGCTTATTAAGATTTTTATCAATTTTTTTATAGGCCACTTCTTTCTATGGAGGCTTTTCATGTGAAGTCAACGTCTCCAGCTTTGCTATTAAGAAATTTGAAACTCGTATTTGGAACCACAAATAATACAAATATTTTTCATTTTTCAAAATAGACAAAAAATATATATATTCTACCTTTAGAACAGTGTGGTGAAACTGGTGGTGAACTTCCATATCTCCAAGAAAGAGACCTCATTGTACGGGCTAACACGTACACTTGCAAAATCGTCAAGCCATATTTTTAATATTGCATTAATTTGAAATCTATTTTTTTTACTATACTGAATGAATGATGAATGAATATGAATTTACTATACTGTTGAAGATTACTTACATGATAAGGATGTGTGGATATAGGTGCATTTCTACCCTGTAGAAGACAGTAATAACTAAATGTAACTAGTTTTAAGATTTATATTTTAAAAAGAGCAACCGCCGAGTTTCTTTCTGGTTCTTCTCGGTAAGAACAGCTTTCCGAACCAGCAGTAAAGTAGACGATTCAAAAGCACTTGTTTACAAGTTTACTTGAATAAAGAATATTTTGAATTTTAATTTGAAATCTCAGTACGACTTTAGCGGCCGTTATTCAATCAATCTAATAAAATCATTGTCAAATCCATTATAGATACTACCAAATTATAATCAATAAATTATCAATTATGTGTCGTATAGTAAATAACCCTTTTACTATCCCACTGCAGGGCATAGGCCTCCTTTCTCCGTTTTTTGCAGTGAAGTGTTGGAGCTAACACCTACCACGCTGCTCCAATGCGGATTGGTAGATTACACAGGTTTCCTCACGATGTTTTCCTTCACCGAAAAGCGTGTGACAAATTGCAATTATCAATTAGACACATGAGTTTTAATAGAAAAACTCATTGGTGCCTGCCCGGGGTTTGAATCCATGATCGTCTCTAGAGTCACATGGTCTCACCGCTAGGCTAACACAGCTTTAGTGTCGCAATATATTAATAAAATCTATCAATCCAACCTATAAACCAAAGACTGTACAGTGTAGCAGCAACCCGTACACTCGTATTGTAATAGCGTATTTTCCATTTTTTTAAAGGTCGGCAGCACACTCGCTCTGCGAGAGGTCGTGGGAGGCGATGATAACGTTTAACTGCATGCTCGTCTGCCATCCTATTTCATAAAAAAAAATCCTGGCAGCAGTATCAAGTCATGCTTATCATAAAAATGCATTGTGATCATTGGACTAGACCAGTATGTAAAATTTCAGCTTAATCGGACACTGGGAAGTGGGTACAATTTAATTTGCAAGATTCCACCTTCATATACACACATTGAAAGTTGAATAAAAGCTTTTAAAGACAGAAATGTTAGTGTATAATTTATTAATGGAAAAATTGTAATAGAGAAAAAGAACAATTGGGACAATTGAACTGATGTTAAGTTGGCATATTTTGCACGCCATGTTTTTGTCCTTTTAAACAAAGAAGATTACAAACCAGTGTGAGATAATTGATATAACAGGCTCAAACAGAGCTTTTGTCGCAGAAAAAAACGTCAAAACAAAGTTTGCGACTTAAAACTTGAGTATGTTAGAACTATATAGGACCATTATTTTGCATTACAATAGAGAAACAAAAAAGGCTAACGATACAAGCGACAAACTGTTCAAATACTCCCCGGGGATGCTTTTTATCGCCTTTATCAGTTTAGTCTCACAATTTAAAAGTTCCTTTCAACATGTTACGTTTATACTTTAACGTCATTAAAGTCGGAGACAAAGGCCAAAGGATTTTCATCAAAAGCGAATTTAAAATGTCTTTAAAGTGATTGAGTTAAGGCATAGTTGAACTAAAATTCAATTTGATAAATTGAACTAGCTTTTACTTAATGCTCTTTTTTTGTAACATCATCATATTACTATAAGATGCCACTTAATAAATAAAAAACTTTAACAGCCTGTTGTTGTTTAGAGCAACGTCTTGTCCTTAAGAAGAGGTGCTTAAATACGAAACAGCCAAGATGATTTTCTGCTATAGAAATTCTGTAAACGTAAAGCGTATGTGCGTAATTATTATATATGATATCAAGGATGTTTTATCAGCAATGCTTGTCTGAACGTCGAATGTGTCCGATATAATTAATATAAAAATAATAATATTTAAATTATAATAATTTAAATTACTTATATTGTGAATAAAATTATAAATGCTGCCCTTTCGCGACGAAAGCGTACGTGTTTGTAGAAATTCCTTAAAGTGTTAAACAATTGATTTTCTGTTGGCAAACAATAGATACGTCTTACGATAGTCCATTAGGTGCATAGCTGCACTCTCATCCTTGTTTTTAGTAGTCGATATGACAAAAGCGTTATAGATCAATCTATAAATGTCGATGATACAAGAATGTTTAAAAAATTCAACTCTAAAATTGCAAACTAAAAAAAACATTTAATTAATCGATATTAGTGATGCTCATCGATGCGAGAATGCCCGTAGCTTTGTTCTATAGCTTACGCACATCATTCATCACCTTGTCAAGCTTTAATATAGTTTCTGAATCCTACTATTTGTTCGCATACGATCGATACTCGATATTAAACCAATGTATCGTCATTGCGTTGGTGCTAGTGGGTAATTCGATATTAACAAACGAAAATGTCAAGGACAAATATTCAGTAAACTGATCGTCAAGAGGAATGTTAAAGAATATGTTGTAAACCAAAAACATTTTCATGGTCACTATTTAATTTAATTTATATGCGACTATATATATGTATAAATATATTGAAAATAAATAATTCCAATATTCTATCATAACCAGTTTAATAATGTATGTGTATGTACGTATTATATGAAGTACCGTGTGTCCATTCTAGACATGAACCGACTCAAGACTTCATCTATAGATTTGAATAAAACAAATATAATATCAACCTACATTTAGTGGGTGATGTTATCCTATCGCAAAATGGACGACGTCAGTGAAAAAGTGGTTCAATTATATTCCAATATGTATAACTCCACCATAAAGAACTATCTCCCTCACTCATTAACCTAACTCCACTATCTAAAGCCGCAACATATGTCACGTGACCGTATTTGGAATTACCAGTTCCGGTAATTCCAAATAATATTAGAAATGCAAAAACGTGTCGCTTTGTCTATAACGTTTTTCCGCCTAATCGACTGCAATATATTTTTTAATTGATACAATTAAAGCTTATATATCTAGCTAACATGCAAGATAAGAAAGCCGTATCTCCTCAGCGAAAGGATTTTTTTTTATTTGATGATTTTACATAACTGAGAGTATTTTTACACTTAAGTAGATGCGGACGAAGTTGCGGAAACATCTTTTACGTAAATAAAAATAAATGATTAATGTCGATTGGTATATATTGTGTTTAATTATTAAGCATTCTACTTTGCAGTTTTGACGTGATTAAAAATTAAAAAATAAAAATATTATTTATAAACTTGTAAACAAGTGCTTTTGAATCGTCAAGTTTACTGCTTGTTCGGAAAGCTGTTCTTACCGAGAATAGCCAGCAAAAAAACTCGACGGTCGCTCTTTTTTAAATATAAATCTTAAAACTAGTTACATTTAGTCATTACTGTGTTGTACAGGATAGAAGTGCGCTTTATCCATACATCCTTATCATCTAAGTTATCAGCCTCTTTTTAAGAGCCTCAGTGTTTTTAAACTGCTGTAATGGCAAGACCAAAATTGATTTCGTAATTTTATTACAGAATCTTATACCCGAACCCATAAACGATTTATGTACTTTTGCTAGACGCAAAGCAGGAGCCGCAAGCTTATGTCGGTTCCTACTTTGTCTATTATATACATCACCTATCGTTTTATAAAACTATACGTTTTATTATAATCTTATTATAAAACAGAGTCCCAAAAAGCTGTCTGTCTGTAAGTAATCGATTTTCACAAAATCTACTGAACGGATTTTTGTATGGTTTTCACCAAAAGATAGAACAATACTTCCGGGTGGTTTGGGTAAATAGTATATATCGGTATTATGTAAACTGTGTTGAAGAGATCGCGCAATTGTTAAAAACCTTGCTTGCTGGGAGCTATAGTCGCATGCGCTGCGTAAACCAGAAGAAATACGCTAAAGTAATATAGTAGAGAATTGTAGATCTATAAAACTACTAGAAAAAAGTCCGTCTCCATCACTCGTGGTTAACTCACAATAACTACTTTTATGTTCAAAATTTTTTAGGGAAAAGTTTCGTAAATCCTAAAATTCCTAGTTATTTTTATGTACAAAAATTTAAAAGCAAGTAAGAATACTAATTTCTTTAACCTTCCCTCGCTGGGAATCACGCGGACCTCAATTGTAGATGCCACGTATGACTCTTTTTTGTAATACAAAAATCGATTTAATCGACTATGCCGTAAAGCAGTAAAGTTGACGATTCAAAAGCACTTGTTTACAAGTTTACTTGAATAAAGAATATTTTGATTTGATTTGATTTGATATGTGTTGTGAGCTCATAGTAGGGCCTAACCGAAGTATCCCCGCCCCACGTCTGAATCTCGATGACAAATCGCTGCGTAAATGATAGTGTTCGTTCGTTTGTGTGTTCGCTCTCTGTTTTTGTTGTTTGATGTATGTCTACGGTCTGTCAGGCCATTGTTGGGGGATCGCGTTTTTGCCTCCATTGATTAAACACTCAGGTTACAGTTGTTATTATTTTCGGCTCGATTGCTCCTTTCTTTCGTCTTTCGTGTCGTGGTTTTTCGTGTTTCTTTATAACGAGCAAAATTGAAATCACTGATGATTATATTTACGATTATCTATACTTAGTAGTAGTTGTAGCAGCCTGTTACAATCCCACTGCTCGAAATAGGAAATAATATATTCCTCTCTCCGTTTCTGGAGAGAAGGGTTGGAGCTAAGACCTACCACGCTGCTCCAATGCGGATTGGTAGGTTACACATATCTCCAGAGTTCTCTGGTGATATGCAGGTTTCCTCACGATGTTTTCCTTCACTGAAAAGCGTGTGATAAATTGAAATTATCAATTAGACACATGAGTTTTAATAGAAAAACTCATTGGTGCCTGCCCGTGTTTGAACTCGTGTTCCACTCGTAAGAGTCGCACGATCTCACCGCTGGGCTATCACAGCTTATTTTCTATACTTATTATAAAATATTGTCCCCAAAAGCTGTCTATCTCTATGTAATCGAATTTCTCAAAATCTATAGAACGGATTTTTATACAGTTTTTATTAAAAGGTATTGCGATTCTTTCGGAAAGTTTAGGTTAATAGTACATTGCCGCTTTATATGAATTGTGATAAAAAGGTCGTGTTCGTACAAAAACTCTTCTGCTTGGAGCTTTATTCGCGTGCGCCGCGTGAACCAGCAGATATACACTAAAGTAATGTACTAAAGAATATTAGATCTACAAAATACTACCAACAAGTCCGCGATAGCATGTCTCTATCTCTTATGTTTAACTCACAATAATTACTTTTATCACACTAACACTTGCCGCTTAGTATCCGGCAGAATAGAATAGACCACCCTCTTTTTTACCGAGGTGTCGTAAGAGGCGACTAAGGTAAGTGCCGTGTGGTATCCAGCTGCGTAGAATAGACCACCCTCATTTCTTACCGAGGTGTCCTAAAAGGCGACTGAGGTAAGTTGACGTTAGGCAGGCGGCCGGTCGTAAAATACGTAGCCAAATCATGTGACAACATGTTTGTAACATGTTGTGCCGACCCCACTTAGAGTGGGATAAGGGCAGGAGAATGATGATGATCACACTTAAATAACACCAATATGCAAGCACTGCACACATTCACTACAACAATCTCAACAATTGTTTCATCCGTAACCGAAGCATCGTCAGGAGATAGACTCCATAACAAAATCGCATTAAATTACGCATTACACTCTACATTTAGCATTACATATATTTTCTTTTAACGCAGAATATTTTTTTTTTTTTTTCGAACTGACTGTATGCTGTTAGCCCTAATGGCTTTTACAGCGTCACCGGGCGGGACGGGCGAGCGCAGAAGCATCGCCGAAGTTGCGAAATGCAGGGAGTAGAGCGCAGAAGCTCTACTTAAGTCGGGGAACGTCGTCTTAAGGGTGCCTCCTGTGAGGCCGGACGACGGCTTAGGGCGACGTGTAGTGGAGGGTTCATGGTATGACTTAGATTAGTCATTGCGGCGTCGGAAGGATGGGGAGAAGCCACGACCGACCGACGTCAGAAAACTGGGACCTCGTCTTTGCCGGCGAAGACGCTGTGTGTGTGTATTACGTGTATCTGTGTTGGCGATCGTTATTTGATCGTCGGGGTCATACAGGACGCTTTTTGGACGCCTATATTTTCGATGGTCGGACCTAGCTGGGATGTAGGTAGAAGCAACTGAAATCAGGGGGTTCGGGTGTACCTCAGATTTCTCGAAGTAAGATTTCGAAAAACGTTTAAAGAGGTGAGTAATGGTAGGGAGATCGAGGTCTCTATGGAGGTCAACGTTTCGCATGAACCACGGACAACCAGTGGCTGTCCGCATAAATCGGTTCTGTAGTCTTTGGAGCCTGAGCAATCTGACTTTTGAAACGTGCGCGAACGCAACGCTCGCATAGGACATTATTGGTCTTATGCAAGTTTTGTAGAGTGTCACTTTGTTACGGAGCGACATCTTACTTTTCTTGCATAACGTCGGATAAAGTCGTCCCATGACATACGCAGCCTTATTGCAGACTATATGTATGTGCTCGTGGAAGGTCATGGAAGGTTGAAAGATGACACCTAGGTACTTGACTTTCTGTTGCCAGTGAATCGGTGTATTGTAAAGGGATATTTCCGTAGGTGTGTCTATGTGAGATCGAAAGCGATTAAACGCAGAATATAACAAAATAATATTTTCATTACTTTTGTATTATGGACATCTGTAAAGTAACGCCTAGTTCTATAAATCAGTGTATTTATTCTAACGTCACCCATCATTTATCATGATAACAAATTCAATTAGTTAAGGTAATAAAGAGAAAATAAAACACTTTTACCGCCATATTCCAGTACAGTATCAGTATACAGTGCTCTCTAGATCATATCAGAGTTTTAAATTGTTTCCATTTATAGAGAACAATACAACTTTACACGTAAAGTAGGGTCAAAAAACAAATTTGTTCTTATCGCGTTCATTTTGAACCTCGGAATATAGAACAAATCAGAAGGAGGGAGCAAATTTATGGGATATAATATTTCTATAAATTAATAAGCTTCCCATTTCCAATTCCTATTTTCAAATTTATTTGATTTACTTATAAAAAAATACGACTTCCATAAACTTACTTAGATTGAAGCTGATATAACCCTATTTTTCACTTATGAATCGATGATATAAAAAAATATATTTATATATTAGTTTATGTAATTTGTTATATTTAACAATTGAATATAATTTATTATATGTAATATTTACGTATACAAAATTCTATTAATATTATTATGTCCCTTTATATTATTTGTACCTATACCACATTTCAATGTTTCCTAACACTCTCAGGGCTGCTGGAAGGGATCGCTTATAGCGATAAGCTTTACTTTGTACACATTGTACGCATTAAAAAAATTATTGATAAACTTGTGGTACATAAATAAATAAAATTAAATAAAATTGATACCTATAACTACGTTTTTAACGCGCTTTTCTTAATGAAACATCACAACGAAACCAGAATATTTATAGATAATTTTCAAGGATATGATATAAGTTAAGTAACGGTATATTTCTATCCTATTGCCGTCCTCCTTTGTCTTTTCTTTGGTAGAGAATACTTGCAGCTTAGACCCACCACTCTTCTCCGATATGGATAGTAAGTAACACATTTCCTCAGAATTCTTAAGATATATATATGCAGGTTTCCTTACCGAAAAGCGTGCGATAAATTGCAAAAAGCGGGATATAATAAATTGCCTTCCAAATCACAATGATGCATCGTGGTGGAATTCCTAACTTCCAAATCTTCTTTATATTCGTGCAAAGCGTATATCGAAGATGTATTTAATTGTAATTTTTTATATCAGCGTCGTCTAGTATTTTTGTATTCCGTGATCAAACCCTTTTACTAGGTACAATCAGATAAACGGCACCTGGAAGATGAAAGCTTCAGAAGGTATGTGGGGTCGATGACATGGGCCGAATTACGTTATTAATCATTATCTATTACCCTCGCGGAACAAAGGTAATGAGCGCCCCAGGGTGGGTCCAGGAAGCGGATTGTACCCTAAGTTTCTGGACGATTAATCAATGGACCTTCGCTGTTAGGAACTATTTGAGATAGATGAGACAGGTGATGTTCTGGGAACAAAGAGAAAAAAATGTACCTACATAAATAAGAGATACTTCGTACTTGTTTTTACATATTAATAGCAGAAACATACTTGATTTAATAGTAGTATTTTTTATTCTACTCGTGTATTTAAATTGGTAAATTACTTTTACAGATTGAATAATACATTTTTTTTTATTATAATTCCTTTATAGAATTAGGCGTTACTTTGCGGAGATCCATAACACAAAAGTAATAATAAAATTATTTTGCTATAATCCGCGATACAGTAAATAGAAAATGTATATAGTGTTAAATGTATAGTAGACTATCCGTTTTTCCATACCAGATACATGCAGGATTCATAAAAACACATGCACAAACCTCCACCACTGCCACCACAATACACAAGCATTACACACGTTCACTATCACAAAATCAACTATCGTTTCGCCCCGCAACCGAAGCATCATCAGGAGATAGACTCCATGACAAAATCGCAAGCGATTTTGCGATTTGCTTGTATGGGGCAATAATTTAAAAACAAATTCTGATAGAAATGTAATATACATTTCTATCAGATTTAGAAGAAATTAAGAGATTAAATATATACTCGCGCGCGTAAGTAGGTAAAATAAATCAGAATTTTACACTTAAGTAAAAAATTGCTTTTATTTCGATATAATAAATAAATATATGGGACATTTACAGACACGTCCATCCCCAAAGTAAGTAAACTAATACTTGTGTTATGGGTGACGGACAACTGGTAAATATACTACATATATAATTTTAAATACATACTTAAATACAAATACACACCGAGGCTCGAAGAACCAACAATTTGTTTATAGAAAATGTTGGACCTCGGCGGGAATCGAACCCGCGACCCGCGGAGCTGAGGGTAGGGTCACTACCCACGGCGCCAACGGGCCAGGCAAGTTTTTAAGTTGTGTATGTGTATGAAGATGGATCTTACAAGTTAAATTTGACTCCCTTCCCGGTGTCCGCTTGAGTTGTAAATTTACGTGCATGCTTATGATAAGAATGACCTGGTGCTGCTGCCAGGCTTGGCTCCAGAAAAGGGAACTCCTCTACGGTTTATAGTAGAAACAAGAAATGATGTTAAAAGATTTTTTAAAATCCTTTTTATCTTGGACTTGTTTGATCTCAGGACGTAGTTATAAAAAAAATTGTAGCTAGACAAGCTTAAGAAATACAATCACGATATAAGTCGTTTTCCTCGACACGAACGTGAAAATTCGTCACTGCCTATGACATTTCGAGAAATAGGAATAAAAACGATATTTTGTTGATCAAATTCGTCCCAAATCGAATACGAATACGATACTCGACACACCCAAACGAAATGAGGAGGAAAAAAATTAAAAAACCGCCCTTGAGCCCGTTCTTAGGATTTCAATTACCGCCACATATTCACAGGATTGTGTTTTGCTTTCATTCATTTCATCCGAAATAATCTCTACCGCAAACAGCGCTTTGTACAGTCGACTTGTCAAATATAATACACCCTTTGTGTTCCAAAAATCGATTATGGCCTTTTTGTTGTCAAAATTGAGGCTCGAATTTCTCGGGTTTCACAATAGTTGCGATGTTTATCGCGGCCAGGTGCGTATGGAACCTAAATGTATTTTAATTGAGTGAGGTCTTGGTGCAACGGTAAGGAGCTTTCGAAGATTGAAAGTTCATATTTTGAAGATTAATATTTTTTAATCGCAATACAAAAACATATTCGTTCAAACTTTTACTTAATTGTATTATATTATGGTTATGGAGTACAATAAAGTATATTATGTTTTATTGTACGACACGTATCATAAAAATTGTTTGCAGAAGTAACTGAGAAAAAATTCTGAATTATACAAACTTTGTTGTCGACTATTACTTATTTTTACAAAAGTAATAATAAAAAATATTTTGCTATTATCCGTAATAAAAAATATATATAGTGTTAATTTTATAGTGGACTGTCCGTTTTTTCATACCCGATATATGCAGGATTCGTAAAAACATCATGCACAAACCTCCACCACTGCCACCACAATTCACAAATGAAAAAACGGAAAGTTCTCTATACATTTAGCACTATATATATTTTCTATTTACTGTATCGCGGATTATAGCACAATAATTTTTATTATTATTTTTGTATTATGGATCTCCGCAAAGTAATGCCTAATTCTATAATTTTTTTTAATAGATCATGATTGCCAGAATGTTACAGTACCTACGTGAAACTTAGAATGCTTTTTAAACCATTACATTATTTAAATTTATCTCAAAAATGTTGAAGCAAAAACCAAATAATTTTGTCAGGTTTAAGTCTGAGGTAGATCTTTTTATTCGTTGTTCGGTGAGTAAAGGCTGTGTTAATATGAAACGGCATGCAAGGTAGACGGATACTCTTTAATTTTTTTGTTACATTAGATCGCTGCAATATTTAGGAACATTATGTATGTTTATATTTAAGTTTGTTCTATCGTAGAGCGCCTTTTATGTAGAGTAAGGGTCCTATGCTTGTATTGGTTAGGAGCAGAAAATTTGTGATCATTGGACAAATAATCTGAAAGTTCCTATTTTACTTACGGGGCAGAAAATGAAAAATATACATTAATGTAATAAACTAAATCATCATCATTCTCCTGCCCTTATCTTAATGCCTTAGCCCTAATGTTGTTAAATAATTTGACTAGCTATTATACGACTGGCCGCCCGCCTAAAGTCAAGTTACCTTAGTCGCCTTTTATGACACCTCGGTAAGAAATGAGGTCTATTCTACTTAAACTCAAACTCAAACTCAAAATATTCTTTATTCAAGTAGACTGTTTACATCGTCAATCTTTTGAATCGTCAATGTTTTCAAGAAGTTACCACTGATTCGGAAGTTTGCTCCTACCGAGAAGAACCAGCAAGAAACTCGGCGGCCATTGTTTTTTTTAAATATTTTTTATATTTTTTTTTACAATTTGATTGATGGTTACAAATTAATCGTTGCAGCTTGGTGCGTAGCTGACTGCAGTTAAGATATGCTACTATCACTCAAATAATCTTCAATTGTATAGTAAGCTTTATGTAGTAGCATCGTTTTAAGATAATTTCTAAACTTGTGTAAAGGCAAGTCTAGATAATGTTGAGGAATTTTATTATAAAAACGTGTACCGAGACCGACAAATGATTTTCGAACCTTTTGGAGGCGCAACCTTGGCGTCATTAGTTTATTTCGGTCTCTAGTATGTCTGTTGTATCTATCACTATTCTTACTATAAAGGTGAATATTTTTCCCTACAACTAATATATTACTATAAATATATTGAGAAGCTACAATCATGATGCCTATTTCTTTGAATTTTTCCCTTAAAGAATCACGAGGTTTCATATTATAAATACCACGAATAGCTCTTTTTTGTAAAACGAAGACCCTGTGAATATCAGCTGCAGTACCCCATAGCATGATTCCATATGACATAATGCTATGAAAATAGGAAAAATAAACAAGTTTTGCTGTTTCAACATCAGCTAATTGTCTTATTTTCCTAACAGCGTAGGCAGCGGAACTAAGTTTTCCACAAAGGTTTGATATATGGGGGCCCCATTGGATCTTTGTATCCAAGGTCATTCCTAAAAACACAGTTAAACAACACTTAAACGGATACCACAAGGCAGAATATAATAATGTTAATGTAATAAACTAAATCAAGGATCAAAATTGCTTCTAATTGACCAGCCTAACGTTAGCTTTTAACAAAAGCTGTACGTATTGACAGCTCCCTAATAATTACAGGCGTAATGCCAACATGCCGCTTCAACAGCCCATACAGTGTAATTAAGCCTGTATCGCGCCACAAAACGCCCTGCAGGCCTACCATGAACTCTTATTGCGACTCAATTGAACACGTAAACGAAATCGTTTTGCTTTTTCATACCATGAGGTCTTCAAGACGCACACTTTAAGTCGTTGCCGAATGAGCGTTCGGAATTCGTCCTAAAAACACGTGAGTAAAAGAGACAGAGGTATCTATAGTTCTTATAACGTTATCCTTTTCAAACATTATGAGCCCAATGCAATTCACACTTCATGGTTCGAAAAGAAAGCGGTTCGCGGTCGTCGTTTACGTCTTCAATTGAGTCGCAATAAGAGTTCATGGTAGGCCTGCTGTACTATGTTTAGCGGACGTAGCGTGAAATTTATTATCAAGCTACCATTACTGATTACAGCTGAACAGTCTAGATTTATATTCACTTGTGGTCATAAAATAGGTATGACGTGAAGGTACTCGTTTAACATAAACATACGAGTGGTCTGAAAATGTTTGTGATTCCTGTGTCAGCAGAGTTAGCAACGCATTCGTTGTACAACGTATACATTTCTAAAATAAAATTCGGCAATCTATACTAGACCAGTCTAGAGAAAGGTTTGAATTAAGATTAAGAAAATTTATATGTAAAGCATACTACAAAGTTGAAGGTTGTTTGGATGATAACAATGTCCGGATTTGAAAATCCTTTCAGCTTCATACAAGACTGCGGTTTGATAATGTAAAATTGAAAATGTTTAAAAGATTGACCGTCGAATTTCTTGCTAATTCTTCTCTGCAATATTCCGAACTAGTTGTAGCTTCATTAATCATATTGATCCTTGACGATTCAGAAGTGCTTGAAAGAGCTTATTTGAAAAAATATTATTTTGATTTTGATTTGATTTTAACATAAAGTGACTAAAGATTACGGTAAAAAATAAAAATTTCTTAGAAGATTGTAGCCCTTAATTTATTTCTGCTTCATTTCCGTACCCTATTCTGTTCATCTAATATGTGGTATTTCCTGTGATAGCCCAGCGGTGGGACTGTGCGACTCTCAAGGAGTCACGGGCTCAAACCACGGGCAAGCATCAATGAGTTTTTATGTTAAAACTTATGCGTGAATATTTAAAACACACTCTTTTTGGTGAAAGGACACAGTGAGAATAAGTAATCTTTAGAGAATTCTGGGTATAACCTATCAGTCTACATTGGAGCAGCTTGGTGGGGTTTAGTTCCATTTCTTTCGTAAAAATATAGAGGTCTTGTGTCCTGCAGTGGAATAATAAGTGGTTTCTCCTTATTCCCGAAAGATAAACGGGAATATTTGTATCCTATGTTATCAATTCCTCACGATGTTTTTCTTCACCGAAAAGCTGATGATAAATTGCAATTATCAATTAGACACATAAGTTTTAATAGAAAAGCTCATTGGTGCCTGCTCAGGGTTTGAACCCATGATCGTCTCTAAAGAGTCACACGGTCTCACCGCTGGGCTATCAAAGCTTTCTAAAGAGTCACACGGTCTCATCGCTGGGCTATCACAGCTTTCTAAAGAGTCACACGGGCTCACCGCTGGGCTATCAAAGCTTTCTACAGAGTCACACGGTCTCACCGCTGGCCTACTCAGAAACCCCGGTGAATAACTAAAATTTAGTTGTACCAAATTTGATCCATATTGGTCTAGCGGATTTGACGTGAAACACAGACACACTTTTGTATGATGTTAGTATGGATTACGTTATATCACACATACCAAATTTTAATGATATAGGCGTTACACCAATAGTATTGTTAAACCTATAAATTAAGTCTGTATTATGCCACTAAATGTCAAGGGCTACACATAGCGTGGAATTAAATTAATTACAAAGTAAAAACGACCGAATAAATGAAAGGTCATAACTATCTATTAAATTCAAGCATGAATGTCAGTTTTGACATTTATTGTGTTCTAACAATGAGCACGAGTGTCAAAATTTCAATGAAGTGAAACGTAACAAGTAATGTTAAAAAAGTTTTTAACAAAACTTCATGTCCTTACTGTTGACCGCTGAAGAGTTCCTTTGTCTGGAGCTAATCCTGGCAGCATCAGGTCATGCTTATCATAAACAAGATTGTCATCAACACTGGGTCAGTATGTAAAATATAAGCTCACTTGGAAACCGGGACGTGGGTCTACTTTAACTTCCAAGATTCCAACTTCAGATACTTCAACTTCAAGTTGTATAAAAGCTTTAAAAAAAACTGTAACGAAGCCATAGAGTTATTATAATAGAATAGAGAAGCCAGCCTAAAATGTATACATCGACAATAAAAATAAAGCGACCTGACTGACTTTATGTCCCTTTTTTCTGTGTGTTTAGAAGAAGATAAGTATATGAATATCATCTTCCCTCGCATTATTTGTTGTGACACTCACTTATAGGCCTGCTTATATGAAATCAAATCAAATCAAAATATTCTTTATTCAAGTAAACTTGTAAACAAGTGCTTTTGAATCGTCAACTTTACTGCTGGTTCGGAAAGCTGTTCCTGCCGAGAAGAGCCAGCAAGAAACTCGGCGGTTGCTCTTTTTAAAATATAAATCTTAGAACTAGTTACATTTATTTATTACTGTTTATTGTACAGGGTAGAAGTGCACCTATATCCACACATCCTTATCATCTAAGTAATCTTCAACTAGTTCAATAGTAGGCTTTCTGTATCAGCCTCTTTTTAACAGTGTTTTTAAACTGCTGTAATGGCATGACCAAAATTGATTTCGGAATTTTATTATAGAATCTTATACCCAAACCCACAAACGATTTACGTACTTTTGCTAGGCGCAAAGCAGGAGTCGCAAGCTTATGTCGGTTCCTACTTTGTCCTTACACCTATCGTTTTATAATTCTTTATAATTTAAGTACAAAAATTACGTTATTTAAAATATACTGTGAAGCAAATGTTGGAATACCTGTTTCCTTAAACTTCTCTCGCAGGGAATCAAGCGGACTTAAATTGTAGATGCCACGTATGGCTCTTTTTTGTAACTATAGCTTGTAATTATAGCTTTGCTACTCTATTATAAAAACTCTATGAACGAAGCAGAGTTTTTTGCAAACTCATGTTTATAGAGATTAGAAACGTAGTAAAAAGGTAGAGTAACGGTATACTTTCCAACTTTTGGGCATAGGCCTCCTTTCTTCCGTTTTTTTAGAAGCGAGGGTTCTATCTAAAACCCACGCACATCGGTAGGTTAAATTTATTTCACAAATTCTTCTGAGATATGCAGGTTTTCTCAAGATGTTTTCTTCACAAAAATAATGTAACAAATTCCAAATACTAAGTAGGTATATAGGTTTTAACAGAAAATTTTTGATGCCTACTTGGGGCTTGAAGCCGTTACCCCCTGGAGAGAGTAGAGTTTTCACCCTTTTAAACTGACTTAAGCATTTAAGTACCCTCAGTACCCTTTAAGTAAAACAGTAACAAAATTTCGTGCCCCTATTGTTATGATTTACAGACTAGTAGGCATTACTTTGCGGAACACTATATTACAGAAGTTATTATAGAATTATTATTATCTGTATTCGTTAAGAGAATCTATGTAATGCTAAGTGTATGAAGCAGACAAAGTTCACATACCTTATACATGAAGGATAAGTCACCACACGTATCACGTATAACAAAATGCCGCCACCGGAAACAATCCACACAAGCAATATAACGCGGCGATAACAGCTTTGACATGTAGTAATATCATCCATCATTTTTATTTGGTCTTAAATTCTGGGTCACTCGTTTTTTTCGAACTGACTGTATGCCGTTAGCCTTTACGGCTTTTACAGCGTCACCGGGCGGGACGGGCGAGCGTAGAAGCATTGTTGAAGTTGTGAAATGCAGAGAGTAGAGCGCAGAAGCTCTACTAGCGTGGGGGAACGTCGTGCTAAGGGAGCCTCCTGTGAGGCCGGACCACGGCTTAGGGCGACGTTGATGGCTCACTCCACAAGTGACCAAATATACCTACCATATGACCACTATTATACGTTGACCCACGTCGCGACCTTGCCTTTCAGGAAGCACCCTTAGGATGAAGTTGTCGTCTTTCCGTATTTCGCATTATTCGCAAATAATACCATTGACACCAGTTGTAAAATCCATAAAGGCTAACTATAACTTCAATACTGACTCAAATAGAAAAAAATAATGAACATAAAAATTTTCGATCTGAAAGCGTGTGAACTTTTCGCAACAATTAAAACTACAAGTGAAAAGTTAAAATAGCAAATTCGTTTCGCCCCACTTTAATGGCTGGAGGCGCTAAAAGCTGGTTCCAGACAACCGACGACACGGCCGCCGTCAAAGCTTTACCAATTTGCAGATGAGTTGGTGCGTAAATTGTTGTATTAGCCATACGCTCCACGGGTCCACGGACCGGCCGATTACAGCGGTAATTCGATACCAGTCGTAATCCCTATATTGTGTACCCACCTTTTTCGCCATGCTAATATTTTCACGTAAATTCAGGCACTCAATAAGAGCCGTGTAATTTAATAGGATCAACTTTATTGCCTGAAGAGCATTATACACACATACGCCTTTGTAGGTAATAAAATTGTTATACAGCGTTCTTTATATGTAATAACTTTGATTCTAGACTATTATAAGTAATATTTACCCATAATTTTACACTACCATATTTAAATCTAAATCTACACATTCTTAGTTAAAGAAAACATACTGCTGACATCATTTCATATTTGGACCTCGATGAGTCGAGATCTAATGCGTAATCATAGGACTGCACAAATCCTGTCCAATTGCAGGATTTTGTTTTCGGCCGCGCAATCTTTCTCAGAATGACTTACAGTCAATGATAATTTACAGTTGTTTTTGTTAGTACCTGTTAGATTTAATAAGGATAAATAAGAAATTAAAAGTTTGCATTCAAGCTTGTTAAAAAAATAATAAGCAGGTCAGAATAAAGAAACCTTAAAATATATTAAAACCCATTTCTTTCAATTCGCAGTTCACCGAATCTGTTGACCCGACGATTTTTTTATACCTACATCAAAGAAATTCTATTTCCATTGAAATCTCGATTTCTCTTTGACTAAACTCGGCAAAGCCAAGCGTGATTCCTACGAAAATTTCCGCAATATTCCACACCTTAAGGTTTCTAAAAATCCATAATTATATTATACTAGGTGTTACTTTGACTTTCTTCAAGACATTGTATGATTACCCAATACCTAGATAAAGTATCTGTAGATTGATATTTTAAAATTCCGTTAACAAAACTCCGTGTATTTAGGTAACTTAGTTAAGATGACCCGCCGTGTGGTATCCGGCTGAGTAGAATAGACCACCCTCCTTTCTTACTGAGGTGTTGTAAAAGGCGACTAAGGTAAGTTGACCCACCGTGTGGTATCCGGTTGAGTAGAATAGACCTCCTTCTTTCTTACCGAGTTGTCGTTAAACACGACTTAGTTAAGTTGACGTCAGGCAGGTGGCCGCTCGTAAAATACGTAGCCGAATCATATAACAACATGTTTATAACATGTTATAACATGTTTATAACATGTTGTGCCATCCATCCATCCTAGAGTGGGATAAGGGCAGGAGGATGATGATGAATTCCGTGTATTTTGGAGCCCTATAAGTCAATCGTCGTTTTTGGTATCCGTGTGGTATCCGGTTGAGTAGAATAGACCACTCTCATTTCTTACTGAGGTGTCGTAAATGGTGACTAAGGTGAATAGTCCGAGCGATTTCGGTCATGGCGACCACTTTGGCTCCTAGTCGGTTAGGCGCTGATGCGCCCGGACATGGCTTACGTAGCCAATCCTTGCAGCAAACTCACGTGCACAATGTGGGCTCGTGAGCTTGCCGCATACATAATTATAGTGAATGGCAAAGGATGGGCGAGCATTTAGCTCATCGCGCTTGGGGTCGAGATCAGCTATACTCTGTTGCTCAAAATTGCAGATTTGCCTCTTCACGAGCCCGTGCCATTCAGATCGCTGTGCTGCCAAACCCTCCCATTGAGAGGGCTCGATATTGCATCTAAGGTAAGTTTCTTGCAACTAAGGTAAGTTGGCGTAAGGCAGGCGGCCGGTCAAAGAATACCTAGCAAAATCATGTAACAACATAATTAATACATGTTGGGCAGGAGAATGATGATGACGTCTATGCATATAGATAAACCATCTGTAAATTGTAATTTTGCAGATTTAAAATTCCTATTATTCCGTGTACAGGAGTCATGTAAGTGAAACGTTATTTTTGGGTGCTAAGATTATTTATAAGAAATAACTGGGGAGGTACAAAGTATAAGTATATAATATTGCACAATTGTGACTTTTTATATGTACACAATTCATCCACTAGTGACAAGGTCATTTGAATGATGTCTTGCAAACTCCATACGATTATAAGATGCCTTTTTCGTCTAACTTCAGAGCGAAACAGTCGGTTTAATTGTTTTTTGGTTCGGAAAATCGTTACAGTCTCATCAGGTCCACGGTGAATGATAAGTTCAAAGTCTTTGAACTCATTGAAACATTACACCGTATGCTGAATTAGCTACCGCTTGTGAGCTTTGTGATCGCAAAAATATTCATTTATTTAATTAAATCAGGCATCAAATTCAAATTCAAATTCGAAATATTCTCTATTCAAGTAAACTTGTAAACAAGTGCTTTTGAATCGTCAACTCTACTGCTGGTTCGGTAAGCTATTCCTACCGAGAAGAGCCAGAAAGAAACACGGCTCTTTTCAAATATAATTCTTATAACTAGTTACATTTGGGCATTACAATCTTGTACAGGTTAGAGGTGTAGCTAGCTATATCCACGCATTTTTATCATCAATATAATCCTCAATAGTATAGTAGGCTTTTTGTATCAGCCCCCCTTAAACAGTGTTTCTAAACTGCTGTAGTGGCAAAGATAAAATCGATTGCGGAATTTTATTATAGAACTTATACACCCACAAACGACTTACTTACTTTTGCAAGGCGTAAAGCAGGAACCATGGCTGATATACTATGGCAGGAATCGCAAGCTTATGTAAGTTCCTACTTTGTCTATTATATGTATATATCGCCAATCTTTTTCTTTCATGGAAGAATGCTAAAATGTATTTTGTATTTAAAATATGTCCATATTTTCTTATAAATAATTATATCTTCTTAAATTCATTCGCTCTTTATCAGAATTCACAATTATTTTTTTTCATATTACACACTCTTTCAAATCAAATCAAAATATTATTTATTCAAGTAAGCTCTTTCGAGCACTTTTCAATCGTCAAGGATCAATGAATATGTGAATATATGATTAATGAATCTGCAACTGGTTCGGAATGTTCTTAGGAGAACCAGCAAGAAACTCGCCGGTCAATCTTTTAAAGATTTAAATTTTACATTATTAAACCGCTGTCTTGTATGAAGCTCAATTTTGAAGGATTTTCAAATCAAGGCATTTTTATCATCCAAATAATGTTCAGTTTTGTAATATTCTCTACGTATAAGCATATCTCGTACTTAGAAGGTTGCCGACCCCTGAGTTAGGATGATAAAAAATTGTGTTAGTAGCGACAGCTTATATAGCAAAAACTGAACATTTCAATACTTACCAATTTCTCTTACTGCCAATTTACCGTACTTTTATCAAAAATATTTATTTCTGTAATCGCCCCTATTACAACGAGTTAAAGTCTATATTTCGCCGAATTTGAACTTCGTTGGCGGTAAATTAGTTTGTCCGATAAATCACGAGTCAGAAGGATAAAAAAGAAAGTGTCTGTTCGGGTACAAAATTTATTTCTTTCCCTCACATTTCACTGGTTCTTAAAAAGTATTAATTATTTGCCGGATGCTGTAGAGGCGTCTTTTACCATAAATAGAATATATTTAATAAGTGAGAATCTTGCAAATTTAGAATTCTTGCGCTTTAAATTACTACACACCGGGAAATAACGAATATGTGATTACTTACCGCGATCTGTAATTACCTCATATACTTATCAGTTTTGCGATTTGACTTGAAAAAGCAATGCCTAGGACGATCACATTCACACAATATAATAATATTGAAATAATAAAAAAACTTATAAATTTTATATTACAAAAGTAATAATAAAATTATTTGGCTATAATCCGCGATACAGTAAATAGAAAATATATATAGTGGACTATCCATTTTTCATACCCGATACATGCAGGATTCGTAAAAACAAATGCACAAACCTCCACCACCTGCATACCTGGGGCACGTACTCAGCTTGCAACTGATAATGATGTGAAAAGTTGCTGGGAAAGGAAGACCTGTAGGCCTACCATGAACTTTTAGAAAACGATTCAAATACCATCACAATACACAAGCACTACACACGTTCACTATCACAAACTCAACAATCGTTTCGCCCCGCAACCGAAGCATCAGCAGGAAATAGACTCCACGACAAAATAGCAAAGCCAAAAAAAAAATTAAATTGTAAGTAAAGTTACGGCCTGTTACTATGTCACTGCTGGACATAGGCCTCCTCTCTCCGTTTTTGGAGAAGAGTGGGTGCTAAGACCTACCACGCTGCTCTAATGCGAAATGGTAGGCTACACATATCCCCATATTTGCAGGTTTCGTTACAACTTAAACGACAAACGCGTGTTCAATTACAATAAGACATAAGTTTTTACAAAAACACTTATAGGTGCTTGAGGTAGGTACTAATAAGTTTTATCCGTGACCCCTGTAAAAAATAAAATCGAACATAGGAGGCATAGATCCGCAGTGGGATACCATGAGGTAACTTTACTTTTAAGCGTTTCTTATTCTAAAATAAAATATACATAAAGCGAGAAATCCATCCACTCTTCCACAAATCCACTCTTAAAAAATAATTTTAAGAAAACATTTCTTGTTTCTTATCACCGGATATTATAAGCCGGAAAGTCGCTAAAAATATTAATGTTCCTACTTTAGCAGAAGCTACACTGTAATGTACATTTCCAAACAATAAGCTCCCGTATATAACGTTATCTGTGTTCATAATGACTTTGTACCTCCAAAGCAAAAATTGGAAATTTTTCCTCTTAAAAATTTTAAACGATTTATATGTTCACGAAATAATAAACGTCGACAAGTTGCGATTCGACTCAAAACAAAAAAAACTAGTTGAGGCTAGTTATTTTGCCTGATTTGTTTAAAAAAAATTGGGGTACTATTCATTATAAAATTGTTCTAAGTCTTAAAAAATTTAAAGGCATTTTTGTAAAATAATATTTTCTAATACTTGTATGAAGTTCTAGTGAAATCCCAATTCTGTTTTTATTTCCCACCCAAACTTTATTATTTTAATTTCATACTTGACCTCCTTTCGTTTAATCTCGGTATTGCCTTGAATATTTAATATACATCTAAAAAGCTTCTGAAAAATGGAATTTATTTAGTTTCTTTGCGAATTCGCCCCCGTTCATTCCACCGGTTCACTTTATGAAAGTATATGAAAATACTAACTTAGCATACCTGGTTTAATCTTTATTTAAATTAGTCTTTGCTCGCAACTTTGGCCGTGTGAATATTTTAAACACTTTTTGCGGTACTTGAAAAGTTTTTATATGAAAAAATATTTATTACATTTACATTTTTTAATAAATACACAAAAATTTTCTTTGAGTAAATGAAGTCACAAAACATGTGACGGAAAGCTTCACAGAACTAATTTACGGAATACTGCTGGGAATAAGTAAAGTAGCGGCCTGTTACAAACCCACTGCTGGGAATAGGCCTCCTCTCTCCGTTTCTGGAGAGAAGGGTTGGAGCTAAGACTTACCACGCTGCTCCAATGCGGATTGGTAGGTTACACATATCAACAGAATTCTCTGGAGATATGCAGGTTTCCTCACGATGTTTTCCTTCACCGAAAAGCGTGTGATAAATTGCAATTATCAATTAGACACATGAGTTTTAATAGAAAAACTCATTAGTGCTTGCCCGGGTTTGAACTCGTGTTCCCCTTGAAAGAGTTGCACGGTCTCACCGCTGGGCTATCACAGCTCGAAATACTATTTGTGTTAAATATGTGGTAAAAAAAAATACCAAAAAAAGAGCCATTCGCGTCATATACAATTTGAGTAAAAGAAGATTTATTTCTAGAGAAATTAAAAAACTGGTTATGTACCCTTACAAAAGCTTTGCAATATTTATTGGATACATTTTTTTACAATAATTTGCGCCTTAATAAAAGAAAGTGTTAATATCTGTATATATTTAATAGACAAAGGACATAATTGCATAGCTTGTAGTTCCTGCTTAACACTTTTCGAAAAATATATGCTTAATTTGACAATCAATCTTTGCTTCATCATTAAAGCAGAATTTATTATATTCCTAACGCGCACAAATCTTATTATAAATTATCAATATAGAAATATAACTAACCATAACAATAATATGTACTTTGAAAGCAGTACTTAGTTTGTAGATGTTTATCGGGAGTAAAAACTCAGTAGGAACAGCTCAGCTTCGTGACCCGTCGATCTGAAACTACTTTATTCCTCCGGATTACCTCATTTCTGATTTGATCACGCAGAGGTACCAAAGCCGTGACCCATTGATCCCCATGGTTTTAAATATATTGTGTAATAATTTCACAAGAGCAAGAAGCAAAATTATAGGTCGAGTGCTCACGTTGTTCATGGCACCATTTTCATATATAAAACCAGTCACGTCATACGCGGACCATTTATACTACAACTTACATTAAGAACGTACCTGAGTCGACTCCGTGTGTTGAATAAGAAACGAAGATAGCAGATAAGATGGCCATTAGAGTAGAACATCCAGACGTCTTCATAGTCTCCCAAATCGTACGCGTCTGTATTTAACAATCCCCAGATGGGTTCGAAATTAGTGGGACTTAATAATTTCAAGCTTTAGGACCACAATTAGTCGGTCAACAGCGCCTAGTCAGTAAATCGATTATAGCTTACTATCTGTGCTTGCTTCTTCCGCGTAGAAATCAGTGTACCAAAAGACACAAAAGTAGTTATTTTGGTTTAACCATAAGAGATAGAGACATGCTGTTGCGGATTTTTCTGTGGTATTTTTATAGATCTACAATTCTCTAGTACATTACTTCGGTGTATCTCTGCTGGTTTAGGCGGTGCACGCGACCAAATCTCCTAGCAAGCAAGTTTTTTAACAACTGCGCGATCTCTTCAGCACAATTTACATAATATCGATCTGTTCTATTTACATAAACTATCCGGAAGTATTGGACTATCTTTTGGTGAAAGTCGTACAAAACTCCGTTCAGTAGATTTTAAGAAAATCGATTACATACAGACAAACAGCTTTAAATAATTTATAGAATTAGACGTTACTATGCAGAGATCCATAATACAAAAGTAATAATAAAAATTATTTTTCTATAATCCGCGATACAGTAAATAGAAAATATATATAGTGCTAAATGTATAGTGGACTATCCGTTTTTTCATACCCGTTACATGCAGGATTGGTAAAAACACATGCCCAAACCTCCACCACTGCCACCACAATACACAAGCACTACACAAGTTCACTATCACAAACTCAACAATCGTTTCGCCCCGCAACCGAAGCATCATCAGAAGATAGATTCCACGACAAAATCGTTATTACTAGTTACATATAGTTATTAATATCCGTACAGGGTCGAAGAGTAGATATATCCACGCAATCTTATCGTCCAAATAATCCTCAATAGTATAGTAAGTAGGCTTTCTGTTTTAGCCTATTTTTAATAGTGTTTTTAAACTGCTGTAATGCAAAGTTAAAGTAGATTGCGGAATTTTATTATCTTCATCTATCTTCGTTTAAATAAAAAGCTACACCTTAAGGTAAACTCACCAACGCACGTATTTACAAAACGATTATACCCTAACACATCTATATTACCAAAGATCAACAAGTCCGAAGCAGTCGCAGTCCGAACAGAAGCCGCTAGCGTGTTTGTCCAATATAATGGGTCCGATGTTTGCGTAGCGTGATTGATGCGGCGCGGTGGCCTAATGGATCGATACCGCTTTGAAGTTGTGCTTCTTAATGTTGCCTTTATTGTTCTTACTTAATTTATCAAGCAATATAACAGAACTAACTACTTTGCTATAATCCGCACGGGTAAGGTGAATGGTATGCAAAGCCAATGTGTATGAAACAGGCAAAATCTACGTACCTAGATAGGTACCTAGATAGGTACGTAGATTTTGATAGGTACTAGATAGGTACCTAGATAGGTACGTAGATTTTGCCTGCTTCATACACATTGGCTTTGCATGCATTCACCTAACCCGTGCGGATTATAGCAAAGTAGTTAGTTCTGTTATATTGCTTGTAATATGGAATTCCGCAAAGTAACGCCTGCTTCTATAAATCACTTAATTTATCATTCATTTTTATACACTATCTCATAAAAAGAAAATGACCACCCTGAATTCTTACCGAGGAGTCGTAAGGTGACTAAGGTAAGTTGACCCATTGTGTGGTATCCGGTTGAGTAGAATAGACCACCCTCATTTCTTACCAAGGTGTCGTTAAATACAACTTAGGTAAGTTGACGTCAGGCAAGCGGTTGGTCGTAAAATACCTAGCCAAATCATGTGACAACATGTTTGTAACATGCTGTGCCAAAATCACTTAGAGTGGGATAAGGGCAGGAGGATGATGATGAATATATATTATTAGGTATTACTACACTATCTCAAAAAAAAAAGAATAAAAAATCCGCCGTGTGGTATTCGGCTGAGTAGACTAGACCACCCTGAATTCTTACCATCGAGTCGTAAAAGGTGACTAAGTTGACGTCAGGCGGCCGGTCGTAAAATACCTACCCGCATCATATAACAACATGTTTGTAACATGTTGTGCTGACCCTACTTAGAGTGGGATAATGGCAGTAGAATGATGATGATGAAGACTTGCTAATAAATATATGCATGTATTTTAGGGATAATTAACTTCTATACATAGAAGTAAACAAAGTCCCCAAAAGTGCCTGTATGTGATCGATTTTCTCAAAATCTGCTGAGTGGATATTTGTACGGTATTAACTTATTGATAGCGCAACTTTTGAGGAAGGATTAATTGAACACTGTATTCTCCGGAACGGATAAACTAATTTTGATGGGTACTTAATTTAAAAATTGCGCGGGAAAAACTTTGTAATGCACTTATTTATTTCCGTGCGAATCCGCAGGTTACAGCTAGTTATAATTATGTGAACAGTACGTCGGAATATTCATTTGCTTCCGGTATCGTAGACTTTGTTTTAGTTTGTAGTTTAATTAAGTTAGTTTTTTTCCTTTTGTATAGAAAAATCAGATTATAATATAAAACGCTTAATTTCATAATTTTTTCTCTACGTCGTCATTTGAGATATCTTTATTTCTCATTAAGAACAATATTCACTTACATGAGATAATAACTTCAAAATCATTAGTCTAGGTATTTTTAACTAAACACACTGCATATATTTTCCCTTTTGATTTCAAACTAAACAACTGTAGTACTTTAGACGTACTAATCAATGTTCATAAAATAATTGTACTCTCACACCTTACTGATAATCATGAAGTCCGAAAAAGACGCAGTTCGAACAGCCTCTAGCGAGTTTGTCCAATATAAAGGGCCCGATGTTTGCGCAGCGTGATTGATGCGATGAAGTAATGGATCGATATTGCTTTGATACCATGCTTCTTTAGTATTGAATTTATAGTAATGTAAGAACGACCGCACAATGTAATACAACCTGCTTTACAGCTTCCAACTATATATATCTATTACTCACAATATTAACACATCAAAATTCAATTTCGTCTTCACTGTAACACTTAACACCTACTGTCCCCACTTCACCTAGTACCGTCCCCTTTATAATATTAGTCAATATTCTATAATATTAATCAAATGATTTCTATTTAGTTTATTTGACAAAAATACAATTAGAAATTAAAACGTTTGTCCTATAGAATTGTTCTATAATTATTGAACCTTACAGTAAAAGGACATTAATGTCGCGATATTATATTTTAAATAAACGCACATTTAGAAAAACCAATGTCTCATGTGACACACACCTCATCGGTTCAATACCAAACCTGACAAGACTGTACTTGTCTTAGTTAGACACTATGATACGGTCTAGACCTAACAATGAGTATGGTTCAGAACACTGAGTTAAATTAAGCAACATCCACTATACAAATGAATTATTTTACTCAAATAGTCGAACCTATTTCCGTCACTTGATTTCATTTCATACCTGACATATTGACTGTGTTTACTCAATTTACCATTCATCTGTCTTATTCAGTAACTATATACTACAAAAATTCCTCTAGTACAATTTAATTATTCATATAAATTTAAATGTCATATTATTCTACCTGAAAAAAAGATATTGAATCATGAAATGTAACATATTCGCTGTTTAGAACAAATTAAATAAAACCCATTAATTAAAATATATACATTCAAACGGTAACATAGCGGTTGTTTCAATTATAAAATAATCCTAAAAAGTAAAGTATCATATTATATTCTAGATAATAGCTTTGTGAATCATTATAATGTGCAATTTACATGAAAAAGTCCGTCTAAATTTGGGAGCCGTTCATTTTAAAACAAATGAGGAACGCGACCGTTATTAGTTCATTAACTGTCTAGTGGTCAAAGGTCAGCGATTGTCTACGGGTTTTTCGTCTGTTTTTATTCTTTTAACGAAACTTCTTAAGTAATTAAATATAATAGTTGATTGGTTTTCGTTTCCAATCATGTTTGTGAATAACCGATGGGCGTTGGTATTTATCGGTGATTTCAAAGAGCTTGAATAAAGAATAATTTGACTTTATAATATAAGTTTAAAATATTAATTAATTAAAGTTTTAATTCGTGCAATTACCTAACCCCATACCTTGTATTAATAAATTTATTTCTGTATATATTAATAGATTTAGTTTTTTATAAATGTATCAAGTTTAGTTGTATGTTATCTGTTCCTGACGTTCGTGTGTCGCAAAATGGCGGCCACTGAAAATCGGTGTTCGAGTTTCAAATTCGATCCAAAGTCGAGATGTTACCCATTTTGTGATGTCAGACCTTGCCTTTATAAATAAATTGGTTTTTTTATGTCCTTTGATGTAAAACTTACTGGTGTACGTCATTAATAAAGTTATTTTTTCTGTCTTGCTTTACTCCTTTCTCGCCTATAAAGTGGACTGACAAACTCTAAAATGTCGCAAGAAGCAACTGGTTCCAAGGAGATGAGGTCATATGGTGTAAACAGCATTTAAAAAGCTTTGTCCAGCTTTGGACAAGACGAAGAGATCACGTTATATTCAAAAACGCTACCTAAAAGCTGTGATAACTGTACAGTAAGTAAAATAGCCGATAGTTCCAATTAACTGTTAGACCGAGCTCTTGTCCCACCTTTGGAGAGAGCAATTTGAACTAAGATCCGATACACTACAATAGTGCGTCTTGGTAGGTTACATATATCCCAAGAATTCTTTAAAGGGAGGTTTTTTTTGTTTAATTACACTGTAAGGCGTGTGATGAAATGTTAATATCGAAGCACATATTTTTATAAAAAACATGTTGTGCCCGCAGCTTCGTTCGCATCAATTTAAGTATCAAAAGACCCTTAATTACGTACCATATGTCTTGCTGGTGTTAAAGGAAAATCAAGAAGTTTTAATCCTGTATGCATATTAGCAATCTTGATTTGCACCAAATTTAATGGAAATATCTCCACCGTTACAGACAGACAGACTATGGCATTTATAATTATCGTATATTTTCATAGGTGCTTGATGTATTTGAGGTACATGCACATCAATTTAACGTATAACGGCATGCGAAAAATATATTCAAATTTTTTAAATTATAAATAATAATGCTATTCCCACAAAGCTTTACGTTTTATTTCTGGTAATAAAAGTACTGCTATATTATGAGAATTTTGCTTAATATTATGACATTATGAGAACTTAGACCTCATTGCAATACAATAGTTTCTTCACCGCTCCTAGTATTCAGTTACTGATTATAAATATACATATATTTCATTCTAGTGTTATCTGCGACCGCGCGCCATTTTAAGCATTTTAGTACTCTCAATAAGGCAACATGTTATGCCTAATGAATGCCTTATGCCTATAAGAAAAACGAGCTTTTTTTGCCCTAAATTTTACCTTTAAGTATGCGAAACTTCATCTATATTGATCCAGTGGATTTCGGGTTTATATTATTGTTATTGATTAAAAAGCTTAGTATAAGAAGTAAGTCACCAATTTTACAATAATTTTGACATAAAAAGGTATACCGTTGGGCAGAGGACCTCCTTAATTTTTCAAGAGAAGGATGTCACTGGCACCCACGGATATATTGAAAAATACGTTGACAGTGTGCCTCAAGAATTTTCTAGTGAGTGCTATGAGACGTAAGTTTAGATTAATTTTACAGAATATGTATTAAAGTGGAACAATCATTTCGCCCCGCAACCGAAGCATCATCAGGAGATGATGCTTCGGTTGACTCCACCACACAATCGCTTTGCGATTTGTTCATTTATTTAGCAATATATATTTTTCTAATTACTTTATCGCGGCTTATAGCGAAATAATATTATTAGATATTACCACCGTGTGGTATCCGGCTGAGTAGAATAGACCACCCTCATTTCTTACCGAGGTGTCGTAACAGGCGACTAAGGTAAGTTGACGTCAGGAAGACGGTCGGTCGTAAAATACGTAGCCAAATCATGTGACAACATGTTTGGAACATGCTATGCCAACCCCACTTAGAGTCGGATAAGGGCAGCAGGATGATGATGAATATTATTAGGTACTACTAAAATCGCCGAAATGTGGGATTCAGTGCTCTAGATGGAGAAAGGTTCCTCAAAGTGGCCGATGCATTCAGTGTTCCCAATGTGCCGGTTGTTATTCTTTCATTTCTTATCTAATTAGGCCTACATGGTGAAGCTGCATAGAGCGGCTACTGCAGATGAGGGTGCAGACGTGATCCGTTCAGTATTCATGTGCTCTTTGTCTCCACGTAGTAAGGTGGAACACCATGATGTTGTACCCGGTAAGAGTCCGGCATAACTGGAATACCATCTTCCGCCAATGCAGTACCGATAAAGGGTTTTCTCATGTAAAAGAAAGTATGACTCATGTATTATGGATCTCCCCAAAAGTAACGACTAATTCTATAAATTTCCACTACTTTTTATTAATCATTGGAATTTATTCCTAATTGACTCTTACACAACTTATAACAAAAGTAAAGTAACGGCCTGTTACTATGCCCACTGCTAAGGCCTTCTCTCTCCGTTTTTGAAGAGAAGGATTGGAGCTAAGACCTACCATGCTGCTCTAATGCGATTGGTAGGTTACACATATCCCTAGAATTCTCTAGAGATATGCAGGTTTCCTCACGATGTTTATCTTCACCGAAAAGCGTGTGATAAATTGCAATTATCAATTAGACACATAAGTTTTATTTGATAAACTCATTGGTACCTGCCCGGGGTTTGAACCCATGATCGTCTCTAGAGAGTCGCACGGTGTTACCGCTAGGCTATCACAGCTTATCAACTTATAAAGCCATCAGTTATTTAACTCGATATTACGGATGTAAAATAAACTGGAATGTAGATATAAGAAAATTGTGCTAAAGACATTTAAATGTAAAATAAATAAAGGGTTTTGCAATAAATAACAGTGTTATGATAATACCGCGTCGCCCTAACGAGAGTCGAACGAGCGCCTTACTTCAACTACTCGTTAGCATGGAATCAAAATATTTATTATGAATTAATTTACATAAACAGTCCACGAAATATGCATTCGAGCTCCCTGTTACGTTTGTTTTGTCGGCGCCTTTGTCTCTTTGCTGCTTGAGTAAACCGAGTTACTTTAACGTAATAATTATGCATGTTGCATGTTATAAGTGTAACATTTTTGTAGTATATATGAATGAATGAATGAATGAATGAATTATTTATTTGACACAAATCACTATACTATTATAAACTAACAAATAAATCAAAATAAACAATAATTAACTTTAACAAACAGACACAGTTATAACTATAATATATAAAATAAAATAAAAAGATATAAACAGTATAGTGTGTTGTCCCAAAATGGATGATCTACTCAGCATTTTCAGAAGTGAAGCTTCTGATGCTGGTTTTCAGAGATCACCACGGAAGGCAGTGACTATGAACATAAGCTATTAACTAATATAATCTAATCTAATATTTAACATTACATTACAATTACACTATATACATAAACACACACACACACACACATAAATATATATTACTAAAGGTATCCAATACCCGCTCTCCTGTAAACAATTTTACCCAGGTATTCCTCACTCAAATTAGTGTAAAGCGACTAAATTGCGTGACATTGCTCATCTAGCAGTAGCTCTTTTAATTTGAACCGAAAAGAGGATACTGTTTTAAGCGTACGGAACGGAGGGGGTAAATTATTCCAGCATTTAGTCGCTGCGTAACGAAAACTCCCTTCAAACGCCACTGTACGGTGAGGGTGACCCAGAAGCAAATCTGGAGAAAAGCGGGTATTAAATCTTCTGATGACATCAGACGACCATCGCAATTTATTGTAAAGGTACAATGGATTTTTATATTTTATCACACCAAAGAGAAGGGTAGCGAAGTGTACTCTCCGTCTATAATGCATTTTCAACATTCGGGCTTGGTTTAAGAATGGAGTTACGTGAGCTCGGGGTGGGATGTTAAATATATATCGAGCGCATGCATTTTGAACCCTTTGGATAAGATTCTTTGACTCATAAAGTAGCCTAGGTCCAATCACGGTATCTACATAGTTGAATTTAGATAAAATCAAAGCTTCACATAATTTGCTACGCATTTCGGTGCTTAACACCTCACGTAGACGATAAAGAATTTTTAGTCTATAGAAGCAGTTGCGCGCTGTATTTACAACATGTTTTCTAAATCTCAAGTTCTCATCCATAAGAAGACCCAGATTTCGTGCCTCCCGTACTTGTTCAATCTGTACACTATTGATTTGAACCTTGGGTTCTCTGTTTGAGATTTTAGAAATTAAACCATTCGTACCTAAAACTATAAATTTCGTTTTTGATGGGTTTAGAACTAAAGAATTCAATTTTGACCATTTTGCTATACGATCCAAGTCCTCATTTAATTTATTAACAGCTATATTAGTTTCTTCCGGGATAAAAGAAATATATAGTTGTACATCATCTGCGTATATGTGGAATTTACAGTTTATGATATTTTCTACTATGTCGGCAGTGTACAAGGTAAATATCAAGGGTGCAAGTATTGAACCTTGTGGCACTCCCCTAGTTACCGGAAAACATCCAGATTTAGATTTAGTGCCATCCTCATTTAATATTTCAACAATTTGTTTGCGATATTCTAGGTAACTGGCAAACCATGCGATAGTTTCTGGAGAAAATCCATAAAAATGTAGTTTTGCAAGTATATCACTGTGTAATAAACGGCTGAGTAGAATATACCACCCTCATTTCTTACCGAGCTGTCGTAAACGGCGACTAAGGTAAGTCGTGGTAGATTTTAAAATTTCGCAATTCATATTTATTAATATATAAAAATACGGGTAACATAATGCATCTACGGTGAATGTAACTCTGGAGAAGCGTTGAACCTTAAATAAAGGTAATTAATTCTATATATTAATAAGGTAAGTTGACCCGCGGTGTGGTATCCGGCTAAGTAGAATATACCACCCTCATTTCTTACCAAGGGGTCGTAAATGGCGACTAAGGTAAGTTGACCCACCGTATGGTATCCGACTTAGTACAATATACCACCCTCAATTCTTACCGAGGTATCGTAAAAAACGACTAAGGTAAGTTGACCCACCGTGTGGTATCCGGCTGAATAGAATAGACCACCCTCATTTCTTACCGAGGTGTCGTACAAGGCGACTAAGGTAAGTTAACGCCAGGCTGGCGGCCGGTCGTGAAATAACTAGCCAAATCAAGTAACAACATGTTTAAAAACAGGTTGTACGGACCTCACTGTCGTAATAGAAGAAAAAGGGAGAGAGATGAATAATTCTATACTCCATGGGTTTAGGTACTTAACAAAAGGTAAACATTTAAAAAAGAAGGTTCTTTTCAGTAGGCAGATACAAAAAATTACATCCCATAATATTATTTTTATTTATTTTTTTCAAAGCATCTAAAATAATTGATTGTATTTTCTTATAATATGATTGCTATGAATAATGTTAAAAATTTTAAAATAAATAAATATAAATATTATTTAATATAATTTATTGTCTACTTTAAGAACCTTTTTTGACATGTGAATTAACAAACACAGGTATTTTAAACCTTTTCTAGAAAACGATCGAAGTATTAAATATGCTATAATAAATACTACATTATTACAGAGTGACTTCATAATAGACAGATATTGTGTTAGATAATTTAATATAAATACTATATAATAGCATATTAAAGAATTATAGTTTAATTGGTTTCATTCTGCATCTGATAAATATATTTTATAAAATTGAATTTATATGCTTTTGAGACTAAAAAATAAATTATAAAAGAAATATATATTTCATTAAAGAAATTATTTTGACATGCAGTTTTATTTCAATTTCTTTATTTGTAGATCACATTATTGCTATAAAATGTTTGGCACGCCTTAATCAGATGGTTTTGTATGTTAACATTTAATAATAATAAATATATGGGCCACTGATGGACGACCTACACGGTCGTCTATCCCAAAAGTAACTAACTTAATAATTAACTTAATGTTTGTGTTATAGATGACGCACTACTGGTAAATATACTTCATACAAAATTTTAAATACAAATATACATTCCGACTCGTAGAACCAATAATTTTTTTATAATTTTGGCCCTAGGCGGGAATCGAACGCGCAACCCGTGGAACTGAAGGCAGGGCCACTACCCACTGCGTCAACGGGCCAGTTTAAGCATTTAGTTAATACCTAAATCTATGGAGTGTAGATACTACAATGTTTCGGCGAATGAATATTGAGCTGTCAAAGAAGTCGTCAGATAAGCAGCTAGCATGTAATTATTTTGGTAAATGTAACGTTTACGACGTAGAAAGTATTAAATTACATGCTTCGCCCGCCAGTAGTTAGATGTTCACACGATAACTTTTTATAAAAACCTCTGACTCATTCCGTCGGCTATTGTTACAAACAAAAGACCTATTCATTTTGTTTATTAAAGATTTCACCAACATTTACACTGAGTATGAATAGAGAATTTAAATATTTGTTAAACAATATTTTAAACTATTAAATCTGTTTAAAAAAAAATTTACACAATAAAACACAGTTTTACAAAAGTTATGATAGAATTATTGTGCTATAATCCGCTTTTGTTGAGAAGATCTATGCAATGCAGAATTATATACCACCAATGAGTTTTTGTAATTGATAGACACTCATGTGTCTATCAATTAGAATTGCAATTTATCACACGCTTTTCGGTGAAGGAAAACATCGTGAGAAAACCTGCATATCTCTAGAGAATTCTGGAGATATGTGTAACCTGCCAATCCGCATTGGAGCAGCGTGGTAGGCCTTAGCTCCAACCCTTCTCTCCAGAAACGGAGAGAGGAGGCCTATGTCCCAGCAGTGGGATTGTAACAGGCCGCTACTTTACGTAGCAGAATTATATACAAATAGTACAAATAGTTAATCTAAAACCAAACACATTAGACTTGTAGTACGAATACACTATGCTTCAATAAAAAGAACCTTAAGCTAAGCTCTGATTGCATTTAAATTAAAGTATTTAATTTCTGTATTAGGAACTCTATTGAGAAATTCACCTAACGAAGAATACAGAATAAGAACAGGTTTGCAAGTGTCATAAGTAAATCCCACGAAATTTTGCACAATGAAAATTAGATTGAGAAATAATGTTCGCATTTAAAGTGTTCAACAAACCGTGAATGAAAATAATAGGTGCTTCGAACAAAGCTTAAATGGTATTATTGCAATTAAGCTCAAACTACCAGAAAATTTTGTCACCGAACAATGTTTTAGCGACAACAATGTCGTTAAATAAAGAAGCTGCAGGAAGGACCGAACGACGTTGTACTATTAAGCGAATAAAATTCTTCATTAAACTTGTAATTTATGCGTCCGCGGGTTGTATTCATGAGCATAAATTTTCACTCTTCGAAATTTCCGTCTTGCTTTTCATAAATTCTGATATCATTAAATATCGAATCCTTTTTATTACCATTGATTATGCCCAATTATTGGTGCTTGATATTACGAAATAAATGAAAAGGAATTTGCATTAACATAATCAACACAATAATTAAAATGCTGATATACTCGTAAAATATGAAATATGCCGTGTGGTATCCGGCAGAGTAGAATAGACAACCCTCGTTTCTTACTGAGGTGTCGTAAAAGGCGGCTAAGGTAAGTTGACCCACCGTGTGCTATCCGAGTGATTAGAATAGACCAGCCCCTCTCTTACCCAGGGTTCCTAAAATACGACTAAGTTAAGTTGATGTCAGGCAGTCGTAAAATACGAAGCCAAATCATGTGACAACATATTTGTAACATTGTGTGCCGACCCCACTTAAAGTGGAATAAGGGCCTGAGGATGATGGATGATGATGATACTCGTAAGATATAAAGAAGTTTTACATAGACATTTAAAATTCTATTAAGAAATTATTGCTAATTAGATATTTCAGTTTTTTCTGTCACAAGCATTTAGAGTAAATACTATAAATCAACTGCATAGTTTTTTTGCAAGACTTTGTAAAGCAAAATCAAAAAGCTCTGCGATTGTGTCTCGGACATGGAGCCCAGCAGGCCTACCATGAACTCTTATTGCGTCTCAATTGAAGACGTAAACTAAATTGTTTTGCTTTTTCAGACCAACACGTCTTAAAGACGCACACTTTAAGTCGTGGCCGAATGAGCGTTCGGTATGCGTCCTAAAAACATTTGAGTAAAAGAGACAGAATTATCTATAGTTCATATAAAGTTGTCCTTTTCAAACACACTTTATTATGGAACGAAAAGAAAGCGGTTGGGTTAAGGTACTGACTTTGAATTCAATCGTTTTCTAAAAGTTCATGGTAGGCCTAGAGATGATATTTCGGTTAGAGCGCGATAAGGTTGGAATTGTGGAGTTGATTGTGTGGTGTGATGGTGATTTGTAGTAAGCATTCTTTGTACAAATCCTGTATTTATATGGTATGGAAACGTACAGTACACCTCTACATAGCAGATTTATTTAAATCACGGATAGTGGCAAAATAATGTTATCGTTGTTTTTCTATTATGAAACTCCACCAAATAACTCCTAATTAAATAAATAATTTCAAATGAAACATAGAATTATGAAATGAAGCAATTTGTTACAACATTAAGACAATTTAAATCCAAAAGTTATCGCAGTTATAACGCTGAAAGTAAACAATTCTAAGTTAATTACTTAGTCTTAACCTATGGTGTTAAATTACAAACAGGTGTTCTTATACAATTAGTGGGTATACTAAACATGGGTATAAAAGATAACTAGAAACATGACATGTCCGTACGGGCTGTCTAAACTTTAAATTCATTACATCGCCCTTTCCAGGTATCAAACCGTTAGCCAGTAAAAAGTCTCTCATATCAAACAAAGAGGTTGACAATGAACAAATAAAAAGCATCCCTAGAACCTTATTCTATGACATGACCCATTTTTACGTCGTAAAATTATTCTCATTTCTCATCTTTCGTTCGTAAGGTCGTTATCGTTGTTAAACATTTGAGGTTTTTTATTACTGGCCGAATTGTGACTTTGAATTTTAGGGACGTGACTTAATTTAGTAACATCTTCAAAGGAACTTTTGTTTCTATAGATGCAACGAGTGGTTTTGACAGACGAAAATTGATGATTGTCATTATGGTTAAATGGCGCTTGAATCACTATAGTTACTGGTGTAGTATATTGGCTTTGAAGTATTTAAAATAAGATAATAATACATATTATCTCATATTATTAGGTGAAGGAAAGAATTAAAATGCAGTCTTTAAAGGCAAAAACTTAAAGGACTATCAATTGTATAAAACCAATAGTTATATTATCTCTAAGATTCTATCTCATTCACACAAAAGTTAAATGAAAATTTAGACTATAGACTTAAGAATAATGAGGCCGTACATAAAATACGCAAATAAGGATGTCTTGCTGAGCGTGACGAGATCTGTCAAGGGGGGGTCTCCGGGAACGTGACATTCGCCGTTCATTAAAATATAATAAACTAATATGTCAGAACATGCAAAGAATATGTTATAGTCGGAGATGAAAGCATTGTTACGGAGAATGCAAAAAGGATAGATGATGATAAAGTAGACGGTAGTTTTGAAGATGAAGATGTTGCAATACTTACATAAATAAATATTTATTTATTATAAATATTTCTACTATATATTCTATTATATATCTATACTATGTAAGCAATCTTACTACACACATTTGAAAGAAATATACTATTACGAGAGTTAAATCGTTCTACTCATTAGTCGTTACTTTTAATAACCTCGCCTACAATTGCACAATAGGCCAACACTTCATTAAATTGTCAGTCATTTTAATGAAGCTCTTTTTTGTAACGCGTTTCACAATAGTTCTTCGTAAAAGATTTTGTCACCTTCATGACGTTAATGAATCTACTTGTTTTATGTAAGCCGTGGCGTGTAAGAGAGGTTTATAACCATGCCCGATTTCCAGGTAAAAATGGCTGCCTAGGGTTCTAGTGGTCAATTTATTACAGAATTGAAAATTTTTCATAGTAAAGAACTATGTATAAGATAATCGAAGATTATTGACGGAATACGATAAATTTATATTAATAGTGCACAAATTTTGAGAATTGAAATTATATTTGACAAGTTTTTTTAATCGAATTCCAATTAATTTATAAAAATCTTTAATTTTTTTTACAGTGAACAAATAAATAATATTTCTATTAATCAGAAGTCCAAGGATTTATTATGTATTTACACAAATTATTCTGAACTTTTTTTAACATTTATTTTATTTATTTGAAAAAACTGGCAGACGTAGTAACTGATTAAAAAAAACAAAACTCACCAAAGAAGAAAAAACTTTATTACCTTTTTTATTTACTTTCATAAACTTATTTTATTGTTCTTTTTTATCTCATTCTATAAGGTTTCACGTTCTTCATTGTTCATGTTCAGAGAGCTACCGGTGTTTTAAAAACAAAGGGATTTTTTGTCTACTCGGATACCTTCATTGTAAGGGAGGAAGGATATCGATAGTAAAACAATTGTTTCTTGAATACAAATGTTATTCCGAATCAATTTATCATATTTCTAACAAATAAATTAACTTGGCAGGTGTCATTTCAAGCCATTAGAAATTCCTTCTTCCCTTTTTTCTTTAGCGTCAACTAAGTTCAATGAATCGTTTATATTAGGTTAACCGATTGATTTTTGTTGGCAATTTTATTAAAGTCTTCTTTTTAAGCGCTAGAATACACAGTCAAAATTAATTGCATATAATAACACTTTGAGAGACTAATTAAATTAAGCTAAAACTAGTGAAACTCGTCAACTTAAGTGTTATATTATCCTCAATTTTGAACTATGAGTTGTTTATTTTTTCTGTAATAAACAAATGGTTTTGAATCCTATATGTTCTTTTAAATTAAATATGTGGGATAATTATGCAGACGGTCCCCAAAGTTATTTTATACTCATGTTTTGGGTGACAGACAACTGGAAAATTTATACATATAGGATTTTAAAATAAATATTTAAACCAGACTCGAAGAATAAACATTTCTTTTTAAGAACATGTCCGGCCTTGGCGGGAATCAAACCCGCGACACGCGGAGCTGATAGCAGGATCACAGCCATCGGGCCAGTCAATATTTTAGCTCGGTATATAGGCTTTAGTTGTAACAAATTTCATTACTATTGATTCGGTGGTGTAGCTATGAAATCGTAACACACAGAAAGATTTTTGCATTTATGATATTTGTATGAATTTTGCTATCAGTATTAGCGGTTTTTATGAGTTGAAGAAAATATCAATTTAAAATTCAACAAGCGCCTTACCTTGTGATTATGATATGAACTGCTTTGGGTCACCGCCGAATTCAGGTCACGTTTCTCCTTGTGTCCTTTGTCAGATCTTGATATTTTTCTTCAAAGCATTTTATCTTTATTTCATTTAAAATGTATGAGATCTAGATTTATTAAATTTCGCTAACATTTGATGACAGTGGAAATATATTACGTAAATCTTTTGTATGTAATTTTTGAGAGGTTTTATTTAGTTTTTATATTAGATTTGGAGCTACTGATGTTTTTATACTTTCATTGTTGTTCTTAAAAGAAATATGTATACTACCTTAATGAAATAAAAACGGTATATCTTATAAAGACAGACAGGTCTTTACTTGGGGGTCACGGGTTCAAACCCTTCCCCCTCTAGAAAGCTACGAGATTTCTCTTAAAAACTTTGTACTTAATTGATATTTTCATTAAATTAAACGCTTTTCCACGAACGAAACATTATGATGGAACTTGCATATGTCTAAAGTTTTTCTAGGATATGTTTAAAAGTATAAATTGCATCGACATATTTGTCTAGTGGATATAAGTTACTTTGCGTGATTAGTATTCGAGCTTTGAGTATGATTTTGATGGAATTTGATAGAATATTTTGTGACAGGAGAAATAATAAAAGTTTTTTTGCAAAAATTATCACAATGGCTTTATTAAAGTATATAAATAGGTATACTGTGACTTCATATGGACATCTATTTACATTTTATATACAAATTCACATAATCTACAGCAGTCTTATAGAATTTATTTACACCAACATTAAGAAATCATCGATCGCCCTTTTTAATGGCTTGAAATTACAAAAATAGATAAAAATCTTAATTATTTGGTAAAGCGCGCATTTAAATATAACAATTTACACGAGAAGCTTTGACTAAATTAATCATTTAAACATTTAGAAGCGTAGACTAGACAAGGTAAGCTTGACCACCAGAATGTTGAGTGTCAATTATAGGAGGGGGCGGTGGCCAATGCCTAAAGTCTCGCCTTCGATTAGGATTATTTGCACCTAATTCTAGTGACGAATAGTCTGAATCAATAGATGAATATATGTGATCTGAAGGAGGTCTACCATCGGATCCATATGCAGTTTGAACGTGTTGCGAGCGACCTTCCAAAAACTGTGGGGTCACAGACACGCCACTTTCGGGACCTCTCATTTTTTCCGTGAATGAAAACGATCGCATGGTTCCATTTTGAACCGCAGATCTCATTGTGTACGAATTTATGTTGCTTCTAAAACTAGGAGACTTTATTTTGTATTTACGATCGGGCATTGCATAACGTAACTTTTCCCAAAACCTATTTTGGCCCCATTTTATACATAAACTAGTTTTTAAAAGAGGCCTTAAATCTGGATCCTTTTGAGCATCATTCAAAACTGAGCTGTCCTCTACAATAATTAGCGTATAAATACGCGTTTTCAAGATTCCGTGAAGCGCCTGCTTAAATTCAAAACGAGACCATTCAGTTTCTAAGAAATTTCTTGTCAGAACGAGAATAATACGTTTTGAAGCTTCCGCTGCTTCAGGAAGTGGTAGTGTATACTGCATGTAAGCTATCTCAGGTTGTGGAATATCACGATAATGCAAACAAAGGTGGTACGATGGGCTTCCGTTTTCCAATTCATTAGAAAGCGTTTGAATAACAAAGTCATCATCTTTCGGACTGTAACACACATACGCATCGTATAACTTGTCTGTGTCATCGTAAGTTCCAGAAAATGGGAAAAACCTTATTCCACAATTACCAAAAAGCCATAGTCTTATATTATCTCTAAATAAAAAAATTACAAGGGTAACAAGAAGGATCAGGAAAAAACCCGTTAATGAAGTTATCATCATTGGTATGTAATTTGTAATAAGCATGTTATCCATTACGGAGTCACTAGCATAATAGTCACTACATATGGTGCCGTTAAGATTTAATTCTTTCTTTTGTGGCGATTGACCTATATTTGAACACCATACATCTCCTACGTCTACTATTTTAGGAACATTTTCAGCGATATAAGCAGTTAACCTTTGTAGATATCTACACTTACATGACCACATATTATTTCCTATAGCAATGCTTTTTAGATTTTTATTTACAGATAAAGTCCAAAGAGAAAAATCTACTAATCTATTTCCATCTAATCTTAAAGTTTTTAATAGGGGTAAACCTGTAAATGTTTTATTATCAATATAGTCTATGTAATTATCTTGTAAATAAAGCTCAGTGAGTGAAGTTAAATGTTCAAACTCGTATCCATTGAGATGTTTCAGTTTATTATTCTGTAGATGCAAAATAACGAGAGAAGATAAACCTGAGAATGTTCTGTTATGTATATTTTCAACTTCGCTTGAATTTACATAAAGGGATCTCATATTTTTTCTGCCAATGAATGCATAATTTTGCAGTTCTTTAAAGTTATTCCCATCTAAATAGACCTCAGTTGCATCCATAGGAATTTTTTCTGGTATTTCAACAGCTGTTTGACTAGAACAATCAACTACATTTGTATGCCAGGTCGGATCGTGGTAACAAGAACAATTATTAGGGCAAGTCATTTGGCAATCGCAAGCAACATAATCACAACAGTGGCATAGTGTAAAGCAATGAGTTTCGTAGGTGCATAAGAAATCTGTTGACTTTAGATTACTCAATGGTATATGTGTAACACCTCTTGTGTGGGTCATTTTACATAAAACATTTTCAAGATCCATTACTCTAGGGTGTTGTCTCATAGCACTCATGTTGTTTATTAAAGGCAGCCACTCCATAGAACAATCGCAATCAAGCGGATTTCCTCCTATATAGAACTCTGGCAACGATTTATTCGAGGGGACTGGAGATAACCGGAGACTGTTGATATCTAAATGAGATATCTCATTTGCATAAATATCAACTCTAGTAAGATTGCGTTTGTCCATAAATGTATTAACTTGAATATTATTAATATGATTATTGTTTATAAACAACAACTCCACACTGTTAGGAATTGATAATGGAGATATTTCTACAATACGGTTATGGCTAACATCCAATGTTTTTATTCGGATTTCATCTTGGAGTTTATAGTAATTACCTAAATGTTCTATAAAATTTCCATGAACATCTAACCATTTTAAATTGCTTGGAATAAAAGCATAATCGAACCACACTAAATGATTTTCGGACAAATTAAGCCAAAGTAAACTCAATAAGGTTGAAAATACCCCATTTATGTCGGATACGAAATTGCCATCTAATCGTATGGCTTCCAGCTGCTTATTTCGCTGAAAACTTCCTCGTTCAACGGCTTGGATTTTATTTTTTGCTAAATTTAATACTTGAAGACTCGGTAAATCCCAAAACATGCCCACACTAAGGTTGCCAATCTGGTTATCTATTAATCTCAAGCCAGTTAGTTGATCTAAATTTTTAAATGATCCATTTTTAATATCATTAATTAAATTTTCTCCTAAATCTAACGTTTTTAGTACCGATAATTCCCACACAGCCCTCGGGACATCGGTTAACTGATTCGAACTTAAATCTAATTCTTTTAAATCAGAACAGTTTTTAAATGCCTTTGGATCGATGTTTATCAAAAGATTGTTGTTTAAATTTAGTTTACTTAAAACAAACAAGCCATTAAAAAGGAACTCATCAATTGTGTGCAATCTATTTTCAGCTAAATTCAAAGTATGTAAATTATACAATGGAAGGAAAGTATTTTCTTCAATATATCCAATTGAATTATTCCTTAAATCTAATATTTGAAGAAAGAATAAATCCTTGAACGTCTTACCATCTATCCTCGTCAATGCGTTATTGGATAAATTCAGAATGACTAAGCGTATAAGACCAATAAATGTCCCGCCATCGATATGGGCGCTCGAGAGTTGATTATTCGATAAATCTAAGACAAGCAGCTGTTCTAATCGGTGGAAAACGCCCCTGGCGATTTCAAATAGTATGTTGTTATTCAGATATATTTCTCGCAACTCTTTCGTGTTAGAGAATGTGCCCTCGGGGATGGAATGTAAATTATTATGAGAAATATTTAATATGCGTAATGAAATGAGTCCGTTAAATATTTCACTGGCAATATCACTAATATTATTGTTTTGAAGTCTCAGTTCTTGAAGTCGGCGAAGTCCATTTATTTCTGATTCTTCACTTAACGATTTAATCTCATTAAAGCTGAGGTCCAAGCTTCTAAGACTAGAACCACAACTTTTTCCGAAACCAAGTCGATCTATGGTCTTGATTTTATTATAGGTCAAATTTAATATTTGCAAACTATCTAGAGGGCAAAACACATCTGATGGTATAGCTTTTAAATTATTTTTTCCTAAATCAAGTGTATGTAACTCTCGCAAACCATTAAAAGTTCCCAAAGACAGCTCCAAATTTTTATTGTGGCTCCAATCGAAGTTTTTAGTTCGCACAGATAATTGTTTCAGTTCACGCAATCCTTCAAATGCATTTCCAGGTATCCGCAGCAGTTTGCAGTTGCGTAGAGTTAATTCGTCCAGAGTCGTAAATCTTTGAAAATAGTTCGCTTCGAGATAACTTTCAAACAATAAAAGTTGGTTGCACTCAACGGTCAAACGCTTGGTAGTTTCAGGATGCACCACCACAAGGTTTGATCCATTCGCTTCGAGCGTCCGTATATAACATATGGTTGTCCCTTTATCACCGTTAAAATCTTTTCGACAAGTATCGAAACTTGTAGCAGTGGTAGACGCAGAAATAACACCGAAAGTTATTATTGAAAAAGTCACAAATTGAAACATTTTCTACATGCATTTGTTTTTGATCGAATTTAAATAATTTTTTATTCACTGTATCAGATTTTGTTCGAGTTCACTGAATTTTTATACACTTCACCGGTCAATGTTTACGTTGCGTACGATCGCGATGCGAGGAAGCGACGCGAGCGTGTAACGTCCTCATCATAGCTTGTGTTCGACTGAGGCGATTCCAGTTGCGACATCGGTTGTAGAGTTGTGCGCGCTAAGCTGCCCCTCTAGCTGCTCGCCCCCCGCGCCCTATCGTCCCCACATAGTTACAAGTTGCATGGCGCCACTTGCGCACTCAACCGCTCTCGCACAATTATGTAATGTTTTACAAGCAATATAACAGAACTAACTACTTTGCTATAATCCGCACGGGTTAAGTGAATGCATTCAAAGCCAATGTGTATGAAGCAGGCAAAATCTACGCACCTTATACATGCAGGACTAGCCACCACATGCACCCCAAGGTGCAATTCACCAGCAACAACGAACACAAAAGCAGCACACACACCCACCACTACAATCTCGACGATCGTTTCGCCCCGAAACCGAAGCATCATCAGGAGGATAGGCTTCACGACAAAAATCGTACTGTAATACAAATCGTATTTGTCGTGAAGCCTATCCTCCTGATGATGCTTCGGTTTCGGGGCGAAACGATCGTCGAGATTGTGTTGGTGGGTGTGTGTGCTGCTTTTGTGTTCGTTGTTGCTGGTGAATTGCGCCTTGGGGTGCATGTGGTGGCTGGTCCTGCATGTATAAGGTGCGTAGATTTTGCCTGCTTCATACACATTGGCTTTGCATGCATTCACTTAACCCGTGCGGATTATAGCAAAGTAGTTAGTTCTGTTATATTGCTTGTAATATGGAATTCCGCAAAGTAACGCCTGCTTCTATAAATCATTTATGTAATGTTTTCTTAATCGAGCCACCGCATACCGTTAAAAATGGAAATTCAATTGACATTTTTCCGTTATAAAATTTCATAATATTGAACCACATTATACATATCTTTTCGAGATGCCGGATTTAAAATCATTGCAAAAGTAATAATAAAATTATTTTGCTATAATCCGCGATACAGTAAATAGAAAATATATATAGTGTAAAATGTATACTGGACTATCCGTATTTTCATACCCGATTTATACGTGAAGAATTCGTAAAAACACATGCACAAATTTCTACCACTTCCACCACAATACACAAGCACTACACACTATCGCAATATCAACAATCGTTTCGCCCCGCAACCGAAGCATCATCAGGAGATAGACTCCACGACAAAATCGCAAAGCTTTGCGGAATACATATAGTCAACTATACATTTAACACTATATATATTTTCTATTTACCGTATCGCGGATTATAGCAAAATAATTTTATTATTACTTTTGTATTATGGATCTCCGCAAAGTAACGCCTAATTCTATAAGAATTGTCATAAATTATATATCTATTTATAGCTATGATAGCCCAGCGGTGAGACCGTGCGACTCTTTCGAGGGAAACACGAGTTCAAACCCGGGCAGGCACCAATGAGTTTTTCTATTAAAACTCATGTGTCTAATTGATAATTGCAATTTATCACACGCTTTTCGGTGAAGGAAAACATCGTGAGGAAACCTGCATATCTCTAGAGAATTCTGGAGATATGTGTAACCTACCAATCCGCATTGGAGCAGCGTGGTAGGTCTTAGCTCCAACCCTTCTCTCCAGAAACGGAGAGAAGAGGCCTATTCCCAGCAGTGGGATTGTAACAGGCTGGTACTTTACTTTTATATATCTATTTATCGTATTCTATTTGTAGAAATATAGTTGAAAAATATAAAATAGCAACCTTTTATTATACCAAAGGCGGGCAAAAGGATGACTCGCCTAGGAGAGAAGGGTTAGAGCTTAGAACTATTTATTATGCTACTCCAATGCGAATTTACAGCAAGGCACATAAATTCTTATTGAAAACTTATATTTTCTCGCCGTTCTTTCATCACTGCTTTTACATACCAACTCTTGAACATCAAACACATACATGTGTACTGTTAAATAGTTTAATATAAAGGGTCAGATCAAAGTGACAATAAGTCAAAGAAACAGGGCAGGTATTCGTTTCGGACACCCTTAATTCTTTTTGTTCTATCTTATTGAATTCCCTACTCGCATACTTCTAGTGACGACACCCAATAAAGCTTGTTTGTTCTCGTGTGCCCCTGCACATATTTTTCTGTAAAGTTGAGCTTTACCCCGGTTTCGAATTCCAGTGTCTCGTCGGCGATGGAAAGGTGACAAGTTGGAAGTTGATAATTTAATTTCCTTGTTCGACACGTAAAATCGTTTACGGTCTAGAAGTTTGCAACGTAGAGAATGCGGCGAAAGTTTTAGAAGCTCTAGAATGAGTAATAGAGATGTGTCACTTGTTTATTGGACGCGGGATATGTTTAGCCTACATTCCTTATATTAACTTACTTATGTATTATAAATCTGTAACATTTAAATAATTACAATTAAATTTTTACCGTGAAAGGCTAGACGTTTGCTTTTTTGTGTAATTGACAACATGCTGTTAGTTCTATCATTTTTTTAAAGTATTACCGAGCAGGACGGGCGAGCGCAGAAGCATTGTCATTGAAGTGCTACTATAATTTAGGAACCTCGTTGTATGGGTGCCTCATGTGTGGCGGGTGAATATATGTTACCCGTCAATCCACAGCGTGTTAGGGCTTAGCCCTGATTCTGTCAGCAAGAAAGTTAAAAATAAACTTATTAATTATTTTTTGAGAAATAATTTATAGAATTAGGCTTTACTTTGCGGAGATCCATAATATAAAAGTAATAATAAAATTATTTTGCTATAATACGCGATACATGCAGGATTCGTAAAACACATCACTCTCCACCACTGCCTGTGCGATTTTGTCGTGGAGTCTATCTCCTAATGATGCTTCGGCTGCGCGGCGAAACGATTGTTGAGTTTGTGATAGTGAACGTGTGTAGTGCTTGTGTATTGTTTTGGCAGAGGTGGAGGTTTGTGCATGTGTTTTTACGAATCCTGCATGTAACGGGAATGAAAAATGGATAGTCGCGGATTATAGCAAAATAATTTTATTATTACTTTTGTAGTTTTTGATAAATTAAACGCCTTATTGATGAGATTTTAATATATAAAATATTGTATGTCTAAATTAACTTTGTTTTATAAACTAAAAGGTAATCTTCTTTTTAATAATTATTACCTTAAAATTAAATTATAACTGTTTTTCTGAACTGGTATTTTTATAATTCTGGCTTACATGATGTTAATTGGTAAATGATAATGATGATAAACACTTGTAAAACATATGCATATCAATATATTTTTAAAGTAAACTAAATTATATATATATGATATATTATGAATGTGTATAGAAGGGGTTAATGTAATATCTATATTGTTAATGTACTTATTAAATAAATCAATAAAAGACTTTGTTCAGCAATGGGATTCTTATTGTTCTTAGCTAAATGTTAATCAAACATTTTTTTTAAATATTTTGATACTGTAAACAGTTATTTAATCATATTTAACTTCCACAGGGATTGTCACAAAAAGTGTACGAGATTTCCTTCCGTGCAGCTACTGTAAAAAACACGCGTTAGTGTTGAAAGATAACAAAAAACTCAGCGACATTAAACGAGAAGTTTTCCCCACTTAAGTGATAAAACACGAAGACACCCTAAAAACACTTCAAGTAGTGTGATATCCTAATATTAATGTCTTTTGGCGCGGCATCTTGTATCAAAACTTTTATACGTCGAGTTCTTAGAGCTAGCTTGATAAATGACTCGGCTCACTTTTATGAAAGTTCGTGTGTTTTTTCCTCTGTATTTGATGGTTGCGACATGGTTCCATGAGACGTGCTTGGAGATTCAATGGAGTATAGATGAGGGTTCGTTATGGCGGCTACCTTTTATTGCATATAAAATCGATTCAAATATAGCACATGATAGTGGGCATATTATGCCTCGACTGAACCATCCTTGATTACCATCATTGATAAATTTTCGGGCGCATTAGAATCCATTAATCCGCGATAATTTCTAAGACATTAAATTATGTGACTGTAACGACTTTATACTGTTTATAACTTCCACTACTACTCTTTCAATAGTGACAATACTCATATCGTAAAAAAATAATCAAATTTAATCCAATTTTTAATATTTATTTTTATCCTCGAAGAAAAAGACATTAATTCTAGCACCTCATGACAACCATAGACAATTTAATTTGTCTTATAGAAGTAGGCGTTACTTTGCGAAATTCCATATTACAGAAACTATAACAGAACTACTCTACTATAATCCGCGTGAGTTAAGCGGATGCATGCAATGTAAGTGTAATGCAGTACGATTTTGTCGTGGAGCCTATCCTCCTGACGATGCTTCGGTTTCGGGGCGAAACGATCGTAGAGATTTTGGTGGTTGTGTATATTGCATGTGTGTTGTATTACACTGTTGCTGGTGGAGTCGTCTTGGGATACGTGTGCTTCATAGCATTGCATGCATTCGCTTAACCCACGTAGATTATAGCAATGTTCTGTATAGTTTCTACAATTCAATTCAATTTCTCAAAATTATCAAATAAAAATTATTGTGTAGAATGTGGTTACTCAGACTTGTCGATTTTACATTATACATTTGATACATCGGACAATATTCATAGAGTTATACTAGAGTCCATCCACAATAAAGAGAAAGCAAATGAGTCTTATTACCTCTTGCTTTTTATGTACGATTAGAAAGAGATAAATATCATATATGATTTTCATCTTCCTTCTTATTGTTTATTGAGATACTCTCACTTGCAGGCATTCCTATGACTTCCGTGCTCTAGTAAAATATTGCACAACACGCTTTTTATATGGACACAGACAATAGAGAACAGACCTGCCACAGTTATGATATAAAAAAAACATCTACAGAATGTATAAAAGCAATGGATAAACTAATTTTTAAATAGAACTTACAAAAGTTACTTAAACAATCACGTCACTGATTTTGATCACGATAGCTTAAAGAATGTAATTATTTGATATATATCCTAACAAGACTGTATAATATCGAACGATTTTTATATGTTTTATTCAGAGTAAGATTTATTTTTAAGACCAGAAATTGTGCAAGAGTGTTAGCTGATAGGATTGCTGACGATTATATCTAAGTTAAGTAACACTGTCTCAGGTTTTGAGATGTCATAGTTCGATAAATAAATTGACAACCTTGTTGGCCTTGCGAATTTAAGCTTATCGTATGGTTCTATTTATATAATACTTATCGTATAATCCATACACAAATCAGACCAAAATAATCTTTATTCAAATAAGCTTTTTAAAGCAATTTGGAATCGTCAAGGAGCAATTTTATTTATGACTAGCAATGCTGAGCGGTTTCACCCGCGTCCAATCGATCTCGTGGTAGTGGAGAGTCTACGAAGTCGGACTATAGATTTATTTTGTAGATTATTTAATTATAAAAATAGGTATCATTAGTATTTTTTGAATAAGAGCTAACTCACCAAATGCAGGCCCTGCTATAACGGTCGCTACAATGAATTTGTTTTGACATTATTTTCTTTCGATTTACATTCTTAAATTCGTAATATCTTTTGATTGGGATGTCCGATTTTAATAATTCAAAAATTATTTTAAAGGTATTGAAACAGTTTTAATTAAATATCAGTTAATGGGATAAGAATTAAAACAGAGATATAAATAAAACGGTTTGATTATTGTCGGCAATTTTATCAACTTTTACAATATTAAAAAGTAGTTATATTGGCATAACTATAATAGTTAGCCATATAGTATCGCGGACTTTTTTGTGGATATTGATGTTCTATAATACAGTATAACATTTTTTGTTCTACGATCAATAGTTTCCGCAGCACACGCGATGAAAGATTTTTACGACCAAATTTTCACACCTTACCTATTACAATTTTACCAGGGTTCCCTATTTTTTTTTTTAAATATAATATAGCCTATGTTGCTCAGTGAAGAAGCAGCTTTCCAATAGTTAAAATTTTTTAAAATCAGTTCATTAGTTTTTGTGTTAAAACATTACAAACATACATACATACAAACAAGCATACAAATCTTTTCTTTTTATTATATTAATATAGAGTATAGTATAGAAGTATAGATGCTACAACTGGTTTGGAATGTTGCTCTTACCGAGAAGAACCATCAAGAAATCTTTTAAAAGTTTTTAATTTTACATTGTTACAATTTGGAAACTAATTTTATATATCCTATAAAAAAAACTTTTTCCTGTTTTAATTTATTAAGTTAGGGGGGAAGGTTTTCTTTTCGGGGACATTATTTTGCCTTATTAAGGGTACTTAGTGGTTAAGTCGGCGTGAACGAAGGCCGATCGATTAGTTGCATAAAATGTGTTACAAATTACTTTACTGGAATCAAATAAAATATTCGTTATAAACTTTTGTATTGTTAATGGCAAATACAACATAGTTTTTCATTTGTCACACAACTAATCCAATTATTAATTGCCATTAAATATTGACAAGGACAGACAAATCCAAGAAGTGAATCATTCTGTAATAAATAATTTATAGAATTAGGCGTTACTTTGCGGAGATCCATAATACAAAATTAATAATAAAATTATTTTGCTATAATCCGCGATACAGTAAATAGAAAATATATATAGTATTAAATGTATAGTGGAATATCCGTATATTCATACCCGATACGTGCAGGATTCGAAATAACACATGAACAAACCTCTACCACTGCCACCACAATACACAAGCACTACACACGTTCACTATCACAAACTCAACAATCGTTTCGCCCCGCAACCGAAGCATCATCAGGAGATAGACTCCACGACAAAATCGCGAAGCGATTTTGCGTGCTTGCGTGCGTTGCGTGCTTTGCGATTTTGTATTTTGTATTTTGTGTTTGGATTATAGCGAAATAATTTTATTATTACTTTTGCATTCTGTAATAGATTAAATTGCTATTTTTTTTAATGTGAATAGTATACCAAAAAGTTGAATTTCTATGTTGATAAACTGCCTGTTCTTTTAAAGAAGTCAAGGTAAAACAGCTTTTAACAGAATTTCTTGTATATACTGTTAACTGTAGAAGAGTTCCCTTGTCTGGAGCAAATACTAACAGCAGAATCAGGTCATGCTTATCATAAACATGCATTGTCATCGGGACTAGATCAGTATGTAAAATTTCATTTCAATCGGACACCGGAAAGTTGGGAAAATTTAACTAGCAAGATCCACCTTCGCTTTTAAAAAAGGTTTATTATTTATATTGCTCATACTATTATCTTTAAAAATTACGAAAAACTCTGTAGCTTCTCAATATATCTATATTAATATACTATTTATAAGAAAAAATATTCACCCATATAGTATGAATAGTGATAGATAGATACGACAGACACACTAGAAACCGAAATAAACTAATGACGCCAAGGTTCCGCCTCCAAAAGGTGCGAAAATCATTTGTCGGTCTCGGTACACGTTTTTATAATAAAATTCCTCAACATTATCTAGACTTGCCTTATACAAGTTTAGAAATTATCTTAAAACGATGCTGCTACATGAAGCTTACTATACAATTGAGGATTATTTGAATGATAGTAGCATATCTTAACTGCAGTCAGCTACGCACCAAGCTGTAACGTTTAATTTGTAACCATCAATCAAATTGTAAAAAAAATATCAAAAAAAAATTGCCGCCGAGTTTCTTGTTGGTTCTTCTCGGTAGGAGCAGACTTCCGAATCAGTGGTAGCTTCTTGGAAACATTTGACGACTCAAAAGTACTGTAAACATTTCTACTTGAATAAAGAATATTTTGAGTTTTTTTGAGTTTTTGATATGATTTGTAAATAATTATCGAAAACGCGTTGATTTTTATTGAATGTAAAAAAAATTGCGGACGTCACGGAACATGTATAATCTGATCAAACATATTCTTGAGTAGGTATTCTGAAACTTTTGCCGACAAAATATTCGTTAGCAATGGATTTTATCGTTGCCATTAAGAATTACGATTCTAAGCGTAGCTTAAAGCGGGATCGCAATTAAAATGCACATTACTTTGCGCCCAACTAACTTATTGTTATCTACGATCAATTGCGTAGGGAATAACATGTAATAAAGTAATACTACTACTATGGAATAAGAGTTTGAATTTAAGAGCATATCTTTTAACGGAACAGAAATCATTTTTTTAGTACCTAACAGTAGTGTACATCAGCACTTGGGCTGTCTTTTTTGTCCTTCTTTTTTTTGGCTGTCTTTCTGTTGTATATAATTTTTTGATGTTGTCGTAACAACGAATTGATACTTTAACTAATAAATAAATAAATATATGGGACATTTACACACACGGTCGTCAGTCCCCAAAGTAAGTAACTTAATACTTGTGTTATAGGTGAAGGACAACTGGTAGATATACTACATATATAAGTTTAAATACATACTTAAATATAAATACACACCTAGGCTCGAAGAACCAACAATTTGTTTATAGAAAATATTGGCCTACAGCGGGAATCGATCCCGTGACCCGCGGAGCTGAAAGCAGCGTGACTTTAACAAAACTGACTTTAACAAGTGAGTTCTACCGTGATTACTAAGTATTCAACGGCGTAAGCATTAATTCTGCATCGGCATTAATTCCATTTTCTCTGTATGTTACCTTGAAGATGGAATCTTGCAAGTTAAATTTGACCCACTTCCCTGTGGCCGATTGAGCTGTAATTTTACATACTGAGCTAGTCCCAATGACAATGCGTGTTTATGGTAAGCATGACCTGATTCTCCTGCCAGGATTGGCTCCAAATGAGGGAACTCCGCAACTGAGAACAGTAAAGAAAGGAATTTTATTTAAAAGCTTTTTTAACTTTAATGCTCTTTGTTTCTTTCTATGATCGATAAAAACCGCACCGACTTATTCTTCTTTTTCTTAAGTTGCCATCTTTTTCGAAGTTCGGCGATCAATAAGGCAATTTGGATCTTCGATGCCGCTGCTCTGAATAAGGAACGAGTACTTCTGCTGAACCAATGGCGTAGATTTTTTACCCAATATATCCGGCGGTCCACGACTTATTACAGTTACTAATATGAGAAAAAATCAGTAGAACCAGATAGTCTATTAACGTTTCCTGAGGCACTCGTTATCTAGGATCATATTATGCATTGCCACCGTATATCAGCCTCTTGCTCCTCTCGATCGAACAGATTGCGTAGTTGGAATATATTAAAGCTTATTCCGTTCACACAATAACATTTGAGAGCATAGATGGGCTTATCTTCGACGAAGCAATTATTTATTACAGATAGTTAAAGGCTCTACGACATGGCTATGCATCATAAAGGTGAAGATAAAAGGCAATTTATTTTATAATATGATATATATTAGATGAAGTGTCCCTGATAAATTGCATAGAACAAAATTTTTATCAGCGAAATTCCTATCTTAGTCATTTTATTTTTATATTATCATATTAAAAATGCTATAACAAATGTTTTTTTTCATAAATAAATAATAAACCCCCAAAGTAAGTAACTTAATACTTGTGTTATGGGTGACGGACAACTGGTAGATAATTTATATAAACACATAATTTTAAATACAAATACATACCCAGGCTCAAAGAACCAACAAATCGTTTATAGAAAATGCCAACATTTTTGGCCTGTGGCAAGAATCGAACCCGCGACCCGCGGACCTGAAGGCACTACGCACTGCGCCAACGGGCCAGTCAAATTGCTGATATAAATTAGGCAGATAAGTTTTAACAGAAACACTCATTGGTGCACGCCCAATACATGCACGGGTAAAGTAAAATGTGAATTTCATTGAAATGTGAAGTAAAGTATGAATTTAATTCAAAAAATTTTAAATTAAAATACGAGATATCTTTTATTCAAGTAAACTTGTAAACAAGTGCTTCGGAAAACAGTTCCTACCGAGAAGAGCAAGAAGCTCGGCGGTTGCTTTTTTCAAAATATTCTCCTTATTACTAGTCATTACTGTTTTATATAGGGTCGAAAAGTAGCTATGTCCATGCATTTTTATCTCAATAAACAAACCCAAAAAGCTGTGATAACCCAGTGGTGAGACCGTGCGACTCTCTAGAGACGAACATGGGTTCAAACCCGGGCAGGCACCCATGAGTTTTTCTATTAAAACTTATCTGTCTAATTGATATTTACAATGTATCACACGCTTAGCGGTGAAGGAAAACATCGTGAGGAAACCTGCATATCTCTAGAGAATTCTAGGGATATATGTATAACCTACCAAACCGCATTGGAACAGCGTGGTAGGTCTTAGCTCCAACCCTTCTGTCCAAAAAACGGAGAGAGGAGGCCTATTCCCAGCAGTGGGATATTAACAGGCCGTTACTTTACTTTTTTTTTAAACAACCCAGTATAGTATAGTAAGCTTTCTGTGTTAACCTCTTCTTAATATTGTTTTTAAACTTCTGTAATGAGAAAGCTAAAATTGATTGCCGAATTCTAGTTTCTTTTATAATATTATATTTAGATTTTGAAAGCTAGAACTACTATAGAAAGTTTTAGTTTTAAACAAACATTATTATAAACCAAGTTATATTTATCTCAGTACTTTGTTTTGTTGTCTTAGCTCTAAAGTCGCGTGCCTCTATCTATAGAGCGATCTCGGCTCTAATCGACACCTGCGGCCCTTTCCGATACACATTCAATGCCAGCAACAAGGCCCGATTGCGTGTTCTATTCAAATTGTGGCACGACATAATACTGTAGAGCAATTTTAGACTATATCGTATCTGGAGTATCACGAAGATATTACCCAACAATATTTAAGGAAGTTTGTATAGACAGACAAAATTTGTTATGTCATTTATTTAGACTATCACATTAATTGTCGTTGTGACTTTCATATGACCAGTTGTAATGGTCTACATTATATAGCAGTAAGCGTTGCTTTATTTTATTATTTTGCTATAATTCGCACAAGAGCTGCGATAGCCCAGCGGCGAGACCGTTTCGAGGGGAACACGAGTTCAAACCCGGGCAGGCACCAATGAGTTTTTCTATTAAAACTCATGTGTCTAATTGATAATTGCAATTAATCACACGCTTTTCGGTGAAGGAAAACATCGTTAGGAAACCTGCATATCTCTAGAGAACTTTGGATATATGTGTAACCTACCAATCCGCATTGGAGCAGCGTGGTAGGTCTTAACTCCAACCCTTCTCTCCACAAACGGAGAGAGGAGGCCTATTCCCAGCAGATTGTAACAGGCTGCTGCTTTATATACGTTTCAACTCAGATTAGTTGCGGAACCCCTTACAACGTTTCAGGGAACCCAGGTTGAATACCATTAGAATTGAATGTGTAATAGAGGATATCGATTGGTTTTAGAGAGAGATAGATTAGTATCTTCTTCTCATTTTCAACTGATATACGTGAAATGCTAGACATATTTCTTTCCACGATTTTTTACACGATGCTGCTGGGAATCTCGTGATCTCTGTGACCTTTAAGGTGACGTCATGTCCACCTCGTACCCTCCTACGAGGTATCTACCGACGCTGCAATTTCCTGTATGGGCTCGCTATTTCAGAGCATTTTTCCTTCATACTATATTTTCGTAAAGCATATAAATAATAAATATCAATAACTCAATTCGTTTGAAGTATAGATATATCGTATAGAATTAGGCGTTACGTAGGGGGCATCCATAATACAAATAAATTGAAAATATTATGTTGTTATAATCCGCGATAAAAGAAAATATATGTAATGTTATATGTAGAGTGTACTATTTGTTCTTATACATGCAGAATTCCAAAAAACTCGTGCGATACCCGCCTCCAATACCACAACAATACACAAGCACTGCACACATTCCTTACCATGAACCCAACAATCGCCTCGCCCCGCAACCAAAGCATTTTCAGGAGATAGACTCCACGACAAAACCGCAAAGCCTTTGCGACTGAGTTTTAATTCTGCATATGAGGTATGAGAACTTTACATATAGCATTACATATACTTTTTTATCTTTATTTGACTGGCCCGTTGGCGCAGTGGTTTCAGCTCCGCAGGTCGCGGGTTCGATTCTCGCCGAAGGCCAACATTTTCTATAAACAATTTGTTGGTTCTTCAAGCCTGGTTGTATATTTGTATTTTAGTATGTATTTAAAATTATATATGTAGTATATTTACCAGTTTTCCGTCACCCATAAAACAAGTATTAAGTTACTTTGGTGACGGACGACCGTGTGTGTGTGTCCCATATATATATATATATTTTTTATAGTGTGAAGGAATATTTTCATTCATTTGTACGTAAGGATTGGTGATCATATCGCTTCCTGTAAAAGTAGAATCAATTTATTTCGTAAAGTGTAAAAGGCATATGCCGCTAAACGCGATCGCATAACCCATCTGTATCAGCAATCGACAGACAATGCAAAATTTAAAATTAAACCTATTCCAAGTGATGCCCGATCGATAAAGGGAGCCATTTCAATGCTAATGGTTACATATTGCTGAACTTCTCACACAATTTATCATTGTCGTAATAAATGCGCACTATTTTATAGGAATAGAATTTTATCGCTGATCTTTTGTCAAGATTTCACTTTGAAAATTATACGAGATAGTAAATGGGAATAATTCAGATAAAACTTTTACGTTATATGCCAATGAATACTTGTCTGCTTGTCGGACGAACTGGTTCGAGGTTAGATTGCAATATAACTAGAACTACTCTGTTTTTATTAGGGAAAGCTTTTAGTGCTTCATGATTATATCAACCGCAGTTACTAGCTTATTTTCATTTTAGAGCTTCTCATAATGTAATAATATTTTAAGTAAAACTCAATTACAATAAGTATAGTGTAAGTATAGTTCAATGTAGAAACTTGAGTCTTATATGAACAGATTTAAATAAAAAATGTATATCGACGCTGCCCCGGCGCAACTTATGACTAATATATTTTACAGTTCAAATTTGGCAATACGCAGTAACATCATAGACATAAAATCTGACAAAAAAGAGTCATACGTGGCATTTACAATTTAAATTCGCGCGATTCCCTGCGAGAGAAGTTCAAGGAAACAGGTATTCTTACATTGGCTTCACAGTATATTTTTAGTTATTCAATTTTTGTACATATGAATATAAATAATTATAAAAAGATTGTCGATGTATATAATAGACAAAGGAACCGACATAAGCTTACGGTTCCTGTTTTGCGCCTTGCAAAAGTTCATAATTCGTTTGTGGGTTTGGGTCTAAGATTCTATAATAAAATTCCACAACCTACATTAACAGCAGCCTTTACATCAGTTTTAAAATACTGTTAAAAATAGGCTAATTCAGAAAGCCTATTATACTATTGACGATTACCTAGAAGATAAGAATGTGTGGATATAGCTTCTCTTCAACCCTGTAAAAGACATTAATATGTAACTTGTGATAAGAATTATTGTTTGAAAAGAGCAACCGCCGAGTTTCTTGCTGGTTCTTCTCGGTAGGAACAGCTTTCCGAACCAGCAGTAGATGTTGACGATTCAAAAGCACTTGTTTACAAGTTTACTTGAATAAAGAATATTTTGAATTTGAATTTGAATTTGATTAAAAATTGCTTTACCTTCTTTTTTTATTCACACACAATTTACTTGAAACATTTTTTTTGAATTTTTTAAATAAATAATGTTACAACTTCCAATTCTGACGGATACATATATTTACATTCCTTCTCAAGTTTACACATTAAATCTTCTGAAGGTAAATTTACTTTATTTTCAGTCGAAGGTTCATTAAAACTTTCTCGTTTTTAATTGCTACATATTTGATATCATCTTGGTTTCAGGGAATTTAATATACTATATACGTAATGGCGCGGGTATAAAATGTAGCATTCACAACACGTAACGTGATTATTTAGACTTATTGTTCACTTTAAGTTATATAATAGTAATATTATATATGTGTATATTAGGTCCTTACATATGAAATTGGCGTTTTGTCGTACTGGCCACTTTGATCTCAAATATTACCTTTATGGTTAGGAATTCCAAATTCAAATTCATACAGCTATTTACTCATGCATTTGTGTTTCAAACCCCCTAATTCATTTGTTTTTTCTTCTTTTGTTTTTTTCTTTGTGTCACTCTGTTTACAAAATGGAAAACATGAAATATCGCGTTATTTACGAGTATGAGTTCCACCGTGGCACCAGTGCTGCAGAAACGGCTCGAAGGATTAATGATGTGTATGGTGACGGTGTCGCAAAAGAAAACACAGTGCGTTTTTGGTTCCAACGTTTTAGTTATGAAAATTTCGACCTGCAGAACGAGCCTCGTGGACGGCCGGAGACCAAAGTTGATAATGAAGAATTGAAGGCTATTGTGGAAGCGGATCCATCGCAAACCACGTCCGAGTTAGCTGCAGGCTCCGGTGTTAGTGATAAAACTATTCTAATCCACTTGAAGCAAATTGGGAAGGTGAAAAAGCTTGAAAGGTGGGTACCTCATGAATTGAGTGAAGCAAACCGACAAACGCGCGTCGACTGCTGCGTTACGTTACTCAACCGGCACAATAATGAAGGAATTTTAAATCGAATCATTACCTGTGATGAAAAGTGGATCCTCTACGATAATCGGAAGCGCTCATCGCTTTCATCGCAGCTTTCTTAAATCTGGCCAGACGATTACGGCAGATATCTATTATCAGCAACTGCCAACCATGATGGAAAAGCTAGCTGCTAAACAACCGAGGCTGGTCAATCGCTCTAGGCCACTGCTGCTTCAGGACAACGCTAGACCACACACTGCACAACAGACGGCTACCAAATCAGAGGAGCTTCAATTAGAATGTCTTAGACATCCACCGTACTCTCCGGACCTTGCTCCAACAGATTACCATTTTTTTCGCAATTTGGATAACTACTTGCAAGGAAAAAAATTCAACTCCGATGGGGCAGTCCAAACCGCCTTCAAAGATTTTATTGATTCCCGCCCGAATGGTTTTTTTAGTAAGGGGATCAATGAACTACCTATGAGATGGCAAAAGTGCATACATAGCAATGGTACATACTTTGATTAATTAAATATATTTCATTATAAAAAAAAACGACTTTATGTTCCTCCCATAGAAAACGCCAATTTCATATGTAAGGACCTAATATTTATTGCCCTTTTTTGACTTCCGAACGGAGCAACTGTGTGATTTTTGGTAAGGAGATAATCAATAGATTGAAGAGGCGAATTCGCGGACGAAAGCAAGACATCTTTAATAAGAAGAAATGTTAGTTCCGGATGTATTCAATCCGGTTGAGTTCATTTAGTAAGCCTTTGTCTATGGCTAATCGGCCGTAAATCAAAGGATTTACGACAAATTAGTGGACTCGCTTTAAACAGTATATCGGTTATAATGAGTAGTAACACACACGCCACTAAATATCGAAATTTAATGTAGAGCGTAAAATAGAGTAAACAAAAAATGTATTTATTCTTTATTGTACATACAAATTGTTAGACAAAAAATAGCACATGTTCACAAGCAGACTTATCCCTAAAAGGGATATCTTTCAGTCAGAAAGAGTTTCATTACAGAAATGCAGAAAAATGCGAGTTGTTAAATACAATTATTATTAAAATAAAAAGCAAAGTAAAAATAATAAATTATGAACTTATTTTATTATTTATTGTAAAAAATATTCCTAAAACTTACATTACACACACCATTTATTATCCTGTGTAATGTCAGGTGATTTAGTATGCTTTAAATTAATACCAAAAAGTGACATTTTAGGCGTACTATGACAAATTCCTAGAATGTGAATTGCGTTTCAAATAGATATTATTTGCACGCAATTTTCGTCGATACCGCCATGTTTGAACTTGTCACCGCTGCAAGGTAATGTTTGCAGTTAATTATGGTAATGGATTGCAGTATAAACACTGTCCTGTCTCAGGCTGTTTACCCTATGGAGTTCAGGATATCCGGAATTTGTTAGATGGAGTAATTTAGGTACGCCGTAACTGAGACGTGGTTTTCGTGGCGTAGACGCTGTGTTAAATGAATAAGATATAAAGGTAGTGTTTTCCCTTTGTTCTAAGGTTTTGTTTAAAGTTGTATCGCTATAAAGAGGAGTGATATATTACACTTTCGCAAGTTATATAGAGAGCTTAACTTAGACTTAATCAATTTTGACTCTGTGCAATAGCTTGGTAACACTAATACATGGTGGTTTGTATATGTAAATTTGATTGACAAAGGTAACTCAATGATAACTATAGTATGAAGATGAGATTAAGAAACTTTGACTTTAATCAGTAAATAGACTCGGTCACCGCAATATCGCTAAAGCAACTTTTAACTCACGTTAAAAACTGTAAGGGTCCCATATCTTGGTGTAGTTAGATTCATCACGTAAGTTTACTTTCCCAATCAGTGATTTTACATTTTCATTTGTATAACATAACTTGAAATAGTTAATATAAAACTAGTCTACCTAAACTTGGCTGACCCAATACAATGCGAACATATTCAGTATTCACTACTGTCCTAGTGAACGGATTCCGCTTAATCAACGTTCGGATTGGAACTATTCGAGGTGATTGAAGCGAGAACTCGAGTTGACGAGCAATCTTCTAGTAATATCCTTCGTGAACTCAATTATAGTATGCGAACACCTTCAATTTGCACGCGTTGTGCTTAGTTTTCAAACTGGAAGACTGTTCAGCTAAAACATTGTACGACTTGTTTGTCACTTTAAGTTTTGACACGATTCAATTAAACTTACTAGTACAGTTTATATCGGTATTTAGTTAATAGTGCATTTTTTAAATTTGAAACTATGTTTAAGAAATATATTATTAAGGTATTATTTATTCTGTTGCCCTTTCTCCAGTTGGTGTTCGGTATTTTAATTGCCACCCTAAACGTCAGTTGGCAGCACTGTCTTCAGTTAGCGTCGATGATTTGACGTTTGGGTTTATCTAAGTGGGCGCGTGTTTTTATCGAGAAGAATTTTGTAGGATACAAAAACTAGTGCAAATAAAAACTGTGTGGTGTTTAATGTTTATATGTTAGCTTTTTCTACTTTGGTTAAAATTGTTTTGGTTATTCGGTTTAAAATAAACGGTATTTCACCCACGTAAACATTCATCATTTTCCATTTCAGTATTTAGTTTCCTATGCTATGCCCATGATAATAAATGGAATATTAAACCATGCGATATTATCGAAGTGAATTCAATGATCTTATTTTCAGATTACCAAAGAAAATATAACCGATTCAAAGATTATCGGTTCATACTTTACAAAACGTCCATAGCTATTTTAAGGAGCAATAAATTCCAGCATATGTGAAACTAATAAAATATCGTGAAAAAATATCGTATTTATACGGAGAGAAGATAATCTAATATTTTTATTTATTGTTTATTATTATTTATTATGACGACCGGCCGCCTGTCTGCTGTCAACTTACCTTAGTCGCCTTTAACGACACCTGGGTAAGAAATGAGCGTGGTCTACTCAGTCCAACGGCGGGTCATCTTACGTTAGTCTCGTTTTACAACACCTCGGTAAGAAATGAGGATGGTCTATTCTACTCAGACTGATACAGGGTGGGTGATTATTAATTAATTATTCATTGATTCAGCATATACAATAATGTCAACAGTAACTTATCTATTTTTGGCGTAAGGTGTACAATATCTAAATGATGACGCACTTAGTTTTACTATCATTAAAATTTAAAGCAACAAAATTGTATGTGTTAGGTATATAAAATACTGCTTAAACTATTAACTAGCAAATAACTTATAGACTTCAATTTTATGAACGTAAAAGGCAAAACAAAATCACTATGACGTATGGACGCTGAACGCTTAGAGCTAACCTTTTCGCGATGAAGTATTGATGTGCGTACAGTAACACCATAAATATCTAGAAACATTAATTTAGCTTCTGAGAAAAATCAACTTTAATACGAAAGCTGCAATGGTAATTTTTCTGCGATCTTAAAAGTTACCTCACAGCCGTAAATACGACATACGTTTAAAATATGATCTCTTAAATTATTTCTCTTGCCGCTAAAACGGCGCTGCTATTAGCGTAACAGATTCTATAAATATTCTTGTCTCATTGTACATTCAATAGCATTATATGTTAACTTAAGGGCCATGTCACTTTTTAAATGTATGTAACTTCAAGTTTTAGGCAGAGGTTTTTTTTAGTGAACATAGCTAACAGGAGTTTGAAATGACGATATACTAGTACCAAAGAATTGCTGCCCATGATATAATAAAATATAGAAACAGGACGCCCTCTATTGCGGTCTTTGTCGCATTCACGGCACAGCAGGCAGCGATAGCGTGTCAGTGGTGATGCCTGTGTACCACCACTGACTTGTCAATATTTATATTATGAAAACAGAAACAATGTAGAATAAGAAGAAAATTAATCAATAATTAATAAAAAATAACTTATAAGTCAAATATAAAATATTACAAATAAGAAATAAAATAAGTATAGATGTCACAATTTAATTTTCTTCCCAGTCAGAGTCACTGTTTCTATCGTCACTAACACTAATGACAAGGCGATCACATAAATGTGCTTTCTTTATACAATGCCTAATTCTTGTAGACTTTAATATTTATTTAATTACCCGCAGTTATTAACAAGGTACTGCGTGCTGGCGAATATTATTCTTCATCCTTTTAAAAATCGAAAAGCAGCTATCATTAGGTGACACCGCGCGTGCGAGTCCCTAACGCATCGATGATTTATGGCACCGTGAGCAGCGAGTCTTTTATACTAGTATAATACTATAAATCACGGTAGTTCTCATAAGTAATGCGCCCTGCAGCTATACTGAAGACACTAAATCGTACTAGAAGATCTAAAAATCATACTAATTGACCCAAATTTATCTAACCAATACAAGAAAAGCAGCCAACATTTGCAATAAACTAGGTTGAAATTTTGACAAAGTTCTTTAGATAAATTCTTAGGGAAGACTACAATAGGTATTAACAGCCATTCTTGATTTATTAAACAAGAACACAATATGTTGACCACTTGTGGCAAACAAAATCACTGTACGGAAGCTGTATCTCAAAGTCTACGACTATATATTAACATCTCCGTGAATCTGAAAGAGTGAACAATGGATTGATTTATTTAAGCTTTGCAAATAGTATTACACAGTTTTGCACTGTATTGTACTATTCATACACGTGTATACCAAAAATAGGAACAGAAAAGATCATGGAGTTGAACGAATGTAATTTCAGCCAAGATATTGATCTATAATATATAATAAATAACATGTCTTTAAGCCTTAAACAGCTTTTATCGTATAAATAGTTGATTATTAGATTAGTTTGTTTGTGTTAGTTGCCAAATGCAACGAGTCTTCATACTCTGGATAGCTTCACATAGTTTTCTCATAATTTGCGATACTCCAATAGAAAATTTACCTACCTCACCCAAATACCTTTTATAGATATAGCATTTACATTCGATTTAATTGTTCATATAATTTACATTATCGCATTTCATAGGCTGAAATGAGGGTGATAAAAGAACTAAAAAGTAGTAGTGGTAGGTAGTTATCACAAAATATAAACTCACTAGATGGATATAAGGCGTCAAAAAGGATACCCAAGGTTAAAAGATCGTAAAACGCGGGGGGAAAAAAAAATTTGAGAACTATTAAAAATTTAATTTTTTTTATCCCATTTTAAATTAATTTTTTTATCAGCTAGAGCTCTGCGGTATAAAAATTATTTCTTTAATGAGTGACATCTATCGGTTATATTTGACGACTTTTTTGTCAAATTGAAGTGCGAGCGAATGGATAGTAGAAAAGTAGAATGCCTTCTGCATTCTCTAGTAGCGTCCTAAGCGTCGTCCTAAGGATGCCTCCTGTGAGGCCGGCCTCAGTAAGAAAGAGGATGATCTATTCTAGTCAGCCAGATTCCACACGGCGGGTCGACTTACCTTAGTCGCCTTTTACGACACCTCGGTAAGAAATGAGGGTGGTCTATTCTACTCAGCCGGATACCACACGGCGGGTCGACTTACCTTAGTCGCCTTTTACGACACGTCGGTAAGAAATAAGGGCGGTCTATTCTACTCAGCCGGCTACCACACGGCATAATAACGTGTTATATTAAAATTAAAAAAAATTAATATGAAATCTTGAGACATTCAATTCATCTCCATGTATGTCTCTATGCACAAAAGCCGGAACACTGATGTTACGCGGTGACCGGCTGCCCGTGACGATGAAATATTGATTGGAATCTAAAATCCATGCCAGGCTTCAAGCCGGCCGCTACTTTTTACATTGCCTTTTGTGCTATGAAGTGTGTTTTTTGTTCATCTAGTTATTTGATTTCATTACGATAAAGCGACGTGTTAATTTTGACGGGAAATAGGGTTGCATCATGGTCACTCTCCCATTTTGCTCATTATTTCGATTAAAGTCAATTTTCAATTTTATTTGTATTCAATTCGTCTGTGAATCTGAGAGGGAATCGTTATGTTGTCACAGCAGAATTTAAGCTACCGCAGCTAAGAAAAGACATAATTATTTAAATCAAAGCAAAAATTCCTTAAAATGTAAAAAGAAATCATTATTAAAAACATTGTGTTCAATGATCAAGATTTGAAAATTGATGAACATGCGTTTGAGATATCTTAGCCGTGTGATATCCGGCACAATAGAATAGACCACCCTCCTTTCTTACGGAGGTGTCGTAAGAGGCTACTAAGGTATGCGCCGTGTGGTATACGGCAGAATAGAATAGACCACCCTCATTTCCTACCGAGGTGTTGTAAAAGGCGACTAAGGTAAGATGACGTCAGGCAGGCGGCCGGTCGTAAAATACGTAGCCAAATCATGTGCCAACATGTTTGTAACATGTTGTGCCCACTTAGAGTGGGATAAGGGCAGGAGAATGAATAATGCGATTGAGATATCTTAGATTAAGTTCATTACACATCATTGAATGATACAATTGTAAATATAAGAAATACAAAAAAAAGAGGATTTATTCTATCTTAGAATGAAAACGGTCATTTTGGAGAAAAATAGCCCCACTGCTTTTAATCGATAGAAGCCCTCTGTTGGTATTTTTTTCTGTCTGGATACTCTCACTTCGAGGGTTTTCACACTTGATGAATTTATAACACTTGACTTCAGCGACTCCTTGCGAGCTACTCCGGAACCTTGAGACCTTCCTGACCATAATTTTTATAACAATGTGCGCCAACCATCGTCACAACTTTGAATTTCGCCCCGAATACGAAACATCATCAGAAGGATAGGCTTCGCGACAAAATCGTTATGCCGTTTCGTTTATATACATTTAAACTTAGCATTATATAGATTCTCTTAACCTACGACGATTTTTTTTATTGTTAAATAGGCGAGCGCTTGACTGTAATCATGCCTGATGGTAAGCAATGATACAGTCTAAGATGGAGAGCGCTTACCTAGAAGATGCCTATTTACTCTTGCCTTGAAGGTACCCATATCGTAGGTATTGGGAAAGATAGATGCCGGGAGAAAATTCCATTCCCTTGCTGTGTGCAACAGAAATAATGAAGCGAAGCGCTGTGTGTGTCTTCGTGGAATGTCGATGACATAAGGGTGGAACTTCTCCCGGTGCCTAGCGATACAGCAAAATAATTCTATTGTAACTTCTCTAATATAGAATTCCGCAAAATACCGCCTAATTCTATAAATCATTCAAAATAAATGTCTTTTAAGCACCACTTTAATTTATAATGCAGAGGTAGCCTTGTTTTAAGTTAAACGTAATAATTACAAGAAACAAGTTAGATAGTCATACTAAAGGTTTTAATTGCGATCAATAAAAAACAAACAAAGGACAATACGAATCTGATTGTTTTCTTGAATCTTTTGTTTATCGGTACCATCTAAGTGACGTTTGACTCTAGAGTACATCGCAAAAAACCGCACAATCGGCTTACATACCACGAAAAAACCATCACGCCGCGGCAAAAGAGCTCTGTCATCCGAGGTTTTATATATTACGTCTACTCAAACTTTTTTCGCAGTTCCCAAAAATGCACGAGACAGAAAAACGAGTAAAAAAAATACGGCATTGTTTTGTATCGTTTACAAATAAAGATTTGGTATAAAACTAAAACATTGCCACCCAAAAAAATCGTACACCAATATACAAGTAACGTCATAATATATCTCAGCCAGGCCCTCGGTTAAGTGTGAAATGTTTATAAGACTTTTATTTGTGCTATTTATTCATGATGCACGTTCTGTCGTTGAAATTGTTGTCGCCATGTTTTATGTATAATCAGGTCTGAAATTATTATTATAATCTTTTATTTTTCAAAAACCTAACTCCTTACATTTTTAAATATTTCTAATTATAAAAAATTGAATAATTAAAAAACTTTTAAAAATATAAAAAATTGACATCCGCCGGAAGCGGGGCAATATCGCTGCCGGTGGCTAGGGCTCCAGAGTGAGGAACTTCCTCACAATACGTGCCGTTTCAAGCAATACTGCCTTCTGCATCCGACTCTAGACCCAATTATTAAGCGAAAGCCTCCGAAGATGTTGGCCGAGGCTTTTTGCATTCAGACCATTAACCAACACAACAACAGGAACAATTATTGTTGAGTCAACACTCCACATGGCGGTTATCTCATACAAAAGGTCTAAATATTTAGTCAATTTTTCTTTTTCCGCTTTTATGAGATTATCATCATGCGGAATGGTGATATCAACAATAATGAAATAACTTATAATAATAATAATAATTGCAATCAAATTATTATTATTATTATAAGTTAATTACAAATAGCTTTACAAAACCAATAATGTAATTTCTATATATAACATTGGGTTTAAAAGTTAATTTAATAAAAGACAAAAAACACATCCAAATATAACTTAATAATTCATATTTAAGGATTTCAAATCAATTACAGAACATGGACGTTGTTGACTTTGTAAAAGACTGAAAAGAAAATTTTTTCATAACGTATGACAATTTTAGAAGAAATGGTATAATTTATATTTATAAGGTAACAACAAGAGATTAGTCGTAGTAACATTACAAATGCAAAAGTTTGTCTGTCTGTCACGCTTTCAGGACAGGATTATGAAGACCAAAGTTATAAAGCTGCGCCTCGTGATGTTACTAATTGAATAGTAATGTAAAGTAAGACATACTTATATAGGTTTCCAATTAAATACGACTTCAGACTTCTGGTTTTTTTGTAGAAAAAGAATTATTTTGTAGAATAAAACTATTCTAAAAAGCCAATTGTGTTACTTAATTGTTAGTATAGTTTTGTGCAAATTCATTAAGACGTTTCAGTATAACGCACTTTAAACACATACATAATTGACTTGACTGGTCAATTAGTGCAGTTTGCAGTGACCCTGCGTTCAGCTACATGGGTTGCGGGTTCGATTCGCACCGAGGGCCAACATTATCTATAAACAATTTGTTGGTTTTCGTGTCTGGGTGTATATTTATTTCAATATTTAAAAATGTGTTTAAAACTATATATAGTATAGATTTGTCAGTTGTCCGCCATCCATAATATAAGTATTACTTACTTTGGGGACGGACAACCATGTGTGTAATTATCCCATATATAACATATTTATTTATTTACTGATACAGGAAAAAGTTTCGCTCATTTAATATGATATTATTTGTAATAATATTTCAGAAAAAATAATTTTATTATATCTACAATTCAGGATTTAATTCCCGATAAAGTCTATATAGGGAAGGTATAATAAATTAACAATTTTGCTACGAACCGTAACATTCCTAAAAAATCGGAATGACTGGCCACACTAGTTGAAACAAAAGGTGATATGCCTTTCTACCTTCTTTTTCAGTATCTGCATTCATTTCGGTTGTCTTAGGAGTCATAAATAATGCATTATCACGCGTAGGGTCCGCGGCGGTCAGAGGGAATAAAATTATTTGCACGTATGATAACATCAGATTTTCTGTCTGTATGTACAGTGTCTCACATTGTCATGCTAATAAAAGGAATATAAAACGTGTGGTTTAAAGCGTCGTTAAAATTATGAAAGAAACTGCCATGGTGTTTTCGTGTTTAACGTGTGTTGTAAAATTATAAAAGATATTTTTTCGAACACTAATGCTGATTGTCCTAATGGCTTTTATAGCGTCACCGAGAGGATAGGCGAGCGCAGAAGCATCGCCGGGAGTAAAACTGGAAGAGCGACTTGAGACTTCAAGCGAGGCCTGCAGCATCCTGGGAGCATCGCCTTAAGGGTGCCTCCTGTGATGCCGGACCTCGGCTTAAAGAGACGAGCTGTGGATATATGTGTGTATAGGACTTGATTTAATAAAAGATAAAATTATTTTGCTTTTAACTGCGAGACGAGAATCTAGTTCTACAATTATATGAATGCATAAGTAATGGTGCCACATCCTCTCAAATTTATTTTCATATTATATCACTACTATCGTACAAATTCGCGTTTATCATAAACGGAAGTATCTTTTAATATAAAAACATAAATAGGATATATGGTCTATTGTATGTATGGAATTTTTTCTTATTAGACTTTTTTCTTCGACTAGCGAAAATTGACAATCAGCTTCGTAAAGTTCTTAATTATATATATATAATACACACACACTCACACCCACACCCACACATATATATAACACACATATATAAATGTGTGTGTGTGTGTGTGTGTGTGTGTGTCATTTACACAAACGGTCGGCCGTCCGCAAAGTAATACTTGTGTTATGGGTGACGGACAACTGGTACATATACTACATATATAAGTTTAGATACATACTTAAATACAAATACACACCCTGGCTCGAAGAACCAACAATTTGTTAATAGAAAATGTTGGCCTTCGGCGGGAATCTAACCAATGACCCGCGGAGCTGAAGGCAGGGTCACTACCCACAGCGCCAACGGGCCAGTCAATTATTATTCGTAGATTATATATATATATATATATATATATATATATATATATATATATATATATATATATATATATATATATATATATATATATATATATATATATATATATATATATATGTGTGTAAGTTCATAATCTCATTCTTCATTTTGCTTTGTAATGCAAAACAATTAAGTATTTTGAGTTTACATTAATGTGTCATTGACAGCACTTAAGTAATATATTTTGCATTTCATATCTATACAGCTGTAAAGATTGCCGTGTTTTCTGCTTTTTTATATAGGTATAACAAGAAACCGTTAGTACTTCATATAAGCGCTCATCAACGTGACAGGTATAGATTTCATTTTGTATATTATATATGGATATATTCCATACTAATATTATAGCCGTATGGTACAATTTCCATGGATAACAAAAATAACTTTTTAATGTTATATGTTAGTTAGAATCCGGCAGAATAGAATAGACTACCCTCATTTCTTACCGAGGTGTCGTAAGAGGCGACTAAGGTAAGTCGACGTCAGGCAGGCGGCCGGTCGTAAAATACGTAGCCAAATCATATGACAACATGTTTGTAACATGTGCCGACCCCACTTACAGTGGGATAAGGGCAGGAGAATAATGATGATATTCCATGCTTATATTATATAACAAATCATTAGTCCAATTTAAGGTTTTTGATTTGAATTATGAGCCTTATATGTATTAAATGGAAGAAAAGAGTCCTAGGAAAAGCTGAATCAAATCCTGAACACGGTCCTGGAAATTTTTTCAAAAGCAGCAGTACACATCCACAGATTTAAGAAGTAGAAATCACGATATAATCTTAAGCATATCACGCTAAGTTGATACATAGTTGATAGTACATACTGATCGCCTTTTATTTTTGAGCAATATAATAATAATAATAAATATATAGGACATTTACACACACGTCTGTGCATCCTCAAAGTAAGTAACTTTATACTTGTGTTATGGTTAACAGACAACTGGTAATTATATACATATATATTTTAAATACATACTTAAATACAAATATACACCCAGACTCGAAGAACCAACCAAATGTTGATAAAAAATGTTGGCTCTCGGCGGGAATCCAATCTGCGACCCGTCGGAGCTGAAGGCAGGTTCACTGTCCACTGCGCCTACGGGCCAGTCAAGTCAATATATGGCTCTACTATAGGGATAGCTTTAATGGTTCATTTGAATCAAAATTTTATCCATTTTTATAAAACTATTGTAGTACTTAAAAGTCTTACAATTAGAGCGCAAAATTTACTATAATAATTTTACCAACAATAACGTGTGCAATAGTCAACCTTAAAACGTATTAAAAGTTAAAAGCCTTTCGTCAAAATCTCACACAAAAACACACACACAAGCATATATAAGTATGTATTCAAGCTGAGTATAAAGCATTCGAGGAGTGGAAACCTAGTGACTTATAATACGGGTTTTTCACCTACCATAGACACTAGCAATCCACAACAATAATTTTTGTACGGTAAATTAATATTGTTAAGTTTATTAAATGTATTTCTGGCGCGAAATAAACTATTAATATTTCTTTATTCATCTTCAACATTATAATCACTTAGCAGCTTATACACAAAAGTATTAGCGATAAACACGAAATTCCCATTGAACAAAATATCATCCCGTTTTATATCAGTCAGCCTTAATCGTAAGTAAACTCAAGAGAAATTCAATCATGCTAAAATAGGAGTAAAAATTTCGGTAAAGAGCGCCGAGACGGCAAAGATGGCGGCGTTTAATTAGAATGCAAATTTAATAGCTGCCGTTGATTTACATGTCAATAGGTCCCGAAATAATGTGATCTGATGTACAAAGGGATGTACTTGATATTAATCTTGTATGAAGGTGATGAAACTATGAATATCGATATATGTAACTACTAGCTTTTGCCCGCGGCTTCGCTCGCGTGGAATTTGGTCTGCCACATTATGTTTCATTACAGATCACTTTAGATAAAAAAAGTGCCTATGTATTATTCCGGTATAAAAGGAATAATTGTGCCAAATTACATCCATATTGATTCAGCGGATTAGCCTTGACAGAGTAACAAACATCCATCCATACTCACAAACATTCGCATTTATAATATTAGTATGAGTATGATATTAGTATGATATGATATGATATGATATAATATGATGATGATATGATGATTAGTATGACGTCTAAAAAAACTTTATCGGCGTAAGCTAAACAACGTGACAAAGAACCTCATTTTAATTACAGATTTGACTCGGTTTTGATACAAAATGAATTAAAAAAACTTTGTAAGGTTGATAAGAGATGGCATTTTTAAATGTCAACCTGTAGAAATCCTTTAGAAATGTATTCCTGTAGAATTAACAGGAATTCTATAGCCTATGTGTTATTCCGGTATAAAAGGAATAATTGTGCCAAATTACATCCATATTGATTCAGCGGTTTAGCCTTGAAAAAGTAACATACATCCATCCATACTCACAAACATTTGCATTTTTAATATTAGTATGATATGATATGATATGATGATTAGTATGACGTCTAAAAAAACTTTTTCGGCGTAAGCTAAACAACGTGACAAAGAACCTCATTTTAATTACAGATTTGACTCGGTCTTGATACATAATGAATTAAAAAAACTTTGTAAGGTTGATGATAGATGGCATTTTTAAATGTCAACCTGTAGAAATCCTGTAGAAATGTATTCCTGTAGAATTAAAAGGATTTCTATAGCCTATGTGTTATTCCGGTATAAAAGGAATAATTGTACCAAATTACATCCATATTGATTCAGCGGATTAGCCGTGAAAGAGTAACAAACATCCATCCATACTCACAAACATTCGCATTTATAATATTAGTATGATATGATATGATATGATATGATAGTATGATATGATATGATAGTATGATGTGTAAACTATATGTGCCGGGACTTTCGATACTTCTTTGTGTACACACCTTCGATTTCACAATGTCATACTTTTCATTGTCTATACAACTAGCAAGGATTATTTTGTGTGGGATTACACTCCAACACCTTAGAATCTTAAACCCAAACGGTTCTTTGTGCTTTGTAAAATGAACAATTATGTAAATACACATAAAAGGCAAACTTAACGAATGAAACAATCAGAAACACTTGCAAAGATTCACCCGCTTATGTAATTAAAACTTAAAAGTTTGAAAACAAAGAGAAAATCATTCCATAAATATAAATAAACAAAGAGGAAAACGCGGCTACCTAGTAAAGCACCACAATTGTAACATCTAGTACTATCTAGATTAACTTTTTATAACTTTCTACTAATTCAGACAGAAATATATAATAAAATTAGTCCATGAAAATTCTCCGGATGTGCGAATTAAAATTTTCGTTACAAAATTTAAAAATTAGAATAAGCTATTTTGGAATCTCATAAAATTTTTTTTTTTTATTATACGTTATGTAATACCTTTGTTGAACAGTGGCGTGATTAAATCGCGTGACAAAAGCTAGAGGTTGTGGTTTCAATTCCCTATTATAGTATATTCTTTTGAAAAATAACGCAGTCATAGGGCCATGTTCCAGCGGAAAGCTTCAGCCACGACTAGTCTTTCCGGGTGGGTATGACAAGCAATTTATAATTTTCCTAAATCCTCGAAGAAATAGTTATCAATCTTTAACAAAATTGTTAATGATAATGGTTACGCGAAATATTGTCACCCTTTCATCCCTAAGGATTTTCAATTTTCAATAATTCTTGAAATTTTTCGGCAATTACTGAAGTATAATTGGACTTTTCGGCAAAATAGCATACAACTGTATAAAATAATTCTTCAAATTTATTTCAAAAAATAACAAGTAAGACCTATAGTCAGAAAACAAGATTTTTCACAATAAATATTACATTTTCTAAGATATATTTTCCCTGAGGGGGTATACATTATCATTTGAATTCATCAAAATAGTTTCATTTAAAAGCAAAATGTTAAAATAAAAAAACCCTCTTTAATATAACGTTAACTGAAATATTTATTGTTTGAGGCATGCTTCCGCATACCTTTAACATGAAATTTCTCCAGGCCTCTAAAATACACAAATACTTAACGTCGTTTATGACAAGCAGTTAAAGGTACCATATTTCAACAAAATTTATAATACTTTCAGCACATGCCCCAAAATCAGATTAAATTAAATTAGTAGGCCCTGAACTTGTGTTTGCGAAGGATCGTAAAGTTTCAACTATAACGCTAATAAAATGAAACGTTATATTCAACGTAAATTCGAAAAACAAAAGCGCTTAATAAATTAGGTTATAGTAGAAGAGCCAGTGATTGGTTAATCAAATAACATGATTAAAAGTCGAAGTGTGATGCGAGGCGATTTTACGGCTATGTACATGAATATCTAATTTAATATCTTTAAATGAGCAGAACTTCGGAAATGGCTACAACGATTTTGATTTAATTTAATATGTAGGGCGTTTCGGCGGTGATAGATCGAACTAGTTAGGTATCATTTTTAAAAAATATCGTTTTATTCCTGTTTTCAGGCACTGAAAAACCATCACGTTATTATTAGAAATAGAAAGGTTATTTTTGCTGTCATTTGCAAAGTCCTAAGGGCTCAGTTGGGATCAGACGGTCACAAAATGAAAATACCCTGGATCGATTTCAGAAGATATGAAATCTTCTTAAATAATTCCGAGCAAAGCTCGGTCATCCATGAACTTATATTTAAGACCCAGGTTAGCTTTAGGAAGAAAAATGTTAAAACATAATAATGCATCAAAGTAACAACGTAGCAACGGATGTACATTTGTAGATAATTTTAGAGGCGATTCTTTTACAGAATTAATGATTTTATCTCTGTAACTGCAATCTGCCTCGCATTTTATTTTGTAATTGTTAAAAGCTTAATAATATTTTAGAAATAATTACTTATTTCGATATGTAAGGATATCACTAGGTAAGAAATAGATATACGAAATATGTGATCGATTGTAAATACGTCTAATAAATAACTATATTTTTAGAAAGGGTCATCCACCGCAAAATTTAACAAATAGTGCTGATATAATTTTATATTGGTGTTCAATAATTTTATTATTTAATAGATTCTTTAAAACCGAAAACACGTAATGAATTTGTGCACAATACGTTTCAGAATTAATAGAGTATAATAATTTTGCTGAACATTAAATTAGATGAGTTCATATTTATGATTCGACATTAACTACGTTTAGATAATTTTGTTCTAGATTGTGTTTCGGACTTCATTTTTTTTGCTATTATCATCAGGTCAAAAAAATACTCCTGCCCTTATCCCACTCTAAGCGGGGTCGGCACAACGTATTAACATGTTGTCAAATGATTTGGCTACGTATTTCCCGACCGGCCGCCTGCCTAATGTCAACTCACCTTAGTCGCCTGTTACGACACCTCGGTAAGAAATGAGGGTTGTCTATTCTACTCAGCCGGATATCATACGGCGGATTATGATTACGTCAATAGTTGTAAATTTTAACTATTGTTTAAATAAGTTAGTTAATGCAGTCCAATAGATAGTAATAAGAATATAACTGTGCGGGTAATTTAACAATAGTTGTCACCAGCTCTCGCACTACTAGAAATAAGGTTAGGTTTACGAGACACTAAATAAATAAAGACATGCGAATGCCATTAGTGTTATTACAATTTTATAGAGCTTTATACCAGGTGTGTGCGGATAATCTTTGAACCGGAAAATCTCATTAAAGGAGTAGATATAAGGTCCTATACCGAGTATATATTATATGCTGTGTGAATAAAAAAATTATATATCCGTCCAAAGTATTAAAATTTAAATATTTGGCTATAATCCGTGATAAAGTAAATAGAAAATATATATAATGTTGAATGTATGTATGTAGTCGACTATCCTTTTTATTTATTCCGAAAAACGGATAGTCCACTATACATTTAGCAATACATATTTTCTATTTACTTTATCGCAGATTTTGTCGTGGAGTCAATCTTCTGATGATGTTTCGGTTACGTGTTAATTAATATGTAATCAATTATAAAAATTCGGTAAACATCTTTTAAAACGCTTTCTTACTTAAAAGAGATAACATATACCGAACTGTGATACGAATTATAAGCGAAAACTTGTCGAAAATCATGGAAAAAAAACAAAATTCCTTTTAGTTTGATATTTAGACAAGATATTAACAAACGCATTTCTATCAAAGTGAGACAATGGTGGCTATCGCAAACTTTGCCTTAAATTAAAAAGGTTTTATTAGATACTCTTTTCAAAACAGTATCATTTTCCATCCCACAGAAGCTTCCATGAAAGCTTACAGATTCGATTAGAGACAACGATCGAATTTCCTATTAAGTTCAGTTGCAACCGCTCTGACATCACGTGCTTCCTCTGCGGGACTCGTTTTATGGTAGGCTTTATAGTGCTGCTGTAGATAGTAGGTATATTTTCAGCATTTATTTGTTCCTGCAGGAATTGTTTCTATTGTTTTATTGCAACAGATTTTTTGTGGATTTTAATGCAAAATTTATGGTCTTCCTCCAAATGTATGTAATGCGTACAAAAACTAATAACATGACCATATTTTAAAATAATATTTGGGGTTTATAATAATCGTAAATATATATATTTACGAGTACTTTTTTTTAATGCAGCTACTTGACAACGGATCTCGTCATATTGGAAATTCTATATTACTCACATCGAAGTTTACACATTTTTTCCTACTGGATAGATAAAGAAATATGTTCGAAAGAGAAAATCAACGAAGAAAAATGTTACCCCTCCTTATAGTTAGTAACATACAAACTCAACTAATGGTTCTTCTCTCAATGATGTGCTATATGTTTCATCTAGTTCCCGAAGAATTTATTAATAAATAAGCATTATTTGTACCGAATTTCATTTCTATTCGGACCAGCGATTTGGACGTGCTAGCATCACAAACAGACAGACTGACATTCCCATTTAGATTATGTTAGTATAGCAATAGGATTTCTCTATAGACTGATAGAATGTTACAAAGTCACGTTACACACACAGTGTGTAATGCAAAGGTCTAGCCTTCAGTTAGCTAGCGATGCAGTGCACATAACTTCAAATAATAAAGCCAGTACAGTTGGCCGTAGAAATACATAACTGACAACAAAACAAATGTTTAATCTATTTAATTAAACAGTATTGCTCTCAAAGTCATAATAACTAAATAGACTAACGATTTGTTGGTTCTTCGAGCCTGGCCAAATACGTAGCCAAATCATGTGACAACATGTTTGTAACATGTTGTGCCGATCCCGCTTAGAGTGGGATAAGGACAGGAGAATGATGAATCATAATAAGCATTAGGATTGCCTTCTTATGGTAAACATTTCAGCGAAGTCCATGAGTCTTTTTTATCGCACACACCAACTTGTGAATATTTAAATAACTCTGTTATACACGTATACCTGCCCCGAAAAGTGTTGACTTGTTAGGTTATTCGCGGTTGTATGGATATATCTACGACGACATATTGAAACTATTTGCACCTGATTTGATAATTTTCAAGCCTAAAGTATATAATTTTGTCTTATCATTATTACTCAATTGTATCCGCATTGTATTATTGTAGATAAAATATTAATATATCGTATAGTACGCGGCAATAAATAATGCACATCGAGGCTCAGGGAGAGAAATCGGCTAGATTCTGCTTCATAGAGAATTGTCTCTGTCGCACATACTGACGAACCCGTGTGTGACAGTGACAGCGCTCTACGAAACCGAATTTGCCGGCTGTTTCGTTCTAAGTTCTCGATGAGCATTATTTATCGCTGGGTACTATACGTGACGTAAATAAAGTGCCTTGGAAGCGTCCCTCAAATGACAAGTAAAAAATATCTGTGTAATTTATGCGCTAGTAAATATATATTTGCCGCAGACTGTACATAAAGACAACGAACAATTTCACAACAAACGATATATACGTCCTATTTACTACGGAATAAGGAGTATTATTGTAAAGCATCACATACATAAGGTTCATACACGCAAGCTGTTGGATCCCACCGCCTGTGATGTTAATATTCATTACGACTCTCCTCCAGGGAGCCGAGGCTTAGGAAATCGACGAGGCTGTCGCAAAACTTGTCAGTCTGTTATCGATGAGATGTGGTAGAGGATTCTGTATTACACTGGTGGAATGATGTTTATTTATAAGGGTAGGTAACTAGCGGTACATAAAGTTTTAAAACACTGTTAAAGGGAGGCTGATACTATTGAGTCTACTATACTATTAAGGATTATATAGATGATAAGAATGCGTGGATATAGCTACTTCTCTACCCTATACAAGTTAGTAATGACTAAATATAACTAGTTATAAGAATTATATTTGTAAAGAGCAACCGCCGAGTTTCTTGCTGGCTCATCTCTGTAGAAACAGCTTTCCGAACCAACAGTAGAGTTGACGATTCAAAAGCACTTGTTTATAAGTTAACTGTAATAAATAATATTTTGAGTTTGAATTTGAATATACCACAACTGGGCAAAGACCTTTTTTGTAGCCAAGGAGAACAGACTTCGATCCAGAAATTGAAAAAGTTGCTGTGAATCGGTATATTTTCGATTTCCTGACTCGTAATATTTTGGTAAGAGTTTCGATTTCGCGACAACTAATAAGATATTTTTTAAGCTTTTTTTATTAAGTATGAAACGCTTAAGGCAAATAGAGTATTTAAGTTGACGAGGTTTAATACTGTATCTGTCTAGTTTTTAATTACAGGATGTTTTTAGAGAACAGAGGTCTGTAATGCATCAAGAAATGAATTCCTAAGAATCTTTGTATCAACATCTCATCATCATTTTTTTTATCCTTTAAAAGTAATATAAAAAAATTACTATACACATACAAGGACAAAAACACGGACGCGTTCACGCACACATACATAAAAATACGCAAGTTTTATCTGTAATATAGAGGCATAAAATTATTTTTAACATTACTTTGCTTTTTATTAAATTTGCGTTAAATCTAATCAACTTCCAAAATATCTTAAGGCGAAAATTGCTGTTTATATAAACTAAGAAAAAATAACGCAAACACTCTGTAGACGGTACGATCACAAAAGAGATAAGACACGTGTAAACTTGGCTTTTAGGTACTTATTGGATATACCAACATCAAGTGTTTAAATACGGCAGTGATCGCGAAGTTCGTTCGCAATACAATCCTTAAAGCTTTGAGTTAAAGAATACTATTCTTTGAATTTCTAGGTACATGGTGCCGAATTAATATTCATTTCCGCCAGTCTTAGGTAAAGCTACGCTAGCAATGAAGTATACTAAGCGTCTCGACGGAATAGGTATCAAACTACTTTTGAGATAAATGGGAATACGGCATCTGACTTAAATTATATTAAATTAGTATCTAAACCCGCAAACTGCGTAACTCCATATATTTCTTTTTTTTAATACAAAGCTTCTCCTGACAATGACGCAGCACATAAAAGATTTATCCAATTTGGTCAGTCCTTTGGAAGCTGTAATAGCCCAGCGGTGAGGCCGTGTAACTCTTTCGAGGTGGTCACGTGTTCAAACCCCGAGCAGGCATCAATGAGTTTTGCAATTGTAACTTAAGTGTCTAATTGATAATTGCAATTTATCACACGATTTTCGGTGAAGCAAAACATCGTGAGGAATACCTGCATATCTCTAGAGAATTCTGGGGATATGTGTAACCTACCATACCGCATTGGAGCAGCGTGGTAGATCTTAGCTCCAATTCGTCTCTCCAGAAACGGGGAGAGGAAGGCCCTATACCTAGCTGTGGGATTCTAACCTTGTCGTTACATTACTTTTTATTTGGAAGTTATGCTAATATTTCGATCATTCAACTTTATTATATTGACTATCTGTCGGGCTAAGCGTTTCTTTGACTCAGTCTAATTTCGAATTCCGAAATCAGTTTCGAAATCTATAAAGTACATACAGACAAACATTCATTTTTATATATAAGATACTGGATATGAGAATTATAAAGATAATGGATATGAAAATTAGCATCAAAACTAATTGCGAAGTCAAGTATTGTGAATGAAGTATAATAGTGAGTGTGTGAAGATTTATATGTATTGAAAGTCTCTCTATAGTTTATTAAGATAAAGGATAAAATGAAGAATAATAAGGTTGAAACTGTTACATTTTTCTGTAATGTACTAACAAAACTAGTAGAGTACTAGTAGTATCATGATTACTTTTCCCTAGATATTAGAGCTCCAATCATACTGTCCCATCCATTATTAATACTCAATCATCCATTATAGTGTAATACCATTTTCACAGATTTTCTTTTGTAAATCAGACGTCACGAGCTCTTTCATAATCTTTTCAATTTTCTTTTACAATCAAAAATAATAACCGAAAAAACAATCATATATAAATTTACGAGAAACTTTAAGCAGTTTAAGCATACTATTCTACCGAAAATATTAAATAAGCTTAAAAAAAAACACCGTTTTACTTCTCAACAAAGGAGATCGACGCGTAGCAGTTGCAATAACAAGATATGGGAACGTTTAATTTCGTATGTCTTTTTATACGAAATCCCTTGCGCAGCGTTTTAAACGAACAGTGTAATTTTAGGATTTCATTTTATATTTTGAAGGGGGATACCATAATTTATAGAATAAGTAACTTCTCGGAGTTCCATAATACAAAAAAGAATTATTTTTGTGAATACCATAGTTCCATTCTTTATTTTATATAACGTTGGAAATGTGGAGTAAAATGTTCCGACTATTATATTGCGACTCAATTGAAGACGTAAACTAAATTGTTTTGCTTTTTCATACCATGACGTCTTAAAGACGCACACTTTAAATCGTTGCCAAATGAGCGTTCGGAATGCGTCCTAATAACATTAGTTCATATAACGTTGTCCTTTTCAAACACACTTCATGGTACGAAAAGAAAGCGGTTGGTTTAGGTACTGACTTTGGATTTAATCGTTTGCTAAAAGTTCATGGTAGGCCTACAGGTCTGTAGACCTAGGTCGCTGGTTGGTAGTGAAAGTGGACTGCGTGGGGAATTAAGGTTTTAAACTATTTCCTGGGCAACGAACTTATTATCACCGATAAGTATGTAATAACAACTCAGCACCTTTCGATGCCGATGTACTTACTGTCACTGCTCTGGAAGGTCGAAAGTTCTTTCTTTGCGTGGACGGCCGCCCTTTTTTTTGACACCAGGGGAAATCACTCGAAGGAATCATAACAGTGCGAATCCGAAACTTAACACGACACTTGAAAAGTCAGACATCGCATTTAATATTGTAAGTCTCAAATGTTTGATTTATAGAAGCAGGCGTTGCTTTGCGGAATTCCATATTACAGAAACTATAACAGAACTACATTGCTATATTCCGCGCAGGTTAAGCGAATGCATGCAAAGCTAATGTGTATGAAGCACAATATTGCGCATTACAATTTTGTCGTGTTACCTATCCTCCTGATGATGCTCCGGTTTCGGGGCGAAACGATCGTCGTGTTTTTGGTGGTAGTTGTTTGTATTTCTGGTGTGCATTGCTGCTGGTGGAGGCGTCTTGATATGCATGAGGTGACTTGTCCTGTATTAAAGGTACGTGAATTTTGGCTGCTTCATACACATTAGCTTTGCATGCATTTCCTCAACCCGCGCGGATTAAAGCAAAGTAGTTCTGTTATAGTATCTGTCTCAAATAATTCTTAATGTTTTTTCAATGAATGTGCTACGCATCATATATAGCGAGCAGCTATTAGCAAACCTTTCTCACGCACATAGTCAACGAGCCGATCAGCGAAGGCGTTTCAAAAGCTACCCATATCGGTGAATAAAAATGTCACTCGCCCAGAGACAAAAATAATGTTAGAAAGTAAAAAAAATAATTAATATTTACGAACAAAGTGATATTCGATATTAAGGAAGATTATAAAGGACTATTCTTTATTATATGGATTTCATTATAATGGAAGTGATGGCAAGAAAAATAGAGTGGGTACAGTGTTAGATAAAGAGTTGAAAATATGCGGGATGGATTTTCAGAGAGTTAGTGGTCGAATAGTGGTTAAAATAATAAAAGTTGATTCAGTGATGAATATAGTCATTGTATATACGCTGTAGACTGGTTGTGATGATGTAATGAAAGAGAAGTTTTGGAAGGATTTTGATTATGATGGATGAAAGTGAGTGGTTTAATGTGGATGAATATGTGACCAACGGGACGCCTAAAAAGAGATGGTTGGATTGTGTGAAGTATGACATTCATTTATGAAAGGAGTAGCGCCGTAGTAGACGAACGATGGGAGATAATGTAAGAGAATAACATAATATGCCGACCACTTTTGGAGTAGGACAAGGGCAGAAGAAAGAAAGAATCTTTATTAAATGGGTAAGGGAAACCACTAGTATAATTTAAATAAATTGTTTTGTACTATGAGAATTTGATATATTAAAGTCGATTCGGTTAGTAAGGATCTAATTTCATGACCGCGTGAAGAGGTTAGAGGAGATATTACGACAACGAAATTGCCGATCTCTATTGCTTATTATACGTTGGCGCCACTCCATTACACTGATCTTGTCTGAGTGTTTGCCATGGCGGGTATTATAACAAAATTAATGGACCCCCATGCATATATTATGCATGCATATCCGGGTGAATCTTTCATTGTCACGTACACTTTGCTTTAGGGAGAAGTATTTCTAGATGTACCCCTAATCCATAGTTCTTTAATATATTTATTTCACTGCAGTTCACTTAATATAGTTTTATATACTGACCAACCATCCTTATGCATCATACCTTAAAAGTATCGGCCTGTTACATCCAACTGCTGGAAATAGGCCTCCTCTTTGTGTTTCTGGAGAGAAGAGTTGGAGGTAAGACCTACCACGCTGCTCTAATGCGACTTGGTAGGTTACACATACCTCCAGAATTCTTTTGAGATATGCAGGTTTCCTCACGATGTTTACCAAAATACGTGTGATAAATTGTAATTATCAATTGATAATTACAATTTATTATAATTTATCACACGCTATCAGTCTTTAATAGAAAAACTCATTGTTGCCTGCCAGGGTTTGAACTCGTGTCCCCTCGAAAGAGTCGTACGGTCTCACCACTGGGCTATCACAGCTCGGATCATACCTCATACCTTACGCATGAAGAATTCAATAATATAAACGGCACTGCCAACACAGCATGCACTGCACACATTCACTACCACAATCGTTTCGCCCAAATACCGAAGCATCATCAGGAGATAGAATCTACGACAAAATCGCAAAGCGACGCCAATAAAATCGCTATGAACCACGAACACTCTGTCAACAGTGAATTACTGAAGAGGATGATATTTCGTCATTAACTTCGGCAACAAGTTATGCTAGAATTATTTTGCTATAATCCGCGTTTGTTAAAGGAATCTAAGTAATGCTAAGTTTAGGAAGTAGACAACGTTCACGTACTTTATACATGCAGGACCAGTCACACACACCACACAAGCAATACACACACTCACTACGACAATCTCTGCGACCGTTTCGCCCCATAACCGAATCACCATCAGGAGGATAGCATAAAAATATTCTATCATAACTTCTGCACTATGGAATTCCGCAAAGTAAGGCCTGCTTCTATAAATTATTTTACATATCAAAAGATTTAGAGTAAATTAGTTAAGCGGTGGTGAGCAACCAAAACAAAATTAGAAAAAATAATACTTCAAGTCCCCCTCGAACAAAATTATAGTATCATAAAACAATGATTTAGATTCCGGAATGGGCTTATTTTCTCATTATAGGGGGTTGTAACGTAGTTATCTAGGCAGGTATCTATGGACTGATTCGATAATAACACAGACGGAAGCGTGGAAATCAAGGGGAGAAAGGCTGGGGCGTGAAAATGTTTATACACTTTCATAATTTTGAGGGGATGATATCGAATTGCTACAAAGAGGGGCCAGAAAAGAGCTTTCAACAAAATACTTAATACGGAAAATACGAGGTGGAAAGCCTGGTTACTTTACGCTATTATTTGCCTTCAATGCGCCATGTGGCAATTTGAAAGGATTTTTCGGATGATATTTCGAAATTTGGATGTTTTTGTTAAATAAAATAGGCTTTTCGTCGGTATTGAAGAATCTGTAAACAAATAATGTATGTGTAGCAGGCTTAATATTAAAGACCCCTAATGCATATTTTTTCTAAGTAGAAAAAATATGCCAGAAAAAACTTTTTTTTCAATAATGAATTACAATAATGCGTAGAGACTACGAAACTTGTGAGTGTTAAAGACATCCATAACTTGAAAGAGCAAGAAAACACTAGTTTTTTAATAGTTCATACGATGACGTTATAGATGGCATTGAAAGAAGGATTAAAATGTACTTAACTCCATTAAGCAAAATATTGAGTTAAGTCTCTTTATACTAAGCGTGCGATATGTAATAAGTAAATATGTTTAGTTTACTTATTCTTCGGAATCATTCCATTAGCCCTGAGGATCGAGACTTTTTCCCATTTATCAACTGCGCGCTTCTATCTGTTATATCTAGTGGGTCGTAATATTATAGATGCGAAAGTATGTCCGACGGTCTGTCTATAACGCATTCACGGCTATTCAATAGAGTTATATTGATCAAATTACACCTTATTTAAGCTTATAGACCAGACTATAGTATACAATTTTTCTATCGGTAACAGGAAAAAACCAGTAATACATAAGAAAGGATATTTCAATACTTAAGTTGATGTTAACGTAATTGCGATTACATCTTTTACTTATATAATACAAGGAATAATATTTGACGGTTTTGAAACAGACTGAGGCACTCTGTTCATATTTATTTCAATAAAACTCAGTACAACAACAAAGAATCTAATGAAGTTGCGGGTATAGCATGTATAATCATATTATTACCAAGATTTTGTGGCCGATTGTAAAACTACTGCACTGTACCGTTGCCAAAATAAACTAAATATGTTATTGATGTTTTACTACATTATGTTACGTGCTTATGCACCGAACAAAGGATGTTTAAGTGTGATTAGCTCTAAACCAAATAATAAAATATTATCATGGTCACGTTCGTTAACGTCAGAAGTAACCCCAAGAGAATCGGAATATGGACTGGTTACAGTTTTGGTACGAACTACAGTATTGACCAATATTATTTATAGCTAACATATGTGCGTAACTTACAAATTTTATATAAAAAGAAAGTTATGGACACCTGTTTGATGCCGTGCATCACCTTTGACAATAATTCTTTGTATAACAATTTTTTTGGTGAGAAATAAAAAGGCTTTTTATTTTTATTATGTGCGCCATCTATCATCACTAATTGCATTATCAAATTGTTGTTTAGTCTCTTAAATATTTAAATTTTCGTAAAATAATTTTATGATAGCATCTCTATACTTTTACCAGTGGTATTTTATATTCTAAACAACATATCTTACTGACAATAATGGCACGAAATACTTTTCTGAATTCTTCCAAAACATGTAACAAATCAGAATTTTACTCTGTATTGTACACTGTTCAAACTACTCTCCGAGGACAAAACTGCACTAATTTAAAAACAAATATAAAAAGGAATTCTATTATAGTACTTTTAAAAGCAAACACACGAAATAGAATTAGCATGGACAAAATGCATTCAGTGCCAGCCCTAGGGACGTACGGAAGTGGAACATACAGTATGTTCTGAAATAACATCGTAGAACGGCACCGAATTTGCTAACGTTGTAATTTTTTTTCGTCCAGAGGGATTCAAAGACTTCATCATTTGGTTGTTTAAAATAAAAGTGGAAATGGAATGTAAAAATAATGCAACGTACGATTTTTGTATGCCAAATAACTTCTAAGTTCCGTGTTTATTGAAATGACTCTAAATATATAGCTATAGTTGATTTAAAACTATATTATGCGTGAAAATTTAAGAGACTATGATAGACAAACTATCCTTATAAAGAAAACCTTTTTAAAAAATATTAAGTTCAACATTAATTATAATATTGCTTTTATTTAAACATATGATGATTTAAAAAAACAATTATTTTTTAAATAAAAGCTATTACAATGTGAATGAGACTTTCTGAACTGTGATAATGTAGATGCTTGCCCTAGAATGAAGTAAACACCAAATTGTCTTTAAAAACTAGTCTATATTAATACCGATTAATAATTTATCACGCGCTTTTTGGTGACAGTATCTTGAGTAACTATATCTCTGGAAAATTTCTGGGAGCAAGTATATATGACTGATAAGTCAACATTGTCGCAGCATGCTGGATCAAAACCCCAACCTTTCTTTACCAGAGAGAGGACTCATTTGTATATCATTATATTTTATTATTAATTTTTTAATTATTATTAATATTTTCACAAATATCTGGAAAAATAAAAAAGCAATATTACGTTTTAGGATCATCATGTACTTCTAAAAATTTTATAAGACGTGTGCTACAATAATTTAATACCGAAAGTGTAGTGCAGTATTCTACTAGCAGTTTTCCTTGCCTACCCGCGTCTCGGACGCTGTTCATGCAAATTTTATTTATTCATGTAAATTAATATCTATTCTCCGAGACACCCAGTGAGGCGAGAAATTGGGTACGTGCAAAAATAAAAGTTTTGGCGGAATTGTGATTCGGCTATCGGGATCGTGCATGGCAACCCTTTTTACATTCTGCAGATATAGAATTAAAGGAATTATTACTATATTGTAATCGGTAACAAAATTAGAATTTATAGGATCAAGATGTATTGATCGTTTAAAAGTGGTTTTGTTTGTAAAAGCATTGAGCCGTGACTTTGTTTAAGATCGTTAGGTACCTTTTGAAAAGGCCCCCTTCATTTTTTTTTAAAGAGGGGCTAACACAATGAAGGGTAGCTAAATATTCAATATTTGGGAAGGTAAATAGCAAATATTTCAAGAATTTTTTTAAGATATGTAGATTCACTCACATAACAATACGAGTTGTTATAAGTGAGAAGAAAACACTCAAACGTTACTTTATCTAAAATAATATCCGTCTTTGGGAGCTCCCTAGACGATTGTTCGGGAACGCTTTTTTATGCATATTATTATAAAGGAAACATTATATATACAGTGAAACAATTTGAAAACTTTTTTGTCATTTAATTTGAATATCCTTGCAATCGAATACAATTCCTAGGACATATACTACAATTTTACTTAAGAAAATTACTAATATAGCATGCAGCAATTTTAATTAACTAATGCTAGACACGTTGTCACTATCAAGCATCGTTATTATCCAGTGGAGTGTCATGAAAGACGTGCAGTAAAATATAGTATTTTCTGTGTATAATGAAAAGGAGTAAAATAGTTTTCGTATAGGTACTCGTACGTTGATAATGAGCTGTGATAGCCCAGCGGTGAGACCTTGTGACTTTCTAGAGACGATCATGGGTTTAAGCCTCGGGCTTTCACCATTGAGGTTTCCTATTAAAAATTATGTCTAATATATCATTGCAATTTATCACTCACTTTTCGGTGAAGGAAAACATCCCGAGGAAACCTGCATATCACTAGAGAATTCTAGTGATATGTGTAACCTACCAATCCGCATTGAAGCAGCATGGTAGGTCTTAACTCCAGCTCTTCTCTCCAAAAAAACGCAGTGATGAGGCTTGTGCCCAGCACTGGAATAGTGACAGGCCGTTACTTTTATACGTTGATAAAAATTATGATGATGATGATATGCGCTTTTAAATACGATGGAAATTCTTTAGAGAACATTCAAATCATTGAGTTCAGAATTAGTCGTCGGCAACTGTTGCTTTAAAAAACTGAAGAAGGCAATAGTTCTCTAGAGATCAATGGGAAGTGATTAAAAGGACCGACTATTGTGCTTGTTTAGGTAAAATAATTTAAAGTTTCTTGACAGTAAAATATTAAAAACTAGCTGTATGTCTGCTGCTATACGTGGCACGCGACGCGTACACGATTAAAGCTCCCCTCCAGATGACCAACATAACGACATCTTCAACACAATTTATATAATACCGTATTGTACTGTTAACCTAAACATTCCACAAGAATTGCACTATCTTTTAGTAACAATCGAACCAAAATCCGTTTAGCAATGTTAGAGCTAATAAATTATACGACTATATAAAAATAAAAGTGCAAGAAATACTATATATAAGCTTTTTATTAAACGTAACCGGTAATTCGAATAAACTAAAATATAAAATAATTCTGTGACATTAGAAAACAACAACTTCTTTTTAAATATATCTTTTTATAGTCATATTAATTCCCCAAAAAGTAGTTTTTAAGAAAATCGATCATTTACAGACAGATAGCTTTTGGGGACTTTGTTTTATAATAAGTATAGACAAAGTGATCAATATTTTTCACAGGCAATATTCATTACTTTATTTTATATATTGTTTATTCGATGCCTTGATAGTAATCACACCTGGTCTGCGTGTATCTGGATTTAAACCAATGTATCTGATTACAAAACAATGTTTAAATGGAAGTTCTCGCAAGTTTTAATCGCGATGGCGATTGGTGAACCACAATAGCAATCTAGCGCCCGCCTTTTGCAAACAGTGCCGTCCGGGTTACCAATTAGAATATCTACCCCACATTGTTTGTCATTCAGTTGTAAAATGACACTATGTCGTGTCACGGAAACCCTAATATTGGGTAACTGAATAGGGGATACAATTGAATTTCAAGATGCTATTCATAGAGTTGATGGTTTGAGAGAATATTATATCATAATTTTAATTGTTTGTCTTTTCAGATTCTCGACGACTACTGCTTAATATATACATATAGTATATAATTTTATTTACACTTGGCGTTGACGACACTATGAAGGTAATAACGCTGGTGTCACTAGTAAGCTGTATTGAGGTTTAGTATATATACCTTACACTACGAAAAAATGTTGACTGGCCCGTTGGCGTTGTGGGTAGTGATCCTGCCTTCAGCTCCGTGGGTCGCGGGTTCGATTCCCGCCGAGGCCCAACGTATTTGTATTTAAGTATGTATTTAACATTGTATACGTAGTATATCTACCAGTTGTCCGTCACCCATAACATAAGTATTAAGTTACTTACTTTGGGGATTGACGACCGTGTGTGTAAATGTCCCATATATTTATTTATTTATTATTTTGTTTTAAGATTTATTCAAATGAGACTTGCCATTCTGAGATATTGAACCAGGTCTATTTAAGTTAGGAGACATTAGGGTGTGACTATCACTGATCTACTTAAAAAGCCATACCACCAAGGAATTGGGAATTTCTTTACAATTGCAGAAACTATTAAGAGATGGATCGTATTTCATTCACTCTTTTTTGTATCCTTGGCTATTACATTAACTTTATAAATTTCTTTATTTAATTTTTCTAAAATTCAATTCTAACATAAAATATATGAAACTATGTTTTACGTGGATCGGTAAGAAACAATACAAAATAGGGTGATTTGCAATGTATATCAATATTTTGCTTATATTTATCGCAAAATAGTTTTAACTTACAGTATTTGAAGACAGAATATGAAGAAAAATTAATTTCGGAATTATCTATAGTTCATATAACGTTTCCCTTTTCAAACATTACGACCCCAATACAAGCCACAGACAAATGTCGTTCTTTCATTCACAGTAAGCGATTTAAATGCAACTCAGTTAAAACAATTTATGGTAAAAGAAAGTGGTTCAGTTTAGGTACTGACTTTGAATTGAATCGTTTTCTAAAAGTTCTTTGTAGGCCTACTGGTCGTAAAAGGAAATCTTGCTTACGACACATCCGTGAAAGGACACGTATATGCAAACTGCCAACCTTCACTGACTTTAGTGGCATGTAAAGAAAAAACCGTTTACCCCATTCAGCGTTACCCGACATAAATAACTCGGACAGTAAAAAAAGGGGGGGGGGGGCTGTAATGTCCACTCGACTCGAATTAACTCGATTCCTCAACTCACGAGCGTGTCAGGTCAGATAACAGGATTATTGGTTGATTATGGTTTGAGATGAGCTTATTTATTTATTTATTGTACAAACAAAAATATGAAAAAAAAGAAATAAACAAAAATAGCACATGAACAAAGGCGAACTTATCCTTATCTCTACCAGCCAACTTTTGAACAACAGAAAGAAAATGAAAAGAAGTGAAATATGGATATTGAAAAAAGGAAGGAAGAAAAAGAAAAATAACGAAACACTATATAGGTAGATTAATGTTGAAAAATGAAGCAATATTAGTTACTGATTATTTGAATTAATTAAAATGTAACGATTTAATTAGTGGATACATCATCTACTTATTTAATTTAATACTGATAATAAGCTACTAAATTTATTTTAAATGACTTGAGACTGTCTTGATAGGCTGTTAGTCTGTTACTTAAATGCTGATAGGGAAAGAGATTTGAGCTTGCATGATTCAGAGTAAAGTCACTGATTAATGCTGACTGAAGTCGAGTGGGATTTGTCCCAAGTATTACCGCTAAAAAATCGCTACTAATGTCTATTGGAACTTAAATTTCGACTGAACTATCAGTTCCCGACTAACTCGATAGTAACAGTTTCGTTTCACTGTTGCTTATGAAACAGTGAAACCATACTTCCATACTTTTATAAGTATGGGAGAATTTCGAAAATAAGTTATTACGTTAAAAAAACTTTTTAAAATCATAACTTTCTGTATTATTATTTTCAGCCCAAACGAGTTCGCTCTCATAAATTATTCCACAAATTCATCTATTTTCTAGTCCAAACACCCATGTAAGATGACTAGTAGAAAATATCGCGCCATTTACTATGAAAAGGGTTCACATTAATTGTGTTGTCACTCGTGTGCGGGACTGTCAGATTATTTAAATGGTTCTCAGCATCAAATTTCCTTTATCAATTAGAGGATTTTTTTGTTGTTTTATTTATACTTTAAAGTCCCCAAATACTATCTGTCTGTATTTGATCGATTTTCTCAAAATCTTCTGAACCTTTTTGTGTACGGTTTTTACTAAAACGTAGTGCAATTCTTCCGAAAGGTTTAAGTTAACAGTACATACCCTTATTATGTAAATTTCGGGGAGTTGTAAAAAAACTTCAGTCGCCTGCGCAGCATAAACCAACAGAGATAAACTAAAGTAATGTAATAGAGAATTGTAGATTCTTAAAAATACTACAGAAAAGTCCGCGATAGCGTGCCCCTATCTCTTATGGTTAACTCACAATAACTACTACTTTGATGTTAATTTTTTTTATTAAATACACTGATTTCGACGCGGCGTAGACCCAAGCACAGCTAGTAGAAATATGAGGAGATTTATTTTTTAGTTATATTGGTTTGTTGTACGCCGTGTGGTATCCGGCTGAATAGAATAGACCACCCTCCATTCTTACCGAGCTGTCGTAAGAGGCGACTAAGGTAAGTTCACGACAGGTAGGCAGCCGGTCGTAAAATACGTAGCCAAATCATGTGACAACATGTTTGTAACATGTTGTGCCAACCCCACTTAGAGTGGGATAAGGGCAGGAGAATGATGATATTGGTCTGTTGTATCCTTAAAACTAGATGAAGCGATTAGCTGTCACCCTAACTTCAACAGAAACAGTTGGTCTTCAGTGGAAACCATTAATAAGCATTAATAGTGTAGCCATAAAGTTTATCTGATAAGACAATCAGTAGTAACACCAATTAAATTAAATCACGGCGTATCTAATAAGATACGCCGTGATTTCGGCTTGTTTCTATGCAAAAAAATATAGAAACAGGAAGTATTCCAAGAAAACAATTTTTATTCGCAGCGAATTGCATTTGAAGCGTAAGCGAACAGCGTATAAGTAATAATATAGTAGTTTATGATACTGTTGCATAAGAAGGGTTCTTATAACACGAGTGTGGTTTAAAAAAACGAGCCGCAGGCGAGTTTTTTTATAGTGTTACATGAGTGTTATAAGACCAAGTTATGTACAGTATCATACACTACTTTATCTACTCTCATACTATAATACGTAAAACGTACGTTTCCATTCCATGAACTCATGGCAACATTTAATATAGTGGCTCCTAGATTTCGTCGGCAACAGGTTCATGGTCATGTTTGACGCACCTTTAGAATATCTGGTGGTGTACAATTACCACTATCCCCGCTCTCAGACATATTTTTACACAAAAACTAATTTTTTTACAAACAAAACTAAACTTCGTTTAAATATTGAAAAGATTTTTTAAATGTCATATATTGGCGCCAAGGCGCAAACATCGATTGCGCATGCGTGTTGCGTCGCCGCAGACCCGTTCATTGAAACCTTTTTTTAAGGTGTATCGTTATGATTAAAAAGTTACATTATGATACAGGTGTCCATACAAGACCTGTATCGTAGTTTTACTTTTGTTATCGTAGTTAATTTTTTATTTTTGTTCTGTACGTAATGTTTGTCATAAGAATTTTATTTTCAGTTTTATAATCTTTGTATTATAGTATCAGAGTAGATAAAAAATATTTTGCTATAATACGTTATAAAGTAAATATGAAATATATAAAATGCATATGTGTGCTTTGCGATTTTGTCGTGGAGTCTATCTTCTGAGGACGTTTCGATTGGGTCTGTGAGAAATCGGCTAGATTCTGCTTCATAGAGCATCCTCTCTGTCGCACAGACTGACAAGCCCGTGTGTGACAGTGACAGCGCTCTACGAAACCGAACTGGCCGGCTGTTTCGTTGTAAACATCGATGTGCATCATTTAATGCCGGGTACTATACTTGAGTATTTTGGTGGCGGAGGTCGAGGTTTGTGCATTTGTTTTTACAAATTCTGCACGTATGAGGTATAATATATGTGTATTCTATTTATTTTATCGTGGATTATACTAAAGCAAAATAATTATATTATTACTTTTGTGTTATAGATCTCCTCAAAGTTACTCCTAATTTTATATGTATGTCTTTGACAATATATATATTTTTTCGTTCACCAACTATCCTACTAATATTATAAAGGCGAAAGTTTTTGAGTATGGATGGATGTTTGTTACTCTTTCACGAAAAAACTACTTGACGGATTTGGATGAAACTTTACAGCTATTAGGTTATACATCGCAATAACATATAGGCTACAATATGTGATGATTATTAAAAAAAATATAACGATACATCTCAATAAAGTCGTAAACATCTGGCCTCTGAGAGCTATCTCGGCGTACGCTACCTACCTAATTACACATAAATTATTTACCGTAGTATTGGTTATCTTAAATAGTTGTAAATAAAAGTCCGCGACTGCATATATCTACCTTTTGTGGAAGCCACTGTTTGACCAAAATTGTGAATCATAAATTTAATTAAATTAGATACTGTGGCCAACCAAATTCCACGCGCGCGAAGCCGCGAGGAAAAACTAGTATGTCTATAAGAGTAAAGCTTGAGTACAATAAATTTAATCAATGATTTTTCCCATCCCTATTTTCCTACCGAAATAAATACTTACGATATTCTACATACAAATGTTAATATCCTTAACAAACATGGCTACCATATGAGTCAATTGTAACGTTGTGATAAACCAAATTCAGATCAGCATCAAACATTGAATTGGAACGATGGTCGAGAGTAAACACTCATAATGACACGTCATTAACACTTACAAATGTTTGCATAGGGCAATATGTTCACAGTTGAATTGATTTATAGCTGGGACAGTTACAATATCAGAAATATATGTAATTGTCACTTTGATTTCAAAGCCAATGCAATATTAATATTATCAAATAAGCTCGGATGAATATCAAAATCGAGGTTCAGAATTTTCATCGTGAATAGCTTAATGTAAACATTATTCTTCAAAAGAAATAATAAAGTTATTTTGCTATAATCCACGATACGCGATACTGTATCGCGGATTATAGCAAAATAATTATATTATTACTTTTGTATTACGGATCTCCGCAAAGTAACGCCTAATTGTATAAACATTATTCTTATTTTTTAATTGCCTTTCCAACTAGAAAACTTTGGCAGTTAGTCTGTATATACATCACAATACTTGCCTTTAACGAAATTTAGAAAAAATATATCTAATTCTATACATGTATTATAAACTAAATAATTTATAGAATAAGGCGTTTTTGCGGAGATCCATAACACAAAAGTGATACTAAAATTATTTTGATGTAATCCACGATAAATTAAATAGAAAATATATATAATTCTAAATGTTCCGTTTACACACCTGATACAAACATGTGTATTTGTGTAGTACATATCCAAGCGTCCTTGCATTGATAATGCGTCTGTAGTAATAAGTTTAACCCCCACCATTTACTGAAATATAACACGTGTAGCAGGCTGAAATTAGACGGAAAAATAAATGATTAAGATATTAACCACTCTCTCCTTTCATCACATGTGATGTCTCTGCTTTATACATGAGAAAAGCTAACTATCACCAACATATTTCAAAGTAAACCTAAGGTAGAATTTAAAAAAACCCCTTTACCAATTGACAGCTAACTTACTCCTTATTTTTTGGGGAGTTCAGATGGCATTTGTCCATTTAAGATCAGCTTACACATGGATAAGAATAATAGGAAGCCTTTATTAAATGCTTATATCATGATGAAGATTGCACTGAATTTTTAATAATTGTGTGTATTCCAGTAAATATTGCCAGGAATACAGAATACAGAAACTAGTTGTGAAAAGAATAGGCGTAGTTGGGTCAAATTTATTCGGCTGAAATGCCGCATAAGCAGTGAATATTTTCTTGAAATAGCTGTTTACTTCGTAGTGTAATATTACTGAGAGCTTTTGTAATTTAATTATCACCAATTTGTAAATTTGTTTGGATAAAATAATATGCTAAAAACGTATTTGCATCTTTTAAATACGCTCATTACAGTTGTACATTTAATATACGATATTCAGTTAATAGGCCATTTTTTGTGGCAATTTTACTGATGTAATTTATTTGTGTTGAAATATCACATTCTTAGTGTCATTGTATGTTTTCTAAATAAAGATAAAATAAAATAAAATATATAATAAATCTTGCGTTATAAATCCGAAAGTCTATCTGTTTGTCTCACACAATTACGCTTTTATGGCTATGGACCGACAGATGAAATTTTGTTTCGATTCAAGCTTTTATACCGACTTATCTTATGGGATATAATCATCATCGTCCTGCCTAAGGACCGACCCCACTTAAAGTGGGATAAGTCCCTCTCTAAGTGGGGTCGGCACAACATGCTAAAACATGTTGTCACATGATTTGGCTACGTATTTTACGACCGGCCGCCTGCCTGACGTCAACTTACCTTAGTCGTATTTTACGACCCCTCGGTAAGAAAGAAGGGTGGTCTATTCTACTCAACCGGATACCATACGGTGGGTCAACTCACCTTAGTCGCCTTTTACGATACCTCGGTAAGAAATGAGGGTGGTCTATTCTACTCAGCCGGATACCACACGGTGGGTCGACTTACCTTAGTCGCCTCTTACGACACCTCGGTAAGAAAAGAGGGTGGTCTATTCTAGTCAGCCGGATACCACACGGCATATCTTATGGGATATAAATATTTTATAATTAAGTAGGCATTAATTACTCTGGAATTCCATAGTGCAAAAGCAAAAGAATAATTCACGTTATAATTGATATAATTCGCGTTTGTTATGAAAATATATGTAATGCTAAGTGTAGGAAGCAAAAACTGTTCTCATACCTTATACATGTAGGATTAGTAAACTCACGTATTACGTTTTTGCGATTTTGTCTTGGAGCCTATCTATAATGATGCTTCGGTTACGGGGCGAAACGAAAGCTTGAAAGCTCTTGGAATTCCAATTTGGTCAACTAGAAATTATATCCAAAACCATTTAATAATTTACATTGCAAAATTCCAGAAGATGTTTTCGTTATAAACACGGCTTAGAACAAGCCATACTATATTTCTTATCTTACCATTATCTAAGCTAGTAATTTGTTTTAAACACCTATCTACGCTAGCTTAGGTTTAGATAGAACTAGGTTAATGATAACATTGCGTATTATGCTAATGTCTAACAAAGTTGTGTATGTAGTATACAGTTTAGCTTACACAAACACCCGCACTGCAATATTTGGCTCGGATCCCACGTTCCGCGCAAGATCTAGATGTTGCTACATACTTGTGAAGACATTTCATTGTTTTTTTATAAGTTTAAATTTTTTTTTCAAATATTATTATCACATCCTGCCCTTATCCCACTCTAAGTGGGGTCGACATAACATGTTACAAACATGTTGGCACATGATTTGGCAATGTATTTTACGGCCGTCTGCCTGACGTCAACTTACCTTAGTCATATTTTACGACCCCTCGGTAATAAAGAGAATGATCTTTTCTACTCAACCGGCATATAATTTAAATTTTAAATTTATACTAAATATGTATGGATATATACACTACAGAAAGAAACAAATTTATTATAGAGAATGTTAGCCCTCGGTGAAATCGAACGTAACGGGCTCATCGTAATTATGTAATTCTAGACAACCTTTGAATAAAACTTTTATTTTTTTAATTTTTCATTACTACCCTCTATAATGTATGCCTTGTTGTATATAAGCAAGACAGTCCTTCTAATGTGAGGATCATTATTTTCTGTAATAGATTCGATGCAATGAGGAAAATGAAGAGATTTGAGATATTACAATTCCACACACACACACACACACACACACACACACACACACACACACACACACACACACACACACACGCACACGTATTCTCGTACTATGTATTGTTCCAAATAAACGTTTATTTATTATTATTAATTCGCGGCTAAAGAGAAAATTATGTAAACCATATTACATCCTACACTGTAAGAAGTATATATACTTCTTCTTCTTGAGCCATTAGACACCAGCTTCTGACCAGATATAATTAAAATCACAGAATCTCAAACAATACGATCTTGTGCCATTTTTTATCACGCGGTCTTCTGCAACCGTTTTAAGGTATGGTTGCCTTGTAAGGGTTTACCAACTATATGTTTCAGGATTTTGTTTTGTCCCCGAACACCTGAGAACCTAAAGTAAATCGTTGCTTACAATGGTTTAAATTATATCGATACCCCTTTTGTTAATTGCGCATGTAGTAGTAAATAGTATACAACATTACCAACACCCCCATTACACAAGCACCTTACTAATGCACGTATAGCCTCATCAGTAAAACATCGTCATGATGAACTTGAATTCACTACTATTTTAAATCGCATAGTGCATTTCTTAATTCCCATTAAATGAAGTCCGCTTCTATGACTTAATGACTTGCCCGTTGGCGCAGTAGGTAGTGACCCTGCCTTCAGCTACGCGGGTCGCGGATTCAATTCCCACCGGGAGCCAAAATTTTCGATAAAAAAATTGTTGATTTTTCGAGCCTGGTTTTATATTTGTATTTAAATTTTATATGTGGTATATCTAACAGTTGACCGTCACCCATAACACAAGTATTAAGTCTATTACTTTGGGGACGGACGACCGTGTGTGTAAGTGTCCCATATATTTTTTTTATTATTTATTTTTTGATGAGTTTCCTTCAGCGAAAAATTACTATACGCAAAATTCAGGTCAAACTAAAGACAATCACCTCATCATACTTCTATAGATGTAAACGTTTAATGTATAAAATTATTAATTAGTTATTATAGAATTATGTAAAAAAAGCAACAACGTAATCTATTTTATATTAGAAAAATTTTCGTTAGCTATTTTTTCATCTCCTTGTTACTAACAAACAGATAAGATACGAGTAGTACTCAAGTACAAGCTGATAAACAAAAGAAACCTCCAAAACGGGTAACAGTAGATATGCAATATTATGGAAATGAGGACGCAGTAAGAGAAACCAAGTATTGCAATTTAATAGGACAACGTGTGAAGCTTGTTTTTATCATGGGCAAAATCTTCTCACTGTTTTGTATTACACGTTAATACTACGTAACGCGTTTTTTTAAATATATTTCTAAATACCTACGATCACAGGAAACAGGGCAGACATGTCAGGGAATGCATTGATGCCTTTGAGATGTAGTGCTAGCATTAAATGCGTTGGCGTATCTTGGACTGACTACTGCATCGATACTCAAAGATATAGAAGTAACCACGAATAAGGCTCTCAACTACGTGTCTTCGTAGAGTCGTTGAGTATTTTCGACATATTGCCAGGAAGACTGGAGACAACCTGGAGAAGCTAATGATCACTGGTTCGGAGGAAGGAAAAGAACAATAGGCCGCAGTCCAACTCGGTGGTCCGACTAGGTCATCAAGTCTTTTCCATCCAAGTCCACGATGCCTAACATGTCCCAAGAGATCGCAAAACCTGGAGATCGGTTATGCGCGAAAAAATAATCCGTGGAAGAGGTCACGACCCTCAGCACTGAGGAGAACAACGCATTGAGAATCTATGATCAGTGTTTTTGTTTATGTGTCCAAAAACGCAACACACGTCTCTCTTTGCATATTCTTATTCTAAGTACATTCTCCATGCAAAAGTAATACTAAAATTATTTTGCTATAATCCGCGATACATAATAATTTTAATACATATATATATAATAATAATTATACATATAATAATTATACGCGATACATCATAATAATAATAAGTTTATTACTACTTTTGTATTATAGATCTCCGCAAAATAACGCCTAATTCTATAAATTACATTCTCCATTTTAGGAGATTTTTATCCCAGAAGGCCTCGGCTTTCTGTCGCTTGAATAACCAGTTATAAGCATCACTTTGATATCTATAGAATTAGTTACAGATCTCTGTATTATAGAGATTCAACAACGTTATTTAGCTACTTGTGTCTATCACACTCAAGGGTAAGACGGTCGCTATTTCAGCTTACCAACTGGTTAAACGATTAGGTCCTATACTCGTACATCTGGTTTTCAACCTATTCAATACTCTATTCTGTTCAATACTCGCCAAACACGAGCTTTTCTTATGGGACTAGATTTGGGAATCATGCGTCATCACTGAAAACATGCAGTGTTAAATAAAAATTTCAGACAGATATGGTATTCGGACAAAATCTCTCCTAGCTTACTGAAGTTTCGCCGTAAAAGGGTCACAGACTTAAAATAATCGTTGATGGGATCAGTTAATATATTCTTGTTCATATTTTTAAAAGTTAACTTTTTTGTTAAAGCACACTAGTTTAACTACGCCTAAACCCGAATTTTAGTTGGCACGAGAAAGCACATACTAACGCCAAACTCCTTAACTATTTTCAAAAGCTACACTAACGTAAGCACCCGTTGAACTGTTTCTAAAGTAGAACAAACTATCAGCAGTTGGCAAACTATTTGAGTATATGTTTATTTTGTTCTGCTTACCTTTAACGTTCAAATATTTAAACAATATAAATGCAAATAACTTTTTGTCAGTTTTCACTTGAGCCTTTAGGTCCCAGACGTTATTTTATCTGCGTAAAATAATAATATAAGCCAATATGGTATGTGTGCCATTGTTTTTGGGAAATGGTCTTTATAATTTTGAAATTTTTCTTTTCTGTGTTGATTTCTAAATACAAATAAGTTGAATTTGTTGGTAGAACATTCTAGTATTAAATTATTCTTACATGAATACTAAAACAAGTGCCACTGTATGTGAAAATTTAAAATGGCGCTGTAATATATATAAACGACAAATATTATCATCAGTATTGTTTATCAAAATAAAATGGTTAAAACTTTTTTTAAATATTTAATTCTATATATTTTAGGACTAATGATTCTAGCACCAGTTTTTGTCTGTGTTGAGATAAACAAAAGTATGAAATTCCAATAAGCAATTGTATTATAGGCCTACATGCCTCAACTTTCTTCGCATGTGATGTCTCTGCTTTCTACATGATCAAATACATGATGAGATAGACAAAAGTGTGAAATTCCAATAAACAATTGTATTATACTGATATCAATATTAAAATCATTCACACAGAAAATTTAGTCGATACAGTCTTGCAATCCCGTTGATGTCTAGTGCATTTGAAGCGTACTTACTTCATTATTTCCTTTGTAAAAAATATTGTGATTATTTTTTTCCAAAATCTATTCAAAAATTTCATGAAGATTCGCTAAAAAAGATTTCCCATTCTCGCTTACATCAAAGAAACAAATTACACTCGTAAGCACCAACGAAAGTGATCGTGAAAGCAAATTGTCTAAGCACTGCTCGTGACAGCGTACATTAAGAATATTTACTGCGTATTCGAAACATCTGAAATAATGTCAATAACAGGGGGACAGCTTTTACACCCACCGGATACGACACTACTGTCTGTGTGACTTATCCTTTATGCACAACGATAACGACACATGTTATTATAGCGTACCAAATAAATTATTTCATCTTTAAAACAACTTGTCATATCAACCATATGGAATATATTTTTTACAAATATCTTGTAATCTTATTTCACAAATATAAAGAAAGGATAACGTTAGTAAATAATTTTCATTCTATATATTCCGACTGACTGATGATTATTCAAATTATTATTCAATATATAATTTCAGTAATGAAAACCCCGAAACTTAAATTCAAAGTTTATTTAATAAAAATATCCTTTTACAAATTATTTTCAGTCCTTAAATTCTGAATCAATTAAGCGTGACTTTTATTTATTAATAATACTTTTATATAAAAACTTGCAGCCAAAGGTTTAAAGCTACGAACTCCAGACAAGAAACACTTGGTTTGACTGTTCAACTTTTAAAATAATGAACCTCGTAGTAATTCAAGATATTTCTGCAATATATGCCTATTAATATTTAAAGTTATTAGATTAAATCACGTTGTAATGTCATGATTAGTGATCAAATTGCGCTGTGTTAATCAACATACAACTAAAATTGCAATCGCCGTTTTAGTGTAAACAAGCAAACATGAGCAATCTGTGCAAATGAAAACATGATTACATGCATATATATCGCCAACCGAACCGCTTTTGTACTCCGCGATAATCTTTATTTTGTAGTATAAAACAGAAGCTGTAAATTCTATTGGTTAATGGTTATATCTATTGTTTGTTAATAGGCAGCAATATTACTGTGCCGTTGTGAAAAAAATTCTCATTATACTGGATATATACGGACATTACATATATTAATAAATACTTCATGCATATTAGCCATATTGCACCAACTTTTTGCCCCAACCGCAATATACCAGATGCGTGCTCGACCAGTAACCTATATATTTTCGTTGAATAGGTTAAACGGCTATCGTCCTTGCTGTGTTTGACCCATATTCATTTAAGTCTTACGTTTCTACATCATCCATGAAGTTTATATCATTAAATCCCATGCTTGACAGCAGTAAGATCGTCAACTTTTACTTTGGCTAGTATATGTAGTGACTACGCTAATAGTTTATCACCAGATAGTCATCGATTCTATTGTAGCATGTAACACAGACAAGTGAGGTTACTTCAGTCCAGCGCTATTTACTCATTTGTATAATGCTTTTTTTGTACCAATTAACATATGTACATTAAATTTATAAACAATAGGAACTTTTTTTTAATGTAAAAATCGTGTAGTAGTCGTGGACTATTAGTGTAAATGATACTACGTAACGATTTCACTTGCTCTCTGACGATTTCGTCTCATTATTATAACAGACGTTCGAATCTCAAGTAACAGCCAAAACTTGTTTTTATATGTGTTTATCAAATTTATTATATTATTATACATTTTTAATTTACTTATGTTTGCGTTTACTTAGTATATTTTATAACTACATAATATGGTTGTATTTTTGTTATGTCTATCATTACCGTCGATATAAGGACTAAAAAGGGCTCGTGATTACGACGAATATAACTCTGCTGGAAAATCAAACTCGAGAAAGTTATTTCACTATTATTCGTATTAATTTTATATGGCGATTGAAAAATTTTTTCATAACACAAACCTCGGTTGCTCCGATATATGTTTTACCATTTACTTTTAACCAAGGCGCCTCAAAGAATTATCATATAGCTATATGATATATAACACATAGCTTAAAAGCTTTCGTGGCTCGTACGAATCCTTGATCGCATTGCAATATATTAAGAATTACCAAAGACCTAGTAGAAAAAATTGGTCTCCCACAAGTTAAATCCTTTCCACCTCAGACTTCAGTATGCTCCTGAATTACTAAAAAAAAACAATTGAACTGTATTGAAAGGATCGGAAGGATATAATTGATATTTGAGATACTCTGAAAGAAGAAAAAGAGGAAGTAAATGATTCTGCTAATCTTTTGTATTGTCTTCGTGTTTTAGTTATTAATTTTATTATTATTTTTTTAATTCACATAATTATTAAGTAGTTTTAATTTCATCTTCTTTTTAAAATCATTATGATTACTCATGCTGTGTTCGCTTTTGATCAATTATAACATATAGTTAAGTTTTAATGTATATAAGTTGTTATATCAATGTATTAGTGTATATAATTGTAAGTGAACCAATAAATAAATAAATAATCTTAAAAATAACCATCAATAATGTTTCAATAATATGTATATTCTAATCTTTATCTTCTAGATTTGATTCACGATTATATTCCGGAATCTTTGTTCCCGCAAGCGTTTCGCATCGCCGCAGATGGCGTCGATTGCGACAATCAGCGTCCGATCGCGACTGATGAAATATTTACGGCTGCAGTAATGGACGATTTCGCTCCTAATGGCTACGTGATTCTCTTAAATCGCGCTAATTGCACACTACAAATCATTGGGAGCGAACGGTCTTTTGTTGAACAATTTTATTTTGAACCTATTTTATGAGCAACATGACTTAAAACTATAGCGAAGTTTCGATGCTCCTGGATTTTGTTTTGAGACACCGTTGTTTCATCTGCGAATAATAACTAACGTAACGATAAACTTCTTTGGAAAAATGTGATAAATCGGATAATATAAAGTTCAAATGAAGTATCTGTATAATATATAATATTTATAATCTTTAAATAATGAAATAGAACAATTTTTTTTATTCATCACACTTTCAAACAAATCTTGATAGAATGAATTTTATTTTATACCTTTCAGTATTCCTCACCAATCACGTACCTCACTCATTAAGCTTACGTGTCCACCTTATACTGCACGCTTCTGAACAACCGATAAGGCTGTAGTAACTGGATGCTATATTTTATATCAGCGAAAGGTCACCTACATATCATTGCTTATTACCAGCTACCTGAACAACTTTGATTACGCATAGTAAACTTTGACACAAGCCAGTATATATAATTTAAACGTATGCATTTTATACTGTCAGCAAAAACTTTAATCGATGTAACGTCACCATCATCTTCCTGCCCTTATCCCACTCTAAGTTGAGTCGGCACCATGTTCTAAAACATGTCACATGATTTGGCTACTCAACCAGATACCACACGGCGGGTCCACTTACCTTAGTCACCTTGTACGACTCGTCGGTAAGAAATGAGGGTGGTCTTTTCTTATCAGCCGGATACCACACGGCATTTTAATCAATGTAACGTATTTAAAAAATAATATTTTTTACCGTCATTTATATTTTAAATCAACGTATTCACTAGTTATCTCATGTTACATTCATTCATCTCAGGTTTCTAAATTTTAGATGTGATTCGCGATAAAAAAACCGCCATTATTGCGCTTAATGCGATAATCAAAACTTACATATGTATTGTAAACCATCGGTATATCGCCACATGGGACGTTTTACGACGACGTTGTAAAAGTATATGTCGTCTTAAATGAGACATAAACACTGGAACGTGTAAACGAATGTCGCACATTTATTTTATTAGAGTCATTAATTCCAACGCTTTCGTCGTCTCTGAGACGTAAGCTGGAAGTTTCTGGACACACCCGGGTTTTCATTGATATATTGATTGGAAGTTGTAATTAATTGTCGTGCTTTGGTATTTTATTAAGGGGCAATTAAAATCACACTTGAATTGAAACATTAAATGCAGGATGCTAACTAATTTATTTACAAACATTAACTCCAATTATGATGCACATTTTGTTAATATTTTACTAATCTGATTCAACACTCTTGAAAATGATAACACATTCAACTCTGGAAACTCAGTATGAACAAACAAAAATGATATATTTTTATTTCAAGACTACTGTTACAAAAATTTTAATGTCATAACTAATTATATTATTAGTTTTTATTTATGAAGAATAAAATTAATTATTAAGGATAATTATTATTAAAATTGACCTGTTTTTTGTAGAATACAACTATCTTAAATTTAAGTTTCAAATATTGACACCACAAGAAAGGTTCTACGCTGTACGTCTTGGAGTACCTACTCTACCATCTTGGGACCACAATATCCATTGATTTAGAACCAGGACATAAAATACTTAATGTGGGTAGTTGCTGATCTGCCCAAACAATGTAAATACACAAGCTCCCTAACACAATAACTAACAAACTTTACATCCCACAACTAAGAACCCACAAAGTTTTGCGTACTTATCTAAGTAAGACAAACTATAACACGATCCAAACGCATGAGCGTCTAATAACCGTATCAAATCATTGTTCAATCGCTTCACGGGTGCAAACCCATGGCAGGCGTCAATAAGATTTTCTGTTAAAACTTACCTATATGTCTAATTGATAGTTGCAATTTATCATACGCTTTTCGGTGAAGAAAAACGTCTGCCTATCGTCAGAGAATTCTGGAGATATGTGTAACCTATCAATCTCATTGGAGCAACGTGGTAGGTCCTGACTCCAATCCTCCTCAACTTAAATGGAGAAAGGAGGCCCAAACCCAACAGTGGGATAGTAATAGGCCGTTATTTTTATTTGATTCGATGCTAAATAATTCTTTATACGCATACATTCTGATTATATTTATCAATGTACGTTACCTCATTAAAAATTGAACATTCAATCGTATGTTATACTTTATTGAATCTTCAGTCGTTGACTCTACGACCCATGTGTTTATTTGATTTCCATCTAAAATATTTAAGTGATGCGCATATATTATCGATAAAATTATTCATTGAATTAAAAGACTGAATAAGATACGTTTTCGACAAGAAAAAAGACTTTATTTAATTTATAACTAACTTTGGAATAGTAATTTTGTTATAGCGGTTTAGTAAAAGGATATCAAAGGTTTAATAAAAAAAATAGTTTTCCTGTTGAAGTGCAGGAAACATCGTAATGTAGAAAGTAACATTTATTTATGTCGCTTATTTAACATCATTGTGTCTTAATACAACCATGTGGTAATATAAAAAAAAAATTGAAAAAACATTCCCACACATAACAAACATTAGAAATTGATAAAATAAGAAATTGTAAATAATAATATAAAATCTAAATTTAAATTGATTTCGGATTCGCTAATATTTTTTAATATATGATATATAATGATGCCGTGTGGTATCCGGCTGAGGTGAATAGACCACCCTGAATTTCTTACCGAGGTGTCGTAAAAGGCGACTAAGGTAAGTCGAATACACCGTGTGGTATCCGGCTGACTAGAAAAGACCACCCTCATTTCTTACCGAGTTGTCGTAAAAGGCGGCTAAGGTGAGTGATCCACCGTATGGTTTCAGGTTGAATAGAATAGACCACCTTCTTTCTTACCGAGGGGTCGTAAAGAACGACTAAGGTAAGATGACGTCAAGCAGGCGGCCGGTCGAAAAATACGTAGCCAAATCATGTGACAACATGTTTGTAACATGTTAAACCGACCCCACTTAGAGTGGGATATGGGCAGAAAGATGAAGAAAGATGATATTAGATTTCTATAAAATACATTAAATTAAATAAATGTTTAATAATTTCGTTCCATTCTATTATATGTGTCTATCAGTAACAGAAACATAAAAAACGTCCTAAAAGCGTCATATAGGATCCTAAGAATTAAATTACGATCATTAATAGTATACATACATTCACAGCGTCTTGATCCGCGAAGACGAGGTCCAGTTTTAATATGTCGGTAGGCCGTTCCTTCTCCCTACATTCTCGAAATTAACTAATCACAGTCAAACGGCTTGTACATGATCCCTAAGGCGTGGTTTGGCCTCACAGGATACATCTTACCCTTAAAACTTTAGAAAGACGTTCCTTAACACTATTAGACTTTATACATACCGCATTTTGCACCCTTGGTAATGCTTCTGTAGTCGCCCATCCCTTTAAAAGCGATAAGGTCTAACAACATATTCGAGCAAAAACTTTCTTTCATTGCGTGTATGCGCGTCTAAAATTCCTTAAACTAATGAGTAAAAAAATAATCATGAAAAAAACACTTTTTTCCAAGATTTACACTAAAATAAGTCTAGGTTTAACTGCAATTGCATGTTCAGACATCATTAATACCGCCACTCAAAGAAAATTTGTGACTTGTACGGAAAATTTTAAGTGCAACAACTAAGAGAGTAACTTCACACCAAAGACTGAAGTATTTTCTGAAATAATTATTTTAGAACACGCAACTAATTTCAGTTCCTTTGCATTGAATTTAATGTTAAATAAAATAACTCAAGCACGATTATAAATCTCCATATTTTCAAAATATTTTAGTACCTATGTTTTATTGGTATGACATTAATACTTTGATTGTCTTAACAATTTAGAAGAAATTTTTAAATAATAGACATAACACGTGTTTTACTGTTAACCGATAACGATTTAAGTAAACTAAATTTGTTTTTTTTTTCTTGCAGATTGAGAACTTTAAATATTACCAAAACGAGACAAGAATTGAAGGATTTTTTTAATGACTTCTAAATCAAATTAGCTCAAATATCATATAAATATGAATATGAAAAGAAAATGAAATCATGGAACTATCGTCTGAACTGAAGTGTATAAGTATACTTTCGATTACTTCAAATGTCAAAGTGCTATAAAATCATCATCAATCATCATCATCATCATCAATATCATCAATACATATAATAAAATCGTTGAGATGTCAAATCTGTACATTTAATATTAAAAGAAAAAAAATAGTGTAGTCGTCTCAAAATACGCTCCTAAACATGAAACAATAGTTTTTAAAATTTTTGTCGGTTTATCTGTTTGTCTGTTTGTCGGTTTGTCTGTATGTCTGTGCGTTTGTTCCCGCTAATCTCAGAAACCGCTGATCCGATTCGGACGCGGTTTTCACTAATATATAGTCGGAAGTCTCACTTAACATATAGGGTATGTTTTATTCCAATCGGTCAGCAAATAAAAAAGATATGTCAATTTTAAGGTGAAAGGTCGTATACTTTAATACTGGTACAGTAGGCCCAATGGAGTCTCACATTGACTGATAAACTGAAAGACGCTGCTGTCCACTAAGAGAGGTTTTACAAATTTCTTATGGTTTTGATTGAATCTTTCCAGTGCAAATTAATATCTTTGTTAAATAACAGTAATGGCATGAAGGAAATTAAATTTAAAATGGAGTAGTAGATAGTAGTAGTATTCGAGTAACGTAACAATTGTCATAGGAACTGCTATTTAACCCCCCGGATCGATTTGATTTTTGTGATGGAGATATTTGCAAGGTTGGATACCGATAGAAGCTATTGAGTATTACAGAACTACGGTCCACGCGGACGAAGTCGCGGGTAAAAGCTAGTAAAATAATAAATTTAAAATGAAAAATAAGTTTCAAGAGACGAAAAGAAGTAACGGAATTTTGCTCGTTGATATATTACTATGCCTTTTGCTTGTCGATATGTGAAAACCAGCCCCAAAAGTTTGTTCCGTTTGGGCAATAAATTTCATCTTTGAAATAAGACGTCCAATATTTCAATGTATGGTATCTAAGTTCAGTTTATATGAAAAGTCCACAAGGGTATACAAACAAGTAAATAAAGACACGACGCAGAGGGTGGACGCTTAATGAAAAAGAATGTCGTCTATGTCGATAGAGATTCCGTATAAATCTAATAAAAGTGACCGCTCTTTATAGGGCTTTAGTGGAGTTATTTCGATACTCTTATAAGCAGTACAATACAATAATTAAAAATGAAGCTTAGTTTTGGAAACCTTTTTATTATAATAATTATTTATTTTATTCGAAGCTACAAAGGCTCACAAATGTTAGTATCAAAATCTTATAAGCTATGTTAGTAATTTAATTTTAGCTTTATGCATTACATTTATTAATGTTTTTTTTTCTTCTTTCCTAGCCCCTTTATTTATTTAAATTTCGGGATTTTTATCTTAAGTGTTACACGTTATTCATTGTGCTAAATTTTCATCAATAAGCGCGATGATTTAGCCGATCAGATATATATATAAAGACGGCTAAACATAAAACAAAAAATAGTTTATAGAATTAGACATTTCTTTGCAGAGATCCATAATACAAAAGAAATACTAAAATTATTTTGCTATAACCTGCGATTAATTATATTTATCATACTATTGATAAATTATACTTATCATCCGCGATACGTACGTGATAAAGTCGCGGATTATAGCAAAAAATAGTTGTAAAATTGGACTTTTGCCTTGATCTTGCATCCAGGCGCTATAGCAACTGTGAAATACGTGCGTACGAATGCCTACAAAAGTGAAAATTTGGTATGGATTTCGCTATAAAGGTACTATTTACACATACTTTATAGAAAAAACTTATACCTACTAGAACCTATATTGGATAAAGAGAGATGTCAAATAATTGTCTAAAACGAATGCAAGTCTTCTATAGTGATACATTTCTTTTAGGAATTTCCTTGCTATCTCATCTCCCGTGTAACAGTTATTTATTTATTAAAAACTTCACCCACGATATATGGTGTCTTGTATGAGTTAATAAGCCAAATTTGATATTATTATAATTATTAATAATAAAATATTACTGCTACAGTACAATTTTGTGGTGAAGCCTTTCCTCCTAAGGATGCTTCGGTGTCGTGGCGAAACGATCGTAGAGATTTTGGTGGCGGTTGTGTATATTGCTCGTGTGCATTGTTGCTAGTGGAGGCGTCATGGCCTTGAGTGACTTGTCCTGTATGTGTAAGGTATGTGAATTTTGGCTGCTTCATACACTTAGCATTAAATCCGGGTGTGTTAAGAGCATACACACGCGGATTATAGCAAAATAGTTCTGTTATAAATTCTATGATATGGAATTCCGCAAGGTACCGCCGGCTTCTATAAAACATTTAAATATTAGTTTCTCCAATTTAAATTCGTTTATCAATTCAAATTAGTTTCTACAAATTCGTTACGAGGTATAAAATAGTACATATCACGTATATATCATTAATTATGTTGTAATAAAAAGCTCCAATAAATGTAGAAAGTTAAAATTTATTACCAACCCCACAATTTAGCTTGTGAAATAGCAAATATTTTCACATACAATATCGCGTGTTGCAAAGGATGCATTATCCTTTTCATTTTGATGGAGCTAATGACGTTGAAAAATAAGCTCGGCTTAGTCGAACCGAGCGACTTAATGGGGGGCGGTGTTATTTACTGTTCTTTCATATATTAGCTTTATAACGGGGTGTTATGAGAACTGTGTTGTTAGGTGTATGATCGTCTCAGTATGACTTGATGATTGTCAACTTGATTGATTTGCCTCCTCTATCCGTTTCTAGAGAGAAAGGTTGGAGCTAAGACCTACCACGCTGCTCCAATGTGGGTTGGTAGGTTACACATATGCCCAAAATTCTCTAGAGATATGCAGGTTTCCTCACGATGTTTTCCTTCACCGGAAAGCGTGTTATTGTAAGCACCGGTAAGCGTGTGTTGCACTTAAGTTTTAATAGAAAAACTCATTGGTGCCTTTCCGCGTTTCGAACTCGTGACTACCTCGAAAGAGTCACACGGTCTCACCGCTGGGCTATCACAGTAGAAACTCATTATTCGGATATAACTATTGGTCTATCTACAAAACGGTAACATATTCAAATATTTCTATTATACATACATAACAAATAATTGTACATCTATCGTATGGTTATCCTTTTTTTCCTTTTAAGAAGTATATTTGCGGAATGACGGCTCAAAATGTACATAGACATATGTCAGATAATGTATACAAAGATGCATGTCTAAATTAGGTCTCTAATAAAAAAAACCTTCAAACGAAGATGATAATGGAAAACAAATTTATCTAATTCATATCATATACATCATCATCATCATCATCACCATAGCCCTGCCCTTATCCCACTGTGAGGTCGGCACAACATGTTATAAACATGTTGTAACATGATTAGGCTACGTATTTAACGATCGGTCGCCTGCCTAACATCAACTTACCTTAGTCGTATTTTATGACACCTCGGTAAGAAAGAGGGTGGTCTATTCTCGACAACCGGATACCACACGGTGGGTCAATTTACCTTAGTCGCCTTTTACATCACTTCGAATCGAATAAAATATCATATATTAGTTAGAATTATTCAGTTAAAACTTAATACTCTCAGCAAACTATTTAATATAATTAAAATAATCTTTGAAAATATTTTTTAAAATAAAAAATAAGCCGCATTTTTCTAAGGAACTTCAAGAATAGGTGTTATACTTGTTATTTAGGAAAATAATCTAAACATAATCTTTCCATGCATGCAAAAGAGTCGCTAAAAGAAACAAGTAATTATTTAGATAAGAACCCTCTTATATTTAGATAAGAGCCTGAAGGTTGTATAATGGTATTGCAAGGGTGCGTCAAGTGACAGTGTCATTACCATCCATTATAAAGGAGTCCTTATTCTTCATAAACAAACACTATAATTATTTAGGAATTGTATAACATCGTGTACTTTATTTTATTTCTACGTTATAGTTGCATTAAATAAATTTAGAACTGATATCATAAGAATGGAGTATTGGTAAATACGTCTTAACACTTCCACAGCAAAGATTTCATATAGTACCCGGCAATAAGTAATGCACATCGAGGCTTAGAGAGAGAAATCGGTTAGATTCTGCTCCATAGAGCATCGTCTCTGTCGTACAGACTGACGAACCCGTGAGTGACAGAGACAGCGCTCTACGAAACCGAACTGGCCGGCTGTTTAGTTGTAAACATCGATGTGCATTATACCGGTACTATACTTATCTATTCATACCATATAATAACATATAAAGACCCAAGAGCTGTCTGTATGTAATCGATTTTCTAAAAATTTTATTGGACCAATTTTTATAAAGTTTTTATTAAAATATAATGCAATTTTTGAGGAAGGTTTAAGTAACAGTAAATTCTCCGGAATGGCTTGACCGATTTTGATTGGACTTTTGCTGGAAGATAGAGGAGGTCGTGGAGCAACATATAGGCTACTGTTTTTCCGAAAAATACCACGGGGTTGAGACTTACGCGTGAAAAACTTTGTGGCAAACTGGTTTCGACACAGGAGAAGCTTCGAATACAGTTAGTACCTAATAAATGTAGTGTGTCTAATAATTGTGTTGTTGATTTCAATTAGCACATAATATTCTTCAATTATTTAAAGAGGACTGAAATATTTTTATTTATAGCTAATAGAACTGTACTCGATAAGTCTAATTAGAAAATTCATGATCAAAATATATCAAGATTGTTCACTGGTTTATGTTAAATTTGTATGGCTGTTCATTGAAATAATATTAAGACTGTTTCTTTATAACTTTTGAACACATCTATTTAGAACGGCGTGCGATGACATAATGGGCAGCGAAAAATATCATCATTAAAATTTGATATTAAATATATATCATCATTCTCCTGCAGTAACTCCACTTTAATTGGGATCAGTAAAAGATGTATTATGTTGTTAGACGATTTGGAAAAATATTTTAGGCCGGGCCTCCTGCTTGACGTCAACTTACCTTAGTTACCTTCTACGACACCTCGGTAAGAAATGATGGTGGTCTATTCCACTCAGCCGGATACAAAGCGGCGGACATTATATATAAAATTGTCATAAATCGTAATATGACAGTTGTGTATTATAACGATAATTATTATTTCTGGTTATATAAGCTAAGGAATTATAAATTTGATATGCATCAGTGTTTAGATATAGTTCCTCATATCCAGCTGGAAGCCATAGCAGCTGCCCTAACTATTTTTACAGTACGTCGAAAGCTAACAGTTTTCTGTTACGAGTAGCTTATGAGGTTTGCGATGTAATCTCTTAAATTAATCATTCTCATTAAAATTAATATTCGGTTATATCCGATAATAACGTAAACTAAACACACTGAAACAATTATTGTCTTCACCTACACTTGGTAGAAATTTATTCCAAACTACAACATAAAAATAAAACGCAACACGCACAAGTGATCTTACAATCTGACATTATTTAGATTTTTTTTAATGTTTGCATAATTCGTATATTTATTTATTATATGTTTGTTCATTGTACTAAGTTTTGGGAGGTATAATATTATTAACTTCTGTTTTGTTATAATATTATTAATAATCATTCATCATTCTTCTGCACTTATCCCACTGTAATTGGAGTCGGCACAACAGTTTTTATTATCCATTCTTTCGTATCAATCTTCAACTCTCGCTCTACTTCTTTTATACGCATGTCATACTTCATACAATCGAACCATCTCTTTTTTGGCCTCCCTCTTCTACATTCATATTTAACACTGGTTTACACACATGATTTTCTTCCCTCGTCATTACACGTTCACACCATAAGATGGTATCTTGCACTTCTCGTCTTTTCTATAATGGGCGCAACTTTTAGACTTCCTCTTATTTAGTAATTTAGTATTTTTCCCTCCAGTTTTCGTAGTTTAGTCCCAGCACACATCCACCTTAACATTCTCATCTCATTTGCATGCACTCTTCTATTATCCGTGTTCTTCATTGCCCAAAATTCTGATCCATACAATATGAGAGGTCTAATGACCGTTTCATAAATTGTTAGCATCTGCTTTAAAAACAGTACAAAAACAAAAATGAAAAGACATGTTTTAAGCTATTTATGTGCAAATATTCCCAGAATAGTCTTGCGGAAGACGTTACGTACACATTTCCCAAAGCTGCATTCATTAACCAATGTAGGTATACACTTTCATAATATTTGCACATAAAATTCTGCTCGAGGGAGATAGCGTTGGAATTTAACCAGAAATAATTAATAGTCTTGACACTTTAGTATTACGTAAAAATATTTTATATCTATAAATGAGAAAGTGCGAGTGTGTTCCTAATAGACTACGAAACGGCTGGACCGATTCTAATGATATTTTCAGTCAATTTTTAGATAATCTTGTAAGCCTTGGTAGTGATCGGAGGATTTTTGAATTCTCAATGAAAGTGTTGTGGGGAACCAGACCGAGCTTACAGCAACGCGTCGCCGGACCGTTAGTTTGTACTAAAATATAATTATAAAAAATAAGATTGTATCTGCCATGTTACTCCAATGTAGAGTGTCAGGTTAGACATATCCCTGGAACTATATAGAATTTACAACATTGTTTATAATTAACTAGCTGTGCCAGCGGCTTCACCCGCATGGAAATTAGCGTGTCACAATTTTGTTCTAGAATTCCAATTTTAAACATAAAAGGAGTTATGGTGAGGTAACCATAAGAGATAGAGACATACTATTGGGAACTTTTTTGAAGTATTTTTATAGATTTACAATTCTCTAGTACATTACTTTAGCGTATCTCTGCTGGTTTACGCAGCGCACGCGACCAAATCTCCCAGCAAGCAAGTTTTTTAACAACTGCGCGATCTCTTCAACACAATTTACATTATACCGATATAGATATCGGTATATACATAAACTATACGGAAGTATTGCACTATATTTTGGTGAAAACCGTATAAAAATCCATTCAGTAGATTTTGAGAAAATCGATCAAGCAGGCGGCCGGTCGTAAAATTCGTAGCCGAATCATGTGACAACACGTTTTTAACATGTTGTGCCGACCCCACTTAGAGTGGGATAAGGGCAGGAGGATGATGATGATTAGTACAAAATAGACGTTAAGTTCATTTATCATAACTTTCAGTGAAATCAGTATTTTTTCTACTCTCCACTACTTCATCACGAGTTAAATGGTTCCGTCAAAAACACAAAGACAAGCTAAAAACGCGGTTTTAACTTAGATAAAGTCTTTTGGAGTGCACGTTTTAAAACTACATTAATAACCTGCAAGGAGTTGAGAGACAATCTGAACTCAAACTTACCAACTCAGATATATTTTGACTGAATGAGCCACTGTCTTAATTGCGGATTCGTATAAAATTGAATTAATTCGTTGGATTTATATAATTTTGTGTATAATATAACTAGTGAATGTAAAATATTTAAAACAAAAATTATTTCTTCACAACCTAATTATTAATATTTCTATAACTGAACTCTTTTAAAGCAATTATAATTTACTAAATTTTATGACTATTTTGTTTATCAAAATTTAATCCATTTAAAATTGTATTTCATACAATTTCAATGCTATATATCTAATTGAGTAATGCGTACTGAGACGCATCCTCTTCTTTGGGGTAATATTAGCTTGCCTATGTTACTTTTTAGTTTATTATTTCCTTGTATATTACCTATCAGAGAATAAATGTTTCATTATTATTATTATTATTATTTATTTACAGTATTGTCTAATACATTTGTTAAAAATCAAGTATAAAGTAATTTGAGAAAATATTTATATTTTCGTTGGCTTGCACGGACATGTATGTTATACCTATACCTAGTTATAAGGTAGTTTTAAGATTATACACTTAAACTAATTTACTGTATAAGTTAACTTAATCAGAAAATTTACTGTATAAGTTAACTTCATTCATTCCTCTTCAACGATAGAGGAGACCTTTGCTCGCGGCTGTATCGACCCCTACTTATATGTAAGCGAACAATATTATGTAGAAAATATTTAACTAATAAGCATTGCAATACGAAATTAATTTATTTTATATTTGGTGTGAATGAATTAAGTCACTTCCAGCACGCTTCTATCATTGTCATATAGCAAGTGCAAGACAGAACAAGTCTAATATCTCAGAGTGTCGAGACAGGCCGGCGTAATCACGGGCCGCGTCTCGGCGGTGTCAAGCCTGTTGCATTGTTGCCTGACACTTTCTTGTTAACAGTGCTCTTTGCCTACTGCGGCATCTAGCTACTCTATGGGACTATTTTCATTTGTTAAGCTTAATATTTCGCGAAGCGGAAAGGTAAATTAACAAAAGGACATAACAGAATACCCCTTGTATTCTGCTAGAACGCTTTTTTTTGTAAAAAAAAAGTGAAGCAGTAACAAAAGTAAAAGAAACTTTACCTTCGATTTTACGTCTATTTTAGTATTATTTTTCTTCTATTTTTAGATAATGCCCCAAATTATGAGTAACATAATTTATGTTTACTAGATAAACTAAATATATTTATAACAGTCGTTATAATAAAGGTTTTATAAGTATTTTATTTCTACCACACATATAGTTATACATAACAACGTTTTTCTGTTTTTTTAAAAGTAAAATACATACGATAAGTGCCTCACTATGATATGGTTTTCTTTTAAATAAGCGAAATTTACGTTGTATTATATATGTATTATAACTAATATATGTACCTTTCGTTTTTGTTAACATCTTTTAATATTGATATTTACCATAGCTATATATTGTTAATTAAAAGAACGATTGTACTTTCAATACTATAAAAGTTAGGTTTATTTGACTATTTTCCTACGGCATAATCAAAGATAATTAGATTTAAAGAATTGCTCTAGTAGTGCGTGTGACACAAAAGTAACTTAGGAATATTTAAGTTGACATTATTACATTTTCTGAAGATATTATAGAATATAATATGAAATATTAGTGATATTTAACAAATCTGATAGCTTAACGTGATCTTAAAACCATGGAGTAATGAAAGACATTACATTATAGAATCTACTGATTACGCAATTTTAGTACTCAACAATAATAAGGTGTACGATACAAAGTATTACCGAACATTATGTTACAGTTATTTAATGTCATGTCTTTTGCGACATAAACGACAACTCGTTATGCTAAAAAGTACTTTCACTTCCCGTTTGCGACATGAAATATAGAGCGGGACACATCGATCAGACCGTCGCCATGTTTTATATCATAGCGTTGAATGGATAAGTTATGGTGGTACCGCATGTGCGATCCACGTCTTACGTGTCAATTAAGGAGACGGGGAAATGGATTTTGATGAAGATGTACTATCGACAGAGCCGAAATATTTCTCCCGAACGTTGACTGGCAGAAGAAATTTGTTGGACGCGGCATTGGTATAAGGTACAAAATATTACTAAATAATTTTATTGGCAATTTTGATTTTGCAATTTAGTCATGGAGTGGATTCGTGGAATATTTTGGAACAATTAGAAATCATTAAGCATAACAATGGCACCCTCATTAACGAGCAGATACGTGTTTCTAGTTCAAGCTTGTTGCACGTGTTCAGAGGTAAATTAAAGAGTGGGGATGAACCAAGTACTATATAACAATGCTTGTTTGGATATCGCTTCGCTTTGCGATTTTGTCGTGGAGTCTATCTCCTGATGATGCTTAGGTTGCGGAGCGAGACGATAGTTGAGGTTGTGATGGTAAAACATGTGTAGTGCTTGTGTAATGTGGTGGCGGTGGTGGAGGTTTGTGAATGTGTTTTAACGAATGCTGCATGTTCCAGGTATGAAAACGAATATTCCACTCTTTAGATTTAGATTTAGCATTATATATCTTTCCTATTAACTTTATCGTGGATCATAGCAAAATAATTTTACTAATTTTAATTACTTATAATATTTAATTATTTTTTAATTACTTTTTTATTATGGATCTCCGCAAAGTAACGCCTAATTCTACAAATTATTTGAATAATTTAAATAATCTGTTATAGCTTAGTGGTTCGGTGGTGGAACTCTTTCGAATGGGACACGGGTTCAAACCCTGGGCCGTTCGTTGGAATTGATTGGTGCCTTTATCGGTGAAGGAAAACGTCGTGAGTAATCCTGGATAGTCCTAAAAAAAATTGAAAATGTATACTTAATATAATATTATAAAGAGGAAAGATTTGTATGTTTGTATTGTTTTCACGCAAAAACTACTGGACCGAATTCAAAAATTCTTTTACTATTGGAAAGCTTCTTTTTCACTTTGGCTATATTAAATTAAAAAAAAATAGGGATCCCTAATAAAATTGTAATACAGTGTGAAAAATTTAGTCGTAAAAATCTTCTACAGTATTATAGAACATATCGATATCCACAAAAAAGTCCGCGGTATGCGATGTACGCGAGTGAAAGCATTGCTAGTATTAGCTAGTTAGCTAGTTAGCTTGATTTTTATAATGAAAAATCAATATTTCCTGAAAACACTTTGAAGTGTAAATTTTAAAAAACACGGTTTTTTTTAAGTAGTTGTAAACAGGCTATTTGATCTAATTAGACAATGAACGTGGTATCTCCGTTTCATAATTATAATTAATTATGAAACGGTTTCAGTTGGATAAGGTATAAAATTAATACAATTTAGAATGTATTAGGTAACACGGTGAGACATGATCAAATCAGCTATATACACTGACACCTCATAAAATACACCGCATCGTTTAAGAAGGTTCACGTTAAAAAGCAAATAGAGTACTAAAGGCAACACCTACGAGAATTATGTCACAGAACTTATGAAATATGGGCCATTTAACGTTAAATTACCGCGTATTAGTGTCTAACGGCAAAGATGTGATAAAGAAAATGTTGTAGTAAAAAATAGCGTTATTGTAAAAAATACTAGCATGAAAGTTGTAGGGGGATATATTATTGAACCACCCAATAAGAGTTTTATAAAAAAAAGACTTGTAAATAACTCCCACCTACATACGATATCGTTGGTTGATTAGGTCGATACTAAGCAAGAAATGGTGTATTATAATGTTACTAACTCCTATATTTAAAATATATATAAGTAAATATTTAGCTTTAAAAATTTTTTTACACGCACAGCTAAAAAATGTATATAGGTAAAAAATAAACTGACAGCAGCACTGCCATAAGTGCATCATCATCATCATCCATTCATTCTCCTGCCCTTATCCCACTCTAAGTGGGGCCGGCACAACACGTTACAAACATGCTGTCACATGATTTGGCTACGTATTTTACGACCGGCCGCCTAACTGACGTTAACTTACCTTAGTCGCCTTTTACGACACCTCGGTAAGAAATGAGGGTGGTCTATTCTATGCAGCCGGATACCAAACGGCACCACTGCCATAAGTGCATCATTAAAAAGAAAACTACTTGTTTATAACTGGTAACAAAATCGACGGATAACAAAATAACATTTTAATGTAATATGTCTCTTTATTTATTTAATTATTGATTTTAATTTAAATAATTTATAGAATTAGGCGTTACTTTGCAGAGATCTATAATATAAAAGTAATAATAAAATATACGTGGTGCTTGCTATACGTGCTTAAGGATTTTAACTAAATAAAAACTTTTTTTTCAATTATAGTAAATACAAAAATCATATATAAATATGCAAAAAAATGAAAATATAAAAATCATCTTCATCCTCCTGCCTTTATCCCATTCTAAGTGGGGTCGGCACAACGTGTTGCAAACATGCTGTCATATGATTTGGCTACGTTTTTTACGACCGGCCGCCTGCCTGACTTCAACTTACCTTAGTCGCCTTTTACGACACCTTGATAAGAAGTTAGGGTGGTCTATTCTATGCAGCCGGAAGCCGGATGTCACACGGCATTTACCTTAGTCGCCTCTTACGACACCTCGGTAAGAAAGGAGGGTGGTCTATTCTATGCAGCCTGATACCACACGGCATTTACCTTAGTCGCCTCTTACGACACATCGGTAAGAAAGGAGGGTGGTCTATTCTATGCAGCCGGATACCACACGGCATTTACCTTAGTCGCCTCTTACGACACCTCGGTAAAAAAGGAGGGTGGTCTATTCTATTCTGCCGGATACACACGTTACACACACATTCACACGGCTTAAGTTGAAAATATAAAAATATAAGTATAAAAAAGTAAATAAACATCTCAACAAATTACCGATCCTCGGAGTAAACAACTTATGGTTGCTAAATTGTTCCTATATCAACCTTAAATTCACCACTAGATAGTAACTCATTAATTATTATTGCGTAAGCTAAAAGCTGTGATAGCCCAGTGGTGAGACCGTGCGACTAAGCTGTGATAGCCCAGTGGTGAGACCGTGCGACTCTCTAGAGACGAACATTTCAAACCCGGGCAGGCACCAATGAGTTTTTCTATTAAAACTCATGTGTCTAATTCATAATTGAAATTTATCACACGCTTTTCGGTGAAGGAAAACATCGTGAGGAAACCTGCATATCTCTAGAGAATTCTGGAGATATGTGTAACCTACCAATCCGCATTGGAGCAGCGTGGTAGGTCTTAGCTCCAACCCTTCTCTCCAGAAACGGAGAGAGGAGGCCTATTCCCAGCAGTGGGATATTAACAGGCTGTTACTTTACAAGCTAAAAGCGAAGTACAATCAAAATGCTAGTACGAGAAAAATCCAGACCTTTGCGGCGTTCCGCTAGAAATAATTCAATTTGGCTCACAAAAACTGGTTTATCATTTTCACACCCGAGCAACCAGTAAAGGATGCATGCCGCATGTGCCTTTCAACGGGTCCAGCGTGGAGCAGTCATCGACGCTGTATTGTCCGTCAGTCTGTGAACGAGCGCGCCCTCTTTCGTCGTATGAGGCGCCGCGCCGACGTCCACGGACATTATTTAGGGCTTCATTGTACCATTGACCATTCACCAACGTCAAGATTTAATACGATAACAGAGGATCTCTACGACTGATGGTGTGTCACATTACCAGTTTTAAATTGTGATTCTAATTTGAATAATGTAACGCGAGATGTCCAATTTACGCCTCGCCTCGCTACCACTGTCAAGCTTGTGTTTACCACAGTTGGTGCATCATTAAAACGTTCACTCCATTGAGGCATTGCTGATAGTATCTTTAATTTATTCTAGCTGTGGCGTTAATGAAACACGCCACAAAAAGTGTTGTTTATCATACATTTAAGTAGTAAAGAGTTTTATTTCAGTTGACTGTTAAAAGGATTTTGTATTTGATACTACTAGAGTCGGAAAACCATAGGCAAGCCTGTAAATGATAATGATACAATAAATAAAACTAATCAGCTGCATCTAGACTTATACACAATCATAATGAGTATACTTAACAACAACAATAATACTAACAAATTAAAATTAAATCAAATTAAAATCGAAAAAATTTAAATTAAATTAAAATTGGAAAAAAAATTAAATTAAATTCATTAATATTTTACAAAAATTAATTTTAATTTGTGCAATAAAAGGCAAACAAACAAACAAAATAATATCAAAATAAGCATAAATAAATGATAAATAATCCACTATCATACTATATACATATACATTGTACATTATCATTATCATTGTGTTGTATACATATTATACTATATACATTGAAAAACGACAAAAGATTATCCATAGACGAAGCAAAATTAGCTCGTTATGGTCCAAATTTTGAATCTCGTTAAAAAGTTATAATAAGTATTGAATTTAATAATACATAGATCGCATATATGTAAGTGATTAAACCAAATAATTAATTAATGTAATTGCTCATTTGCAGCAGTTAATTCAGCATAATGTGTTTGCACTGCAAGAAGTAGAATAGACCACCCTCATTTCTTACAGGTGTCGTAAAAGGCGACTAAAGTGCGTTAATCCGCCGTGTGGTATCTGGCCGAGTAGAATAAAACACCCTCAATTCTTACCGAGTTGTCGTTAAAGGCGACTAAGGTAAGTTTACCCGCCGTGTAGTATAACTGAGTAGAATAGAACACCTTTATTTTTTTCGAGGTGTCATTAAAGGCGACTAAGGTAAGTTGACCCACCGTGTGGTATCTGGCCAAGTAGAATAGACCACCCTCAATTCTTACCGTGTTGTCGTTAATGGCGACTAAGGTAAGTTGACCAGCCGTGTAGTATACTGAGTAGAATAGACCAGCCTCATTTCTTACCGAGGTGTCGTAAAAGGCCACTAAGGTAAATGACATCAGGCAGGCGACCCATAGTAACAAACTTAGCCAAATCATGTGACAAGATGTTTATAACCTGTTGTGCCGATCCCACTTAGAGTGGGTTAAGGACAGGAGGATGATAATACAAATTTTGATTCAGCATTAGATCAGTTTTATGACTCTAAGCGTTGATTCTTTTGTCAAGGAGAGAGGACGCCTTGGCCCAGCAGTGGGATATTAACAAGCCTTTTTTTCGAACTGACTGTATGCTGTTAGGCCTAATGGCTTTTACAGCGTCACCGGGCGGGACGGGCGAGCGCAGAAGCATCGTCGAGGTTGCGAAATGCAGAGAGTAGAGCTCTACTAGCGTCGGGGAACGTCGTCCTAAGGGTGCCTCCTGTGAGGCCGGACCACGGCATAGGGCGACGCGTAGTGGAGGATTGATGGTATGACTTAAATTAGTCGAAATAACAACTTTTACTTTAGGATGGCTAAAAATCATAACAGAATTCGTACTCTGATTAGACCAAAGACTTAATTTCAGCGCTTTAAGATATTTTTCGATTTATCAGCTTAATGGTAGTACACGAGGCACACGATGTCAAGCAGTTCACTGCACCAGCGCCAATCAGCGGTACAATATATCATAAAGCTCCCTTTTCTGAGCTTTCGTGTTGACATTACAGATTAATGCTCAGCTGCTCTTAAATTATAATATGTGAAAAATGAGAGAACATAATATCGTCCATCAAAATAACGGTCGTATTTTGAAATCCTACTAATATTATAAATGCGAAAGTTTGTGAGTATGAAAGGATATTTGTTACTCTTTCACGAAAAAACTATCAGACGGATTTGAATGAAACCTTACAGTTATTTAGGTTATTACATTAACATATAGGCTACAATTGTAATGATTTTATGTAATTTAACGATACATGTCAATAAAGTCGGAAAAATCTGGCCTCTGAGAACTATCTCGGCGTACGCTGCCTATACACATAAGGTTGCACAAAGATGATGTACCCTAGTATTGTTTGTGTTAAATAGTTCTAAATAAAAGTCCGGGATAGCATATATCTATCTTTTATGTGGAAGGCATTATGACCAAAATTGTGAATCATAAATTTAATTAAATTAGATACTGTGGCAGACAAAATTCCTAGCGAGCGAAGCCGCGGGCAAAAAGTAGTAACTTATAAGGTAAATTTATATAACTTACTAGCTGTGCCAGCGGCTTCGCCCGCGTGGAAATAAACGTGTCACAATTTTTTTCTAGAATTCAAACATAAAATTATATTGTGAGTTATATATATTGTGAGTTAACCATAACAGATAGAAACATGATACTGCGAACTTTTCTGTAGTATGTTTATAGATTTACAATTCTCTAATACATTACTTAGCGTATCTCTGCTGGTTTACGCAGCGCACGCGACCAAATCTCCCAGCAAGCAAGTTTTTTAACAACTGCGCGATCTCTTTAACACAATTTACGTTATACTGATATGTACTATATACATAAACCATCCGGAAGTATTTTACTATCTTTTGGTGAAAACTGTACAAAAATCCGATCAGTAGATTTGGATAAAATCGATTACATAAAGACAAACAGCTTTTTTGGACTTTGTTTTATAATAAGTATAGATTATAAAGGACTTCATACAAGGACTTAAGACTAGAGTATTACTTTATGAAAATAATTTATTTTTTTAGATTTATGAATGTTTATTCATTAATCATTTGATTTATAGAAGCAGGCGTTACTTTGCGGAATTCCATATTACAAGCAATATAACAGAACTAACTACTTTGCTATAATCCGCACGGGCTAGGCGAATGCATGCAAAGCCAATGTGTATGTGTATGTACGACAACGGTTTGCAGTACGATTTTTGTCGTGGAGCCTATCCTCCTGATGATGCTTCGGTTTCGGGGCGAGGCGATCGTCGGGATTGTGGTGTTGGGTGTGTGTGCTGCTTTTGTGTGCGTTGTTGCTGGTGAATTGCGCCTTGGGGTGCATGTGGTGGCTTGTCCTGCATGTGTAAGGTACGTAGATTTTGCCTTCTTCATACACATTGGCTTTGCATGCATTCGCCTAGCCCGTGCGGATTATAGCAAAGTAGTTAGTTCTGTTATATTGCTTCATTAATCATTTATATACTCATTGAAATTATTATATAATTTATTTTATTTGATAAATTATAATTATTTTTAATGATATAATTGACCTTTGTTTCAAATCAAATTAACGAAATCAAATTTATTGCCTGTCACAACATAATAGCGCAAAGACATTTCACGATTGTAAACTATATAATAAATAAAAAAAATCGTGTCTTGTAAAAGTACCAATGTAAACTGAACTTCATATAACTTAACCCTTTACTCATGCGTAGTTCTATCTAAATCTGGTATAGTTTTGCAATAGCGGCCACGTAAGAGTCTATGGTGCGTGAATTTAGTTTGAACATATTTCTTGGTACTTGATTTTCAGTTTTAATAACACTAATCATTAAGTTTATATTTCATTGTGTTATTTTTTTATTATACAGTGCGTACGTTTTTTAATTATTATACGTCAATACTCGGCGCAATCATCAATCAATAAGTCAAAAAGATTGATGAATGGGTTATGGAAGCAATTCAGCGCTGATAGTGTATTTTGGCCAGTAATATGACACTAAACATCCGTTCGACGTGAACTTTAAATTGATGCTTCACGTATTGAGAAATATTACAGTTAGATTCATTATAAGAATTTTCTGATTATTTAAAAAGTTGCGAGAGAATGTGATGTGTTTTTATAATTTAAAATTACTTTACGGTTAAAGAAAATATCGTTAGGAAGCATTTACGTTAGGATGCAGAAACTTCCCATCAGCATTAGATAAATATTGGGAGACTAAGCTCCTTTTCCGATTCTTTTCTTTAAAGTAGAAACGAGATTTGTACCCATATATTGTTAAAACTTGCTAGTGTTAAAACTTACGGGAAACATCTGTTTTTCATAATAAAGTTAATAGATGGCGTTGGCATAATGTGAAGTGCTATTAAATCGTGATTTTTTCATAATATCCAGTAAATCGATTTGAGATTACCGTTAGTTAAATGCACCTACTAGTACTATCACTTATAATGGTATTAGATTACATTATTTCTAATTTGTATAGTATTCAGTAGTTTGTAGAATTAGGCGTTACTTTGCGGAGATCCATGATACAAAAGTAATAATAAAATTATATTGCTATAATCCACGATAAAGTAAATAGAAAATATATATAATGTTGAATGTATAGTGGACTATCCGTTTTTTTCCATACCCGATACATGCAGGATTCCTAAAAACACGTGCATAAATCTCCACCACCGCCACCACAATACACAAACACTACACACGTTCACTATCACAAACTCAACAATCATTTCACCCCACAAACGAGCATCATTAGGAGATAGAATCTAATACAAAATCGCTTTGCGTCTCGTATATATTTTCTATTTACTTTATCGCGGATTAGCAAAATAATTTTATTATAACTTGGAGTTTTTTGTTAGCATTTGTGTTATTTTTTTTTATAATTGTAAAAGATAACTCTTGATAGTAAACGCTTTAGCGGTAATAACCTCACTTACGCTATATGATTTTCATATAACGCCACCGAAATTTTTTAAGTGCATTATTATAAATACTTTCAAATTCGTTAATTCCTTCTGTGACGCCAGCTACGTACTTCTGAAATTGCTCGTTTCACAAGCCAAGTGTAATAGCGGTCAAGTGGTTCCATGTTCAATTAAAACGGGACCTAGATAGCGGACATCACGTACGTCTGTTCGTGGATTACATATTGTCAAAATCCGTTTGAATAGTTGTTTAATCATTAGTTAGCATGAAACTGGTAGTTTTGTTATTGATCCTAGAACCAGAATCACGTGCTCTTTATAACCTGGTATTTCAGAATCAATTACTTCAAACTTGACTGGCCCGTCGGCGCAATGACTCTACTTCGATTACCGACGTGGGCCAATATTTTCTATAAACAATTTGTTGGTTGTATATTCGTATATATTTAAAATTTTATATGTATAGTCCGTTTTTTGGTAAACAAACATTACTCGGTATGAAATTCACAACTTTCAGCAATCATACACTTAATATAAACAATGAAAATGATTATAGGAATACACACATAAGAAAAGAATTACAGCATAAAATCCTTTCAATTAGCTAAGATTGCTAAGAAGAAACGATTATGACAATTTGACATTTAAAATTGAACCGTAGAGATGGGCAACGTTTGAATAATTACTACTCCGACTAATTATGCAGAATGCTTATAATATTTACATTTATACGTATAGTATATTTTTTCTGCTAACGCTATTTATCAACCAATTAAAATAATATACAATGCTATTTTTGTGGCGCTATACATTTTGTAAAAATTTTATGTAGAAAAAGTGATTTTCTGAGAAATATGTTTGTTGAATATATAGTCTTATATTGTAATAAAAAGTATAATTAAAGAAGAGACATAAGAAACAGGGTTATATGTAACGTCTGCATTTCTATTTTTCTATTTCTTTCTTCCTTATATAAGCTTTCTATTGCAAAATGGTCTATCAAGAAAATATGACAATACGAAAACTGATATGACGGAACAAATAAAACATCATATGCGTCGTTAAAAGTACTCGTAAACTTTAACCGAGAACATTGTATGCGAGCATTCGACAATATCTAGAAAATGACACTTTTATTGTATTCTCTGCATAAGGCGTAGTGGTAAGCATTACTGAATGGAACATAAAATTTTTATACTTCGCCCTAATGTTGGACTTATATGCCCTTATATTTTAGGGAAGTAGATAAAGTTTATGTATAGTAATAAAACATATATGACTATTTACTACTTTAATATGTACAGTACCTTATAATCTATATCTAAACTTATTATAAAAGCCCCCAAGAGCTGTTTGTATGTGAACGATTTTCTCGAAATCTATTTAACGGATTTTTGTATAGTTTTTATTAAAAGGTAGTGCAATTATCGGAAGATTTATGTTAGTAATATATTACAGTTTTATATAGATTGAGTATAAAGTTGTCACACAGTTGTAAAAAAACTCACCTGCCGGGAGCTTAAGACGCGCGTGCCGCGTACACCAGCAGAGATACACTAAAGTAATGTATTAGAGAATTGTAGATCTATAAAAACACTACAAAAAAGTCTGGGACAGCATATCTCTATCTCTTATGGTTAACTCCCAATAGCTACTTTTATGTTCATAATTTCAATTAAATACACAGATTTAGAGGCGCGTGAAGTGTAACGAACAGCTAGTGTTATATATTGTAATGTGTGGAATTGTGGTGAACTTGAAGAAGTCAATTCCAACTCTGCATCAATCAATCAAAAGTAACTCTGCATTAAATAATTTATAGAATTAGGCGTTACTTTGCGGAGATCCATAATACAAAAGTAATAAAAAAAAAATTATTATTACTTTTGAACTCTGTGTTAAATGAAATAAAAGTACTAATGTCTCATCGCTAGGATTTAGCATTTAGCTAGCCGGGGTTTGAACCCATAACCTCTCGAAAGAGTCACATGGTCTTGCCGCTGGGCTATCATAGAAGACTTGTATATAAATGATGAGAAATTGAATAGATATTGTACCTGAAATATGTCAGCCAAATATTTCTTCCAGATAGTTCTTTACAAAGAACCGCATTACCGCAAAAAAATCCATATGATATCTACATTCCGTTATTATATGGAACCTTTTATCATAGGTCGTGTTACATTAGGAAAATGTGTAGAGCGAAGGGTGATATGTGGGTCGTTGACCCAGCGGAGAGGGTCCCTGAAATTTGTTTTGACAGTTTGTAAGATAAACTGCAAAGGAAAAATGTCGTATTAATTTTAACGTCGCGAAACTTCACGACGAATTTGGTTCTATGAAAAATGTTATCATATTTTTCGCTTTACTTAAATTAAGTTTGGAAGTGTTAAAATTGGCGTTCGTTTCCTGAGACAGCTGTGTAGATATAAGGATGATAAAAAGCCTGTTGACCAATAACAGCTAAACGATATAATTTTGATGCTATGTATGAATCAATTGCGTAACTATAACTAGAAAGAAAGAAGAAAGAAAAGCTTTATTTAAAACATGATGTCTGGTGATTTATTGACAGGCCTTACTTTGCGGAACTCCATAATACAGAAGCTATAATGGAATTATTTTGCTATAATCCGCGTTTGTTAAGAGACTTACGTAATGATAAGTGTATGAAGCAGGCAACATTCAGAAACCTTAGACATGCAGGACAAATCATCACGCGTATCTCTACTGCAATCTTTACGTAAAAATCGTAATCGTTCATCAATATAAAACCTGTTAAAAATAAATAAATAAACATAAAACCTCATTCCAGGGGTTTATCTTAGAATTTATATATTCTCTTTATAATAGTATATTCCTGAAAAGGGTGACGCTTCGATGATAGAATAGTTTCCTATGTAAACCTATTCTGATAGTGTATCCATAAAGATAAACACGTCATCCGACATTTTCCCCCTACTTTACACCCCATCTTCATCATATTCTTGACTCTATGCAATAGATATTTTGAGTTTAGGATTGCAAAAATTTAATAATAACGAAATTTAATTTAAAGCTGACTAAAGCTTTGTACAATATTACTATTATAAGGGACGAGATCAATAATACAAAAAAAATATATAATCCGTGATAAAGTAAATAGAAAATATATATAATGCTCAATGTAGAGTGGAAAATATGTTACCTTTGTGTAAAATATGGTACCTTTTTATATCTGATATATGCAGGATTCGTAAATACTACAAACCGCCACCACGACCACAATGCACAAGCGCTGCACACATTCACTATTACAATCTCAACAATCGTTTTGTGCTACCGAAGAATCATCAGGAGATAGACTCGGCGACAAAATCGCAAAGTGACACATCACCCAAGCAAGCATAGTTATATAATAATGGTTATAACTCATCATTTTCCTGCCCTGCCCACTCTAAGTGGGGTCGGTACAATATGTTACAAACATGTTGTCACATGATTTGGCTACGTATTTTACGACCGGCCGCCTGCCTGAAGTCAACTTACCTTAGTCACCTTTTACGACACCTCGGTAAGAAATGAGGGTGGTCTATTCTACTCAGCCGGATACCACACGGCGGCATAATGGTTAGAACTATTGATTAAAAACAATAATAAATGGGGAGTTGAAACAATAGAAAAATGTTATTTAAAAAAAAATGTTGATATGTATGACTTCATCCATATATTTATAGCATCTAGTACTTGAGAATCAATCGAAGAAATTGACGCGAAGTGAAATCCAACGGAGGCGCAAGTGTCAGGTTTAATTGGTACTATACTTCATGACAAGTCGGGACTTCGTGCACGTGTATACCTGCAACAGGGTATGGCTTTAATATCAGCGAGCGTCGATTACTTGACAAAAAGAATCCCAATTCAAATTATTTTTTATTCAAGTAAACTTGTAAACAAGTGCTTTTGAATCGTCAATTCTACTGCTGTTCCTGTGAACGCTGTGAAAGCTGTGCCTACTGAGAAGAGCCAGCAAGAAACTCAATGAATATCTATACTTATTATAAAACAAAGTCCCAAAGTCCAAAGGGAAACGGCGTCCAGACCTGGAGCTGCGGCGGAAATGGCCGAATCCGGCAAGCGGCGAAAGTATGCATCTCTCGTTGAGAGTTATATATTTGTGCCGTTTGCAGTTGAGACCTTAGGGCCATGGAGCCAAAGTGCAAAAAATTTTTTATCCGTTTTAACACCTCGGTTGATCGCCTCTTCGGGTGGGTAGTCCCAAAAGCTGTCTATATGTAATCGATTTTCTCAAAATCTACTGAACGGATTTTTGTATCGTTTTCACCAAAAGATAGTGCAATACTTCCGGATGGTTTAAGTATATAGTACATATCGGTATTATGTAAATTGTGTTGAAGAGATCGCGCAGTTATTAAAAAACTTGCTTGCTGGGAGCTTTGGTCGTGTGCGCTGCATAAACCAGCAGAGATACGCTAAAGTAATGTACTAGATAAATATAGATCTATAAAAATACTACAAAAAATCTGCAATAGCATGTCTCTATCTCTCACGGTTAGCTCACAATAACTCGTTTTTTGTTCGAAATTTTGGGAAAAGTTTTGTAAATCAATGTATTTCACGCGGAAAAGCCGTTGTGGGCACAGCTAGTTTAATATAAAATGCGATAAGACGAGAAGAACAACTTTTCTAATAACGTTCAAATTAGAAATAGAATTAATAAGATATTTAATTATAATACATTTTAATATGATATTCTTAATTTAATACAAACATTTATTGATCGATAGAAAATGTAGCGAACAAAACGCCTGCACTAATTCCACACTTTTCAAGTAAATTTTACCGTGCTGTATTGAAGGAGCCCACTATTTGCTTCGAGATCACTCTGAGGTGTATCTAATTGGACGGTGAAGGGAACTAGCAATGGAAAAGAATGACTATTGTTTCACTACAATATAAACAACGAAGACATATTACGGAAGAAAGTTTTAAACTCGGTAAGCAATATAAGATTAAAGAAGTATTCTTTTAGTTTAGCGTTTATGCGAATTCCATATCTTGATAATTACACACGGATGACACGGATATGTTAAAATATAATCAATAAATTATAACACTATATTTATACTTATTATATAAAGTTTCTAATAGCTGTCTGTCTATATGTCATCTATTTTCTCAAAATCTGCTGAGCGGATATTTGTACGGATTTTACTAAATGGTAGTTCAGTTTGAAGAATTAAGTTTATTGTTCATTACGATTTTTTATACATTTTGTTAAAGAGGTCATGCAGTTGTAAAAAACTCACCTGTTGGTTACTAGGGTCGCGTGCGCCACCTAAGGCAACAGAGAACCACTTAAGTAATGTAGTAAAGAATTTTAGATCCTCAAAATACTACAAAAAAGTCCGGAACAGCATGTCTCTCTTATGATTAATTCAAAATAACTACTTTTATGTTCAAAATTTCAATTTAATATAGATTTGCCGACGCGGGCGAAGCCGTAATTACAATTATTTTCTATGAAAATAAAACTTAAGTTTTAATAAGTGAATTGAATAAGGCTTCCACCTGTACCGATGAAGATATCCTCAATATGCACGTTCGTGATGCTCTTAAAACAAAATTTCCACGACTGTACATGATTAGCCTGCGGTTAGTCTATATCAAATGCAGTGCAAAGTATACCAACGAAGTCCAGGGGAATTGTGAAACAGCAATCGGTATAGTTGACCAGAGTTTTTAGAATAGACTAAATAACAATTACGCAATCTCAATATAAGTATTCCAATTCTATTAATGTTGTTGAGTTAATGTCACTTCAATTTTTTCTTACAAGTTTGTACTGTTTTAATCCTAACTATCCGGCCACGCGTAGTCACGCGTAGTAGTAGACTCAGTCTGGTTTCGAATTTCCTTCAAAATAAAACTGTCAATAGTTTAAAAAGGGGCTTCAATCGCCACCAAACTTTACACGATTATCCACTGAGACAATCTAAAGTCTGGAAATTTCATTAAAATCGCTCCAGCCGTTTTGGAGCCTTTAAGGAACACACACACAAAGATTTATTTTTTGCACTAATTTTTCAGCACAAATTTAAAGGACCAAGGAGGGTCCAAATAAAAAGTAAAAACTAAAAAGACATTTTATATACTGATTAGAATTACAACAGCTTACAAAAATAAAATATTTTAACACATTTGTATTTAGTTTTGAGTGCTGCTTAAGGAAAAAATTTGAAGCAAATCTGATAGCTTCGCTTTAATAAAGCGGAACTTTTACACATTGTGAATGAATTTTCCTCTAAATGTCCGATTGAAGAGATTGTGGTGGTGGTTGTGTGTACTACTTGTGTGCATTGTTGCTGGTGGAGGCGCCTTGGGGTGCGTGTGGTGGCTTGTCCTGCATGTATAAGGTGTGTAAATTTTGCCTGCTTCGTACACATTAGCTTTGCATGCATTCGCTTAACCCGTGCGGATTATAGCAAGGTAGTTAGTTCTGTTATAGTGCTTGTAATATGGAATTCCGCAAAGTAACGCCTGCTTCTATAAATCGATGAAGAGAATTGTAACTATAAGTAGAATTCTATTATAAAATTGATCATTTTCATTCTCTTATCCTACTCTAAATGGTGTCGGCACAACATTTTATAAACATGTAGTTATATGCTTTGGCTAAGTATTCTACGACCGGCTGCCTGCCTAACGTCAACTTACCTTAGTCGCCTTACACACCTCGAAAAGAATTGACGGAGGCCTATTCTACTCAGTCGTATACCAATTTGTTATTAATAATCATATTGCCGATCCCGATCGGCGAATTGCAATACCCCTACCATTAGATATACTGCAGTCAATATTTACGAGTACTCACGCGCAGCAGGTTTACTGAATTTATTGTCTCTATCGCGAAGCTTTAAGCAATAAAGTGATTTAAATAGGTTACCTCGTAAATTTCACTCGCTAACGTCACATAAATTAAAGGCTTAAAAATTGAATTCGCACTAAAACGTTGCTATTCGTCTTTGTTTCATACGTACGGATTATTGCCACTAAATTTACACGGAAAGTAAAACAATGTTATTTTATTTATCTATACGTTTTACGTTTACATAAATAAAATACGCACCGGAAAGCGCAGCGTCGGTAGACCCCCTACGAGGTGGACATACGACCTCAAGAAGGTCGCAGGGAGCCACTGGATCCAAGCGGCGCAAGATCGTGTGGTGTGTGGTGATCTTCCGCCTCTTCATGGGAAGAGGCCTATGTCCAGTAGTGGACATCCATCGGCTGACGAAGAAGAAGAAGAAGAAGATACGTTTTACGTTTTGGGAAGCTACGCGAGATCTTTTTATCCAAATATCTCAGTGCCTAAAGACCAGCCCTCGAACAGTCAACAGTAGTCGAACAGACCACAGTCTTCGAGCAAACAGCTGGACACTTTGGCGATGCGTAGAAACGTATCATCACTGTGCGTCTTCTACCACATCTTTCACGGAGAGTGTTCCATTAAACTAAATGACCTGATGCCTGCTGCCAAGCTCCAAAACCACCCTGGTCAACTGTCACAACGTCACAGTTTAAAATATCATCCTTACAATCTGGATGCGTAATGATCCACTAAAGTGCGGTTTTCAAATAATTGCATTCCGCGCACCACCATTTTATGGTACGATCTCCCTTTGGCAGCGTTTCCGGATCGGTACGACTTAAGTATCTTCAAAAAGCTTGTATTTCACCTTGTTTACAAATGTTGAATACTTTGTGTTAATTTTTTCTAAGTAAGTTATATAGTCTGTGACTTCTCTTCTCTCCGTGCGTTCCGACATGAAAAGTTTTACTTTTTGAGCTCTTAAAGAAAATATATAAATTACTGAAAATACCAGCGCCTTTCTATCATCTCTTACCAAAAAATAGACTTCATATATAGCCGTCAGATTATGGTACACAGCTTTTAATAAAATGTCACCAACAAAAATCAATGCAATTATAAACAACATCTATTAAAATGTTAGTACGCGCGAATGGAAAATTTTTATTACGCAAGCCAGATAGACTCACGGCTTTATTAATAACAATAATCAGTATCTGTCACCGTTGAACAATGCGAATGGGATATAATTCAAAAATCCTCTTCAATTATCGAATAATCGATTCTATTCACGAACGGTACTCCATGGCAGCCGGAGCTGTAATTTGAGCTATCATTCGAGATTATTCGATAAAAAACAGTGACTGATTTCAAGTTTATGAACCCGTAATAACAGTTACTTTGATCGCGACTTTCTTTTGCGTAATAACACAAAATGGCCGCCCCGATTACATAAGAAAAATATTGACAGATAAATATATAGTTCATCATATTATCTTTAAATACTTTCAGTGTTTTTATTTAACAGCTCGGTAACGCTAAGGTTGTCTGGGGTAAATAGCTGGTTACCGATAAGGCCGCCGTGTTATATCAGGCTGATTAGAATGCACCACCCTCATTTGTTACCTAGGTTTCGCAAAAACGACTAAGGTAAGTTGACATCAGGCAAAACATGTTTAAACCATGTTGTAGCGACCCCACAAAAAGTAGGATAAGGGCAGGAGAATCAAGAAGACCGTTAACTCTGCATTGTTGTAACAATATTTGTTCCAGTATATTATCCATATTTTTTCCAGTAAGATATGTTATCACAACTTACCTTGGTCTCCTTTTACGACACTTCGGTAAGAAATGAGGACGGTATATTCTACTCAGACAAATACCACACGGCGGAGTACATATAAAAATGATTTCAAATTGATACGGAATTGATTCATCAGATGGGGCATTTTATCCGCTCTAAATAGACATGAATATTGTAAAGTAATAAAATGAATTGTTTTAACAACAGTAAATATGTTTAGGTTTGGTAGAAGTAGTTTGGTTTGGTAAGGTAGAATCCTGCAAATTAAATACCTTACTTGTTTCACTACCAATTTGCATGTTAGATCAAACTAAATTGACCAGTCAGATACTTTTGTTATGATTACGAAGTTTTAGACTCTTGTACTTAGTAATAATATTATTCTATCGATTGTTAGAAGTAGTTTTAACAGAGTTATGATTTTGTTCCACCTCAGTTTTCTGCTGTTATATCGATAATACGCTTAAAACTAAAAGCAATATACGCTTAATCAAAAGACTTATATCCTGAAGTTGTAACAGTATTCACTCCTCAAGTAATATTATCTGAATGTCATCCAAATATATTTGCTTTGCGATTTTGTCGTGGAGCCTATCTCCTGACTATGCTTCGGTTATGGGGGAAACGATTGTTGAGATTTTCTTCGTGAATGTGTGTAGTGCGTGTGTACCGTGCTGTGGTGATGGTGTCTTGTGATACGTGTTAATCCTGCATGTATAAGATATGAGAGCGGTTTTGCTTCCTACACTTAGCATCTCTTAACAAAATAATTTTATTATGTCATAACTTTTGTATAATAATAATAAAATTATTTTGCTATAATCCGCAATAAAGTAGATAGAAAATAATTTTATTATTACTTTTGTATTATGGATCTCCGCAGAGTAACGCCTAATTCTATAAATTAAGTAAATTTAACTTTGAAATCAATATCCAAGAAAATATTTCCAATAGTGTATGCTGCCAATGATGTTTCATCATCCTCCTGTCCTTATCCCACTCTAATTGGGGTCGGCATAACTTGTTGTCACATGATTTGGCCACGTATTTTACAACCGGCCACTTGGCTGACGTCAACTTACCTCAGTCGGCTTTTACGACACCTCAGTAAAAAATGAGGGTGGTCTATCTGCTAATGATATTTGTGCTTTAAAATTGTCAGAAGTGGGTAGACCACAATCACTCAGCGTATAATCAATTGTTACTTATTAATAGTAAATTCTTCTAAATAATAAGCATAAACATTCACTTTGATTTCTAGTTGAGATATTTTTTTATGAAATATAATTTGTCTGTAAGAAATGATAAATTTACATAAAAACATACTAATAGAAACTTGAACTGCCGTTTGGGCGGAAAATAATCTACTTAAACGAGCCCTAAAGATTTATATTCAAAGGAAACGGAAAATTACTTTTAAGAGAATGCTAACTAGAAACAAATTGACGACAGAGCATTAAAAAAGTGACAAATAACGAATAGGCCTAGTTCATTTCGGTGATGGCCGAGCTTACCTCACGGTACTGTTGATTTTACAAAAGCAATTACTTGACGTCAGTGACTTGTAGCGCCTGGGGGCGTTCTGACTATTCTTTAGCATGACAGACGCCACTCTAGATTAATTAGTCTCATTTATTAATGGAGGGGAAGAGGCATCCGTGCCTTACATAATTGCCTAACAGCATAAATTGCGGTATAAATATCATATATCGTTACTCGAATATCGCTTTTATTGTTGCGGTATTAGAAACTAAAACAGCGTAAGGGCATATAAAGTTTAAAGGAACACGATACAGTGTACGAGCAGGGATGTGTTCAACAGAGTAAATATATAAAATGAAACTTAATCAGTATGCTGTGAGACTCTGTGGAGACCGCTCTGTGTTTTGTTACTCTGTGATCTAATAAAACCAGCGGCGTAACAGTAAGTGTCGTGATGTGTAATAACAGCTTTCATTAGGGGAATGCAGCGGCGCGCTTATAAACTGGGAGGCTGTTTATTCTTAGTTGAATCTAATGTGAAAGCGTAACGAGGTGGTATTCTATTACATCCGCCATATTTGCCTGGTATACAAAATAGGAGGAAAATGTTAGGTTTTAGCCGGGGTGTTATATCTTTGTTTACTTTAATATGTATGATGAAATAATTTTGAACTAATAAAAATATATACTAAGTATATACCTAGTATATATTTTTATACCTTTTTTTATATTGCTTAATACTAAAGTTACTATACTTTGTTGCACACAGAGTATAGTAACTTTTTTTAAAGAAAGATTTTCAGGCTGTTTTAATTTTATTGTCAGAATTCCTTATTTTTTGTTTAATATATAGTGACTTGGCTTGAAAACAGACAATTTTAAACAGTTTGGAATATTTTTTGACATAATCAATAAAATCTGAGTTCTGATTGAACTGCTTTTCTGCGTACAAATCGTACAATTTATTTCGGCTTTCAAAAATTCCAATAGTGGCCCAATCACTAAACTTTAAATTTTTCATTAAGTCTTTTTCTTTGGTTTTAAAAATATTATTAAATTTTCTATCTATCAAGCAAAAAAGAGCATTAAATAGATCATCTGGATTGCCCTTTATTACATTAAGAGTAGGCATACTGACGAAAATTTTCTTTTCAAATTTTTTAATTTTCTGACTGGTTATCGGTCTGTATTTAATCATTTGTTTTTTATTATGTTTATTATCGGGAACACATATCATTTGTCCACTATGATCAGACTTTAATTTGCTAATGATTGATTTTTCTAAAACATCACAATCACAAAAGATATTATCAAGACCCGTAGCCGTAGTAGCTGTTATTCTCGTGGGGTCTGTAAATATATTATGTAAGTTAAAACATTTAAAAAGATTTAACAATTTTCCACGAATGGAGCTATCTACTAAGATATCCACATTAAAATCACCACAAACTAAAAGTTTTTTAGATGATGTACATAGACGTTTTAGAACATCCTCCATGGTGTTTTCGAATAGGTTGAAATCGCCGGAGGGTGGTCGGTACACGCTAACTATAATATATCGTTCCAGCTTCACGCAAGACAATTCAACAGTACGTTCCAAGGAGAGACGAACTATATCTTTTCTTTCTTTACAGCTTATATTATTACTTGTAATTACTAATGATCCTCCGCGACAGGCTGTCTTCCTTAGGAATGCACTGGATACAGTATAATGACTTAAGTTTAATATGAACTCATGTTCCTTAAACCAATGTTCAGTTATACACAGAACATCTACAATAAACTTATTTAAAAAAAGTTCTATTTCTAACTCTTTGCCAAGTAAGCCCTGTATATTTTGATGTACAACAATAATTTTGCAGGGCTTGCTTGTTGTCTGTACTGCTAGTTTAAATTACTATTGTCATAATCTACGTTATTAGTACTAGTACTAAATGATAATAAATTAATCTTCGTTATACTGTTTATAACGGGGTTTTGTATATTATATGCTAACAATGTAGCTATTTTACTTTTCTCTTTTTTCGAGAGGTCAAGGTCAAGTACCCTGGGTCAATTTAAAAGTAGACACAAATTTATTTGTGACAAAGTAAAAAAAAACATCACTATGATGATATGTTAAATTATAAATTAGTAAGTTAAGGTCATATATGTGGTTATTTTGTTTTACACTGTGCAAATTAGAATAAGGAAAGGCACATATTATAAATTTACATTTTGTATCGCTGTTAAGTATTAATAATTTATCAATGCAATTGATATTCTCTTATTTTTTAATTTTTAGGCTGTCTCCAAACATGAGGATGACAGTAGTATTACAGTCTAAATCACCACTATTTAGATTGTCTATGTGATAATTAAGTGGAGCTCCTGGTGTACATTTATTTAGTACATCGAATCGAATCGAAGGTTCAACTCCAGGGCAACATACACTATTCACGCTTGTTCTAAGAAAAAATCGTCTTTTCCACTAGTAGTAGTAAAGTAGAAAAAAGTTTTCTTTTTTTATCCTATTGCTTAGTAAAACTCTCTTCTCTGTTGCGAAAAAGGATATGTCACACGCTTAGTATTAAAACGACCGAATTCAAAAAAGTTGTTTTGTGGCAAATTTGCGTGATAGCGTAGCGCTTTCAAAACTACTGAATGTTACAGAGACCCATCAGTTAGAAGAGTAGGAAAACATTAGCTTTTTTAATACTTCGTAGAGGTATGTCGTAGATGGTATTGAAATAAGGATTTCGATGTATATAACTCAAGCCTAATTTTTAACTAAGTTGATTAACGGTTTTATGTAATTTGTGTTTGTGTTGAAGATCTTGTTGTTGTATATCTCTATTGTACACAATTTTACTAACAAATATTACACAGTAGAAAAGGCAAAAAAAAACAATATTACAAGTATATAAAAAAGCGCACAAAGGCGGACTTATCCCATAAAGGGTTCTCTTCCTTCAACTTTTGAGATACTAAAAGAAGAGTATAGTTTTATGAGTAGCGTTTATAGTACAAACAAGAAACAAATGATTAGTGTACAAATGCGAAAATACGAGAAAAAAATGTCGCGCAGTTGTAAAAAGTAGGTCGATGGAAGCTTTAGTCGCGAGCGCCGTGTAAACCAACAGAGATACACATAGTAATGTAATAGAAAATTGTAGATCTGCAGAAATACGACAAAAAATCCGCGACATAATGTCTCTATTACTTACGGTTAACTCACGATAAATTTTATGTACTACTTTCAATTAAATATTAAAGTATTCTATAGGCGAAATCGCAGGCGTAGCTATTATGATATACATATATTGCATATGTTCAATATTAATGTAATTCACATTTTGCACATTAATCTCATTCCAAATCTATTATCATCTAAAGTTATTAAATAAGATAAACACGTCGCATAATATAAGACTCGTATAAAAATTTCGCCGTGTCTGTTGCCATAAATTTTTTAGACTCGCCGAGTGTGGGGGAGCGTACCAGTAATAATTTCATTTTCATTGAGACAAATATTCATATTAAGGGAGTATTAGGACTCATTTCCATTGTACGTAGGGACTATTAAGTAATTTAAAATTTATTAGAATTAATTGCAAATTTTGAAACGTGTGCTGATGACTTACGGCTCGAATTAACCGTTTAGGATCACTAGAATATTTTACCGGATCGAGAACGGAGCGAGATCGAACCGAGAATGGCATCATAATGTGAATCCAGCCTAAGTCATCTCTAGTAACCAATGCTATTCGAAGTCTTTAAGAACTGTGAAAATTATATTTTAAAGAACCGATGGACGTTGGTGTTTTAAGGAATTGAAATCGCTACTCTGCACCGGAAAAGACAACGTTCTTAGACGATAAGCGCTGCCTTCTCCAGAGAAGCTTTGGATCTGTACAAAATGTACAGAGCGTATGGAGTAAGCAAGTTCCCCTACCTTGGAGAGATTATATTCAGCAGTAGATGCTCATTGGTTGTAAAAGTAGAAGTGAAAATAACTATTTTTTTATTCTATTTTGGACTTTACAGAAGTAAAAAAAAAGCATTTAAGAAGTCATTCATAAAATTTATTATACTGTTGAAACTATGTTGATGATAAGAAAGCTCAGATTTAAGTCGCGACCAGCTACAAACTAGATAATGTTGTAATTTTTGATTTGTAAATTTAATTAAATATTTATAGTTTAGAAGTCAAATACCGTCAAGTTGCTTGCAGGTTCTAGGACCAGTCGTAGCTTCATTGTAATTTGACGACTCAAAAGTGCTTGTAAAAGCCAACTTGAATAAAGAATTATTTGTATTTGAGTCTGTATAGGGTTGTCAATTAAAGCTTTTATCAGCTCTGATGGAATTAGTTTTAACGAATTTTCCAGTCAAGGTACATAGTGATTCCATATCCGTCAAAAAGTCGTCAAAGCACAATAGAAACATGTACGAAAATCCAATGCGTGGCTCCAACAAAGGGCAGTAATGTGTTAGAGACAATTTTCCAGTCAAGATCGATAGTGATACCATATCCGTCGAAAAGTCGTCAAAGCACAATATAAACATGTAACGAAAATCCAATGCGTGGCTCCAACAAAGGGCAGTAATGCTTTTAGTGAAAATTTTCCAGTCAAGATCCATAGTGATTCCATAGCCGTCAAAAAGTCGTCAAAGCACAATAGAAACATGTAACGAAAATCCAATGCGTGGCTCCAACAAAGGGCAGTAATGTTTTTAGTGAACATTTTCCAGTCAAGATCCATAGTGATTCCACAGCCATCAAAAAGTCGTCAAAGCACAATAGAAACATGTAACGAAAGTCCAATGCCTGGCTCCGACAAAGGGCAAGTAATGTTTTAGTGACAATTTTCCAGTCAAGATCCATAGTGATTCCAAATCCGTCAAAAAGTCGTCAAAGCACAATAGAAACATGTAACGAAAATCCAATGCGTGGCTCCAACAAAGGGCAGTAATGTGCTAGTGAAAATTTTCTCATTTCATAATGCGTCGAGTATGTAGTTTCAGAGTTATGGAGGCCACGATTAACATATAAATGTGTGTGGAAAATGGAATGTGTGAAATGAATGAAATATTTTTCACTTTATTGAAGCTATGCAATATTTCTGTGTAGAATTCAAATAAGAAACATGCCATATGTTTCAAAGGCATTGTGGGAGGCTGAGCACGACTTTGAATTTATAGAATTCTTAAAGTACATTACGGGTTTCAAAGGATTTTCTTTTTCCAATGTAAACATTTTTAAACTTCGCATTTTCTTATGATTTCCTTTCAATTTGATATAACAAATATATTGCTAACAAAAAACTGATAACCTATGTAAACAAATGGATATGGCAACACACAATACAAGTTGAAGAACTTGATTTTATTCTTGTTAGACCCAGCTACGATTCCTATTGTATTTTGAACTTTTAGCGTGTATTATATTATATTAAAATAATATTTACTGAAGATTTATTATTATTAAAACCATTAAAAATACCCTGAATATATTTATAAATTTATTTAATATAAAGGCTTCATTTTAGTAATAATTTATAAAAGGAACTTTTTTAAAAAAATTATGGGACAATTACACACACGAATATCTGTCCCTAAAGTAAGTAATTCAATACTTGTGTTTTGATAGACTGGTAAACATAGACATATATAGTTTAAAAAACCAACAAATTGCACTATGAAAATGTTGGCACTCGGCGGTAATCGAACCCGCGAACCACCTGTGCCAACGGGTCAATCAAATTTTATTTTCGATATTAATTTATATCTTAAGAGTAGCATTTTTACAGTATTCATATACTTAATTAAGAGCAAAAACAATAATTATATTGAAATTATACCGTACTTATAAATTATATAAGCGAATTTTTTTAAATAAAAATAATTTAAATAAAAAAATAACTATATAATTCCTTAAAGTTGCTTTTCTATTTATTTATGACGGGAATCACGATGGTAGCACCAGAAGTAACGCGACTTCTATATATTAGTCAATATGGTATAATACCGTAAGGAGATTTTCTGCACTTTTTCTGAATATTATTGTGGCTAATACCTCAATTCGCCATTTCTCTCGAATTGCGAATTGGCGAATGATGCAGATCCCGTGGACTGCCAAGCGCACAAATGCATCTATTCTTTCACAGCTGAAAATAGCAACGCGTCTCTCCTCCATATGTTACAAACGCCTTCTCGAATACTTCGGACACATCATGCGGCGTGGGGACGATACCTTGGAGAGGTTGGTTGTTACCGGCAATACCGATGGTAAAAGACCTCGAGGCCGCTCACCAACTAGGTGGTCCGACCAACTGCGCCAGTCATGCACGTCCTGCAAATTCCACGAGGTAGCAACAATGGCCACTGATAGGAGCCGGTGGAGGCAAGAAATCCATTCGAGGATACAATCAAGCCAGGACCACGACCTTCAGCAATGAAGTAACGACTGGAGAGAGAGAGAATACCTCAATTCACATGCACCCAATATGATTAAAGTGGGGCACAAAAATTTGTCTTTACTTATTAATAAAGGAATTTCATGCATTATCTATACTTGTTATTAAACAAAACCTGTCTGATCGATTTTGCTTAAAATCTACTAATCGAAATTTTGCACACTATTTTACCAAAAGTGTCCAATACTTGCGAAAGGTTTACCCAAAAAATACATTACGGTTTTATGAAGATTGACTGGAAAACATATTTGTGACACGCTGAGGACAGCTAGTGATTTATTTAACTTACACACTGAAATGAAAAGCCATATCCATGTATGGTAAAAAGATGGCAACTACACTTTAATGGTGAATACATTTGGCTGCCCGATTCGCGAGATTGGTGTCACGCCTCCCCCGAAACGTGACGTGTATGAATTAAGGAGCTGCCGTGGATATAATTTAATAGATATGGAGTTGATGGATATGTCATCGTACTGCTAATATAAATGTGAAAGTGTGTGTTTGTTTCTCACTTAAACAGAATCGGTTGTGAAATAAGTTTGGTAATCAAATATGCTATAGCACGTTTATGCACCGAAGTCAAAGTAAAGAAGTAGCATGAGGTAGAAGTTTACTATTACTAAAGCAACTATAAATATATTATTTTTTTGTGAAATTTTAAATGCAAATTGCGTACTAAACATGAAGTGGGGTTTTTATGTGAACCGGAAGTAGCGAAGTTTTATAAATGAAAGTCCGATGCATCCAAATAGAAAACAATACTTTGTTGTATATTGCAAATATTTGGGTGCGATACTTTTTAGCATCTACATTGAAAATGTCACTATATGTAACAAGAATTTTCTACAGCAATTTACTAGCTGTATTGGACCCATACACACTTTTAATTCTATCCCAAGTATTAAAATCTAAGCTTTCCTAATCGTTTATTAGTATCAACATTGCAAATTTTACTATAAGTATTAGGAATTGTCTGAAACTACTATATATGTATACATTATATACTTTATTTTGCATCATTGCTCATCCACAAAAGTAAAGTAATGGCCTTTCACTATCCTACTGCTGGGCATAGACTTCCTATTTCCGCTGCTCGAGAGAAGGGTTGAGCCCAGACTCAGAGATATTGGTAAGTTACACATATCCCAAGAATTCTCTCGATATATGCAGGTATCCTCACGATATTTTCCTTCATAAATTGCAATTATAAATTAAACACATTAGTTTTAGTAGAAAAACTCATTGGTTCAAACCCGGGTTTGAACTCGTAACCTTCTCTGAAGAGTCACAGAGTCTCACCGCTGGGATATTACAGCTTACTCATCTTCATTTTTTCATTTATGATAGTAACTTAATTTATTTATAAGTATGTACATTACGTTACATTTTATCGTGGAGCCTATCCTCCTTATGATGCTTTGGTTTCAAGGCGAAACGATCGTAGACATTTTGGTGGTGGTTGTGTGTATTACTTATGTGCATTGTTGCTGGTGGAGGCCTCTTGGGATACGTATGGTGATTTGTCCTGCATATGTAAGGTACGTGAATAATGCCTGCTTTATACACTTAGTTTTGCATGTATTCGCTTAACACACGCGGATAATAGCAAAGTAGTTCTGTTGTAGTTTCTTTTATATATACAAGGAAATATATCATGATCAGACTGTTCCACGATAAACCACATCTAGTAGATTAATATCAGTGTCACGTACAGCATATTTCAGGGAGGTATATCCTCATTTTGGAGTCATTACACGAAATAGTATCACCGCGTAAAGTCCCCAGGGTGGGGGATAACTTTGTGGTTGTTTATACACTCCCATATAATATATTTTGGTTAATTAAGTTTTTGTGCGGTTGCGGATTAGTGTCTGCTATTAGGGGTGTGAAATTGGCACGGGTGGGGGAAATGAAAGCTATTTTAGGACGCCATCCGTAATAACATTTGTGATAATGATCGTTTGAATTATATTCCAGGATGCATATTATTTTTTTAAGAAATTACGTATTGCTATTCAGATATTCCAGTTTGAAATTTCAGAAATGGTTATTTTACAGGGTGGTACCGACCATACATACACACCTCATCAACCTACATAAAAAATCGGCTAATACAGCTAAGTGCATATAGTATAATAAATATAATGTTATATAGCCTATGTTGCTCAGTTTAGATGCAGCTTTCCAATGGTGAAAGAATTGTTGAAAACGGTCTAGAAGTTTTTGCGTGAAAACATTACAAACATACAAACATACATATATACATTAAAATCTTTCCTCTTTATAATATTAGTATAGATATAAAAAATCTTAAATGAATAATTATATTATAAATAATAATAAAAAATATATAGGGGACACTTACACACGCGGCTGTTCGACACCCAAAGTACCTTAGTAACTTAATAATTGTGTTATAGGTGACACACAAATGGTAAATATATAGGTACATATATTATTTTAAATGCATACTTAATTACAAATATACACCTAGGCTCGAAGAACCAACAAATTATTTGTAGAATTTCCCTCGGCGCGAATCGAACCCGCGACCCGCGGAGCTGGAGACAGGGTCATTGCCGTCTGCGCCAACGGGCCAGTAATGCGAAAGTCTGTCTTCATGTCCATTTGTCTATTACGCTTTTAAGGCTAAGCTGTTATAGCAATATATGGGGCTAACATAAAGGATAAATAAAATCCCTTTTTTCTGGAATAGATAATAACACATCGTACATAATTGAAGGTATTAATACTCTTAAGTTGGCGCGAACGTAGATAGCTTGTACTAATATAAATGCAAAATTCTCTGATGTTAAAAAAAATGTTTCATTTGTAAAACATTCAAATTTAATGAATTTTCTCATAGACTTTGTAGAAGGAAATTAGCTACTCAAAATATTCTTATATCGACAAAGTTGCGGTTACTATTAGTAGTTAATAAAAACAATCTACTAAGTTATATATGGGCTATTAACTTTTCCTTACATAGAAATAGGTCGTTAACTCTTGCTTTCAGGCTAAAATACAAGTTACTCGAGAATATAATTATCGAAACATCTCACTAGAGGCAATTACAGGGATTCAAGTTGCGAATTGAACATCAAAGGCTCTTAATGAAGCCTTAGAAGGGTCATAAATGGCTCACAAAGTAAAACTTGCAATATTTACTTATACCGACAAAGCTTTAATTGCGTACCTTCTTGTTTCTTATGGTTGTTTTCAGCAATAAGTGTTATGTTATAACTTTAACGACTCACTGATAAAAGTATAGGTATTATAATTCTTGATAAGCTGTAAATATGACTTCGTTCGAGTCAACCTAAGTTAAATTCAAATTCAAAATATTCTTTATTTAAGTTAACTTGTAAACAAGTGCTTTTGAATCGTCAAATCTACTGCTGGTTATGAAAGTTGTCCTACCGAGAAGAACCAGCAAGTAACTCGGCGGTTGCTCTTTTAAAAATATAAATCATAAAACTAGTTACATTTATTTATTACTGTCTTGTACAGGGTAGAAGTGCACCTATATCCACACATCTAAGTAATCCTCAACAGTATAGGTGACTTTCTGTATCACACTCTTTTTAACAGTGTTTTTAAACTGCTGTAATTACGTACTGTAATTAGTACGTAATTACAGCAGTAATTAGTAATTTGCGATTTACGTACTTTTGCTAAGCGCGAAGTAGGAGCAGCAAGGTAATGTCGGTTTCTACATTGTCTATATAACATCACCTATCGCTTTATAATTCTTTATATTTTTATGTACAGAAATTAAATTTCTTTAAATAACTGTGAAGCAAATGTAAGAATACCTATTTCCTTAACCTTTCGTGATACAAATATTTTTTCACTATCCGCGCATTTACCCCATAGCAATATTCCATAAGACTGCTATGAAAGTAAGCAAAATAAACAAGATCCACAATCTTTCGAACAGCGAAGGCCGCTGTACTAATTTTTTTTTGATTTTTGATTATAATTTTTCTCTCATATTAACATATATGATCCGTTGTCAATTGTATTTTATAAAATTGCTCAAGTGGATAAGTGGCGTAACACACAGACATACTTTCAGATTTATTATATTATTGAAGATATTTAATAGTTACTTAATTGATATATACATGTATGGAGCCGGATAGTAATACAGAAATTAGCTGGCTTATAACCATGTAAAGCAGTAGTAAGTTAACAGCATGTTAACTTACTACTCCTGTAATCCCTGAGAATTACTGATGTAATCCCACAGTTGGGCAAAGGCATTTCGCTACTTTGAGAGAAAGATTGGAACTTTAAGCTGCTTCAATATCCATTGATAGTTCATATTCACCATAAAGCGCGTAATTCAAAATAAATTAATCAAATATATTTTACAGAAAATCTAAATTACTTAAATGTCTCTATTGAGATTTGAATGCTAGCAACTATTACGTCTTAAGTTAGAAAGATATTTGAAAAATATTGATTATAATGTTGCAAAAATACATTTTCGAAGAATATTTAGTCTGAAAATTTTTAAATATAATCTAAAATATTACACAAGTCTGCAAAAGATTTTATAATAAAGACGCTCTAGAACAAATAACCACGACTGTATTTCAAAGATGAATATTGAAGTCACTCAAAGGTATTTATTGAAGCGTAAGATTCTGAGAACAAGCAACTACTTCTGACTATAAGAGCTCTGCCAGACAAGCTTTTTACTGCGCGTATGCGACATTGCGGTCGGATTACGGTGCGTTAATCGCCACATTACAATATTCTAATGTACAACCTGATACGCCATGTGGTATCCGGCAAAATAGAATAGACCACCCTCCTTTCTTACCGAGGTGTCGTAAGAGGCGACTAAGGTATGTGCCGTGTGGTATCCGGCTGCATTGAATAGACCACCCTCATTTCTTACCGAGGTGTCGTAAAAGGCGACTAAGGTAAGTTGATGTTAGGCAGGCGGCCGGTCGTAAAATACGCAGCAAAATCATGTGATAACATGTTGTGCCTACCCCACTTAGAGTGGGATAAGGGCAGAAGAATGTATGTATATAGTTGAGTTTTCTTCGTATAATTATCAACTTGCAAAAAATGATAAGTGCTATCACCGGAGTTTGTCTCGAAAATAAAGGAATTACATAATTTATAGAATTAGGCGTTACTTTGCGGAGATCCATAATACAAAAGTAATAATAAAATTATTTTGCTATAATCCGCGATACAAAGGAATTACAACTGACGACTCAATCGACAGATATATGAGGGAAAGGAAATCTCATCGCACGTCATTCCGCATTGCATGAAGGCAGCAGAACATCTTTGGGTCGTTAATGACGTTACACGTACCTGTAAAAGTCCCGTATAAGCATCTCGGTTTGTGGGAGAAGCTCGACTGGATTACGAATCGCTTCATTCTGATGCACCATTATCGCCAGGCTAGGACTAAGTCAGACAAACAGACCATTAAAAGAATAAGAAAGAAGAGTCTTGTAGCCTTATTTTTGTGATCGGGTTATTTGCTCAAATATTCAAAAGAGAATATCTAATTACGTCCGCCGGATGAAATAATGATGCTTTTAAAACCAAGATAGATGTAACAACACTCTGAAGTGAATGCCGGCGTAAAAATTTGGTCAGATTGTTACCACGATCTACATAGCTTTGCACATAAAATATAAAAATAGTATTTCTCCTAAGATCGCTTTATGAGGGGTAATAAATATTTTAAATACATGACACAACAGGGCGGAAGTACAACAAACAAATACACTTCATTGCACAAATAAAAAAATCATAAAAAAGTAAACATTTAGTAAAATTACTTAACTGTATGTTGTCATTTGCGTGAAGTTATCGTTTCGCATTAATTGGAGATCTCTTTTATTGCGATATAATTACAATATTTGCACTTATATTTGCGATTTCTATTAACGCGCGTTATGTTGTTTTATACAGAAACGCTCTAAGATGCATATAAGATTCAAATCTGGAGGCATTCAGAATAATATTAAAAACTTCTTCCCTTAGAGATAAGTTTGATGGCAACCAGATTCAAATTAATACTGTCATTTGTGAAATTTTATTTCATCCTATACAAACTCTGGTTATTCGATTTGATTATTAATAAAACGGCTTTTATTTTACAAGCCATTTGCATAACTGTTTCAACTTCGGCCTGATTCAATTGTTGATGAAATCTTAAGAGCCTTAACTTTTAATAAAATCTAATTAGGGTTTATATGGTTTTCATTGTTTGATGAGTTTTAGATCGTTTTAGATTAGTTTTCTTCAATATATATTTTTTTATTGAAATTTGTGGAATTCTATTAGAGAAAAGTGTATGAGAACTTTTATTTGAACTGAGAATTTTAGGCTATTTTTTTATCAAACTAACTATTAACCCCGCATAAATGTGGGTAGATTGTACTAATGTGACATCGCCTTTTAATTAGTAGTGATTTTATTGATTTATTTTAATTGATTTTGTAAATTTCAACGAAGATTTTATAATTTTAAATTATTACATCAAGTTATCACATCACTCAATTATTGCATATTATTTATTTCCTTTGACAATGACCGATCCCAGCAGAGACCAAGAATTGCCTTTATATATATTATTTCCTTAGTTTTATTACTATTCAATTACTATATTATGTGCTATAATATAGTAATTGAATACCCTACATACGATTTTATTTACTCCTGAAGGTTGGCTGGGAGATAATGCTTAAAGTTTTTTGTGCAATCATTTGTATATATTTATGCCTATATTTATGCCGTTCAATAAAGTTTATGAATAAATATATTAAGCAGTACGATTTTTGTCGTGAAGCCTATCCTCCTGATGATGCTTCGGTTTCGGGGCGAAACGATCGTCGAGATTGTGGTGGTGGGTGTGTGTGCTGCTTTTGTGTTCGTTGTTGCTGGTGAATTGAGCCTTGGGGTGCATGTGGTGGCTGGTCCTGCATGTATAAGGTGCGTAGATTTTGCCTGCTTCATACACATTGGCTTTGCACGCATTCACTTAACCCGTGCGGATTATAGCAAAGTGGTTAGTTCTGTTATATTGCTTGTAATAAATATATTGTTTACCTTTGTAAGTTTAGCAACTTGGCATTGTTTTGTATGAATCTTTGCAATATCTTCAACGTTTTTGAACGCTCGCACATTATGGGCGCTTTACTTAACTGTAGTGCGGGTCGGTCAAGAATAATGTCTTTTTTTAATTTTCTTAGATACCTTACTAATTAAAATTGTATATTCCAAAAACATTTTAGATTTTCGTTACTGCTTATTATTTATTTATTATTTATATTATTATTATTATTTATATTAACGAAGGTTTTACGGTCTAACACGTACATCTGCTTCATCAGCATTTTACGCCATATTTTTTAAATCGTTAAAATTTGGAATCGATAGGACTTTAGCGGCCGCGACTGCTATCTCTTGATAGGTATATGATAATATGATATGACTAGCTGTGCCAGCGGCTTCGCTTACGTGGAGATCAGCGTGTCACAATTTGTTTTCTAGAATTCAAATTTTAAACACAAATTGAGAGTTAACCATAAAAGATAGAGACGTGCTATCGCAGATTTTTTTGTAGTATTTTTATGTATCTACAATTCTCTTGTACATTAGTTTAGCGTATCTCTGCTGGTTTACGCAGCGCACGCGACTAACGCTCCAAACAAGCAAGTTTTTTAAAAACTGCGCGATCTCTTCAACACAATTTACATAATACCGATATGTACTATTTACTACTTTTGGTGAAAACCATACAAAAATCCGTTCAGTAGATTTTGAGAAAATTGATTACATACAAACACACAGCTTTTTGGGAGTTCGTTTTATAATAAGTATAGATGTAGTAATTATACGCATATGTTTAAATTTAGTTAAGTAAGAATTTCCGGTTAAATTTCAAGAATTTCAAATGAATGCAAAGCTTGTTACTTTTGTTTTCTGCACGAAGGCCTCCTTCTTTAGTAGAAGTAAGGATTGTAGCCCACCGCCCTTCTACAAATTTTACATACAAGTTAAACATACCCTGAGACTTCTCTTATGGCTATACTTAAGTTCAAATAAGAAAACAGACACGAGTAGAAATAATATAAACGAGATCTGCCATCGTATAGTCTATTGACTATACGATGGCAGATCTCGTTTATATTGGTCCGGCAAAGTGAACAGTTCGCAATAACTTCGAAGAACTATCACCGTTTAAAAAATCGTTAAATTTTGATCAAGACAACATAAATTACAACACAAACTAATTCGCTACAACACCTCAGGCCTCACCAATCAAGTTTTTTTTCTAATTTATTCTAATTTCAAGTTATCTAATCAAATGACTCAGCCCGATACGAGTGGGTCAGTATAATACACGCATCTTATTATCGGCAAGTCACCGCTAGTTCATTATCACCAGCTAGCACATACTTCGTTACCGCCGAACACGACGGTGGAATTGAATCGCATTCACGTTTAATAGCCAGTAAACAGCGTTCCACTTCTATATTATACATAGGACCTTTCGGAATAATTAATCTGTATAGAGTTGGATATTACCACCATAGAAATGTTCATGTTGCAATGATAAATGACCAAAAGTAATAATAAAATTATTTTTCTATAATCCGCCATACAGTAAATAGAAAATATATATAGTGTTAAATGTATAGTGGACTATCCGTATTTTCATACCCGATATGTGCAGAATTCGTAAAAACACATCCACAAACCTCCACCACTTCCACCACAATACACAAGCACTACACACGTTCACTATCACAAACTCAACAATCGTTTCGCCCCGCAACCGAAGCATCATCAGGAGATAGACTCCACGACAAAATCGTAAATTTTACTGTATCGCGGATTATAGCAAAATAATTTTATTATTACTTTTGTATTATGGATTTCTACAAAGTAACGCCTAATTCTATAAATTAGATAAATGACCAATTTAATACATGTATAGTCGGAAATAAAAAAAAATAATAAATGACAGGGAGTCAAGGGTTTTAAAATTTACAATTGGCAGTGAGTTAAAAAGTCCTTGGGGTTTATCGCAGATAGGTAGAAATTAGTTTTTTTTAATTAAAACATATGTTTCTAATTGATATTTTTAATTCATTACGTGCTGACGTAGGTGATGTAAAACATAATGAAAGAACTTACTTAAGAGCAGAGAGCATACTAAAGAGAATTTCTGAGGATAATTCTTCAGATATGCATAACCTACCAATCAGCATTGGAGCAGCCATGATCTAGTCTTCAACTCTTTATTTCCAAAAACAAAATCCGATTCCACTGAAAAAGCTCGGACATTTCAGTAAATTCGTTTTTATCAAAAGTGAAATTGTAATTTTATGATTACAGACTGTGATTTGTTGTAATATGACATTCGAATAACATATACGATTTTCCTAAACATTTATTCTATATGTCTTGCGTTAACCAATTTTTTGCTGGAAATATAGCACCTCTGACCGGTTTCAACCATTTCTGGTCGTCGAAGTTGACGTTATATGTTGAATAACCAAAATTTGCCGTATCCGAAACCTCTCGTTTGTGTTTTTTTAATAATAAGCTATTGTAATTAAAATACATTTCATTTAGCATGTAAGTCATTTAAAACAGACATAACTTCTATTTATTATATTTATTATACAGGTATACTTAATAAGCTGTGATAGCCTAGCGGTGAGACCGTGCGACTCTCTAGAGACGACATAGGTTCAAACCCCGGGCAGGCACCAATGAGTTTTCTATTAAAACTTATGTGTCTAATTGATAATTGCAATTTATCACACGCTTTTCGGTGAAGGAAAACATCGTGAGGAAACCTGCATATCTCTAGAGAATTCTAGGGATATGTGTAACCTACCAATCCGCATTGGAGCAGCGTGGTAGGTCTTAGCTCCAATCCTTCTCTCCAATAACGGAGAGAGGAGGCCTTAGCCCAGCAGTGGGCATAGTAACAGGCTGTTACTTTACTTTACTTAAATTGTTACGAATGAAATCGAACACACTCTATATCGATCTTTATCATTATACTGGCAAGACGGAATGCAGCCGTAGGTTGTTAACCTGTCCCACCAAGGTTTACATCTGATACCCGATACGGCAGTATCTTTGTCTATCTGCTACTAACTAATGCCCCTGATATTGTAATGAGGGTGCCTGATATTGGTGTAACGTGACGTCATAACTCCTGCATTTATTATTTGAGATACAACGCTATCAGTTTACAGGTCGGTAGCCGAAGGCGATATGGGGTATCTAGTTAAATGTCTCTATCTTACTTCTAGTTTGAATACACATTTTGATGCAATCTAAAAGTCCGTTAATATTAGTATTTATAACCTTCCTTTCTCTACGGAATGTGCTTGCATGATTTTTTTAAAGTGTATAGTTACAGTTTTATAATACGTCATTATTTCATTATTTAATCAATTTTAACTCAAAACTTATTTTTCTATTAGTTTGCGTACAAAGCTTATATCTAATATTTATCTCGAGTGCTTATAAAAATGTATTGATATTTCCTGGAATATGCTTCTAATTAGTTTGGTTTTTTTTTACCAAAGCCTATATAATAATAAATATTTATTTAGAAAATGAGTGTCTTCCTTGTTCTTCTTAAATATTTTTTTGTCACATTCATGGTAAATATACGACACATAAATTTTAGTTGTTTTTATTTTTATTGAAATTTAATTATATTTTATATGTAAAAGCGACGTATATATCAGATGGCAGAAAATCATTTCTCTGTAATATACAATTTGAATTGAAATTCTTCGAATGGATTAATGCGTTTTATCAGGATTTGAAAATGCGCACGTTTACATACCTCGTGTGTCTTTTGACTTGTGATTCCATGAGGTATTTAGTTGTCTAGTTCTTACACATAAATTCTATATCCCACTACACGCTTTCCATCATCCACCTATACTGAAAGATGTTAATAACGACTTATAAGTGTTAGTAAAATTTACAAAATGAAGCGCCCTTAACATGCAGAATGAATTCGCTATTTAGCGATGTCTGTGACGTAGTTCGTTTTTCTAAATCCTTGATACATTTTTAAGTTTGAATATTAATAACGGAAATACTTTTGGATATGATATTCAAATTATAAAAGGTATTTCCAACGAACGATGACGAATTTATTCGTCATCCGAACTTATTAGCCTTAAGCAGTAAACATTAAAGACCTTATTTAAATGAAAACGTTATTTTATTGCGGATATTTTATACTATGGCCCCTATACTAGGAATCGTCATATAAACTTAGTCATTCTGTACACTCTCATATTTCTCTTGTGAAATATATGTGATTAAGATTTAAAATGGGAACATTTTTTCTATCCTATATTTGTTCTAGAAGTCTTCGAATAGTGATAACTTATGGATCCGAAACTGGGTTGTTTACAATATGCCTTATAAGTAAGCTTTGAGTTAGTGATGGATTAAGGACTGTTAACAAATGTGCTTTTGCAAAATTTTGGCCCTCGTCGAGATCGAACCCCGGAACTAACGGTAGTGTCACCGCCACCTGTAATTCTAACTCCTCGATATGACCTCGTATAGTAATTACGTATAACAAATTTATCACCACAATAATATACAAGTTGTAAATTATTAATGATATAAATAAAGGTTATACTTACATTAATTGAATATTCCTGCATTCTGAGTTGGAATTTAAAGTTCTCTAGATAATCTCCCATTCTTAAAATTTGTTGTACTATAATACAAACACGTATATATTTAGCTATAGTTTGTGCTCCCGTAAATAAGGTAACCCTTTCAATCCAACGGAAGCAAATAAAGCGTGAGGCTTTAAGTTTTAATTAAAGGGAGGGTAATTAGATACGCTCCGTGAATAAGTTAATTAATCCATGGGTTAATTCTTCAAAACACACCCATTGTACGGTGCGCAATAAAAATCGTGTTCCTTCGCGAAAGTTTCGATCGAATTAAATGGATAAGAAAGCTAAGCTCACTATTCCATTGAACTTATGAAATTTTGTAGATTTTTTATATTTTAAGAAGATATCAGTCATCATCATGTTTTTTTTGCGTATCAGCGTATGTATGTTTGTATGTTAAGGTGGAATATTGCAAGTTAAATTTGACCCATTTCCCGGAGTCCTATTAAATTGAAATTTTACACACTGGTCCGTGCTGATGCAGTTTCGATTATAACGCATGTTTATGATAAGTATGACATAAAGCTGGCAGTAGCTTTAGGTCATACTTATCATAAACATGCGTTATAATCCATTGGCTCCAAACAAGGGAACTCTTCAACGGTTATCAGTAAGAACATGATAATTTATAGAATTAGGCGTTACTTTGCGGAGATCCATAATACAAAAGTAATAAAAAATATTTGATAAGGCTTTGCGATTTTGTCGTGAAGTTTATCTCCTGATGATGCTTCGGTTGTGAGGCGAAACGATTGTTGAGTTTGTGATACTGAACGTGTGTAGTGCTTGTGTATTATGTTGGCGGTGGTGTGGGTGGTGGAGGTTTGTGCATATGTTTTTACGAATTCTGCATGTACCTATCAGGTATGAAAACATTTTATATATTTTTTTCTATTTAATCTATCGCGGATTATAGGAAAATAATTTTATTATTACTTTAGTTTAGGAACATGAAATTTCTTTAAAATTATGTTTAACTTGACTTCTTTTATAGTTATTTGAAAATTAGTTTAAATTATATTTGAATTTTTGTTGTTTCCCATATATTGCTTCATATTGGGGTAATGTCCATACAAATCTTACGCTCGGTCCATAAACGCTACGCACTAAGAGCAGCTTATTGAATTTCATCGCTGTTTGTTATTTTTGCGTGCTTAAGCGAAATATTAGCAGGTTTATTAATGCGATTGCCTTTCTCAGGAGCTCGGCAATTAAGGCTGACGTACTTAGTCGGCCGCTTTTAATAATTCAAACCGACAAACCCGTATTGAAGTTTATCCGTGAGTAAACGAGAAATATTCGTGCCAAATTGGGTTAAGATATTACGCTTATGAAAGCCTTCATGATCTATGGTACAGCCGTTCTTATGATATCAATTATTGGATTAATAAGCCAGTGACACTTAGTTCAATTTTCTGTTTGTAAATCCAAAAAAAATGTTTTTTTTTAAATCAAAATCACTAAATACTTGTTAAATGAAAATCAAATTAAAAGAGTTTAAAATTTTTTTTTCGAACTGACCGTATGCTGTTAGCCCTAACGGCTTTTACAGCGTCACCGGGCGGAACGGGCGAGCGCAGAAGCATCGTCGAGGTTGCGAAATGCAGAGAGTAGAGCGCAGAAGCTCTACTAGCGTCGGGGAACGTCGTCCTAAGGGTGCCTCCTGTGAGGTCGGACCACGGCTTAGGGCGACGCGTAGCTGAGGGCTGATGGTATGACCTTGATATCCGTTTATATTTGAGCCCACGGGACCATATTTCCTAAATATTTGTGGAACGTGTGTAGCAAAGTTTGAAAATTAACTTTTTATAGTGGGCTGAGTAAAAAAAACCTTTATTTTAGACGCTTTTTATATCACAATTCTAAATTAGTACATTATGTTTAGATAATAACATATTAGTATATTTATCAGGTCTCTCATACATAACATTATCCTATGTTACTCGGTGGGCGTATCAGATCTAATTAATTCGACATTGATTGATACTAATGTGGTTTGGTAACATCGTGGCTCGACGAGTAATTGATTGTCACAACAAGTAGAATTCAGGTTAAAAGTACAAAGCAACCGGCATCGAGTTATATTTGTCAAGTAGATTAGCTGTTCTAGGAATCTAGTTCGATTATGATACATTAATGTTGATAAGTTCAATTGTGAATGGAAGAGAAAATAGACGTTACCTAGTTATATGAATAAAAATCATAATCAAATTAATTCATCATTCTCCTGCCCCTATCCCACTCTAAGTGTGGTCGGCACAACATTTTAAGCGTGTTGTAACATGATTTGGCTAGGTATTTTATGACCAGCTGCCTCACGTCAACTTACCTTAGTCGCCTTTTACAAAACCTCGGTGCAAAATGAGGGTGGTCTTTTCTACTTAGCCGGAAACCACACGGCAGTATAACCAAATTCATTATAGAAAGAAAACAACTTTTCATCGTTGAGGACTTAAGGATCCTTATGCATTGAAGAACATTCCAGCATAATACTTGCTTTTTAAGCCGTAAGTTCATCTCACCACAAAAAAAACAGTTTTGGTTGAGTTATTAGTTACTGGTATATTACATAAAAAAGTAAGTAAAGTAGCGGCCTGTTATAACCCCACTGCTGGGAATAGGCCTCCTCTCTCTGTTTCTGGAGAGAAGGGTTGGAGCTAAGACCTACCACGCTGCTCCAATGCGGATTGATAGGTTACACATATCTCCAGAATTCTCTAGAGATATGTAGGTTTCCTCACGATGTTTTCCTTCACAAGAAAGCGTGCGATAAATTGCAATTACCAATTAGACAAATAAGTTTTAATAGAAAAACTCATTTAATGATTTATAGAAGCAGGCGTTACTTTGCGGAATTCCATATTACAGGCACTATAACAAAACTACTTCGCTATAATCCGCACGGGTTAAGCGAATGCATGCAAAGCGTAATCGTTTGCATTACGATTTTGTCGTGAAGCCTATCTTCCTGATGATGCTTCGGTTTCGGAGCGAAACGATCGTCGAGATTGTTGTGGTGGTGGGTGTGTGTGCTGCTTGTGTGCTTTGTTGCTGGTGGAGGAGCCTTGGGGTGCGTGTGGTGGCTTGTCCTGCATGTATAAGGTTCGTAGATTTTGCCTGCTTCATACACATTAGCTTTGCATGCATTCGCTTAACCCGTGCGGATTATAGCGAAGTAGTTTTGTTATAGTGCCAGAAAAACTCATTGGTGCCTGCCCGGGTTTGAACTCGTGTTCCCCTCGAAAGGGTCGCACGGTCTCACCGCTGGGCTATCACAGCTTGTATATTATATAAAATTTCCAAATTTTGCATTTACATTTGCTGGACGTGGGAAATATTGTCATAGGGCAGGTATTATTATTGTTGTGTTCTTTATTTTTCTTAATCCCAACTTCTTACATTTTTAAATATTTTTAGTGATAAAAAAAATAAATAATTAAAAAAAAATTAACAAAAAATCGTCGTCCGCCGAAAGCGGGGCAATATCCCAAGCTGACTACGGCTCCAGAATGGGGAAATTCCTCACAATACGTGCCGTTTGGAAGCCTCTGAAGATGTTGGTCGAGAATTTTCGCAATTAGACCGTTTACTGAAACAACAATAGGTACAATTATTGTTGAATCAACATTCCACATAACGGCTGTCTCATAAGAAAGGTCTAAATATTTTGTTAATTATTGATTGTTATTATTTTATAACCCTCGACTGTATACAGTATATGCGTCATATTAGCAGTTTATTTTAATTCCAACTTATAACGCATTATTACGCGGAATATTATGAACATGTCCGCAATTTAACGATAAGTCCGTTGTAAGTGACACGTCGATTTAGTTGCGCAAACTGGGGCCTGGCCTAAGGCTGCCTCATTAGCCGGCCAATTACCTACCACGAAATGTACGATGATTACAGAGTCCCCGGGCCCGAGGCTGACCGCTCAGCAGATGCCACCCGTTCTTTGTTATATGAGAATTTTTCTTGTGAAATCCGGAATGCTAGTTCGAATTTCGTTACGGGACAAATAATCGTGGTAGGATTTTACCTATCACAAATAATATTACATTCATTACATACATAGCACATTCGGAAACACTTTTTTCATTAAAATTTTGATGTTGCGCTGCTACAGAATTGCTTTCTCTCTCACTCTCCCCGTTGCTATCTGGCAGACACATATAGAAAGAGAGAGAGAGAGAGAGAGAGAGAGAAAGAGTGAGCACAAATAATAATAACTAAATTAATTATTAATATTATTTATATTTATATTTATATATTATTATTCGTTATGGTAAGAGTAAAGTAACGGCCTGTTACTATCCTACTGCTAGGCGATGGCCTCCTCTCTCCATTTCTGCATAAAAGGGTTGGAACTAAGGCCCACCACGCTTTTCAAATACCGATTGATAGCTTATACATATCCCCAGAATTCTATAGACTTCTTTAGACAGAATTATTAGTGCAGGACACGCACCCCAAGGCGCCTTCGCCAGCAACAACGCAATCGCAATGCATTGCGATCTTGTAGTGGAGTCTATCCTGCTGATGATACTTCGGTTTCGGAGCGAAACGATCATCGGGATTTTGGTGGTAGTTGTGTGTGCTGCTTGTGTGGTGTGTTGCTGGTGCAATATATGGGACACTTACACACGCATACTTACACACACGGCTGTCCGTCTCCAAAGTAAGTAACTTAATACTTGTGTCATGGGTGACAGACAACTGGTAAATATAGACTACATCTATAATTTTAAATACAAATATAACAGGCTCGAAGAACCGATAATTGTTTATAGAAAATGTTTGTTCTCGGCGCGAATCGCAATACGCATACAAATATCTTCCAAAGTATTACTTCATCATATCGTTGCAACATCTCTTAGCTTAGAACGGCGTCTAGCTACAAAAAATACAATTACATCACATCACAATAGATAGCCCCTTACTGCCAGTAGCATAGTCTTTATTGAAATCCGCTTTTGTGTCCATACGCGTTATAATTACATACAAATGGCAACCGCACAAAGCAACTGGTGATTTCGTCCTCATCAACCAGAATGGCTGGTTGCAAAACGAAATTACACTCCGTAATAAGAGACAATCTGTTGGTATCATCCAATAAAAACCGGTGGTATGGTATTACCTTTTTTACGAAAGAAGCGTTTAATATAAATGAAAATTTTAATCAAGTTTTGCATATTTATCAATTCATAAATAAAAATTTTAAGAGCTATGATAGCCCAGCGGTGAGACCGTGCGACTTTTTCGAGGGGAATACGAGTTCAAACCCGGGCAGGCACCAGTGAGTTTCTATTAAAACTCATGTGTGTGATTGATAATTGCAATTTATCACACGCTTTTCGGTGAAGGCAAACATCGTGAGGAAACCTGCATATCACTAGAGAATTCTGGAGATATGTGTAACCTACCAATCCACATTGGAGCAGCGTAGTAGGTCTTAGCTCCAACCCTTCTCTCCAGAAACGGAGAGAGGAGGCCTAGTGGGATTGTAACAGGCCGCTACTAAATAAACATTTCAAGCATTATTGTATTATAAATTATGCAAATGAAATATGCATAACAAAAGGGCCTGTTACCCTTTCGCTGCTTGATAAAGGCCTCATCTCATAGTAGAAAGCATTGGTATTTAGAATCATCACACGGTAATAATGTGCCTTTGCGGGGTACATATGTGCCAAAGAATTCTCTAAGAGATATGAAATTTTGATCAGGACCATCTTTATTCGTAAGATGCATAGGAAATAAGAATTCATTATAATTAAGTCTGCCTATCTGTTATGCTGTCATGGTTAATATGCTGGACTAATTGATGAAATTTAGCAGAGTTAAAGCTTATACACTGTGGTAACAAATAGCATAAAAAAACCGTTCTACTTTCGAGAAAAGGTAGATAATCGCATTTTACATTATGAAGATACTTAATCGCTTTAGCTGTCGCGAATGAAGTCATGAGTGCCACTAACATTATATGTAATAATTTCGGAACACTACATTATTTGTATGCTTACTAATTTTTGTACGCATTTCGTTACCAAAAATTTTAGCTTCGCAAGTTCAAACAAGTATCATTAAACTTTTGTTTCGTTCGTACTTGGCATAATTTTATAGTAAAAATTTAAACGGCAAAGAGTAGTCTATAAAATTACTGCATTATTAGTATCACCACAAATAGCGACAAGTTGAAACATGTAACGCCCACATAGGTCTGTTCGAGATCGAATAACCAAATAAGGGATACTGCAATAGACAGGTACACGAATAGTTTATTGAAAGTTGGAATTTAAAATAATCTGTAAATTTGAAACAATTTTTTTTTCAATTTTAAAAAAGAAAGTCCTGTTTATATCTTATCTATGTATAGAAGTATAAAAAGATTTAACTCACCACGCTGCTCCAACCTCCCTGTGACGATTGCAAGGATTTCTAAATTTTCCCTGTAATAAGCAAATTTAATAATGAGATGAAATTAATAAACAAATAAATAATCCTCTTATAATTTTCTTCAACTGCATCGTGCATAGCATTTTTCACTTTTGAAACGTTTTTGTTAAGGATTGTCGATATATCCGTTAGTACTGGGCCAAAACGCCTTTTGCTAATAAAATTACTTGATTATTTAAAAATTACAAGCTGTGACCGTACGAGGGAACACGGTAGCAAAATCCGGGCAGGCACCAATGAATTTTTCTGCTAATACCAATGTGTCTTATTGATAATTACATAGAAAACCTTCATATCCCTAGATAATTCTACGAACATGTGTAACACAGCATTGGAGCAGCGTGGTAGGTCTTAACTCCAATCCTTCTCTTCAAAAACGAAGTGAAGAGGTCTATGTCCAACAGTGGGAAACTAACAAATATAAAGTGGGCCGTTACTTTAATTTAGGATATACTTTGGAAATGTTTCCAGTAATAACTGATACTAACATTAAAATAAGTCAAGAGCATATGCTCGTTTTACCACAGCCAACTTTGTATAGGAAAATAAAATTATTTAATTTAAATATGAGTCATATTGTAGTTATAATCTGAGTTTGTTCAAGCGTGAAGACAGGTCGGTAGATAATTTAGTCATCGTGCAGTTATATAAAATTTTTAGAGATCTATTAAAGTTATGACTAACGCAGCGTTATTTATAATGAAAAAAAACTTTTTACTTTTATCTATTGTTTTTTTAACAAGTAAACTGTAAAATCTAAATTATTTTCTTAAACTTAAATTTATGAGAGAGTCATGAATAATTAAATGCCGAATTTCAATAAATATAAATGTTAAATCAAAAATGCATTTTTCTACATCATTATACATTAAAATTTGAAATTTGATTGTACTATAAATTTTACAAACATTGCAAATAGATTCATTCGTAACGACAAAAAATTAAAAAACCACTGTCGCAACAATAAGGATTTTGCTTTCACCTTGACTAGTTATTACCAAATGAGCAAAGTAGAGCTGCTAATACAATTTGCTGTTCCAATACGATGCGCTGTAAGAACCGAAAAAGGTTCAATTTTTACCATGTTTGCGTTCTTCTATAGCAAATAATAGTGAAGCTTAAAGCTGCGGCCAATTAAAAAGATGATAAAGTGTAAGGGGGAAGCTCATAGCTGTTTCTTCAGATATCAACCTCACCTGATCGCAGTACGAAATGCAAATGAACCGATGAAACCAACTGATGAGAGTAGAACTGCAGAGAGTAGCATCTAGGTACTCTAGGTAACTCTTGTATCGAGATCAGCTCTCTATCTGTAACGAGAGATCACCAGCGCTATTGAAGATGTGAAAAAATTCGCACTCTTAATCTATACTTATTATAAAATAAAGTCCCCAAAAGCTGTGTGTTTGTATGTGATCGATTTTCTTAAAATCCAGTGTACGTATTTTCATACTGTTTTTACTCAAAGGTAGGACAATTCTTCCGGAAGGCTTAAGTTAGCAGTGCATTACGGTTTTATGTAAATTGTTAAAGAGGTCGGCCAGTTGTAAAACACGCCTGCTGGGAGCCTCAGTCGCAAGCGCCACGTTAACCAACAATGATAAACTAAATTGACGTATCAGATAGTTGTAGATCTACAAAGTACAACAAAAAAGTCCGCGACAGCATGTCGCTAATTCTTATGGTTAACTCACAATAACTAATTTTACATTAAATTATTAATTATATACACTAAATTCCATGCGGGCGAAGTCACAGCCAAACAAGCATAGCTAGTTCATACTATTTATTATCTATTTAATTCAAAGGCGGCACAAAGTTCGCCGGGTTAGTGACCTCAAGTATAAAATTTAGTTTGAAATACTAAATGTATTTATTAAATAACAGTGTTGTTTTGAATGATATTGAAGAACTAAACTCAGTCAAAAGGTTCTTAAAAAATAATTATTTTTAATAAGATAAACTTAAGACCTAAATTTATTTAGATCACTCACCAAATCAATTTACAGAAAATTTATATGAAATATTTTATATTAATAATTTAAATTTCCTTAACACTTAACAGTGGAATATTTCCTCCATTTCAGTGCAAGTTGTTCCCAGAAGTCAAAAGTTCTTATTTAGAATAAGGTGTCACTTACAGTTGATCCCACGTAACATTCTTTATGACACGCCGTGGTGATGCCGTGTTTAAGACATTTGTTAGGACGTAATGGCTACCAAACGGATCCAGTCAGTCAAGAATTTGATGCAAGTTATAAGCTTTAAGCTTTTATAGAGCTGTGATAGCCCAGCGGCGAGACCGTGCGACTCTTTCGAGGGGAACACGAGTTCAAACCCGGGCAGGCACCAATGAGTTTTTCTATTAAAACTCATGTGTCTAATTGGTAATTGCAATTTATCACACGCTTTTCGGTGAAGGAAAACATCGTGGGGAAACCTGCATATCTCTAGAGAATTCTGGAGGTATGTGTAACCTACCAATCCGCATTGGAGCAACGTAGTAGGTAGCTCCAACCCTTCTCTCCAGAAACGGAGAGAGGAGGCCTATTCCCAGTAGTGGGATATTAACAGGCCGCTACTTTACTATAAGCTTTAATACGAATTAGCAATTATAAACCTAAAAATAAACACTAGAGAATAATGAACATAGAAAAAAAGGAGAAAACAACAACATTAAGGCTCTATTATAACTATGAAATTGATACTGTCTTATACCTAATACTGCGAGAAATTTCCCGTTTTTTCTTGTTCATTCTGTTCTTTAATTTTAAGTTAACTAGGAGATTTTTTAAAAATATTTTATTAATTACAAAAATAATACTTATCAGATTTGACAAATCAGTAATCGACATATGTTTATTGTAACTTTTTTATTTGATATGGACGCTTTAATTTTCTAACTTACACCTTAGTCTGAGCGGCAATAAAGTAGTAGATTGCCTGCAGCTATTGTTGATCTCTACTACAAAACAGGTTCAGACGGGCGGAATGAAGCAGATAAGCGTCAAGTGAACGTCCTAGATTATTCATACTTTAAGAAATTCTTTATGTTTATTACGAGTACTATACAAACTGTTATGTTCACGTAAAATGAGGTTCTTAGTCTCTTAGCCTTGTAAAGGAACAATATTGAAGAAAATCTACGAAGTTCTTGAACATAGTTGTGGTAGCAAGTAATTTATTATTTAATTTAATGATAACTTAAATAGTTTATAGAAAAATAGATAACTGACAATATATTTCCAAATTGCGTAGTTAAAAAAAAAAGTAAAGTAGCGGCCTGCTACAATCCCACAGCTGGGAATAGGCGTGCTCTCTCCGTTTCTGGAGAGAAGGGTTGGAGCTAAGACCTACCACGCTGCTCCAATGCGGATTGGTAGATTACACATATCTCCAGAATTCTCTAGAGATATGCAGGTTTCCTCACGAAGTTTTCCTTCACCGAAAATCGTGTGATAAATTACAATTATCATTAGACACATGAATTTTATTAGAAAAACTCATTGGTGCCTGCCCGGGTTTGAACTCGTGTTAAATAAATAAATAAATAAATAAATATATAGGACATTTACACACACGGTCATCCGTCCCCAAAGTAAGTAACTTAATACTTGTGTTATGGGTGACGGACAACTGGTAGATATAATACATATATAAGTCTAAATACATACTTAAATACAAATACACACCCAGGCTCGAAGAACCAACAATTTGTTTATAGAAAATGTTGGCACTCGGCGGGAATCGAACCCGCGACCCGAGGAGCTGAAGGCAGGGTCACTACCCACAGCGCCAACGGGCCAGTGTTCCCCTCGAAAGAGTTGCACGGTCTCACCGCTGGGCTATCACAGTTCATCATCAATTGCGTAGTTAATGGGACATTATTAAGTATAGATTATGATCTATACTTATTATAAAATAAACTCCCCAAAGCTGTCTGTCTGTATGTAATCGATTTTCTCAAAATCTACTGAGCGGATTTAAGTACTGTTTTTACTAAAAGGTTAGTGCAATTCCTCCGAAAGGTTCAGATTGATAGCACATAACAGTTCCATGTAAATTGAGTTGAAGAGGTCGTTTTACAACAATTTTTAGTGGGGTTGTAACAAACCGGTGTAATTGTAGTTTAGAGGGGGGAATAGGTATAAAAAGCGGTGTAGGGTATCAGAGAGACAATCTCAAGCCGAGACTCGAGCGACTATAAATCTATAACATGCTGAACACTGAATTTCACGCGGGCGAAGCCGCACGTATTTCTAGTTTATCATAAAAGACACACTCACTCTGCCTCACTCATATTTTATGTGATTTGCAGCCCGAAAACATTTTTCCCTTTAGATACCAATATAAATTGTAAATATTGAAGTTTTTATACTTCATTAAAAGTTTTTATTCATATTTTTTGAGATAGTAAAGCTTCCGCGAATAAGTGAAATATATTATATGTATTATTAGATAAATTATTTGATACCCTATGCGATGTTAATCAAGCTAATGGAATTTGACGAAACAAAAAAATGAAATGAAATATAAATAATAAAGATTATTACATAAATAAAAATACTACCGATGACGACCCTCAATACCTCGCAATACATCGTTTTTTGTTTAAGGCCTTGTTACAAACATTCGTTACCCAATAAATTCCAAATAAAACGATTTTAACAAATCTTTAATATTAGAGCATTTTAATCAAAGACTGCACTATAAGCTTAACATCAAATAATAACTTTTTTTCTATTGAATACAATGGTTTTCTTTGATTTGTGGTTCTAACACGTCACGACCTTGCCGTTATCAGTATATGCTATTGTAGGGCGGCGAGCGGTAAGAACAAATAGAATGAATGAAGCATGCGTAGGTGCCGCACTTAGCGGTAACGTAAGCGATTTTTGATAAACGGATCTGCATAACTGCGTAGAAGAATTAATAATTAGTCTGAGACTGGCAGCTTTCATAATAAGAGGAGTACTTACATTGCATTGCTATAGGATTTCTCAAAATCTGAGACGTCGTTATGACACGTAATAATTCTGCTATAATTATTTATTAAGGCCCTTGGTGTATGACGCGGCAGAAACACCTAACAAAAGGAGATATGATAGAAGTCTTGATGAATATTTAAGACTATTTTACGATGCAAAATGAATATATGAGATATATGTAAGCTGCTAATCCGCATTAAAATAGATTTGTGAGTATAACATCCAAATATTTTCTCTAAAGGCCCTCCCTTTGCCTGACAGGCTGTTACATTTTATTACCATAATACTTATAGGGATATTGAAAGCACCTATAGAATACTTTAATTTTTAACATTTTAGTAATTTTGTACGGTACAAATATAAAAGTACCATTTTTCAAATTTATACACAACTATATTGCCTTCCTGGACATGTTATTTCATTTACCAAATAAATTGTTGGTTTGTTTTTTTTTAAACAAGAAAAAGCCACTCCGGATAATATAATAAGCATAATATAACCAGTTAAGTAAGACTATCGTGGTATTTAGTTATTGGTATTATTATTGTTTGTAATAAAACGCCTCGCCGCTTTCCGCTAAGTCAAAGTCGTGGTCCAACCCTAAGTTACTTTTTATCAATTTGAATAACTTTAACTATTATTCTTAATTAATAATAGCATGCAATTACGAATGTTATCACCAGATAACTAAATAATCATGCCCATTCCCATTACGACGTTAAAAAGTAGTCGATAATTAATCCGGTGATACGTGAACATTTTGAGATTTATTATAATGCCGCCTTCTAAGAATTAACTATGAGAGTTATAATTTTTTTTTAAATATTAAATTACAATTTCATTCATATTTGATGTTTTATTACGGACACTGATAGAACGGAGAGACATAATTTCTATATTTGGTGTCTTTGAATCGCCATGTTAGAATTTTAATGGGCAACGAACCTACGGTTTTAATGTAAAATTGAATATTGTCTCTACAATATATCTATCGATCCAGGTTTGTCAATACGAGAATTCTATACATATTTTGAAAAATGCGTTTATGCGGTACTTCATGATCCTACCTTCTCCCACTTCATTCTCATCCGATAAGCTCCTCCTGTTAGAAGAATTTGCGCGCCAAATAATTTTTGGCCGCTTTAGTTGCATTGTCTACCTATTTAAAATCATCTATGTCTCTGATGTGTCTGTCTATCTATCTATCTATACTTCTTGTTCTTGTGTATAGTTCTCTGAACTATGTGCCGAACCGATAGCACACATGGCATTACTATATAATTATAGAAATATATATGTTGTTATATACTTTACTATACGTCCGCCGAACTGAAGGTAGGATCACAGCCACTTGCGCCAACGGACCAGTCATTATTATTATTTAAATTGTGACACAAGCTTTACTAATCTTCATCATCCTGCCTGTATCCCACTCTAAGTGGGGTCAGCACAACATGTCACAAACATATGGTACATGTTCTCTCATGATGTGGCTATCTATTTTACGACCGGCCGCCTGCCAGACGTCAACTTACCTTAGTCGACTTTTACAACCCCTCTGTAAGAAAGAACCTCCTATTCTACTCAACCGGATACTACACGGTGGGTCAACTTACCTTAGTCGCCTTTTACGACACATAGGTAAGAAATGATTGTTGTCTATTCTACTCAGCCGGATATATCACGGAGGGTCGACTTATCTTGGTCGCCTTTTCGACACCTCGGTAAGAAATGAGGGTGGTCTATTTTACTCAGCCGGATACCACACGGCATGTGACACCAACTTTATATATACGATAATATTTCGTATGACCCTGCTACATTTACTGTCACATTAATGCATTGACCTACTGACACTTAGAACAAAAGCACCGCCCCTAAACATTTATGGTAATAGAAATGTAGCAATAAAATGTCAACTATATGTAACCCTATCCGGAATACGTCTTGCATGAATGCATGAGATCGTTTCTGATTGATGTCGAAACGATGCTCTATTAAATTTGTCTCACTTTACAATAATTTTGCGCAACTGATTCGATCAAGGGTTCACGAGCTACTCGCTACTAGAAACGGAATATAAATCTCGACGTATAATTCTTTTCTGTAATAAATAAATATATGGGACTTACACACACGGTCGTCCATCCCCAAAGTAAGTAACTTATTACTTGTATTATGGGTGACGGTCGAGTGATAAATATACTACATATATAATTTAAAATACTCAATTACTTAAATTCATTTGTATCAGCTAAAACAAATCTTTTATAACAAACCTATAAAAGAAACTGAACTTCCTAGAATAATTCAATTTCTAATTTCAAAGTCTTAAAGACCATTCCTTACACACACACACACACATATATATATATATATATATATATATATATATATATATATATATATATATATATATATATATATATATATATATATATATTATATATATATACATATATATAATATACCTAGTTGTAATATTTGAGGCCTTAGTATGATTCCATTATTCTAATTCTTTTTTATTGTAAATTGTAATAATTATAATTAGCTATAATTCTTACACAGTAACTAAGAATGATGTGATCTCCTATAATAAATAACTCCTATAATAATAACTAAACCAAATTACTTTCTCGTATAATAATACCGCTATAAACTATCCAACAATTATCTAAATCGAAACTATCCTTTATGCAAACAGGCTTTTATTATATACCCAGGCTCGAAGAACCAACAAATTGTTTATAGAAAATGTTGGCCCTCGGCGGGAATCGAAACCGCGACCCGTGAAACTGAAGGCAGGGTCACCCACTGCGCCAACGGGCCAGTCAATAGCTTTATCTATTCATATTATAAAACAAAGTTGTCAAAGCTCTCTCAAAATGTACTGAACGAATTTTTTTTAGTTTTTTTTGTTGCGGTTTTTACTTAAAAATTTACTAAAATAAAAATTGTATTACTTTAAACGAAATGGCAATAATAGTATATTCATTGCAGAAATATTTTTATATTTCGCTGATGCAAATGTTTTCACTTGTGACTTTAGCCGCACCTCCCCTGATATTACTCATTCATTAATTATAGCTTTAATTAATCACGTAAAATAATATCCCAATGAGAACATATTATGAGCTTTTTATTTGAACATTGCTTCGTATTTCAGTGTATATTTTGATGCATTAATTCCATTCCCTGAGCAATTATTCATTAAACCATATCATTTGGTTACATTTAATTTTCATAACAGGATATAACGCCATTAAATATTTATATTATTGAATATTGTGATAAATTTGAAATAACCATTTAATCACTTTAAAATTTAAAATTATATAGCTATTAAGTTGAGGGTGGTATTGGGTGTATTACGTAGGTAGTGAGAGAAATCAGTTTGACTCATTGAGAAAACATTGACCGTTTCTGTTTGAGTAACCCAATTTGATCTTTAATTGCTGTTAAACAAGGACAACCAGATTAAACCATGCATATAGAAGTAGTTATTACTTTACGGAGTTCCATACTAAAAATGTAAACATAATTAATTCTAACCCGCGTTTTTTAACAAAATCTTTATATTGCTTAATGTACCCAGCACAATTCGTTCTCATACCTCATAAATGCAGAATTAGTAACCGTACGTAGCATAGGCCACCACCGAAACAGCACACCATCACCACCACCACAACAGAATGGCACTGCACACATCCGCTACGACAATCCCAACGAACGAATCGCTCCGTTAATAAAGCATCATCAGGAGGTTGCTTCAAGTGTGATGGTATATCAGTAAGTAGTTATCTTTTTCTTTTTGTTTCTATTTACTTCTTAATTAATATATTAATTTTTTTTTTTAAACCTCAGATTTTCATGGAATCTCGTGGAATGTTAATTAATACAAATAGTTTGAAATCCCATTCAAATACAAATCAGTTTACAGCGTTGTCAGTTTGACAAGTACTTTAACATATGGATTTATGCCCTGAGGAATTGGCAATAATATACAGAACTTGATCGAAGATAGTTCAAGAGCTTCATAGAACTTGTATCAGACGTTTCATGTCTCGACATGTTTAATTGATAACTTCGATTATTTATTGCTAATGATGAACTTTAATGGTGCCTCATAATGTCTCTATCATTTATATGATTTCTCGGGATTCAGTCGACTGTGACGTTATTGTGAAATCGTTAACATTTTTAGCTAGAATTCTAATAGTTTCCAGGTGATTAATTTGAAATTTATTGGAATAAAAGATTCGTTGTTTCTTTCAATTTGAATTCAGCTTTCATCTATTTACTGACAAAGCTAGAACATTGATATGTATCGTATTTGAGTATGATGCTTCTTAGAAAACTTATCATACCCAACAGTTTTATCACTGAAATCTACAACTTTGACACATACTAATAGAAAGAATAATAAACGACGTAATAGAGAACCATAAAAAATATTAATGACTGACTTTTTGTTTGCTTCCGAGAATCTATGTAATGCTAAGTGTATCAAGCAGACAACGTTCACATACCTTTTATACGCAGGATCAATCACCATACGCATCACAAAACGCCACCACCACACAAACATTACATACACTCACTACGACAATCTCCACGATGGCCCCGCCCTATAAACGAAGCATCATCAAGAAGGTAGGTTCCACGGTATTGCGACTTTGTGGTGGTTCCGTATGTATAAGGTTACATATACATTATTTTAATAAAAGCGGACTATAGCAAAATAATTCTATCATAACTTCTATACTATGGAATTCCGCAAAGTAACGCCTGCTTCTATAAATTATCTAATAAATATCCCTATCTATACTAATATATATAGCTGAAAAGTTTGTTTGTTTTTTTTTTTTTTTATCCACTCCCTCTAACATAATCAGAGCACTTGTTTTCTATTTGTATGTATTACAATAATTTTTTAAGTTTTTGTACCCTGAATGGGTAGCCTAGATTTAATTAATTTTAACAGTTTTATTATTTCTAAGTTTACTTACTATTTTATTCTATTCTTTTATTTCTAGTCTTTTTACAAACATTCTTACAACTTAGTTATCTATCAGAATTTAACATTAATTGGCTGATAACATTTTACCAACATGCCTATTTTTATTTTATCCTTAATTTTAGTTTCTTATAATTAATTAGTTTCTAAGCTTACTAGTTTTTAATATAATCTCTGAAGGGCATATTAATTATACCTAGGATTATTCTTTTATAACACAAGACATTGTCTTATTTTTCTTCTTATTTATCTGCCTTTTTGCTTGCTAATTAGGAACTAATCTTTTCCCGGTGACATTGTCCGCTTGTATTTGCCTGAGTAATATTTACAATATTCTATCTGACAAGTATATGCCGGAATATCGCCATTTACTGAGTTTCTTTGTTTTTTGTTGCAGTTCTGGCTGTTGTTGCCCAGGGCGCCTTTAGCAATACGCCACTGTCGCCATGGCCAGCTTATCCCATTTTTGCCTTATAATGCATTTGTCGCTGAATGCATTATGCGTGATTTCTGTTAGTTTCGCCTTTTTACAATTACAGCACTGCGGCTCGGCACCTACGCGAAGCTGCTCGCAAACTGTTCGCTTGTGTGGACCTCCACAGTGACTACATGCCTCCTCTTTCACCGTGCAGTACCTTCTAATGTGGCCGTAGCCTAAGCACTGGGAGCACTGCACGAGCGGTGATTGATCTTCTACCCGCACTCTTTGGAGGTCCATGTAGACCACTCCTGTGCCAACAAATCTGTTGTACAGGGGGGGAGACACCATCATAACGACGTGGTTTGTATGGGGATTCCTTGCTTTTCTTCGGAATTTTATTATCAATCTGTTGTCCTCTTCTGGTATACCGCGGAAGATTTCCTCGTTCTGGTTTCTCACAGCGCTGATGATGTCCTCATCCTTGTTATAGGAGAAGACATCCCTCAACACTATGAGAGCATCTTTGTTTTCTATGTTTTTTATAACGAGGTCTTCGCCAGCTGCTTTTATTTTTCTGGCTAATTTGCCTCTTTCTTCTTTGGTACCACATCCGAGGATAATTTTTCTGTCCTATGCCTTGCGGATTCTTTCAATCCGTATGTTGCTCTCTTTTGCCTTAACTACTTCCTGTATTTCGGTGAGGATGTCCTCCCCGTGTTCATTTCATTTTTTGATGTTACAGCAATAGAATGGAGCGTTGGTATTTTCTTGCTTATTGCATTTTTGGACGTTATGCTTGCATATGATTCCACCTGGTTATTTGCCGTGTTCTGTGCAGCGCTGCATGTAATGATGTTCGACTGTTCATTTCGGATTTTGTTAATTTCTTCTTTAATCTCGGCTACTTGTTTCATACTTTGCTATACTAAATTTGTTTGCTCTACCATTTGTTCTCTTAACTCTGTGAGTTCAGGGTTCTGGTCTTTTTGACTCATGGAGCCTTGCAAGTTCTTTATATTCGTAGCCATGTCTCGCATCTCCTCCGGGGTTATCGCCACTAGCTTTAGATTTTCGTTTTCATACTCCGCTTCATATCGTCTATCCCGTTCCATTTTTAGGTCAGATTCGGCCGCGTCATATATTCTTTTCAACTCTTTAAGATGTGTTTCTATTTCGATTTTTTTTTTTTTTAAGTTCCTTGAATTGTTTAGTTGTATCAAGGTTTCCTTCTTTGTTTCTCAAAATGCTGATTCTCTAAGGACATCACCTTCAAGGTCTTCAGGAATTGGTCTGCGCTTTCTCTCTGTAAATGGAGTTTCTGGTGTCATGTTGGGGGAACTATTCACCCTTCCTATTCCTCTTTTCGATTCTTTTTCTATCGACGATAGTGGAGAGGCTGCATTCTGCTGTGACGTTCCCTGTGGTGGCGATCTACCGCCCCGGTCCGTGGGCCTCTTTAAAGGGGTTCTCATTCCAAACATGATGTTAGAGGAAGCTTCGTCTTCGTTAAAATCGTAACAGTGTAAAACGCTGTCGTTGTTATGCTAGATAATTTAAGAGACAGTGTAAAAGGCTGTCTCTGTCACTTAATACAATGTTTTAATAGCCTCTGTATTACACGGTGTATAGGCCGTCAGTAAATTTTTGTGACACAAGTCAGTTTTTAGTTTATAAATAGGACAGAATAACTCTCTTGTTTGTTGTATATGTCCACACAATTGTTTTATGTCACAGAGTTTAACGGTTTAATCCGTTGATTTTTTGTCGCACAAAGTCCGTGTTTCGCACAGTCAACCAAGAGAAGGGGTCGTGCGGCCCGTTTTGAGATGTCTCGAGTCTGTCTGTCGGTCATGTTAATTGTCTAAGTTACTTTAAAGTTTAGGAGGAATTTTTTATTTTTGAAAACCGCGGAGGAATTGTTTACTCACCTCATTAAGTGAGTGTGAGGTCAGAGTCGGGCAGGAAACTCCGAAAAAAGGAGGTCGGTCGGTCGGGGGGGGGAGGGATAGGGTACATGCCGTGAGTTTGTTTGTTTGTTTGAACGCACTAATCTCAGGAATTACCGGACTGATTTGAAAAATTATTTGAGTGTAAGATAGTTATTTCATCGAGGAAGGCTATAGACTATATAACATCACGCTTAGATAAATAGTAGAGGAATAGCAAAAAAAATATTGCGAAAACGGCAAAATTTAAAGCTTTCTTTGCGTGGTCTAAGTAAACAGTAAAAGTTATTCAAAAATCATGTACCACAAAATTGTTCCCCTCTAAAAGTCCTTAATAAAAGTCCGCGACAGCATATGTCTAGCTTTTAATCTTTCGCCGTAATTAATATAAGTATTACGGTTTACTCAAATAATAAGACTGCAGTCCACGCGAAAGAAGTCGCGATTAAAGGCTAGTAAATTATAAATGAAATTGAATACAAATATATTTAATTTCATACAGACGAAGTCATTCCCATCTGCTAGTGAGTAATAAATCTCTTCGCAGATGTCTTTAAACTTGTATTACAAACATTTAGGACACAGCACATAAATCCAAAAGCTAAAATATCCAAGTTCTCCTTGCGATAACTGCTGTACAACCTCTTATTGTACTTGCTACGAGCAAAATCGTAAATCACGTGCTGTACCTAGTTGAAGACATTTCATATTCAAAATATCTGATGCTTAGTAATTTCTCATATGAAAGCTATTAAATTTGCATACAAAACAATTATTCTTGTATCTGACTTAAGCTTTTATTATAAAGTTTTAGATTGTCTTAAAAGTGAATGATGGTGATAAAACTTTAATTCTAATGCCCTCATGTCACTTTAAGTGGGGTCGGTAGAACATGCTTTAACTATGTTGTAACGTGATTTGGTTAGGTATTTTACGACCTGCCTGATGTCAACTTACCTAAGACGCCTTTTAAGACCACCCTCCTTTCTTACCGAGCTGTCGTAAGAGGCGACTAAGGTAAATGTCGTGTGGTATTCGGCTACATAGAATAGACCACCCTCATTTCTTACCTAGGTGTCGTAAAAGGCGACTAAGGTAAGATGACGTCAGGCAGGCGGCCGGTCGTAAAATACGTAGCCAAATCATATGACAACATGTTTGTAACATGCTGTGCCGACCCCACTTAGAGTGGGATAGGGGCAGGAGAATGATGAGAATGATGATAGGCTCTATGTTTACCACATTTTATACTACTAAAGCGAAACAGACAAATTTTCGCGTTTCTAATATTAGGAAGAAAAATATATTTAGCAAGTAGCAACGTGGACATAATAACGGTTAATAATAAAAACATATGATTGTCTCACACCTACCTAGACTATGATAAAATAACGTGTCTGGCAAAGAACCATATAATTACAAATCGTACACAAGCTGTGAGAAGACATAATGAAAACAATTAAAAGAACTATAAAATGGAATTTGAACTTAATGGGTAATTAATGGGACTATAATCAAATAGCCCGGCATTCTCGGCAGCATATCTTTGGTACACATCTCGGAATTAGTCAGACTTGGTTTTAATATTCCGTTCTTGGAAGAGGAAAGATCAAGCTCGTTACTCGGTCGTTAGTTGTAAAAAAAAGTTAGTTCTACACAGTGTTCGTATGTTTAACTTGGAAGCGGCAGCTTTTGAAATTGAAGGAATAATATTAACTTGTTTTATTACTTTAAACTTACACTTCAAACTTTTCAAACGTCAATAAACATATAGTTTATGTTGACTTTTAAGTTTTTGTAATTAAACAAACAAGTTTTAAACAAGTTTTACAAGTTTTAAAATTGTTTAAAATTTCGAAATTCCCTACTAATATTATCAATGCGAAACTCAGTCTGTCTGTTACGTTTTCCTGGCTAATCTGCTTGAGCGATATTGATAAAATTTGCCACATTTAAAGCTTACACATTGGCATAACATCTTTATGTCTACAAAATTTCAATTTTCATTTCGGGAACAGGTAATAAAACATATTGTATTATTGAAGATACTTAAACGCTTAAGTTGGCTGAATGAAGCCGCAGGTATCATAATGCTATCTATAAGTACTATCAGTATAAATGCGAATGTCCAGCGCATTAACGGTGAAAGTGCAACAGACTGATAGACTTTCGCATTTGTAATAATGGTATATAAAACTTATCGTGAAGTTTGATTACTGTCCTGGATAATCGCAGAAGTCCATAATCTATTTGTAGTGAAAAAAATTTTAAATAATGTGAGTAAATTTTGGGTCATTGTAAATAATTTAAAAAGCAGCTTTTAAGTTCATGTGTCCATCTAGTTAAGCGTATACAAAAACAGCGTTTTCGTCTCCAACACATTAAGACAACTACAAAATCACTTTTATTATTAAGTAGTCGAATTCGCAACTTCGTTTTTCAGCTTTTATATCTGAATAACCTTAATACAAAAGTAATAATAACATTTTAAAGTAAATAAAATAAAATTTTAAAGTAAATTTTATAGTAAAATATTAAAGTAATAAAAGTAAAGTAACAGCCTGTTACTATGCCCACTGCTGGGCTAAGGCCTCTTCTCTCCGTTTTTGGAGAAAAGGATTGGAGCTAAGACCTACCACGCTGCTCCAATGCGGATTGGTAGGTTACACATATCCCTAGATTCTAGAATGAGAAGGGACGGAAAAATTTGTAAACAAAGGAGTGTTTAGTATGAATGTGGGTGGATATGTTACTAGATGGAGGCCTGGAGGCCTACCATGAACTCTTATTGCGTCTCAATTGAAAACGTAAACTAAATTATTTTGCTTTTTCATACCATGACGTCTTAAAGACGTACACTTTAAGTCGTTGCCGAATTAGCATTCGGAATGCGTCCTAAAAACATGTGAGTAAAAGAGACAGAGTTATCTATAGTTCATATAAGGTTATCCTTTTCAAACATTACGACCCCAATGCAATCCACACTTCATGGTACGAAAAGAAAGCGGTTCGGTTTAGGTACTGAATTTGAATTGGATCGTTATCTAAATTATTCAATTTTCTTGGTAGGCCTACTGAACAAAATTGTTGGATTGTGTCAACGGAGTAGCGCCAGAGTTGACGAGTGATAGGAAAGAATGGGAGAGAAAAAACTATTGTGCCGACCCCTCCTTAGAATGGGATAAGGGGAATGATGATGAAGCTCCAAATTTCAAGAATTGGCTTCAGGGGATTCAAGGTGAAACCATATTACGTAATACAGAAATAAACAAACTATCGTATTTTAATATTATTAATAGTGATATGTAAATGATTATTAATACACAAATCAAACTAACATAACTGACAAATAAAACGGTAAAAATAACAATAACTCAGATCATGATAAAATCTACATATTTATGTCATGTCAAATAATATGTCCAATACTTTAAAAACTGGTTGGAAGCGATATTATGTTTGCTGATGATAAATTTACGTCTAACAGAAAATATGCTTATTTAAATTCTTAAAAAGAAAGCTATGCTAGCCCCAGTGGTGCGACCGTGCAATTCTTGCAACGTTCAAAATCAGGCGGGAACCAATGATATTTCTGTTTAACTTACGTGTCTAATTGATATTTTTAATAATACATGTCTTATTAACAGACAGATAAACTTTTGCATTCATAATATTAGCATAGATATAAATGTTGGTCCACAAATAGAAATGATGAATAACGTAAAAATACGTTACGACCTTTGAAGAAGAAGACGTGATGGTTTAGTGAAAAGGTGCAGTGAGATATATATAAGTCTTCTATATAAGTTCGCAGGTTCAAATCATAGGCATCTATTCTTATTAATTTATGTGGTTTAATGATATTTACAGCCTGTCAAGCCCTCTTCTGTAAACAAAAATAGCGTGTGGAAACCCGTATTATTTTTAGATAATTCCTGGGGTTACCTGTCAATTCATATTGGAGCAGCTTGGTGGGTCCGAGCTCCAATTCCTTTCTCTAGGTACAGGCGGGGCCTTTGGTCGTTTTTGTTTAACTTGAGATTTATTTTAATTTTATTATTGCTTGAAAATCAAGGTCGTTACTTGATTTCATGACATACATTGATAGCCTATTTAACTGATATGGAACCCGATATAGGATTCAAAACCTCTCGAAAATATTAATAATTATAAATCTTTCGATTTATAGTTATTATGAAACATAATAATATATGCAAATATGATTAATACTCATACATTTCTCTCAAAGAATCATTGAAAAAAGAAGTCCTTACATCGCACATACATGTGCAATATCACAAGTCAATTAGAACGGTCTTCAAACAAATGAATTCACAAAATATTCGCAGGAATGTATAGCTAAATTAACTAAGGGAAATGTAAAGGAATATTTCTGAGGCAAACCAAATACTTGTACCGGTTACCGATCTAGTTCTCAGGCTGTGTCGCCCGCTTTGTGTCTTGACTCTATCTGGATCACACACAGCTACTAAGTTGTGGTACAAAACGTAGATTATAGCGGTTATAGATCTGCTCTGATCTTGAAACTCTAGGGCTACGGCATCAAAATGCAAAAAAGAATTCTTATCCGTTCTAACATCTCTGTTAATTACCTCTTCTTTGACGAGTCGGCTGTCTTCTTTTACCTACAAATAATCAGAAGATAACGATTCGAACGCGCCAATATTATTGAAACTATTCCATGTGAGTATGATTTGTATAGTAATAGCATATATATAATTTGTGATAGAGGAATAAAAGTAACAGCCTGTTACTATTCCACTGCTGGGCATAGGCCTCTTCTCTCCGTTTTTAGGAGAGAAGGGTTGGAGCTAAGACCTACCACGCTGCTCCAATGCGGATTGGTAGGTTATACATATTCCCAGAATTCTCTAGAGATATGCAGGTAACCTCACGATGTTTTCCTTCACCGAAAAGCGTGTGATATATTGCAATAATCAATTAGACACATCGAAATCGAAAAATAACGCAATATTGGCTCCTCTCACGATTGTGTGGGAAGGAACTTGAAAATTCTATTAAATTATGACAAAACGACACTGTTACTATTGAGTAGACAAAATTTTAAAATGTTATTTAAAAAAATTATCCACTCCATTAAAATTCTAATTTTACCACATTGACATCATCAAAACGCTATCGCTTCTGATTCAAAATGCAAGTCTAGCCAGACCGTACTCCCGAGCGATCGGCCATTATTATGCGACCTTGCTTTCTAATAGTAGAGCAATCTAAACATGCTTTATATTATTTTAATGAGTAAATAAGCCAAGGCTGTTTATTTGATTGTTCAGATAAAGAAATTGCAGTTGAAACCCTAATTACTGTCTCTCGAACGGTTGACAGATATGGATCTCTAATACCGTATCAGTTATTTGGTCTATTTGTTTCTGTATATCAAGATTGGATTGTGTAATTAAAAATATCTTATTAAGACAGTATCTTATTATTGGATATTTCCTATTGTGTAATAACTAACCAACGTTTAATATTGTTATTAATCGATGCTGAATTTTAATATGCAGATATATTTCAAACTTATCTAACTGTCATATTTTGTTCATTTTAAAATGGAAATAAATCGAAATACATATTATGATGTATATAACGGAAAAAATGCTTACTATATCTACTATCGTCTTATTTTAAACTATCTGTGTAAATTCGCCTTCTTAAATATAAAATATGTTAGAGTTTAGTTTTTAAATAATTAAAACGTTTCTTACAACTTAAATATTAATATTGATATATGATATGATATATAGAATAATCTAGATATGAATAAATAGAATAATCTAGAAAATATTTAAAAGTAATTGCTTAGTTATACAAATACAAATTTCATTATTGCGTAGAACTTTTTTTTCCTTATAATTCATCTTTATTTCCTATTCCAATAGGTAAATAATATTTATAAATTGCCCTTTTAATAGGAAATTGATTGGCAATTATTAATTTAAGTTAGTAAACAAAAATATCGAGATAAACGAATTTAGTGTGTATATTAAAACAATATGTGTTTAGTCGACCTATTAAAGCATAGAAAATTCGCTTATCTACGACCATTTTGTCTAAAAAGTTATTTCACCATTAAATAGCTTGTTTGAGCCTTTCGTATTCTGTAAAAATACGCCTGTGAAATACTGTTATAATTTAAATAACAACCTACCTATGAATTTATAAAATTGATTTTTATTGTTATATTTTCATATCATATGTTACTAAAATGTGTATTTTTCTTCTCTCATAATAAAAACTAGGTCAATAAAAATCTCCTTTAGTAAACGTAACTAATATGATTCTTAGTGAATTGATAAATTCATCACATATTTTAAATTGTACAAACAAACGGAATTGAAATGAATGTCTCACGCTTCTACGACCCATTCAAGGATATCCTGTTTCCCGGAAACATAAGAGAATTGTATAACTTTGAATAACCAAGAATACCTTTCTAGTAAGCATAAAACTATATTTTTCAATCGAGAACAGGGTTGCTCCATTGATAAACTATTAAGGGGAAAATATGTGAAAATACTGTAGTATGCTTCCTGCTACCTACGATAACGTAAATTTTAATCAGAAATGAATTATCTACCCGTTGTTGACTATAACTACAAACCAACAAGATTTTTTTGATAGAATACATGTAACATCTTGCAAGAAAAATCCTTGAGACAAAACCCACCTAGTGCTAATAGAACTTCTTTCATATTTAGACGAGGTTTTGCGCTCACAGAACCGAAGGTTCGAGGCCTCGGCAATGGTTGTATCAATTACATAAAGTTGACGGGTCTCAATCCTTCAGTATTAGCCTTTAAAATTCCATGTTCTATATTGTCTTTCTTTTGGCTTATATTATTGCATCATTCAAAAAAACAATCATACAATGTGCGAATGGAATTACAAACGTCTAAATCACGTGAGTCTCATCATATAAGGCTTGTATTGGCAACAATCAAAATTAATTTCATCGTCTTAGAAACGATATACGAGTATAAACAAAATGTACATAAAATTATAGAGTACGTAACAGTGTATTGAGTATGGTAAGATAGTTACTGTTATACATATTAGCAAAGTTAAAGTGCATTGCCGGGATACAGAGCCAAGTTTGATACGTTTTACTTGAGAGAGTTTGCCTAATATCTTGTATTTCGTCATAAAGACCAGTTGTTATTCGAAATTGAGACAAACTGTGAGCGGGTCTTTATCAACCAAAGCTTTACCGTTTCGTTTCTCTTAGCTCTGTATATTCTTTTAACAGTACAATTGATTTGATCGTTATCTGTATTTAATCATTTTCATTTGTCGTATTATCAAAGTCGGATTTGAAATCTTGATATATCTAGACATTTAAAAAAGTTGCTTCAACCGAAGTCGGCAAAAGACTTGGACCAAATGATACGAACGATTTAAAATTGCTAAACACATGTAAATTTTAAGAATTTTGGGTGTGTGAAAGCCATCAACTTCGCCCTTGTTATGCACCCCGATGAAGCATTGATAAATCACATCAAAACAATATATTCTTTATTTAAGTAAGCTCTGATAGCCCAATGGTGAGACCGTGCGACTCTTTCGAGCTGTCACCAATGAGTTCTTCTGTTAAAACTTATGTGTCTAAACTATAATTGCAATTTACTTTGGGTGAAGGAAAACATCGCGAGGAAACCTGCATATCTTTAGAGAATTCTCTAAAGATATGTATAACCTACCAATGATAAACAGCTTACTTAAGTAAAGTAAGGATTAGAGCTAAGACTTAACACGCTGCTTCAAAAGCAGCATGGTAGGTCTTAGCTCTAATCCTTCTCTCCAAAACCGGAGAGAGGAGGCCTATGCCGAGCAACTTTACTTTACTTTAGTAAGCTATTTACAAACTACATATCATTCAAATAATTTTCAATTGTGTACGTATAAGCATATTCCTACTTCTACTTTCTTGCCTTTCTGACTGGTCTAGTATGGATTGCGGAATTTTATTACAGAAGAGAATACCGACACCAACGAAAGAGTTAGTAACTCTGCTGAGTCGCGAACTTAACTTTTACACACAACATTACTTTTAATAAAAATATAAAAAAAATTAACTTAATTAACTTAAATTATACCTAATATATTATTTACCGTAATTATATAATAATTTCCTTTATTATCTTTAAACTTGGTGAAAGAGTTAAACTCTCGTCAAATTAATTTTCTAATTTCCCTAGTTAACAATCAAATGCCCCCATGCTGGGCGGGGGGTCCCACTTTTGGGAAAGACACTAAGTGTCTGTGTGTAAGCAGTGTCTGCTGACAAATTTTCAATAAAGCTGACGTTATTAATTAATATTGTTCAATTTATACATCATTAATTAAGCTTCAAATGAAACATTAATGATTCCAATTAAAGTGTATTTAGAAGCTGGAAATTATATTTTACGTTGCAAAATTTGTTCAATCAAATGAACTTATGTTGATTACCAGTAATTCCGGGCTACTTGTTTTGTAATCATGTTCGTAGTTAGTTCAATAATCAATGCATAGTAGTAAATCCAAGACAGTTATATTGTATTCATTGTTATCGTAATTTATAGAATTAGGCGTTACCTTGCGGAGATCCAAAATAAAAAAAGTAATAATAAAATTATTTTGCTATAATCCGCGATACAGTAAATGGAAAATATATATAGTGCTAAATGTATAGTAATATCGCAAAGGGTTTGCGATTTTGTCGTGGAGTCTATCTCCTGATGATGCTTTGGTTGCGGGGCGAAACGATTGTTGACTTAGTGATAGTGAACGTGTGTATTGTGGTGGCAGTGGTGGAGTGTGGTGCATGTGTTTTTACGAATCCTGCATGTAACGGGTATGAAAAAACGGATAGTCTACTATGTATATTTTCTATTTACTGTATCGCGGATTATAGCAAAATAATTTTATTATTAAATAATTGTATTATTTATTACTTTGGTATTGTTATCGTAGTTAAATGTTTGAAATGTTTCAATTGGATTTAAAGTGTTCGAAGTGTGACTTTTGAAAGTGGAATATAAAGATCGTGGTCGTGTCGTTGTCGTCAGGTGAAATCTTTCCCACACCACCCGACTTAGATTAGCATAACAGATAGCTTGGAATTATCACTGAAGGTTGGTCACTTGACAATTTGACAGCTTCAGCTGACCGCGATACGGTCGCAGTGATTGCATCAAATGAGGTTATGGTTGTCAAAGATTAGTGCTTTGCACCTGCTATGAGTATTAAAGATTTAATTGATTTGATTCAAATGTAATTTTGGATCAATCGAAAACTAAACGACAGTGATTTTTAGAGCGACGTTTCTTAAGAAACTTTTTCATTATGGGTTACTGTTTGATTAATAATATATATTTTTTTATATGAAATCCGAGTTACATTATAAGGACAAAAGTTATTGAGTATTTGTATATTTGTACTGCTGTACTGGTTAAAAAGCCCGTGGGATGTAATTTATTCTATGTAATTTTTCGTTCAGTTAGGTCGTTTTTTTTCTCGAACTTACTGTATGCTGTTAGCCCTAACGGCTTTTACAGCGTCACCGGGCGGGACGGGCGAGCGCTGAAACATCGTCGAGGTTGCGAAATGCAGAGAGTAGAACGCAGAAGCACTACTAAAGTAGGGGAACGTCGTCCTAAGGGTGCATCCAGTGACACCAGACCACGGCTTAGGTCGACGCGTAGTGGAGAGCTGATAGTATAACTTTGACTAGTCATTGCGACGTCGGAAGTGTGGCGAGAAGCCACGACCGACCGACGTCAGAAAACTGGGACCTCGTCTTCGCCGGCGGAGACGCTGTGTGTGTGTATTACGTGTTTCTGTGTTTGCGATCGTTGTTTGATCATCAGGGTCGTACAGGACGCTTCTTGGACGATATTTTCGATGGTCGGACCTAACTGCGTAGGTGAAGCTTGTGAAATAAGGGGTTTCGGGTGTATCTCAGATTTCTCAAAGTAAGATTTCGAAAAACGTTTAAAGAGGTGAGTAATGGTAGGGAGATCGTAGTCTCCATGGAGGTCAACGTTCCGCATGAACCACGGACAACTAGTGGCTGTCCGCATAAATCGGTTCTGTAGTCTTTGGTGAGTTAGGTCGAAACCTTAGTAAATCATATGGTTTTCATTTTTAATCGTAAAAATGATATTGATCGAACATCAACAGTGGTTCTTTAAACTCATATGCTTGTTTGTCATACCTGGATATATTCCTGCAACTTGTCATCAATTAATTTCGACCTCAGTGGTAAGGATATATGAACAATTAAAAACTTAGTCTCCAAAAGCTGTCTGTGGTATTCTATAAAGTATTCTTACAGAAGGGTTAAATTAAGGGTCTATAACGGTTTTACGTAATTGTGTTGAAGAGGTCACGCAGTTATAAAAATTCGGTTCTGGACGCTTTCGTTGAATACAACGCGTGTTACGTCCACTCAGCGATTTCCGCTTTCCCAGACTCCACTCGACACCGGAGGTGTAGTGTTCCACGCCTGGGAAAGAAACTTCGCGCCACCTCGCCTTTCCTTACCTAACTTCGGTGGGACCGGACGCATTAGTTATTTTACATATAGAACATAGTACAAGAGAAATTTTAATTGTAATTGACTGTACTATATATTCAAATAAGTCTTTATTCAAATTGGCCTATTACAAGCACTTTTGAATCGTCAAATTAAACAAAAGTAATAATAAAATTATTTTGCTATAATCCGCGATAGTATCGCGGATTATAACCGAGAAGAACCAGCAAGAAACTCGGCGGTCACTCTTTTAAAACTATATATAATAAACACATTTATTTGGATAGTGAGTTTTGTGTACCCAATAGTCGCCACCCATAATATAATTCGCGTAAACCAATAGAGATACATGAAAGTAATGTACTAAGGAATTGTAGATCTAAAAAAAATCTACAAGAAAGTCCGCTACGACGTGTAATAGATAAATATCTCTTATAGTTAACTCACAATACACTGATTTCTACGCGGAAGACGCCGCGCAGGTTCCTACTTTTAAATAAACAATTGAATACACCTAGACTCGAATAAACAACTAATTGTTTAAGTCGATATTGTAGTCGAATCTGCGACTCCTTGTACTGAAGGCAGAGCTACTACCACTAGTGCCAAAGTTGCGCCAGCTTTTCTTATATCTCTAATTTTGTAAGTTTTTTTTACATTCCGAGTATACATTGATCGTGAGAGGAGATCGGAAAACTGCACAAGAACTATAATATGAATAATAGATCATTCACAATTTTAGAATTCACAGTTTCAAACTTATAATGCATTCGTCCCTAATGGAACAAACATCGAGTGTACAAGTCAAACGATATTGAAACATTTTGTCGATATCCCTGACCCAAAGTTCCTGTTCCATTGTGAGAAACTTGGTCAAAGTTTCCAAATTGAGCCAAGCTAACGACACACGGTGAAAGGTGCACTCGTAAACAAACTGCCAAGTTTTAATTGCACTTGGTTTTGCATATATGTGAGAACCATGTTTAATGCAAAAGTTTAACGATGCGAGTGTTTGAAGTTATATTTAAATTACGTAGATGATTATAAAACTCTTTATCATATAGAATTTCCCTTTTATATACTATTTCATAAGCCATATCAATTCTTGCGTACGACTCTTTTACAAGTTCAAACTCCGGCTAATGAGTTTTTCTTTTAAAAATTATGTGTCTAATTGATAATTGCAATTTATCACACGCTTTTCTTTGAAGGAAAATATAGTGAAAAAATTTGCATTCCTCTAGAGAATTCTGGAGATATGTGTAATCTACCAATACGCATTGGAGCAGTGTGGTAGGTCTTATCTCCACCCCTTTTCTTCAGAAATGGAGAGGGGAAGCCTAATGGGATAGTAACAGGTCGTCACTTTCCCTTTTTTTTTCTTTACGTTCTACTTCTCAGGATTTTTTCCCGTTGTTGACATTAACAATGATGCTCCTTTTCAATGTGAATTGACAGGCAAATATGACAAATATCTCTGGAATTCTCCAATAACATACAAAAGTCGTCACAATGTTTCTCTTTACTAAGAAATGCTAGATGAGTTGTAAATATCGATTAAGTGCATACGATACCTGCATGGGGGTCTATTTGTTTTCGAACTGACTGTATGCTGTAAGCCCTAACGGCTTTAACAGCGTCACCGGGCGGGACGGGCGAGCGCAGAAGCATCGCTGAGATCGCGAAAAACAGAGATGAGAGCGCAGAAGCTCTATTAGCGTCGGGGAACGTCGTCCTAAGAGTGCCTCCTGTGAGAGCCGTGGTCCGGGCTTAGGGCGACTAATGCATGGGGTCTAAAACTGAATCCTTTGGAAAAGTTAAGAATGAACACTAAATATTAATACAGGAATAATTAAAATATTAAGAAATTTATGTATTAGTTCATAAAGCTTATTCTGAAAATAGCAACCCCAGTAAGCTGCATGAAATATTTAAATTTCATAAACTTTCTCGTACCTCGAGTTACACGCCTTTGTTTTATTGCTTTCAACTTCGTTAGAATTGTGTCATATATTGTCTGCATGACAGCTTTTAGGTATTTTTGAAACTTACGAATAGGGAAATGTTTTGCTGTTATGTTCCATGCGTATCTGTAAATTTCGTTGCACATTTTTATTCATCATTCTCTTGCCCTTATCGCGGTCTAAGTGGGATCGGCATAACATGTTTTAAACATGCTGTTAGTTGATTTGGCTAGTTATTTTACGACCGGCCGCCTGCTTGACGTCAACTTACCTTAGTCGTCTTTTACGACACTTCGGTAAGAAATGAAGGTGGTCTATTCTACTCAGCCGGAATCCACACGACAGCTTTGCATGTTTTATTATCACATAAATATGGTAAAAATAAAAGAATCTGCTAATGTCCTTCGCTAAATTTTACTATTCACAAGAAAATTAGGTATTGTTTTTAAATTAATTGCCATATAAAACAAATTTTAATGAAAAACGTATTTAAAATAAATGAAAAAATATCAAAGTAGCAAATGTAAAAAATATATATACATCTTACGATGTTTTCTTAACTATAAAGCCTTGAATTAAGCTGTTATAGCCCAGTGGTAAAACCGTGACTCTGTCAAGGGGGCCACGTGTTCAAACTAAGCGCAAGCACTGATAAGTTTTCTGTTACAACTTATGTGTCTAATTAATATTTGCAATCTATCACACGCATTTCAGTGAAGCAAAATATCATGAGGAAAACAGCTCTAGAGAATTCTGGGGGAAAGTGTTAAATTCTAATCCGCATTGGAGCAGTGTGGTCTATCTTAGTTCTATCCTTCTCTCCATAACTGGGGATAAATTGAAGGAAATAAATAAACAGAAACAGAAGTAAGAGAGAATAGAAGAAAGCACATAATAAATTATGAAATGTGAAGTGAATAAAGGTTTAAGATTATAGTAGCACAGAAAGATAGAAAAGAGTGAGCAGTGACAAGAAACTACTTTCTTGCTGTAAGAACTTCTATTTTGCAATCGATACAAATGCTCGATTATTATTTAAAGAGTTGTTCGGTGCAACCTTTCGTGATCAAGTACTAATACAGTGTATTTAGAGCGCACCTGCCTTGATATCGGTACACCAATAATTCATAGTAAGCCGCAAACTTAAAATACTCAAATGTCATTTAACTGTCCATGGCGTCGTGTTTTCGAACGTCCTTGTCTTTTAAATATCTGAACTATAACGGAAATTCCAAATATCCGTTTGTAGGTACTTTAAAAGTTACTTGACGACCTTAAAATATTATACTTAGCGAAATTATTATTCGTTATTAAACATATTTAGGCTTATAATTAATGCAGCATAATAAACGAAATGAAAATTTTATGTAAAGTAAAAAAAAGTAACAGCCTGTTACTTGCCCAAGCTGGGCTAAGGCCTCCTCTTTCCGTTATTGGAAAGAAGGATTGGAGCTAAGACCTACCACGCGGCTCCAATGCGGATTGGTAGATTTCACATATCCCTAGAATTCTCTAGAGATATGCAGGTTTCCTGACGATGTTTTCCTTCACCGAAAAGCGCTCTGACAGTCGTTCGCAAGTGACGCACCGCTTGCCCGCACCGCTTTTCTTTTGTACCGCAACGGTCATCCGCGCCGCGCCGTCTTCGGATTCCGAGTAATACGGAGCAGGCTATTGTTAACCCGCTATACAGTCCACAACCGCTAAGGTAAGTACTTGACTTATTTTTGCACTATACGCCTGATCCGCAACTCCCCAGGATAAAACATAGGATCGCAGAACCGCCCCGCTGGTTTTACCACCACCAGCTAAACTAATTACATCTGCCTCATAACATTTCAACAGAAAATTTGATCACTCCAAAAACAAAGTCGTCCGTGATCCATCTTACTAAGATCGCGACGATACGTCATCACGGAAGTTAAGGGTCTCGAAACTTATTTAAAATATTCACATCATAAATATTATTGCGTTATACAATAGTAAATCATTCAGGAGGCCAGCGTCGATCACAATACCGCAACGTCAAAGTATACGTGACAATAAAATAGCAATCGGATGAATTCAAACGCCACTCACTTTTAACTTAAAAGCCCGACTGACAATGAAATGCTTTACGACCGTTATAATATCGCTTTTATATTATATCAAATAATATATTACATGTTACAAAGTTAAAAAAAATATACTCCTCGAAATAGTTAGGTCAATAATATAAAAAAAAACATTGTTGCGGCGAACTTGATAAATTGTTTGGATTTTTAAAAACATGCTTCTTATTTATTGAAAAAGTGTAAGGGAAAAATATACACTAATGTTGAATTATGTTATTTATTTCTTACTTTAAAAGGAGCCAAAAAACGCCATGATGTTAAATATTTTAACATAATCTGTTGCTGGTGGTATAAAAAAGTAACGGCCTGTTTTTATCTCACTCATGAGCATAGGTCTCCACTCTCTCCATGTTTTAGGAGAGAAGGATTAGAGCTCAGACCCACCACGCTGCTCCAATGTAGATCGGAATGTTATACATAGCCTCAAAGTTATCTAGAAACATGCAGGTCTCCTCACAATGTTTTCCTTCACCGAAAAACGTGTGATAGATTTAATTAGACACGTAAGTTTTAAGAGAAAAGATCATCGATGCTCGCCAGTAGGCCAACCATGAACTTTTAGAAAACGATTCAATTCAAAGTCAGTACCTTAACCCAACCGCTTTCTTTTCGTACCATGAAGTGTGTTTGAAAAGGACAACGTTATATGAACTATAGATAACTCTGTCTCTTTTACTCACATGTTTTTAGGACGCATTCCGAAAGCTCATTCGGCAACGACTTAAAGTGTGCGTCTTGAAGACGTCATGGTATGAAAAGGCAAAACAATTTAGTTTAACGTCTTCAATTGAGTCGCAATAAGAGTTCATGGTAGGCCGCAGGGGTTTCAATACGTGACCCCTTTAGAAAAGACGCACGGTCTCACTGCTGGGCTATCTCAGCTCTATAGTGAAATAATATAAAAAGTTTTATGTATAGAAACCGACTATACTCACGTCTTATCATATCGGGTTAGCTCGAATAATTTAGAGCCCATCCGGGGTCATTATTTATATGCACTTTACACGGCGTTATCATATAGAAAAATATATGTGATTTTATGGTGGTGTCTATCTCCCACGATCCTTCGGTTACGGGGTGAAACTACTGTTGAAATTGTGGTAGTAAATGTGTGCAGTGTTTGTATATTGTTTTGTTATTTATAATCGGTAGTGCATGAGTTTTTAACGGATAGTAAATTTGGCATTACATATATTTTCTTTTATCCAAATGCCAAAAATTATAGCCAAATAATATTTTCATTACTTTTGTCTTAGTATACGCTTACCTTTATCGATTACCTTTTACAATCGTGTTAGGGCAAGCAATAAGGCATTGTGTAACACTGTCAAACAATTTCGATAGGGGTAATTGATTTGTTCGTGATATAATGAGTTAAATGTGGCAAATAGATATAAATACGACGAGTCGGTTAAATTACAATATATAGGCGACATCTAGTTTGAACCGCGCCTTTGTTCGAATAGAACTCTAAACTTACGACGCAATTTTAGCAGAGAAATATATTAATTCTTTTTCTAGTTAAAGATATTTTTAATAGAATCAAATATTTAAGAGACTTTTGTTAAAAACAACAATAAAAAATGCAATGCTTAAGAATATATCAATTTGATATATACGTTTTCAAATCTAAAACATGCACGAAAAAATCGCAAAGCCTTGCGATTTTTGTCGTGGAGTCTATCTCCTGATGATCCGGTCGCGTAGCGAAACGATTTTTGAATTTGTGATAGTGAACGTGTGTAGTGCTTGTGTATTGTGGTGTTGGTGGTGGAGGTTTGTGTATGTGCTTTAACAAATGCTGCATGCTTCATGTATGAAAACGAATACTCCACTTTATCGCGGATTATAGCAATTTTACTATAACTTTTGATTATAATCCAAGATTATAATCCAATATTTCAAGAGACTAGATATAAATGTCGCAATGTAATAAGTTTATTAGTAGAAAGTAACTCTGAACGCTGGAATTTTATCAATATCGGACTTAGGTATCTTGAAATGAATTTCATTACTATCTGTAAATAGTATTTTACAATATCTGTGGTATTGCAAACATGCGAACGTGACTCTGTACATTTTGCAATATGAATTCATTTGTTTTATCTACCAAGAATGGAAATAAGGTAATATGTTTCATAGTAAAGCAGCGGCGAGCCATCCCACCGCTGGGCAAAGGCTATTTATTATAAGTTAAGAACTTGGTAACCTTCTTTCCCATTTTGACAGGATAAACATATCAAAGGCATTCTTTACAAATGAACTTATGCGTATTTCCTAATACGCATAAGTTAAAAATGTAAAATATATACTTTAATATATTATTAACCAAGTTTTATAGAAAATTCATGAAAGTCTGTCTGGAAATTTGGCTGGATTAAAACCTTGTGGCGGTTTAGAAATCACGGCTTTAATTCTAATAGAAATTAAATAACACAGTTGCGTATATCTTTATTTTAACGCTTATTTTTTTCGATTTTTTTCTCGAACACTTGAATAAGAACTAAATCTTGTACTACATGAGAGTGGGAGAAGAAATTTCCTCCAAATTACAAATCCATATTAATTTTATTAGCAGTTGCTATACATCAACTATCCAAATCAAGTAACAACATGTTTAAAGCATGTTGAATGATGATAGTGATGATCTTTTTTTAACCAAATCCAGGCCTTGCATGCAATGTCTTCATCACTTCATTTAAAAAATGATGAATGTAAATCAAAAATATCCACTTTTACAACAGGATTGCGCCAAATTGAAATATAAGGATCATTAGGTGAGTCGTATCATTTTCATAAAACGAGATTTGAATGCAACGAGGCGTCACCGAAAAACTTTAGAGCGCTTTTCCGAAAAACCGCAATCTCGATTCAGAGCACGTACAAGCGGAGCCAGGTGCAAAGAACCCGTCTAACTGAAGCCAACAAATTCACTAGTCACCACATTCAGCGCGCATAATTCACGAAATGCATTTACGTTTACGTTGGCTCGACCAGCCAAACTTTTGAACGGTAACCATAAGTCTTTTATCGATGGAAACTCACAATCGAGTTTATAATGACATTCTAACAATATTCCATGCACTCATTTAAGGTAATTTTTGAATTTAAACTATCCTGAGATGTATTCATAATTAATGAATTCATAAATAATTAATTTACAAAAAAGAGCCATACGTGGCATCTACAATTTAAGTCCGCGTGATTCCCTGCGAGAGAAGTTTAAGGAAACAGGTATTCTAACATTTGCTTCACATTATATTTTAAATAACGTAATTTTTGTATATAAAAATATAAAGAATTATAAAACGATAGGTGATGTATATAATAGACAAAGTAGGAACCGACATAAGCTTGCGACTCCTGCTTTGCGCCTAGCAAAAGTACGTAAATCGTTTGTGGGTTTGGGTATAAGATTCTATAATAAAATTCCGAAATCAATTTTGGTCATGCCATTACAGCAGTTTAAAAACACTGTTAAAAAGAGGCTGATACAGAAAGCCTACTATACTGTTGAAGATTACTTAGATGATAAGGATGTGTGGATATAGGTGCGCTTTTACCCTGTACAAGACAGTAATAAATAAATGTAACTAGTTCTAAGATTTATATTTTAAAAAGAGCAACCGCCGAGTTTCTTGCTGGCTCTTCTCGGCAGGAACAGCTTTCCGAACCAGCAGTAAAGTTGACGATTCAAAAGCACTTGTTTACAAGTTTACTTGAATAAAGAATATTTTGATTTGATTTGAATGTTTAGAGACTATACTTACGTCTTATTTTAAAGCCGCGAAAGAGCTCATAAATAAAAGCCCCGTACGGGTTTGAAACCATTCGGGCTCATCCGATAAAATAAGACGTGAGTATAGCCGGCCTCTAAATATTAATCATTTAAGGTATATTGCAATCTAAATAAAATGACAATTAAACACATGATAACAATATCAGGACAATGAGATTTGAATCCGAATCTTTTAGACGTCGTAACGAAATTCACCTTAAGAAAATGAAAAACTTCACTAAACATTAACTAATTTCTCATGTTATCATTTACTCATTGGGTGACGTTAAACTATTATATTTTTGTTACATTTATTATTGTTATAGAATTTTTTATTTGCTCTACTCTATCCATACTAATAGACTAATGGGAAAGTCAGTCTGTCTGTAACGCTTTCGCGGCTAGTCCGCTAGACCAATATTGAAGAGGTTTTGCAATCAAAACTTGTACGTCAGGAAACATAGAATATAAAAACATAGGATAGAAAAAAATCCTGTTAGTCTTTTGCGAACTGGGAAAAAACAGGTATTGCATTATTGTACATAAACGCTTAAATCTTTACTTATTATAAAATAAAGTCCCCAAAGCTGTCTGTCTGTGTGTAATCGATTTTCTCAAAATCTACTGAACGGATTTTAGTACGGTTTTTACTAAAAGGTAGTGCAATTTCTCCGAAAGGTTTTGGTTAATAGTACATAAACGTTTCATGTAAATTGAGTTGAAGAGGTCGTTTTACAACAATTTTTAGTGGGGGTACTAACAAACCCGTTTCGATTGTAGTTTAGAGGGGGAAATAGGTATAAAAAGCGGAGTCGAGTATCAGAGAGCCAGTCTCATGCCGAGACTCGAGCGACTATAACATGTAAACACTGAATTTCACGCGGGCGAAGCCGCACGTATTTCTAGTTGACACTAAAGACGTCGAGGGTACTACTAACTAGTGGCATAACTATATATTTTTACCAAGCGTGTATAACTTAACAAGTACAGGACACTTTTCAGGGCAGCCATAAATAGGTTTACGTTTAAATATTCACCATAAATTAGGGAATCCCAATGTCATCATTATTGAACATATAAAAGGACGTACGTTGTAATTAATTAAGGATATATTAATATTACAAAATATCATTTTGTAAATTATTTCGTTTTACGAAACTGGAATTTTTCGAATCGAATACCGTGGATATTTTTCTCTTATCGAGAAGCGAAAATAAAAGCAAGTATTTTGGAAGGATGCCTACAGTCTATTATGGGCACAATCGATCACCTAATAGAGGGATAATCGAGAGAGTATATAAATGGTAGTCGCCCGGGCAAAATTTATCGGAAAAGATTTGTGGGTACAGCCGATGCTGCAATTTGACTATCGGAAAATATATTTTATGACGTCCACGGCACTTTGTTGGGCTTAATGGAGGTTTGTCGAGGTTTTAGAGAGCGAAAGAGGAAATCTCAATTTCTATAATCGTTTTACCAAATATAACAATTGTTGTATATGTTACTACTACTAAAATAGAATTTCAATATTTATTTTTACTGCGATACTATGTTAAAGCTATAAGCCAATCATAAAAGGTTACTATTATACGTGAGAAATCTAAAATTAAATGTTACTCCACTTTTTAACTTAATTTTATTTGAAGTTTACTTAAATTAATTTTAAAAAACAATATTATAAGTCACATTATAAAAACGTAAAGTACTGCTGGGCATAAGCCTTCGCGTTTGGAGGAGAAAGATTGGAGGTAAGGCCTACCACGCTGCTCCAGTGCGGATTGGTAGGTTATACATATCTCCAGAATTCTCTAGAGATATGTAAGTTTCCTCGTTGTTTTCCTTCACCGAAAAGCGTGTGATAAATTGTAGTTATCAATTAAGCACATTATTTGTTAACAGAAAAAATTGTTGGTGCCTGCCCGGGGTTTGAATGCGTGACCCTTGAAAGAATCGCATAGTTTCACCGCTGGGATATAACGTCCATTATACCTGAAGTTATTTAAAAAAGAATGGTCCGACCATTCGACCTAATAACTGGCATTCACAGACAGACGTTTTATAAATATACATAAAATTATAGTAATTACAAAGGTGTTATTTTAAATGTTATTTTTCTTAAGTTGTAAGAAAAATACAATAATTTACTTTTAAATAACTAAAGTGTTACCCGCGGTGCGACCGTCGCGCTCGCGGCGCTTTGAAACTTTAATAGCCTAAAATGACGAAAGGCAGTTGTTGATCATCTAAAAACTGAATACGAATTGAACTTTGATAGATAATCGACTTTATCACCTTTCAATAAAGCTCAATTTATTGATAGAAATAAGTTTTTTTTCCATTCAATGGCAGATGTACACAACCCGTTAATTACGAACGACTTTAATATTACTAGCTTCGTTATAATTTCTTGGGAAGCTCGCGACAACGGACCATAAAAATGATGCAAAAGACGTTATATGTCTGTTAATAGCTTGGTGATTGCAATAAGCAATTTGTTGATTGCAATCGTCATATAGCAGTTGTTTTATTGAGTTTTAAGAAAACTAATTTGTAAGTTAACAGGAGGAAATTGATTCATAGAATGTTGTTGTCAAAATAAAATTATACCAATTACATAACATAACATTAAAATAAAAAAAATATTTTATTAGTAGGGGAAGATCGAAGAATTGCAAATAAATAATAATAATAAGTAAATAAATAAATAAATGGGAGATCCCATGAAGAGACCTATGTCCAGCAGTGGAAGTTTATCGGTGGACAAAGAAGAAGAATAAAAAATACATGGGACATAAAAGTAATAATAAAGTTATTTTGCTATAATCCGCGATAAATTTCACTGTAAATTATAGCAAAATAATTATTATTACTTTTGTATTATGCATCTTCGCAAAGTAACGTCTAATTCTATTTTTTATTTGGGACACTTACACACACGGTCTTCGTCCCAAAGTAAGTAACTTAATGCGTGTGTTATGGGTGATAGACAACTGGTAAATATATACTTAGATAAATTTAAATACATACCTACTTGAATATATATATACACCCAGAATTTGAAGAAACAACAAATTGTTGTTAGCAAATGTTAGCCCTTGGCGGAAATCAAACCGGCGAACCGCAGAGCTGAATTCAGTTCCGCTACCAACTGTGCCAATGAGCCAGCCAAATTGAAAATGTGGTATTGATAAAATGACATTAAAATATAGGTTTCAAACATCCAAAATATTCTTAAAGTATTTTGCAGGTTTTCTGTTTCGGTTCCCGTCTAAGTAAAATTGTATTTTGATGCTGATCTGTTGTCTCACGATTAAGAAAGACTGGGAACTATTCTGCTCGCATTATATCCCAGGATAACATATAGAAAATAGTACAATGAAGTACATAAGTAAAGTACTGAACTGCTGTTTAAGCATTTGCTGGAGAAGTATTGATCAACATCTGGTACATTTTAGGCTTACATATCGGCCTAACAAAAAGATTATAAAGATTCCCAATTTTTCTTCTGAATCTGAAGAAAACTCTAGTTCATAAAAAAAAGTAAAGTAGCGGCCTGTTACAATCCCACTACTGGGAATAGGCCTCCTCTCTACGTTTCTGGAGAGAAGGGTTGGAGCTAGGACCTACCACGCTGCTCCAATGCGGATTGGTAGGTTATAAATATCTCCAGAATTCCCTAGAGATATGCAGGTTTCCTCACGATGTTTTCCTTCACCAAAAAGCGTGTGATAAATTGCAATTATCAATAAGACACATGAGTTTTAATAGAAAAACTTATTGGTGCCTGCCAGGGTTTGAAATCGTGTTTCCCTCGAAAGAGTCACACGGTCTCACCGCTAGGCTATTACAGCTCTAGTTCATAATTGAGAATATTACATTTAAGTGGATGCGCACGAAGTAGTAGGTACAGCTAGTACAGAAATAATCTTGAATAACTTAACATCCCTTATTCTTGCGTAATCTATGAGTCAATGTAATTACTCGACAAGTTCTTAACAAAGGAAGTAATAGCAAAAAAGATTAATTTAAAAGTAATTAACGTCGGAAATCTGCCTCGCTGGCCATCTGCCAACGATCATACCGGCATCACGGTGACATTTATTAACTCTATAACCGTCATTCTTTTTATACAGAATAATTTACTTTTTACAATATTTTCGAGAAATTTCAACAATTTATAAAATACGATACGACAAAAAAATCGCCGTGACCATTTATTCTCTTTGGGGTTATTTCAAATATTTGTATGTGTAGTGAAATGTGAAGACTAAAAAACGGTCACCACGTTGCTGGTGGCGCGTATAGGACAATATTGTGCATGTTGCCCACATCCCCGCTGGTAGAAAGAAGCTTAAAATTCCAGAGGGCACAACCTCTAAGGTCTTTCTAAAATGTGACTCTCCGCTGATCGATGCATTGAAAGCACCAGATACATCGTCGCCTAGAAGACCTACCCGGATTCCCGATTCGACAACGGATTCCCCGTTCGGACACCCGGATATTTCCTGTAAACGCGTTATTTTACCATTAATTTATTAAGTTCAGTTTAAGCAGATATGAAAAATATAGAATTATAAAAATTAATTCGATTCGGCAAGGTTTATATTAATACGGTATGATAGCTGAACTGTGAGACCCTGTTATTCTTTTCAGTGTGTAAACATATTCCTGGAATACGTATCCAACATTCCACATTATATGTGTCCACACAATACAACATTAAAGCAGCTTATTCCGGAATCGAAATCTTTCCAACTCAGCCAACCACATAGCAGACAGTATGTTGAGCCTCGTGATTTCTTGGAAAAGGTTTACTTCATTAAAGTTGGAATTTAATAGACAGTTGAACGAGTTTCTGTCTTACATGATGCTTCATAAGCATTTACCATTTTGCCATTGATTAACAAACTTAAATAAAAGATCGTAGTCGTTACGTTAGCGAAATATATAAACGAACTCATTTGGACAATAGCATTTGAGCCGGTTTTGAGTTTATCTAGTGTAACGAGTATCACAGCTACAGGTGGCCGGACAAAAATAGTCAATTTAGAATCCGAATATAATTTGTAACTAATGAATGTATGATCTCTCTCGCAATTAATATGAGCAGATGAACTCTATTATTATAATAATAATGGCCAGCCTACTTTTACTTAACAATCAAAGTCGTGTTTCAATCTTCTAAAACAAAGGTCATGCAGTATTTAATTCACAGAAATATTCCGATCTAATAGAAGTTCCTTTAACATGTGAGGGAATATTGACACTTCAAAAGAATTCAATGTCAATGTTAATTGCAACTAACTAAAGTAATGATACAATTATGCTGCTATAATCCGCAATAAAGGAGTTTTTATCTCGTCTTAGTTGTGCCACGGCCACGGCCTTGCCCGCGTGGAAATCACAAAGTTTGTCCCGCATAAATCCCGATCCCGAGTGAATTTTAGGATTAAAAGTGGTCTATATCTTTTCCACAACTTCTAATATCTTCCAGTAAAAGTCCTATCAAAATCGCCTTGGCCGTCCAGAGAATATCTTTACGATAATACCTTTCTCAATCTCTCAATATTTTAGTAAAAACCGTACACTAATCCGTTCAGTAGATTTTGAGAAAATCGATCACACACAGACAGCTTTTTTTGGCTTTTGTTTTATAATATGTAAAGATTATCTTTTTTTTATTAAAAAAAACATTATTGATTAAATAAAAATTGAATAACATGTGAAATTAATGATGTATTTTTCGCAGTTGAGGCGTGAATAACAATTGAATTTAAACAAAATCTAATCTGTATTTAAATAGCTTTTAAATTAAATGCCTTAAGTAAAAACTAATTATTATGCCTTAACTAGTCTAACTAACATCTAAAGAACTAACCTAAAAGTTTAATATATATTATAACCATAGAAACTGGACATATCATCCAGGTTTTCTTTTTAATTCAGGTCCTTAGTTCTATGGGTCTTGAGCAAGGCCAGTACTTACTTCCGTGACAGTGAGTGTTGACATTTAAGTAACGGTCAAGCAGGCTCCACTGTACTTTAATAAGGTGTACAAACAGCGAACAGAAGTTTCGAGAGCACGGCCTAATTTGAATACCGGTTAAATAAATCATATCGTGCAAGTTACCACTACACTACAACTAACGCTTTATATTTTATTCAACGGAATAAACATGGACATTTCCGTAGAATGCTTGTATCGCCGCAATTCGATATTTAGGTTACAGGCAAACCAAGTCTATTGTGCAAAGTGAAATGTTCTAACCTAATGTAACGTCCAATGTATAAGCGACTAGCGGGTATAATACACAATAATCAATATTTTATTTACTAACTTTGTCATGGACAATGATAAGAAGCTGGAACATGTGAACAGTATGTGATGTGATCATCACATACTTAACGAGTACTACGAAATTTTAGCGTATATTATTTTAATCTTGCGTTTATTCTAAAAATATTAATTTAAGTTATATCATGTACAGAATCATAGTGTTAAGAATTCTAAGTTTTAATACACTTACTTATTTAAGTTACTTAGGATTCTAAATAGCTTTCCAGTAATGCATGAGGATTTTTTAGAGAAAAAAAGCGTATAGTAAACTCTATAAAAGATAGATATTTGCTATAGCAGACTTAAAGAGTAAGATATATTCAATTAACTATATTATTCACTTATATTTCAAAGTAAATAATTGGGCAGCTTGATCTGCCTGGGGTAAAAACTGCCCAATGTCCAAAATTAAAAAAAAAATTATCGTCATTTCAATCACTTTAGACAAAACCTTATCAAAGTAAACACCTTAACTTTTCTAAGCGATCAGCTCTATATAGTAATATAATATTATATTAAATAGTAATATAGAAAAAAGAAGACGATTTTGAGTCTTATAATAAGTATACATTTTAGGGCTCACCTGTATTGAGGGATATCATTTTGGACCTAACATGCTTTCATTGTAGTATCAATGCAACAAGCAAGCTATTTCTCAATAAAGGTAAAAAATATATAAAATAATAAGGAACACCGTGGAAAATAACCTATCCATCTCTTATAACTTGCGCCGTATGACCAGTGATGTTTTATTCAGTCGTGCAACTCGTTAGCGCAGCATATTGTGGTCGCTAAACAAACGTACATAACGACCACATTCCCTTAACGCATCGTTACATTTTTGGCACTGAACTACCATTTATTATTAATCGCTTTATTAGGCAAATAAATTATGTATGTAGCTTCAAATGATAATTAATTATTTTGGATGTATCACGCATGTTGCTGAAGTAAGTCCTCCAGGGGAGTGAGTTCTTCTGGTGCCTTTTGTTTTTATAAGTTTTTTGGCCGTGAGAAACTACGGTCGATTCGCCGTATGTAAAGACAGTCGTCAGAGATGTATAACAGAAGACATAAACGGCGGCTATATGACCGGGGCGGTTTGAAACGTGTCTATTAATGACTATGACTACTAATATTAAAAATGCGAAAGTTTGTGAGTATAGATGTATGTTTGTTGCTCTTTCACGACAAATCCGCGTAACCAATAACTATGAAATTTGGGCACAATTATCCATTAACCATTCACTATTCAGTATGCATTTTTACAGATATATTTATAAATAAATAAAGTGAAAAAGTTAAGATGCGAACACAAAATAATAAAGCATGCTGTCGGCGCACAATTTGGATAGGCAATAAATAAGGTATATTTGTCATAGTATTAAGTGTTTGTATTACAATGTTGACATATCTGTTGTGTGTGGCTAAATCAATAAATAAAAAAATAATAAATAAACATATAGGCTATAGCAATCCCTATCAAAAATAACCTATCAAAGTTTTTTTATTCATGATGTGTCAAAAGTGAAGTCAATTCTGTAGTAATTTATATGGCAAAACAACGTTTGCCGGGTCAGCTAGTAGCAGTTCATTATGTTACGGCACTTACTTGAGCAGTATGACACTTTATCACGGTATTGTACTCTAACCTTAAGCCCATCACGTATTTAAAGGTAAATAGCAGCCGAAATTTGTCTTACGGGAAAGAGATTTAAGAGAAGTTATCAATATTTTATATGTTTATTAAATCTATACTTATTATAAAACAAAGTCCCAAAAAGCTGTCTGTATGTAATCGATTTTCTCAAAATCTACTGAACGGATTTTTGTACGGTTTTCACCAAAAGATAGAGCAATACCTCCCGATGGCTTAAGTAAATAGTACACATCAGTATTATGTGAATTGTGTTGAAGAGATCGAGCAGTTGTTAAAAAACTTGCTTGCTGGGAGCTATAGTCGCATGCGGTGCGTAAACCAGTAGAGATACGCTAAAGTAATGTATTAGAGAATTGTATATCTATAAAAACACTACAAAAAAGTCCGCAATAGCATGTCTCTATCTCTTACCGTTAACTAACAGTAACTACTTTTATGTTGAAAATTTGAATTATAGTAAAAATTGTGACACTCTGATTTCCAGGCGGGCGTAGCCGCTGGCACAGCTAGTGTATACATATTTTATTAGTGCTCATTTAATTTGTTCATACCAAATTTCTCATTGTAACAGGTGAATTCACGCTACCCAGCGTCCAGTGATGAGGTATCGTTAAATTTAAACCAGTTTATATATTTTATTGTTTTACTTTTTGATTTCGAAGTTAATTATTGAAAATATAGTTAAAATATTACATAGTTCTTTTCTTTGGGCAAAATATGTTTTCATCTTCCATTCTAATCTATCATGCGTCCAAACTAGCGCTCCTTCTTTTATATATTATCATTTTTCACACAATCGCTGGATTGTTCATTACCTCTACCTCCATTTTCCCTTTTACTTAAAGGCAAAATAATAATAATACTAAAATAATAATAAAACTATTTAACTAAAAGAAGCAGGTTTTTGCAGCATGCACAAAGGACATTTTCACTATTAAACTTTAAGTTAAAATAAATATCTAATGATTAAGGAAATGTCGAACTTTTTAAAGAGTCATTACGTACCTACAATGTGGCAATTGTGAGAAAATGTATACAAAAAAATTGCAATAATAGTGGACTAATGTTGAAGAAAAATACTTTTGAAACCTGCACAGTTGGGTGACTCGAGAAATTTGCTGTTAATTATACACTTGCCATTCTTGGTATGTGCGCGTTGAAAAATGTCGTAAGAAACGTCCGTTTGTTTTGTTTTAACCAATGAGCTTATATATAGTACTAGGTGTGCCTGCGCCTTGGCCTGCGTGGAATTTCAAACATAAAAATAGTTACTTTTAAACTTTCGCGATTCATACTTATTATTATATAAATAAATGGGTCACATCGCGGCAAAATCGAGTTACCTTTTTACAAGGTTCGACGTTTCGGCAGAGTTAAATCCGCCATGGTCACGAAGTGAGGGTAGATGAACAAAATAATGGCTCGGGAACTAAGACGCCGCGGCGCTCCAGTAAGTTCGTGACCATGGCAGATGCGACTCTGCCAAAACGTAAAACCTTGTAAAAAGGTAACTCGATTTTGCCGCGATGTGACCTCTGTATTTATATAATAATAAAAATAGTTACTGTAAACTAATCGTGAGAGATAGAGACATGCTGTCGCGCACATTTTTGTAGTTCTAAAATTCTCTAGTAGAGTAGTTAGAGTATCTCTGCTGATTCACTTAGTTTCACGCGACTAAAGCTCCCAGCAAGCAAGTTTTTTAACAACTGCGCGATCTCTTCAACTTTACATAATACCTATATGTACTAGTTACTTAAAACTCACTCTCTCAATCTTTTAGTGAAAACCGTACCTAAACCCGTTCAGTAGATTATGAGAAAATCGGTTACATACAGACAGACAGCTTTTAGGAACTTTATTTTATAATAAGTATAGATATACCGAACGTTGGGAATTTTAAACTAAAGATGCTTTACGGTCACTTTGCTTTGGTAGCAGTTAATTTATGTTTCCTCATTTCGCATTGACTGTAACGTAAAAAACGTACATTTATTAATTAATATATCTATTTAAACCTTTATGTTTTCTTTTATTTTAATTTTTTTTTTTGATTTTAAACTATCGTGAGTGGTATTCATAATTAATGTTTTGAAACCGGCTAAACTCAAGTCAAGGCTCATGAATAAGAGCCTCGTATGGGCTTGAAACTAGTCAGGCTCATCCTATAAAGTAAGACGTGAGTATAGCCAGTCTCTAAACAATAATAATAAAATAAAATTATTTAACGCGCAGCAGATTGAATGCGCAGTGAGTCGGCATGTAATGATGATGGATAAAAATCATGTGACTGATTTTCGTAGATTTTTATATACCAGTAACGCCATCTCTGGGAGATTATCAAAAATCAAACAGGTGAAGCTAATTTTTTTCAAAGTTTACACTAATTACCAGATCAATTCATGTGCAAAATGTAACAAACTGTAAACAGTACTGAGAATGTTTGTCCTTTATAGTTCAGTTTAAATAACTTTAAATGATATTTTTTTGGACTAATATTTTAATAATATAATATAAATAAGGATTTAGATTAAAAATACAGTAGTATATATACCTACGCATCATAATTAAAATAACGATAAGAATGCGTGGATTTAGCTTCTCTTCAACCCTGTACAAGACATTAATAACTATATGTAACTAGTGATAAGAATTATTGTTTGAAAAGAGCAACCGCCGAGTTTCTTGCTCGTTCTTCTCGGTAGGAACTACTTTCCGAACCAGCAGTAGATGTTGACGATTCAAAAGCACTTGTTTACAAGTTTACTTGAATAAAGAATATTTTGAATTTGAATTTGAATTAATTCCGTTTTGTGCATTTCTCATACTCTTACTAAAGGTTGTCTGAAGGAAATAGCTTTTACTGATAAGATCGCTTTTTGTAAAGCTATTTAATGTAAATAATTAAAGAACTTTTAATTAAGACCCATAAGGTTGTATCAAAACTGACGTCGCCTTAAAGTTCTATTAACATAATTAAACAGATATAAATAGGTTTTAATTATAGATAAACGATTTCACTGCGTCCCAATGACAGCTATTAGGCAATAAAATATATACCATTCAATTAACGTCTTTTGAATATAATTTCAATACAAATGTATTACTGAATGTATCATTAACATTTATACAGAGTTAACTTGACGTGTTGCGTATATCTCTGTTTGATTTCGAAGATACGAAGTGAGATTTCATAGAGCGTATAAATATGGGCCAGTTAATTATATTTCAATGGAAGTTATTACAAGAACCTTGTCATAGGATAAAAACGGTAGCTATACAATAACCTAATCATTATGTTGCAAGAGTCGATAAATAACTACACACAGATGGGCACAACGGCCAACAACTTTTTTAAATCGTCAGTATGTTGGATAAACATTATTTAATTCTTATTATGAACATGTACACGCACTATCAGACGATGAAAAATTTTTTTCATCGCAGTTATTTTGCATATATACAATTAGAAATGTAATCTTGGATTATACTTTCAATTTATTATATCCGCCGTGTAGTATCCGGCTGAGTTAAATAGGCCTTATTTCTTACCGAGTTATCGTAAAAGGCGACTAAGGTAAGCTGACCCGTTGAGGCCCTTTTTAGGATAATTTTTTAACACTTACTTCTAGTCCTATCAATAAATTTAGTAAATAATTTTACCTGATTAACTACTAACGGCATAAGAACCGTACCTGAGTTAACAATCATGAATAATAATAAAAATACACCAATGAAATTTGTGCATGCGACGCTTACGGTGTCGGGTTAAAAAGGTCTTTATATGAACCAGTAGTTTACAGTTCTCCAATTTTTAGTGAAGAAAATCACAAACTTGCATATCTGAAGAATTTATACAATATGTCGAACCTACGGTGCCAGAATGGGAGGATCGAGTTGCAATTAATCTCAATTATTCTCTTCAAAGGAAATTTTCCAGCAATAGCTGAGTAACTCTCTGCTTACTTGTCTAAACTGCTTATAATACTCGACTTCTAAAACTTGCGGTCAATAGACTGTAGACACTTTTCCAACTCAAAAAGAAAGTAAATTCGATGTTTTCGACGGTAGTGTGTTGCTTAAGTGCCAGCGATAAAAAGATAAATGAACAGCCGCTATTCAGGTGCGGCATTTCAATATTATCGCAGACCTTGTCACTGAACAATAACCGACTTCGGGAGATGAAGCAGGATCGTTAGTCAAAGAATCCATTCGCAGCAAGCTTCAGTTTTTATAGATAATAACACCATATGCCCACTATAAAGGTACCGCAATTTATATTTATACCATAGTAATTAGTATGCCCTTAACAAGTAATGATTATCCTCCTGCCCTTATCACACTCTATGTGGGGTCGGCACAAAATGTTACAAACATGTTGTGACATGTTCGCCTTATTGCTGTTTAGCAAAAGTTTTATGTGCAAGTAGCTTTATTTATAATCCTGGTGATTATCTATCCACCATTTCAATATTGCTTACCGTTTAGAATACATTATGAAGACTTTCAACGGTTTGTGTGAACGGTAGGAAATATATAATATTTGCGCAAATTCTTATGTATTATTAGCAATGAGAACTTAAAACCGTACTATTCGATACGCTTGGCTGTAATTACGTAATTAGCGAAATTGTTTTTTTTTTGCAGAAAGTTACTTCAAGCGGGGTTCTGACGTTACACATAGGTGATTCAGATAATGGTTTGCTTTTCTCCACATATTAACAGATAACAATGAAATATATTTATTTATTATTTATTTAAAACTTATAGCACACAGAATACATAGGATAATGTTAATTTATGCTCAAATCACAAAGTATGCAGATTAGACTAGACCACCCTCCTTTCTTACCGAGGTGTCGTAAGAGGTGACTAAGATATGTGCCGTGTGGTATCCCGCTGCATAGAATAGACCAACCTCATTTTTTACCGAGGTGTCGTAAAAGGCAGCTAAGGTAAGTTGACGTCAGGCAGGCGGCCGGTCGTAAAATACGCAGCCAAATCATGTGACAGCATGTTTGTAACGTATTATGCCGACCCCACTTGGAGTGGAATAAGAGCAGGAGAATGATGATGATGATTTAAAAATTATAATATACGTTTAACCATGTATAATTATTGTTGAGGCTTAAGAATAGTTAAGATACTTACTTTAAATGTATTTCCATAACATAATATATATCGAGATATATGAATCGGATTGTTAATATCATTAAATTCAAATAATTAAGATTAATACGCCTTTGTCACAGTAGCGTATACTAAAAGTGTATTAAGCAATGGTAACGCAAGTACCCAACCCAACTGGATGGGTGACCAAAAAATGGAGACGCGATTTTATAATTAATAAATAAGAAATATTTATAATATTTCGGTCATTGAATTATATTTGGTCTTTTTTTTTTCACACACGGTCGTAAGTAACTTAATACTTGTGTTATGGGTGACGGACAACTGGTAGATATACTACATATATAAGTTTAAATATATACTTAAATACAAATACACACCCAGGCTCGAAGAACCAACAATTTGTTTATAGAAAATGTTGGCCCTCGGCAGTAATCGAACCCGCGACCCGCGGAGCTGAAGGCAGGGTCACTACCCACAGCGCCAACGGGCCAGTCAAAATTATGTGCCATGTATTTTTTTCTGTATTAATTAAATCATCTTATACAAAAAAAAATATACTAATCTATAATCTTGAATACATTAAGAATTTTTTACAGAAAATAAAACTTTTATTTCGTTCCCCGAGTGAGAAAATAGGAACGTCCTTAATGTATGGAAGATAAGGTATTATCCGACATCCGTGCGGCGTGAAGTATTTAGAATGCTAATTCTTAATTTCGCTTTGCGATTTTGTCGTGGAGTCTATCTCCTGATGATGCTTCGGTTGCGGGGCGAAACGATTGTTGAGTTTGTGATAGTGAACGTGTGTAGTGCTTGTGTATTGTGGTGGAAGTGGTGGAGGTTTGTGCATATGTTTTTACGAATCCTGCATGTAACGGGTATGAAAAAACGTATAGTCCACTATACATATTTTCTATTTACTGTAGAGTTGAGTAGCTCGCGAGCTAAAGACAAGAAAGATATATATCTCTCCAGAAGATATAATCACTCTCTAGCTCGCATGTGTTTCAATTATATCTCTATATCTTTAATCTTAAGAGTCAATTTTCGTGAAGAGTTACGGCTCGTTCAGAGTTAGAGTGAAAGAGATGAGCTTATATAGCAATTTACATGTCAGAGAGAGATACGAATAACTCTATTGCATATTTGTATTAAAAATGTAAACTACGGATTTTCGGAACGACAACACGCGCCGTCATTCAGCTTTTTTGTGCTTTATGTCAAAGACATAAAATGCATAATTGGATGCAAATGTACCAAAAAAAAAAATCACTAATTCGCGAACGATTATTTATTTACATTCCATTCTTAGTGGGAAGAAGTCATCCTTATCTGTACATATCAGAAAAGTGTAAATAATAGTGTACATAATAAATAGAAAACAATAAAAAATAAAGAAAATATGTAGCATAATTTATATAATAAATAAAAAAGTACAATACCGCCTCACTGAGTTCTAAGTCCGGGCTAAAAGAGCCGAAGATATATCGGATATATTTTTAGTCTTAGTTGCTTTACACCCGTATTCAAGAAGCATACTCAGCTAAGTAAGCACAAATTACTATGCGAAGGAGGCTAGTTCACTGTGCGTTCCTCGTGTCAAGCCTTCCATTTCATAAACAATACTTACACCCGTATTCAAGAAGCATACTCAGCTAAGTAAGCACAAATTACTATGCGAAGGAGGCTGGTTCACTGTGCGTTCCTCGTGTCAAGCCTTCCATTTCATAAACAATACTTAGGCCACACTCAACTAAAAGAACGCTATGCGTCCAACTGCGCGCTCTGATTGGTCCATTTGATGTGGCGTAGTTCAGTCTAGTTTTGACAAATGTCAATGTTATTAACAATTTGTTGTGTTGTTAATAACAAACAAACATAACCTTACTTTGGTATTCCCGTAACTTGCAGTTGATCGTGTTAATAATTTTTTTATGATATTTTGTGTAATGTGCGGTGTAAATAAAATATAGTTTAGTATAATGACTTCGCCTTTGCATTTAAATGCAAGCACTGCAACTCCTAAGAGATAGAACTATTTTTCTTTAATTTATTATGTATGATAATTTTGTTGTATAGTTTTACTTATATTATTAACTAGACAAAGTTAAATGATTATAAGAATAGAATATAATAAATAGATAACTAATAAATAATTTGGCCTTTAACCAAAGCGGCGCGAACACGCGTTCGCTAAAGTAGCTCCTTATCTATTTTAGCTGTGCGTCGATTTTGACAAACGCATAGTAGAACATTTCACTCAAGTAATCAAAATCAAATCAAATCACTTTATTATCTCAGCCTACTAAGGGCCATAACAACAATGCGTTACAAAAATATGTTACAAAAATAAAAATACGTTACAAAAATACAAAAAAATACAAAAATACAAAAAAATACAAAAATACAAAATATACAAAAATACAAAAATAGTGTAATGTCTATGAATTGGTTTGAATGACCCTATGCGTCCCTGAGCACTGTGCGTTATCATAGTAATGTTTATGAATACGGGTGTTAGAATGCTAATTCTTAATTTTATTAAATTATTGGGTATTGACTGGACTTTTTGCCAGCCAATTCCCTTCCAAGAGAAATTTCTGTTAAATTTTCAGTTTCAAGAACTGAATTCAACATTTTAACGACAATATTTTCTGGCCTATATAGTATTCACAAACACCAAACATTAGCGCGACATAATCGATGCGTGGCGCCATCTAGTTTGCATCTTGAAAGATGCGTCGTGTATGTTCATCGGCTAGTTTGCATTCGAAATGACCTTTTAAATTTTATCACTTCATTAATATAATTATTATTGATTGATATATATATATTTTTTCTAGCAAACGAAGGTTATGAGATCATATTGTACAGTTTCTTTATTATACTATGTTATTTTAAAACTGATACTTCAAGAATAGTTCGTTAAATAATTTTTTGAGAATTTTCATACTTTTTTTTATTGACACAATAATTTTTCAAATTTTTATATGTATTTTGCATGTATTTCAATAAATAAGGATAATCTCATATTCTTATCTAAGAAAAAACATAAACTAATTTTAGAATTAGGCGTTACTTTGCGGAGATCCATAATACAAAAGTAATAATAAAGTTATTTTGCTATTATCCGCGATACAGTAAATAGAAAATATATATAGTGTTAAATGTATAGTGGACTATACGTTTTTTCATACCCGTTACGTGCAGGATTCGTAAAAACATATGCACAAACCTCCACCACTTCCACCACAATACACAAGCACTACACAGGTTCACTATCACAAACTCAACAATCGTTTCGCCCCGCAACCGAAGCATCATCAGGAGATAGACTCCACGACAAAATCCTCCACAACGCTTTGCGATTTTGTCGTGGAGTCATCATCTCCTGATGATGCTTCGGTTGCGGGGCGAAACGATTGTTGAGTTTGTGATAGTGAACCTGTGTAGTGCTTGTGTATTGTGGTGGAAGTGGTGGAGGTTTGTGCATATGTTTTTTACGAATCCTGCATGTAACGGGTATGAAAAAACGTACATCCACTATACATTTAGCACTATATATATTTTCTATTTACTGTATCGCGGATTATAGCAAAATAATTTTATTATTACTTTTATAAACAAACTAAAAAAAATTTTAACATAGTATTTATTTATTAGGGGCTCTTTTTTCTTAATCCATGAATACTTAATTTACTGTTGCAGACAATTAATTTAATAAATCACCATTTAAAGTACATGAAATAAGGAGGTTGATTCGTTGAATCTTTTTGGGACAAAATTATGTACATTTCAGAATGCATCTGTAATAAAAATTTCATTTCAGGTTTGTAGTAATGAATGAAAATGACAATTTCCGTGATTTAATTGTTACTGCTGCATTTTTAAACGGAAGGCTATTGTGAAAAATATAGTTTAATTTATGAAAAGTCTTTACTTAATATATATCTCATACCCACTTTATTTAATATATAACTTACTAGGTTGAAGTGATTCAGATTCAGACACTTTTTCAGATTACACCCATTTTTAAATAGTATATATAGATAATATTATACATTTAAGGTAGTAAAAGTGCTGTGTGTATTTAAATTTATAAAATCTTTCGTTATTTTGATATAATGCAAGAATTGCCACGCCATTGAAATGCCATGAATCCGTCGCTTATCGACATATTAATCATTCGCAGTTAATCTATATATTTTCATTTTTGTTAAGTCTGTGTTAAAATTAACGCATCTTTTGTCAAAGAAACTGTTCTAAAAAAAAGAACAGGGTATACTTAAAATGTAATTTTGATTTCAGGTTATTTATTTAGTAAATAATATAATTAGAAATAGTGTTCATAAAGCAAAATCGTGTTTATTTGGATCATTATCAATCCTAATGGTGATATTCAAGCTGATAACTAGACGGCTGATACTACGAGTTTATGTTAAGTTATCAATCGTAACTTTTCTCTGTGCTTTGGCAGTTTAAGCTAAGTAAAGATAATTATCACGAACATCTGACAATAATAGTGAAGGTAAGATACAATTTATTCTAACGTCCATCCTAAATTGTTACGGAAGTCAGACATCCACCACTCCATATTTGCACATTCCTAATTTTTATCAAATTAGAAACTACAAGCAATATATCAGAACTAACTACTTCGCTATAATCCGCACGGGTTAAGTGAATGCATGCAAAGCCAATGTGTATGAAGCAGGCAAAATCTACGCACCTTATACATGCATGTGGTGGTGGGTGTGTGTGCTGCTTTTGTGTTCGTTGTTGCTGGTGAATTGCGCCTTGGGGTGCATGTGGTGGCTGGTCCTGCATGTATAAGGTGCGTAGATTTTGCCTGCTTCTTACACATTGGCTTTGCATGCATTCACTTAACCCGTGCGGATTATAGCAAAGTAGTTAGTTCTGTTATATTGCTTGTAATATGGAATTCCGCAAAGTAACGCCTGCTTCTATAAATCAAATTAGAAACTCGTTACAGTCTCAATTATGTAGATTGTCCCCTGAATCTCAAAAGAAGCATTTCGAAATATGCTAGTGATAAATTCCGAAAATAAAAATAGAAGCGACATAAGGCCGCGATGCAATGAATAAATTGCCTACCGTGAGCAATAAAAGCAGTTCACATTAATAAACATGATGTGCGTTATTTTGCACGAGTAGATTAAACAGATACCCGTATGAGACCTCCGGGAGGCGTATAACCAACTTAGTTAGGGCATAGAATATAAAAAAAATATGGAGACATCCTAAAATTTTTGCATAATTTGTTTTATAGCGGACAACTCCCTGGGATACATTCGACCAAATTTTTTTCGTACTCTTGCTAATGCTGCTACCCCTAACGGCTTTTATAGCATCACAGAGTGTGAGTCGCCCAGTCTTCACTGGGAGTGAAGACTGGGAGAGCGAGTCTCGCAGCATCCTGGTAAAAGTGCCTCCTGTGATACCTGATCTTGACTTAAATCGACGCCCTATGGAGGACTGAATCGGTCTTGTGGAAAAGTACTTATTTCATAACGGTCGAGGTTGAGACCAGCATTCGAATAGAAAATAATCGCTTACCTTTTCCACGAATCAAACGATAACGTGCATTTTACGATATAGAGCCATCTAGTTTGATTTGCAATACTAACTTATTTGCGTTATACATATAACTTTTTTTGAAAACTAAAGATAATATATACATTTTTTTCATTGACAAAAATAAATGATACGTTTGAAATGGATTTGGTATAGAAATAGATGGTGATAATTCATTTTTAACTACAATTTAAATTGTGCAGTGTTGTTTCTGGGATTAAATTTCACCATATTTTTTTTATTTGATATATCTTGTAACTGATCGCTAAAATATCTTATATATATATATTTATGGTTTTGAAAGATTATCTTTAAAAAAAGATTTTTTTTCTCGTAGATACATATTTTTAGAAAGAAAAAAAATCAGCACATATAGAAAAGCGGATTGGACACAAAATAATACTAATTATGCGATTTGCAAATAACATGTCACTTCATCATTTTGCTACCCATTGCTACACATATAATTTCTTCAAAATGAATATTGATAATATGAATAATTCTCAATGAATACGTAGATGACCATAACAAATTATGAACATTAATTAACTACTATACAACAAATGCTTATTTAAGGTAAGAAAACACTTGAATACATTGGAAACATGTCTACAAAAATAGTCTGTGACTCGTTCCCGTAACATCTGGATTAAATCTTGTTGTTTAGCGAAGAAAATATAAAGTATTTTTAAAGCAAGTTACTTGTATTGCCCCTTTAAGTAATATAATACTGAGCTTTTATCGTTTAAATGTAATATTCTACAAAAGTGATGAATATATTTTTGTTGCCAGTGTTACTTTGCGGAATTCCATAGTACAAAAGTTATGCAGGACAAGTCACCACAGGTATCGCAAAACACTCCACACAAGCACTACATACACATACTACCACAATCTCTACGATCATTTCGTAAAAAGAAGCATCATCAGGATAGGCTCTACGACAAAATCATAATGTATTACAATTTTATCGTTATACGTTTTATGACACGTGTCTGACTTGTCCTGCATGTATAAGGTATGTGGACATTGCCTGCTTCATACACTTAGTTAGCATTACATAGATTCTATAGAATAATAATTCTATTGTAACTTCTGTATTAAAATACTTTTGTATTTTTTGTTATTTTGTACATGTAAAGATATCCCCGAAATAAATAAGTATTAAAAATACATTCGCAATAATAAATATTAGGTTACATATCCTGCATTTCCTGTATAGATCAGTGGTTGGGGCCAATTAACAATATCCTTAAAGGAAACGGGGATTTGGGCCAAATTGTACAGGGCCCAAAGGTATGGCTTGAAAAAAGCAGTACATTTTCGTGTTTTAAAATATTTAAAAATGTTTTTGCCTCAAATAAAATAAGTTATCGATCACAATAATCGTGTAAAGTAAACTAATAGTTCAAATATAACATAGATGGTGTTAATGATATGACTGTTTCAATATAATAATTGAGAAAATTGAGCCTGCCCGTTGACGCAGTGGGTAGTGAACCTGTCCGCGGGTCGCAGGTTCGATTCCCGTCGAGTGCCAACATTTTCTATAAACAATTTGTTAGTTATTCGAGCCTGAGTGTATATTCGTATTATATATATATTCGTATTATATATATATTCGTAAGTATGTTTGTAAAATTATATATGTAGTATATTTATCAGTTGTCCGTCACCCATAACACAAGTATTAAGTTACTAACTTTGAGGATGGACGACCGTGTGTGTAAGTATCCTATATAGTTATTTATTTATTCGTTTCATATTTTATTTAGTGTTAAATATTAAAAAAAAAGAAATTAAAGTTGATTCTTTTTCAGAAATCGATTAATTATTGTTTATTTCATATCTATTCTGTTTACAATTATCTATGCTGTTTTGTCTATGCTAAAAAATAGACTTTAAAAATCAGCTGTGTAACATATAAGTTCGAACATTCTTAACTAAATCTTTTATATCACGCTTATTAAATTGATAAAATCAGCTAACTTTTGTAAAAAGATTTAAATTAGAAGAATAAGTAACTAAAAACAGCTATTAATTGGCCCCATTTTCATTTTTTTACATCTAGGCCCAAAATTGTATTAAAGTTTCGTTTAAAACGAAGTAGACATGTCCTTTCGACTTCTATAAAAAATCTTATCTATATCTACTACGAGAATTTTCTGCGGTCCACGTCCAAGCGGAATTTAAACATTTTAATTCCGTACGTGCATACAACCGTTTGGTATTAGATGAGCTTCCCTGCCCCTCTAAGTCTGTATAATACCCGAACAATAATGTGGAGTTGAAGGGATGATAACAGGTCTTGGGGACAAGCTGCAGATTACGTGCGACCATGTTTCGTTTTGCTAGCCTAAGGGCCTAACATTGTTTATAAGAATAGGTAATTAAATCTTGAAAGTTAATTTCTCTCAAAAATGTAAAAATTGCTATAGGTAAGCAAGAGCAATGAAGACATTGTACCTCATTAATATTTTAATATTTTCTTTCGTTATATATATACTAAAAAGTATGACACTTTGCAAGTTATGTTTCCATGTATGTAACCAAGCTGGAAGCTGCAGCCAATTTAAAACTTCATAGTTGATGATGGATTCCTTTTAGGGATAAGTCCGTCTTTGTACATATGCTTTTTTTTCTATTTCTTCTTTCTTTTCTTATATTTATTTATTTAAATAAATAAATAATTTTATAAATAAATAATTTATTTAAATAAATAAATAAATATGGGACATTTACACACACGGTCGTCCGTCTCCAAAGTAAGTAACTTAATACTTGTGTTATGGGTGACGGAGAACTGGTAGATATACTACATATATAAGTTTAAATACATACTTAAATACAAATACACACCCAGGCTCGAAGAACCAACAATTTGTTTATAGAAAATGTTGGCCCTCGGCGGGAATGAAACCCGCGACCCGCGGAGCTGAAGGCAGGGTCACTACCCACAGCTTCAACGGGCCAGTCAATATCATTCTGATTTATCAAAAAAATAAAATAAATAAGGTTTTTCTGGAGGGTGTACTCTTAGAACGACACTCTCCTACGCTAGTATACCTCCTGTGCTTTGCGATCTCGACGATTCTTCTAGACTTCCCGTACCGCCCTGTATAATAGCTAATAGCATATTGTCATTTTTAAAAAGTATCTTCCCATTCTTATGCAGCAGCTTCCTATGACTTTAATATATTTTTGTATCACAATTTTTAATTTACAACTCGTTAAACTTAAATAGCGACATTTGTTCATTTACGGATGTGTTATTATTTTAATTAAATATGAACTTCAATCTCCAGAACTCAGTTCTTACCGAGGTTTCATAAAAGGCGACTAAGGTAAGTTGACGTCGGGCAGGCGGCCTGTCGTAAAATACAACCCCACTTAGAGTTGGATAAGGGCTAATGATAAGGGATGATAACTTCAATCTTCAGAACTTCAAGCATAATTTTTTTATGAGCTGCTGGGTGTATTCGTAACAGATAAATTTCGAAACCAAAGGTCGCATCATTTAGTTTTTTTTTTTAAATATACGTTTCCATTTATTTCAACCGAGAAAAACTCATAATTATCATCTTTAAATAAAATGTAACATCGAAGATGCTCCAATCAAAAGTGACTTGATAGTCGCCTCGAGCCTATACGTTTTTTCTCAATGCGTGCATCACAAACTGTGATATAATTATGAAATGCGGTTATAATCTTTAAGTCTATGTGATAAGGATGAATTTTGCATATAGCTTTATAATATGTGGATTGTATTTTGTCCGGTTTGGTGTACAGACCTCGAGGGGACAATTTACGCCGTCCGGCTGGTGTGATTGTTAACTATGCTACAGAGATTACAAGTTATCAGCATTATCTGCTCACGATACCCGTATCTTGGTATTATGATTTACTGGAAGATTCACGCCACTTGAAATCGTTGGGTAGTAATTCTGACACAGGTTCTTAACTTCTTAAGTGTTAAAATCTTAATGTATTTGTGTTAAAAACAAATATCTCGACTATGAACTGCTCTCGCAGTGAATATTTTCTTCTTCAACGAATTGTTGTCCACTGTTGAAAGAGTCTCTTTAGAATACATACAAATAACAGTAGGCAATAGAAAAGATTGTAAAAAAAGAAACTATGGTTCTGTTAAAATCCCACAGCTGGGCTTTGTTTTTGAAGGGAAAGATTGAAGTTTCGTCTAACCGGGTTTTTAGAATGCGGATCATAATCATCATCATCCCCCTGCCCTTATCCCACTCTAAGTGGGGTCGGCACAACATGTTAACAATTTGTCACATGATTTAGTTACGTATTTTACGACCGGCCGCCTGCGTGACGTCAACTTACCTTAGTCGTACTTTACGACCCCTCGGTAAGAAAGAAGGTGGTCTATTCTACTCAACCGGATGCCACACGGTGGGTCAACTTACCTTAGTCGCCTTTAACGACACCTCGGTAAGGAATGAGGATGGTCTATTCTACTCAGCCGGATACCACACAGCAGGTCGACTTACCTTAGTCGCCTTTTACGAGACCTCGGTAAGAAATGAGGGTGGTCTATTCTACTTAGCCGGATACCACACGGCGGAGGTTTTTAAAATGCGGATGTGAAGTTATATATAACTTTAGAACAAGAAGCCCAGAAATTTCTGGAAATACACAGTTAATATCCTGAAAAGCACATGATAATTTGTACCAAGCAAACATTTAAGTTTTTATAGAAACTTATAAATACTTGCCCGGGTTTGAACCCATGACCTTCTGGTAAGGGTCGCTTATTTTACATTGTTCGACTGTCACGGCTTTTAGAGATTCGTGTCTCAAGTTCAATAATAAATTTTCACCTCAAATTCAAATAACTAATTCGCATCTAAAGTTCAGTAACAGAAAAATATTATTCAGTGCCTTTTAATTAGTTTGAAATGTTTGAAAAAATATACACGTTGCTTAATTACAAGTTGATTTTTTAATAAATAATAATATAAATATAAGGGACACTTACACACACGGCCGTCCATCCCCAAAGTAAGGAACCTAATACTTGTGATATGGGTGACGGACTACTGTTAAATTATATATGTTAAATATATAATTCCAAATACATACTTAAATACAAATATACACCCAGGCTCGAAGAACCAACAAATTGTGTATATAAAAAGTTAGCCCCAATGTTGGAATCAAACGTTATGTGTATTTGACTGGCCCGTTGGCGCTGTGGGTAATGTCCCTGACTTCAGCTCCGCGGGTCGCGTGTTCGATTCCCGCCGAGTGCCAACATTTTCTATAAACAAATTGTTGGTTCCTCGAGCCTGGGTGTGTATTTGTATTTAAGTATGTATTTAAACTTATATATGTAGTATATCTACCAGTTGTCCGTCACCCATAACACAAGTATTAAGTTACTTACTTTGGAGACGGACGACCGTGTGTGTAAATGTCCCATATATTAATTTATTTATTTATTTAAACCCACGACCCGCTGAGCTGAAGGCATAGTCACTACTACCCACTGCGTCAACGGGCTAGTTAAATACACATAACGTACTAATACAAATAAAGTAAAGGGGTTTGCACATGTGGATATAAGATACAAACGGGTAGAAATTATTTTTTTTACCCCTCACTAACTTTATTTTATATACCTACATGTGCACTGATAATATTATTTATCCAAGAAAACGAAAATAAACGAATCTTTCCAAACAAAAGGACCTGCTTCACATATTTTTTCAGTTCCGCTCGCGCCGCGGTGGCTCGAAACCGAATACCATTCAAAACCCGACAAAATAGAGTAAAAACGCCATGAAATCACTAATCCGACCTAATTTTGAACGCTATACGTCATGAGAATAACGACTAAAGGGCGTTAACTGAGAGTCTTAATACGAATCGTTTTAAAGATTTAACTGAGGATTTTTATATAGATTGCCGTCGCCTTTCTTACTACACTTTATGAAGTGAACACTTTACAACTAATATGAAGTTTATATAATTTATATAGAGCTTCACTTTACTTAATATTTAGAAATATTTCTTTTTATGCATTTTATTTCTTGCTTGAGTTAATTAAATATACATTATATGTATAAACCGCAACATAACTAACTCAAATGTTATTATATTTTCATTTTCAGATTAGGAAATAGGGAAAGTAATATTAATGCTAGATATGTCGTAATTTTTTAACACCTTAGATGTATCAAAGTAATTGATATTTTGATTGGTATAAAAACACTTAAGTAGAGGTAATAGATTTTTACGAAGTGTGACTTTAACTGTAACCAGCCTTAGATACATGCACGTTGTAGTCATTTTGAGTAGGAAATAATGATGCATATTTCTAATAACTCTTGACTGTACACGTCACGATTAATTATTTATTATAGTAATAACAATTAATCAAATTAAAAAGCAGTTTAAGTATCTACCTAATTGGCCACCATGATACGAGCATACTTTATAAAATATTATATTCTATAAAATAAAGAACATAGAACGAACAATTATTAAATACAAGCTTTTACCAACGACTTCGTCCTCGTGGACCGTAGTCCTGGAATAAACAGTAGCTTCAGTATTTTACATTATAATAGCTCAGTTATATTTATGCAGTAAACTGAAATCAAAATATATAAAAAAATCTTCTAAAAATAACTCTTTCGACGTAAGCTGAACAACGTGATAAAGAACTCCTTTTTATTACAGATTTGACTCGTCTTTGATACATAGTGAATTAAAACACGTTGATAGATTGACAATTGATGGCATTTTTAAATGTCCTCCTGTAAAAATCCTGTACAATTAACAGGATATCTATAGCCTATATGTTATTCCGGTATATAAGGAAAAATTGAGCTAAATTTCATCGATGTTGGTTCAGCGGATGCGCTGTGAAAGAATAACAAACATCCGTCCATACTCACAAACATTCGCATTTATAATATTAGTAAGAGTAAGATAAAACATAAATATGATGTTGTATAATATTTTCTATACAAATAATATACGAGCTTTGCGATTTTGTCGTGGAGTCTATCTCCTGATGATGCTTCGGTTGCGGGGCGAAACGATTGTCGAGTTTGTGATAGTGAACCTGTGTAGTGCTTGTGTATTGTGGTGGAAGTGGTGGAGGTTTGTGCATATGTTTTTACGAATCCTGCATGTAACGGGTATGAAAAAAAACGTATAGTCCACTATACATTTATCACTATATAGATTTTCTATTTACTGTATCGCGGATTATAGCAAAATAATTTTATTATTACTTTTTTAATATACGAGCCACTTGAAAATAACAATAAAATAAATCGTAAATTACTTCACTTCATGTAAGCGAAACGCTGACAAATGACATGTGTTTGGTAGTTGGTGGGTTTTATTTTTAGAACGACCCACACTGGCCGTAATCAGACACCAAATAGGGGGGGAGCTCGAACAAATATGACCGAATCACAAGAGCACTTTGTGACGTAACAGATTTTGAACTATGATGACAGGTTAGATTTGACAAATTTAATTTGATAAATCTGAATTTGTAATCATGAATCTGTGCAGTAAAACACTGTCTCTTCTCCCAATACTTAAGCAGTTGAACGTATATAGTAATACTCGTTTTTGCCCCCGGCTTCGCTCTGCTTTATCATTCACAATTTTGGTTGTAGTGGCTTCCACATAAAAGGTAGATATATGTTGTCGCGGACTTTTATTAAGAACTATTCAAGACCAACAATACTACCGTACATCATCCTTGTGTAATTCCAATAGTTTAAGCAGCGTACGCCAAAATAACTCTCAGAGGCCAGATTTTTTTTGACTTTATTGACATATATCGTTATATTACATAAAATCATTTGTAGACTATAGTTATAATATCTATCTATATAACTGTAAAGTTTCATCCAAATCCGTTCAATAGTTTTTTCGTGAAATAGTAACGTGTAGTAGAAACGTCCATCCATACTCAAGAACTTTCGCATTTATAATATTAGTAGGATTGACATATAAATGCGAAAGTGTGTCTATCTGCCTATATAAAAACACAAATCATAATTGAGGGCATTTTAAAAATTAAGTCGACACGAATAAAGTCACGAGTAAAGCTTATATTTTAATCTATCATTGTTATCATTGCTAGTAAAATTATAAATGCGAAAGTCTGTGTGTCTTTCACATTTAATCTGCTGGATTAATATTGGTGAAATTTGTCACGGTTAAAGCATAAACTTAGGGTATTTAAAGGATTTGCATGCCGTGGTAACCTATAATTAAGACTTCATTTAACTAAATACTTTTTAGAGTAATTTATTGTATTAATATTGTAAATCTTGTTGGTTTTCCGCAAGAAATAAAATAAAAAATTCCGTTTTTCTTTCGGAAATAGGGAAAATACATTTCAAAACTATTTGAAAATCACTGTATCGTGACATTTCTATAGTCTCATACTGTTTTTTTTAAGCTGTGATAGCCCAGCGGTGAGACCGTGCGACTTTTACGAGGGGAACATGAGCTCAAACCCGGGCAGGCACCGATGAGTTTTTCTATTAAAACCCATGTGTCTAATTGATAACTGCAATTTATCACACGCTTTTCGGTGAAGGAAAACATCGTGAGGAAACCTGCATATCTCCAGAGAATGCTAGGAATATGTGTAACCTACCAATCCGCATTGGAGCAGCGTCGTAGGTCTTAGCTCCAACCCTTCTCTCCAGAAACAGAGGGAGGAGGCCTATTCCCAGCAGTGGGATTGTAACAGGCTGCTACTTTTCTTTTTTTTATACTGTTTTACCTATTCCTAGTTATACATTTTTGTCAACCATTTTCATTAATAAATAAATTTTTATTGATGAAATTTTCGGGTCTGGTAAAAATTATCAACTGTTGTTGGTGATAATTTTCAAGACCGATTGTTAAATCTGTTGTTAGAGGTATGGAAGTACTACAACATAAAATTGCCTTATTAAAAAAGTATGTACTGCATCTTAGTCTATTATACCATCATGATTGCCTTAATAAATACATGATTAGCTTGTAATACGTAAGTTGTTATAAACAAAAAGTATACCAAAATAAATTGAACTATCAAATAATTTACAACTTCCTACAACAGCATGTAAATAAGATTTCTCTTTGTTTTGGACGTAATTATCCGTTTATTTATACGCTTAGGGCTATATACCATAATTGTATGAGTTATTAAACAAATTATACATCGTGCTACTTAATATAAAGGACACGAGCTGGTAGTTTTTATCTTCGCTTATAAACGGCCCGATCGTTTTATAGGGTCCAGTAACGCAAGAAAAATAAAATTACTTGCAATCTGGATTAAAATTTAAGATAGTAATAGAGATAGATTTAAGATAGATAAGAAAGAAAATTTTAAAGATAGATTTAAGATAGATAAAGTAAATTACATCGCATTTACACAGCAATGAAACAGTCGTGAGGGTGCAATCAAGTACAATGATTAGGAAAACTTCAGAGGTGAGGATTCTATTATACTATTGTGATATGATGAATCCGGGTCCCAATATATTATGTCAACATTGTTTGTAGGCATCAATAAGGATTATTATTATTAATGCTATAATGATCTATATGATTCGACGGCATGGTTATCTCATTGCATGCCTTCGAAGAAAATACTATGAAGTACGAGAGAGAAGTATGTGAAAGAATGTATGTGTAAGAGCAGGAAAGTAGAAAGAGCTGTAATTTATAAAAGTAGGTGTTACTTTGCAGAATTATATAGTACAAACATCGCAATTGCTATTTTGTCGTGGAGCCCCCTGATGATGTTTCGCACTTTAACCGATAAGGTGCGAAACTATCGTTGAGATTGTCGTAGTGTATGTGTGAAGTGTTTGTGTAGTGTTTTATAGGTGGTGGTGTTTTGTCAAACGTGCGGTAACTAATTCTGCATGTAAAGTAAAGTAATGTAGGGGCCTATTACAATCCCACTTCTGGGCATAGGCCCCCTCTCTCCGTTTCTGGAGAGAAGTGTTGGAGCTAAGACCTACCACGCTGTTCCAATGCGGATTGGTAGGTTACACATATCTCCAGAATTCTCTAGAGATATACAAGTTTCCTCACGATGTTTTCCTTCACCGAAAAGCGTGTGATAAATTGCAATTATCAATTAGACACATGAGTTTTAATGGAAAAACTCATTGGTGCGTGCCCGGGTTTGAACTCGTGTTCCCCTCGAAAAGTCGCACGGTCTCACCGCTGGGCTATCACAGCTCTCTATCAACACATCATTCTGCATGTACGAGAACAATTTTCTACCCTTAGCATTACATAGATTCTGTTAACGAACGCGGATTACTAAACTTCTATCATAACTTTTAACAGAGAGTTATGGAAAGAATGATATAATGACATATAGGACGTGAACTATGTGAACGATTCATTCATCGAAGAAGAGTTGGATAGTTCTCGGGTATCAGTTCTAAATTCATATTGCACTCGGGATTCAATCGGGAATCAATTGCACTCCTTAAGTATGTGTATAGTGGGTAAAACGTAAGTCTGATCTGTCACTGGTTAATTGCTCATTAAATGCGTCCACCGGGTCTTTAGATGCCTCATAATTATTAATTAGCCGGTGATTTTCAAAACCCGCTTGGCAAAACGTGGGTAGAAGCGGAATTAATGTGATTCGGAAAAAGACTGAGAATGTATTTAAAATTTATTCTGGGGACTGGTTCTTGAAAACGACGAGTAATTTGTTTCAGTCCGATATAATATAATATTTTTTCATCTCTCTAATAAGCAATATCAGTTGAAATAGTATCTGTGATTTGTTAATACAATTTTGTTACGGTTTTTCTTACGATACAGTAGAAGGTTTTTTAAAATTGATCCGACGTGAATGATTCTTGCATGAAATTAAGTTGAACAATTCACCAAATATCATTTAACATGGGTTCGACTTAGTTTTGCGTATCAATCTATAGTTTTTGTATAGTTATATATAGACATAACTGAATTTATTTTTTAAACACAAACGGTCATCCGATCCCAAAGTAACTTAATACTTGTGTTATGGGTGACGGACAACTGGTAGATGTAGCACATATATAATTTTAAATGCATACTTAAATACAAATATAGTCGGAGAAGCTTTCCAACCACGAAATAAGTTATCCCTCTTTACAATCATATCGTACAATTGTTAATCTATCCACGGTTTTGTTGCTCGCTTACGTTTTACAGGCTTCAATATCATACTTTCTTTATATTAAGACTGTACGCTATTATATAACAACAAAGGGCATTGAATATTTTGAAATTTAGTGCACTCACAATTATTTAACTTTTCAATGACTAATCGGTTACACAAGATAAGTCTTTCACGAGTATTAATCACGTCAATATTATAAAAAAGTTCGTTGCAAACAACACCGATCGCATGATGGTCCGAGATATCACACTCAATTAGAAAAGATTTTACCGAAACATTCTCGTGGCTACGCTCCTGTCTCGCTCGCACCCACGCGTTATCAATGCACGTCTGGGTGAGACGGCCGTCGATTTCCCGCATAAACTCCGTCGACGGTATTACACACTGAAGTCCGAGGTTTTTGTATCTTAGTAAAAAAGTAGTAAAGTAACGGCCTGTTACTATGCCCACTGCTGGGCTAAGGCCTCCTCTCTCCATTTTCGGAGAGAAGGATTGGACCTAAGACCTACCACGCTGCTCCAATCCGGATTGGTAGGTACACATATCCACATATCCCTAGAATTCTCTAGAGATATGCAGGTTTCCTCACGATGTTTTCCTTCACCGAAAAGCGTGTGATAAATTGCAATTATCAATTAGACACATAAGTTTTAATAGAAAAACTCATTGGTGCCTGCCCGGGGTTTGAACCCATGTCGTCTCTAGAGAGTCGCACGGTAGTCCCACCGCTAAGCTATCACAGCTTCTTTTTTTGTATCTTATGGCATTGAATTTAATTTATTTTCTATAATATCTATTTAAATATCTATTGACGTCTCCTATGATAATCAAATCCTCATGGCTTGAGAATTGTTTCACCAATTCACTTATTTGGTTTATGAAGCGAATTTTATTCTTACTGGGAGGTCTGTATAATGCGAAAATATGCAAAATATCATTATCTATTTTTAACGTGTTATATAATGTTTTAAAAGAAGTAGTATGAGATTCCTTAATCGTTAAATTTAAGTATATTTTTTTAAGTATAATAATATTTTTCCTCCTTTTGTTAACACTCGGGTCTTGTAATATTGTGTGTATCCATCTATAGTATACAATGGGATTTCATCTTCATCTCTCATCTCATCATTTAACATTGGGCTATCTGTAACTGTTTCTTTTATGAATTCTATCCTATGATTTGAAAAGACTATATTACATTACTGTTATGATATGGAAGTATTCGTTGATTTTTTATTACGGATTTCCGTTAAGTAACGCCAATTCTATTCAAAACCAGCCAATTCAAAACTAATATTGTTTCAATGATTATATGTTATCTTTCTGGGCCAATGGACAAATAGCAGTTATTCAAATGCCTAAGTCATTTCAATCCCCATTTCATCTTGACATGTCCTATCACTACGCTTAATAATTTAATCCAGATTTCATTGATTAAGAATTCGTTTAACCTAAAGATATCATAATCGAATAAGATAATATTTTCTTTATAGGCATAGGCCTCCTTTCTCCATTTCTAGAAAGAATGGTTTTTCTTTGAATTAAATACAAAAACAAAAAAATGATCATCATTCTCTTGCCCTTATCCCACTCTAAGTAGGGTCGGCAACAAGATAGGTCGGACAATAATTAAGATAATTTACGGTTAAATATTTAACATTGATTAAATCTATTTAATCCACAGCGATAGAAAATTTACACAAATACATATGAACAGCCAACACTGACTATTCATAAATAAGCACTTAAAGGTTATTCTATAGACTCCCATCTTTTCTTTGATCAGAGGTACTAACTTCCTCAAACTAATCGGTTTATCTTTGACAACTCAATTTCCTAATCGCGATTAAACGAAGCTTTGTAATTATACCATTCCCATATACCTTTATAACCTCTACAATACTGTTTACCGACAGTGAACTATCGCGCCACGCCTATATTTCACGCGGACAAAGGCAAGGTCACGCCGGGCCGTGAGTGATGTTGACGCGAGTCGCCTTTGACTTTGAGTCACTCAAACGTCTTAACTCTTGGTGCTTGTTAGTATTCATAGTCGGTGTATTAAATTTTGGTGCATAAAATAAAAATATTTTTATTGAATCTTACATTGTCGAAGCAACCTAATAAGTGAAAACGATACTTGTGATAGGGTTGCTTCGCATCTTTCCTTACAGAAGCTATAACAGAATCATTTTCCTATAAGCCACGTTTGTTAAGAGGATGTATGTAATGCTAAATGTGTTAAGACTGGTTGGCTGGTTGAGATTCCGATTCTGGACTAAGGCCGTCATTGCACATTTTTTTAAAATAATTTTTATATTAATGTCAATTTGTGCACTAGAGATTACAAACCAAACCATCTACTTTCAGGCATGTATGTGTGACATTTGATTTCGATATACAATTCGTATTCGCTATCTGTATATTTTTTTGTTATTTAAAATCAAATTCAAAATATTCTTTATTCAAGTAAACTTGTAAACAAGTGCTTTTGAATCGTCAAAATGTACTGCTGGTTCGGAAAGCTGTTCCTAACGAGAAGAGCCAGCAAGAAACTCGGATGGTTACATACATCACAACAGGACAATTGCGTATTAATAAATTTTAAAATATTGCTATATAAATTTATAAATCCCGGACTATAAATTCCGCTTAAATCGAGTTGATGCGCCATAATGATTCATTAAGTGCCTCCCCGGGACTACCTTTTTGTAATTGACCGATGATGCGAGTCATATCAGTGCCCTGATGTAAGAGTAAAAAATATTCCAAGCCTATTTTGTAACAGAATTTTTATCTATTCATTGGAAAACTAACGATAATTCTGAACTTAAAGCAAAAGTTAATTTATAGAAGTAGCGTTATTGTGGAATTCCATGATACTAATAGTTCAAGCCCCAATCATATAATACCGCTTGATGCGTCGCTTTTCGATTTTGTCATGTACTGATGGTACTTTGGTTAAGGTGCGAAACGTTCGCGAAGCGTTGGTGGTGATGTTTTGTGATAAGTGCGGTAACTAATCCTGCATGTACAAAGTATGGACAAACGGATTACACTTCTATTACAACGCTAAGTAGCATTATATAGATTTTAGACCAGACCCAAAAAAACTGAACATTCGTAGTCTTAACTTAAGAGGTAATTATAGAAATAATCAAATATAACCTTCATAAGGTTATGTAAGATCGTCTGAAACTGCGTAACATAGATAACATTATTATATTAATTAATCGAGTCATCACTTTGTCATCGGTCTATTCAAAGATGATTTGGTGCAAAGAGAAACTGCACGGAGATCATCTTAGTGATAAATTTTTCTGCGTTGTTATTGACCTTACACGTTTCTTCTATACAGTTACTTATGAAATAGATTGCAATATTTTATTAAATCTAAAAATTGGGAGCGTTTAAAAGTTGTGTATGTGAAAAAAAAATATTTGTCTATGCAATACTAAAAATAATAGTAAGATTAATAATAAAGTCAAAATAACGCGCATAAGAAGTCCAATAAATATTAAAAATTGTGATTTCGAAACTGTGCTTTGTATTACAATAATAACAAACACCACTTACGCAACCTTCCACACTATAAATGGAAACATCAAACAAGCTAAATGAATACAGCGTTATGCTTTTTGATTCATAATGTTAAGGGAAGTGATAATCGTTCGGAGATAGAAAAATGATAGGGAGCTTTCTCGCTCTGTTATATGAATCGACCGCCCGTGACGGCGTTGAATTTCGTTTGGGACAAAAGTAATGAGACTAATATTATAAATGCGTTGGTCTGTCTTTATCGCTTTCTGGTTGAATACTTGCAATATTCAAGGATATAATAATAAGTAGTCTCATTAAACGTTAAAAAACAAATCAAAAAAAGGTCCTCAAACAACAAAGAAAACATTATTAAGTTACTGGCGCCAAAACTCAGAAATATAGACACCTACAACGCACAGAACGCTTCCAACGCTGTTATGGCAAGTGAGTGCAGCAGGTCTACCATGAACTCTTATTGCGTCTCAATTGAAGACGTAAACTAAATTGTTTTGCTTTTTCATACCATGACGTCTTAAAGACCCACACTTTAAGTCGTAGCCGAATGAGCGTTCGGAATTCGTTCTAAAAACATGTGAGTAAAATAGATAGTTATCTATAATTCGTATAACGTTGTCCTTTTCAAACATTATGACCCCAATACAATTCACACTTCATGGTACGAAAAAAAAGCAGTTCGGTTTAGTTACTGACTTTGAATTGAATCGTTATCTAAAGTTCATGGTAGGCCTACACTTACCTGTGACCTTGATAAGATATAGGAATGAAGATCCGTATTTCCTTCATACTTTTCCTAGATTACGACAGGCATGAATACCATGATAGGAAGTAATGAACAGCAGGCCTACCATGAACTCTTATTGCGACTGAATTAAAGACGTAAACGAAATTGTTTTACTTTTTGGTACCATGACTTCTTAAATACGCACACTTTAAGTCGTTGCCGAATGAGCGTTCGGAATGCGTCCTAAAAGCATGTGAGTAAAAGAGACAGAGTTATCTACAGTTTATATAACGTTATCCTTTTCAAACATTACGACGCCAATGCAATTCACATTTCATGGTACGAAAAAAAGCGGTTCTGTTTAGGTACTGACATTGAATTGAATCGTTATCTAAAAGTTTACGGTAGGCCTACGGGTTAATTTTCTTATAAGGTATTTAGAAATTTAGTGTAGTAAGTAAGTAGTACTTACTTAAACGACATTTTGTTTTACAATAACAATTCAATATCGTCTATTTCAATTAAGTGTAATGACCCGAAGCGCGCGTTGTTTTGACTAAAGTACACGCATGGTGCTATTTAGCGGGAGGGGCTAGCGGGGGACCGGGATATCTTTTTTCGGCGGCCGGTAAAGCGACAATGTAAACAAATAGTATACGCGAAGCTGATGCCCAAAATTAAAAAAAATCTGGATAATTAGGTAAAATTTTAAGTACCTATTTTTATTAAACTTAGTTCAGCAGCCTACGCTGTTCGAAAGATAAGACAATGTACAGATGTCGAAACAGCGAAACTTGTTTATTTTGCTTACTTCCATAGCATTATGTCTTATGGAATATTGCTGTGGGGTAAATGCGCGGATAGTGAAAAAATTTTCGTATTACAAAAAAGAGCCACGCATACGTGGCATCTACAATTTAAGTCCGCGTGATTCCCTGCGAGAGAAGTTTAAGGAAACAGGTATTCTTACATTTGCTTCACAGTATATTTTAAATAACGTAATTTTTGTATATAAAAATATAAAGAATTATAAAACGATAGGTGATGTATATAATAGACAAAGTAGGAACCGACATAAGCTTGCGACTTCTGCTTTGCGCCTAGCAAAAGTACGTAAATCGTTTGTGGGTTTGGGTATAAGATTCTATAATAAAATTCCGAAATCAATTTTGGTCATGCCATTACAGCAGTTTAAAAACACTGTTAAAAAGAGGCTGATACAGAAAGCCTACTATACTGTTGAAGATAGATGATGTTAATAGATGTCAGATGTTAGATGATAAGGATGTGTGGATATAGGTGCACTTTTACCCTGTACAAGACAGTAATAAATAAATGTAACTAGTTCTAAGATTTATATTTTAAAAAGAGCAACCGCCGAGTTTCTTGCTGGCTCTTCTCGGTAGGACCAGCTATCCGAACCAGCAGTCAAAAGCACTTGTTTACAAGTTTACTTGAATAAAGAATATTTTGATTTGATTTGATTTGATATTACATATTTAGAACTAGAATCAAATACTGAATACTCTCTATCAATAGTGCAAGTGTTCAAGCAGTCACCCTGTATAGAGATAAAAAAAAACTCTCATTTTCCTTTCTGAAACATGGAAATACGCTTAGTTTATAAAAGCGGTTTTTGGCTCAGCTCCGCGGGTTTGATTCCCGCCGAGGGCCAATATTATCTATAAACAATTTATTGCTTCTTCGAGCGTGGGTGTGTATTTGTATTTAAGTATGTATTAAAAATTATGTAGTATATTTACCAGTTGTCCGTCACCCATAACACAAGTATTAAGTTACTTAATGTGGGGTCGAACGACCGTGTGTGTAAGTTGTAACTATCTCCTCCTTCGTTCGACTTAATAATATTTAACCTTCTTAAATATCGCTAGAGCGCTCGCGCTCAAGCGTCGGAATGCGTAAAACACGCCCGCAGGCGCTAGCACTTTAAACATATATTGGCTCGTGATTCGTCTAAGTGGCTAGGACCCGTACTACGTTGTGATTTGTAATAACTCAAATTCTTTTAGAGCGTCAGAGGCCGAGTGTCCATCAATTAAAGGAGTCAAATAAAATCTTAGATAAAATAAAATAATGTCACATTATACTTTTATAATAATAATATTAAGATATATCATATTCTCTAACTTATAACAAGCCGTCAGGCTCTACATTCTTAGTTTATATCAGCTTGCTCGTCAGAGAACTTTAAGTATCGAATATCAATGTAATAGCATAAAACGATTGTTTGTCATCAGTGTGAAATAATCAGTTTATGTAATATTAATATGAATATTGGATCGTTTAGCCATCAGAAGGGACTGAAGATTGTGATAATATAAACCCCAAGAAATATTAAGCCTTTCCGAAGATTAGCTTGGAATAATGGCACCATTCCCGATATTTAAGTCTTTCATTAAGAAAAACATAAAAAGGGATAGGTGGTTAGTAGCTCCTCACCCGCTACCAACGGTGAGCTCCGCCCATACATATGAGCTCCCCCCCCATAGGTGGGGTCCCTGTTTATAGTGCGCCTGCGGCGTTAGATGATGGGTTAAACCCATTATTGTCGCAGTGTCAACAAAACCACCGTTGACATAATAGGCACGAGTGCCTGGTATATAATCGAGGACCGAAGCCCAAATAATAAATAGCCGGAGCTATAAAATAAGGCATAAGCCAAAGGCACAAAGCCTGGTAATATTGATAATAAATTACCAATTCTCATATACAGTAGGGCGTATGTCGCCAGCACACATTGCAACGGTGCGTTCCATGGTAAATACCACATACAGTATAATACGTATAAAACGTATAAATTCCACATAGTGGAAATCATCTTAAAACTAAATAGCACATGTTGCAAGGCAACTTTAGCGGTGTGTTCCGCGTTTAGATGTAATATAGTAATTGTGTTCCACCGCAGCGGAATAAAATTCAATAATAATGTCGTGTATAAAGCATTACATGAATGCCATAAAACTTATAAATACCCAAAACCATATAGTGGATTCACACACAGAGGCACTCGATTGCGAGATGCGCACCAAGCTCAACGCTCCACCAATACAAGAACAAGCAATGTAAAAAAATGTTACGTGGCAAGCCACGTAAAGTATTTGATATGCAGGCCACACTGTCTAAAGCTAGTCCGCAGCCTTGTTAATAAAGACCCGACCAGCGGCTCTAAAACTAATGGCCATGCTATAATGGTCATTCGTGGTATCATTAACTAAGCTAAGGGGGCGTCCCAAAAAGGACGAGTCATTTGGCAACAAGCAACATTTCCCATGTGAGTGTCACAGCTCTTGTGCAGCCATGGATACATCACATGTTCCATGCGCTACTATGAACAAAGTCCATAGTGGTCCATCACTGCCGCGGCGTATCACTTCAGCATCGTAGCACAATACGTTGACTAGCTAGGTTACCCATTGTCGCCATTTCAGACGTAAAGGCTAGCTTCCGCAACGCCCAGCAACATTCGGTCGTGGTTCCATCACTACTGAGAGACTAAGAACAACGTTTCCGATGCCCATTCATCAAACAGTAACATTTCAGCTACCACATTGTACCGGCACTACTTCAGGCGGCCTAAGCGTCCAAAAGTCGAGTAAGGCACACGGCAACGACCGAAATCACCACCGGCCTAACTCAATCCGTATCACAAAGGCACACGCCCTACGTAACTCTGGCTGTGTCAAATCAAAACCGAATAAAGGCACACCGCAGCAACCAAAGTCAACCACGGGCCTAGACCCAGCCTCAATAAGATGCAGCCTGGCGTAGACTTTTGGGCCAGGCACACAGCAATGACCGAAATCACTGCCGGCCTAAACCTCAAATCTTCCACCAGTACCCGCCAGAGCATGATTCGGTACAGTGCCAATCACTACTCAGCAAAGTTTCCTCCGCCGAGTAACATTCAGACACTATAATCGTTCGAGGTGAGGTAAGCGATATAATAATCACTTACACTCTAATGGTCAAGTCACATTCACAGCCTCTCCAAAGTTCGGCACGATCTTGCATCTTGAGCCATTATACGAGAGCGGGCACTTAGATGTGTATTTGTTATTAATTTTTATATTTGAAATAGTCGTGGTAAAACCTCAACTATTAATGTGTATCGCCCCAGTACACATCTACAACAACATTAGTTCAATACTTTATAAGTGTCCGTATAGGTCACTTATGCGCTCCGCGCTCCGCCCGCTCTCTTACTAGGAAACGGCGGATGTCGCGACTTTCGGTCAAAATGATGAAAATTTGACCTTTTCTTTTCTTATGCTTTATGGTTAGAGCATCAATTACAGATGCGAAAAAATGTAATTGCGTGACAAACAAACGCTTATTTGCTGAAATCTCGAAATTTTAAAAATTATTTATTTTTGACAAGACTGTAGGGCTGGACTGTTACAAAGTGTACCATATATTTTTATTTATTTAATTAATAGAATTAGGCGTTACTTTGCCATCCATAATACAAAAGTAATAATAAAATTATTTTGCTATAATCCGCGATACAGTAAATAGAAAATATATATAGTGTTAAATGTATAGTGGACTATCCGTATTTTCATACCCGATACATGCAGGATTCGTAAAAACACATGCACAAACCTCCACCACTTCCACCACAATACACAAGTACTACACACGTTCACTATCACAAACTCAACAATCGTTTCGCCCCGCAGCCGAAGCATCATCAGGAGATAGACTCTAGATAGAGTGTATCGGGTATGAAAATACGGATAGTCCACTATACATTTAACACTATATATATTTTCTATTTACTGTATCGCGGATTATAGCAAAATAATTTTATTATTACTTTTGTTTTTTATATTTATTTATTTATTTACCGTTTGGATCCAACAAATCCGTCTTTACCTGGCTACTCAGAGAAATCAGCCTGTAAAAGAAATCTAAATATTGTAAACCGGTACTATAATGAAATCTGTCCATTAAAAGCGATACTGTGTCTCAGTTTACTTACGTACAGTTACGATTTTATTTATTAATATTTATTGTTGTAATTAAAGTCAATTAAAAGAAAAACATTCGAGTGCCCGATGAATTCAATTTCACGGCTCAGAACGCTTTAAACGACGGTAATTAAGTGTGATAAAATTACAATCGTACCGGTTGAAATTTACAGATATTCTTAACGTTAAAATGTTCTTTTAATGTAACGCGCGTCGATCGCGATTACTACGAGTCTGCAAATATCTTATTATATTATATATATGTCATTGAGTTGTTGAAAAAAATGAAATGGGTTGAATTTTGAGAAAATTTCTTCTTATTTATTTAAAAAAAAAATATATATATATGAGACATTTACACACAAGGTCGTCCGTCCCCAAATTAAGTAACTTAATACTTGTGTTATGGGCGACGGACAACTGGTATATATACTACATATATAAGTTTAAATACATACTTAAATACAAATACACACCCAGGCTCGAAGAACCAACAAATTGTTTATAGAAAATGTTGGCCCTCGGCGGGAATTGAACCCGTGACCCGCGGAGCTGAAGGCAGGGTCACTACCCACAGCGCCAACGGGCCAGTCAATTTATTGAATTAGTATAAAGGAAAAATACCGTTTGTACCGTTTGTAGGGATTGAGATATATGTATCTTACCTTGTATATTTATATACAAGACACATACATGAATATACTCACACTACTAATGCACAAAGTAAACATTACACTGTCTCAAATGCACACACATTTGTATACGAGTGCCTTTGGTGAGAGTGGATGCGTAGTGACATGTTGTAACTTGTAAGTGCGTGTTTGAGCCTGTACTACATACAACATTAGTCTATATTATTACAATAAAGTGAAGTGGCGACAAGGACAAAAAGGTGCTTTACATTATTGTTAAAACATTTAATAATAAAGAAGTAGTAATAAGTAGTAAAGTAGTAAATTTTAAACAAACAAAAGAGCAACTGTAATATTGTGTTCAATTATTCAAACTTGTACTAAATTAAATAGCTTCCATTAGCAATTTTCTAAATATTTAATGGATTTTATAATATCTTACAAAATTTAATTTTAGCATACCAAATTACAATTATTTGTTATCGAAATTTTACTTATTTGGCTCAAGTTATTACATATATTATATTTTGTTAAAATGGGGGTTACCGACAGGGTAGATTGTAACACAAAGTTTTAAGTTTACAAATAAGTTAACCTTACCATAACAATTTATTTATTTATTTAAAGGGAAACAAACAATTATAATAAAACTTAAAATATCAGACGTATGGGCAGAAATCAGCTAAGTTTCCACTGATAAAAAAAAGTCTTATAACTATATCAACAAGAAAAAAGATAGCAAAAATTAAAATAACGTTAAAAGAGTACAAAATAAATATTTCTAAAAAAAATGGCTAAAATATTAATTAAATTGATACACTCTACTCACTCACTAAGAGGTAAGTATGGCATGCATTGACAGTCACAAATTTAATAATTGCAAGACTTAAAGTTTGTAATGTATCGAATATAAATGTATTTTGCGTAAAATTTTTAGTTATTTTTTAACTAATCCTTGGTGTGCAGAATTTATGTCTAAATTTTATGTGAATTGGTGAACTTAAAATAAAATGTATTTGGTTCTATAAGTTATCATCTTATGAGAGATGGATGAGAGTCATTCAATACGCTGGTTTTATCATAAAGTTTCTTGTCACTATAAAGCGCACGATGAATTGTATATGTATAATTAAAAGATCAAGAATTGCATTTAAAAGTTTTTATAATATATCATACATTTGAACCTGCGAATTCTTGGTGAGAATCATTGATTCTGTTTATCAGACCACTTTACGCGATAACTCGATAGCCATGACATAAGACGCCAACATTTGGCACGTGCATCATTCAGCCAGGAATTTGGCTTAGAGAGATATTAATGCAATGCACATTGCTAATATCACTGGTTGTACGCAGTTACCAAATTCACAAAATTAACGTATTTAGCTAACTAGAACACCAATATGGGAACATATTGATGTTTAAACTAATAAATAAAAATTATTAAAAATACGTTTATTTTTATGGCAACGGTAGCTATTAAAACTCAACCAAAGATACATAAAAGTACAATCACAGGAACGCAAGGAATAAACAAATCACATAAGAAATGAAAAAAAAGATGCTAATATTAAGTCTCAACTTGCCTTACCTTTACCTTATACCGTAATACCTTACCTTTATCTTGTACGCTACACACACACATACCTTGAATGACGTTTGAGGTACACAGGCCTGAACTTTCACTACAAACTAATATTACAATTCATCTTTTACCTAAATGTGTTTTCTACATCTTCATTACAGTTTATAAAGTTCTAGTGCGATAAAAAAGGGCGATTCATTAAAGAAGCAGTTTGGGAATCGTGCTATAATAGTCTGTGTGTATGAATGTCTGTTTAGCTTCAAAGGCTTTAGGAGTACTATTAATGAAATTTGTCACAGTTGAAGCTTATATAACGGGCTAGCATTATGCTATATAAACCTAATTTTGCATTGACAACAAAAAAACACATGGTACACAAAGTGGTATACGATACGGCATTAATTATAATCCTAAATAGCTAGACGCCTGAGCACCCTACGTAAAAAAGACTGATAATTCTATGAAGTAATTTAGCAATATTTTACGTTTATTAAAATTTAAACATGATTTATAGAGATCAACTACCGTACCCTATTACGATACACGAAAAATAACCTTGACCAAAAAACTTAATAGTGCTGATGCCAGGGAGAGAAAAAAACAAAGTTATTCTTTTTCCTGTTTTTTGAACAAGCACGTCGGGCCCGATCTGTCAAACATTATTAACAAAGCTAGATCTCAATGAAATCATATTTATTTTCTTCGAAAATACATTTTTAAGAAATTATATTTAAGAAGACTGAATTATGCCCAATTTATCTATTACTTCTAACGATCATCATCATCATCTGGTGACATCTTCAAAATGAAATGCGGAGGTCAGTTGGAGAAAACATTTCCGGCTGTGTGCCATCTTTTTTATTTCCCAGTAACAAAGTCCTGTCCACTCTCTTATATTATCGAACCATTTAAGACGTTGCCTTCCAGGTGCTCTATTGTCGTACATCTTTCCTTCTAGAATGAACCTAGGAAATTTATACAGGTATCCTCTCTTTAGACGTCCGTAAAAGGCAATCTTTCTTTGCATGACAGTTTTCATCAACGTCCGCTTGCATTTAGCTCTCTCCAAGACCAGAGCGTTTGAGACGAGGTTGATCCAAGGGATTTGCATTTTGCGAAAGCCCCACATCTCAAATGCATGCAAACGTCTACAACCATCTTTAGTTATGGTCCATGATTCACATCCGTATAAGAGAGTGGACCAGACGTAGCACTTTAGAACGCGATACCTTATATCAAATGGGATTTTGGGGTCGCATAAAATAATAAAATGATCAGTGGATTCATTAAATGTCGTATCAACGGTACAGCCCTTTATAATTGAAGGTATTTTAACATAGAACTTGACGCGAGGGAGTACAGCTAACCTCTCATATAACTGCATTTCTATATTAAACAATAAGATACATCTCTCAAAAAATAATAACTAAATTCTTAGTTACGCGTTATGCCTCTAATTGAAATACACCGACACTACAATTAACGTACCAAATTCCGTGAATAGTCACCGGAGAATTATAAATTCGTTGCGCATGCTATACGCTGCGTTACAAATTATGTTGTGAATGTAACTATATAAATATTTGAGTACGATGAGATAAGTTTTCACCGGTTTCAATAACGTGTATTTGTTCTAAATGAATGTCTGTTCATACTGATTTTATTTGTATGCAAATTATACCCGGCAATTCGCGCCAGCTTTTTATAAAATCCTCCTTCAATTATATAAAAATACAGGGGGTTTTTGCTGTAATAGCCTAACGGTGAGACCGTGTGACTCTCTAGAGACGACATGGGTTCAAACCCCGGGCAGGCACCAATGACTTTTTCTATTAAAACTTATGTGTCTAATTGATAATTGCAATTTATCATACGCTTTTCGGTGAAGGAAAACATCGTGAGGAAACCTGCATATCTTTAGAGAATTCTAGGGATATGTGTAACCTACCAATCCGCATTAGAACAGCGTGGTAGGTCTTAGCTCCAATTCTTCTCTACAAAAACGGAGAGAGGAGGGGCCTCTGCCCAGCAGTGGGCATAGTAACAGGCCGTTACTTTACTTTTTTACTTTTACAGGGTTTTTTATGCTTAATGTTGGCCTAATATGTAAGATACAATAACATTAAATCGTACAAACATTCTAAGATTCAAGATTAATATCATCACTACAGTAATCTAGACGACGGAAAATCTTATAGCTGCATCGAGTCCACGTTCAGAGCTGAGTTGATTAATAAAAAAGGTCGTAATTATAAGCAACTGATTGCTTTACAAACGCCCCTTTTACTATTCACTACTAAACAATTAAAACGACACGAAAAAATGTGATTTGATTTAGTTGGATCTCTATATTCTGAAATTTTTAAGAAAATTTGTTACTTGTTTACTATTTGTTTGTTACAATACAAATCCATACTAATATTATAAATGGTTCTTCGAGCCTGGGTGTATAATTGTATTTAAGTATGTATTTAAAATTATATATGTAGTATATTTACCAGTTGTCCATCACCCATAACACAAGTATTAAGTTACTTACTTTGGGGACGGACGACCGTTTGTGTAAGTGTCCCAAAGTCTATCAGTTGCGCTTTCACGATCTATCTACTATAGCAATGTGAATAAAACTTTTTGGAACTTATATACTTACCTACCGGAATTAAACAGTTCATTTTTTTCCTTTAGGAACAGTAGTAATCACTAGGGGTTTCGTAGACCTGCCTGTAACTGTGAGTGCCCAAGGAAAGAGGAAAAATGAGAAACCCATAGTTATCTTTAATCACATACAAAAAGAGGAATAGGTAAGCTCATTTGATTTCCTTTTTTATCCAAGATCTCTTTTAAGTTAGCTCCCCTTCTATAAATTCTTAATAATAATAAATTATTTATTGTATAAACATTTAAATGTTGCACTTCAACGTAGTCCCGGCTTCTGAACTAGCGCTAGCCGTGAGTCAGAAGGCAATTCCTTCCCCTAGTTATAAGTACTAAAGAAATTTACATTATTATAACAAGTTTTTTTTACAGAATCATCATCACCAATAACCTAAAAGTGTGTGTATGTGTTTGTGTTATGCATGTATGTCTATGTACGTGTATGTCTGTGTACTTAGTGAAGATCTGAAAATACGTGTGTGTGCGTGGGTGTTTGTGCGTGAATGCATAATCATCTCTCGGTTTACATATGGTTATGTCACCGACACTAACATTCTTTCTACATCATCATAACCTTCTATAGTATAATAAGTCTTATATAACATGAAATATTAGAGATATTAGTAGTAGAGAGAATTCTTACAATTATATTCAAGAGAACGAAGTCGCAGGTACAAGTTGTGATAAAATAAAATACGAATTTTTAATGCAGCAACTAAGATTAACGGTACAGAATAAAACATAAAATTTTATTACACGTACGATTTAGCTTATTGCATTCCAAAATTTAGTACAAACAAGAGAGACGTCTCAATTGAATGCTAGATTAAAACGAATATGTTATAGCTACCACGTAATAACAAAATTAAGATGTTTGCGAACAAAAGTGCTATTGCACGTTGAAAATTACGTTTTAATATCAGAAACTGAAAAAGTTTCAGATCTCCAGATCAACCACTCTGTACGAAAACCAATCGACAGGTTTCACTAGCACTCTAAGTGTACGCAATTTTTAACTTTTCATTTTACGCGTACTTTCACCAAAAAGCAATGTTTAAATTAAGTTTGAGGAATATACTAATTACGATTTTATCGTGGCTCCTATCCTCTTGGTGATGCTTCGGTTGCGGGGCGAAGCGACTGTTGAGATTGTCGAATTGAGTGTGTGTAGTGCTTGTGTGGAGTGCTCCTGGTGGCAGCGTTTTATGTTACGTGTGGTAATTGGTATGGACCAGTTAGTTAGTTTAGATAGTAGAGCAGGTAACGTTCACATACCTTACACATATGGATGTATAAGTTATGTGAACGTTGAGCATATTACACAATTGAAGATTATTTGGATGATGATCATTTGTGTATTGTTAAGCAAATAAAAAAATTTGAATTTGAATTTGATTAAAATGGTTGGATTTGAAAAACCTTTCAGCTTCATACAGGACTGCGGTTTAATAATGTAAATTAAAAATGTTTAAAAGGTTGACCGCCGAGTTTCTTGCTGGTTCTTTTCAGTAAGAGCAACATTCCAAACTAGTTGTTTAATAATAAAAAAGTATTAATAAAATTATTTTGCTATAATCCGCGATACAGTAAATAGAAAATATATTTAGTGTTAAATGTATAGTTGATAATGTATAGTAATTTTCATACCCGATACATGCAGGATTCGTAAAAACACATGCACGAACTTCCACCACAGCCACCACAATACACAAGCACTACACACGTTCACTATCACAAACTCAACAATCGTTTCGCCCCGCAACCGAAGCATCATCAGGAGATAGACTCCACGACAAAATCGCATTTATTAATCTTATTGAGTCTTGGCGATTCAAAATGGCTTGAATTTGAATTGAATAAAAATTATATTGATTTGATATAATTAATTTTACTTATTTAATTCACAGACTTGGTGTACAAATGCATAATAGATTTTATCTTTATATTGTAGTTTATGGCAACTAACCATAGATTTTTCTTCAATTGCATAATATATGCAAAACATCGTTTGACTATGTATGTATCTATGGTTTTTTTTGTGATGATGATGAAGCAAATAAAGAGGAGGAATGAGGAGGAATGAATGAGGAGGACTGAATGATGATGATGAATGAATGAGGAGGAGGAATAGAATGAATAGAATGAATGCAGGATGGATGAAGTGGCGACAGGTCTCAGGTACAATATGTGACCCCCGAATGCCCCCTAAACTAAAGGGAAAAATTTACACATCGGTCATAAGACCTGTCGTAATGTATGGATCAGAATGTTGGGCAATGAAAAAGATGGATGAAAGAAGAGTACATGCAAATGAGATGAGGATGTTAAGGTGGATGTGTGGTGTGACAAGACTTGATAAAATAAGAAATGAGTATATAAGGGGAAGTCTGAAAGTTGCGCCCATTGTAGAAAAGATGAGAGGTGCAAGATTGGGATGGTATGGACATGTAATGAGGAGAGATGAAAATCATGTGATCAAACGAGTGTTGAGTATGAATGTGGATGGATATGTGACTAGAGGAAGGCCTAAAAAGAGATGGTTGGACTGTGTGAAGTATGACATGCATATAAAAGGAGTAGCGCCAGAGTTGACGAATGATAGAAGAGAATGGAAGAGAAAAACATGCTGTACCGACCCCACTTAGAGTGGGATAAGGGTAGGAGAAAGAGAAGAGATGAAGCAAAAAAAGAGTAAAATCATATACGAACAGAATAACAGAGTTTTAATATTTTCAACTTATAATCAACACTTGGCAATAAATATTTGTTAATCGTGATTCCGATATTCGAATATCACATTTTTAACATAGATCTTGAAAGTAAAACACAAGTTATAATTGAAGTTTCCAAGATAGAAATCCAATGGTCTCAAACATTAGTAGAAAACTTCAGAGAGCGGGATCAGCTGTTAAATCCCTTCGTTTCTCGGACAATTAAACTTCTGATTCAATACAAATCGAAGACTCGTCTGACATGGAACTATAATAATATTTTATTGGACACAATTATAGAGCATATTTGAACAATTTAATCAATCTTTTTCCCCCTTATAACACGCCATTACGAGACAAAACATGCTACGTGATATTTAATTTAAAGTCACAGATAAAAAAGAAACATGAAGTACACGGAACTGTAAAGATGAAGCAGTTTGTTTGGCAATAATCATCATCCTGCCCTTATCCCACTCTAAGTGGGGTCGGCACAATATGTTACAAACATGTTGTCACAAGATTTGGCTGCGTATTTTAGGACCGGCCGCCTGCCTGACGTCAACTTACCTTAGTCGCCTTTTGCGACACCTCGGTAAGAAATGAGGGTGGTCTATTCTATGCAGCCGGATACCACAGTATAGTATATTTTCCCCCTTATGACGCCATTACGAGACAAAGCACGTGATATTTATTTTAAAGTCACAGATAAAAAAAAACATGAAGTACACGGCACTGTAAAAATGAAGCATTTTGTTTAGCAATAATATAAATATTAATATATGGAACAAAACACACACCATCGGTCCCTAAAGTAACTCAATACTTGTGTTATGGGTGTCACAAAGTCAGTTACCAAACTCTTCGGAAACGGTTTGACCGATTTTTATGAAATTTTATAAACATATTCAGTAGGTTTGAGAGTCGTCTGCTATCTATTTTTCATACCCTTAAAGAAAAAGAGTGGCCCACCCCTAATTTTTTTTTTCTTTTTAATTTTTTTTATTACTATATTATGTAGACTAGTAACTCTATAGCAATAATTTCTATGGTAAAACAACGTTTGCCGGGTCAGCTAATATATATATAATTTGTATACATAATTAAATATATACACCTAGACTCTAGATTAGGAATATGCGTCTTGAAGTTTCAAGAGAGATAGGAGGATGTTACACCAAGTTACGTGGAACTCCGGGATCAGATGTTTAATCCCTTCATTTCTCGGACAATTAAACATTGATTCAACACAAATCAATCACGATCCTTGTTCAACTGCCATTATATTTTATCGCTTTGGATCGATATACTTTATCGGAAATTAGTTGTAGTTATTTGTACGTTTGTTATTTTCCCAAAATTAAAACAAATAAAACAAGTGTTAATCTAAGGTTTTTAAAATAAAAAACAAAACTTTGTATCTATCATTCCTTTTTTAGTTTATTGGTTTCTTTACTTGCTTCCATATTTAAAGAAAATAGGAAAAATGTTATGTATAAAATTAGTAGGCTTAGAATGACACCGCCTATCACCACCAAAACATGGATTTTTTACAAAAGTATTAATAAAATTATTTTCCTATAATCCGCGATCAAGTAAATAGGATAATATATATAAATGTAGATTGAACTATTCGTTTTCATACCCGATACATGCAGGATACGTAAAGACGCATGAAGAAACATCCACCACCGTCACCACAATAAACAAGCACTACACGTTCACTATCACAAACTCAACAATCGTTTCGTCCCGCAACCGCAAGCATTGTTAGATACTTTTCAATTCTGTGGGTAATGCTTCGCTCTGCGATTTTGTCGTAGTCTATCTCCTGATTATGCTTCGGTTACGGGGTGATTATTATGATCATCTATTTTTCTTTAATCTCTTGTGCCTTAGTTATTTATGCTATTTTATCTTTTTGATATAAATTATGGCATCATCTAGCTATCGTAACGTTTTAAATTCATAATTGTTATTGAAAAACACACTATTAAGTTAGTTTAAATATAGCTCTGATAGCCCAGCGGTGAGACCGTATCACTCTTTTGTCGGGTCACGGGCTCAAACCCGAGCAGGCACCAATGAGTTTTTCTATTAAAACTTATTTTTCTAATTGATAATTACAATATATCACATGCTTTTCGGTGAAGGAAAACATCGGGAGGAAACCTGCATATCTCTAGAGAATTTTAAGGATATGAGTAACCTACCAACCAACCTGGAGCAGCGCGGTAGGTCTAAGCTCCAATCATTCTCTCTAAATAAAACGGAAAAGTGGAGGCCTATGTCGAGCAGTGAGATAGCAACAGGCCGTAAAAGTTAGTTTCATGTTAGGAAACTAATAATGTTATCTAATGTTGTATCTACCACATTACAGCAACTAAATCGAATCAACAAATAAACAATCTGAAACAATTCAATAACACTTAACACTTGATCACATAACACAAATTACACACACACTTCACTCTAGCCCTCTTAGAACTAGGAAAAGCGAACCCGGGAAGTAGTATTGTTGTCCTCCCCCTTTTAATTTTTAATTTGATTATTAAGCGTGTAAATTTTAATTTATTATTTTGATTGTAAATTGTTAAAACGTAATCAGTGTTCCTTATTCCAATAGGCGCGGTGGCGGTGGACGTAGATAGATATAGATAGATAAAACACTTTATTGCACACCAAATTAATACATATAAATAGTTAAAAGAAGTATCGGTACAATAGGCGAACTTATCGCTAAAAGCGATCTCTTCCAGGCAACCTTAGGGTAGAGGACTTTCTAAAAAATCAGCGGTGGGGGTGTACAAAATAATGAAGAACTAAATATATAAATATTATTCTATAAAACAATAATAAAACAAATAAATAAGACGTATCCAATAGCGGAAGCCGTCGCCCATGCCTTGTGACGAGTTTGGAAACAGGTTGGGCGTTTCTCGGCAGTGGTACAAAATAAATACCGCGTACCACTTAAAACTGAAAAAAAAAACATTACAGCAAAAAAAATGGTGATTATGATGATTATAAAGTTGTGATTTTTGTGACATGTTCTACGGTAGTGCTTTGTACTTTTATTCGCTGCCCCAAACAGTCTTTCCTTCTTTATTTTTGTAATCTTCCGTAGCTATAATATATTGTATACGTGGTAGCTATAACATATTTGTAGCATATTTCTGCACCGTGCACGCTGCATCAAGTGGTCATTCCTTACAAAATAACTTAAATATTAATAGCCCATTATCCTACAATTGAGTCCCTTTGAAATCCAACACCGCGGCGTCAACTACTAATTGATGTTGTCAGTCAAACAAAATTGGACCGTGTATTCGTTTAATCATCCCTGGGGAATAAGTTATTCGATTAAGTTTAGTTGTTTTTTGAAGTTCCCTTAGCCATATGTTGTAATTGGTATCGATATTATCTGTCGAAATCGATTTAAAAAAAGACTTGTATCTATTTTTGTTCTGTCTTCACAATACGTAAACGGGTGTGAGATTGAAATGGCGTCTCATTATAATACACACGTAATGAAAAACAAAATGAACTTGACAGTAAATGTAAAGTAAGTAATTTATAGAATTAGGCGTCACTTTGCGGAAATCCATAATACAAAAGTTATAATAAAATTATTTTGCTATAATCCGCGATACAGTAAATAGAAAATATATATGTGTGTTAGTGAACGTGTGTAGTGCTTGTGTATTGTGGTGAAAGTGGTGGAGGTTTGTGCATATGTTTTTACGAATTCTGCACGTATCGGGTATGAAAATACGGATAGTCCACTATACATTTAACACTATATATATTTTCTATTTATACTGTATCGCGGATTATAACAAAATAATTTTATTATTACTTTTGTAAAGTAAGTAGTAAAGTAACGACTTGTTACTCTGGGCATAGGCCTCCACACTCCGTTTTTTTGGAAAGAAGGGTTGCAGCTAGGACCTACCACGCTGCTCCAATGTGGATTGGTAAGTTATACATATATATAGAAATATCTAGAGATACTCAGGGTTCCTCACAATTTTTTCGGTCACCGAAAAGCGTGCTCTATGTACTACATGCCCCGCCCATTGCCACTTCAACTTCGTGACACGATGAACTATGTTGGTTACTCTGGTTGTTGTACGGATCTCCTCATTCCTGATTTGATTGCGAAAAGAAACCAAGCATAGATCGCTCCATCTTCCGCTGAGTAACTATAAGCTTTGGCTATATTGCAATTACTATTGTAAATTGTAGTGTAAATTGTAGTGTAAATTGTTAATAAATTGTATTAACAATTTACAAACATTAAATTTGGCAAAAAGTGTAAAAAAAAACCATAAAAAGTTGTAAAACCTTTCTTTTAATGTGAGAGGTCATCAGGTCTCCCATATAACACCTATTTCTTTAACTTACAAACGACAGACTTGTGAATAGAAAAAACCTTGATATAATGATATTAAAAGGCATTTCTTAATGTCATTCTGTTCCTGTTGAATTTACAGGACTTCTATAGGCTATGTGTTACCCTAGTGTATTAGAAATAATTGTGCCAAATTTCATTGATATTGGTTCATCGGATTTGCCGTGAAAACGTAACAGACAGACTTTCGCATTTATAATATTAGTAAGGATAAGGATTCGTTCACCCGTTCAAATTCAAATTCAAATATTCTTTATTCAAGTAAACTTGTAAACAAGTGCTTTTGAATCGTCAACATCTACTACTGAGAAGAACCAGCAAGAAACTCGGCGGTTGCTCTTTGCAAAGAATAATTCTTATTAATAGATACATATAGTTATTAATGTCTTTTTTACACAGGGTCGATATATCCACGCATTCTGATCGTCTAAGTAATCCTCAATAGTATAGTAGGCTTTCTGTATTAGCCTTTTTTTAATAGTGTTTTTAAACTGCTGTAATGGTAAATTAGTAGATTGCGGAATTTTATTATAGAATCTTATACCCAAACCCACAAACGACTTGTGTATGTACTTTTGCGAGGCGCAAAGCAGAAACCGCTTATGTCGATTCCTACTTTGTCTATTATACTAAAATTTCAGATTTATATTGTATAAATGCATCTATTTTTTTTTACATTAAAGAAAGATGTTAATACCTCAACATAAGCTTGGTCAAATCATTGGCGATATCTAGTAAACTACCTTTAGACACCTTTGGAGCTTCGGTTGTGAAATTTTAACATATACTTAATTTTAATAGTATCCATTATGATCGTGCCGAGCGGGTAAAAAAATAACTCAAAAACTGTGTCGAAAAATAAATCAAAATCGTGCATTGCGTGCCAATTGTCGTCACGCGACGGACGTAAACTGTTTTTATTTCTCATGTCGGAATTTACGTGAAATATGCGAGTGATTTCGGATGCGCAGTTAAACTGCGGTCATACAAATATTACTGCAATAGTTAGAGACAAGTTGTAGTATTTAATATATTTTTTATTGAAAAAAAATTCCACAATCAATGCCGTGTGGTATCCAGCTGAATGAATAGACAACCTCATTTCTTACCGAGGTGTCGTAAAAGGCGACTAAGGTAAGTCGACACGCCGTGTGGTATCCGGCTGAGTAGAATAAACCACCATCATTTCTTACCGAGGTGTCGTAAAAGGCGACTAAGGTAAGTTGACGTCAGGCAGGGGGCCGGTCGTAAAATACGTAGCCAAATCATGTGACAACTTGTTTATAGTATGTTGTGCCAACCCCACTTAGAGTGGGAAAAGGGCAGGAGGATGACGACGTACAAAAATTCCACAATCAATTTTATCTGCGCCTTTGCAGCAGTTTAACAGCACCGTCAAAGGGAGTCTGATACAGAAAGCCTACTATACTATTCAGGATTATATAGATGATAAGAATGCGTGGTTATTATCTACTCATCTGACCTGTACAAGATAGTAATGACTAAATGTAACTAGTAATAGGAATTATATTTTGAAAAAAGCAACCGCCGAGTTTCTTGTTGGCTCTTCTCTGTAGGAACCGCTTTCTGAAGCAGCAATAGAGTTGACGATTCAAAATCACTTGTTTACAAGTTTACTTCAATTAAGAATATATTGAATTTAAATTTGGACTTGAATTTGAATGTTGATGAGACTGTGAACAGGGGTCACAGGTTCCAACCTGTGAGAATGAGAAAATGAGAAGAACATGAGAATATTTTTTTTCATAATCCGCGATAATAGAAAATATAAGTTAAGATACATTCCACGACAAAATCACAAAAATTGCAATTTCGTCGCAGTGTTTACCTCCTGATGATGTTTCGGTTACGAGGCGAAACGATCGTAGAGATTGTCATAGCGAGTGTGTGTAGTGCTTGTGTGGAGTGTTGCTGGTGGCTGCGTTTTGTGACACGTACAGTGACTGGTCGTACATGTATAAGGTATGTGGTCGCCTGCTTTATACCCTTATCATTTCATGGATACTCTGAACTGGATTATAGCAAAATAGTTATATATCACTTCTGTACTATGTAATTCCGTAAAGTAATTTTTACTCCTATAAATTATATAAAAGCTTACTTATATCAATAAGTCAGAAGTGGGACAAACTGTAAAGTAAACTGTAAATTTGTAAATTTCTGTTCCGCAACTGCTATACGAGTTTATGTGTGAAAATGTAAATACGTCAAGTTTCCCGCTTGCTGAAGAAATCTTGTTGGCTGACGGAGTGTTAGCTTATCTAGATTTGTGGGGAATATCCGTTAAATTAATTAATAATATTATTGAAATTATCGCCCCAATTATGGCCAAAATCTTTAACAAATCCGTAGACACAGGGATATTTCCAAACTTAATGAAATATAGAAAATTGATCCCAGTCTTTAAATCCGGTGATAAGAGCGACCCTAACAATTACAGACCCATCTCGATCTTGCCAACTCTTAGGAAGGTTTTTGAGAAAGTCATTTTAAATCAGCTGCTCAGGCACTTTAATTTAAATAACTAACTCCATCCTGAGCAGTATGGGTTTACCAAGGGTCGGTCTACAACGGATGCGGGCGTGAGGTTATTGAAGTATATCTTCGATGCGTGGGTGAACTCACAAAATGCCATAGGAGTATTTTGTGATTTGTCCAAGGCATTTGATTCCGTTCAACACGAAACTTTATTGCTAAAGCTTGGCCATTATGGTGTTAAGAACAATGCGCTTCGTCTCGTTATATCTTATCTTCACAGTCGGATTCAAAGAGTGTGCGTTAATGATGTGCAGTCATCCGGGTCGGCCTTGATTATGGGTGTGCTCCAAGGATCAATTCTTGGTCCCTTTCTGTTTTTAGTATATGTAAATGATCTATCATATTTTATTAATAATATCTGCGATATAACTCTGTTTGCTGATGACACATTTTTGATATTTAAAGTTAATAGAAATGACGAAAATATTGACGAAGTAAACAGTGGTTTGTCGCAAGTAGCTCGTTGGTTCAGGCTAAATAATTTGGTACTGAACTCAATCAAAACAAAATGTATAGAATTTGCATTGCCTAATACTGCTAAAATAGCAAATAAGCTTTTTATTAATAATATACTACTAAAAACAGAAGAAACAACTGTATTTCTGGGAGTGACCTTGGATTCTAAACTCCAATGGAGCACACTCATAACAACTCTCGCTGGGAAACTCAGTTCAGCGGCTTACGCTGTCCGAAAGATAAGGCGGCTTTCAGACGTTGAAACAGCAAAACTTGTTTATTTTGCTTAACTTCCATAATATTATGTCTTACGGAATATTGTTATGGGGTAAATGCGCGGACATTGAAAAAATTTTTGTGTTACAAAAAAGAGCCATACGTGGCATTTACAATTCGCGCGATTCCCTGCGAGAGAAGTTCAAGGAAACAGGTATTCTTACAGTAGCTTCACAGTATATTTTTAGTAATTTAATTTTTGTACATATAATTTTGTATTTAACATTTTAACATTTTGTATATATATTTTATAAATAATTATAAAAGGATTGGCGACAAATATAATAGACAAAGTAGGAACCGACATAAGCTTGCGGTTCCTGCTTTGCGCCTTGCAAAAGTTCGTAATTCGTTTGTGGGTTTGGGTATAAGATTCTATAATAAAATTCCACAATCTACATTAACTTTACCTTTACAGCAGTTTAAAAGTACTATTTAAAAAAGGCTAATTCAGAAAGCCTATTATACTATTGAGGATTACCTGGAAGATAAGAATGCGTGGATATAGCTTCTCTTCAACCCTGTACAAGACATTTATAACTATATGTAACTAGTGATAAGAATTATTGTTGGAAAAGAGCAACCGCCGAGTTTCTTGCTGGTTCTCGATAGGAACAGCTTTCCGAACCAGCAGTAGATGTTGACAATTCAAAAGCACTTGTTTACAAGTTTATTTGAATAAAGAATATTTTGAATTTGAATTTGAATAAGTGGATTATTCCGGATTGACTTAATGTCATGCATTTGTTTGACACATACATGAATTAACGAAATGTTTGCATATTAATCGCGCAAAATATTGATGTGATAAAGTATATATGGGAGGTTAAGATGCTCATCATCATTCTCCTGCCCTTATTGGGATAAGGGTAAGGAGTACGTAGGATCGGAAAAACATGTTGTGAGATGATTTGGCTAGTTATGTTACGACCAGCCGCCTGTCTGACGTCAACTTATTTTAGGCGCCTTTAAACCTTGAGAGGAAAAGTTAAATTATGACATATTATTGAGTACAAAATTAAGTTGTCGTGTCGTATCCGGCGAAGTAGAATAGACCACCCTCATTTCCTACGAAATATCAGTAGAATAATTCAGTCGTAAGAAGCGAATAAGGTGAGTTAACATTCGGCAGGCGGCCGGTCCTAAAATACCTAGCCAAATCATGTTTGAAACATGTTGTGCCGACCCTACTTAGAGTTGAATAAGGGCAGAAGAATGAAGATTATTGAGTACAAACTAAAATATAAACAAATACTAACATCCATTGTATATTTTTTCATTGATGTTTGTTAGGAAATGTACTCAATAAGTTTATAGAACAACTTAACGACTTCCTATTCAGGACTTCGCACACGATGCAACAATCGATGCAATTAGCGGAGCTACCGTCAATCCATAAACCACTAACCTTCGAAGACAAGGCGCTTCTAAATTGCGCGTATCAACAATCTATACAAATAAACGATGAACTATTTTGCTTACAATACGGCATTCTTAGGCCGGGCATTAAATAGTACAAAGGCACAATATCATGTAATTGCAAATGATTCAATGTCTCATGCTGTGTTCGTTTCGGATAGGACCACCAAGTGAATCGGTAAACCGAGGACACTGAAAATATCACTTTGACGTTTTGATCGTTGTAAGGATTGATTTATAGAAGCAGGCGTTACTTTGCGGAATTCAATATTACAAGCACTATAACAGAACTAACTACCTTCCTATAATCCGCACGGGTTAAGCGAATGCATGCAAAGCTAATGTGTATGAAGCAGGCAAAATTTACGCACCTTATACATGCAGGAGCTGTGATAGCCCAGCGGTGAGACCGTGCGACTCTTTCGAGGGGAGCACGAGTTCAAACCCGGGCAGGCACCAATGAGTTTTTCTATTAAAACTCACATGTCTAATTGATAATTGCAATTTATCACACGCTTTTCGGTGAAGGAAAACATCGTGAGGAAACCTGCATATCTCTAGAGAATTCTGGAGATATGTGAAACCTACCAATCCGCATTGGAGCAGCGTGGTAGGTCTTAGCTCCAACCCTTCTCTCCAGAAACGGAGAGAGGAGGCCTATGCCCAGCAGTGGGATTGTAACAGGCTGCTACTTTACTTTATACATGCAGGACAAGCCACCACACGCACCCCAAGACGCCTTCACCAGCAACAACGCACACAAGCAGCTTTTGATAGTGATTGTGTGCAGTTCTAGTGTATTGTGGTGTCGGTGGTGGAGGTTTGTAATGTATGTGTTTTTATGAATTCTGCATGTATCAGGTATATAGATAGGCCCAGTCTACTTTTAGCATTATATATATTTTCTATTTCCTTTATCGTGAATTGTAGAAAAATAATTTTAGTATTGCTTTTATATAATGGATCTTCGTATCTCCTATTTCTGTTAATTAACTTAATTGACATCAGGGATTTTCTAATAACGGAAATATAACATGCATTTAATTAAGTGACGAGTTTCATTCCAGTATTTTAGGTAGAAAAGAACTGTTATAAGGAAATTAAATCCTGAAACCTATGGAAGCGTAAAACATTTTCTATTCAAACCATTTAGGTTTAGGAGGAAATTAGATATTGTAAATCATTCTTATACATTTTTATTATAAAACTTTTTTTATTTAAACTTAAATTTTAAGCTCTAACTTTATTTGTAAAACGTGTAAAATGTATTTTGAATGGTTCAATTATTTATTTACAGCTGTTCTCTTTTTAATTCAAATAATTTGCTAAATAATTAACTGTCCAAAGTATGGCAATTAGTTAACAGAAGGTGAGATAGCACTTTAATACTTAACCGTCATTGATAAAAAGGGAATAAATCCAACAATATTCAGATAAATGGCGACACCAACGTCACTACCATTTACGTCCCACGCTGTATGGTCAGAAAATACATTTTGACTTGGCTTAATCTCGATTCATATTTTTGTTTGTTTATGTCGACACGTTTATCGAATCACCCTTTATTAGTGGTGGGCGGGCTTAATCTTTTGTTTTGCCTGTAAATATATTCAGAGACAATTATGGGACATATTTTAAAGTATTTATAGGAAATAACAAAGTACATAATGTGGGTAAGTAAGGACTTTAGTAACCTAACATATTTAAGAAAACATATTTTCTGAACAACCTGTGTATGACGAACTAAGTGAGAGGAGAGATATTTTTTTATAATTTGTTGAGTCGCTCGTTAAAGTGAATAGCATAGCTGCAAGCCAAGGTCGCGAGCTCGCTCCTTATCTAAGTCGCATCAACGCTAACTGTAGTACACATCAGACAAATCTCGTTGATTTTTGGTATGTATTTTTGTAATCACTTTTGTTTCTTTTATTTAAATAAATTAAAAAAAAAATTAAAAAAAAAAAAAAAAAAAAAAAACCAACATTAAAACAGGAAAGATCGACTAACGTTGGGTGTACATAAGGATATATAAATATAAATATATCAGGACACATCCTTATTTGATTAATAAATCTTGCAGATAGCTAGTGATTTCAAGTTCTCTATTGTCGATACTTTAGTGGTAATTCTGGTGTTAAAAACTATTGAGGAAAATAAATTTTATTGTTATTTTCTGTCAACTGGGAAATTTCGAAAGTAATGTGTGTATAAATTACATAGAGTTATTATACCATTTAAAATACATAGAGTTATTATGTTATAGGTAGACTTGTAGTGAGAGTGTCGCAACAAATAATGACGGAAGATGAGATTCGTATTATCTTTGTCAAATCACACATAAAAAGAGATATATAATAAGTCACGTTTGCTGGACGATGGACATATTTATATGGCAACGTGAGTATCTTCGCGAAAAGTTTAAGGAAATAGGCATACTTACAGTAGCGTCACAATATATATGTATATAGTAATATTAATTTCGTACGAAAAAATGTTCACATGTATAAAACCAAATTCGATGTGTATGATACACATCGAATTTGTGTATCATAGATATACCAGAGGTCACAAAAAGCTTGTAATCCCTGCGTCGCGACTCAGCAGAGTTGGCAACTCATACGTTGGTCTCGGTACTCGCTTTTACAATAAAATTCCGCAATCTGTATTAGAATTATCTATAGAAAAGTTTAAATTAAGTGTAAGAACTATGCTTATACATAAGGCATATTACACAATTAAAGATTATTTGAATGATAAAAATGCTTGGATTTCAAAATCCTTTCAGCTCCAAACAAGACTGCAAATAAATAATGTAAATTTAATTGTTTAAAAGATTGACCGCCGAGTTTCTTGCTGGTTCTTCACGGTAATAGCAACATTCCGAACCAGTGTGGCATATTAAATCTAATTATTGATGCTTGACGATTCAAAAGTGCTTGTATAAAGCCTGATTGAATAAAGATTATTTTGATTTGATTTGATTTGTAGGCTGAATCCCCTACTCTAGTATAATAACTGTATAAGTACAAAAAAATATACTCATGTATTTAAAAATGTCACGTGACCTTTTTATCGTTTCTAAACTGTGTAACAAGTGTAACAGGTAACAAAACTCCACACAACGTAACTTCAAATTAAGAATACGCTTTGCTGGTTGAACAAACATGTTTGGAGAGTCAGTAAACATCGATCCGTGTTCAATACTCAAAAATTACGAGAGCTCAAATAAACATCAACCATTGTGGCCACTTTCTGCTTTCCCATGGTCCGTGCCACTGTTAAGGCCACACACATACAGTTAAATACCTTATTTATAGCCAACTAGAATTGACCTTTACGCTCAGGCCTTAAAACGAGCGGAAGTTATCAGTAACAAGGTAGTAACAAGATAGTAACAGAATATCCTCCTCCTCCTCGCGTCGTTGTCCTCAATTCTGAGGGTCGTGACCCCCTCTATGGATTAACTTGTCACGGACAATATTGCGCCAACAGTGTCGGTTCTTCGCAACGTGGATGGCTTCGTGCATCTGACTGTCGACAGTGGTGCGGATTTTGTCTGCCCAGCGCATGGGACTTCTTCCTCGTGGTCTCTTCTCCTGCACCTTGCCGGTGATGACTATTTTTTCAAAATTGTCATCGTTCTTCCGGGCGATATGACCGAAATACTCAAGAACTCGTTGAAGGCAGATAGTCGATAGCCTAGTTGTAATTTTGAGTTCCTTGAGTACATATTAGTTCTTTTAGCCGTCCAGGGGACGCGCAACATTCTCCTCCAGCACCACATTTCGAAAGCATCCACACGTTCGCGGTCATTTGCTCTGAGCGTCCAAAACAGTAAGTAACAGAATATACACTAATGCAATATTTTTAAGGTAACCATTTATTTTATTTAATCATATTTGAGTTTTTTTTTCATATTATTACGTACATCCACAATGTAACTACTTTATTGTAATTAAAATTTAGCCATAAGGCTAATAAGCATATGCCGTGTGGTATCCGGCTGAGTAGAATAGACCACCCTCATTTCTTACCGAGGTGTCGTAAAAGGTGACTATGGTAAGTTCACCCACTGTGTGGTATCCGGTTGAGTAGAATAGACCACTGTCTTTCTTACCGAGGGGTCGTAAAACACGACTAAGGTAAGTTGACGTCAAGCAGGCGGCCGGTCGTAAAATACGTAGCCAAATCATATGACAACATGTTTGTAACATGTTGTGCCGACCCCACTTAGAGTGGGATAAAGGCAGGAGGATGATGATGAAGGCTAATAAGCATCTAAATATTAACTTTTTTTATATATTATTATATTAAAATGTTATATAAAATTAGATAAAGTTTATTATAAGTCATCTTAGCTGTTGAAATAATATTTCACTAACCTAAACTTCTTTCTTATAATGGGCGATTATATTTTACCTAAATAATAAAGATAGAAATGTTTATTATTAGGAAAATATATTAGGTTAAATACACATTTATTTTTAATTAATTTTATAACATGAAACCATTATACAACAGTTGCTATACATGACATCAGAAGTGATGTATAAGTTCAATTCTAAAGGTACCTGCGTTCGAGCTTTTAAGCTTAAGCGTTTAAGTACCCTCGATAATGCAATATGTGCTTTAATTGTGGTTAATATTGGTCTAGCGTATTAGCTGTGAAAGCGTAACAGACAGACATACAAACTTTTTCTTTTATAATATTAGTATCGATTTTATGTGAGTTAGATGCCAATAGTAAAGTACACACGGAAAAGAATAAACGGTAAGAAAGGCGTTCAATCTCTTTATTACATGGCTTTCTATTATTTAAAAAAAAGTACATATTATCGTTGTGACTATTCCGCTCCTGAATAAACGCTTATTTCGCGGCTTCCGTTTGAATAGGACGGAGGAGATCAGAAATCGTCCGTCCAACTTGATAAAAATGGATTGTATTGTGTCTCATCATAACGGTAGATAAGTTTTGAAGGTTAATGCCTTACGATTTAGTATTGTGATGGGAGATAGAGCTTTAGACCATTTTTAATGAGATAATATTTATATAACCATAAATAACTTTTTAATAGATAACCAGCCTTCTACGTTGTATTCTATGAAAAGGTAGGTCTGTATAATATTACTTTAAAAATCATTCATATCTCTCATATAATTTTAAGATTAATATTGAGGTTGGTTGGTTAGAATGTTGAGCTACACCCGTACTAATATATAGTAAATGAAATTGTCTTTCTTTCTTATCTTTTCTTTCAACCGATGTGTTCTTATATTTAAAGATATTTTAAGGGTTATTTACTCACTAAGACTACTTTTTAGTACAGAAACAAATCCATAAAACCGATAGACATAGGCAGAATAAGTAACTATTCAATACTTATTAGAAATCCGTACTAATATTATGGATGTGAAAGTTTGTTTGTCCGTTCGGCTCTCACGTCCAGTCCGCTGGAGCGATTAAAGTAACATCCTTACTTCCTTATCCTTACTAATATTATAAATGCGAAAGTCTGTCTGTCTGTCTGTCTGTCTGTCTGTCTGTCTGTCTGTCTGTCTGTCTGTGTCGTTTTCACGGCTAATCCGCTGAACCTATATCTATAAAATTTGGCACAATTATTCCTTATACACCGGGGTAACACATAGGCTATAGAAATCCTGCTAATTCAGCAGGAATAAAATGACGTTCAAAAACGCCATCTATAATAAACATAATAAGTTATTTTTATTTACAATTTGTCATAGTTACTAATATATTGACGGCCTGGAATCGAGCCTTTTAAGTCAATTCTGTAATTCAAAAGAGGCGAAAGTCTTTATATTTTTGATTTCTGTTTACTGGATAAATTTAATTATTTATAAATTTAATAGCTATTACAACGTATGTATAAATAATACGCGCTATTTACTAAAATAAATGAACTATACTTTCGAAAACACGATAAATTTATCTGTCTTCCCGAAATGTTACAACCGATTGTGAATATCATACAGAAATGCAAACCTCGAAAATATTCTCTTAATATGAATAGCGTTTCACTGCTTCGGTTTCACTATTTGGAGTCTATCCTCCAAAAGTTGAACTCGCCATGCATTCGAAGATTACAGCAAATTGTGACCAACACACTCAAATACGAACTTCGGAGACATTCACATAACTGCATATCACCGTTGTCATTCAAAGAAAAAAGCTTCAAAAACGGTATCAAAGCTAGAGTCATATCAGTCCGTGATCAAAAACCGATATGCGGGCTTCGAAAACGTACGCGCAAAATGAGGGGTAGTTATGTGCGAATCGCATACGCCATTCGTCTTTTGCAGGCAATTTTAGCTAACGTTACATTAGCACACACGTGTATATTTTTATTTAAAAGGGTATGTCTACAAATACAAGATTCAAGCTTAAAGATTGTACAAAATGTACAAAGATTCGAGTAACTTAATTTTACTCTCTTAGGGAATGCAATTTCAAAAATGATTCACAACATATTGTATTATATCTGAAAGTAAAGTAATGTTAATGGTAACCTATTCCTGTTGGATTAACAGGATTTCTATAGCCATAGCCGGTGTATAAGCATTTGTTGTACCAAATTTCATCTTTATTGGTCCAGCTGATTCGCCGTGAAAACGAAACAGTCAGACAGACTTTCACATTTAATTTTTGATATTACTTACATTATTGATACATTGTTATAGCTCAGTTAAATTTATTCAGTAAAATGGTATGGAAATGAAACCTCTTTTATTGCAAATTTGACTTGGCCTTAAAAGATTCGATTCCAGGCCGTTACTATATTAATAAACTTTGACACATTGAGAATAAAAAACTTATAATGTTTATAAGAGATGGCGTTTTTAAATGTCATCCTATGTCTGTCGTAAGTATTAATTGTGCCAAATTTCACCGATATTAGTTCAAGAAAATTATTTTATATAAAAAGTAATGATTATACTGAAACGTTATTAAAAGAAAATGTCGGATTTTTAAAACAAATTTTTATATATGGTCAGGTTTTTTTTATTAATTCAGGAGACCCAATGGAATCTCACATCCTACTTCCTGACATACTTAATATTAAAAATACGAATGTTTATGAGTATAGATGGATGTTTGTTACTCTTTTGCAGGAAACCGCTTAACCAATATCGAAATTTGGGAAATTATTCCTTATATTCCTGTAATTAATCCTGTTAATGGAATAGTATGAAATTTAAAATGCCATCTATTATCAACCCATTAAAGTTTTTTAATTCACTATGCATTAAAGACGAGTCAAATCTGTAATTAAAAGGAGGTTCTTTATGAAATTAAAGTAATGGTAATGTCGTCGTATTCCTGTTGCATTCACAGGATTTCTATCGCCTTCATCGATATTGGTTCAGCTGATTCGGCGTGAAAACGTAACAGACAGGCGGATTTTCGCATTTACTTTTTTGTACAACGTACATTAATTTTACATTTTAATAGCTCAGTTAGATTATCCAGTAAATAGAAACCAGAAGAAGAAGAAGAAGAAGAAGCCATAATATATTAAAACTTTTTTTTAAATAACTCTCGATGTAAGTCAAACAACGTGATATATATAACCTTCTTCAAATTACAGATGTGACTTAACTTTAATAGGTTGATAATAGATGGCTTTTCCTAATGTCATGCTATTCCTGTTAAATTAACAGGATTTCTAGAACCTATATCATAGCCTATAAGTTACCCTGATGTATAAGCATTAATTGTGCTAAATGTCATCGATGTTGGTTAAAGAGAAGTATTTTATTTAAAAAGTAAAGATTGTACTATAAAGTTATATACGAATATTTAGAATTTTCGTTCAAATTTTTATATCATGTTTTTAATTTAATAAGAAGGCCTAATGGACAAACAACACATTAACAGATAAACTGAAAGATGCTGCTGTCCACTTAGAGAGGCTTTACAATTTTTTTTGGTTTTGTTCGAATTTTTCGAGTGCAAATTAATATCTTTGTTAAATAACTGTAATGTCATGAAGGAAATAAAATTTAATATCGACTTTAGAGTAGCGTAATAAATGCAATAGGAACTGCTATTTAACCCCCCCCCGGATCGATCTGATTTTTGAGATGGAGATATTTGCAGGGTTGGATAGCGATAGAAGCTACTGAGTATTACCGGACTACGGTCCACGCGAACGAAGTCGCGGGTAAAAGCTAGTTTGTAATAATTTAAGCTTATTTACTGGCCCAACATATAAGATAAAAATATATTGACTAGCCCGTTGGCGTAGTGGTTAGTTTTTTGGTTCTTCGAGTCTGGCAGTATATTTGTATTTAAGTATGTACTTAAAATTATATATGAAGTATATATATCTACCAGTTGTCTGTCACCAACACAAATATTAAGTTACTTACTTTATGAACAGACGACCGTGTTTGTAAGTGTCCAATATATTTATTTAATATTAACTGATACTCGCTCAAAGCTTAATGTATTTTTTAAAGCACGGAAAGAAGGTCAAAGTCAAATTAATTATTAAATATTTTCAATTGTTGTAACAACGAAATCGTATGACCCTGTCGAAACTGCACTATAATATCCTCACCAATTTTTAATTTCAATATACGTCTTCAAATGAAATCTATTCATATATATCTAACATTGATAATGTATTCTCATATTTTTATTTGCGATATATCTGTAAAAATATAAAACAGTTAACTGTAATATTCATTAAACTGTTATTACGTTTCTGAGAAGAGCAAAACCTATTTCTAAATAAGGTCGGTATATACAACATATCTGTACAAGATTCGATATTTTGCTTCGATATTACTTTGTCTGTTTCCATTGCCGCTTTACGGGAAAAAAATTCAACAGTATTAATTAATTTCAAATTGCAGAAATATTTTTATAGAATTAGGTGTTACTTTAGAGATCCATAATACAAAAGTAATAATAAAATTGTTTTGCTACCAAATCGCAAAGCTTTTCGATTTTTTCGTGGAATGTGTCTGCTGATGCTTTGGTTGCGTGGCGAAACGATTATTGAGTTTTTAATAGTGAACTTAATACTGTATATTGTTGTGGTGTGGTGCGGTGGTGATGTTTTGTGCATGTGTTTTTACAAATCCTCCATGTATTAGGTATGAAAACAGAGATAGTCCAATCTACATATTTATTTTCTATTTACTTTATCGCGTATAATAGAATAAAAATATTATTACTTTTGTTGTAAGAGAAATTTACAAGATAAAAATAAGTTTTTGAATTCTCTTGAATTCTTACTTTTAATTCTTTAGTATAAGTTAAGTACACTCTGTGCAAATATTGCAGCTAGTAAGGTTTGATCTCTTGAAGCACAAATTGGAGACCAATTGGCAAGTAAATTATATTTCAAAAATTTAAAAGGCATGGCAGGATTTTATACTTCTCACTCCATAAATTTTAAATATCAATTCATAGGAAAAATTACCACAAATGCTAAGTAAGGATAATATGAACATGGTTTTTTTCTTATTTTTGAGAATCATGATTTTCTTTCCAGCACCTTTTTTGTACCATGTGATTGTTATTTTGATTTGATTTGATTGCATCAATGTAAATAATAGTCATCAAATATGATACACAACCATACTAATGTACAAGTTATTAATTCTGCTAGAAATGTGCTAACTTCTTTGAAACCTTATTGCCTGGTTTCAAAATAGTTTACCTTTTTTTAAAAATTTCATGTAGAGAAACTAGTAAATTATAAATGTAGATTAATGAATTAAATGAATTTAAACTTAGATTCATTAATTTAACGTAAATAATGTAAATTCATAAATAAAATAATATTCAATACAATCGTACGATAAAAAAATCGGATGCCTGTCATGGAGACTTACTTTGACGGAAACGGAATACAGCGCGCAAAACACGGAAGCTATATCATTCTGTACGTTGGTCATGATCTTCAATAAAACAAGTATATTTTTCTACGGTAGAAAGATTTTATTACGTCCCAATATGGCTTATTGAACACAGACCATTTCTCGAAACTAGTTTTACTTCGGGCTATATTGGGGAGAATAATTAAAAAATGTTGTTTTGTAGTATGACGGTTATTTAGAATATGTACACTAAAATTATATTAAATTTCTAGTTATATTATTTTAAACTAACATTGCCGGCGGCTTCGCCCGCATGGATTCGTGAATTTAATTGAAAATTCAAACATAAAAATAGTTATTCCAATTTTAACATAAGACTATGTCTTGCATGCTGCTGCGCAATTATTTATATTATTTTTGTAGATCTACAATTCTTTGTACATTACTTTTGTTCATCTGTGTTGAGTTTTGCGGCACACGTGAGTAATTTATATATCTGCGAAACCTCTTCAACACAATTTACTAAAAACCTTTTAAAAATCCATTTAGTAGATTGTGAGAAAATCGATCACATACCGAGAGACAGCTTTTGGGGACTTTGTTTTATAAGTATAGACATACATTAAGGATGTGTCTATCCTATCAGAAAGACAGGATTCAAAACGTGTTTCCTCAAATAGAAACTCCCTTTTTTCTATAAACTTCTAGACGGATCAACGCCTTTCTTTTTTCTTCAGCTGTGTCAATTTTCATTTTTTCCACAATATATTGATGCATGTCGACTGCTAGTCCATCTTTTTTTTAATATTTATAATATAAGAAAAGTTATTCTAATAATCACAACATGCTCCAATAAGTTTACTCTTACTTTGTCGCGTCATGTTATTTTGGTTAACTTTATTCTATTTATTTTATTTTATTTATATAAGAGCAACGATACCAACGACATGAACACAGTTACAATTATATAATTACATATTCAGTGTATAAATTTTCGTTCTGGGTGAACACGTCACTTAAAGGCATGTAAAACATTTAATATTTGTCATTATAATTATTTTAGCGATCAAATTTATGATTGTTTACACAATCATGGTGAATTCTTCAATTCGTTAAACCTTAAGTTTTACATGAGACAATGCTACTTGCTTAGTTTCATGTAAAACTAAGCAGAACTGGAAATCATATAATCGCTAAATTTCCCATCGATATCCAAAAGTTCAAACGGCATGCTATCTATCAGTCAATAACGAAACAGTATTGTATATCTAGATAGGTGGATAACTTTCGTTTTGATTCGTAGAAATTTTATTGGTCGTATTATATAATTTTATAGGTAATGAATTTGAATCGTATCGAATTCGGACCTCAGAGTTGATTATATTTTAATCAAAGCATTTCGTCGCCGTCCCACGTACCATAAGTTAATATATCTGATATAGGCTTTTTACGATTCGTAGCCAACGGAGTGTTAGCTGCCATTTAAAAGCTATAAAACTTTTTTCGAGTCACACAGCCTCTAAACATTGGGTGCGTGAAAATATGTTCTTTTAATGACCGAATTTCTCGTCTCCGGCCGTCCGCAGGCGGTCATATTTTGTCGGCCTTCAGGTTATCATCTAAATTACTTTATAAATAGAGGTTTTTGTTACGTAATGTTGGTACGAGTGTCAAGTTTTATTACATCAAAATTAAACTGTTGAGTTCATATTGGTAAATAAGAGGTTATCAGTTGTGTTGGAGTTAGAAAGTCACGTGATATCTTTTATGAATAATATAAATGTGTCAAGTATCATGTTTCTTTTAGAAAAAACAACTTTGTTAAAAGCTCGTTTCGCTCTAGTGCTATTAAGTATCTTTCTTAGGAAACAATATAATAAGTTACTTTAAGAATTGCTAAACTATTCGTTCGCTGTATCATTTCGACCTACGCATTTATTTAATCAGGGTGACGTGTTCCACGTTACTTTATCATCGTAGATAGATCATCTTAGATCACTTATCTATCGAAGGTTATAGCTCTTGAGAGGTTTTCAATTATTGGCAATTGCCACCTAAATTATTGGCTTCTATTTATTATTTATTTTACACACGTGCTAAAATGTATTTTCACACCTAGTAAAATTTCATTTTTTCGCAACCACCGAAATAAGGACGTTTTTAGAGACGCCGGGAAATATTTTGGATTATGGTGCAACAGCTCACCTCTCTCTACAAAAAAATTTAAAGGAACCTCAAAGGCATCTTCTAAGAACCCTAACGATGCAACAATTACATGCAATAAATAGAGCATTATCTGATGTTATTGCGCTCGCACGTAGGCATGTCTCGTGTAAAGGTGTAAAATCCGTTATGCTATCATATTGTCTATTCAGAAAAAAAACGTATTTTTCCACAAGATACGTACATTGTCTTGAATCAAAAATAACGACTCACATTTTAAATATCTCAAATGTAAAAGTCACGGATAACTTTCCTCTCGGCTCACAATCAATGCACTCACGACAGAAGACAATATTTCGAAACAAAGAAATTCCTTAATCAAATCGACAATAACCGATCGGATCCAGCCGATAGTCGGCTCCCACTCAGCATGATATAGCAAAGCGATGCATTTAATTGTTCTATGATACCACGCTAATGCACCTGTCAGGAAAACAAAGAGAGTTAGATAGGTCCGAAATTGAGGTACGGTCTTGCGGGGCACACGTCTAATGTAAATGTTTATACTGTTCGATGTCTATGTGATACTATCTAAAGGCGACCCGTCCAGTTTACAATCCATTTGTCATATTGTATGGGCTGCTTGATGCGTTTTTTTGTACGAGTTTCTTACAAGCGGAGTTGGTCCTGATCAAATTTATGATTTTAATACGGTGTGAAAATCGATTTATCAATCTGGCTAGAATTCGAAATTTACATTTTTTCCAGTGATACCCACACCTTAAATGATTTATAGAAGAAGTAGGCGTTACTTTGCGCATCCCCGATAAAGTAAATAGAAAATATAAATATTGCTAAGATTATTTATTTTTTATTATCTTTATTTTAAGGGACTTTTGTCTGTTCAGACATGACAGCCCCATCGTACCCTAACCTAAATATTAACTAATTTAAGAGATAAGTAGAAAGGAAGTAATTCATGCTCAGCGGCAACTAGATCATACAAATCAATGGCAATGATGGAATTTGGGCTATTTAATGTACACTGTAAGACACCAACATTGGCGTCGCACTAATTGTAGCGTCGCATCAATAATTCTCTTTCCCTTTTGTTTCACTTACACTCCATTAGTAGGTGGTACACATCGTCTAATTTGTTGCATATAATACAATTTGGGGAATCAATTTTTCATTAAATGTGCAAACTTTTTACCAGGGTAATGCCCTGAGCGTATCCTAAATGCTAGTTTTACATGACTCCGTTTAAGTTGTTCAAACCAGAGATTATGAAAGGGCTGACACTGTATTGTTTTATACCATATTCCTTTGAATTTTGATCTTTCGTCGAAATATCCTTTTCAATGATAGTAAGCTAAATTTTTGAATTTGAATAAAGTTTCTGAAAAGTCAGGTTGTATATTTATATTTAGTTTTGCACTTCTGTCAGCCTCTTCCTTTCCCAGTAAGCCAATATGTGCTGACATCCATTGCAACTTTAGTTCTTTACCATACTGCGAAAAAAAATTTTTTTTTGTAGTATATTATCGATACACCTCTGTGACCAGAGGCGCATCTAGCCAAATGTTGTAGTGCGCTCTTGCTATCACAAAAAATAACTCAATATAACTCAAAGAATCAATCTCATCAGCAATGCTAAGAAATATGTGGAGATAAGCTCCACAATAAAATTGCAATAGCAATGTCGATCATGTCGTTGTGATACGTGCGATAATAGATCCTGCATGTATATGGTATAAAAACGGTTTTTGCTTTAAACACTTAGCATTACATAGATTTTCTTAACAAACGCGGATTATAGAAAAATTATTCTATCATTACTTATATACAATAAATAATAAATAGAATAGTAGGGTATATAGAATAATTTGATGGGAGTTAGGTTTAGTTGCAGGCGCGAAAGTCAAAAGGCATGGGTATTTAGAACAAAGAATGTGGTCATTGATGTAGGAAATATTGTCAGTATTTTCCATTCACATATTTCCACTTTTATATTAGACCCAAAACGATTGCGATACCAAAATTCATTGGTTTCCAATTTGGGTCAAACGTCAGTTTTTTATGTGGACAATATGAACTGGCTTATTTTTATGCTACTTCGTCAATAAAGTCAACTAAATCAGAGAAACTGTTCTTTGATTTGTTAAATCCATTAAGTTTTGTTTTTTGTCAATTAAAGTCAAAAATATATGAGCAGTTTTATATTCTTCTGATCTCTATCATTCATCACAACCAAAAGAACACTAAATTAGATAATTACTCGTAAATGTATTCAACGACCTTCGCAATATTAATGTATTGTGACTAAGCCATTATTTTGTTGAGGATTCTAGAATAATTATCTTGTTTTTCCCCGTTATACCTGTTTCAACGGATATAATTATTTGTCTTAAATTAACAGAATTTGCATTGTAATTGTATTTTTTTGGGATTACCTCATATCTATTCTAATGTTTTGTACAGTTACCTATTTTATTTAACGCGAAGTCAAGTTCGTTTTTGCACCATTGCAATAAACTTAAACTAAGATAATTTAACTAAGTAAAATATATTAATCACCATCATCCTCCTGCCCTAATCCCAATCTAAGTGGGGTTGGTACAATTTATAAACATATCACATGATTCTGCTACGTATTTAACGACCGGCCGCCTGACTGACGTCAACTTACCTTAGTCATATTTTATGACACCTCGGTAAGAAAGAGGGTGGTCTATTCTACTCAGCCGGATACCACACGGCATAAGTAAAATATACGTACTACTTATTTATATAATTTATTGGTTTTTTCACTGCTGTAACAGCAAAATTAAAATTGATTGTTTAATTATAAAATTAAAAAAAAAAATATAAAAATATAAAATATAAAAAATTATATAAATTATAAATAAATATAATTTATATATATACAATAGAATTACCGTAGGAATTATGAGATCTTAACTCGATAGTTACAGCCCAAAATTTATCTTCAGGATGCACTATCGACAGCTAAGAGTCATGATTAGGGACTTACGTACTTAGTCGCTTCGCCCTTTATCTTTCTTACTTTTAATTTGTTGAAATATTCCATTTTCCTAAAAGTAAAACGAGATCATTACAATTTTCGCTTATTCAAACCAACCATTAGTAATGATAAGAAAGATCGCAAAAGAGACTCGGGAGTAATTTTTATCGCGTTTGCAAAAGGGCAACGGAAATAATGGCCCGGCTTTATAGCAGATAAAATCTTGTCGTATTGCTATTTGGCGGCGTGCTTCTGAGGAAGAGCTTACTTCTTCGCCATTTTTGTTGAAAAATAACCTCTACGTGTTTTAAATAATAGACATAATATACTACTTTGCATTTTGGATAAGTGTTTTTCATATTGTGCTGAGATTATCAGAAGTTCAACGGTTAGCAAACCGTGAAGCGCTCAGATTGCGAATATTAAAAAAAATCAGATCTCTACGGTAGCTGAGATCCATAAACCATTAATTAATGAAAAATGAATAAACAAAAGAAAATTAGAAATGACGTTACGTACGAAATTCATCGCAGTGTTTTTGCAAAATGAAATATTTATATACCGTTGCTCTGATTCTGTGAAAAAATAAAATAAAACTAGAAAATTCAAAAGATGTATTAGTACGTCATTTTAATGATTTGAAGTATAACCAAAATTTAATAGTATTATATTATATTTGGGGCTGTGGTTTAATGTTTTTGTCCATGGAGGTGTATGCCAGTAATCACATAATGCATGCGGGCTGGTGATCGCAGTGCTGACCGATTCGCACCGATAGCGCTGCTGCCCGCTGTCAGTCTGTAGCATTTGGGGCAGAAAGAGAATGGCTATAACGCCATTACCCGGTCGCCTTATCGGTTCGTATGCATGGTGCACTGCAAGCAGGTGAGGTTGGCAATTGAGGAAACTGATTGGGACCTGCTTCCCCCTTACACCCCATGTGTTGCGGAGAGCCGTTAAATCTAGACGGCACAAGATGTGTGTAGCTGCAGCGTGGAAGTTCTGCGAAGAGACCTATGTCCAATAGAAGACGTCTATTTGTTGATAAGAGAGAGATATATTTACATATATTGTATTTATACATGTGTTGTGCTTTAAACCATGCACTTACCAAAGATGAGTTATGGCTTTGAAATATATTCTGATAAAAATGCTCAATATTTACTCAATGTTAATACTTACAATTGTATCTCTATGAGCAATATCTGATTTTAATACTTACAAGTTGATTAAAAAAAATCTTTTGTAGCAACAAAACTGCCTTTGCTTTTCAAAAGTTCCCTACTGTTAACCTTTGAGGAGTTCCCTCGTTTTGGTCTAATCCTGGCAGCAGCGTCAGTCCATTCTTATCATAAATATGCATTGTCATCGGTTTGGAGCGATATGTAAATAAGGATTTTTCGCAGCAAAATAAGTTTAACCAGACATTATAGAGAGCAGAGTAGTGAAAACTACTCTGCTCTCTATAATGATACTATATAGATACCGGCTATACTCACGTCTACACCCCCCCCCCCCAGCCACCTACGAGGCGCGCCCAGCGAGCTGCTGCACGCATTTCCCGCCGCGATAACGTCGTGTAAAGAGCTCATGAATAAGTGCCGCGGACGGGTTCGATACTAGTCGGGCTAATCCGATAAAATTAGACGTGAGTATAGCCAGTATCTATATTAACAATGAATACTACTCAGGATAGTTTAAATTTAAAAATCATCAATTCTTTATAGTTTATAGTATGTCCATTTGAACATCCTACGTAGAATGGACATTAATTGGTAATAAGCAATTAACGTGAGCTGTGATAGCCCAGCGGTGAGACCGTGCGACTCTTTCGAGAGGACCACGAGATCAAATCCGGGCAGGCGACTATGAGTTTTTCTATTAAAACTCATGTGTCTAATTGATAATTGCAATTTATCACACGCTTTTCGGTGAAGGAAAACATCGTGAGGAAACCTGCATATCTCTAGAGAATCCTGTTGATATGTGTAACCTACCAATCCGCATTGGAGCAGCGTGATAGGTCTTAGCTCCAACCCTTCTCTCCAGAAACGGAGATAGGAGGCCTATACCCAGCAGTGGGATTGTAACAGACCGCTACTTTAAGCAATTAACACCATAATGTATAATAACTTTTCATTACTAGCTAACCGCAATCCTCAATAAAAAATAACTTAATCCTACATTTTTATTTTCAGAAATATCTCGCAAATTTGCGAGTTGCGTCCGTTTTTTTGCCGCCGCCGATGCAGCACTTTTGCTCGCTCGGTAATTGGTTGAAGTTATCTCCGTCATTACATCTCGATCCTCTTTTACTACTTTAATTTTATTTTCATTGTCGCGTATATTTCATTCTATATCTCCTGAGTAAAATACATAGTGACGTTCAATTTACGAAGTATTAGGCGAACGCAGACTTATAATTCATACATGCAGTAGAAAAACAAAATAGAGATTTCTGTAGCCTATAATTTATATGTTGATAGCTTTTAGCCACTTTAGATAATATGTTTTTGGACTGTAATTAATTATCATATTACTGATATTGGATGTTTTTTGAACTGACAACGTGTCAATAACGAGTTCTTGAATTAGTAAAATTTGAATAAATTGATATGCAATAAACAATTAAATATTTATTTAAAAAAAATGAATATTGATTATTTGGTACGGAAATAAATTAATTATTAAGTATGCAAATTATTATTTAATAAGCAATAATAATTATTATTATCACTAATTTGAGCAGTCAATAATTTTTATTATACTTTGTATAGTAAAAAAAGTAACAGCCTGTTACTATGCCCACTGCTGGGCTAAGGCCTCCTCTCTCCGTTTTTGGAGAGAAGGATTGGAGCTAAGACCTACCACGCTGCTCCAATGCGGATTGGTAGGTTACACATATCCCTAGAATTCTCTAGAGATTTGCAGGTTTCCTCACGATGTTTTCCTTCACCGAAAAGCGTGTGATAAATTGCAATTATCAATTAGACACATAAGTTTTAATAGAAAAACCCATTGGTGCCTGCCCGGGTTTGAACCTATGTCGTCTCTAGCGAGTCGCACGGTCTCACCGCTAGGCTATCACAGCTTACTTAGCTATACTTTGTATGAATAAGATTAATGATTTAATGAAATATTTGCCTTAACAGATAATAAATTAGGTATGTGTTTATTAGTATTAATATGGAAATTAAAATTGAGTAGTTTTATATTTCCGCACAATTCGAGGTATAAAACACACTTAAAAAATTTCTGCTATGACTAGGGCAAGGGCGGCAGTTATGACATTATTGTTAAAAAAAGGTCGAGTTGCTTTGTTTTTTCTTTCAGCATACACTTTTATTTTTATCATAACCTGAAAGTTCTTTGTCATAATGGTTGATTGTATATCGGTCAACAACATTTAGCTCGAAAAATGTATACAAAGTGTAAGTGGAAATTGTTTGTAGTCGAATTGTTAAGAATAAAGGACGAGAATGAGTGTTGAGTGTTGTCTATGTCTTGAGAAAATTGATTAAACATGCACACTAGCTGTGCCAACAACGGCGTCTCAAAATTTTGACCATAAAGTTATTGTGAGTTAACAGTGAGAGATAGAGACATGCTGTCGCGGATTTTTTGTAGTATTTTTATAGATCTACAATTCTCTAGTACATTACTTTAGCGTATCTCTGGTGGTTTACGCAGCGCACGTGACTAAAGCTCCCAGCAAGCAAGTTTTGTTGTTTTGCAACAACTGTGCGATTTCTTTAACATAATTTACATAATACCCATATGTACTATTTACCTAAACCATCCGGAAATATTGCAGTATCTTTTGGCGAAAACCGTACAAAAATCCGTTCAGTAGATTTTGAGAAAATCGATTACATACAGCTTTTTGGGACTTTGTTTTATAAGAAGTATAGATAGATGATAAAATTTTTAAATGTGATGGCGAAATGGTGTTACCTCGCGACTATTACCATTGGATTCAATATTGGATTCAAACCCCGGCTTATTAGTTTTCTATAAAGACTTGTCGCAAAATATAATATTATATTTTATCATGCATTTTTCTGTGTACCTCTGTAGAATTTCTGGGATCTGAGTAACCTACCTATCCGTATTGAGATCTTTAATGAAGAGGGGAGGAATATGCTTAGCTATGGGATAAACGATCATGATCATCAGCCCACTTCAGTCCACTGCCGGACATAGGCGTCTCCAATTACATGCCACTTAGCCCGGGGCTAAACTGAGCTGTGAGTGATAGCCCAGCGGTGAGATCGTGCGATTCTTTCGAGGGGAACACGAGTTCAAACGCGGGCAGGCCCCAATGAGTTTTTCTATTAACACTCATGTGTCTTATTGATAAATGCAATTTATCACACGATTTTCGGTGAAGGAAAAAATCTTGAGGATATGTGTAACCTACCAATCCGCATGGGAGTAGCGTGGTAGGTCTAAGCTCCAACTCTTCTCTATAGAAACGGAGAGAGGAGGCCTATTCCCAGCAGTGGGATTGTAACAGGCCGCTACTTTACTTTTAGCCCGGGGGGGAGAGGATACTCGATCCGACTATTCTTTTTTTGATTCTTACGTTAGAATCCTGTGACAATGTTTTATTGTTATTAAATATACGTTATAAAATAATGACGCCGTGTGGTATCCGGCAAAATAGAATAGATTACCCTCCATTCTTACCGAGGTGTCGTAAGAGGATATTAAAAATATTAAAAATATGAATAATAATTATAATAATAATAATGCCGTGTGGTATCCGGCTGCATAGAATAGACCACCCTCATTTCTTACCGAGGTGTCGTAAAAGGCGGTAGGTAAGTTGACGTCAGGCAGGCAGCCGTTCGTAAAATACATAGCCAAATCATGTGACAGCATGCAGTTTGTAACATGTTGTGCCGACCCCACTTAGAGTGGGATAAGAATATATGTTATAAAATAATGATGTGTTTCATAAGTCATATGTGTAAAATCAATGTTGATTGTTTAAAATTATTGCCAACGTTATTTAAAACTATTTCTATTGGCCTTATTTTCAATTTTCAAACTCCAGTATTTAGCGAATGCTATGTAAATCGCAGCATTCACTTCTATTCTATGCCTATAGTGTCTATACACAATATTTTCCGGTGCCCGTTTACGATATTCCATGATATTAAATTCCAGCTAAACCTGCAGTATATATTTAACATTCTTTAAACGTAATACTGCGGTTATTTACAAGTTCTAGGAATATTCGAACTGATGCAGCACTTTTGCTTCTACCACAATTGGTTGGTAAAATCTTTAACTTTCTACCTCAATTATTATATCAATTATTTTCAATACTTAAATTCTTTAAATAATTTATCGAATAGGCGTTACTTTGCGGAGATCCATAATACAAAAGTAATAATAAAATTATTTTGCTATAATCCGCGATATTTTTATACTTAAATTCGTTGATATAAAGTATTTTGTACTTCTGCGATTATATTTATTGTGTACAACTTATAAAAATAATTAATATATTTTGCAATAACACATGTTCACGACATTATCTTGCCATCTTAAATTTTTATTTATCAAATACTTGTTTTCATGAACCTATTTAACTCAGAATTCTTATTCTAAAAAATATCATGTAATTATTGTTTTTATATTTCTATAATAATTTTTGTGATCTCTTAAAATTTAATAAAAATCTTCTATCAAAAAATATTAACCGTTACGTCTTCGTTTAGTTTTAGCATTAACTTTATTTAAATATACAACATATCATAATTGCCATTTTGTATGGGAAAGTGAGTAATGAATTAAGGGATTAAATTTACCATGTATTTTTTTAAATTTGTGTGTTTTTACAAACAATATTTGAATCAGAATAAACTTCTAAATGATTAATGGGTGGTTGTATTTAAAGGATTATGTTATAAAGTAGTACTCATTACAAAAGTCCATAACCATCAAGATAAGTAGCAATTTTTCTAGCCCCTTAAAACTTAAGGAGTCAACATAACTCATACCGTATCGTAACTTTGATCGGCGACTAAATGAACGTACGGCGGACATAATTTAATAAACAAAGCAGGAGCGAGTGAACGTTTTAATGCCACCCCGGGCCAGGGATCAGATAATGCGTCATAACAGGTTCCCAACTCCCAGATAGCATTGTAAGAGCCTAGTCCCACTTCGTTATGTGCTCCTGGTAGAATGTTCTCGACTATCGTTATGCGAACGATCGGGTGGAGCTATTAATAATATAAACCACTATCTGATATACTACGCCCGCATACTTTATAAGTTTGACTACTGTAAATAATTCCTGGCAACGTCGTTGATTAATTTTTGTAACGTCTTACAAAAGCTAAGATAAATATAAATTAGCTAACTATTAAACTATGGTTCCAACTGGTTCCAACTAAATTAATTTTGCTATAATACGCGATACAGTAAATATAAAATATATATAGTGTTAAATGTATAGTGGACTATTCGTATTTTTATACCCGATACGTGCAGGATTCGTAAAAACACATGCACAATCCTCCACCACTTCCACCATAATACACAAGCACTACACACGTTCATTATCACAAACTCAACAATCGTTTCGCCCCGCAACCGAAGCATCATCAGGATATCTCCTGATAGACTCCACGACAAAATCGCAAAGGTTCCAACAACTTGCAACTACAGCCTCCTTCAAATAGTCAATAATAGAAAAAAACAACATCGTAGATGTGACAAGTTGTTGCAAAATAATAAATTGGTTGACTTTTGAGAAAATTGTTTTTTATTTATTGTATGCGTGTAAAGGAAAACAGCGAGTAGCAGCGTTGTTAGTGAGAAAACTGCAGCATTGTGATCAACCAAGCGTAGTGATCATTGGCAGAACCTTTAATGGATACACACAAAGTCACAGCCCTTAGTTGTGGAGCGACAACCTCCAAAAAGTTCGCGGGCGGCCGCTAGATCCAAGCGGTACAAGATCGTTGTGTCAGATCCTTTAAGGAAACCTATGCCCAGCAGTGGACGTCCATCGGTCGAAAGAGAAGAAGATACGAGCAACACTAGACAGATTGGGACAAATTCTCTCCTCATACTCCAAATATATTCATGAACTGTAATTAGTTCTGAGCCTTATATTCCACGGTTAGTTTGCACCGAATTTTCTTTGAAACAATTATAAACCGACTACAAAGAAATTCTGAACGTCTCTGGCGCTTAACAAGTTTCCAGAAAATGTTAGCACTTTATGGAGGGCTGATAACAATCTTGCCATTCGCCTACGCACAACCCACATAGACTTCCTTTATTTAGTTAGACAAGTGTTTGATATCATGCAATATGTTAAATCTTCGTGTGACGCTAATATAAGACACGACAAGCTAAATATAAAATGATAGAGTACTCAAATAGCAGGGTTTTATATATTTTATAATTAGTGTTTACGTTTTTTTATTCCAATATACCCTGAAGTTTCTTTATTAGATTTTTAGATCAGTCAAGATATTCTCACAGTTTATTGACATTATTGTGAAATGGTAAGATGTATGCTAAGCTATTTATCTACTTTTTAAGTGTAAAGGACAACCTTTTGTAACCGGTGCGCTTTTTTATATTCTTTATGCATCTTTAGGATCTTTTTTTCACAAATTTTCTCCTTTTACTTTAAACCTTTTTGTTATTTCAGGTTTAAACGTACCTAAACTATCAGTATACCAAAACATAGAATCGCACAAGTCCGTTTATCGTTGAGGCGTTATTGTACAAACACACACTAACAACTTTTACTGTTTTAAATTCACCATTTCCTTACAATGATATTTTTATATCATTGTAAGGAAATGGTGAATACTATAATAAACAGTAAAATGTTCCAAGAATTCTGGCTGTGATTCCGCGTTGAATGAATTCTAATCAATTAATATAGATTTTTTAAATTCCCGATTATCTTATCGCAAGTCTGCGTATGCTCTCCGTACTAAATGACACATGCAGACCTAGGTGTTCACTTTTTTCCGTTCAATACTCCCGTAGCAAATCGTTGTACATTGCCACAATTAATTGGCACACGTGTTTGCCTTGGCGGAATAATTAACATTGGCGTAGTCCTTGGTATACTAGAATATTGGACACTTTGATGGACGATAAAACTGTTACAATTGCACATATATCCTACTAATCCTACTAATATTATAAATGCGAAAGTTTATGAGTATGGATGGATGTTTTTTACTCTTTCACGAAAAAACTATTGCACGGGTTTAGATGAAACTTTACAGTTATATAGGTTATACATCGGAATAATATATAGGCTACAATGTAATGATTTAATGTAATATAGCGATACATGTCAATAAAGTCGGAAAAGATCTGGCCTCTGCGAGCTATCGCGGCGTACGCTGCCTAAACCATTAAAGTTACACAAAGATGATGTACCGTAGTATTGTTTGTTTTTTATAGTTCTAAATAAAAGTCCGAGACATTATACATGTATCTCTTATGTGGAAGCCACCACGACAAAAATTGTGATATGATTCACAATTTAATTAAATTAGATACTGTGGCAGAACAAATTCCTCGCAAGCGAAGCCGCAGGCAAAAACTAGTATATTATAGACTAACTAATGTTTACTACATTACAGTTGGAATTGATATTTACGATTTATCACCCATTTTTGGAGACGGAAAACATTGTCAGGAAACCTGCATATCACTGAAGGATTTCTGAGACATGTGTAACTTATCCATCTGTATTGGAGCAGCCTGGTAGCTTAGCTCCAATGGTTTTCTATAAAAAAGGGGAAAGAAGCCCAAAGCACAGAAGTGGGATAGTCACAGGCTATTACTTAATTTTTGTAATTTAGTACTCAGTTCATTCGTAAATATTAATCAGAGTTTTTCATTATTTTTCTTTTTCCTCCTTTCTATATTCATTATCCATATTTCACTTCTTGTCGTTTTCCTTCTGTCACTCAAAGGTTGACTGCAAGAAATCCCTTTTAGGGATTACTCCGCCTTTGTATATGTGCTTTAATTCTTTCTTTTTTCTAACATTATGTATGTAATAAAGAAATAAATAAATAAATTTGGATTCCTTATCCAGGATTGTAAATCAATACTGTGATATTCAAATATTCAATTCGAGTCTCCAAAATTATATAAGCCAGGTTTCGATAGCCCGGAATGTGCATTAATTAAATAATTATGACGTATTGTGTGACCGTTTCAATGGAAGGGTGCGTCTGATAAGGTATTATTTATGGAGATCGTGTTGGCAATGCAAAAGGCTTTTCATCCTCTTGGGATTTTTATTTGCATAGAATTCAGCAATTATTTCAAGTGTTATATTAAAAGGCGGCACATTGTTTTTTAAATGTACATACGTTTTTACATGATGAGATTTAAATTTAATATCTATCTATCTACGTATATCGATTCTCCTTGTAAAAAAGACGAAATCAATACACTGTACATTGCATTACTACACACACATACACAGATTTTCATTGCAGATTATAGTAACATAATATAATTTTAAATAATCATATATTTATATTTATTATCTGGCTTAGTCGAATAGACCACCCTCACTTCTTACCGATGTTCTCAAAAGGTGACTATGGTAAGGTGACCCGCCGTGTGGTATCCGGCTTAGTCGAATAGATCACCCTCATTTCTTACCGATGTTCCTAAAAGGCGACTAAGGTAAGTTGACCCGCCGTGTGGTATCCGGCTAAGTAAAATAGACCACCCACATTGGTTACAGAGGCGTCGTAAAAAGCGACCAAGGCAAGTTGACGTCAGGCAGGTGGCCGTACCTAAAATAACTAGAATAATATAACAGTAACAAAAATAACAAAAACAAAGTAACAAAAATAAACAGTAGTCATATAAATACATGTAATAATAAAAACTAGGCTGTAATAGAAAAGTAGTGGCTCAGAATCAGAATTTCTGCAAATATTTCGGAGACTATTTAATCGTTCTGCCACTACAATATTGCGTCCTAGAGTGCATCAAGGGTAAATTATCTCTCAGTCGTTACGTCCATAGTTGCTCGAGCTGCATTTTATTGAAATGAGCCAAGCACAATGCGTTTAATGTTTTTTCACCTTATTTTATCCGATCACAATACTTTCATTAACATTTTAATTACTCGCGGGGATAAAATCAATTCGCGATCTTTACGTTGGCCATAAAATCTTGTATGGCCCGAAGGCGGCATTAATGTCTTTATCTGGCCGATATTAATGTATGCTGGATCTTAAACGACAATTTATATACATTTTTAAAATCAGTCGCAGTTTAAAATCAATGCAACGTATAATGTAGCGACTGTGAGATGGAAATTTTATACTAATGATATCGATTTTGGTATCTTATTTTAAATTTATTTTTTTATCTTATTCATTTACACAAGTGATTGCAAATTTTCCTGCCGATAAAAAGTTTTAATTTGTCCCGTTCAGTTGCAAAGAGGTTTCAATTGAAGCTTTAATCAGTGCGGTTGTGTGCGATTACATAAATACATGTGTGTCATCATCATCATCATTCTCCTGCCCTTATCCCACTCTAAGCGGGGTCGGCACAAAATGTTGCAAACATGCTGTCATATGATTTAGCTATGCATTTTACGACCGGCCGCCTGCCTGACGTCAACTTACCTTAGTCGCCTTTTACCACACCTCGGTAAGAAATGGGGGTGGTCTATTAGTGGCAGGCGGATACCACAAGGCATTTACTTTAGTCGCCTCTTACGACACCTCGGTAAAAAGGAGGGTGGTCTATTCTATTCTGCCGGATACCACACGGCTTACATAAATACATGTGTGTGTACCGTGTATATTCAATAATACGAAGATCTATTATTGGCTTCGTTATACGTATATAAAAGTAAGTAAAGTAGCGGCCTGTTACAATCCCACTGCTAGGAATAGGCCTCCTCTCTCCGTTTCTGGAGAGAAGGGTTGGAGCTAAAACCTACCACGTTTTTTGGAATGCGGATTGGTAGGTTACCCATATTTCCAAAATTCTTAAGGGATATGCAGGTTCCTTCACGATGTTTTTCGTCACCGAAAAGCGTGTGATAAATTGCAAGTATCAATTAGACACATAAGTTTTAATAGAAAAACTCATTGGTGCCTGCTCGGGATTTGAACTTGTGACCTCCTCGAAAGAGTCGCACGGTCTCACCACTGGGCTATCACAGCTCTATACGTCTAAACTTATAAAACAAAGTCGCCAAAAGCTGTCTGACTGTATGTGATCGATTTTCTCAAAATCTACATACAAGATAAAAGGTAGTGTTACGAACATGCGAAAAGAGCTCGTAATACGTATCTCAGAGAATTCGAATTTGACGGTGGCAATGTTACGAACATGCGATAAAAATTCGTAATGCATTTGTCATAAAGTTCAGATTGAGCGAGGCAGTTTACGAACATGCAAAAACGGTTCGTAAAATTAATGTCATAGAGTTCAAATTCGCTAATCTCAGGAACATTCGACGTGTATCAAAACATGTTATTGGTAAACATGTTCGCGATCGTTTCAAGGCTATCGAATGTTCTCGAAAGCGGTTCGTTCGATATATAAGCAGACGTATCGTGCACCTCGACATTCAGTTTGTGAATAGCGATCAACAGCGAATAAACAAGTGAAAATAAAAATGAATTATTGACCTCGGCATTCTTATTGGACAACGGACTGTGTAGAGACTGTAGGTAAGTAGTAAGTTTGTAATAAAAAGTTGAATGAAGTGTTTAACGATTCACCAGGTATTTTCATCGAAATCCACGAGCCCCTATACGTAACAGTAGTAATAAAACCTGGCGGTCTTATCGCTATGTAGCGATCTCTTCCAGACTTTAAGCTTAGGAAAACAAGTAAAATCGCTACTTTACTTTTATAACTTTAAAAAGAGAATGCTAGTTTGAGGAAGTGTCTGGAACAAAACTATGATGGCATGTTTCGCCTCGTAATTGTTTATTATAATGCGTTACGCGTTGGCTAATGCAGACATCCGTTGATGGATCGTTTCCGTGCCTCGAATAACTTTAATGTGTTACTTAAATTGATAGCTACGAAGAAGCCACTTTTAACGTAATATATCTGTACTTATTATGACCCGCGTTATGATATCCGGCTGAGTAGAATAAACCACCTACATCTTACTGAGGTGTCGTAAAAGGCGACTAAGGTAAGTCGATCCGCCGTGTGGTATCCGGTTGAGTAGAATAGATCACCCTTTTCCTCCCTGTACCTCAAGATCTGTTTCTAGTGACTCTAATAACCAAGAGTAAGTTCCCTGTCACTGTATTCAAAAAATTATATCGTATAACGTAAATAAAAAAAATTAGGTAATCTAGAGGAAAACCACACCAGTTACATAATAATAAAAAATTGAATGATCATACCATTTCCCTTCGATATAATAAAAACGTGACCTTCATAACAACTCTTCCTTGCACTAATCATGGAAAATTCGATAACTTTGAAGGATTTTGGCGAAAGAAAACGTCTGTGAACTTATATAACAATAGGACCAACATTCTTTCCCAAAACGGGTAGACAATCAAAAAGGCTGAAGTAAAATAAATAATCAAAATGTTCTACAAGTTTGCAGAAGTTTGAATAATCGAAATCGTTCGGCATTTAAGAGCTGGAGTAACTTTGTTTGGTTTATGAAACTAGAAATACATGCGGCTTCGCCCGACTGAAACTCAGCGTTAAGCACGTTATAGTCGCTCGAGTGTCGGCATGAGACTGGCTCTGATACCCGACACCGCTTTTTATACCTATTACCCCCTACCTACTACTACCTCCACTAAAAATTGTTGTAAAACTATCTCTTCAACTCAATTTACATGAAACGGTTATGTGCTATTGTTAATAGCACATAACCGTTTAGGTTACTAAACCTTTCGGAGGAATAAGTAAAGAAAGAAAGATATCTTTCATACATATGTATCATTGTGTTGTCGTAATTTAATTACAGTAATTCATATCTTAGACAGTTTTCAAAAATTCTGTATGTTTTGAGTATGAAAAAGGATAGTCCACTCTACTTAGCGTGATATATTTTTTCTATTTACTTTTTCGCGAATTATAGTTAAATATTTTTTTTATTATTTTTATATTTTGGATATCCGTAAAGTTACGCCCAATTCTATAAATTAGATCATGAGATATGAAAAATTTAGTGATAAATTCGTGCAATTTATTTATTTATTAAAGATGTTTAGCAAGATATAAACAAGTTTCCTCATTAATTCTCATTCTCTCTTAATAAAACTAATTCCTAAACATAGTTTTAATTATAATTTGCAACAACACGGGAATACTATCGGGTTTACTTAAAGATCACTACACAAAGTTCAATAAACAAAATATGATAAGAGCTAAATGAGATTGAACAAAGATATAATGAAATAAAAGTATATGACTTATGTGGAAAATATATCATAAGTAAGTCCACAATGTTTAATAGGAAAAACGGGCGATTTCACATTTTATGACATTAAATGTAAGACAAATTTCAACGTCACTTTGAAATAATACTTAGAAGTTATTAGGAAAACCTTTTCTCATTTTACATACCTTAAAACTAAATTAAGAAATATTTTGGATATCCGGCTCTTAATCCCAAATATAACGTAATTTAGTTTTTTGTAAGTGATCCAAGCATATCACGTTTCTGTTGATTAGAAACGGACTCGTGACTTGTATAAAACACATTTGATTTCCAATGCCTGTTTATTCAAATTTGAAATGATGTTTACTGAATTCCTTATGGCACATTATAAAAGTTGACCCGGACTATACACATATAAAAAGTTATGAATAAGGGAGCCGATTTATAGACGTCACGATTTGTTTACATTTGCTCCTCCTTTTAAAAAAAGAACTTATTTTCGTCTTAAGTTAAAAGACCTAAGTTCAAATATATTAGAGAAAATAATCAATTGACCTTTTATGATTCTAGAATCAAGTTTAGGTACATAATACTAGGTTACCTGTCGAAAAACATCAATATCATTTTCTCCTGCCCTTATCCCACTCTAAGTGGGGTCGGCACAACAGGTTACAAACATGTTGTCACATCATTTGGCTGCGTATTTTACGACCGGCCGCCTGCCTGACATCAACTTACGTTAGTCGCCTTTTACGACACCTCGGTAAGAAATGAGGGTGGTCTATTCTATGCAGCCGGATACCACACGGTACATACCTTAGTCGCCTCTTACGACTCCTCGGTAAGAAAGGAGGGTGGTCTATTCTATTCTGCCGGATACCACACGGCTAACCCGTCGAAAAGCAATTAAGCCTAAAAGATTTTTAGAAATGTCATGATGCAATAATGAAAACTTGATAGCCAACTATAGGGAAATATCTGAAACTAGCTCACAGTACCTATTCTCCTAATAAAAATAGACTTATTGACATAAAGAGGTAACCTTTAAACTATTTCATTAGACGTCCATTACATATATATTAAACTTTGTCATATCTAGTTTTTTCACCTAGAATAAGTAATAGTAATAGATTGAACTCTACTTAAATGAAATTATTATTAACATGCTCTTCGAGGAAGCAAATTGACCTGATGGAGTAGAATCTCGAACTCCCTATTGAACTAATGCAAATATTTGCTATTTATTGTTGCAACTTGGCCATACGATCTTTTCTCTGCAATTACGCGTTACGTTTTAAGCAAGAACTCCAGTGATTAAGCACTAATTTTTTGGGAATAGCATCTATTTGGCAAAATACACTGCATCAAAACACAGATATCAAGGGGTCTCAGCAAGAGAGCGATTTTAGACAACCTACCCTTTTTTAAAACCACAATCCCCCTTTAAAGTATAAGCCAAACCAGTTTTCCATAATCTGTACCCTTACAATTTGCTGCATAACCAATTATTAATAGAAACAACATTATTTGTGTACAATTCATGATGAACATCGAACAACAAAATATAAACACGTTTTCTTAAACTGAAAAAAAATTAAAATTCAATTAGGAGCCTATTTATACGTGACAGTTTTAGTAAAATCGAGCCTTGTATAAAATTTCGGTAGACAACAAACGAGATGGTCCTGAGTCCACTGTTTAGTGATTCTAAACAGCTGGCCTGTGCTTCTTCACATTAAACTCGGATGCCGAACGCTTTGAATGTCCTTTCTTAGTAGTAATTTTTTCTCCGGTAGCTCTTATCTTGATTAAATTAAGAAAAAAAATTAAAGCTCTTTGATTATTATAAAATGCATATGCTTAAGCCAACCTTTCTTATTATTTACATAATCTTCAATAAAATAACAAAATTTGTTAATAGTTTAATTGACTTTTAACTTGTGTAAAGACAAGTCCAAAATCAGTTTTGATCAGGGCCTTACGATTTCAAACCCGAAAAATGTATCACACATTTATTCGTTGAAACAAAACATCCTCAGAAATCTTGTTTATTTCTCGAGAATTCCTAAAATATTTGGAGCAGCGTAGTGAATCTATCTTTTCTTCAATCTTTCTCTGCAAAAGAGGCTGTTCGATAAAACTTTATTTTAAAGTAAAACGAGTAAAGTAAAATATATAATTGTTGTATATGTGTAAGATCCTCTAATACCGCCTTGTATCCGGCCGAGTAAAATAGATCACCCTAATTTCTTACCAGGTGTCGTAAAAGGCGACTAAGATAAGTTGACCCGCCGTGTGGTATCCGTCTGAGTAGAATAGACCATCCCGTTTTCTTACCGAGGTATCGTTAAAGGCGACTAAGATAAGTTGACGTCAGGCAGGCGGCCGGTCGTAAAATAAGTAGCCAAATCATCAAAGTACATATTTATAACATGTTGCGCCGACCTCACTTAGTGTGGGATAAGAGCAGAATGAATGATAATGGCTATGAAATTGTTACAATCGCTTAATCTTTTATATTTTTTTATTTAACCAAGAGAATAAAAAAATGGATGATTTAATGACTCCAGATAAACAAAGTTATGCGCCGCTCGATATCGTATCTACAAAAGGAATTGATAAAAACCCCCCTTTGTTCTTTGTCGCCCCACTCGTATGCAAATGGTGGCCCAAGTCTGATTTAGTGCTTGCATTATAGATTCACGAAAACGGTGAAAAGTGCATAATAACGTACGTGGAAGTAATACAAAGTGGTAGATTTTATGACGTACAATATCTTTATGTAGGCAAAATGTTACGCAAATACTTGTGGTATAGAAGGCAGACAACCGGTAAATATCTTGTATATAAAATCGACGAGTCAAAATTAGTTATCATACTCTTCGAAAATGGCTTGACCGATTTGTTTGAAATTTTATATGTATGTTCAGTAGATCTGAGAATCACATTTTTCAGTACCCTAAGTGATAAAGGTTGTTTGTACTCATAACGTTTTTGGTCATTTTTTTTATTTTTCTTTATCATTAGAAAATCTCTAGAAATAATTTATATGGAAAAACAACGTTTGCCGGTTCAGCTAGTATATAAATATATATTTTAAAAACATACTTAAATACATAAATAGGCCCCAGACTCGAAGAACCAATATAGATTTTTTAAAGAATATGTTGGCCATCGTCGCGCACCCTCGGCCTCGGAAGTCATGCACAGATGTGCCATTCTATATAAAAGGTTTTTTTGAGACCTAATACAATTTATCACAAAAGATAATAATTACGTACTATCATATAAAATTCCTCAAAGAAAATTACCTTAAAAAAGGTAATATTTCTTTAAGGAATTTCGTTGTCCTACAATATGTAGGCGATGGTATACTAATTGGGGGGGGGGGGTCAAGGGTGTGTTTTTCTGTGCGGAATCGTGCTTCTGACACTACCAATATCCATAGTATCGTAGGACTATATAGTAATGGCCTGCTACTATACCTGCTACTGGGCTAAGGCCTCCTCTCTCCATGTTTAGAGAGAAGGATTGAAGCTAAGAATTACCACGCTGCTCCAATGCGGATTGGTAGGTTACACATATCCCTAGAATTCTCTAGAGATATGCAGGTTTCCTCACGATGCTTTCCTTCACCGAAAAGCGTATGATACATTGCAATTATCAATTAGAGACATAAGTTTTAATAGAAAAACTCATAGGTGCCTGACCGGCGTTTGAACCCATGTCGTCTCTAGAGAGTCGCACGGTATCACCGCTAGGCTATCACAGCTTACTATATATCCCGTACTTATAACTTTTCACCAGGTAATGGTCACTCTTACAAGTATCGGCAACTGTTCCCCTTGCGAGATTGGAATGTATAACTCCATTCAAATGCATTTGTTACCGACCTATTCTTTATTTCGTGAGCCGAGGTCGTACATCAAAAGTGTCGAGGCCGTATTTACCAGTGACCGCGATTTATGGCGTTTGATACCGCACGACAAATTGTTCGCCGGACCTATCACCCAATGACAGTTGTACTGGTATTGTTTCGCCTTATCAATGCCACGCACAGAGTAGTTTACAATAAAATCAAGTTATATCGAAATTACTTTTATCAATTACATTTGTTATGTAGATATGTCTAATTTATACATACAAAAGGAATAATAAAATTATTTTTCTATAATCCGCGATAAAGTAAATAGAAAATATATATAATGCTAAATCTGGTATAACTGTCCGTTTATTCATATCCGATACATGCAGGATTCGTAAAAACACATGCACGAACCTCCACCACCGCCACCACAATGCACAAGCACTGCACACGTTCACTATCACAAACTCAACAATCGTTTCGCCCCGCAACCGAAGCATCATCAGGAGATGACAAAAAAGATTTTGCGATTTTGTCCACTATACATTTAGCATTATATATGTATATTTTATGAAGACATAGACAGAAGCTTCATTTTTATGCCTTTTGATGTAGAGACCTTGGGTCCATGGGACGCTCATATCTTCTTCAATGAGCTGACGAGAAGCCGTAGATCGTACCGGGGACCCGAGAGCTGGCAGCTACCTTGGCCAACGAATAAGTTTGGCCATTCAAAGGGGTAACGCTGCCAGTATTTTGGGAACCTTACCCCACTGCAGTGGAATCGACGGTTTTGATTTAGTGTAAATAGATGTAAATATGTATATATAATTTTTGTTTTATTTTATTTTTATTTTTTTTAGTATTATTTTATTAATTTTGTTTTAAGTTTTTATATATATTTTATTTTTACTTTATCGCGGATTATAGCAAAATAATTTTATTTTTACTTTTGTATTATAGATCTCCGCAAAGTAACGCCTAATTCTATAAACTTATACATATTTAAAAAATTATAAATGCAAATTCAAATTATTATTATTAATACTGCCATTTAGGGCTATGGCCATGGAGTGAAAGTGCCAAAAAAATGTTTATCCGTTTTAATACCACGGTACTAAAACGGATTATATTGGGACCATTCCACTTGGGCACGATTTGTATAGTACTAACATGTAAGTAATTTAAAATAGGCATAACTTGTACAAATATTATTTTTCAAGTAGACCTGTAAACTAGTGCTTTTGAATCGTCTACTCTAACTGCTTATACGGAATTCTGCTCCTACCGAGAAAAGCCAGCAAGAAACTCGGCGGTAGCCCTTTTCAAAATAATTGTTATAACTATTTACATGTAGTCATTACTATTTATAATATCCGTTACTACTTATAATTTGAATTTGAATTTGAGGATATTTTAAGATTTAAGCTGTCTCGAACTCTTGTAAATAATAATTAAAATATTCAATGATGTCAACAAAATTGGGGGACATTTTAAAATTTTGAATACATTGGGCTCGACTTAGTCAAGCAAAATGTCCTCTAAAATTATTTTGACGACATTTTTTTTGTTACTCATTACAACATTCTGTTATACATGCATTACTCTATGTTTACTTAACCTCCCATCGTATTGAGAGAGCACAGTGATTTACGATTTTATATCTTTTTAAAGCTGATTGTGAATGAACTCTCAATTTCTCTGGAAATGTGGGCGTTATCGTTTTTATTGTTCACAGGCCCTGTTCTGGATAAGAGGTCCATACGCAAAGGTATACAAAACAATATTATGTAACGATTATTTTAGTATTTGATATTATCATTTGACCTTCAAGTACGAATGCCATTTACGCTGACATTCCAGAAACAAGGTGGTTTTAGGTATTTGTGACTTGTTTGGAATGACTATGTACAGCCATTAAGACAAATGGTAGCTAAAACATTTTTATACTTCCTGTGTTTTAGGGTTTTAATGTTATTTTTTTAAGTGTACGTAACTACAACTTTTTTATTCATGTAAAGTCAGTTTTCTTTTATTGGTGTTGTAAAAGGCGACTAAGGTAAGTAGACCCATCGTGTGGTATCCGGTTGAGTAGAATAGACCACCTTCTTTCTTTCCGAAGGGTCGTAAAAGGCTACTATGTTAAGTTGAACCACTGTGTGGTATCCGGTTGAGTAAAATAGACCACGCTCTTTCTTAAGTCGATCGAAATTGCATTCATAGAATTCAATTTCGATTAACGCTAATTCTCTGGAACATTACCGTGTATCAAAATATGTTTACTTGAAAGACTTGTTAACAATCTTTTCAAGGTTTATCGAATGTTCTCGAAATCGGTTTGTTCGATATATATAGGCAGACGTATCGTGCGCCTCGACATTCAGTTTGCGAATAGCGATCAAGAGCGAATAAACAAGCGAAAATAAAAGTGAATTATTAGTGACCTCGGTATTCTTATTGGACAAAGAACTATATAGAGACTGTAAGTACTAAGTTTATAGTAAAAAGTTGAAAAAAGTGTTTTTAACGACTTATCAGGTATTTTCATCCATATCCCCGAACCCCTGTACTTAAATAGTGAGTATTGATATTTTTTCTTATTGTCGAAGATAAAGAATTTTTTTTATTACATAGGTTTACGGGCTAATTGGACCAAATTATAATATAATAATAGTGACCTTGGCTTTCTTATTGGAGAAACTGGACTGCATAGAGACTGTAAGTACTAATTTTGAAGTGAAAACCTGAATAAAGCGTTTTCAACGAGTCATCAGGTATTTTGATCCAAATCCACGGTTACGTAACAATATTAATGGTGTCTAAATAAAGAAACATGCGAGTTGGAAGAGCATATAAGCCACAAATTGAAACGGTATCAGCCATCAAAAATATGAGCTCCTAAGGCCAGCAAAACGCAAATATCGCCTTTTATTTTCCACCAACCATAAGGAAATATAAACTGCGACACAGCCAGTTATCTCCACATTTTCGAAGCCAAACAAATGATTTCCAGTATCGACATCGTTTATTATACTCTAGTACACATCGTTTACATGAAACTCGCTGTGTTCACATAGAGAACCTTACTGGTTTGTAATAAGGATGTGTATGCCAGCTTTAATACTAAGGATAAAACAAATTGTTTATGTTGAACGAGTTTTCATGCATGTATTGCATCTTGGCACGGTATGAGACAATTGATTCAGTTTTATAGTACAATTTAGCAAGTTCTATTTTTTTCTTTATTTTAAATAGATACTTTTACGCATATATACTAATAGCAGAGCTATTGAAGAGTGTGTAGTGTTAAAGAATGTTCAGAAGTGAGTATTAATGAATCCTTAATCTATAATTCAACTTATACTTCCTTATTCGCAATTAATACAACTACTACTACCCAACTACTTACTACCCAAGTACCCCAAGTACTACTTACTACCCAAACCACGCGTTACATCACATCAGATGACTCCTTGTTATTCTGTATCCATGGCAACCACTATTTGTTGTTAGGCGTTGCGTCGACAACGACATCGGCTGTGTTCGTTATTTATCGGCTGCACTCGTAATACGCACGATAGCAGCGACCTCTTGTAATTACCCCTTACAGATAGATAAGATCTTTATGTCGTGTGGTATCCGGCTGAGTAGAATAAACCGCCGTCATTTCTTACCGAGGTGTCGTAAAAGGAGACCAAAGTAAGTCAACCCGCTTTGTTATTCGGTTGAGTAGCATATATACCCTAATTTCTTACCGGGGTGTCGTTAAAGGCGACTAAGGTAAGTTTATCTACCGTGTGCTATCCGGTTGAGAAGAATAGACTACCCTCTGATTATCGAGGTGTCGTAAAATACGACTAATGTAAGTTGACGTCAGGCAGGCGGCCGGTCGTAAAATACGTAGCTAAATCATTTGATGACATGTTTATAACATGTTGTCCCGATTCCACTAAGTGGAATAAGGGCAAGAGGAGGATGACGATGTGTTATAAGATCTTTATACAGGATGATCGCATTGTCCAAGAATCTAAAATATATTAAAATTCTTGGTTTACGACGTTATTTCGTACAAAGACGAAAATTGGATATACTTTAAATTTTTAATTAAGTAAATATATAATATAGGATTGTCTGCTTTTAAAAAAGACATTTTTTATGGAACTTTTTTTAATTTTATGTTTTCACGGCCTATGGTACATAGAAGCTTACCTATGAACTATTACAGTATTTTTCAGAATACAATGATTCATAGTCCGTATTTCTTTAGTCTGTCTAATATTTTACAAAAAAAAAAATCAAGAAACCCATCATAAGTTTTCAAAAATAGTTCAAATTTTAACCGATAATTTTGAAAATTTCTGTATGAATTCTGACATATCATTAGGCGGTAGATATATAGGCTACCGAATATAAATTTGGCTTTATTTCAGGATAGGCATATTTTTGGTTATTGTATTTTGTAGGTATGCACACATACATAAATTTGTAGGCTTCGTGGAGTGAGTTATGCATCAATTGATTGCTAACATTTAGCCTTTAATTTTAACATTGATTTTAAGAATAAGATATAAACTCTTAACGTAACGATAATCATATTATATGAGCCCCACTTATGATATTCTAACAATCTATCGATATGAGATAGCTCCAATGTTTTACTAGATCGGTTCCGAGAGATCATTAAGTAAATACAAATAGAAATTCACTTTACAAGGTACATACAATCTGTACACGGCTCAATAATATCGCTATTGATTTATAACCTGTCAAAAGACGTATACTCGTACATCGGAGTTAGAATGATAAAAGACGAATTGTCGAGAGATTGATAATGTTTCCCCAAGAGCGGGCTTATCAAGAATTATGTTAGCAAACGATAGGCAGGCTTTATGAAACAAATGGAATATACCAGTAAATCTGATATCACTACATAATATAATACACAATCGCCCACCGCGACTGTCGTGTATTTGCTTTTAATGCGGTTTTCAGCGATGGGAAAAAATTATAAAAAATGACACGAGTATATCTGAAATTGGGTTTTATTTTAAAGAATAAAGGTAGCTTGACAAGCTTAAAGTACTATGATTTTGTAATTAATAGTAGGATGTGAATTTGTTATTCTATTGAAATTTAAAAATTCTCTGTCTAGAGTCGTTGCTTCATAGCTGAAGATCGTGGTCCTGGCTAGTGGATTTCTTGTTTCCACCTGCTTTTATCAGTGGTCATTGTTGCTACCTCATAGAATTTTTAGGATGTGCATTACTGGCGCAGTTGGTCAGACTAACCACCTAGTTGGTAAGCGGCCTCTAGGTCTTTTACCTTCAGTATTGCCTGTTACTATCAATCTCTCCGAGGTATCGTCCCCAAGCCTCATGCTGTGTTCGAAGTACTCGAGTAGGCGTTTACAACATGAGGAGTAGAGACGCGTTGCTATTATTTGCTGTGAAAGAACAGATGCATTTGTGCACTTGGCAGTCCACGAAGATCGGAAAGACTAGGGCACGCACAAGACGACTCTTTGTTTTAAGCGAAATGCCTCTATTCTTCCACAATCTTGTCAATCGAGTCATTGCACTTTTTGCCATTGCGATACGCCTTTTGATTTCCGGAACACAACTGCCGTCATTACAAGTTTAATTTAAAAATTAAAGTTTTCTTTATTTAACTTCACTTTTACAAGTTGTTTTTAATCGTCTGCCACTTCAGTTGATTGCTCTTACCGAGAAAAGCAAGCAAGGAACTTCGTCGTTACTTTTTCAAAATATGACTCTTATAAACTAGTTCAATATTGTGACAGTTCGGAGTATATACTTGTATTTTTCATTAAATAATATAATAATAGGCATTCTGTATTAATATACCTTTCATATATGTTTTAATGATTTACTTTAGAAAATCAAAAATTGATTGTGGAATTTAAATATAAAATTATATACCAAATATCGTCATATAACATTGATAACAATCATAATATAATAAAACGAGTTAAAACTATGAATATCTATAATTTTATATTGGTTTGAATGTGTTTATTCAACTAACTAATTAACGACTAAGTGAAGATAAAATCTAAGATGAACGGGCGTGTGAGATGTTCCTTCACCCGTTTGGTTCAATGATTTACTAAACGACATCGTACCATAAATATTTGGGCAGTACAGCTTTGTCAGTACGCTTGGTACGCCCAAGGTATATTCCAACATTACCGACTAAAGACAAAAAGTAGAGAATTAAAATTGCATCTTATACCGGCAATAGTACCAAGGATCTCCAATGATGAAGTACCTACTGACCACTGTGCAGCGGATATTATTATCAGTTGAAATGCTACAAAAAAATGAAGTTCTAAATAATCTATATCTATACTTATTATAAAACAAAGCTCCCAAAAGCTGTCTGTCTGTTTATGACCGATTTTGTCTTAATCTACTGAACCGGTTTTTGTACTGTTTTTACTAAAGTGTAGTGCTATTCTTTTGAAAGGTTTAGGTTTATAGTGCAACGCGATTTTATGCAAATTGCTTTGAAGAGTAAGAGCGCAGTTGTAAAAAGAACTAGCCTGCTGGATATTTTAATCGTATGCGCTGCGTAAATCAATAAAGATAAACAAAAGTAATGTACTAGAGAATTGTAGATATACAAAAATACTACAAAAAAGTCCGGGACAGCATATATCTTGTTCTTATAGTTAACTGTCTACTTGAATGTTTAAAACTTCCATTAAATACATTGATTTCCACGCGGGTGCAGCCTCGAGCACTAGGATAATAACTGGGTTTATTTTCAATTATGAATATATTTCATGAAAATTTTAATACCAAATGCAAAATATCAAAATGTTTAATGGGCATTCATAAAAGGGCAAACAAAAACACAATTAGCGACACGAGGGCGACAGAACAATGGCGGACTGCGGTCCACATTCGTGCGGGCTACCCTCATTTGTTATTGCTGGCATCGTCTAGCGGACTTGCGGTTGTCTTATGGTAATGCGCCCATCTAGATTTAATATGCAGATCTTTGTAATGTGTTTATCTTGTATATATCTTTTCCGCTTAATTAATATTAACCTTGGCTAAATCACTGAAGCGTTTCTAAAGCGGTTCTTGTTTCGAATTAATTCTAGAATCTATACAGGCTGTCCCAAAACTCAACGTCAAGCGGGAACTGTGTAAAGTACCAGGCCATTCCAGCTTCAATACAAAATTGACAGTTGGCCCTTAATCAAGAGTTGTAGATTTTATTCTTATTTTTATTGAAGCTGCTATAGTCTGGTACTGTACCCAGTTCCCGCTTGGCGTTGAGTTTTGGGACACCCTGTATATAGTTAGATATATAAGTGAATAACAAACTTGTGCCCTTTATTAAGCTCGCTGTTCACATTTTGATGTGATTTGGCAAAATTCATTTCTTTATGTCGCAAATATCCTAAAGAGAAATAAAATATTAATTTTTTTACGTCTGTCCTGTTAATATTAAACTAAAAATAGCTTGTATATTCGTATCTAGTGCGATCATTACAATCGTATTTTGAAAATAACAAAGTGATATATTGACAACACAACCGAAAGTCATACTAATATTATAAAGGCGAAAGTCAGTCTGTCTGTTAGTCCGCCCGTCCGTCCGTATTTCTGACTGTCAAATATATTTTTTTAAAGTAATAATCAAATTATTATCGCGGATTATAGAAAATAATTTTATTATAACTATTGTATTATGGATCTCCGCAAAGTAACGCCTAATTCTAAATTAATTCAGTTTTCCTACATAATGCCCTAATTATTTTAACATTTAAGTTGCAAAAGTCACATACGGTTAGCTCATATACGAACGTGTTATTATTAACAAACACCACAATGGCGATCAGATAACTCCGCTCTTAAACATTGCCAATCCGTGCTAAACCGCCCCCGTCATGTTGCCCATATGCCAGAGCATGACAATGGAATTAGTCGTCATTCAAAGTACCGTACCAAATTCGCAGCATATCTGGATAACGTGTAGCAAGTGCACTTGTCTGACAGGGGTGACACTTTGAGCCCTTCCGATACTGACATTATGTAGCACCCTTAACGAAGAAGTGACCTAACTAAATAATAACTATTATATTTTTTACAAATCTAAATATCAATAAATGAGTTAAATAAGGTCTACAACGACTTTGATCGCTGGCGAATAAATTGGAATTGGGATTATAAATTGGCGTGGGAAAATTGGTCGCCAGAGCTATCGCTACCGTGTGGACGTAGTATACGAAAAAAATGAAAATGGCAGACTTTTGTTATTATTTGCGTGAGGTTGTAGTGGAATTTATTGAACTTTAAAGAAATTTACCGCCATTGTGTATGATTAAAAGCAATATTGCTAATCTAAAGACATTAAAAATAACGAAGAACACTGGAACAGAAAAATTCGCATGTTCACATCTATTTCCAAATAACCGCTTAAAGTCGCTGCGTGAGGACCCATTAGAGCAGGAGGCATTAGTCTCGATGTGGTGGAGATAATACCCCGTGCAAAACACAATTATGTTAGACTCCGCACTAAGCTGAACCACAGGTTAACTTTTGAATTAAAGAGTTAAAGGTTCGCTAGGGGTCGCTGGAACCAAAGGTTAAAGATCGTATGGCGCGGAAATTTCTTGAGCAAATTTAGGTAGGTTCATCCAAAGTCAGTCAATTTGAGTAAAAAGTAAAAGTGACTTTGTAATAATATACAGGTAATTGTAGTTTTGATCTTAGATAGTTGTTTTTACCTTTATAAAATGTACAATGGTTAATTACATACAAGACAGCGGTTTAATAATGTATAATTGAAAATATTTAAAAGATTGACCGCCGAGTTTCTTGCTGGTTCTTCTCGGTAAGAGCAACATTCCGAACCAGTTGTAGCTTCATTAATCATATTGATGCTTGACGATTCAAAAGTGCCTGAAATGGTTTATTTGAATAAAGATTATTTTGATTTGATTTGATTTGAATTAAGAATGCCGGGATTTCAACACCATAACACCCACCCCATTGCCTAACCCAATTGCCATTAGTTTTCATACTACGTGTCCACCCAATTTCACTGCATTTACGCAACTATTTAAGTTCTGTAGATGATTTTACTGGTCTTCTTGATCGATCACACTCCAATCATTTACAACTGACTCCATTGACCTTTAAGATTATTCTTTTAGACCACACGTTACAGTAAAGTAACAAAAAACCTTCGACATTATTTTTGCAGGAATGACAGTGGTAGATCTGTCAGGTCTGACGGTCTTTACAGCGTCACCATGCGCGTATGGTCTTTTAAAGACGGTCTTTTGTAAACTTATCATGCATAAAATGTTATGAACATGACTTAGGTCACTTTTGTTGTGTCAAGGTAACGCGACAACGTGCGGATAGGGGCGTGCATTCGCACAATGGTCGATCATTGGCGCTTTTACCCTACATTCGTGTACTGTTTCAGAGACAATGATTTTGAATTTCAAACGTTGATGCGTCATAATACAAAGGATTTCCAAATTATGAGGCTATAAAATTGATTGATATATTAAAATAACGATTAAATTTAAATACTGAAATATATCTAAATTTGAGTTCAACCTTTTATAATATGAATTTTTATTTTAACTTTTGTAATTATCAAAGATTAGTGTTCGAATTATCAATCATTTTCAAATCGACAATAGTCAAACGGTATTTGTTCTTTAATAGCATATACAGTACAATCCAATAAACTTTATTTTTTATGTTATTATATATTATGTCTTGGCATCATTAAAACCGTATCTCTTGAAATCTTGGACTTTTTTTTAAATTCCATTTACGTACTAACGTCGATAGCAAAAGTACGAGAGTATATCCTCAGTATAAAAAAAAACAAAAAATGTATGATTTTTATAATTTTGCTTCCTTAAACACGAAACAAAAAATTTAATTATAAATAAATTAAATTCACAAATAAAAGTAATATATAAGTGCTTAATACGCCAATAAAGTGAAAAATAATATGAAAACGTGTTCAACCTTTTGCCTAAATGATAACCTAAATAAGCTTTCTAACAGATAAAGAAATTTGATTAAGTTTTCATGTATGTAGCTTTGCACAAAATCAGCGTAAGAGCATCTCTATTTTTTATTTACATTTGCTCGTATCTGTACAAAAATATTTTTACATAATACGAAGATCCCGTTTTCACAAACAGATATAGATTTTCTTATCTCCCTAATATTCATTTTAGAATTCAAAGCTCTCTCCCAAATAAATTCGGCCGCAAGCGCGGTTCGAAATACTCAATGAAGAGATTTCATAAAGAAAAAAGGGCCATTTGCATCTCAAAAGAGATGCGAGTTAATGGGAGCGCTCCGTATGCCAAGCACGTTATTTACCACTCGACGAAATCAACCCTTGCGACACTTCAGAGTTAGCTTAATTCTAAATAACACAACCAAATTGAGATCTTCAAATTAAGTCATAATCTCATTACTTTATCTTATGAAAAAAGTTGATTCTCCCAACTGTTTATCGTGTGTATGAGTATTTGAAGATAAAAAAATGTTGGCATTTTTTAATGCAATGAGTTCAAAGTGGTCAGATGAGAATCGAAATGTATAATGTTAATAAATAGCATTTTAGCTGATCCTAATTCTGATCGAGCAAAAATGCTATATTACTTTGTAATAAATAGTTTAAAATGCAAATATATATTAGAATTAAAGGAATTAAAAAAAATGTTTAGACGTAAGTAAAAGGGTACTCTAAGACTGGCATAGTACATGTCAGTCAGTATTAAAGTCCCAATAAATAAAAATTAAAAAAAAAACTCATTATTCTACATTTTTGTGTTAAACTTTTTAGTTCTTCGTCCTTTAACTCGTTGAAGTCGTATGTTGGAAATCAGTCACCTTTAGGGATTGTAACGCCATATTATCCAGAGGTTTAACGCGGGGTTTCTCGAGGTGACCTGTGCAATTAATGATGGTTTGCTAACGCTGTTGAGTGTTTGTATAGTAATGTAAAAAAATTTTTCCTCAGTACCCACCGAAATCCACGAAATCAAAGCCGGGGTCAGAAGCTAGTATTATGTAAACCTGGTAAGGCGATACACCTACATAGACCTCTACCAGACGATGTTAATATTACGGAGAAAATTGTTTTTTTTTGTCATAGTAGAGAGCATTAAGAACTGTTTAAAATTTGACGATTAAAACTGTTATTCAGTTTGTATAAATAATATAGTGAATTTGAATTTATCGTTCAATGATACATTAGTCATTTATAGAATTAGGCGTTACTTTGCGGATATCCGCAATACAAAAGTAATACTAAATTTATTTTGCTATAATCAGCGATAAGATTTTACCGTAGCAAATTTTATTATAGTAAAACAATTTTACTATTACTCTTGTGATACATTAGACAACAACTAATCTAATATATGTTCAAAATAAATTTTCAATCAACACATTTTTCATGAGAAAATTCTAAGAATCCACGAATAAAGTATTTGAATTGCTTAAAAACTTAAGCTGGCAAATTCGTTGTTACTGGAAATTTAAACCCGACACGCATTGAGCTATGACCGTATTATGTTTTATGGAAACACATTCAATACATTCTGTAATCATCATCCTCCTGCCCTTATTCCACTCTAAGTGCGATCGGCACAACATGCTACAAACATGTTGTCACATGATTTGGCTAAGTATTTTACGACCGGCCGTCTGTCTGACGTCAACTTACCTTAGTCGTATTTTACGACCCTTCGGTAACAAAGAGGGTGGTGTATTCTACTCAACCGGATACCACACGATGGGTCAACTTACCTAAGTGGCTTTTATGATACCTTGGTAAGTAAGAAATTCAATACATTATGTAGCTGATATAAATATTTTATGAAAAAAACAACTTTGAATTATGCAAGAAGTTCCGCCGAATGAATAAATCGGCCACGTTCCTTATAATTATGCAACGCCACGATACGATCGAATATATCGTCTGATCGCTGGAACATTTTCGATCCGAGATCCGATTCGAACGAGCGCGACCAATTTTATTCACGAAACATTTAGCTGCAGATAAAATCTCACAGAGCGCTCCATAATGGCCTAAGCTGATTTTGAAACAATAAATGCAAAGTCTCTTGATACAGTGCGATTGTTAGTGTGAATCAGATAGGATAGATATTGGAGGCGATGGGATAGTGCGTACAAGTTTTATTTAAAAATTATGCAGTCGTGAACAGTTACGGGTATATTGTGGGTGAACCTAATTTGGTTACCGTTCAATTTATGGGACTCTTAAAATTTACTTCTTTTTAAGATCTGTTAGGCTTTTGTGTTTAATATTAGTAGTCGTAATTGCTTCACCAAAAGGGTTTGACTAAATTTTGTTTTGGTGTATCTTAAATTCAGGAACATTTTGCATTTTGCAAATTACGCCTAGAACTTTGACCAATATTCTGAAAAATTAAGAATACTACTTAAAAAACAACAGCCATTTTTTTAGTCATCATTAATGTTAGAATTCTTATTTTTTAGTCGGAAAAAAGCAATAATAATTACTCAAAATACTTAATTTGTCAAAAATTTATAATAAAAATACTAAACATTTGGCGACCAGTATAAAAATTTGTTAATTTTTTTGTAATAACACTGTTTAATAGTATAGTTTTACTAGTTATTGTAAAACTTAAGTTTCCGTATTGCTCTTATTATAGAACGTTCCCGGTAATTTTAAAAGCAAAATGGGAAGGAATTAAAAAAGTTAAGAAAAATCTTGATAGCCACGTCAAAAAATCCGAGCGAGTTCCAATTATTATTAAAATCACTCGATAAAATCGAGTTAATGAAGAACGGTACTCGATATCTGGATCGCGTACCAACTTTGAAATTGATTTTGTTCCTTTGATGCGGGTAGATTGAACACACTGATATAATTTGCGGAAGCGATTCGCTTTTCATTCTACTATCTATTGTTGGACTTTGATTCTTTTCAAAGTCTACATTTCAATCGGGTACAGTTGGTAAGCGTATTTCGATTTGTGATTGAGGGATTTATAGTTATCATTGAATCTAGAAAAGGAATCAGTTCTGATACCTTTATTACTTGATAGGTGTCTCATTTTATAACAATTCAATAAATGTGTATAACATTTATTCAACAACACCAAAAATCTACCTTGAATTATTAACATACTAATAGCGTCGTAACTATGTAGTTACAGTCGCAAACACAAATATAATCGTACATAAAAAGTTAGTTCTTCACTGCTTAAGACGAGGTCACCATTTTCAGGTGACGATCAGTCAAGGTTTTTTGGAATTCACCCAACAGATGGGTTAACTAGTTAAACCATTCTGATATTATATTATAGTGTTCCGGAATATATTTTCAATTATGATGTCTCATTAAGCATTTATCATGATCTTATTTAATTAATAAAGAACGAGTAAATGCTCATATTGGTATCCGGCTGAGTTCAATAGACCATCCTCATTTCTTGCCGAGTCGTCGTAAAAGGCGACTAAAGTAAGTAAACGCGCTGAGTGATATCCGCCTGAATAGAATAGACCACCTTCATTTCCTACCGAGGTGTCGCAAAGGCGACCAAGTTAAGATGACGTCAATAGAGCAGATAAGGGGTGGAGAATGATGGTAAGTAAATACTTAAGTGAATAAAATAAAAATAAAAGTCAGAAATCTAATTCAATATATCATCCCACAGTCTGTAACCCTATATTTTAATCTCTTAAAAGGTATTGAAACTTTATCTCCACTCCTTACTCCAAAAAAGAACAATAACGCAACCCTTCAATGATAAATGTAATAATGCGTTATATTGATTCTCGGGTCACATTTATTTCGTGCCCCCAACAGTTGGCGTGTCAATAATAATTGTAGGAACAGGACACCGTTGAATAAAATGATTAACCTCTGCGGGGGATGTCAGGACTTCGCTACAAGGAATTATTATATACAGGGGGTATTTTAACACGCCGAGTACTTTGAACTCAACTATTACCCTTTTTGACCAAATGTCATCAATATTAAACGAACAATTATATATACATAGTTTTAAAACACGCATGCATAAAAGTAGCACATTTCATTAAAAAGTGACAAATAATCTTAAATCTTAATATAGGTAAAATATAAATAATGGACGTAAAATATAAATCAGTATGTTACTGGTTCGATATATACGAAAAACATATATCATAGCGCTCCACTATACACAGTAATACTACGATAATATTTTATTATTGATTAACTTTCCCAAATAAAATTCTCATTGCCGTCTTTCTTTTCTTTTTCTTCTCTTTCTCGTCGTCTATCTATGCCGCCTAGGTGACAGAATGACACAGTTTTGGAGGGATTTTGCGTGATGGTGGACGTATCCAAAAGCGGGAGCTATGAGCCGTGCTTGCGCAGCACTCCTCTGTGATCGTCTCTACACCTCTCCTCGCTACCCTCCCCTTTACTATAGAGAATTAGATACAAGTGAGCACAACATAGTTCAAAACAGGCGGGTTGGTGGTGGACGTATGCAATAGCGTAACCCGTAAACTTTCTACTACCCCATCGTAACTTGAGTTTGGCTACAGTGTCGGCGTTTCTCTGCAGTGCTCATCCAAAATAGCCTTGAAGTACATAAAACTAAAAAACAGCTAGAACAGTAATAAACTTGTCTGGAGAAACATGTTGGATACAGTCTAAAACCAATTTTGGAGTCTGCTCTTATTTTGTCAATAAGTTGCCAGCTTCAACAATTATTTATTTCGTATAAAGTTATTACACGTTTTATACGCGTATACATCTATGCCATATAATCAGCGATTTAAAAGAAAATCTGTATATAACATGGCTTTATATTTTCATTTCCATTTTCATTTAGTATCCTTTTTATAATATTCGCATTGCTTATTCCATTGTCTGTAATTTTTAATACAGGTTGATATAACACAAAAGCAAATATTACAAACAACGAGCGCCCTGTATCATCCGATATAAATGTCAACATCGAATTTGGATGTATCGCGAGGGCATTCGAGACGAATATGACATAAATTTAATGTCATTGTCAACCCTTGTTGGTCGAACGGAATGAAATAAATACCATATGTACGCCGGTTCATGTTACGTAGGTTGCCGCTAATTCCCTGGAAATTACCTAAGTGATAAGCTAGAGCGGGAAATATCACCCACTTAAAAAAATAAATGCGAAAGTCAGAAACGCCCAAAGGTTTGTCTGCTACGCATTCATAAATTTAATTACATATATACAATATAAAAGTAAAGTAGCGGCCTGTTACAATCCCACTGCTGGGAATAGGCCTCCTCTCTCCGTTTCTGAAGAGAAGGGTTGGAGCTAAGACCTGCTGCTCCAATGCGGATTGGCAGGTTACACATATCTCCAGAATTCTCTAGAGATATGCAGGTTTCCTCACGATGTTTTCCTTCACCGAAAAGCGTGTGATAAATTGCAATTACCAATTAGACACATAAGTTTTAATAGAAAAACTCATTGGTGCCTGCCCGGGTTTGAACTCGTGTTCCCCTCGAAAGAGTCGCACGGTCTCACCGCTAGGCTATCACAGCTCATATACAATATATATGTAATTAAATTTATGAATATAGCATAAAAATACTGTTTTTCCTCCGAGCATATTAAAAAAAATATAGTACCTAATGAGGCTATTAGGCATTCTAATTGCCGCGAACAAAGTAGAGTTTATTTTTTTAAAAAACTTAAAGAATGTATTAACGAGTACATTCACGTATTATATGTGTGGCGCTCGTTATTCACACTGATGATTACATGTAGATGATGATGATGATCACATGTAGAATCATACTGAACTTGCACTTAAAATAAAAAAGATTTAAAATTAAGTTAATATGTTTATTAATAAGACTGTAGTCTGCGTAGTGCGATACATTGGATTGTGTGAGTCACGTTTGTTCTGGAATAGTTCTTCTAATTTTTTATTTAATCATGCTGAGTAATTGAAGGATGGTCCTTTGCATCGGCTGCTAAAAGATTCTAAGTATTTGTTATGAAATCCTCAAGAAGTGACAAAGGTATCCAAAACCATATGTTTAAGTAAAATAAGCTTTACATCTTTTTGGATAAGAAATATATTTTTTTATTGTTTAAAAGGGGAAGTGATAAAACGGCGAAGGTAGAATAAGGTCATGAAGTACCTGAACTGGTATATGGCAGATCTTTCCCACAAATGGCAGCAGTACTCCATACACGAACGTACCTGAGCCTGGTACAATGCACGAAGCTGTTTCGGTGGGAAGCACTGTTTGACTTTGTTAAGGATGCCAAGTTTCTTGGCAGCCGTTTTTGCTTTGGACTCGATGCATTTTCAAAGTTAAGCTTGGAACTTATATATAGAAATATATATTAATTCTATTATGTTGCTGTTTTTAGTTATCGAATTTACTGTAGACTACGTGTCGCTTAGATTGAATAGTTAAGTATAAAATAAAGTCGAACTACAAATGTCTTCCGCTTCCACCTATAAATTGCACTTCAACATAAGAAGAATATTCGAACGGCCACCCGGCGGTTCGCCTTTGAATCGGCGTGACAGTTCATTGTGGTAATAATAGCGTATTGTTAATTTTCATTATCTTCAAAAACCGTATTTTAGAAAATAATTAAAAATTTCGCGTATTGAATACCAATCTTATCTTATCTTACTAATATTATAAATGCGAAAGTTTGTGAGTATGGATGAATGTTTGTTACTCTTTCACGACGAATCCGCTAAAACAATATCGACAATATTTGGCACAATTACTCCTTATACACCGGGGTAACATATAGGCTATAAAAAATCTGTTAATTCTACAGGAATAGGATGAAATTCAAAAGCGCCATCTATTATCAACCTATCAAAGTTTGTTTTATTCACAATGCGTCAAAAGTCAAGTCAATTCTGTAGTATTTTACATGGCAAAACAACGTTTGCCGGGTCAACTAATACTGTATATGTTCTATCAGTAATTTCCTCCCTTCCATCAGTCCTTAACATCAGTCTTTAGTTGCGTTTAATAACGCAACTCAAGCCTCAATACATCTAACCTTTAAACGAGCAAATCTGAATTTTGGAAACGGCTACAACGATTTTAATGAAATTTATTATTCAGGGTTTTCTTGGGCGATAAATCGAGCTAGGTTTCATTTATAGAAAACGTCGTTTTATACGTGTTTTCAGTCAAATAAAAACCGCTGCAGTATCATTAGAATACGAGGGTAAATTTCGGCACGATTTACAAGGTTATATTTGCTTATGTGGTATATAGGGGAGTCCCGAAACTAGAAGACCCCGGTTCGAGTCTAGTTCCTATTATACTGTCATTTTCCGCTTCCTTTTAACTTATTTCGCCTTTAAACTTCTATCTTTTGATGGAAAAACCTCTTATTGGGAATAACTACCATTATGAACGCGTCTAATTCATATCTTCTAAAAACAAGTATGAACAAAAGGTTACAAAGGTACTCTAAATAATCCACAAAGTTAATTACTGTCAGCTCAATTTTGCACATTGCAAATTACAGAACATTCATTTATCTATAAACACATTATTACAAGGTCCGGAAATCCATTATCGGCTTTTGCTCATTCGAGCGTAATAATCATTCAATTTGTTTAATGAAATAGTAAATGTAAAGTTTTCGATAAATCCCTTTTATGATGAGTCTTATTAGTAGGTACTAGTGAACAAGTTTGTTTAGGTGTAATTGATTTAATGGTTATATAATTGTACTAAATAATGTTAGTAATTCTAAATGTTACTTACTCCGGATGTGGCACTTTAAAATGCACATATTTACTTGTAAATACAACTAATACTATTTTACATAGTACACGATATATAACGGACACCATAAAAAAAGATTACATAGATGTGATTTGTTTAAGGTTGGAAAAGAATTGCTACTGAAACAAATGCTGAATCATCATCATCATCCTCCTGCCCTTGTCCCACTTTAAGTGGGGTCGGCACAACATGTTACAATGATGTTGTCACATGATTCTGTTGTGTATTTTACGACCGGCCGCCTGCCTGACGTCAGCTTAAGCTAGTTGTAATTTTACGACCCCTCGCTAAGAAAGAGGGTGGTTTTTTCTACTCAACCGGATACAGCACAGTGGGTCAACTTACCTTAGTCGCCTTTTGTGACACCTCGGTAAGAAAGAAAAGTGGTCTATTCTACTCAGCCGGATACCACATGGCGGTGAAACAAATGCTGAATATTTACTTGTATATTTCCGTTTAAATCAATATTAATACTGAAAATATTATAGAAAATATTCATGTTAACCTCCTTGAGTCGGCATCGTATATTTCATCTTTCATTCCATCAATCGTCAACTCTAGCATTATTCCTTTTACAAACATATCATACTTGACACAATCCATCCAACATTTTTTTTGCAACTCTCTGTCATATGCAAAAAGAGATATGAATAATAAAACTAAGGTATAGTAGCCGGCAATAATTAATGCACATCGAGGCTTAGAGAGAGAAATCGGCTAGATTCTGCTTCATAGAGCATTGTCTCTGTCGCACAGACTGACGAACCCGTGCGAAACGTGTGACATACTAACTGAGTGACAGTGACAGCGCTCTACGAAACCGAACTGGCCGGCTGTTTCGTTCTAAACATCGATGTGCATTATTTAATGCCGGATAGTACATGAAGATATATATACGATCCGATGTATATTTTTACAACAAAGATTCTATAAACTAAGATTGCGTTAATTCATGTGTTTCCTGTCAGTCTTACCATGTCAAACATTACAACGACGTTGCGTAAATCTACTGAATTTACAGACAACAAAGCTTTGTCGCCGGCTTAACGCCTTCGATTTTGATAAATGAGGTGCCGATAGATTTATCTTAATCATCCCGCGTCGCTGGTTTACGTGCACACCGTTTTTAAATTTCTTACATGCTATTTATAAATATCTTCCACTTTTCTTTAAAAAAATTCTCACATATTGGAATTAAAAATTTAAACGTTTGCAGAATGTGTAATTTTAACGATAAAGTGATTTTTTTAGTACTTTAGGCTATATTACAACAATCTTGTTTATTCTATCTTTCTAGTAATGTATGTGTTCACTTGTGTGAATTAATAAAGACTTTTTTAATGTTGTATGAATATAGCACAGGCTCAAAAACGTACAAAAAACTAACATACTCGTATGTCACTGCACGTCCACTCTCACCAAGGGCTCTCGCGTTACTGATGTAGTGCGTTGGAGACAGTGTAATGTTTCCTTTGTACCTTAGTATTAGTGTGAGTTAGTGTGAGTATATTCATATATGTATTACACGTACGTGTCTTATATATAAATATACAAGTTACACACATCTCAACCTTCTCAAAATTTTTGTACATAAAAATATAAAGAATTATAAAACAATAGGTAATGTATATAATAGATAAAGTAGGAACCGACATAAGCTTGCGACTCCTGCTTTGCGCCTAGCAAAAGAACGTAAATCGTTTGTGGGTTTGGGTTTAAGATTCTATAATAAAATTCCGAAATCAATTTTGGCCATGCCATTACAGCAGTTTAAAAACACTGTTAAAAAGAGGCTGATACAGAAAGCTTACTATACTGTTGACGATTTCTTAGATGATAAGGATGTGTGGATATAGGTGCACTTCTACCCTGTACAAGACAGTAATAAATAAATGTAAGTAGTTTTAAGATTTATATTTTAAAAAGAGCAACCGCCGAGTTTCTTGCTGGTTCTTCTCGGTAGGAACAGCTTTCCGAACCAGCAGTAAAGTTGACGATTCAAAAGCACTTGTTTACAAGTTTACTTGAATAAAGAATATTTTGAATTTGAATTTGAAAAAACCCGCATACACTACATTTATTCTTCTTTTTTTCTTAGGTCATTTGTTCATACCTTCTCTTTTTTTCTTTAGAAATAAAAAAATTTGTCTGTAGAGATAATTTTATGTTTTCTTTTTGTATTTCAACATTACAGAAAGCTGAACTGACTTTGATGTGTTTGAGGTGTGTTGAACATTTTGAGTCTATTAAGATCCATAAGAAAGTTTCATACCAAAAAATTTAACGAATATAGAATTTCTTTGAATACCTAAAAAAGTTCAGTGGCTGTTATTGGAATTGGCAGAAATCGGAGACTATCCCCCTATAAGCCTTTTTACCTCGGCGTCCCAAGATCTGTAACCAAATAAAGTTTTATTAAAGAAAAAGTTACTCGCTTGTATCTCGAATAACGTAAGATTTTATTTCTTTGTGCCCTATTGGAATTGGAAACTAATGGAGCCTATCAACCTCGAAACTTTGACTTGGTATTAAGTAACCTTTTTTTTAAATGTGTAGAAAGTCTTTGTCGTTTTTGCAATGGTGACATTGCTATGATAAGAAAAGCAATGTTTAACAGATAAACATTTATTAATTAACTCCTGTAATTTTCTGTAAATAATATTTTAAGGCTTGATGTTTAAATCCAGATGGCAGGTACAAACTGGAGACGTTGGGTTACTATTTTTGCAGAGCAATCATGCATCAGAAGACCAGTATCAACGCTCGTAATCCGAATCTAGTACCTTCCTAGCTCAAACCAATAAATACGAAATTTTGGGCACGTGTCACAACTATAAGATTTTTGTAAAAAGAGTTTGCTTAATTAATATTATTTTTTTCTGAAAAGGAAAGCATCATGAGGAAACTTACATATCTCTGAGGGATTCTTCTACAGCAGAACTTGCAATTAAGTAGTGTTAATACAGTCAATGTGTATCAGATCGTTTGACTTAGGAACCTTCCAAACACGCCTATTTTTAATTTTACAAGAAAATCGGTTTAAGAGAACAACAAAAAAAAACAACTACTATTAAAATCTGGATATTAAAAAACTGCGTCAGAATACTAGACCGACGCATTGACTTTGAATTAGAATTTAATCCGCAAACGATCACCGTAATGAGTGCTCTATAATTACGCACCTAGCCCAATGATAATTACGAGGAATATCCAATCACACATCCAATAATTCCTAATATCCAGATATACCCATATTATGGGATTATACATCAACCATTTAACAGGGTCCGGTGCCTTCATATCGGGAATTGCATAGCAATTAATCTCTCAGTCGCTGATGTGCTAATCTATGATAGGCAGATGAGTAATGAGTCTGCGGTAATGTTCTGTTTATTACCGGTACAAAAAGATGAAGCGTGTGCTTCATAGTGCATTTTGTTGATTGGTTCAGTTACTTCCGCGATTGAACTTGTTGCAATGTACGACAGGAACATCGTATTTATTGATATGAGAAATTAATCGCGAATAGAAAAATCTTTATCTTACTTATAATATTCCTGCTCTTTGCTATCTGTGAAGATCGTTGATCGTGTGATCGTTTATAATCGGCACGATCAACGTGTAAGTGTACACACGAACGTCCGTATTATCATAGGATACTACGATCATAAGTATTATCTAGCGATATCCCTTGTCTGAAAAAACGACAATTCCGGGGTATAGGCAATTGTAGGCGATATGACGATGACTGGCCCTCTGCATGATCGTACACCCGCTTAATCTATTATAATCGCCGATTATTATGAAGAAGAGCCATTATAGAAAAGCTTACGAAAACTTGTGAGTATATAAACCGTTTTTCCACTCACATATTTGAACGGATTTTTTCTTGTATACGGTAATTCAAAAATTCATTTTATGAGAGATAAAAAAAATTCAATCTTCATCTACATATAAGTATATATAATATGAAACAAACTCCCCCGCGGTATTTGTCTCGATGAACTTTAAAACCATTACGAATTTCACATTTTTTAAAGTCACACAGGGAGTTCTTTTAACAATAATTAATAATACTATAATATGGGACACTTACAGACACGGTCGTTCGTCCCCGAAAGTATGTTAAATACTTGTATTGGTATACTAGGTGACAGACAACTAGTTAATAAATACATACATAATTTTAAATAAATACATTACTAGACCGAAGAACCAACAAATTAATTTAGAAATATTGGTTCTTGGCGATATTCGAATACTCGAGAACCCAGAGCCGAAGAATTAAGGATCACTGGGCAGCAGTCAAGTCATATAGTTGGATTTGCCTTTTTTATTAAGTTTCTTATTCACGAAGGTTATTTCATCTTCAAAAATAGAATATAAGTTGTATTTGCATGCAATTTCTTTCATATACCCTAAACAAGCTTGCGTGCCATGGACCATTTCTATCGGTTGCATTAATTTTCATTGAACATCCACTCCAACACGGTTGATTTCCCACGGCGGGGATCTCTTGTGAACTACAATGAAATATGCACGCGTCACATACAAGGCGTGAAATAACGTTAGCCGCGCCATGGCAATGATTCTGCGGCCCCTGTCTATGCCTTTGAGTATGTTTCCATTGTTTCATCGATTGAATATATCAACTGACTTTGTAATGATCTGATCTATTGAAGATATACTTATATTTTTGCTTTCCAGATTTAACAAGTTACAATTACTACAGAGATGTTAGTGTACAACAAATATATTAATAATTATTTCAATATAATATTTTATACATACAATAACTTATAGAATTAGTCGTTACTTTGAGTTACCATTTACCACTTTTTTGTTTTTGTATTTGATTAGATAAAATCCGTATAATATTAAAATTCTACGGTAAAATCGACGATTGTATCTGTTTTTTGATGATTCTTTGGTTACAAAAGGAAAAGATATTGCGATTTTGTCGTGTCTATCTCTGATTATACTTACGAAGTGAAACTATTGTTGAAATTGCCGTAGTGAGTGTTTGGAGTGCTTGTGTAGTGTGGTGATGGTTTGCAGTGCATGCGTTTTACGAATCCTGCAGGTATCAAGTACGAATACTGATAGTACACATAATTTATAGGCAGCGTCCTACGCGATATGGATACGAACGCGAAGTGGCACGACTCGGCGCGGAAAAAAAAATAGTCGATACCCATTGAAATGGCCTATGAGAACACACGCACGTAAGGTGCGATGCGGTGCAGAACGAATTGAGGCGAACGCAATTAGTTAGCTTATAATTTTTGCGTAATTTGGACATTTGAAATTTTAGTGACAATGTTTAATGACAACTGAATCGTGGAGCGTGCAGTGTAATGGTATAGGACGATTTGCGCGCATGTATGACATAGCCGCCGAAACATAGCACACGGCTTGGAATTTTATTGGATCGTTTCGTAATCGCGTTCGCGTTGAGTTGCTCATGTTATTACGTAAATATTTCATACATTTTTAGAGGCAGTAGTCTCTAATTATGAAAGTGTGAGGTGGTGATCCCAAATAAAAAGCGTGTTCACTTTGATTATTTATTGACCGCTCTAGTCGGCGGTTGGCTGCGACTGACTGTCGTCAAAGAGACGTTTTATATTTTATAATATTGCTAATATAACGGCGTTGACAATGTTAGTTGGAAATCAACAATGTTTATATGACACCTACACATTTTTACCAGCCGCGTTTTTACCTACGCTTTTTTAACGTTTTTATAAAAAAATAATAATTTTCAAGCAGAGTACAATGGAAACGCGCAATAACTGAGTACGATAAACTGCCGATATAATTTTTTGATATCACCAGACGAACGCTTTGACACCGCCGAAGCGATTTCGATAAATTCGAATCTAAATCCAATATCGACGTTACAAGCCGGCATAGAATTTCTATAGACGGATCATTGCGATTGAAATACCCTGTTCTATCATTCCATTTGACCGGTTTTACCATTGACTCTCTTATTGGACCAAGATCGTCATAGAATTATTTCGATTGTTCGATCGATATAAACGCCTACACGTTTGTTTATTTTTGTTTTGATTATGATGTCTGACTCGGGCGTGTAATTGGTGTTCTTTTTTTTGCAAAAGTAATAATATTATTATAATATAATCTGGAATAAAAGAAAATATGTAATCCAATAATAATAAATGTAGAGTGTGCTGTTCGTTTTCGTACATAATACATGTACGATTTGCAAAAACGCATGCACTATAAACCACCACCACAACACTACACTAGCACCGCATACATTCACTACCACAATCTCAACAATCGTTCTGGTTTCGTAACCATCATGACGGTGATTTGTAGACAGACTGCACGAGGAGAACGCATAGTACACTACATTTGGCATAACATATAATTTATTATATCGCGGATTATAGCAACATAATATTATTAGTTACTTTTGTATTATGAATCTGCGTATAGCAACGCCTAATTAATTCTATTTTTTAGACATATTTACATATCCAGGTTATATGATGATATGTTGATAGAACCACATGTGTGGTATCCGGGTAAATAGAATAGACCACCTTCATTTCTTACCAAGGTGCCGTAAAAGGCGTCCAAGATAAGTCGAGCCGCCGTGTGGTATCCGGCTGAATAGAATAGACCACCCTCATTTCTTACTGAGGTGTCGTAAGACGCGATCAAGGTAAGTTGAACCTCCGTGTGGTATCCGATTGAGTAGAATAGACCACCCTCTTTCTTACCGAGGGGTCGTAAAGTACGACTAAGGTAAATTGATGTCAGGCAGGCGGCCGGTCGTAAAATACGTAGCCGAATCATGTAACAACATGTTTATAACACGTTGGCCGACCCCCACTTTGAGTAGGATAAGGGCAGGTTGATGTTAATAGAACGAAGCAATTCCTAGCGATCTTTTTAGATTATCTGACTGACAATTAACTGCATCTGCTGATGCATTGCATGCATGCATATTACATGCATGACTTGCATTTTAATCTTAGGACTTCAACATTACTTGAGTCTTCGCACTGCCCTAACTTTTCTTGTTGTTATGTTGTTCTTGTCTTTTCCTTGGTGTCTCAACGGGCTATAGATGTCACGTTTTTGGTAATTTAAAAAAATAATATTTTTATTTACAGTACAAGAAAATTTCCCGAGAGCTCTCATTGAACAGCGCTTTATTCTTGATTCCCATTGTTCGGTCCCATATCCTACATCATTACTCTGGAAATCCAAGTTTGTAACTTGGCATTGTAAACAATATAGCGAACCAGAAGCGCAGTAATGAAATGCAAATACTGCATAGTCCGGCGCTTTAAATTCCACTATTAATACAGTGTATATTTCTTTACTTGATTTTTACCTGTCTCTGGGGCAGCTGTATATTTACTTACCTCACTATGATTCGGTGTTTGCAAAAAATAATGATATTTTCCTGCTCGTTATTATAATTTTGTTGCAGATTATGACAAAATAATGGGAAATTAGGCGTAATAGGGTATGAAAATAAGGATAGTAGATAGATTTAACACTATATATATTTTCTATTTACTGTATCGCGGATTATAGCAAAATAATTTTATTATTACTTTTGTAGGCGTAATTGAGTTAGATACATTATAATCTTTATTCCGATGCCATCTATGACACCACGCAATGAACCATTAAAAAAGCTAGTGTTTTCTCGCTTATCGAAATTCTGGATATATTTATCACCCACGAGTTTTGTAGGCGCTACTCTTTATGCAATAAAGAGTTTGCTTCAAAACTACTTTTTTGTATTAGGTCACTTTAATAGTATTAAAGCGTGCGTTTTGTATTATGGAACTCAACAAAATAGCCGTGGCGCCTCGCGAGCCGCAGGTTGGCAACTAGGCACAACTTTAACATTATGGAAACTTAATGTTGCAATAGTAGGAATGCATGGCTGACTAATTAAATGTCCCCTTATCTTGTTATCGGAGAAATAGAGACCTAGCACTTTAAGATCTATGAGTCAATGTGTGGTCCCCTTCTAGTATTTCTGTGCTCGAAGATAAATACTTTCCGTCTGAATAAATTACTGTTCATTATGTAAGCGAATGTTTTATGGGGCAGGATGTCGTGATGAGGGGGTTTCAAACGAGCCAGTTTTTACTTGGAACGCCTAATGTTTTAGAACGCGCGAATTCCTCGTTTTCTCATACTCGTGTGTGTCTGGAGATTGAGTGGCAACAATTACCGGCCTTTTATATGGGAGCAATTAATGGAGTAAATTAACTTATGCAGTTATTTTCTAACTGCCTATAATTAGTGCGTAGTTAGTCTAATTTCAAAGTACACCTTTGGATTATTTATTGATCAAAAAGTATTTTTATTTCGTAGCATAATAATATATGGTAGAACGAGTCGTTCCCGCGAACTTTTTCGCGTTTACTTAATTGTTAAGATTCACTAAAACTAATACGAGATTTTTGTATTGTATTCGATTTTGATGATGATCAACCAGCCGTGCCGGTATGATGGTTACTAGAAATGTCTGAAGTCTCAAAAAAGTACCATACGCCAAAGTATGGTACTTTTTTATATTCGAGAAAATGAAATTTTTCTCACACCAAAACTGAATAGAGCCCAACACCGTAGCTTTATAAAGCAAGCGTTCGTAAAGTGAACTATAGAAGTAATACAAAGAAAGGGCTATTTATAAAAAAATAACAGTTTAATTTTATTATCAAAAGCTTATATTTGACTTCATGTTTATTTATGTGAAGGTGAAATCTTGCTAGTTACTGACTACTGTCTGACCTTTTTCCGGTTTCCGATTGAACTGTAATGTTGTAACTGTTTATAATAAACATACCCCGATGCTATTGCCAGTATTAGCTTCAGATGAGAGAAGATGATATGAAAGTTTGCTAAAAAGCAAAATTATCTATTTATAAATTTTTGGTTGAACGATTGCTTGTATGGGTGGCGCGGCGCATTGCGATTTTGTCGTGGAGCCTATCCTCCTGATAATGCTTCGGTTTCGGAGCGAAACGATCGTCCAGATTGTGGTGGTGGTTGTATGTGCTGCTTGTGTGCTTTGTTGCTGATGGAGCTGCCAAGGGGTGCAATGTGGTGACTTGTCCTACATGTGTAAGGTGCGTAAATTTTGCCTGCTTCATACACATTAGCTTTATATGCATTCGCTTAACCCGTGCGGATTATAGCAAGGTAGTTCTGTTATAGTGCCTTTGCTAAAAGCTTTTTAACTTGACTTGTATTTACTAGCTGAATAACTCAAGTTTAAAAACTTCAAAATTTTATATCTTGTTAACGGAAGATAAGATTTTTGTTACAGAGATAAAAGTTTAAATACAAAATGACAGAAGTTTATGCAAACTAATATCAGTAAATTTACCCGCAATATCCTAGAGAATTTAGACTAGTTATCTACCTAAAATATTTTATCTCGTTAGAGATTACAATTTACCAAGAAATCTGCGGTTTCCCAAAGCTCGTTATAGCTTCGTGAGCCGGATACGGTACTGGCCGGCCGCGCAGGCATTCTAACGTCAAATGCACTGCGCGTGCGCACATAGACTACTAACTTTACGGGCACATTTTATTTAACGACTCTAGATCATTCATTGTTATTTCACTACTCCCTTTTCCTTTGCAGTTAGTGTACGTAACAGTTACAGTTCAGCAAAATCGTAAGGGTTCATGCAGCCAAAAAAAAACCAATCATAATACAGTAGAATTTTTATTTTCACGATTTAAAATCGTATTTTAATAATATATCAAACTCATTTCATATCTATCAGATTGCAATGACTTATACCAAATTATATTCAGGTAGCTAAAGGATTTGAACTCTGCTTTGCAACTGAGTGCTTTCGAATCGTCAATTCTGCTGCTGCTTCTGAAAATTTTGTCCTAATAAGAAAACCACAAAATTCGGCGGTTGCTCCTTTCAAAATATAGTAAAGTTATGTTTCCTCATGGTTATCTTGAGTACGGTCGAAAGGTTGCTGAATCCACGTATTTATGTAATCCTCAATAGTAAAAGGCTTTCAATATCGGTCGTTTTTAATAATAAGTTTAAATTGAAATGAAATGTAAAAATGTTGAAAGAAAAAACTAAAGAAAATGGCAGGACTAAAATTGACCGTGGAATTTCATTGTTATTAGACAAAGCCATGCAGAATTTTATATTAAAATAAACAGGTATATAAAAAGTCCGCATCGCACATTTCGTTGTTGTTGTGTTTTTAACTTGGAGATCTTATCGTCCGTGTATCAGCTTGATACATTGTGTTCCATCCGTAAAGGCTCTGACGCGTCGCATAGATGCATGCGATAAGGTAAGGTGTTATGACGTGTGAATAAAATTAAATAGACTTGATGCGTTAAGATAATATTGTTGTTATTAGACTGTAAAATGATTTTTGTTTATGAAAATGTATAGTATAATTACGAAATTTTAAGCATCACATATCTTAGGAGTTATGCGGTAGCCTAAATAATAGGCACGTAGTTACTTTCTTGTTAGTATAATCTGTTTGTATGCTACCTTACTGTAGGTTCTGGTTTTTTTATATTAATTTATTTAAAAAAAAATATTTATCATCATTCTCCTGCCCATACGCAACTCTAAGTGGGGGTCGGCACAACATGTTTTAAACATATTGTTACTTGATTTGTTATTTAACGACCAGCCGCCTACCTGACGTCAACTTGCCCTAGTCGCCTTTTACAAGACATCGGTAAGAAGTTAGGGTAGTCTATTCTACTCAGCCGGATACCACAAAGCACATATCAAACCAATTATTATTTTATGAAATAATAACTGCGTTTCAATTATTCTTTTGGTGATATTTAATTTTAATAATCTATCGTACTGGTATGAATGCCGATAGGTACAGAAATAATTATTAAAATAGTTTATTTATGCCTCGGAATCGGAATATAGTCTACGTGTAACTCAGTATAGGGGTTGGTTCTAGTTTTAATTTTAAAAACACTCCCCTATTGATAGAACTTGACATATGTACATCTAAAAGATAAGTATGCAATCTAATGACTATCGATAAATGTCCAATTAAAGTTATAGATAGTTTAGACATTATTTCGCCTCCCGCTAAGCGCTGAGGCGTAAATTTACTGAGCAATATTAATTTGCAACTTGTTGATGGTCATAGGTGGCGTGTTTATGGCTCACGGTGCTCCCCCACATATTCATCATGTGACCTCACTGAGGTCAAAGATTAATAATTTAAATACAAACCTTTATGCCTATGTTTTATTTTATTTAAGACACAAAATAAAACTTAGTATATAATTAATTATGTTTAACAATACGTTGCTATCCTTGACGGAATTTTACAGGATCACCTGGTGAAACGTATTAGCATGGAAGCATCGTTAAAGAGGAAATTTAGAGGGCAGATTACAAGCACTCTACTAGTGCTGAGAAACAACATTCTTTAGAAGATTTCTGTAGCACAGTACCACGGTTTAGAGCGACGTGTAATGAAAACCAACTGGTACGAATATATTTTTGTACCACGCTGTCGGAAATGTGAATAAAACCGTAGAACAAATCGGTACATTATCCACACATTGGATAATACGATATACTTAGCAATATTTATACAATAGTAGCTTCATCCCACAACTTCGTCTGCATGAACGTCAGTACCGAGATAAATAGATTTCTATGTCATTCCAACCTTTCCAACACATATATTTTATTTATTTATTTATTCATTACATGTACACTTATAGCTAAAACCAAAACGTATACGTGATATATGACTATATTTATATTCATTTATATTGATGTACGTAATATAGATATTGACTTACTTTTTTACGTAGATATTGTTTTTGTATATTAAATAATAATAAAAAATAGAAACTTGTATAAATAGAAAAGATTAAAAAGTTTTAATATAATTTTAGTATGAAAAAACATATTACATTATAACATATTGTATACACCTAGTATATTTAACAAAGCAAAAAGTTTCTTAAAATGTGTGCAACGACTTTTTAATGATATACGTTAAAAGCCTTAATTAATCTAGTAGAACACAGTGTCACATCTGTATAATTTATTATCTCTGAATGCAGACTGCCACTTCGCCCTAAGGTGAGACGTGATGGCTTATTAGGGGAACTTAGAACTTTGGGGTTGTGTTTACCTACACGAGGGTACATGAGATATGTTTACTTTGTCCAGCTACCGTGGATACCCTGCGAACTTTTATTTTTTTACTCTCTCCGTATCGCGTTATTAGAAAGAGATAGCGTTGCTCTGTTTAAATGTCGATAGCATATGCCTTTAAGGCAAGAGATAAATAGAACTGCCTTAGGCCCAAGGGAAATATACTCTTTTAGGGTGAAATGTCAATCGGGATTAAAATTCTGAAAGGCTAATGTCACGGCTCATTTCAATTTGTCTAATGTTATTAGTGATATTTTATAATGTTCGTATCAAGTAGGGAAATGATTCCGTTTGAATTTTTTTATTTAATAATCCATATATTGTGTATGACTCGTGGAGAAATTTTATCCATACAAATATTATTCTGTCTATCTGTCTGTCTATGGTACGTTACGTACTGGTACTGGTAATCAGTTAAATTCAATATTCGTAAAAGTCGATATAATTGAAGCTTACCGCTCTATGTCAAAAGTTTCACTTTTCCTTAGACACATACATACATTCTCCTGCCCTTATCTCACTCTAAGTGGGGTCGGCACAACATATACAACATGTTGTCACATGATTTGGCTACGTATTTTACGACCGGCCGCCTGCCTGACGTCAACTTACCTTAGTCGCCTTTTACGACACCTCGGTAAGAAATGAGGGTGGCCTATTCTATTTTGCCGGATACCACACGGCACATACCTTAGTCGCCTCTTACGACACCTCGGTAAGAAAGGAGGGTGGTCTATTCTATTCTGCCGGATACCACACGGCGTTTTCACTTTTCCTTAGAAACGGTAGAAAAAGACTTGTACCTAATTTTGGGTTATTTAACTTTTAACTGCTCAAGAAAGTAGATAAGATAGAAATAGTTTAAAAATATATAAGAAACAAATCGTGGCCATTTTCCCACATTACCTAACCCATATTCCGTTCCGATGATTTATGTTCCCCATAAGTAGTAATAGAAAGGTATTTAATTGTGTTTACTCCTAACGATACGCTCCGCTGAGCAGACATGCACCATTAGCTGTGAAGCTAGACATATTAATACTGGATCATAGATATTAATAAATCAACGTGTGTATATTATCGTTAAACAATGCTGTAACATAAATCTTGACTTACAATATCACTCACGATTTGGATCATTTATGGTTAATTTGCTCATATTTAGTAATTAGTTGATCTATCACTATCAATATTTAATAAATGGGGTCGGAACAACATGTTATAAACATGTTGATTTGTCTAAGTATAATATTTAATGACCGGCCGCCTTCATGACGTCAACTTACCTTAGTCACCTTTTATAACACCTCGGTGAGAAATGAGGGTGGTCTATTCTAATCAGCCGGATAACAACGGTGGGTCAACTTAACATAGTCGGCTTTTACGACACCAATGTAAGAAAAGAGTATGCCGACCCCACTTAGAGTGAGATAAGGGCAGGAGAATGATGATGTTACTTGCGATTTTGTCGTGGAATATATCTTCTGATGATTCTTCGGTTATGAGGTGAGACTATTGTTATTGATAGAGAATGTGTCTAGTGTTAGTGTGGTGGAGGTAGAGGTTTGTAATGCATGTCTTTTTATAAATGGTAAACCCTACATTTAATTTTTAAGAGTGATATATAAGTTTTAAGCTTTAGTGAATTAGTCGTGGAAACGTACAGGACGAGCAGACTTGTGTTTTAATACATATTGCCTTCTTCTTCTTCTATCGATGGGCATTCATCTCTGGACATAGATCTCTTTAAGGGATTCCACACGATCTTGTGCCGTTTGTACGTAGGGGTTCTCCACAACCTTTTTAAGGTTGCCAGTTCAAATGATTTAGAGAAGCAGGCGTTACTATGCGGAATTCCATATCACAGAACTACTTTGCTATCATCCACGTGGGTTAACCGAATTCATGCAAAGCTAATGTGTATGAAGCAGGCAAAATTCACGCACTTACCACGTGTGGTAACTTGTCCTGCATGTGTAGCAGGACAAGTTACCACACGCATCCCATGACACCTCCACCAGCAACAATGCACGCAAGCAATACACACAACCATCACTAAAAATCTCGACGATGGTTCCGCTCCGAAACTTAAGCATCATCAGGAGGATAGGCTCAACGACAAAATCGCAATGCGCTTACATTTGTCTTGGGATGGATATGGTGATTGCCTGCTTCATACACATAAACTTATGTTACTTATGCATGCATTAACACGCGCGGATTATAGTAAAGTAGTTCTATTATAGTTTCTGTTGCCAGTTCACCCACTACGAGAGTAGAAGTTCTATCGACGCTGCCTTTTCCAGTACGCGGTTGCCATTCTAACACCCTAAAATCCCAACGCCCATCATTACTCCGCATTATATGTTCCGTCCGTCGTCACATCTGCTTCGTGACACATCAGAGCGACGCGCTAAGTTACTTGGTGATTTTGGTTACTCATTAAACTTAAACTACTAATAATTAACTTAATCGATAAACTACTCGCGGTGTGTGAATCATATGCTGCATCGCACTGTTTGAGCTATAACGTCAGCAAGTCAGAAATAATGGTCTTCAAGGCGGGTACCAAATGTCCAATTTATGTTCCACCACTAATTTTGAATGGAGCTACAATCACCAGAAGCTAACAAGTTAAATATCTGGGACATTTGGCAACCGATAACCTTGGAGATGACTCCGATCTTCAAAGGGAGCGTAGGGTACTGTCAGTCCGAGCGAATATGCTGGCCCGCCGGTTTGCCAGGTGTACAGACGCCGTGAAAGTAACATTATTCAAAGCGTTCTGTACATTTCTTTACACTGCAAGCCTGTGGTCCGGTAAACGCAAAAGGCTTAGAGTACCCTGCGCATCCAATATAATAATGCGTTCAGAGTACTGTTACGGCTGCCACGTTACTGTAGTGCCTCTGTTGCAATGTTTGCCGAGGCGTGGACCGATAGGTTTGATGCCGTTTGGCAAAAAAAGACAGCCTCACTGTTAAACAGGTTGCGTGGGAGCAGTAACCGCATTCTGAGCGATATAGCTAAATTAAGTACTAACATAGTCATTAAGTAATGTTACTAACAATATGGGCTAAGATGTCAGTTTAAATTAAATAAAAAAAAATAATGATTTGATCATTTGATCGAACCATAGCACCCCATCGCCCGCTGAGTGACTCTTAGCTTTCTCATGAAGGCATATTTAGTGACCGTTAATATAATGGATATATACTAAATTTATGAAGAAAGTTATGAACTCACAGCTCAACGCAGATGACGTCATATCATCGAAGCAAATTTGTATAGTTAAACAGTTTTATGCAATTTGCCTTTTCATTATATCTCATTTAATGGATCTCCTCATTTCTGATTTGATCACGAGATACATCAAGCATAGCTCGCTACATCGCCCGGTAAGTGACTCTGGGCTTTCTCATGAAGGCATATTTAGTGACCGTTAATATTAATAGATATATACTAAATTTATGAAGAAAGTGATGAACTCACATTTCATCGCAGATGACGACATATCATGGAAGCAAATATGTATGATTAAACAGTTTTATGCAATTTGCCTTTTCATTATATCTCATTTAATAGATCTCCTCATTTCTGATTTGACCACGAGATACACCAAGCATAGCTCGCCCCATCGCCCACTGACTGACTCTGTGCTGAATGAAGGCATATTTAGTGACCGTCAATATACTAAATATTAACGGTCACTAAATATGCCTTCTATACTATTATAGAAGGCATATTTAGTGATCGTTATATATCTATATATATACTAAATCTATGAAGAAAGCGATGAACTCACAGTTCATCGCTGATGACGTCATATCATCTAAGCAAATTTGTATAGTTAAACAGTTTTATGCAATTTCCTTTTAAAACTTTTCATTAGGTCTCATATAAAAAACTATCAGCTCTAGCGTTATAAAATTATATTTACATAAAAATTTATAACACTTCGCGTTGTTTTTTAAACTGTGAATAAATCATCAAGCAAAACTAATTTGCAATTCAAATGTTGTATTTTTAGATGAATTTGCATAGAGAATTGACGCAAATGCGAAGTTTGAAGTAACAAAATCACCTAAGTATTCAATTAGAAATAATTGTAGGTCGTTAGGGGTTTATTTCCTCAAATCTTATGTCTAAAAAATTGTATGAATGGCTTGTTAGGGTTTTGCAGTTTCTCCCTCGGGTGTCGGCGTGTGCAATACGATTTAGGGTTGTATTAATGCAAAATTGAAATTGCTTGTCATATTACACGCTAAGTAGGGAATTCATCCTATCCTAAGCGAATGTTACATACATTCGCTTAGGATGCTAAGTGTATGAAGCAGGCAAAATTCACGTACTTTAATACATGCAGGACAAGTCACCACACGTATCGTAAGAAGCCTCCACTAGCAACAATGCACTCAAGCAATACACACAACCACCACCAAAATCTCTACGATCGTTTCGCTCTGAAACCGAAGCATCTTCAGTAGGATACGCACGGCATTACGATTTTGTCTTGGAGCCTGAATTTTACCTGCTTCATACACTTAGCATTACATACATTCGCTTAAAACACGCGGATTATTGCAAAGTAGTTCTGTTATAGTTTCTGTACGTATAAAATAATTTTACTAGAAAGTACTGTACTGTTTATACTAAGAAGTACTGTATATACTGTATATTATAATACTGCTATTATCTGTCGTAAAAGCTCAAACTTCCTCGTACAACTTTATGATCCAAGCAACAAAGTCTTATACTAATTACTGGCATGAACTAGAATATTTTGTAAGAGCTTTTTAAAAATTATTATGATATTAATACATGAAACGAGAAATTTTAATTAAAATTTGAATGAGAATTTGTTAATTTCTTTAAATGAGGATGATTAATAAGAATTAGAACCTGCAGACCTACTATGAACTCTTATTGCGACTCAATTGAAGACGTAACAAATTTGTTTTGCTTTTTCATACCATGACGTCTTAAAGACGCACACTTTAAGTCGTTGCCGAATGAGCGTACACGTACGAGACAGAGTAATTCTATAGTTCTATAGTATAACGTTATCCTTTTCAAACATTACCACCCCAATGCAATTCACACTTCATGGTACGAAAAGAAAGCGGTTCGCGGTCGTCGTTTACGTCTTCAATTGAGTCGCAATAAGAGTTCATGCTCATGGTAGGCCTGCTGATGGCCGATAGGTACGTGTATACACTTAGGGGGATACGAGTTCAGACCCCGGGTTGGCTTCATTGAATTTTTATAAATTTGTGGAACATAATCCTAATTTGATATTTACAAGTACAGGATCGTGAAACCTGCAGGTTTTAAAATAAGTTTTGGGATATGTCTAACTTATTTAAGAAAATGATTAGTTTTTATTAGAAAATCGCGCTACAACTTTGACTCTACCATTACTAACATTTACGATTGATTGCATTCAAATATTCTATTAAACTAAACTCATTCAATTTTGAAACTATACAGTCTTCGTACAAATCTCCGTGTGATATCCGGCTGAGTAAAATAGACCACCCTCATTTTCTTACCGAGGTGTCGTAAAAGGCTACTAAAGTAAGTCGACTCGCCATGTGTTATCCGGTTGAGTAGAATAGACCACCCTATTTCTTACAGAGGGGTTGTAAAATACGACTAAGGTAAGGTGACCTCAGGCAGACGGCCTGTCGTACGTAGCCAAATCATGTGACAATATGTTTGTAACATGTTGTACCGACTCTACTTGGAGTGGGATAGGGTAGGAGGATGATTACAGTCTTAGTACAGGTCTTAGTACAGTCATAAGGTAACATATATTATGTTACCTTATGACCACCAATTTCGTCTCCGACTACTAACTAACTAACTGAAATAATAGTTCATGCCTCTTGCTAACTCTATAACTATCATTACTAAATTCACACCGATCCCTTGCTCCCTTCAGATCTGAAATATAGACAAACAAAATCATTTGTCGTATTCATAATAATATTAAAGACTATTATTAATGAGCTACTTGATTGAGTAATTCTATTATCGTATTTGAATGAGTAAAATTAATTGTAAAATTGAGTATTTCATTGTAAAATTAATTCTTATAATATCATTTATTAACGATGAACAAAATCAGGTTATAGTTGAATCCAAAGACTTGAATTTTTCATAATGAGTGATTGATTTGATTCCTACGCAATATTTTCACATTATTAAGAACACTTGGGCAATTGCACGTGGCAAACTATGTAGGAGTCACTGGGTACACGACGAAAGTCAAATTGGCCAATTGTGTAAAGAATCACGTTTTATGTTTAGAGTTCCATAAGCATAATACGAAACCATATAAATTTATTAAATGTCAAAGTTTGTTTGCGATATTCTTGCGTCAACGTAGACGAAGCTGCGAGTAGAATCTATTATTAAATATTTCTTTTAGGATGTTTTTAAGTAAACTATAAATACTCAATCATTTACTGTGGCAGTAAACTATAACACTGTAATCTATAACACATTACACCTATATGTATTAATAACTTTGATAGATAGTTCATAAAAGTTAGACGTATAATAAATTATTTGCAGTAATGGAAAATTACACTTTCAAAGTAACTTTTGTGATATATTTTTCATTGTTGAAAATGGGTAACATTAGTGTAACCTCGCTATATTGTTGCATAAACTCAAGAGAATGACGCAAGAAGTCTCATAAAAGATTTGAAAACCGCTCTATGTTACAAAAGAAGCATCTGATACTGAAACTATGATTTTTCATAGAAATATCATAGCTTCTCACAAATCTTCTGTTACAATCTATCGACGACCGCTGACTGTTTGAACAACACGACTTGATAGACTGAATATTTATACTTATATTCTCACTAACTGTGAGAATATAAGTATAAATATTCAATAGAATATAAGTATAAGTAATAGAGAATATAAGTATAAGTATAATAAGTCCCGTGACTCCCCCCGCGTGAATCCCTTCATTTCATTCTGAGTTAAAAATATAAATGAAATTTGGAAAACCCCGGAATTCTAAGAAAAAAGTAGCCTATATTCTTGTTGCTCCACAACATCCACTATTTCCGAATGAGAGTCCCATTAAAATCGGTGTAGTTTTTCCGGAGAATTTTTTATTTACATTAACCTTCCTCAAGAATTGCATTACTTGTAGTCAAAAGTTCAGTAGATTTTGAGAAAATCGATCACGTATTCACAGACAGCTTTTGGAGACTTTGTTTTATAATATGTATATATATCAAACTTCCTAACAAACGTATCATTTTTTTACTATGCAGAATGGGTCTTATTTATCTGACCTAAAAATATTATATATACCATGCTATATACATGTCGTAGTCATGGCAACCATCATTGAAAATAGTGACACATTGCGGACAGCGCATGCGTGAGATGAAGACAGAACCGTGTCATGGCGTGTTTGTGAAGTTGTTGAGAAGATGACAAAGTCTAAGAAAAGCTATTGTAGTTCTTTCATATGCACGATACCCTATAACACGCCCCCTAATGTCTGAGAAAAATGATGCCTACGACTATGATGGATTCTATATACATATATACTATTCTTCAATCGGTCTCTTGTTTAATTACCGAGGGTCGTGGTCACCTGAACGCTTCTTTCTATGACCTCCTCCATCCATTCTGATTTTGGGGAGTAAGGCGAAGAACGGACACAATATCTTTCTGGCCCCAATTGTCATCCCCTCGCCTGCAGGCGCTAAAAGGCGGCGGTTGTCCCTGCTGGATAACAGAAAAGGCTCTTGCGACCAAGCAATAGTGGTATAACTATATACCCACGAAGGCGACTGGTTTGGAATAAGCTGCTGCGGCCTCAGGGTAATAATAATAATAAATATATATCGTCCGTCCCCAAGGTAAGTAACTTAATAATTGTGTTATGGGTGACGGACAACTGTTTAATATATTACATATATAATTTTAAATACATACTTATAAACAAATATACACCCAGGCTCGAAGAACCAACAAATTGTTTCTAGAAAATTTCGGCCCTCGGCTGGAATCGAACCCACGACCCATAGAGCTGAAGGCAGGGGAAGGGCATTACCCACTACGCCAACGGGCCTTAAAACCCTTAAAATATTTGGTGCAGAAGGCAAATGGGAAACCACTGCATTATCGATCCCAAGAGAGTCACAATGAAGTTACACGAAAGTAGTATACACACTATGAGTTTTACTATAAATTCTTTGCTTATTTAGAATTGTATTCACTTAGCTTAAGTACATGATCTACAGAACCTATTATTGTTTCAGTAACCAGAGTGATTTTTCTTTTTTATTATCTGCACCACCTGCCGGCGCCATTAGCGCCGGAACCGGATCCAAAACCATATCCACATATAATTTTACTTTGATTACACCACCTAATGTTTCTTTTACTGTTATTGAGTGAGCAATAACTAAAAGCTCGAACTTTAGTGTGGGGGAATACATCTAAACTTTGTTACTACAAATCTTACCTAATTAAATTTATATTCAAAAAGAACATTCCGACTCATCTTATATCTTTTTCAAATGTCTGTCATGTGTCTAATAAAACTAGAAACAGCTTTCAACCAAACTTCACTGTAAACCGCTGAGGAGTATCCTCATCTGGAGCTAATTCTGGCTGCAGCATCACGTCATGCTTATCATAAACATGCATTGTCATTGGAATTGACCAGTATGTTAAATTTCAGCTCAATCGGACACGGGAAGTGGGTCAAATTGAACTTGCAAGATTCCATCTTCATGTACATATATGTCAAGTTAAATTAAATATTTTAATAAATAAAAATGGAATCTATCAGCTCCAATAGCCTTTACTTCTAACTATAATATTTAATATACAAGGAGGGTACAAAATAAATCTTTAAGTTGTCGAATTTGTTAAAATTTTGTTAACATACAAATTTAATTATTTAAAACGTCATACTTTTTTTTCTATGTGTAACATAAATTATTTACTAGTGTAGTAACTACCACAGTTTTTTAATGTGCGACGCTTTTCAGTTGTCGCTTCTATTAATTTCAGCCTACATAAAATTTCCATAACTATGCCGTGTGATATCCGGCTGAGTTAAATCGACCACCCTCATTTTCTTACCGAGGTGTCGTAAATGACGACTAAAGTAAGTCGACCCGCCGTGTGGTATCCAGCTTAGTAGAATAGAACACCCTCAGTTCTTACCGAGGTGTCTTAAAAGGTGACGAAGGTAAGTATCCGGTTGAGTAGAATAGACTTTTTATTTTACGACCCCTCGGTAAGAAAGAGCACCCTCTTTCTTACCGAGGGGTCGTAAAATACGTAAGTTAACGTGAGGCAGGCGGCTGGTCGTAAAATACGCAGTCAAATCATGTGACAAAAAATATTTAAAGTAAATAGGAATGACGATAATAATATTGACGAAGTAAACAGTGGATTGTCGCAGGTAGCTCAATGGTTCAGGCTAAATAATTTGGTACTAAACTCAAATAAAACGAAATGTTTAGAATTTGCATTACCTAATGCAGCTAAAACAGCAAATGAGCTCTTAATAGACAATGTACCACTAAAAACAGAAAATACAACTGTATTTTTGGGAATGACGTTGGATACAAAACTCCAATGGAGCACACACATAACAGCTCTCGCAGGGAAACTCAGTTCAGCAGCCTATGCTATTCGAAAGATAAGACAGTTTACAGACGTCGAAACAGCAAAACTAGTTTATTTTGCTTACTTCCATAGCATTATGTCTTATGGAATAATGTTATGGGGTAAATGCGCTGATATTGAGAAAATTTTTGTATTGCAAAAAAGAGCCATACGTGGCATTTATAATTTGAATTCGCGTGAGTCCCTGCGAGAGAAGTTTAAGGAAACAGGTATTCTTACGTTAGCTTCACAGTATATTTTTAGGGTAAGGGCAGGAGGATGATGATAAAATTTCCATAACTAAACTCAAAAACATATATTCGCATTAGAAATTATGTCACATGTAATGTAGCCCGGCATTCGGCAACAATAGAGTTCTTATCTAGTAACAAAATAGATAAAAGCATATCAAAGTTCACCATAAACTATCGACTTAGTGATGTTTACGACGTCATATAACCATTCCTTGTAGTTTTAAGATCAGCATCGCTCTTCACAAATTGTGTTTTATTAGGACATGAAATATTTATGATCCTCAGCCCGTTCGCACACTTTCCGATTTGAATCAGTTTCCGAATAAATTCAAAGCAAATATTGTAGAGTATGAAACAAGATTCTGGATTATCCTGTTCCTCAGAATATTGTTTAATAGAAAGTTTAGATGTAGTTTTATAGATTAAGAAAATTAAATGTGAAATTTTGGAACGTTTCTTTTATAATTACTAACCTCCTTATGTACATAGATAGGTATAGGAGGTAGCTGTGTGGGATTTAAAACACCCTCATATTAACCAATTCCTCTGTATCTCACACTTAAAAATATTTATAAATAAATATGCTAAAATTCTTTCACTTTATTTTCCTTTTATAATGTTACAAATTCAAATCTTGTAAAGATAATGTTATATGTATTCGTAAAATAGCGGCTTGTTACAATCCCACTGCTGGGAATAGGACTCCTCTCTCCGTTTCTGGAGAGAAGGGTTGGAGCTAAGGCCTACCACTCTGCTCCAATGCGGATTGGTAGGTTACACATATCTCCAGAATTCTCTAGAGATATGCAGGTTTCTTTACGATGTTTTCCTTCACCGAAAAGCGTGTGATTAATTGCAATTATCAATTAAACACATGACTTTTTAATAGAAAAACTCATTGGTGCCTGCCCGGGTTTGAACTCGTGTTCCCCTCGTAATAGTCGCACGGTCTAAGTGCTGGGCTATCACAGCTTATAATGTTATTTGTAGTTGCTGGATATTAATGAGCTTGTATAAGCATTTAAACTTGAGACTAGTGTACATTATAACTTTAGATAACTCAAGTAGTTAAGATCGTTTGTTTATATCACTTGGCTTACTAGATCGGATTACTGGATCGGCACGTTTGCGCTTATCCTAACAGAAGACTCGATATTGCAAGTAGATAATGCAGCGTTCACACCTCGTTCGTAAAACCACATGCGCAAACCTTCACCACCTCCTCAAACATACACAAGCACTACACATATGTGTAGTGACTAGACTAGACTAGACTATCATAAACTTAACAATCATTTCGCCACGCAACCGAAGCACGATTAGGAGATAGACTTTACGACAAAATCGATTTTGTTTGTTTTGAGTTTGATGAAAATAAATAATCCAAAATAGACTTTTGAATATTTGTTTATAGTTTTTAAAAAAATGTACAAGTTATGTTTATCTCAAATTACTTACACGCTAGTACTATAAAAATGATGCCCACGTGGAATGGTCCCAAGAATGCTGGCAGCGTTTCCGCGTTGAATCGCTAAGCTGATTCTTTGTGCAAAAAAGGAGCCAGCCCTCTTGTCACCTGAAGAGGCAATTAACCGAGGTGTTAAAACGGATAAAGATGAGGGATTTTGTTAAAAATAATAACGGCTTTCTCAGGCTCGCACGTTCCATCACCTGATTCGCTACGCACAAGTTCGAAAAAGTAAAAAGCCAATATAAAAAATCTGAATTTAAGGTATTAAAAAGTAATCCGAATTAATCTTGCACGCAAAAACTGTTAAGTAACGATTCTTATCGGATAAATAACATAAAAAAGGTTAATCTTTTTCATTATTTAGTATTCAATTTAAATTCATTGATAAAGCATTTCTTACTTTAAATTCCGCAGAACGCTCATTAAGCGTTTAATTCTCGTCAACAGTTTTTACGAAAGCGTAATTTATAACGTAAATTTAAAATATATTTTACGGTAAAGCCGTAAGAAAAATAAACCGTGTCGAATCGCGCTGTCAATTAAGGAGAACTTGCGGTGAATTGGCTCCTTTGAACTTGTCTTGTGCAGATATACACGATACACAAAATTATCTGCGAGTTTTAAAATATCGAGGAAAACCAATGTGACTATATATATTGTTCGTGGATTTGGGTATAAGATTAATAATAAAATTCCGCAATCAATTTTAGCTTTGGCATATGGCAGTTTAAATACTTAAAAGAAGCTAATACAGAAAGCCTGTTATACTATTGAGGATTACTTAGATGATAAGAATGCGTTGATATAGCTAAACTTTAACCCTGTACAAGACAGCAATGACTAAATGTAAATAGTAATAAAAAAAGGACAACCGCCGAATTTCTTGCAGGCTCCTCTCGGTAGGAACAGTTTTCCGAACCAGCAGTAGAGTTGACGATTCGAAAGCACTTGTTTACAAGTTTACCGGAATAAAGAATATTTTAAATTTGAATATATAAAAATATCACAAAAGTATTTTATATGTTTAATAATGATAATGATGATGACTATGATCAATAAGAGGAAGATGTTAATGAAGAAGTAATAGAAATAGCTGCCACTAGTTAGAGTTAAGAAGTAAGTAACATTTTGTCAGCAAATACAATCAGCAATATTGGTTCATATTTAGAATCCCTCGAGTCTTCTATCTTCGCTATGTGACCATTGGAATCCGATAGGCAAGTACTAGAATCCTCCGTAAGTGTTGTTTGACCACATCATCGTGCTCTCATTATTCTATTATACGATATCTGCTTTCCCAATCATGCAGTGCCATTTTTTTCTGCAATTGCATCTTCTTCGCAGAATCCTAAATACCTTGTTCTTTGAAACAAACCTCAACCAGGTCTTCCTCTGTCTCCGGTAAGCATTGCGAGACATTTATTAACTAAATAATCATTAGGCCTTCTCCTGACAAGACGTTTGGCCACTTTTTTAATATTGTCATCATCATCTACACTAACATCAATAGTGATAATCCAGCTTACCAGTGTATTATTATTTAATCAAGATAATGGACATAATACGAATATGATATATTATGTATTATATAATACAAGTACAATGTGATTTATATAGTAATTGTGTGATTAAATGCTCCAAGACAGATATCGACATCCTAATACTGTTTAAGGATTAAGTTTACTACCGTTGAACATAAACGGATGATTTGCTTTATACCGGCGTACTGGGGCATGAATCGTGTAAAATTTATGCTAATATTATATATCGCACGCTTAGTATTAAAGTGACTGAATTCAAAACAATTGTTTTGTGACGAATTGCAATTAAGCATAGCGTAGTACCTACATAACTCAAAAAAAGACATATTACTTGGAAGAGCAAGAAAACAGTAGCTTTTTTCACAGTTTGTTCCTTAATGTCATATCTAACTCAATGAAGCCTAATTTTGAATTAGGTCACTTTAATACTAAACTTGCGATATGTAGAATTTGTTTACATATTCGAATGCAACAATGGGTTAGTTTCATTTATGATACGGACTTGAAGGGCTGAAGTCTTATTTCGGCTAAAAGCTAAAGTCCATGCAAAGTCGCGGGATGAAGGTAGCCTTACTATATTGAAATCGTGATGTTTGTGTCTGTAGCGAACAGTGCCACATCTTTAACTATTGTTCATAATTCCATTTAAAAATTAATTTAGCCGTAAAATTCATAAAATTTAAACACGTAATTACTTATTGTATGAGCTTTTTCAGTGTTGCTTGATTGCGTTTGTACAATTTATTTTTAAAATAAATGAATTCATTTTTAAATAAATTCTTCTATTCCTCAAGATTAAAATCTTGAAAAATTGTATACTTATTGTCAATGATGATCTACACATCCGAAACCTGATTGCTGACTATAGTCCTTATAAGAAAACCTAGAGAGCAGCATCTGCCGCAACGAGCTACACTAATGAGAAATTAAGAAACTCTTAAAAGAACCCCATTCACCATCAAAACATGGCTGAGAACATTGTTCTAAGAACTGATCATTCAAGTCTCAAAGTAATTAAATATTATTTACAACAAATGTACAAGTTATATCTACCTTAAATTACTTACACGCTAGTACTACACAAATCATGCCCACGTGGAATGCTCCCAAGAATGCTGGCAGCGTTTCCGCGTTCAATCGCTAAGCTGATTCTCTGTGTTCAAAAAAGGAGCCCTCTTTTCATCCGAAGAGGCGATAAACCGTGGTGTTAAAACGGATAAAAAATTTTCTGCACTTGAATTAAAAATCAATCAGACCTAGGACGGTGCAAAGTTATAGAACACTAAAAGAAGTCTACAGGGAGACTCTGGATTAAGCAGTATAGATCGTATGACATAGAAATCTTGTAGAGACTAATGTCAAATCGAAAGCATGAGCCAGTTAAAATGAGGGAACGATCTTATATTCATATAGCTTTTCTCAGAATATTCTTATGAAATTTCCAAGGCTTTATGTAGAAAATATATGAAACTGAATAAACTGGGTACCAGGTGGCAATATTCCCTAGAGACTGGCATTATAGTTTTGTATAACTAAGTTTTTACGCGACGCGAATATTTGCTAAAGAATCAATGATATCGTTAATGCTTGATCTTTGAGACTTATAACCGAATTTTATATAACTGTGCTTTTGGTGGTGATGCGATTTTGTCATTTAGTCTTATCCCTGAAGATATATTGCACCTGGAATTTTGCGTTCAGTCATATCTTAATTGATATTGATAATAACCGATTGAAATTGAATGACATTACAATAAAACTAAATTATTGTCTTCAGTTTAAAAGTTTGAGTTGCGTTTATCTGTTTAAATAGTTTTATTTGCACTTCCATTTTCACTCTGCATGAGCCACCGTAGGACCAAAAGGGTGGCAACATCTATTTCTTATCAAATCGCAAAGGGATGTGGTCACCGGAGTCAAATAAAAATAATACTAATTTTGAGTCCACTGATTTTGTGGCACATCTAGACATAAGAAAAAAAACTACTTTTATTTATGTGTAAGAAATAGTAGGATTTTTGTTTTCGAACTGACTGTATGGTGATAGCCCTAACGGCTTTTACAGCGTCACCAGGCGGGACAGACGAACGCAGGAGCATCGTCGAGGTTGCGAAATGCAGAGAGGAGAGCGCAGAAGCTCTACTACCGTTAGGGAACGTCGTCCTGAAGGATCCCATGTAAAAAAAACTAAGTAAGAAGACTACAATGTACTACTAGACTGCTAGTAAAAGTAGCGGCCTGTTACAATCCCACTGCTGGGCATAGGCCTCCTCTCTCCGTTTCTGGAGAGAAGGATTGGAGCTAAGACCTACCACGCTGCTCCAATGCGGATTGGTAGGTTACACGTATCTCCAGAATTCTCCAGAGATATGCAGGTTTCCTCACGATGTTTTCCTTCACCGAAAAGCGTGTAAATAAATTGCAATTATCAATTTGACACATGAGTTTTAATAGAAAAACTCAATGGTGCCTGCCCGGATCTGAACTTGTGTTCCCTAGAAAGAGTCACACGGTCTCACCGCTGGGCTATCACACTAGTACTAGAATATATTCGAAGTAATGGTCACTTTAATTTTACGAATATCCCCATTTAGGTGTAATAGGATGACATCCGTAAGGAATATATATAAATCCAAAGCTTTATTGCGGATTATTCTTGATAAAGTGTTAGTAAAGATTCATTTAGAGATACTAAAGCTATCTTCGAAGTTGTAAGCGTAACTAAATTATGGTTAAGTTGTTAGTCCTTGACTGGATGGCACTCGTTACTTAGACGGCTAGAAGGCTAAATTGAGGATTGGGATACTTGAAAAAAGCTTAGTATCTGCCTAGCCAAGTATCTGCTTTAAATATAGAGGGAATGTTTTATAAATTTAATTGTAAAGTATCTTTGTTGTTTTGGAATTAAAACGGATAATAGTACTGATGAGAAACTTTTCAGAAAATCTGGTCAAAATTGGTTTTCATAGAGATAACGAGAAAGTTTGGTTTTGCCAAGATATCTAAGTAACAATGACATGAATTTTACTATATATTTAGTATCTACAAGTTATCTTCAGCCAATGATTAAGTTAAGCTGTCTAGCCCTTTTAAGACATTAGCCCGCTTTTATGTACCTATAGAAAGCAAATATACTCAAGTAGTTGATATCAGGTTGGTTTAGTTGATTTTGAACCTTCAAAAATTATACATCACTTTGTCTATTCAATAAAACCGCATAAAAATCCGTTCAGAAATTTTTGAATCACAAAGCAACACACAGACGCGCTAAGGGACTTTGTTTTGTAATATTTATTTGTTTAAGATTCGATTCAAAAACGATACGAGCGTTACATCTGGCTCTACTTCACGGATGTGAGTCCTGGACCATAAAAGAGGATCTCAGGAAACGTATAGAAGCATTCGAAATGTGGGAATACAGACGTGTGATATCGTGGACTCAAAAAGTAACCAATGATGACGTTCTACGGCGAGTTGGACAAAAACGAAAACTTTTCCCAATCATCAAACAACGCAAAGTTGCATACCTGGGCCACATACTCAGGCGTGGCCGATACGAGTTACGAGCAACTAATAATGATGGGAAAAGTTGCTGGAAAGAGGAGACCTGCAGGCCTACCATGAACTCTTATTGCGACTCAATTGAAGACGTAAACAACGATCTCGAATCGCTTTCTTTTCGCACCATGAAATGTGAATTGCATTGGGGTCGTCAAATTTGAAAAGGATAACGTTATATGAACTATAGATAACTCTGTGTCTCTTACTCACATGTTCTTAGGACGAATCCCGAACGCTCATTCGGCAACGACTTAAAGTATGCGTCTTTAAGACGTCATGGTATGAGAAAGCAAAACAATTTCGTTTACGGTCATAGAAGGTCTTGTTTACGAAATATCCGGGAATGGACGGGAATTAAGAGCGGTCCCGGACTCTTCCGTCTGGCTACAAATAGGAAGACATATGCAGAGCTGACTGCCAACCTTCATTAGTTGGAGAGGCACGTGACGAAGAAGAATTGATTTATGGTAGCTTATTATTTTAATCTGAATAATAATCAACTTCAAATGTTTATTTAATAATATAATAATCATCATCATTCTCCTGCCCTTATCCCACTCCAAGTGGGGTCGGGACAATATGTTACAGACATGTCGTCACATGATTTGGCTACGTATTTTACGACCGGCCGCCTGCCTGACGCCAACTAACCTTAGTCGCCTCTTACGACACCTCGGTAAGAAATGAGGGTGCTCTATTCTATTCTGCCGGATACCACACGGCTATTAAATAATATAATAATAAAATATGATATTAGCCCCGGCGAAAGTTGTTTTGCCATTTATATAAATTATTTCTAGGGAGTTTCTAGGGTCTATTCTAAATAAATAATTTCAAAAAATGTTAGTTTAGGTTAGTGGACAAACCTCAGGGGTATGAAAAATAGACAGTTGCAGATTATTTAATACCACTACCACTGATTATGTGTAAATTTTTTTATAAGAATCGTTCAAACCGTTTCGGAGGAATATCTCAATTAACATTGTGACAGGGTAATTATATATGTATATAAGAATAAAAATAGATGTAGATGGTACTGTTTAAACCATATATACCATAATGACTGGCCCGTAGGCCCTGACCCTGTCTTCGGCTCTGTGGGTCGCGGGTTCGATTCCTGCCGAGAACCAATATTTTCTATTTAGAATTTGTATTGGTTCTTCGAGTCTGGGTGTATATATGTATTTAAGTATGTATTTAAAACTATATATGTATATATTTACCAGTTGTCTCTCACCCATAACACAAGTATTAAGTTACTTACTTTGGGGATGGACGACCGTGTGTGTAAATGTCTCATATATTTATTTATTTATTTATTTATTATTTATAATAACTATATGTATATATGATTATACAAAAAGTTTTCTAATAACGTATAGATTCTGAGTAACATAAGTACGTATAGGATGGATATAAATTCAAAGCTTTATAACGGGTTATTCATGACAAAGTGTTGTTAGTAAAGTTTCGCATGACGATATTGAAGTTATATCCGCTGTTATAAATGTTACCAAATTACGTTAAGTCCTTGGTCCCCGCCGTGGCATCGTTAAGTCACTTAGAGGCTAGCTTAATCCTTTTGAAGTGATAATTTGTTTGACATACGAGTGGTAAATGTTGTTGGCGAACTAAGTTATATCGTTTAGTAAAGAAAGAAGGCTAATGCGAAAGAATTATTTATTGTTAAAAAGTGTTATTACTTAAATGCAACATTATATAATGCTTGATGGGATTATGCTCCAAGCCCATTGCGACTCAAAATGTTGTGAAGCTGAATTTAAAAAAAAAATGTTTAACAATCCGCCGGGTGGTATTCGGCTGAATAGAATAGACCATTGTCATTTCTTACCGAGGTGTAATAGATGACCACGGTAAGTTGACGTCAGGCTGGTGGCCGCTCGTAAAATATCTACCCAAATTATATAACAACATGTTGTGCCGACCCAACTTAGAGTGGGATAAGGGCAGGAGAATATAAAAAATATTTAACAATCAATCGCACCAATTTTATTTGAGTTGACAATTTCCACTTTAAATGCCGTGTGGTATCCGGCAGAATAGAATAGACCACCCTCCTTTCTTACCGAGGTGTCGTAAGAGGCGACTAAGGTAAGTGCCGTGTGGTATCCGGCTGCATAGAATAGACCACCCTCATTTCTTACCGAGGTGTCGTAAGAGGCGACTAAGGTGACTTGACATTAAACAGGCGGCCGATCGTAAAACACGTCAAATCATGTGACAACATATTTGTAACATGTTGTGCCGACCCCACTTGGAGTGGGATAAGGACAGGAGACTGATTTCCTTCAATATCAAAATGAGCATAAACAATATGAACAGGTAAAATTTCAAAAGCTTAATAAAGTTTCATGTCATAAAGACAGGACCAGTATATACAATTTCAGCTCAATCGGACACCGGGAAGTGGGTAAAATTTAACTTGCAAGATTCCACCTTTACAGACATACACGGCAAGTTGTATAAAAGCTTTTAAAAAAGGTACAAAGAATGGTAAAACGGTTACATCGTTATTTGTCTAGAGCAGCATAAGTTAGCGGTGGAGCTTACATTTTTCACTTTCTTTGCAAGGTCAGCGTGTCTTCTGTCAGAGATAGTATTAGCCCAAAGCAATAAATATCGTGGCAAAAGCGCTTTGCGAGCTTAGTCACGATGTCTTACGTAACTTTTTTACGTCATGTATTATTTTAAGTCGTTGTGTTGTATGATAGAACTCTGTAGGTATAATATTTTACATATATCTTTTTTATTCTATTTATCTATTATCTATCTATTTTATGTTGCCTTCAGCTTCGCGGGTCGCGGGTCCGATTCCCGCCGAGGGCCAACATTTTGTATAAAACAAATTGTTGGTTCTTCGAGCCTGGGTGTGTATTTGTATTTAAGTATGTATTTAAACTTATATATGTAGAATATCTACCAGTTGTCCGTCTCCCATAACACAAGTAATAAGTTACTTACTTTGGGGACAGACGACCGTGTGTGTAAATGTCCCGTATATTTATTTATTTATAATTTCTGGAATTAAGCGATACTTTGTCGAAATCCATATCATCATCCTCCTGCCCCTATCCCACTTTAAGTGGGGTCCACACAATATGTTATAAACATGTTGTCACATGATTTGGCTGCGTATTTTACGTCCGATCGCCTGCCTAACGTCAATTTACCTTATTCGTATTTTACGACTCCTTGATAGGAAAGAGGGTGGTCTATTCTACTCAACCGGATTCCACTCGGTGGGTCAACTTACCTTAGTCGCCTTTTGCGACAACTCGGTAAGAAATGAGGGTCGTCTATTCTACAATGCTAAATGTTGAGTTGACTATCCGTTTTCATACCTTATATATAGAGGATTCGTAAAAACGCATGCACAAGCCACCACCGCATTCATAATACACATCATTACATACGTTCACTACAACATACTTAACAGTCTTTAGGCCCCGAAACCGACGCATCATCAGGAGATAGACACTACGATAAAATCGCAAACAGATTTGCGATTATAACAAAAAAAACATTTTCACTTTTAACTATCTTATTTTATTTAAAAAAAATATTTAATTTGCAGTCTCTAGTCGTTTATATTTGCAATGATAAAATTTTATATTTAATGTCCCAATTATTTATTTAGTTCTTGAAAGGTTAGTTTTAATCTGTCTATCTGTTACACTTTAATGGATTCAAACCGCTGTAGTATTGATTATAGTTAGTTTAATTCATATTTCGAGCTAGTATATAAAATACGGAAACTGTAGTTTTTACTTCACAGCAAAATCAAATAGTATATTATATCGTTAGTATTTTTACACTTAAGTTGACGCGATCAAAGTGCCGAGTTCAACTATTAATTAGCTATTGTTAAGTTTATTTATATACTTCGAGATTATATCGATAAGAGCTTCCAATGATCCACCATAAAATCTTAATCTACTTGATTCCGGCAGTCCGTTCATCTGACTATTCAACTAAGGTCTCTTGTTTTGGACACAATTTGTATGAATTATGTCAAATTTTCACCAATGCCCAATATAATAATAAAAAAAAATTGTTACTTTAATTTAAATATTTTATAATACATCTTGCTTAACTTAAATATTAATAATACATCTTACTTATTGCATAGACACTCGTACTAATATTACTTTTGCTACTTTTGTCTATAATAAAAATTCAAATAACAAGCCGGTAGATACAACATAAAATACTTAGAACTATCAAATAAACAGCCCGTACACGTTTAAAACCTTAACAAATATTTTGGCGCGATGCCTATCTTTAAATCTAGTTGAAAATAAAAGAATAACGTAGTTGATCTTGTCTAGTTATATTATCTTGAAATTCTTGAAAATAAGGGGAATGGAATGAGTTGGCAACAGTTCTATATAAAAGAGCAAGCAGGAAATACTACTTGAGTTTTATTTTACTTCTACTACCTACTTGAATACAAAACGTTGAAAATTTCTAGGTACATTCCGACTTTGAACGCTTTCCTTGGCGTAATGTTATACACTTTTTTACTGCAACAAGCTCAGGCACAGTCGTTGAGATCTTCTAAATAATATTTTATATTTCTGTTTTAGTGTGTTCACCAATTTCCTTTTTCTAAATATTATTTTATAAATATAACACAAATCTGAAAACCTACTGGTAACCGTTGAGGAGTTCCCTCGTCTGGAGCTAATCCTGGTAGCAACCTCTAGTCCTGGGTATCATAAACATGAATTGTCATCGAGAATAGACACCGGGAAGTGGGTCAAAGTTAACTTGCAAGATTCCATCTTCATATACATACGTACACGGCAAGTGAAATAAAAGCTTTTAAATTTAAATAATAAATATTTTTTCATGTAATTTTTATGCCTAATAATTTGTTGCTATGTCTGGTATCCGGCTGAGTAGAATAGATCACCCTCATTACTTACCGAGGTGTCGTAAAAGGCGACTCTGGTAAGTTGACCCGCTGTGTGGTATCCGGTTGAGTAGAATAAACCACCCACATTTCTTAGCGAGGTGTCGTAAAAGGCGACTGTGGTAAGTTGACCCGCCGTGTGGTATCCGGTTGAGTAGAAAAGACCAATCTCTTACTTACCGAGGGGTCGTAAAATAAGACTAAGGTAAGTTAGCGTATAATAGTTAGCCAAATCATGTGACAACATGTTTGTAACATGTTGTGCCGACCCCACTTAGAGTGGGATAAGGACAGGAGGATGATGGAATTTGTTGCTTAAGAAACACATAGTATATATTCACACATACTGTCATTTTTTAATAATTGGCATCGTATAAAAAATATAATTGTATAGAAATTAAATTTTTATGAGAATTGGCAGTGTTAAAATTTAGCATTAACGCTTGACTTCGGTTACGTTATGGAAAAAAAGAATTTTCCTATCTCTATCAAAGATAATTAAGTAAGTTCATTTAAGTATAACTTTATACTCTCAGATGTGACCCAACAAAAAAGGCGTCCAAAAGCGTCAATGTGACAATCAAATTATTATTGCAGACAAACTCAGAACACACAAACACACACACACCCACACACCCACACAACGTCTGCCAGCAAAGACGAAGATCTTTTTTTCAAATTGTAAATTGGTTTTTGCCTTAGCCATACTCCCTAAGGCGTGTTGACTAGTCACAGTATTATCACCATACACTACACGACCTCACACCTAGCATCCTCAGGGTACGTTTTCCGACGCTAGTAGAGCTTCTATCTTTAGCTTATATCTGCGCTCTATTTTCCTCATTTCGCAACCTCCACGATGACTCCATGTCCGTCCAATTCAGTTATGTTGTAAAGGCCATTAAAGCTATTAGAATATTTACAAAAATAACCACATTAAAAAAAAGAAAATCACTAACTAAAGGACGATCCTTTCCTAAAGTAAGTAATTTTTGTGTTATGGATGATAGATAACTGGTAAATATGTATATATATATATATATATATATATTTAACAACAAATCGTTTGTAAAAAATGTTGGCCCTCTTCGGAAATCGAACCCGCTACCCGCGGAGCTGGGACCACTACTAACTGCGCCAACGGTCCAGTCATTATTATACATATTGCGCAAAATTTTATAACGCTTAAATATTCAGGTACAAACTCGTTTATAGCACGGGTTAAATCGGGCGTTAATTTAATAGTAATGCATTTGGACACATGATTTTATCGGTTCAGTGGTAGCCGTTGAAACGTGTGAAACGTTTTTTGAGATCACACTCCGTGGGGATTGATGATTTGTTTTAATTATAAACTGGTTTGGTCGTAGCTGGTAAAGTGTCAGTTGATTAAAGGTTGCTTTTTGTTACGAGTCCACAAAGAAAAACGGTTATATGAAGGCAATCGAATGTTTGAAACGAATACAGCACTAATGAATTTTCCATACAAACAAAACACATCATCGGGTTCAGTATAATTCCATATTCAGTACATTGTTTAGGATGTCTTAACTAGTTACGTATAAAGCATTGGTTAGTTAATGTATACAATAGATTGATAGAATGATCGTAACGATAATCTATACTTATTATAAAACAAAGTACAAAAATTCGTCTGTCTGTATGTAATCGATTTTCTCAAAATCTACTGAACGGATTTTTGTACACTTTTCACCAAAAGATAGTGCAATACTTCCGGATGGTTTAGGTATGGTTTAGTTAATAGTACATATCGGTATTATGTAAATTGTGTTAAAGAGATCGCACAGTTGTTAAAAAACTTGCTTGCTGAGAGCTTTAGTCACGTGCGCTGCGTAAACCAGCAGAGATACGCTAAAGTAATGCACTAGAGAATTGTAGATCTATAAAAATACTACAAAAATGTCTGCAATAGCATGTCTCTATCTCTTATGGTTAACTTATAATAACTACTTTTATGTTTAAAATTTGAATTCTAGAAAAAAAATGTGACAGGCTTATTTGGACGCGGGGGAAGCCGCTAGCACAGCTAGTATATAATAATAATATAAGGCGTTACTTACGGAGATCCATGAAACAAAAGTTATATTGATTTCCGCAATTCGGTAACGTTTTTTAATGATTGATACTTCCGGATTATACCGGCTACTTCATTCGCTTTAAATTTAACGTAAAAAGCCGTTAGTAATAAATATCTTTTCTACTCAACTAATATCGGTACCTATTATTTTTATACACTTTCATTTTACTCAAATAAGCGCCATATTTACCTTCCGGTCGAGTCAAAACGTCTACAGTTTTCAACATAAATCTCAAACACTAATACTTAACCATAACCAAAACCTTAATTGCACACATGATAGGTGACCATTCTATATCCTAAATAAATACCTTATTTATAGCATTCTTTTACTATTTTACTCGTAAGCAAATATTATCCCCTAGTGGAAGATAGTAGAGCATTATTTATTCATGTGTGCAAGGTTTGAACTTGCGACTCTAAAAAGGAGAACGTGGTGTCTTTTTTTAAGTATTTAGTTTAATTTTTATATAATTATCAAGACACAAAAAAGCTATGTAAAACCGCCGTGTGGTATCCGGCTGAGTAGAATTTCACCCTCGTTTCTGGCCGAGGCGTCATAAAAGGCGACTAAGGTAAGTTTATTTATTTATTTATGCAGTAATCCTACAGCGTTTACAAATTGCGTACTTAAATACTATATATAATAATAATAAGGCCAGGATTGTATCATACTTACTTAAATTTACTTATGTGTAACAAGGATATATTAGATGCGCGTGTGGTGTGTGTATGTGTGTGCGAATGCGTGTGTGTGTGACCCGCCGTGTGGTATCCGGTTGAGTAGAATAGACCACACTCTTTCTTACCGAGGGGTCGTAAGATACGCCTAAGGTAAGTTGATGTCAGACAGGCGGCCGGCCGTAAAATATGTAGTCAAATCATGTGACAACATGTTTGTAACATGTTGTGCCGGCCCCACTTAGAGTGGGATAGGGGCAGGATGATGATCAATTCACAAAAAAGCTATAAAAAAACTACGTAGCTAAGCTTCTATCGTTCTCTCCAAAGGGAACTAAAATGCCTTTGTCCAGCAATAGCATAGTAGTAAGAGGCCGTCACTTTTTATTTATAAAAAAAAATCTAAGTGGCTAATGTTAACCACAAAATGAATATACTGGTGTCACATCTGTGCCCAACGCTTACTGTAACGCCTTCCATCTACGTAACACAATATCATCTGTAATTCAATACTACATGTCACCAAAATACTAACGGCCTAGTAACTGGGTTATACATCAAAGTGTACAAGCGTTTCATTACATTTATATGTAAAAGGCGTTTGATAGATCATTTGACGTATAGTAATTATAAATGACGTTCACGTTAATTAGAAACACGTACGGCGCCATTTTTGTTTCATGAACGTCGGCTATCGAACTTAAAATAAAATTCATTTCATAGAGGGATCCTTCTATTACCCTATTTTTGTTGTCTGAGTGGTTTTATTTTTAATACCTACAAACTAGGTGTCGTAAAAGGCGACTAGGGTAAGGTAACCCGCCATGTGGTATCCGATTGAGTAGAATTGACCACCCTCATTTCTTACTGAGGCGTCGCAAAAGGCGACTAAGGTAAGTTGACCAACCGTTTGGTATCCGTCTGAGAATAGAATAGACCGCTCTCTACCAATTACTTACCAAGGTGTCTTAAAAGAAGACTAAGGTACGTTGACGTCAGGCAGGCGGCCGGTCGTAAAATAACTAGCAAAAACATGTAACAAAATGTTTAAAACAAGTTGTGCCGACCCCACTTAGAGTAAGATAAGGGCAGGAGAATGATGACCTACAACGTTAAAGTTACTTTAAAAATAGAAAACAAACAACATAGAAAACACACAATGCAGGAAATTATTTCCTTAGTTCATGTATATCTTACATATTGACAACTTTTATCACTACAATACTATAGTTACGTTCTAAATAGAGAACAAGAAACAATAAAGTAAATAAGCATAAACCAAGTACATAATATCCTCACTTAACATGATTTTTTTATTAAAATGATAGGCGATAGTAAATTTATGTGACTATGGAGGTCTGACAATGTTTACAGTAAATTTTGTATTTAAATAACCTAATACAATACTTTAACTAATCTGTACATAGCTCAGATGAAGATATTAAGTAAAATCATACATGACATGACAGCTCAAATAACTGGGCAGTTCGTTCCGTTACATATCCCCGTTTAGCTTCTAATCGGCTTATGTGACAAGCACGGACCGATGGATTTATTGATTCAGTTTAAGCAAGAATTCCAAGAGACGGTTGTGAGATATCTTACTTAAAAAACACAATAACAAAATTTATTTCATTTTTATCAGACTTCCATAGTGAAATCCATAAAGAGACGATATTTTAATGCTGAAGTGGTTTCGTAATTATATAAGACGTCCCCAACAAAATGATCGGATACAAACATCGCCTACCAATTCCTAAGGTTCTACAGTGCATCCTACTGGAATAAGTGAATAAAATTCTTTCCTGTCACTCGTACGTATTCTTTCCCCGCCTGTACGTCCGTCCGGTTCGACGCGTTACAAGTTTTTAAATACTTTATATCTTTTCAATTAACGCCTTATGTGTGTTATTTTTATACAAAAACCCTCCTTGTCCTTGGAAATAATGATTGCATAAAACATCACACATTACATATTGAAAGTGGATTAACAAGTTACGCATATCAATAAAAAATTCTCTAAGGATATGTAGATTTATCAAAATTACCTTTATGGTAAAGTGCTTCTCAAAAATTAAAAAAAAAAATTGGCACTTTAAATTAGGCAGACTTTCAAAGAATATTATTGGTTTTTTCGTAACGTTTTAATTTTAAACTTGAAAATCCTTGGTAAGGAACATATTATTTTAGCATTATAAAGGCATTTAAATGTATTTGCAGAACAATTCATTTGGGTAGAAATGAACCAAACCAACCAACATCGTCAGTCGCATGTTAAAATATCAGAGATATCTAACAATTTACTGACAATACAAACCTAAAACTAAAGAATACAGATATTAGAAAGCACAAACATGTATAATATACTAAGCACGACCTTGCAGAAGGGAACATCGATCGAATTGCCATCCAAAACGAGCAATTTTGATTGCAATATGATTATATGAAGCTGTGATAGCCCAGCGGTGAGACCGTGCGACACTTACGAGGGGAACACAAGTTCAAACTCGGGCAGGCACCAATGAGTTTTTCTATTAAAACTCATATGTCTAATTCATGATTGCAATTTATCACACGCTTTTCGGTGAAGGAAAACATTGTGAGGAAACCTGCATATCTATAGAGAATTCTGGAGATATGAGTAACCTACCAATCCGCATTGGAGCAGCGTGGTAGGTCTTAGCTTCAACCCTTCTCTCCAGAAACGGAGAGAGGAGACCTATTCCCAGCAGTGGGATTGTAACAGGCATGGAAATTTACTATTTAAAAGAACCCTCAACTTAAGAAGCAACAAATAAAACTTCACAATAGAATTAGTAGAATATTCTTTATTGTACAAACAGAACAAAAATTAGAGGCATTATTAAACTAGAACAAATTTTAACACAATAAGGCGGTCTTATAGCTTACCAGCGTTTTCTTCCGTGCAACCTTAGGCGTTATGGAGCTGTTCAATAAAATAACTTTCTGATTCCGTCATAAATCATTAAATAAGAATAAGCAGCCGTCTCTGCGACTACGGTATCGTTTGTCGGTCACATCAATGTCCATTTGAAAAGTATAAATTTAATAACATTCGTAATCCGATTTCGGAAATGGACGAGTAATTTAAATACTATCTTCGATACAAATTGTGTACTAGACAAAAATCTTCTGCTGATACATGAATAATACAAAAATTCTAATATTAAATATTGATTTTTTGTTAAATCATTTGGTACAAATTTTTTTCTTCGTATACAGTCTTTCTATAGATGCAATTTATCAATTCAATTCTGCGTTACAAAGTTATTTGCGTTATGTGTTACCTATTACATTTAATATCGTAAAACTGTAATAATAAAGTCACCACTAAACTTAAAGATTACAATCAATAATATAATAAATATTTCACCGCCCATAACGAGACTGTGAAAAGGCATGCAGCTCAGCATGATGCCGCATTTGGTATAGTGTTACAAATTCAATGCTGTTTTAACTCAGACCTGAAGCAAATTAAAATTCCCAATGTATCACACTGCGTCTAATAACCGAGTTTCGGGTAACCTGATCATAATCACGACTACTTCGAAATCGTTGAATCCACACAATGACTAGTAGTTAGGGATGTCAAAAATAACCAATTTTTATATTAATCCATTATTTAAAAATTGTAAATCGATTTATTTTTAAGGGCAAAAAATTTTTTTTTTCTCTCCAAATTCCTAATCATCTCAAGTATAAGGTGCGTAAATTTTGCCTACTTCATACACATTAGCTTTGCATGCATTCGCTTAACCCGTGCGGATTATAGCAAGGTAGTTCTGTTATAGTGCTTGTAGCTAGTTATAAGAATTATAGTTTAAAAAGAGCATCCGCCGAGTTTGTTGTTGTTTGTTTGTTGTTTCTTCTCGGTAGGAACATCTTTCCGAACCAGCAGTAGAGTTAACGATTCAAAAGCACTGGTTTACATGTTTACCTGAAAAAAAAAACAATTTGAATTTGAAATAAAGCAAGAAAATCCTAATAATAGTAGTAATCATATACAAGTGTAATTTCAAATTTCAGATCAAGAATTTATTTACATAAGTTTCTTATGAATAATTTAATTTTATCAGTGTATAATCTAATTTTAAAGTTTACATATTCCTTAGCAACGCAACATTGTATGCTAAGACCTTTAGTTTCCTACACAAATAAGGAGTTAAACAAACACCACCTAAAATAAACTTGACGCAGTGATAAATTATTAAAACTTATCAAGGCAACGCGACGTCTTGACGGCCGTTCATTAGGGAAACGTGGCCTACAAAATAAATTCTGGAAATACAAAATAAGCAAACTTATAGGTTAAAATGTGTGTTAAGCTAACAAAGTGTAATTTATCCACATGGAAGCTCATTCAGAAATTTAATGACTTAATAACTTTGAAGTTCGTTCTAAAAAGCTAACAATAACGTCACCGCGTCTCGTATGCAATTACGTAATAATGACGTTACACTTTGTAGCTGTCGAAAAATGTGTATATTTGTATGTATGTATGTGTGTTTTTAATCTATTGATGCAAAAACTACTGGACCGATATCAAAAATTATTTCACCATTGGAAAGCTCACTGACCAACATTTCCAAAAAAAAAATAGGGATCCCTAATAAAATTGTAATAAGGTGTGAAAAATATAGTCATAAAAATCTTACATCGCGTGCGCTGTGGAAACTATTGACGATAGAACAAAAAAAACGAATTTACAATGTCAATCTAAAGAAAATAATGCTTTAACAAATTAATTCACGAATCCTACATGTATTTTCTATATAATTACACATTATATGTATTTGCTTTATTACGCCGTGTGGTATCCGGCAGAATAGAATAGACCACCCTCTTTTCTTACTGAGGTGTCGTAAGAGGCGACTAAGGTATGTGCCGTGTGGTATCCGGTTGCATAGAATAGACCACCCTCATTTCTTACCGAGGTGCCGTAAAAGGCGACTAAGGTAAGTTGACGTCAGGCAGGCGGCCGGTCGTAAAATACGTAGCCAAATCATGTGACAACATGTTTATAACATGTTATTCCGACCCCACTTAGAGTGGGATAAGGGCAGGAGAATGATGATGATGTATTTGCTTTATTCTAAAAATATTACTTTTGTTTAATCGTACTTTAAGGGCTCATTCCAAATTTTCAATTAACAAAAGTGTGTTCTCTCATTCATTTCCATAACGAAAACATCAACATAGAAACGTTATCAATACGATTCAATAATCACAATCACACGCTTGTCTGCGCTAATAACTAACTAACTACTGGTATTACTTTCAAAACGTCGTCTGAATTCTTCTGGCGGCGATTTCACAGTCTGCCGATCAGACTCGACTTAATTAGAATCCTCAAAGGTCGTTAGAAATAATTAGAATCAATGGAAAGTTTGACGTTCACTGAACGCATATCTAATGGGATGGATAAATTTGTAATATTTATACACGTTTTATATTGTGCCTTTCACTATCTACGTTGATCGTTGGTCGTGTTGTCGTCTATATTCGGCAGCATCGTGCAAGTGTCCACACCAGCAGGCCTGCCATGAACTCTTATTGCAACTCAATTGAAGACGTAAACTAAAATGTTTTGCTTTTTCATACTATGACGTCTTAATGACGCACACTTTAAGTCGTTGCCGAATGACCGCTCGGAATGCGTCCTAAAAACATTTAAGTAAAAGAGACAGAGTTATTTATAGTTCGTATAACGTTTGCCTTTTCAAACATTACGACCCCAATGCAATTCACACTTCATGCTACGAAAAGAGCGGTTGGGTTTAGGTACTGACTTTGAATTGAATCGTTTTCTAAAAGTTCATGGTAGGCCTACTGGCCTGCTGAACACTATCCTTGCGGGCTATAGTGTGGCCCACGGACGAATTCAATAGCCCGCCTATGAATCATAGTATTTTCTATACATATAGGGAAAATGTTAAGCCCCTTACACACCTCAGAACTATTAATTTAGTAAAAGTAACGCCGTGTAACTATCCTACTACTGGGTATAGGTCTCCTCCCTACTTTTTGAGCTTAGACCTACCAAGTTGCCTTTTAATAAGTTATCAGTATGCTAACTGAATTGCAAATTTAGCTAAAAAGTAAAGTAACGGCCTGTTATTATGCGCACTGCTGGGCTAAGGCCTCCTCTCTCCGTTTTTGGAGAGAAGGATTGGAGCTAAGACCTACCACGATGCTCCCCCATGCAGATTAGTAGGTTACACATATCCCTAGAATTCTCTAGAGATATGTAGGTTTCCTCCCGATGTTTTCCTTCACCGAAAAGCGTGTGATAAATTGCAATTATCAATTAGATACATAAGTTTTAGCAGAAAAACTCATTGGTGCCTGCCCGGGGTTTGAACCTATGTCGTCTCTAGAGAGTCGCACGGTATATAATACATTAGAAGTCCGCCATAGATTTTAAGCCGTTAAAAATTTGAACACGCTATTTCCACGCGATCATTCGTATTATCATATGATCGGGTTATACATCACCCGGTGATTCTCTTTGATACATGTTTGAAAATCGATAATATCCGGGTTGTAGGCGTTTGTAGGCGATCATAGAGGATGATTGGCGATTGCAGCCGGGCAAGCGCTTAATCCTTTGTAATCGCCGACTATGAATAGGAGCCATTAGTTTCATCTGTATGCAAGTTTGTATGTAACCGTCTCCGTTGAACTCAATTTTGACCCATTTTGAATAGACGGAATAGTTTCAAACTTTATACTTACAAAGTACAATAATTTAATAAATTTTTCTCATTTTTTATCGTGAAAAAAGTCAGGGTGCTCTTTATTGTACATAATAGATAATAAAAAACGCCTCACGCTTTTTTCAAAATACTAATATTTTTATTTTCATTCTATTTATACAAAGAATTACTTTTAATTTTTAGTATTAGTTGCTATAAAATGTGGTTTTTTAACTCGTTACTATTCTGAACAATGATGATAAGAATATAAATAAGAAAAATTGTAATGTCATTTCTTTATTAAAACACACATCGTCATTTTTGAATGGTTTATTGGTGCAGGTGGCAGTACCCTGCATTCAGCACAGCGGTTCGCGGGTTCGATTCTTGCCGATGGCCAACATTTTCTAAATACAAATTATTGGTTCTCTTAGTCTTGGTGTATTTACGTATGTATTTAAAAAATATTAGTATATATTTACCAGTTCGCTTTCACCCATAATACTAGTATTGAGTTACTTACTTTGGCGACGAACAACCGTGTGTGAAGTGTCCCCTTTATATTCATTAAAAAAAACTATTAGCAAACATAATTCACTGATAGAATATATATACTAGACTAGAAATACGTGCGTTTTCGGCCGCGTGAAATTCAGTGTTGGCATGTTATAGTCGCTCGAGTCTCGACATGAGACTGTCTCTCTGACACCCTACACCGTTTTTTATACCTATTCCCCCCTCTAAAATACAATCGACACCGGTTCGTCACTACCCTCATTAAAAATTGTTGTAAAACGACTTCTTCAACTCAATTTATATGAAACGGTTATGTGCTATTAACTTAAACCTTTCGGAGGAATAGCACTACCTTTTAGTAAAAACCGTACTAAAATCCGTTCATTAGATTTTGGGAAAATCGATTACATACAGACAGAGAGCTTTGGGGACTTAATTTTATAATAAGTATAGAATATTAGCCTTTTTGTACAACACACATAAAGCAAGCCTTCGAAAACACCTTAAGAGATTACGAATAGGACAGAATCAGTATTTAGGGCACGATAAACTCCATGGCTGTCCCCTGCAAGGGGCAAAGACCGGCCCATTAATTACTGGACCCAGTAATATATTTAGCTAAGAACCTAATATCTAAATTAAGGCCCGAGGAATGGCTTAATTGCCCGCTGTGACTACGGGGCTTTACTTTGGGATGGACGTGCTGTCGTTCTTGTAACGTACACGTTCATTTGATTAAAAACGGTGATTGTTATTCAAATTCCAATTATTATTAATAATTTTGCAATATAAAAAGTTGATAATACAAGCTAAGAATATAGAACCTATTGCTACTATTTCTTAAAAAGGAAATCAGAGATATCTAACCTTATTATAAAACAAAGTCCCAAAAAGCTGTCTGTCTGTATGTAATCGATTTTCTCAACATCTACTGAACCGATTTTTGTAAAGTTTTTACCAAAAGATAGTGCAATACTTCCGGATGGTTTAAATAAATGGTACATATCGGTATTATGTAAATTGTGTTGAAGAGATCGCGCAGTTGTTAAAAACCTTGCTCGCTGAGAGCGTTAGTCGTGTGCGCTGCGTAAACCAGCAGAGATATGGTAAAGTAATGTACTAGAGAATTGTAGATCTATTAAAATACTACAAAAAAATCTGCAACAATGCAACAGCATATCTTTATCTCTTATGGTTAACTCACAATAACTACTTTTATGTTTAAAGTTGGAATTCGAGAAAAAAATTGCGACATGCTAATTTCCACGCGAGGAAACCGCTGTTATGTTAGTATGGTATAATTATAAAAAAAGAAAAAAAAGTAGCTTCGAATGAGAAAGCTCAAATTCAACAGTAGTTTTAATTTGTAACTTCACTGTTGATTCAGAAAATTTATCGAAAAGATTTAGCAAGAAACTCGGCAGTAGCTTCATCAAAATATTCTTATAACTTGATTTTGTAATTTCGATCTTGTGCAAGTTCGATTAGTCCTTAAACTTTCTGTTTAACCTACTTACTACCTACCTACTTTTTAGTTTATTGTCAATTTTAGCAATGACAAAACTAATATTAATTGTGGAATTGAAAAATTCAATTTTTTTTTATGCGATAAGGCTAGCGCCTGGCTGCTATCTCGCCTGATGGTGAGCGAAAGATGCAGCCTAAGATGAACCGCGATCGCCAAGTAGGTGCCTATTCACTCGTCTTTTGAAACTATGCAAATCGTAATAAAATGATGTATGAACTTTCGTATGTTGCATAGCAGATTATATGTGTGTAATGCTAGTGTGCATTGTTGCTGGTGGAAGCGCCTTGGGTTACGTGTTGTGACTTGTCCTGCACGTGAAAGGTACGTGAATTTTGCCTGCATCATACACTTAGTATTGCATGAATTCGCTTAACCCACGCGGATTATAGCAAAGTAGTTCTGTTAAAGTTTCTGTAATATGGTATTCTGCAAACGTCTGCTTCCATAAATCATTCAAATAAATAGCATCAAATAGTATTTAAGCTACAACTCAATGGCTTTCAAAGTTGATGCCGACGAGGTTCTCATATAGTTGTTGCCAAACAAACAAGTCCTCATAGTCAAACACGATACAAACAAAATTCAATCACATCCATTAGCCCAGTTACGTGTCGATAAGGCGATTTCATTAATCAGACATTTAATTAAGATCGAATCTCTGGACAGTTCGTGCCGCAGATCCGCCGCTCACGATTTGTTTTATCGAATGCATCAATGCACTCATTCACTTGGCGTTTAATGTTTTTACGGTAATCCTACATGAGTACCGCTAATACAACATCGGCCTCGTTTAAGGTCGAGTTCCACTATTGCGACCATATTTCGTATCTTTAATAATAATAATAACAATATAATAATGTTTTTATTTAAAAGCAACATAGGCTCATTTTGTTAGTACCAGACTTATAACTATGTTAGTAACGTAGTTAGTTAGTTAGTAATGTAGCAGCCTGTTGCAATCCCACTGCTGGGCATAGGCCTCCTCTCTCCGTTTCTGGAGAGAAGGGTTGGAGCTAAGACCTACCACGCTGCTCCAATGCGGATTGGTAGGACCAGAATTCTCTAGAGATATGCAGTTTTCCTCACGATGTTTTCCTTCACCGAAAAGCGTGTGATAAATTGCAATTATCAATTAGACACATGAGTTTTAATAGAAAAACTCATTGGTGTCTGCCCGGGTTTGAACTCGTGTTCCCCTTGAAAGAGTCATACGGTCTCACCGCTGGGCTATCACAGCTCATTCTAATTCATCGTTCATCTTTAATGTATCGAATTTTTATTTACGTCCATCATTCTCCTACACTTATCCTACTGTAAGTGCAAAACATGTTTTAAACATGTTGTATTTTGACTAGCTATTCTACAACCGGCCTCCTGGCTGACGTCAACTTACCGTAGTCGCCTTTTACGACACCTTAATAAGAAATGAGGGTGGTCTATTCTAGTTAATCGAATACCAAACGGCGGCTCATCTTACCTTAGTCGCCTGTTACGACACCTTGATAAGAAATTAAGGTGGATATTCTATGTAGTCGGATACCACACGGCGGTGCAACTTACCTTAGTCGCCTTTTACACCTCGGTAACAAATAAGGTGGGTCTAATCATTTTATAACTGTTTTGTGATAACTGTAATTCGTATATAAGTATTTATATATTTATAATATATTTAGCCCTGCAAAGCGGTTTGGACATACATATTTAATATTAAATGAATTCTTAAATAGATATAATAATAAATAAATAACACAAGATCATACGTCTCTAAGGTAAATAACTTAATACTTGAATTAAGGGTGACAGACATCTGGTATTATATACATGGAGTTTAAAATACTTAAATACAATCAAACTCGGAGAACCAACAAATTAGTTATATTAAATGTTGTCTCACGGCGGGAATCGAACTCACGACCCGCGAAGCTGAAGTCACTGCCACCACTCTTCACTATTCCGCAAATTAACGGCTAATTCTGTAAATTGTTGTCTGTTTTATCTCTATATGTATTTTATATTTAAGAATACAAATGTTACTAATGATTTATTTATTCTATTTATGAAGATATAAGTTAAGATTTAATCTGTAATCACGCACTATAAATTACTATATTATTACGCATTATTATGTTATTTTCATATTGTTCGTCTCAAGGCTGTCTGGCAGAAATCTCAATTGCCTGTCTAAAATTGCGTCTACTGAAAATATGTTATTTATGGAGAAAAGCGATTTCGTCACATAACTTTTATTCTTCTTTTCTTGTATCTCATATTTTATATTGTGTGATAAAGTATATTTATAAACTATAATTTGTTGTTTTGGATTGTGAAATATTTTTCATGATTTTAGTAGTTTTAAGTTAGTATATACTAAAATATATAATAGTTTCAAATTAAAACTTGTAGCATCAATAACGTTTATTACAATATTAAATCATTATATTCCTTTAGTACATATAGCTCTGTCTACAGCTTCATCTAAAATTTCGATAAGAGCAAGCCAAGCTAAATACTCGTACAAGGTTTTTACCAATATTTCTTGTCCCTACTGATGACCGTTGAGGAGTTCCCTAGCCTGGAGCCAATCCTGGCATCAAGTGCATGCTTATCATAAACATGCATTGTCATCGGAACAGGACCAGTATGTAAAATTTCATCTCAATCGGACACTAGGAAGTGGGCCAAATTTAACTTGCAACATTCCACCTTTCCATATATACGCGGCAAGTTAAATTTTTCATAGTTAGTTATAAGTTAAACCATGGTACAGTTAGACGTTTAAATGTGAATATGTGGAAAATAAAATATGATAACTAATATAATACTATGATATCCGCCGTGTGGTATCCGGTAGAATCCGGTAGAGTACAATAGACCTACCTTATTGCTTACCCAGGTGTCGTAAAAGGCGGCTAAGGTAGGTTGACCCACCGTGTGGTACCGGTTCAGTAGAATAGACCACCCTCTTTCTTACCGAGGGGTCGTAAAATACGACTAAGGTAAGTTGACGTCAGGCAGGCGGCCGGTCGTAGAGTACGTAGCCAAATCATGTGACAACATGTTTGAAACATGTTGTGCCGACCCACTTAGAGTGGGATAAGTGCGGCAAGTTAAATAAAAGCTTTTAATAAAAACCGTTAATCTTTTATTTGATTAATTCTTGTAAAACGAATTAACTCTGTGCTTTAAAAAATATTTTCAGTACAAAAGCCTTAAAATAAAAACACTGTAATAACAAAATAGCACTCTTAAAAAAACACACGTATGAGAATTCGCTGTAAAGCTCTGATAGAAAGATTCGTGACTACGGAATCACAAAACGGGAGTCGAAGTCGGAAATCAAATCCAATTTACTTCATTTGCTCGCCAGTAAAGTTCACATCTAACTCTCGAATTGAACGGATTACTGTGAAATGAAGTTCCTACTGGTCGGAACATTTCCGTGGACTCTGATGGTTTTGTGTGCAGAAGTTATTACCGGTAACATTGTCGATGGAAATTTGATTTCAAACATGTGTAGAATTACTGTTACCGTATTAAATTAGAGGCCTCAGACTTCTAAATAACAATCTGCAGCTTAAATCTACTAGTAAACCTATGTTTCTACTAATTTAAGATGACGTCTTTGCTATGCAGAACTCTGTAGTAATAATGTAAAAATAAAATTACTTTGTTCTGATTCACGTTAATTTATTTTAAAGTGAATTCATTTATTGCAATTATAGCGAATAAGTTTTATAATTTCTACTGTGAGAAACAACCATTTCAAGGTAATTTTAAGAGAGTTTCGATTTTAAAATGCTTGTTTGCGTATTTTAATATTTTAAGGTAGGTAATTTTTCCTTTTAGATTTTACTTTCTCTCCACGAATACACAGCAAATAAGAGTATAAGCCGTTTTATTTCAATTTAGGTCACACGCCCTTATCTATGAGTATCCGTATGTAAAACACACACTCAAAGAAATGCACGTTCACTAAAAAAACGCAAACTCACAGAAACGCACATTCATAGAAATACACAGTCACAGAACCGCACAGTCACAGAAACGTGCAGGCGTGACCCCACGGGTACTAGCAAGCAAACTCGCATGCAAGTTCGTACGCACAGTTGCACCCATTCATACGCCCTCAAATATCATGAAAAGAAAATAAATTTACCTTTATTAGACTAAAATAGCGCAAACTCTATAGCAGAATCACTCTCTCCGAATGCATTAAAAAATAAAACCTCCGTAGTATAAAAATAACAGTGTAAAAGTTAAGCTAACTAAACAAGTTTTTCCCGTAAAAATTTACTGGCGAATGAAATGCCAAGCCGTTTTTGCAATGTGCTATCGCCAGTCCTGAGGGAGAGCCTGTACAAAAGACGTAAAGCAACGACGGGTAGAATGAAAAACTTTATTTGTACAGTTCACAGCATGAATGTACGCCTTTATAGTGACAAATAACGGAATAACGTTTATTGTAAAGGAAATTCAATTTCAACCATATTAGAATTAAACATAGGACTTTAAGTTCTAATAAGTTTTTTGTTATAAATTAAAAATCGCATTCTACAAGTACGATATTGACATATTTTGAAGTCATTAAAATATATTTTAAACAATATAACACTTTTTAAAAGTTGTACTTGAAAATTGAACGTTACGTTAGTTAAAGTGACATCTTTAATTTCCGTTTTTTACTAACGCTGAATATGGCATGATGAATGGTATAAAAAGCCTATGAATAAGGGCTCAGAATGGGCTCGAAAGTAGTCGGGCTGACCCGATTGAATAGGACGTAAACATGTTGTATTCTATACATAAACTACCAAGATCCTTTGTCAGTTCTTTCAAAGTTCTCAGTCCTACAGGACATCTTGTACAAAAGACTCAATGTTACAAAGAATGTAATGAAAATTTTTATTAGCTGTGTTCACAGCATACCCGCTTCCGACGCTTTGATCGTGACAAATAGTAAGACACCCTTGGGCATTTACATAGATTGCCTTTTAAAATGCTTTCGACGTTATTTACTTAGGCGTTATACCGATATAGTGCGAGATTGGATATTTTACAGTTCGAGTAAATGTAAAGAAAATGGATAAATCAATTATATGTGTTACTTATATATTAAAATGTTCTTTACTTAGAAAGAAAGTTGTGTTGTTTTTGGCCCATAGACACAGTTTAGCCATTCCCCGTGAGCATGATTCGTACGGTCATAGTTTGTTAGTTATTTCAAATAGTACATGAATTGTATGTACACACACATGCACACTTACGCACACACACACACACACACACACACGCTCACCCACACACAAAACCACTATACTCTAGTACTAAAAATCTACTAATGGGAATCGTTCCATGTCACAAGATCTTTTGGCACCCGAATCCAGCCAGCCACTCTCTGCGACCTTTTTGAGATTGTGCTTCAGCGCTGTGAGAGTACCGATATGGTTAGCATTGCAATCAGCATTTCATCGAAAAGCGTATGCGATAATTTGCGATTATCAATTAGACACATAACCTGCCCTGCCCGGGGTTTCTACCCGTGAACCTCGCAAGAGTCACACGGTCTCACCGCTGGGCTATCACAGCTTATATAAAATATTAAAAACAGTAATAGAAACAAAAACTTTTTAAGTGCATTGGCAACTGTAATTGTGAACTTTCTCCATGTTTCACGCTTATCTTTTCAGCGGTGTTAAACAAAACGGTGGCTCTATGAAACCAAATGTAAACTTTATAGACAACCATTTTGTGATTCTAAATATTGTCGCCGCTTTATCTCGCCCATAAATTCCTGTGCACTCATTTTAAGAGACCATAAAGGAAGAAACTACTACAATAAAAGTACTATATTACTGGAGCCAAGGCATTAGAGTTGTCCATTGTCAGGATATTTTAGGAATATGAAGTGTTCAATGTTTTTACGAGCAGTATTTTTTATTACCAAAAGTGTGTAAAAGTTTAAAATAACCCTGGCTTGTGTTTACACAAGATCAAAATTCCGATCCAAAGATAAAATCACTTTATCTGGAATATAATTAACTAGTCAATAAGTTAATGGCGCTGAGAGTATGATATTCGATATTCAGACCAACTAAAAGAACATGCAATATTTATATAATTTACGCATTTTAAGTTTATTCAATATTTAACGCTATGCAACTAATTGCATAATGCAGTCTGCAAGAGTTTTTAACATTACTTTAAAGTGTTAAATTCGTTTTGATTCCTATAATAATGCGTAATATAATCATTCATGGAGTAATAATTGCGTAATGCAGTTGTAATTAAAATACGAGTTCCGGGCCGTAATAACTTTAACGCAAATACGCATTTAATTTCCATTCAACTTCATTCAACTCAAAACAAACTTGTTTCTGAGTTGCAAAGCAAAAGCAAGATTTTGTTCTCTTTACCTTCATACTGATATTAGAAATGCCAAAATCGGCCTCTCTGACTGTATGTTACGCTTTCATAGTTCATGTTCTTTTTTTATGGAATAGGATGGCCAACGAGCTTGCGGTTCACGTAATCAACGCCGTCCGACCTCTTGTAGACCGAATGTGCTACCAACCTTTAAAAAGGTGAAAAATACGCTTTTTGAAAGCACTTATGTCGTAGGCACCAATCCGGAAACGCTGCTAAAGTGAGATTGTTCCATAAAATGGTAGTGCGCGAAATACCGCATTGTAATGGATCGCCACGCATCCAGATGGTGAATATGATCATTTTAACCTGTGACGTACAGTGCGGTTATGCAAATTAGCGGCTCTTGATCTATATAGATGGAATATGGCACAATTAAAGCTGTCGAGCTTTCCAGCTTTCCTTTCGGTTATAGAAGAATATATAACGGAGAAAACATATAGCACATTGGAGTTATTTGAACATTTCAGTCAACACGAAAGGAGTTGCGGTAACAAATTGTATAACAGCATATTATCGTTGTCGTTAAGAATCCGTATCGTTAAACCGACAAGACAACCTTTAGTAATGCAGTTTTAATAGAAATAGCAGTCATATATAAACATTAAAATAACTATTAACGTTTTAATGTTAACTTTAACTGCCAAATTAGTTCTGATCATAACGAGTGTGTAACAAAATTAATCTCTAGAATGTGTGATAAAATTAAGTTGTAAATGAAATCGCTGTCAAATTTATGGATGAAGCCGACTGTTAGAGCTTATTAGTGAAGAATCTAATTGTCACATTCGAGTTTGAAGTATTTTTTTTATTAACTAGCTGTGCCAACAACGTGGAATTCAGTGACTTATGAAACTTTTCCCGACTTTTCAAAATTTTGAGCATAAAAGTAGTTATTGTGAGTTAACCGTGAGAGATAGAGACATGCTGTCGCGGATTATTTTGCAGCATTTTTATAGATCTACAATTCTCTAGTACATTACTTAAGCGTATCTCTGCTGGTTTACGCAGCGCACGCGACCAAATCTCCCAGCAAGCAAGTTTTTTAACAACTGCGCGATCTCTTCAACCCAATTAAAATAATACCGATATGTATGTACTATTTACCTAAACCAGTCGGAATTATTGCACAATCTTTTGGTGAAAACCGTGTAATGATTCGTTCAGTAGATTTTGAGAAAATCGATTACATACAGACAGATAGCTTTTTAGGACTTTGTTTTTTAATAAGTATAGATAAAATACTACAATATGGCCTATTAGAAATTGAACGATACCGCCTAAAGAGGATCTCGCATATCCCTTGTAGTGCCCGTTTACTCTTTTGTAGAAAATGTTAAATTATATGTGACCGAGAAATAGACCGCAGGAAGACCGTCCGTATGAGAAACGATTCAAGTGCTTTGAGAAGTATTTTCTTTTCAACTCCTTGAAGATTTTCAACAAGATGTATAGTATTAGTCACACAATTCAAACGGAACTGTAGTAGTGTGGAACTGTGTAGTATTGTTATTCCACTCGTATTTTTGTGTTGGAATAATGCTATGCGGTAAATGCGCGGATAATGAGAAAATTTTTGTGTTACAAAAAAGAGCCATACGTGGCATCTACAATTTAGGTCCGCGTGATTCCCTGCGACAGAAGTTCAAGGAAATAGGTAAGGTAAGGTAAGGAAATAGGTAGGTTAAAATATACTGTGAAGCAGATGCAAGAAGCATTTGCTACACCGTATATTTTAAGCAATTCAATTTTTGTACACAATAATATAAAGAATTATAAAACGATAGGTGATGTATATAATACACAAAGTAGGAACCGACATAAGGTTGCGACTCCTGCTTTACGCCTAGCAAAAGTACGTAAATCGTTTATGGGTTTGGGTATAAGATTCTACAATAAAATTCCGCAATCAATTTTGGCCATTACAGTTTAAAAACACTGTTTAAAAAGAAGCTGTTACAGAAAGCCTACTATACTGTTGATGATTACTTAGATGATAAGAATGTGTGGATATAGCTGCGCTTCTACCCTGTACAAGACAGTAATGACTAAATGTAACTAGTTATAAGATTTATATTTTTAAAAACAACGACCGCCGAGTTTCTTGCTGACTCTTCTCGGTAGGAACAGCTTTCCGAACCAGCGGTAAAGTTGACGTTTCAACAGCACTTGTTTCAAAGTTTACTTGAATAAAGAATATTTTGAATTTGAATTTGAATTTATGTTTTAATTTGTTATATTTACACACATATATTAACACTCATACACAAACACACAGACCCACACGTATATATGTAGAATCCTCATTATAATGGACATAATTTTTCTTAGACATTAGTGCGCGTGATATAGGGTATCGTGCATTAAAAAGAACTACAACGCTTTTCTTCGACTTTATATTCTTCTTAAAAATTTCACAACTGCGCCATGACACGATCTGTCATCATCTTACACATGCCCAGTCCGCGATGTGTCACCGCTAAGCCTTCAATTTTCAATTATGGTCGCCATGGACATGACATAAGCATATTACAATTAAAATAATTAAATTAAGGCTAATTAATTGAAACATGGACATGAAACTAGAAATGAACGTTTTCTCTTTTTTAGTATTGTCACATCTACATTTTTAGACACCTGTTCAATTTGTGTGGTCCAGTAACGGATTTCCAGCTAAAAAATAAGTATTCTCCACCCCCATAAAAGTAAGTAAAGTAGCGGCCTGTTACGTGTACGATGTTTTCCTTCACCGAAAAGCGTGTGATAAATTGCAATTATCAATAAGACATATGCGTTTTAATAGAAAAACTCATTGGTGCCTGCCCGGGTTTGAACTCGTGTTCCCCTCGAAAGAGTCGTACGGTCTCGCCGCTGGGCTATCACAGCTTACAACCCCCATGCTACATTCAAATTTTATAGTTTGCTGCTTTAAATCAGAATATTAAGCAAACGCTTCTTAAATTCCGGGAATAAGCTTAAGCAAAGAAAATACTTGAGTACGAAAAGTTCCTCCGTCTCAGGAGTTTTCATAATAAAGTTTATACAAAATTAAACGTGCCGTTGTGACGTGTTTGTGAAAAATAGGGACATCATGAAAATTGTTTCAGAATAGCTAGCACAGGATGCTAGCTATTCAGAGTAATTTTCACATATCACTAAAATCATGTATGCTATGGAGAAAATGGAGGTAAAATTGCATGCTAGAGAAAACCGTGTCCAGTATTATGTAATACTACATAATAAAAATAACTTCATAGCATTATGTTTTACGGATACAACTTTATATTGATATAGTTTACTATAGGGTAACAAGATAAAAAAAGTTTTTATAACTTTTTAGCTCCCTATAGGAGTGAGGTTTAGTAATGTTAATTGAAAATGTTTAAAAGATTGACCTCCAAGTTTCTTGTCGGTTCTTCTCAGTAAGAACAAACCATAACCGAACCAAAAATAGCTTCATTTAGATTAATAAACTTAGATTTAATAAAAGTTATTTTGATTTGATTGATGTAAAAAAACATCTTCTTTAAGCCTGAATGGGAATTCAACAATTAGAGTAAACCGTAAGTTTATGACAAATTAGTTCTAAACCACAGCTCGTGAGACGTTAAGTTACAGTTGCACTCGACTCTAGTCAAGTTTAAGCATTCTACGTTCCACATTTTGCACTCTTAACGATGATTCTACGTTTTTCAAATAAGTTACAGATTAGAATCAATATACACTACCTACAAGTATCTCTAAAGTTCTACATGTTCTACATGTTATCGTTTTAGAAAGCGAAATTTCTTAGTTAAAAAGCTCTGTTGTTTGTTTGGTGGCTGGAAATGGTTATAATGAGTATAATGGGTTTTAAATAAAATTAAATCTGGGGCAAATTAAACTCAAAACCTATGGTTAATAAAGGAAATATCTTGTCACAAGCATTTATTTGGTCAAAAGATCTTTACTACAGAACTTACTTTCATTGAAAGCTAAGCAATATATCTGAATAAAATACTTTCTGTGTTAAAATAAAGATTAAAAGAGAATCTGTGATTTATATATCTACGAGATAATATTGAACCTGAAATAAGCTTCCGGTATGTATAGCGCCGTACAAAAGAACAAAGTTTGTTTTGGGCTTACGCTACGAAAAGCTCGTTATTAATTTTTATCTCATTCTAAAAGTTTGAAATAACTAAAATATATAACTTAAAAACCAAGATTTTATGTTAAAAATGCGTGTTCTGGAGTATTAAAATTAGTATTCGAGAATCCTTCTAAAAATCGTTTTATAAAACCACTATAATATTTCGACATTCAAGTTGCATAAATATAAAAATAAAAATCATCATTCTCCTGCCCTTATCCCACTCTAAGTGGGGTCGGCACAACATGTTACTAACATGTCATATGATTTGGCTATCGTGCTTATTAATTAATTTCGTTATTCTTCTGACCTTATTCCTTGATACATAAACATGTTGGTATTTCTTTTGGCTAGTTATTTATTGTTTATTATTATTTATTATGACGACCGGCCGCCTGCCTGACGTCAACTTACCTTAGTCGCCTTTTACGACATCTTGGTAAGAACTGAGGGTGGTCTATTCTATGCAGCCGGATACCACACGGCATTTACCTTAGTCGCCTCTTACGACACCTCGGTAAGAAAGGAGGGTGGTCTATTCTATTCTGCCGGATACCACACGGCATACAAAAAAAATAAAAACAAAAATTATTTACAAAAATACATTCAAGGGTTCATTTACTTCTTATGTCTTTGATAATCTTTAAAATGCTAATCTTATTTCAAATCAATGATGAATTCATCATCAATTGATCATGATTCATTCTCAATCACATTTGATTAAATGAGTTCCATGAATTTGGACTGATATTGTAACATTTTACTCAGTCAAAATATGTCAATACTGCGAATTAATTTATCGGAATGTCACAATCCATATCAGCAAAAAGGCATATTAAAGCGTGCCGTCTTAATTGAAATTATTCAATTTTCTTTGTAATTTTTTTTTTATCAAAATATTAAGCTGTGGAGATAAGGTATTGGGCACCGGTAACCTAATGTCTCAGAAAAGAAAAATTATCGGAAATAAAAAGCAATAAAAACGTTTTCTTATTATTTATTACACAGGCCGTGCTTTAGAAAAATTCTTAGTATATTTATTAAATTTTGCGTTTATTATCAAAGACAGTCGCTTGTGCGTATTATTCGGTTTGGTACAAAATCATGGGGAACAGATTTCGATTTATTTGGCATTTATATAGGGCAGTAAAACTAGTTCTTTCTCAAATTTATGTTTAACAATGATGGCAAAAAATTGTGACACAATTTTATCTTAAAATTATTGAATTTTAAATCCCGCTTCTGTAGATCAAAAAAAAGAAATACAACATAATTTTAAAATTCTAAATATTATTATGATTATACACATATTACAAAATATGAATCTCCGCAAAGAAACGCCTAATTCTACAAATTATTGAAGATTATATAAAAAAATCTTATATTCTCATTCCATTGAGTTCTGCATAATTCTCTTACTTAGTAGAACTTAGAAATAAGTATGTATATTCTTCGCAAATTAACTTGAAAATGACTGTGATTGAATTTAAATTTGATTTTTAAAGTTTTTTATTATAAAAGTACTTATTTATACAATAATAATATAAAGCTGTGTTAGCCCAGTGGTGAGACCGTGCGACTCTCTAGAGACGAACATGGGTTCAAACCCGGGCAGGCACCGATGAATTTTTCTATTAAAACTGATGTGTCTAATTGATATTTACCATTTATCACACATGAAGGAAAACATCGTGAGGAAACCTGCATATCTCTAGAGAATTTTGGGGATATGTGTAACCTACCAATCCGCATTGGAGCAGCGTGGTAGGTCTTAGCTGCAATCCTTCTCTCCGGAGAGAAGAGGCCTATTCCCAGCAGTGGGATATTAACAGGCCGTTACTTTACTAATAATAAACAACAAGAGACCTTATTTTTATAAATTAATTATTGTGACCCCCATTAAACTCATGACAGCCGAGAGCCATAGAATTTATTATCAAAAACAAACATACAAATTGAGCTAACATAAAAGAAATCATACTATCAAGTTCAAAAGGATATCGTTAAGCTTATTAATAACTAACAACTCAGGTTCACAAACTTAAGGTTTTCTTGGGACACGTCCTGTGACTCGTACACCTTGGTCATTAAGTAGTAAACCTGAACTTTGAAGTATGCTAACGTAGTTTATAATAAAATTATTCTTTTAAATTATATATAATGCTAGCGGCTTCACCCATCTGGAAATCAGTGTCACAAAATTTTCCCGAATTGAAATTTTCAACATAAAAGTAGTTATTGTGATTGTGACCACCCTCTTTCTCACCGACGTGTCGTAAGAGGCGACTAAGTTATGTGCCGTGTGGTATCCGGCTGCATAGAATAGACCACCCTCAGTTCTTACCGAGGTAATAATAAGGCGACTAAGGTAAGTTGACGTCAGGCAGGCGGCCGGTCGTAAAATACGTAACCAAATTATGTGACAACATGTTTGCATGTTACATGTTGTGCCGACCCCACTATAAGTGGGATAAGGGCAGGAGGAGATAGATTAATATTCTAAGGATATATATTGCATAAGGGCAGGAGGAGATAGATTAATATTCTAATCAATCACCAAAGTGAAGTCGATTAGACTGAGAAAAGCAAGAAGCAAGTAGATGTCAGTTGCTTTGCGTGAATTCTAAGAATATTCGAAAAATTTACGTAATATATTAGGTCCTTACATATAAAATTGGCGTTTTGTCGTACTGGCTACTTTGATCTCAAATATTACCTTTATGGTTAGGAAATCCAAATTCAAATTCATACAGCTATTTACTCATGCATTTGTGTTTCAAACCACCTAATTCATTTGTTTTTTCTTCTTTTGTTTTTTTCTTTGTGTCACTCTGTTTACAAAATGGAAAACATGAAATATCGCGTTATTTACGAGTATGAGTTCCACCGTGGCACCAGTGCTGCAGAAAGGGCTCGAAGGATTATTGATGTGTATGGTGACGGTGTCGCAAAAGAAAACACAGTGCGTTTTTGGTTCCAACGTTTTCGTTCTGGAAATTTCGACCTGCAGAACAAGCCTCGTGGACGGCCGGAGACCAAAGTTGATAATGAAGAATTGAAAGCTATTGTGGAAGCGGATCCATCGCAAACCATGTCCGAGTTAGCTGCAGGCTCCGGTGTTAGTGATAAAACTATTCTAATCCACTTGAAGCAAATTGGGAAGGTGAAAAAGCTTGAAAGGTGGGTACCTCATGAATTGAGTGAAGCAAACCGACAAATGCGCGTCGACTGCTGCGTTCCATTACTCAACCGGCACAATAATGAAGGAATTTTAAATCGAATCATTACCTGTGATGAAAAGTGTATCCTCTACGATAATCGGAAGCGCTCATCGCAATGGCTGAACCCTGGCGAACCAGCCAAATCCTGCCCTAAGCGAAAATTGACTAAAAAAAGTTGCTTGTAAGTGTTTGGTGGACTAGTGCCGGTGTCGTTTACTACAGCTTTCTTAAATCTGGCCAGACGATTACGGCAGATATCTATTGTCAGCAACTGCAAACCATGATGGAAAAGCTGGCTCTAGGCCACTGCTGCTTCAGGACAACGCTAGACCACACACTGCACAACAGACGGTTACCAAATCAGAGGAGCTTCAATTAGAATGTCTTAGACATCCACCGTACTCTCCGGACCTTGCTCCAACAGATTACCATTTTTTTCGCAATTTGGATAACTACTTGCAAGGAAAAAAATTCTACTCCGATGGGGCAGTCCAAACCGCCGTCAAAGATTTTATTGATTCCCGCCCGAATGGTTTTTTTTAGTAAGGGAATCAATGAACTACCTATGAGATGGAAAAGTGCATACATAGCAATGGTACATACTTTGATTAATTAAATATATTTCATTAAAAAAAAAACGACTTTATGTTCCTCCCATAGAAAACGCCAATTTCATATGTAAGGACCTAATATTACTATTACTGTAAATATAATAAGTAAATACAAATATGATATGATTTTTAAAGAAGCTATTTAAAGTTTAATTGTTTGATTGCCTTTTTAATTGTCCTTATGCATAAAGAGCAAAAAGGGTTACCCTAAGCTAAATGAAGATTCGTTTATAAAATTGTTGACGATTCAGTCACGTCTAGAGGATTTTCGGGAACGGCTAAAAACACTATTAGGGTGATCGTTAAACTTTGGATGAGTGACATCTTTAAGGGTGACAAATTTTATTTTTACAATCACTTAACCCCAAATCGACATAGCTTTGGTCCTTATTACATTGGCATATGACATAAAAATCGATGCAATAAATTTAAAAAACGTAAATTTAAATTTGTAACAGTTAGTTGTCGACTACTCCGTCACAGTCTACTTTTTTGGATCGTCACTTGCGTTTGATGCGTTTTAAGAAACGGATTACTTTTAGCTCTACATAGAATTAGCATCTTATTTATACGTAACATATTAAAGTAGTTAAGTTAAATTTTGGGTTTCATGAGAAACAATTTGTGTTCGGGCATTCTTTGTAAATGAAATCTAACCTTTCGTTCGATGAGGATGAATATGTCTGGCATTATTTTTATGAGTGAGTGTGAAAAAGTGAGTAGAATTCATAGTTAATGTATAGAAAAAAAAATAAAGCTATATTCAGGTCTTATTCTGAGTAGTTTCGAGTCCATCTGGGTCACATGAGCTCTTTATGAATAATTTATAGAAGCAGTGCGGATTATAGCAAAGTAGTTAGTTCTGTTATATTGCTTGTCTTTATGAATAAGTGGGATGGGCTCGAAACCAGTCAGAATAAGACCAGAGTATAGCCGGTTTCTGTACATTAACTATTTTATTGCACATTAAAAAATTTAAAACCACAAAGTTTCTGCGCACAGATATTGGCTGTATCTATTTCAAAATTGATATCATTGCAGATTTTATTTCGAATGAAATTGATTATGGTTCTATAACCTGAATGAAAGGTCTAGAGAACCTCAGGAAATAAGTTAATTAATTATAAGTACCCTAATGTGCTGTTTAAATTTTTATTTTTATTTAAAAATTAATCTTGCAATTATAAGGAATGAGAAATTATAGTGATATTATACAATCGAAACAACATTAATTTCGTTAAACCCTAAATCATAGCGAAATATATATTTTTTATTTTTGTACCAAAGAAAGAATAAACTAATCTATATTTCAATATAAACAGATTGAAAGCTAGCGTTAAAATAATTACTCGGAGATAGATGCTATCGGTCATCGGTGAGAAGATATTTCGGTGAGTTAGAATTATCGTGATAAAACGCGTGAATAAGGAACTAGATCGTGTGGAGATAATTATCAACATCCATTTTTTATTTATGACTCCCCCATTTATTTCAAAGCACCCAGGCTGTAATTCACGTCACAATATCAAATAATTTAGACACAAACACGGCCGCGAGCAGGCTAATAAATTGAAAAAAGATACCCGATGCTCCTCTAAGTCCAAACAAAAAATAAAATTGAATTATACCGCCTATAGAGGCTTGTTTTTTACTCCAAGGACTACTTTGTTTCGAATGGTTTATTTATTGAAATAGCATGTAGGAGATTAAGCTATAAAGTCGGATAGTGTGCTCGCTGCGACGCTGAGCGCCGCGGGAAGCGGCTGGTATAAGCATTACACATTTTACAACCGACTATTAACGAGGTGCTTCCATATGTGAGAGACGTGAACGTGACGACGCTCACGATATATTGCTACACGTGAAGCTCCAGTCGAGAAAAATTCAAAAACATTTCTTTTTGTACGACTATCAACGACAAATACATCATTCTTATATATTATATATTATATATATTATAAGTTAAAGTCTCCAAAGCTGTCTGTCTGTATGTAATCAATTTTCTCAAAATCTACAGAACGAATTTTAGTACGGTTTTTCATGTAAATTGAACTAGGTCGTTTTACAACAATTTTTGGTGGGGGTAGTACCAAACCGGCGTCAATTGTAATTTAGTGGGGGGAAAAGGTATATAAAGCGGTATAGTGTATTAGAGAGTCAGTCTCATGCCGAGACTCGAGCGACTATGACATGCTATAGACACTGAGTTTCACGCGGGCGAAGCCGCACGTATTTCTAGTTCTTATTTAAAACACTATTGATATTAACCAGTTTTTATCATAGTTAAATGTATAGTATATTACAGACGGTGACGACGTGGACATTACAGTTGACAAAGCTAGACGCAAAATAGTTTACAAAGCTACGAAGTTTAAAACAACACAAATATCTCTTATATTCAACTTAATAGAGACTTCAATGGATCCTGATAATAATAAAGTACATAGTTAGTACTGAAACTATAACTATATAAGTGAGACTCATCTCAATATATATGTAACGTTGTAGTATCTTCAATATAAATTGAACTGCTTGCTGCTCTACAAATAATAGATTGCAATATATTATGTTATATTATGTAATATATTGTATAAACTATGAACTAAATTATTTTATATCACATAATAAAATAATATGAGTCATTTAGGTTTACAGTTAATAAAATAATAGACATTTCAAAAAATATTAAGGCGTAAAACACTATTTATTGAGCTTTCTTGATTTGAAATTTATTAAAAAGTATTTACGTATGTTAACGAAAGATATTTATTCTAATAAAATGCATTTAAATATAACCATTGGTATATAAATTGTGTCCTTTAGAGACAATAAACAATTAAAATCCAATAATTGAACGTAACCTACCCAAATCACAATATTCCAAGAATAAAAACGTTTCCTATATATGGGTATTGATGTGGCTTATATATGGGAGATGTGACTTTGTTCTTCGGATAGAGGAAATGGAAACACATTTTTTCATTCGATTAACTTATACGTTATGGATAAATAATAAAAAATCGATAATTATGTTCAAAATTCAAATTCAAAATATTATTTATTCAAATAAACTTGTAAAAGTGCTTTTGAATCGTAAACATCTACTGCTGGTTCGGAAAGCTATACCTACCTAGAAAAGCCAGGAAGTAACTCGGCGGTTGCTCTTTTCAAAGAATAATTTTTATTCATATAATAGTTACATCTAGTTATTAATGTTCAGGAAAGTAGCTATATCCACACATTCTTATGGTCTAAGTAATCCTCACTATATTAGGCTTTCTGTATAAGCCTTTTTTTATAATTATTATCGGTATCGTCCCTTGTGCTAGTAAAAGATTTTACTTAACATTTTACAACTATTAGTGAAGGCATGTGGGTTTATTACTATGGCTTTAACCGGCATATCACGCGAACCAAACGATATTTAAATCCAAAGTTGTTTTAAGTATTGTTAACTTGCATTAATTACAGTTAATCGGGCAACTTAATGATACGTGCATTCTGATATATATCTTATTCCATACATATAAGAGTGCGATAAATAAGACATTCTTTAGGTTGATTATTTTTACACCTTGAAACAAAAAGCAGTGAAATTTTAATATCATTTTTAAGCTCCTTAATATATCTATGTGTTTAACTACTGTGTGTTGCTTACTAGTATCTTCTATTAACCTTATATTTATATTTAAATCGGAGCTTGGAATAACTTTTAAAATGATAATTATTTTATAGTTTTTACAGGGTTATTCTTGACTTTTTCTCCTGATAGGAAGTAAAATCTATATAAGGCAAGCAAACTTGGGATGGGTATATTCCTTAAAGTAGGGAAATTGAACCTGAGACTGTTGAACGCTTTGCTGAAAATATAAAAGCGTTTTGAGAACGCTGTGCTGGAAATATAAAAGCATTTCCAGCATAGCGTTTATCTGTCTGTTTGTGACATACTCAATGACCATCGATAGACGAGAAAAATAGCGGCAGAAACTTTAATTATATTACATGGCTATGACATCTCAAAATTGAAATTCTCGAATAATATTTAGCAAATTAAACAATATGATAATTACCCTAGTTTATACAGTTCGATATTAAAATAAGCTTTATTGTTTTAATCACAGAATGTTTAAGGCTATTTAATTTAATATAATTCGAAAAATATTTAAACCCGACAACGCCGTTTTCTTAACAACGCCCCGAATTTTATTAAATCGTTAAGAAATTAACCATTATCTATTAGGACTAATGCCAGAACTAATTTATCCTTTAATTCAAAGTTAGTTAAACAATCTGAGCGGATTTTAAAGTTAAGAGCGTAGACTTTGTATTCATAGTTTGAGTTAACATTTTAAATTTAATAAGGTTCTTTGTGAATCATTTTAAAATAATTAATGTTTTTATTGGTTTTTTGACATAGCACAAAGCTACTTTTTTATTTGTAAAATCTATTTTTAAAAATTATTGACTGTTAATATTGGTTTTTGACATAGCACGAAGACTAGTTTTTATTTCGGGTATCATGATCCCAGACGAAAACCAATTTTCATCTTTATAAGAAGGTGCCTATACACAATGTTTTCTTTTACTTATCCTTTAGGCCTCGAGTAAAATTTAAGAATGCTTTATAGAAGCAGGCGTTACTTTACGGAATTCCATATTACAGACACTATAACAGAACTACTAAGGTTCTGTTATAGTGCCTTTAAGAATGCTATTAACTTCTGAGAAAGTGTATGTATAAAACTAAATTTCTTATTTAATAATTAGCCCATCATCTTAATTTTTTTCGTTCACATTACATGATATCTAGTTTTGTGTTTTGACACGTGTAATCATTGACTTGGAAGAAAAAAGATACCCAAAAAATATAGGTACCTATTTCGAGGAATTTCGTTTCGCATTACATGAAGCATAGATCATATTACGAGACATAAACATGATAAAGAATTAGAACCGCTTCAACAAAAACTGTATGTATTTGTTAACCGAATTGTTATGGTTGAAGAGTTCAATTTTTAACATACCAACAACTTCACGTTCATTTAACATTAAACAAATGGTGGTGGACGGGACGTCCATCGGAATCTCAGGTACTTTGCAGTACCTGGGATTGATTCTCGACAGCCGATGGACGTTCGAGGACCACTTCCGGCGGCTCGCCTCAAGATTGAAGGCGACCGCCGGAGCCCTGAGCAGGCTCCTCCCGAATGTGGGGGGGCCTAATGCAGGCTGCCGGCGCCTTTACGCTGGAGTGGTCCGGTCAATGGCCTTATACGGCGCTCCCATCTGGGCAGAGCGGCTGATCGTGACGAAGCTCGTGGCAGAGGTGGGGCGCGATCTCTCCCTGCCCACCGTGGTTCGTGCCATGGTGGACAGGGAGGGATCGTGGGCAGCGATGGCCTCCTTCTGCGAGGATGTTATCTTGCGGAAGGAGGCGGCGAGACGGATCCGGGAAGTCGAGTCTTTGGATCCGATCCGCCGCAGGCGAGCGGGGCGCAGGCGACTCGCCGAAGTCCGTCGCATGCCGCCTTAACGGGAACCTGCGAGCGTTCCGAACGGGGTTCATCGGACGTTCGCTGAAGTTAGATCCCCCAGGCGGTCGATGCATCTGGTGCTCCCGATGCATCGATTAGCGGTGGGAGGGGCCACTGCTTAGAGAGGCCCCGACCCGGAGGTGGCGCTCTCCGGGGCACAGAGCCGCTGCTGGCGGGGATGGGGGCAATGTGTACAACGTTACCCTGTCCCCGCCACCAGCAGCGTGGTGGAGCACTGTCAGGTTTTTAGTCGGTGAGAGTCCGACATACCCGACGCTCGTTCCCGTCGGGCGGTGACGACCCATAATGGGTTTTCCTGACAAGAAAAAAAAACATTAAACAATGTTATAAAAAACAAGTCAAGTTAATAAAACTTTAAACAAAGTTTCGTGTCTCTTCAGTTAACGGTTGAGGAGTTCCTTCGTCTGGAGCCAATCCTGGCAGCAGCATCAGTCATGATTATGATAATCATGCATTGTCATTGATACTGTACCAGTATGTAAAATTTCAGCTCAATCGGACCCGGCAGGTCAAAATTAACTTGCAAGATTCCACCTTTACATACATGTTTGGCAAGCTGAGTAAAAGCCTTTAAATAATAATAAATTATTTTACTTTAATTCGCGATTAGAAAAATGCAAAATAATGCTAATGTACTTAATATCCGTTTTCATATTTATTTTCAATTTGATCACTAAAATATAAAAAAATCCACTCCGAAAGTCTGATTACCTAATCACCTTTTGAAATGGACTTGTTTTAACTTACATACGATATAATATCGATAGGACAAATAGAGAACATATTCAACATAAAAATTGAAATAAATGAAAATTAACCATGTATCACAATATCGGGCTCAACTCAGGTGGCTACCGATAAGGCGGCGGCGTGACCTACACACGCTTTCCCTACTACTCTTTTTCTTCCCTATCCACCACTTTACTTGAAAGGACGATTCTCCTTCTTTTGTTTTCTCTCTGTCTCTACTCTCTTTAAAGTTTTTTTTTACTCTATTTATTTGTTATCATACTTTTGCATGCTTATCTGTGGGTATTTGCTAACCCGTGGATAATTTACAAAAGATTCTTTCACAAATGATTGTATGGAAGAGATCACAACAATATGATAAGACCGCCCTTTGCACATAAAACTGTAATTATTATTTGTCATAATGTTCCTTTCTCTTTTATTTGTGCAATAAAGCTATTCTTCTTCTTCTTCAAAAATATTTTCTGAATCGATAATGTACTGCGGCCTTAACGATTTTTATAGCATCATAAAGAAGGAAATACACAAATCTTAAACGGAAAAGTTTATACACAAAAAAACGTTTAGATACTTGAAATAATGCTAAATAATGGAAGAAAGAAGATATATTGATTTAATAAACGGAAAAGTAAGTTCTAATTTTTTTTTATTAGATTGATGGTAAGTTATAATAGTCAATAGATGACGCTACGATGACGAAATATCTCACGAAATGACTCAATCTTATAGGAAATTTTAATTCTCAATTATTTGCCTGATCCGGACCACCCTATGCTTTTAAATAGACAATAAAACAAGAGTTCATTGAACTTGGCAATACCTATACTTCAATTTCGTATAGTTATCTATGGACTAAAAACGTCTACTCAGAATGGAATCCAAAATTATCGACCAATAAAATATCATAGCGTTCACGTGATGTACCTCATGGATTAGATGAGTAACCACTAAAATTATACGATGTAAGTATCCACTATTTACATTCGCCCATGCACTAAAAATTATGACATTTAGAAGTTATAAAATAAACCTTCAAACTATAGTAGTAGAGTTGAAAATAATAATCCATACGGGCTTTGCATTGACGTGTGGTCAATTGTACTTATTCAAAACGGATCCCCGCGCGTTTAACGACTTTATCTCATAGAATAATACATACTTAAGACGGCTTTAGACGCTGAATATTTAACGATATTCAATTTATGACGATAAGAAATCGGCGGGCGACTAAAAATTATAAAGATTCCTGAATTTATGGCTCACTGCTGCACGTAATCCGCTTAGCGTCACACAAATTATTGAGTGTGGGACTAAAGGCTGATATATTCATCCGTTCATGTCGTTACACTAGTTGCACTAAGGATATGTTCAGAAGTTCAGAAAGCTCCTATTTATAGTATCAAAATTGTCTAGTATATGTTATCCTTCGAAGGATAGCTTGCAATGTGCTAAGGGACTATTGACAATAAATGACAGATGATTCTGTTTTGAAAATGGATATGGAAATTCTGTCGAAATTAGCATTGAATCACCTCTGACCACTAATGTAAGATAATCGACGTAAAATTAAGATACAATGATACAAACACATATCGCCTCTTTACACGAACAACGTGATATTTGGCACACCACAACTTTACAGGAGGGCAATATCAAACATTTAAACGTTGCTAAATTTAAAAATATTCATAATTTTAACCTGGAAAAATTATTAAATTGTTGCGGTAATTAATGTGCTTTCTGTACATTCTCCTTTTTCAAGGAAAAAAAGGACTTAACCCACGCATAATTAGATAATACTCCCACGACGCATCAATGCAAATACCACAACGTTGTTATAGATAACAAACACCGACTTCACGATATCTGTTCAAACTATCTAACTTTTCATCGTTAAGAGATTAATATCGAGTTCGGATGATCGAATAAACAAATGATACAGTTGAACGCGGCCATTGAACCGATCTGTCAGATGAACTGACAAAAAATAATACAGACATGAGACAAGACGGCCTCAGGACATTTATGCTAATTAACCAGAATATTGATTTAATTTATAAGCAACACTATAGTTACATAGAGTTGCATTTTAATTTATTTTTCATACAAGAATGCACTTGATCCTGTGTATACCGGATGTGTTTGTTGCAACATTTTATCGACTATAGCTTGAGTGGTAATGTGATAATGACACTTAACAGGCAATTGTTTTCACTATTACTAATGTTGAGAGACCGGCTATACTCACGTCTTATTTTATCGGATGAGATTCTGAACTGAGTTCCCGCCGCGATAACACAGCGTAAAGAGCTCATGATTAAGAGCCCCGTATGGGCTTGAAACTAGTCGGGCTCATCCGATAAAATAAGACGTGAGTATAGCCGGTCTCTCAACATTAATAATGAATACACTCACGATGTTTTCACTGTTATTGCATTGTCGCTAATTTGCGATAATTTAACCTCATGTGTACACGATTCTACAACAATACCTGAATCTAGGATTCTTCAGGTTAACAAACACGTAATAGAACATTTCTAAGAGAAGTTATTATAGTACCCGGCAGTAAATAATGCACGAGGCTTAGGGAGAGAAATCGGCTAGATTCTGCTTCAAAGAGCATTGTCTTTGTCGCACAGACAAACAGTGTGTAACAGTGACAGCGCTCTACGAAACCGAACTGGCCAGTTTTGTTGTAAACATCGATGTGCATTATTTAATATCGGGTACTATACGTAAAAATTATCAATATTATACAGCTGATATATACAGTTTAATAGGCAAAGGTTTATCTGAAATCTACGCGATAGAGTGCTATGATGGAGTGTAAGGTGGAGCGCTTGCTCAGAGAAGTCTACTCACTCTTTCTTTAAATTAAGTGACTGAAGTAAGCTTGGTTAGTATGTTCTGCTTAGGAAAATTAGACTCAAAACCTTCTAGCTACGATATTATTCTATGATATTAAAAGCACATTTTTTATGCAAAAATATTCAGCTTTGCGATTTTGTCGTGGAGTCTATCTCCTGATGATGCTTTGGTTGCGGGCGAAACGATTGTTGAGTTTGTAATAGTAAACGTGTGTAGTGTTTGTGTATTGTGGTGGCTATGGTGGAGGTATGTGCATGTGTTTTTACGAATCCTGCATTTATCGGGTATGAAAAAACGGATAGTCCACTATACATTTAGCACTTTATAAATTTTCTATTTACTTTATCGCGGATTATCTGTCCGTCTTTGTCTGTTACGCTTTGACAGCTTATCCACTGAACCAATATTGGTGAAATTTGGTACAATTAAACTTTATACACAGGCAAGGTAATAGGGAATAAAATACATAGAGTACCGAGGGTACTTAAACGCCAATGTTGGAGCGATCAAAGTCGCAAGTAAATAATTAAGAATCTTTAAGGGAATGAAAGTACTCATAGATACTGTAGGCTTCAGATAAAGAAAGTTTCTATTCTAATAATGACTTTTATCTACACTTCCCTAAAACATTTCACGTTATGACCAACAATAGAAATCTATCCGTTAATTAAAAACTCATTGGCTATCTTTTTGTTCAACTAATCACTTTATTGTTTCTCTTCTATAATCAATTATTCGATTAGGTTTAGGCGTCGGCACTCATCCTATCGAATACTTGCCGTCATTCATTTGTGGTATGTTTTGTATGTAAATATTTTTAAAGTGCTTTATCGACCTGTTTGTTTTGTTTTAAATTTCAATTGCGGCTTTCATAAACAGTTGTAGATGTAATAGATTTATTTGTGCGACTAGCCTGTTGGGGCAGTGGTGAACCTGCCTTCAGCTCCGCGGTTCGCATGTTCGATTCCCGCTGATAAAAAAAATTTTTTGGTTTTTCGAGCCTGGGTGTATATTTGTATTTAAGTATGTATTTAAAATTATATAAGTAGTATATTTACCTGTCACCCGTTGTCCGTCACCCATAAAACTTTTAAGTTATTAAGTTACTTACCTCAATGTTTAAGTTATCATATTTCTTATGATTTTCTCACGAATAAATTCATGGTGGATTTTCCGAGACAAAAAAATCGCGTATCTGTTATGCTAGAATTTAACACACAGTCATGCAACGTTTCATATAAAATGACAAATATAAATTGACAAAACAATACTATTTATAATATAAATAGGAGTATTATTATTTAAAATTATTTTTTCGCAGTTACACTTTTGGCGAATATTTGTTACGCCTAAAAGACATAATTAGGGAGAAATGTTCGAACCTTTTTAATTGGCGTGAAACTGTCCTGACATGACCGGCTGTGTCCAAACACCCTGCACGTTTAAATTAAGTGGGCTTACACACGAGTCAACGTTAATAAACTACGCACTAGTTATTACGTGTGGCATTTCAGTCGGCAAAAGTTTTGAAAATTGTGAAATGTTTATTTGTTTAGCCGTTTGGTATCCGGCAGAATAGAATAGACCACCCTCACTACTTACCGAGGTGTCGTAAAAGGCGACTAAGGTAAATTGACGTCAGGCAGGCGGCCGGTCGGTAAGTACGTAGCCAAATCATATGACAACATGTTTGTAACATGTTGTGCCGACCCCACTTAGAGTGAGATAAGGGCAGGACTTACTACATAAGAAAGCATACAATTTTTATTTATTGACGTTTAAAGAAGTAGCTAATTAAGGTAATTTATTAGATTAACGTTTAATTAACTTCAGAAAGAACACAATTTCATCAGAACTGGGTGCGGTCAGATGCTCCCGGGAGTGCGTCTGTTCTGTTATGCAGACGACACTCTCGTGACTGCCCGCGCGAGCACCCACCGGGAGGCCCGCATACTGGCGACCGCGGCCGTGGCTCACGTCGTGGCCCGGATTCGTCGGTTAGGTCTGGGGGTGGCCTTAGAGAAATCCGAGGCTATTTGTTTCCACAGGCCTCGGATGGCGCCCCCAGCGGGCTCCCGGTTGGTGGACGGGACGTCCATCGGAATCTCAGGTACTTTGCAGTGCCTGGGATTGATTCTCGACAGCCGATGGACGTTCGAGGTCCACTTCCGGCGGCTTGTCCCAAGATTGAAGGCGACCGCCGGAGCCCTGAGCAGGCTCCTCCCGAATGTGGGGGGGCCTAATGCAGGCTGCCGGCGCCTTTACGCTGGAGTGGTCCTGTCAATGGCCCTGTACGGCGCTCCCATCTGGGCGGAGCGGCTGACCGCCAAATCCCTGCCCCTTTTGCGCGGGGCGCAGAGGATTATGGCGATCAGGCTAGTGCGAGGCTACCAGACTATCTCTGGTGAGGCGGCCTGCGCCTTGGCCGGTTCCCCTCCGTGGGATCTAGAGGCCAAGGTGCTTGCTCAGGCCTACCGCCGTAAAGTTGAAGCCCGTCTTTTGGGGGGAAACTCTACGGCGGTGGAGGTGGATTGGCGGAGAACAGCTAAGATGGAGCTTCTCCGCCAATGGAGGCGGCGGCTGGAATCGCCCAGCGCAGGATTCAGGACGATTTCAGCCATCCAGCCCATTCTCCAGGGCTGGGTCGCCAGGAGACACGGGGTCCTCACCTTCCGCCTTACGCAGGTACTTTCGGGACATGATTGTTTCGGGAGGTATCTGTGGAGGGTGGCCCAGCGCGAAGCGTCTGGTGAGTGCCACGAGTGCGGCGCCGAGTACGATACGGCGCTGCACACGCTCGCGAACTGCCCTGCTTGGGCGGTTCAGCGGGCGAAGCTCGTGGCAGAGGTGGGGCGCGATCTCTCCCTGCCCACCGTGGTTCGTGCCATGGTGGACAGGGAGGCATCGTGGGCAGCGATGGCCTCCTTCTGCGAGGATGTTATCTTGCGGAAGGAGGCGGCGGGACGGATCCGGGAAGTCGAGTCTTTGGATCCGATCCGCCGCAGGCGAGCGGGGCGCAGGCGACTCGCCGAAGTCCGTCGCATGCCGCCTTAACGGGGACCTGCGAGCGTTCCGAACGGAGTTCATCGGACGCTCGCTAAAGTTAGGTCCCCGAGGTGATCGATGCATCTGGTGCTCCCGATGCATCGATTAGCGGTGGGAGGGGCCACTGCTTAGAGAGGCCCTGACCCGGAGGTGGCGCTCTCCGGGGCACAGAGCCGCTGCTAGCGGGGATGGGGGCAATGTGTACAACGTTACCCTGTCCCCGCCACCAGCAGCGTGGTGGAGCATTGTCAGGTTTTTAGTCGGTGAGAGTCCGACATACCCGACGCTCGTCCCCGTCGGGCGGTGACGACCCATAATGGGTTTTCCTGACAAGAAAAAAAAAATCCATTGACAAACAGAAGGAAAATATGTGCAATACGGATAAAATAGAAAGATCGAAAAAGAATGATAAGAAAAACTATGATTATTATACTTGTTGTATATTATAAAAATTTACAAAAATAACCTGTATAATGACGTATAATTAGTAAGCTGTGTATATTAAGCTTAAGACTGCCCACGTCGAAAGTATAATATCTTTCCGCTCATTACCCGATCCCGATTCGATTAAGTCGTAATGTTTTATAAATTCTAGTTGTGTTCTCCAATTAAAATTTATTCTCTATAAAGAGTCTCACGCCTCGCTTGTGATACGTATCTTTACGATGAAAAGAGAATTATGTCTGTGTGTTTTATAATTGCCTTTAATGCCATCGCGGTAGTTTGGATCAAGCTGATATCGGGACGTGCATATGTTAATATCTTGCGTGTATCCAATGTATATTTTCGTAAGATATAACTAAGATATTTGACTAGAGGAAGACCGAAAAAAAGATGTATGGATTGTGCGAACGTAAGATATAATATGTAAGAGTAACAGCAGAGTTGACAAATGATAGAAGAGAATTAATGTCGAGAATAGGCTAAATAGTTTTCGACGCTCTCTAAGAGTAATCTACTTATAAATAAACCAAGGAATCCGTATTTTATTACCAAATGAGGTCATGTTTAATTGTTTTTGTAAAGAACACATGATATTGCAGTATAATCTTCACTTAATTACTATAACACTATTTTCTTAGAAACTTTTAAAGTTTATATTACGTAGAATTTGATCGCCATGTGGCTGAGTAGAATAGACCACCCCAATTTCTTACCGAGGTGTCGTAAGAGGCGACTTAGGTAAGTAAGGTTAGTTACCATAATTTTCTTACCCTTAGAACGAATCCCACTCTAAGGGTAGGAAAATGATGATTTTGGTGTGTTAAATTAACGAACTTATTACCGTGTTGATCTATTAAATGGGACACTATAACAGAACTACCTCGCTATAATCCGCACGGGTTAAGTGAATGCATGCAAAGCTAATGTGTATTACGCAGGCAAAATTTACGCACCACACATGCAGGACAAGTCACCACACACCAAGGCGCATCCACCAGCAGCAACGCACACAAGCAGTACACGCAACCACCACGAAAATCTGTCAAAATGAATCATTGCGATTTTGTCGTGGAGCCTATCCTCCTGATGATGCTTCGGTTTCGGAGCGAATCAATCGTCGAGACTTTGGTGGTAGTTGTGTGTATTGCTTGTGTGCGTTATTGCTGGTGGAGGCTTGGGGTGCGTGTGGTGACTTGTCCTGCATGTGTAAAGTGCGTGAATTTTGCCTGCTTCATACATATTAGCTTTGCATGCATTCAATTAACCGGTGCGGATTATAGCAAGGTAGTTCTGTTATAGTGCCTGTAATCTGGAATTCCGCAAAGTAACGCCTGCTTCTATAAATTATTAAATGGGAGTGAATGAGGAATGAGGAGTTCTGGCGTGACTAACTTTCAGCCCCTCTTTTGATATACGAAAACCATAATGGGTATTTTGTTAAAATTATTGAAAAAACTAAATACAGGTCTTAACAGTAATAAACTCGACTGGATTGCTGGCGCACGTGGCAGTGACTCTATTTCACCTCCAGAGGCCGCGGATTCGATTTCCATTGAAGGTCAACATTTTCTAGAAACAATTTTGTCGAGTCTGAGTGTCTTTAAGTATTGTTTTAATGATACATGTATATTTTTACCAGTTACGTTATGTATATATATATTTAAGTTACTTACTATAATATTAATATACTCGTATATATACAGCAGTTCCAAAACACTGTTTAAAAAGAGGCTAATACAGAAAGCCTATTATACTGCTGAGGATTACTTAGATGATAAGAATGCGTGGTTATAGTTACTCTTCGACCATGTACAAGACAGCAATTACTAAATGTATCTAGTAGTAAGAATTATTATTTGAAAAGAGCAACCGCCGAGTTTCTTGCTGGCTCTTCTAGGTAGAAACAACTTTACGAACCAGCAGTAGAGTTGAAGATGCAAAAGCTTTGAAAGTTTACTTAAATAAATAATAATTTATAGAATTAGGCGTTACTTTGCGGAGATCCATAATACAAAGGTAAAAATAAAATTATTATGCTATAATCCGCGATACAGTAAATAGAAAATATATATATATTGTTAAATGTATAGTGGACTATCCGTATTTTCATACCCAATACCAAAATCGCAAAGCTTTGCGATTTTGTCGTGGAGTCTATCTCCTGAAATTGCTTCGGTTGCGGGGCGAAACGATTGTTGAGTTTGTGACAATGAATGTGTGTAGTGCTTGTGTATTGTGGTGGAAGTGGTGGAGGTTTGTGCATGTGTTTTTACGAATCCTGCACGTATCGGGTATGAAAATACGGATAGTACACTATTCATTTAACACTATATATATTTTCTATTTACTGTATCGCAGATTATACCAAAATAATTTTATAATTACTTTTAAAATAAATAATAATTTGAAGTTGAATACACTAACCTAACAATATATATCTCAGATCTGATCACCATATAATCTTCAATGTAATGCTTACGTCAAAATATTTTCAACTATGATTCATAATGAGGAACCCTGAAAAGCGAGTTGATATTGTATCCCAGTCACGTCCGGCCAGAGGTTGTAAGTTGGTTCAGTATAACTAAACCAATCACCAGCCATTGTCTGTATAATGTACCACATATTGAGACTTTGTCCGAGACATCGAACATAATCAGAAGGCACATTGTGTGAAATCTATTGTTTTAACTTCTAACATTGTTCCTCCCACGCGTAATTTGTAGCTATTTCAAAACGAATGTTGCATATTTGTAGGTGCTTCATTTAAAAAAAAACGTTTATTTTATACTCAATTATGGGAAACATACTGTTATAGCCCAGTGGTGAGAACGTACGACTCTTTTGAGAGAGTTACAGGTTCGAACGTTTAGTTATGGGTGTGCCTCAAGGATCAATCCTTGGTCCCTTTCTGTTTTTAGTATATATAAATGATCTACCATATTTCATTCATAATATTTGCGACATTGTACTGTTTGCTGATGACACAACTTTAATATTTAAAGTAAATAGGAATGACGATAATAATATTGACGAAGTAAACAGTGGATTGTCGCAGGTAGCTCAATAATTTGGTACTAAACTCAAACAAAACGAAATGTTTAGAATTTGCATTACATTGCATTATGGACACAAAACTCCAATGGAGCACACATATAACAGCTCTCGCAGGGAAACTCAGTTCAGCAGCCTATGCTATTCGAAAGATAAGACAGTTTACAGACGTCGAAACAGCAAAACTAGTTTATTTTACTTACTTCCATAGCAGTATGTCTTATGGAATAATGTTATGGGGTAAATGCGCTGATATTGAGAAAATTTTTGTATTGCAAAAAAGAGCCATACGTGGCATTTATAATTTGAGTCCGCGTGAGTCCCTGCGAGAGAAGTTTAAGGAAACAGGTATTCTTACGTCAGCTTCACAGTATATTTTTAGCAATTTGATTTTTGTGCATAAAAATATACATAATTATAAAAAGATTGGCGATGTATATAATAGACAAAGTAGGAACCGACATAAGCTTGCGGCTCCTGCTTTGCGCCTTGTAAGAGTACGTAAGTCGTTTGTTGCTTTGGGTATAAGATTCTATAACAAAATTCCGCAATCAATTTTAACTTTGCCATTACAGCAATTTAAAAATACTGTTAAAAAGAGGCTGATACAGAAAGCCTATTATACCGTGGAGGCTTACATTGATGATAAGAATGCGTGGATATAGCTGCTCTTTGACCTTGTGCAGGATAGCTATGACAAAATGTAATTAGTATTAACAATCTTCTTTTTTAAAAGAGCTCCACCGAGTTTCTTGCTGGCTCTTCTCGGTAGGACGGCTTTCCGAACCAGCAATAGAGTTGACGATTCAAAAGCACTTGTTTACAAGTTTATTTGAATAAAGAATATTTTGAATTTGAATTTGAATTTGAATTTGAACATGCCAATCCGCATTGGAGCTTGATGGATCTTAGCTCCAACAATTCTCCGAGGCCTCTGCCCAGCAGTGGAATAGTAACGGGCCATTTCTTTATTTTAAAGGAAATTAGGGAAACACTGACTTCATTGAAACCGAATTAAATGTTTAAGTATAACAATAAATACTAAATATATGGGACATTTACACACACGGTCGTCCGTCTCCAAAGTAAGTAACTTAATACTTGTGTTAAGGGTGACGGACAACTGGTAGATATACTACATATATAAGTTTAAATACATACTTAAATACAAATACACACCCAGGCTCGAAGAAGCAACAATTTGTTTAAAGAAAATGTTGGCCCTCGGCGGGAATCGAACCCGCGACCCGCGGAGCTGAAGGCAGGGTCACTACCCACAGCGCCAACGGGCCAGCAAGTAAGTATCATGAGTGATGCAAAATCAGTTTTATTCCGTCTACAAAAACCGTCTAGCGTAAGCGTTACGGTGTATTTCAGTAATATTTGCTCATCGTATAAAAACGTAACAGAAGACAGACAAACACACGGACATACTTTCGCATTTATATTAGTTTAGATGATCATACAATAAATTAAAAGACTCAAAGATACTTCGCAGTGGCACTCAATAAATTACAAAATTTCGCGGACGGCGTAGCTAGTTTAAAATCATTTTTTCCGTATTCTTCGTACTTTCTAATTCGACGTTCTTCTTCCCTGAAGTTTGGGCCTCCTGTGCACTGTCCCGTAGTGCCCGGTAGCTACACCACTGAATATCGCTATAACTAAACTGTTAATCTGAACTAATCCAGAACTCATTCTCCTGTCCTTATCCAACCCTTAAGTGGGATCGGCACAAAATGTTACAAACATGTTGTCACATAATTTGGCTACGTATTTTACGATCGGCCGCGTGCCTTACGTCAACTTACCTTAGTCGCCTTTTACGACACCTCGGTAAGAAATGAGGGTGGTCTATTCTATGCAGCCGGATACCACACGGCATTTACCTTAGTCGCCTCTAACGACTAATCCAGAACTGGCTAATAGATATTAAATAAATAAAAAATTATACTAAAAAACATAAGAAATATTTTTTAAATCAAAATAGTAATACTAAAAATAAAGGTTAATCAATTTAAATCTTACATCTTCGCCTATTACAACTTCATAGTTACATCATTTTTAAATAGACTAAAGACTGTTTTATAAAAAAAATACCAAGTCATTGTAGCAAAATAGACAGCTATAATAAAAGCATTTTTTTTGATAGTGTACAAATTAAGACAGCTTAAGTTAAACTCCTTGTAAAATTACGTTAGTCCTCAAGACACATTAGTTTAGGAGCTCGCAGTGTAAAGTGGTTGGAAATGCGTGAAAGTCATATTGGAGAGAAACTTGGGAGTTCATTTTCCGAGAGCTTGTTTCATTTTGCTAATGTCTTTGCATTGTACATTCGTTTTGCAAATTTGAATATCCTTGAGGTAAGAAGATGTTAGGTGTGTTTGTTGCAATTTGTGTTTTCGCAAACTTTGTACAACAAGGAAAATTATAGTATGGTTGAATGCAATTCTTAATAAACAAATAGTGAGCAAAGCAAATGGCTTACTTCACTTATGCATTGAAATTATTGCCCGTTTAGGACGAGTTATCTATCCATACAAATACTGCCCGAAATTTGTTTTTTCTTATGTGAATTTTTGTTGTGCATATTGCTCAACGAATAATTTATTAAATAATCGGAGTATCCGTCGTTGAGTTTATCTCGTGATGGGGGCTCAGTTACAGGGCGAAACGATTGTTGAGTGTGGTAGTGAATGTGTGTTGTGCTTGTGTAGTGTGGTACCAGTAGTGGAGGTTGCTGCATGTGTTTTTATGAATCCTGCATGTATCTGGTATGGGAAAGGATAATCCATTTTACATTTAGCATTAAATATGTTATATATTTTCTATTTACTTTATCGCCGATTCTAGCAAAATAATTTTCAAGAGCCAAAGTCGCAAGTACATTTAAAATACTAGTTATTCCATACAAAATACATCATCATCCTCCTGCCCTTATCCCACTCTAGTGGGGTTGGCACAACATGTTATAAGACGTGTTGTGACATGATTTGGCTAAGTATTCTACGACCGGCCGCCTGCCTGCCGTCAGCCTACCTTAGTCGTATATTACAACACCTCGGTAAGAAAGAGGGTTGTCTATTCTACTCAACCGCATATCACACGGTGGGTCAACTTACCATAGTCGGCTTTTTATGACCCCTCAGTAATAAATGAGGGTAGTCTATTCTACTCAGCCGGATACCACACGATTTTTTATTTTTTTTTATACAGGAAAAAACCCCTTATCCGATCCACCGTGTGGTATCTTATCATAGTCGCCTCTTACCACACCACGGTAAGAAATTAGGGTTATCTATTCTACTCAGCCGGATACCACACGGCATACAAAATACGTACTTTAATTATTTCTCTAAATGGCGTATAACGACTTTCATATGTAAGTTAATCTACACGACTATAAAATTAGAGCAAAATAACGGGGCAGTAATTTTGACAATGTTTATGTTTCCTATGAAGCAGTCGTTAAAAGTATATTGATGCAGCTAACACTAATGCTCATCAAGTTATTTAACAGTCGTACTTAATATTTGGATGGCCAACATTGATACTTTAATTAGATAAAAAAGATATGATAATATTAGATTATACTTGAAAAAGTAAAGAAGGAATTTGCCTTAATAATGTACTTGCTATCAAAATCTTCAATTCATATAGGAAAATTTAAAGCCTTTAATATAGACATCAAAAAATCTTATAAGAATACCACAGTTGCCAAATATGTACAGCTACTGTGTAAATGTAATATGCTGGATTAAAATATAGGCTAGAACAAATCCGAGGATTCCCAGGAATTAGGAAAAAAGCAGTATTATTAATTACTATTATACATTATTGTAGGCATTTTGGCTGTAAATATAAAAGCCTAGCGGTGGGACCCTGTGAGTCTGTCGAGGGGCCACAGGTTCAAACCCCGGGCAGGCACTATTGACTGTTTTTGTTAAAACCTAAAAGAAGCTGTTATTTGTCACCCCACATTAGAGTGTGATGAGAGCTGTGATAGCCTAGCGGTGAGACCGTGCGACTCTTTCGAGGGGAACACGAGTTCAAACCCGGGCAGGCACAAATGAGTTTTTCTATAAAAACTTATATGTCTAATTGATAATTGCAATTTATCACACGCTTTTGGCGAGGGAATTATTCAGTGCCTTTTAATTAGTTTGAAATGTTTGAAAAAATATACACGTTACTTAATTACAAGTTGATTTTTTAATAAATAATAATATAAATATAAGGGACACTTACACACACGGCCGTCCATTCCCAAAGGAACCTAATACTTGTGATATGGGTAACGGACTACTGTTAAATTATATATGTTAAATATATAATTCCAAATACATACTTAAATACAAATATACACCCAGGCTCGAAGAACCAACAAATTGTGTATATAAAAAGTTAGCCCCAATGTTGGAATCAAACGTTATGTGTATTTGACTGGCCCGTTGGCGCTGTGGGTAATGACCCTGACTTCAGCTCCGCGGGTCGCGTGTTCGATTCCCGCCGAGTGCCAACATTTTCTATAAACAAATTGTTGGTTCCTCGAGCCTGGGTGTGTATTTGTATTTAAGTATGTATTTAAGCTGTGATAGCCTAGCGGTGAGACCGTGCGACTCTTTAGAGACGACATAGGTTCAAACCCCGGGCAGGCACCATTGAGTTTTTCTATTAAAACTTATGTGTCTAATTGATAATTGCAATTTATCACACGCTTTTCGGTGAAGGAAAACATCGTGAGGAAACCTGCATATCTCTAGAGAATTCTAGAGATATGTGTAACCTACCAATCCGTATTGGAGCAGCGTAGTAGATCTTAGCTCCAACCCTTCTCTCCAGAAACGGAGAGAAGAGGCTTATTCCCAGGGATTGCAACAGGCCGCTACTTTACTTTAATTTTTATTAGAGTAACGTCGTGTGTTCAAGCTTTTATATTTTTTTCAGATGAGGCTTTACCGATCATTAATGGCGATGAATAATGTAGTACGTCCATGATTTATGGATACTATTGACGTCATTTGTTTCCATTTGTGAATCGAATAAAACATGTACATGTGATTTAACATAACAATTCACACTTCGATTGCTTTTCTGACAAATAGGTGTCAATGTGTGAAACGACTTGTTTGACGTTTAATATTGATTGTATCCAGCTTCTGTACAAATTAACAAAAGAGTCGTGAATTTACAATACTTTTCCACACACTGCCCTTAGCCGCAGGTGGCAGTGATCCTGCCTGAAAGACCACGGGTTCGCAGGTTCGAGTCCCCCTGAGAACCAACATTTTATAAATACAATTTGTTGGTTTTTTGATCTTGGGTGTATTTGGGTATGTATTTAAAATAATATACTTAGTATTAAGTTAATTTGTGAACGGATGGCCGTTTTTTTTACAATTTCGCTTAACAAGCAACTTAAATCTTTCGGCAGAATTGCTTTACCTTTTAGTAAAAACAGTACAAAAATCGGTTCAGTAGATTATGAGGAAATCGATCACATACAAACAGACAGCTTTTGGGCAGCACAGCACAACATATACATAGACTAGCACTGCATTTATGAAAGTAACCAAACATCCTTAGAGAGATTTCATGAGAAAATCGTCAAAATTTGTAATTGTTTATCGAAATTAACCATAGTTTTGCCATTTCTATTAAGTAATTGAACTAGTTGTAGTAATTAGTGTAAGTAAGTAAGTAAGTAAGTACTGTACTGTCTTAATATTAAGACAAAGTCCTTTTTATACGAATAAAGCTAAACCAACGTTCTTAGACTTAAATAAACTTTTTAAATAATTTATAGAATTATTTAAAAAGTTACATGCGGGATTCGTAAAAACACATGTACAAACCTCCACCACTGCCACCACAATACACAAGCACTACACACGTTCACTATCACAAACTCAACAATCCACGACAAAATCTCAAAGCTTTACGATTTTGTCTATCTCCTTATGATGCTTGTGATAGTGAACGTGCTCGTGTACTGTGGTGGCAGTGGTGGAGTTTGTGCATGTGTTTTCACGAATCCTGCATGTAACGGGTATGAAAAAAAACGGATAGTCTACTATACATTTAGCACTATATATATTTTCTATTTGCTGTATAACGGATTATAGTAAAATAATTTTATTATTACTTTTGTCATAACTTATTTGTTATATTTAACTAAAGTTCGTAAGAAAAATTATGAGCCTCTAATATGGCATTTCTAACCTTCGTTTACGGTTTATCGAATTTATGATCCAGGTGATGCTAAAATTAAATACGGATTATTCAAGTATCAAAAAAATCATATAAATCTAAAATCCCCAAACTTGCATTGATTATTGCTACATTGGCTTAAAGCGAATAATACACGACGGCCCAGTCTAAATTTGTACCATTCCAAAATACGCTCACTCCGACACATTATCCCATTTTATTACCTATAAAAGTCAGCTAGAACGTACTACGTTTGCGGCAGCCCTTATTTTCGGTACCTAATATAGCGATTTCTTTATTGGTCTTTTGTCCTTATACTTTATGGCGCGGCCAATGCATAGATTTTTCGGGCAATTTGTGTACTTTACCGTCTGCTAATAAAAATTGTGTTTATGTTGCGATCCTTTATTAGCCGTGAATGTTTCGATAAACGACCCATTTTATTATAATTCATAAAAATTTAAGTGTCGATATAAATTTATGTGGACGTGACAATCGTCACAGTCTGAAGATTCAGTTGGTTTTGGTTGATGTTGAAATTTATTACACGGAATGGTCGCAAAGTTAACAATAGAGACATCTATAATTTGAAGAAAACAAAGGTATTTATTTGTATAGGGGCTACTTTGATATTTTTAAACTTCAGCTGGTAAATTTTAAAAGATTCATGGCATTTATGTTGTAATAGTTTGTATCAAATTTAAAATAGATTTAATCCTATTTACTTATAATGTTTACAAAATTAAAGAGTGTATGTCTTATTTTATACATATGGATATTTCTTATTTGTTCTAGAAAAATTCTTAGCTGAAAGATATACATTTTTTTGTAATATATTTAATTCACGTTAGTTCTATGTGTGTAATCTGGAATTATCTGTTTAGGTGAAATGATAAAACGCCTTGCTATAAAATTAAAAAACTATATTTTCTGAATACAGCTTAAAACTTTTTATAATGTATTTAATACTCACTCAAAAAAAAAAATTCCATAAACAGCTAAATAACTCCAATTAGAAATAGTTCAATAACACTTTTGAAAACTAATTAATATTTTCGTTGAGTTTAAATTAAATAATATCAAATTAAGTCGCATTTATTTATAAACTAGTTGTACTTGCCGCTTCGCCCGCTTCCAAAATCAGTGAATTTTATTGGTATTTTGTACATAAGTAATTATTGTGAATTAATCATAGGAGATAGAGACAAGCTGTTGCAGACTTTTTGCAGTATCTTGTAGATCTACAATTCTACATTAAGTTTTTTTTTACAATTGCACAACCTCTTGAACACAATTTACATGAAACTGTAAGGCACTATAATAAGCCTTCCGGAAGAATTGCACAACCTTATAGTAAGAATTATACAAAAATCGGTTCAGTAGATTTTGAGAAAATCGATCACATACAGACACAGAGCTTTTGGGGACTTTGTTTTATAATAAGTATATATATAAATATAGATTTGATATTCATATATCAAATTAGGATTACTTCGAAAAATTTTGGTAAGGTTTCTTATTGTAAATAAATATTCTAGAAGCTCTTAGGCTTGGTGTTCAATTACTTATACCTCTGCGTAACAGAGACATCAAAATGATGAAGTGTCAACGCTTTCAAGTCATAGTTCGCGAGACACCCATAACTCATCTCCTGCAAATTAAACAACATATTTTCTGAAGACGCCGGATTTTGTAACGTGAAACAAGATTATTCACCTGTTATAAATCACTCTGATGCGAAAGCCTCTACCATCTGTTTACGTCTTGCGCACTGCGTAATTTAATTATCACTTTTTGCTACGAATATTTTTGGCTTGAACCACACTATCGATTTACTTAAGATAACTGTACTAAATACTTGCTGTTATAGCGATTAATTAAGAATAAAGATCCTAAATTTAGGTTAGATACACATCTTTAGAGTATTCTAATATTTAGTATTTTAACAGTCACTTTTAAATGTAAAATTAAAACAATTAACGATTATTCTGTTATAATCCGCGATGCTATAAATAATACAACTTATTAATTGTTTAATTCTTTTTACCAATAGATATTTTTAGTATCAATTTGTCGTAACATACTATTCCCAAACTACCTTTTTGAAATGAACTAGCTTTTGCCCGCGATTCGTCCACGTGGATCGCAGTAATGGAATAAACAGTACCTTCTATCACTCTCCAACCTGGTAAATATCTCCATCACAAAAATCAAAACGAACCGGGGGATAAATTGTCATTGCTCCTCTAATCTAAACATAATGGCATTACTGCTAATTAGCAAAGACATATTTGCACTGAAAACAATTCTCAATAAAAAAAATTGTAAAACCTTTTTAGGTGATCAGCAGCTGTTAATGAGACTCCATTGAGTCTCGTAGTTTAATCAAAAATATGACCATATATAACCATTTGTTTAAAAATTCAAAACTTGAAAAAAGTTTGTTATATTTTTTTAATAATAATAATCATTCAATTTAAAAAATCGTCTCGTCACGATAAACTCAAAACTATTGAACAGATTTTCATCAGGTAAATAATAAAAATTTGAAATTCAAAATTTTAAAAGTCATGGAATTCGAATTTCAATATGTATGAAAGACCCCTTACCGTAAGACTCAGTATCAGTACCCTTTAGGTAGAAAATGATCACAAATAGACTCATTAATTCCATTGATTAAAAAAGGAAATGAGTAGGAACTCACTTTAAGTTTTTAAACATTATGTTTTTTTCTATATATTTCTGATAATTTATAGAATTAGGCGTTACTTTGCGGAGATACGGCGGAGGTACAAAATCCAAAAGTACTGAAAATATTATTTTAATATAATCCGCGATAAAAGAAAATGTACGCGACAAAATGCAAAGCTTTGCGATTTTGTCGTGGAGTCTATCTCCTGACGATGCTTCGGTTACGGGACGAAACGGTTATTGAGATTGTGGCAGTGAATGTGTGCAGTGCTTCTGTGTTGTTGTGTTATTGGTGGCGGGTAGTGTGAGTTTTTGCAAATTCTACATGTATCAGATATGAGAACGGATAGTACACTCTACATTTAAAAAAGTAAAGTAAAGTAGCGGCCTGTTACAATCCCACTGCTGGGAAGAGGCCTCCTCTCGCAGTTTCTGGAGAGAAGGGTTGGAGCTAAGACCTACCACGCTGCTCCAAGCGGATTGGTAAGTTACACATATCTCCAGAATTCTCTAGAGATATACAGGTTTCCTCAAGATGTTTTCCTTCACCGAAAAGCGTGTGATAAATTGCAATTATCAATTAAACACATGAATTTTAATAGAAAAACTTATTGGTGCCTGCCCAGGTTTGAACTCGTGTTCCCCTCGAAAAAGTCGTACAGTCTCACCGCTGGGCTATCACAGCTCTTTATTTAGATTTACACTCTACTCTATTTATTACACTTTACATTTAGCATTATGTATATTTTATTTTATCACGGATTATAGCAAAATTATATTTTCTAGTCCTTTTGTAGTTCTGATAATAATCCGTTAGTGAGTATACGGCCTATGTAACAAAATTCGGCACATCTGATCCACCGCTCATTAAATTAAAGTATGAAACAAAAATAACACCTAACTTTTCTTATCTTCTGTACCATCGCGATCTTTTTAATCATTCGTGCTGATTCGAAAAGTCTCAAAGAAATTAATTAAGAACGTTTAACAAAAAACTTCTTTCAATTTCGTTACTTTGCAGTATTTTTGGCTGTCGGTTTAATCGGCGTTTTTTCAGTAAATATTAAATTTTTAATCAACTGTCTTTGATAATTCCGATGATAAATTCTTTTGTTGAATTACTGTGAAGCAATTTTTCCAACCGTGTAATTTATGTTTCAAACCCTATTCTATAGATGCGTATCTGAAATACCAAATTTTATCTAATTTCAAACTGAAATTTTAAAATTCTTTTTAATATTTTTATATAATGGGCTAGATTATGGAACTAAATCTTTGAACTTGAATTTCTTTGTGACAATAGTTTACTATATAATCTAAGGGATGTGAAGATTAAGCTATATTTACATTAAACGATTATTTTATTATAATAATCGATTATTAATCGATTTTAAAAATTCATTACATTAATTACCTTTTTACTTTCTTTCTTTACTCTTTTTTTATCTTTTTTGAAAATTTTAGGTTTTAAAGAGTCTTATTTCGGATTATCTGTATCACTTAAAAGATATCCCAATATTATCGAAGGCACTTCTTAAATTAGGAATAATAAAGTCTACCCGTAGACAAAAAAGCGCATAAGTTCTCTTGGCATAAGCACATTTACGCTTGTATTCCTGTGCCAAAACATATTGTGACGTAGTCTGAAGAACACTTACGTTACGAACTCATGTTACCTGACAATCCACATTGAAACCAGTATAAGCAAGTATTCCAAGTAATATAGCAAGCGCGGTCTACCTTTAACTGTATCATAACTTACCATCAGGTATGACTGCAATCAAGCGCTCTATCTTTCTTCGTCAGCCAATGGACGTCCACTGCTGAACATAGGCCTCTTCATGGGATCGCCACACCACACGATCCTGCGCCGCCTGGATCCAGTGGCTCCCTGCGACCTTTTTGAGGTCGTCTGTCCATCTCGTAGGAGGTCTACCGACGCTGCGCTTTCCGGTGCGGGGTCGCCATTCCAGCACCTTAAGACCCCAGCGCCCATCGGTCCTCCGCACTATGTGGCCTGCCCTGCGCCACTTCAGCTTCGTGACACGCTGAGCTTTGTCGGTGACTCTAGTTCTTCTACGAATCTCCTCATTCCTGATTTGATCTCGTAGAGACACTCCGAGCATAGCTCGCTCCATCGCCCGCTAAGCGACTCTGAGCTTTCTCATAAGGCCCATAGTGAGCGACCACGTTTCGGATCCGTAGGGCATCACTGGCAACACGCACTGTTCTAAGACCCTGGTCTTCAGACACTGAGGTATTTCGGACGAAAAGATCTCGCGTAGCTTCCCTAACGCTGCCCGTCAAGCACTCGTCTATTTTTAATTATTTTTATTTAATAATAAAGAATATAGCAAAAGTATTTAATTTACTAAATAGGTTTTGGATCTTTAATAATCAATAATCTATAGATAAGATTAGCCTACGATCGATATTGAAACATAAAGTCAGTAACTTTAATAAAAAATGAAACCTAAATGTCCCATCACGTAAATCTTACCCTTCAATGAGTGCGGGCGTGGGAATGCAAAAAATGGCGACACTTGAAACGGCCCCGCCAGATTCATTCAGGAATATCCTGCATGCGACGAAACCGCAAAAGCGCACAACCTGCCATGTGTAGTACATTCCTAGTGAATGTTTTGCTTATGGGATGCAAAGACCTCGTGAGTAACTTTAGGGTTTCCGATTATATAAACAGAAACTAGTAAACAATTTGTGCTGAGCTGTGATAGCCCAGCGGTGAGACCGTGCAACCCTTTCGAGGGGAACACGAGTTCAATCCCGGGCAGGCACCAGTGAGTTTTTCTATTAAAACTCATGTGTCTAATTGATAATTGCAATTTATCACACGCTTTTCGGTGAAGGAAAACATCGTAAGGAAACCTGCGTATCTACAGAATTCTGGAGATATGTGTAACCTACCAATCCGCATTGGAGCAGCTTGGTAGGTCTTAGCTCCAACTCTTCTCTCCAGAACGGAGAGAGGAGGCCTATTCCCAGGAGTGGGATTATAACAGGCCGCTACTTTAGTAAACAATCATGTTACAAAATATGGCTTTAATATTTTTCATAAAATATGTATCTGTTTATTATTGTATATGTTGCGTTTTCACAGCTGGAATGCTATTTTTTTTTACAAAAGTAATAGTAAAATTATTTTGCTATAATTCGCGATAAATCCGCGACTTATCGCGGATTATAGCAATATAATTTTTCTATTACTTTTGTATTATGGATGTCCGCAAAGTAACGCCTAATTTTATAAATTATTTAAAAAAATACAATAAAAGCTTGTAGACCCGGGCTTACCTATTGTTTAAAAAACCCTTTTTTTGTACGAGAAATGTAATAAAAAATGTAGGGCAAAGTTGAAGGTATTGACATTGACATCGAGGTCATTAAAATCGAGTCAAAAAGTTCCATAAACTGAATCTAGATATCTCACGAAGGCACACGAAGCATTTCAATTCTTCATTTCTGTTGCGCACAGCACGGGAATGGAATTCTCTCCCGGAATCAGTCTTTCCCAATGATAATGATATGGGTATTTTTAAAGCTAGATTAAATAGGCATCTCCTAGGCATGCGCGTACCACCTTAGACTGTATCATTGCTTACTATCAGGCATGATTACAGTCAAGCGCTAGTCTAAAAACAATAAAAAAAAAGAATTGTGATCAAAAAAATAAAAAGATAAATTTAGAATCTATATATACTTATTATTATTACTCGTCATCATCATCATCATTCTCCTACCCTTATCTCACTCTATGAGGGGTCGGCACAACATGTTACAAACATGTTGTCATATGATTTGGTTACGTATTTTACGACCAGCCACCTGCCTTACGTCAACTTACCTTGGTCGCCTCTTACGACACCTCGGTAAGAAATGAGGATGGTCTATTCTATTCTGCCGGATACCACACGGCATTATTATTGTTATTATTACTCGTATTTTTAATAATATACTATAGATCAATATAACTTTTTATCTTTTAAATCTTACTGTAAAAAGAACACTCGAAATAAGATATTCTTCCAAACTTAATTTATAAGTAAAACAAACACGTTTTTTAGTTAATTTCAAAAGCCAAGCTTTCTTTATTATCAAACTTATCTGACTTGAAACTAAATATCAGACTAAAAATAAATAAAAACCGGCATTGCGCGGCGATCGTATTAATCAAACTGATAAACGGGAAGGTCAAATTCTTCGCGTCTGATGAATAATGGTCCCGTAATGCTTGTGACAGGTCACGTAAACCGTATGCCGACGCCTACGTATTTATAAATGGAAAAAGTCTATATTTTACAATTTATTTTATGATTTAGATCATACTTTATTCTATACTCTCTCTTAATTATCAAACGGTGGGTTTTAAACGCACTGTTGCATAAAAGTCTCTTTAAAATATGAAATATTAACTGTGCATCGCCCGCGTGGAAAATGGGCGTGTCACAATTTTTTTCCCAAATCGAACTTTTTAACATAAAAATAGTTATTTTAAGTAACAATAAACTATAAAATGTATGTTTATACAGAAAGTTTAAGGACCAATCGAACTTGCACAAGATCGCTATCACAAAAACAAGTTATAAGAATATTTTGATGAAACTACTGCCGAGTTTCTTGCTAAATCTTTTAGATAAATTTTCCGAACCAACAGTTAAGTTACAAATCAAAACTACTGTTGAATTTGAGCTTTTTTTTGTTTTATAATTATACCATACTAGCTGTAACAGCGGCTTCGCCCGCGTGGAAATTAGCGTGTCACAATGTTTTTCTAGAATTCCAACTTTAAACATAAAAGTAGTTATTGTGAGTTACCCATAAGAGATAAAGACATATTATCACGGACTTATTTGTAGTATTTTGGTAGATCTACAATTCTCTAGTACATTACTTTAGTGTATATCTCTTAGTTTAAACGGAGCACACGACTAAAGCTCCGAGCTAGCGAGATTGTTTTAAAAGGCGAGACCTAGTCAACACAAATTCGTAATGTAATATTAATCTTAAAGCTTTCGGAAGAATTGCGCTATCTTTTAAGTAAAAAAAACCGTACAAAAAATCCGGTCACTCGATTTTGAAAAAATCGATAACATACAGACAGCTTTTGGGGACCATGTTTTATATTTATTTCATTATTTAGATCATACTTTATTATAGTATACTTTTTCGTGGGCTTTCGACGCACTGTTGGATAAAATCTTAATTTGTATATAAAAATAAATATTTTTTTGTATGTATTTTATAAACTCCAATACGGCTGGACCGATTTTAATGAATATTCAGAAAATCTTTAGAATGACAGAGCGGATGATCCTGTAAAGTTTGAGGACGACTGGAGCACTTTTACTAACCGTTAAGTTCTCTTTCGAAATCAGACTGAGCCAGAGCAACACGTTGCTGGACATCTAGGATTTAATATTTATGATAAAAAAACTGCTTTTTCAAATAAGACCTTTAATAATTTACTTCTCCCCAAGTCTAGGACTTAAAAAATGTACCTAATTTCAAGTCTAGCAATATCCAAACAAAAAAGGTCCTATTTTGCTTTCAAAGGTTTTTTTTTTCATTGTTTTGCTTATACTCGTACTTACGATGTTTCTTTTGTCAACGTAAAGTCAAGGACCCAAATGAATATATCTCAAAAAACCGAGTCAATTTTATGGGTAACCGAACTAATAAGCCGATGTCACGATTTCATTATAAATTTTATAGTACACATTATTTATCTAAACTATTACAACGAAAAAAATTACTTGTAGTTTATTATTTGACCGTGTAATAGCTTCCTATTATAACAATAAAAAAATCCACTTATTTGTAAATATCATTTTAAATTTATTTTTGTCGTGATAGTAGCGGCCTGTTACAATCCCACTGCTGGGAATAGGCCTCCTCTCTCCGTTTTTGCAGAGAAGGGTTGGAGCTAAGACCTACCACGCTGCTCCAATGCGGATTGGTAGGTTACACATATCTCCAGAATTCTCTAGAGATATGCAGGTTTCCTCACGATGTTTTCCTTCACCGAAAAGCGTGTGATAAATTTCAATTATCAATTAGACACATGAGTTTTAATAGAAAAACTCATTGGTGCCTGCCCGGGTTTGTACTCGTGTTCCCCTCGAAACAGTCGCTCGGTCTCGCCGCTGGGCTATCACAGCTCTATTCTTTGTCGTGATATATTCGCCAAAATTTGACTTTTTCTACCCGCATAAGTTTAGTATGAAAACTTTGGTTACGCTGGTTTAATTGCATTAGTACTTATTTTACTTATATTTACAAGACTATATTGTTACTTAGATGTACCTATATGCTGGTATCTGTGAAATTAAATGATATGCTAATCTGTAAAAACTTAACAAAATGTAAATAGTTGTAAGCTTTCCAATAAAATAAAATAAAATATTTTGTGTCGGTCTATTTCAAGGTAGGCGTCTTCTTCTTGGATATTGACTGCCCTTATCATTCTTATTGTCAGGCCGTTACTTAATTCAGAAACGCTTAGCGGCTGCAGCGATCTACGCTTCTATTACCTTCGCATGATTCAATAAGATACGAGACGATATGTTAAAGAACATAAATTACCAGTATATATTACTATAACTACGAGTACAATAGCTTACTGTATCGAAACTGAGCTTGCAATATGATTATTACGAGGAACCGGTGAATGCTGAGGTTCTATGATGTTAAAGTGACGCTCTTACTATATGAGAAAAGGACTTTAAAAAATTTGTAGCCGCTCGATTCAAGCGGTACAAGATCTTCTATCTAGATCACAAGATCTATCTTTGTCATAAATCGTGATAATGATAATGATAATGATAATGATAATAATAAATCTTTATCTAATAAAAATGTAAACTAGGGATTTTCTGAACGACAATCTTTGAGATGTGACGAGCTAAAAGAGCCGAAGATATAAGGGATATATCTTTAGTTTCAACTGCCTTATTCTCTCTCTGAGCCGTGCTGAGCTAAATGAGTTAAAGGTATAAAAAAGTGTTATATATCCCAAGATCGAAAGATAAATTACTCTTCTCTTGTCAGGGATAGATTTTGCCCATCTCTAGCTCTTAGACATATGTGATCGAAACTCAAAGGCAAAATAAAGGCAGATCGTTTATGAAAGGCGGAATACAGATAGGTTAATGATAGATTGGGTGGAAATACACAATGTCTCGTCCCATGTTAAAGGAACAAACGCATCCACGAGTCATAACGGAAATGGTTGAATCTGGCGAGCGGCGCAAATTTCCTTGTTTCATTGGGAGGTCCATTTGTACCGCTTGTGGTTCGAAGCCTCGAGGGGACTAGAACTTAGGTTGGAATTAAATTTGTTTAGTGTAGGTGTTAATGTACGGAATTTCATTTAACAAGAGGAAGTTTTAAAACTCAGTCTTTCAATGTAAATGTTCAGTTTACATTAATTCTCGAAGAAGATATGCAGATTTCACTACGACGTATCATTTCTATAGTTATTATATTAGAGTAGGGTAGCCATAGGTAGGCCTGTAAGATTGACATAATAAATAATGAGATTGAAGAAGAAATTCTTATACTTACCGTTATACTTAATCACACATAAAGAGATGGACAGTTGGATACAGTCGCATTTGCTTTCTTTATTATAGAAAAAGGCCATTGGCAAATTAATATAAAATTGAAGGTATGCGTGTGATTTAAACCTGTGTTTTGTAGATAATGTTTTATAAGTAGAAAGAGCGTAATTAGGTGTAAATATCAAATAAAGCTGAATCAAATTACAGCTGCGATAGCCCAGCGGTGAGACCGTGCGACTCTTTCGAGGGGAACACGAATTCAAATCCGAGCAGGCGCCAATGTTTTTCTATTAAAACTCATGTGTCTAATTGATGATTGCAATTAATCACACGGTTTTCGGCGAAGGAAAACATCGTGAGGAAACCTGCATATTTCTAGAGAATTCTGGAGATATGTGTAACCTACCGATCCGCATTGGAGCAGCGTGGTAGGTCTTAGCTAACCCTTCTCTCCAGAAACGGAGAGAGGAGACCTAGTCTCAGCAGTGGGATTGTAACAGGCCGCTACTCTATTTTTTTCAATTAAAGACATAATTTATTATAAAAAAACTAATCGGTGCCTGCCACGAGCTACAAGTGCAAATTTTTGGTAAGAGTAATCTTTCATCTTTTGGCTATCACAGCTATTTCATTTCATAATAAACCGCAAACGTATGTCAATTATACTGAAGGAACATTATTTGGGACAATTTTAAATGGATCCATTAAACTTTTCGAAAAGCAATGCCCTCGGCTACAATTATGGCGCGCACCACCTGTCAAACGCAACCAACGACGCCCTCACTTCGCGCCGAACTAAGTCAACAGACTAAAAACAAAAATGGCTGCCGAAAATTTTACCAACTCGAATTTAAAACTTAAAAAAGCTCTTTAAGTGCCCAATAAGTCGAATATATTTTACCTTCTCTTCTTCTCTTAATATTGTATTATTACAGAATCAATACATGACAGTATTATTAAAAGTGAAAGTTTTTATTTTACTCTTTGAGGGGTATCAAAATTCATCAATATTGCTCAAGTGTAATATATTAAAATTAAGATAAATTTTGATACAATTAAAGGCTGATTGATATTCGGGTCTAACGGGTAAAATAATTTCTTTTATCCTTTTGCATTAGAAACAAAACATGTATTAGATAATTGAGGGTCTTTAAAACTTAAGTTGAGGTGAACGAAATTGCTCATACAGGTACCTAAAATCAACAATAGTGTCCGATATTTTTCAAAAATCGGTAAATAAAAATCAAGCAAGAGCTTCCCTGATGATGCTCCGGTTGTGGGGCGAAACGATTGTTGAGTTTGTGATAGTGAACGTGTGTAGTGCTTGTGTATTATGGTGGCGGTGGTTTGTGCATGTGTTTTAACGAATGCTGATAATTAAGGTATGAAAACGTAAGGTATGTATGTCCACTCTACATTAAGCATTACATATTTACTATATACGTATTATAGCAAAATAATTTTACTATTACTCTTTTAATGACAAACCTTTGCGAACCGAATGTACGTAGTGAGTATTTAAGTGAATTTTCCGTAGTAATAATGTAGTGTGGTGGAAGTTAAATTCATATTGTGGTGATATATGTATAGTCGAGTTCACTTGACGTTACCATAATGAATGACAGGTATACAAATGGCAACACTTAATGAATTTTAATTTAAAACATATCCTTGTTGCGGCTAAGTAGCGTTCGCTGTATTTAATTTGCGAGTTGAAAGGGAAAAATCGGATGCTCCTGGCTTAAAACAAGGTTTAATTTGTTCCCATTAATAAAGATGATGTGGACACATTGCCCTCTGGGGCTATTAAATTCGGTCTCGCATACTAATACGTTTGCTTTTTGCTGAACCAATATCTAACTGGCTATTCATGGAGTTACATTGTTAATTGTTTTAGATAATTTACGTGATTGTTTTATGAAACGTTGATTCAGGCTTGCTTGCGGGAAGGTTTCAGGTAACACGAAAATTGAATTTTAGATTTGAGTTTACATAAATTTCGAAACAATCGGGTGATTCAATTTTAGGTTAACACAGTTTTGTTTGGCATTCAAATTCAAGATATTCTTTGTTCAAGTAAAGTTATAAACAAGTGTTTTTGAATCGTCAACTTTACGGCTGGTTCGGTAAGCTGTTCCTACTGAGGAGAGCTAGCAAAAAACTCGGCGGTTGCCCTTTAAAAAATAAATCTTAAAACTAGTTATATTTAGTTATTACTGTCTTGTAGAGTGTAGAAGTGCAGCTATATCCACACATCCTTATCCTTATAATCTACAGCAGTATAGTAGGCTTTCTGTATCAGCCCTTTTTAACAGTTTTTTTAAACTGCTGTAATGGCATGGCTAAAATTGATTTCAGAATTTTTCTTATAGAATCTTATACCCAAACCCATAAACGATTTACGCACTTTTGCTAGGCGTAAAGCAGTAGTCGCAAGCTTATGTCGGTTCGTATTTTGTCTATTATACACATCATCTATCGTTTTATAATTATTTATATTTTATGCACAAAAATTAATGCTTAAAATAAATTGCTTAAAATTTAGTTTTGCCATTACAGTAATTCAAAACACATATAAATAATATGTTATATTGTCGACGTTGTATAATTGTGAAACGTATGTCTGTCCTTATGTACGCACATAAGAAATTTTTCTACGAAAAATTTCATCTCACTTTTTAGTTGGTACTCTATTTGTATGAAAAACCATATTCAAATTCAAATTCAAAATATACTTTATTCAAGTAAACTGGGAAACAAGTGTTTTTGAATCGTCAGTTCTACTGCTATTTAGGAAAGCTGTTCCTACCGGGAAGAGCCAGCAAAAAACTTAGCGGTTGCTTTTTAAAATATAATTCTTATTACTACTTAACATTTAGTCATTACCGTCTTGTATTGCTGGTTCTTCTCGGTAGGAACAGCTTTCCAAACCAGCAGTAGAGTTGACGATTCAAAAGCACTTGTTTACAAGTTTACTTGAATAAATAATATATTGCATTTGAATTTGATTGGAATTAAAAAGACAACATTGATATTGACATAACCAATATGTAAAGATATTTGTACTCATACTATAAATCCTGTCCGTCTATGTGTCTGTTACGCTTTCACGTCTAATCTATTGAGGCAATATTGATGAAATGATTATAATTTAATTTAATTTATTGATAAAATAATTTATATATTGGGATACATTATTCCGCCGTGTGGTATCCGGCCGAGTAGAATAGACCACCCTCATTTCTTACCGAGGTGTCGTAAAAGGCGACTAAGATAAGTTGACGTCAAGCAGGCGGCCGGTCGTGAGTACGTAGCCAAATCATGAGACAACATGTTTGTAACATAATACACAAAATTGAGGGTAATTTAATAAGGTGATGCAAACGAAACCGTGGTTAAATCTTGTTTTAATAAACGTAATTGATTTGGCTCCGTGTTAGGAAACAAGAAAATTATTTGAATCGCCTTACAATTTTATAGCTTCGTCCTCGCTCTATATTTAAAACATAAACAGAAGCTATTAGCTACTCCACGCTACTAACTTACTAATTCTATTGACCGCGCTTATCTACGAAGGCCATAATAAACTTTAGGCACTCCGCAGTGTTCCGTTCCTCTGAAAATTGATAGACGTGGAGTTATCATTTGACAGTTTGCGTGCAGCTTAACTTTGTCACGCAACTTTACCCCACCCAAATTGTCACAGGTTAAAAAAACTGCTGGTCTCTATAAGGCTAGCAGTTTTTTTTAATCTGACGTACAAATGGCTAATCGTATTATAAAGTATATATGAAATAATTATATCCCTATCAACATTCTCTTTACGTTATCCCCCTCTAGGTGGGGTCGGCACAACATGTTTTACCCATGTTGTGATGTGATTTGGCCACGTATTTTACGACCGGCCGCCTGTCCGACGTCAACTTACCTTAGTCACCTTTTACGACTACGCGGCCGGATACCACACGGTACTTACCTTAATCGCCTCATACGACACCTCGGTAGGAAATGAGGATGGTCTATTCTATTCTACCGGATACCACAAGGCGGAATAATTATACCCCTGTATTGAATAAAAATATCTTATGCCTTGTGGTATCCAGCTGAGTAGAATAGACCACCCTCATTCCTTACCGAGTTGTCGTAAAAGGCGACTAAGGTAAGCCGATTCGCCGTGTGGTATAGCTGAGTAGAATAGACCACCCTCCTTACCGAGATAGGTCGTAAAAGGCGATTAAGGTAAGTTGATGTCAGGCAGGCGGCCGGTCGTAAAATAGTTAGCCAAATCATGTGACAATGATTTGTAACATGTTGTGCCGACCCCACTTAGAGTGGACAGAGGCAAGAGGATGATGATGCGAAGTAAAAATATCCAAAATAAACCTAAATTTATTATACTTACATTGACTGTTGTAATGAGTACAGCGTGTAATGGAATACTGTTGATGAATGCATGTAATATATACGAAAAAAAAAGAATGAAATCCAATATAAGAAGTTCTATTTTAGAAAGATCTCGTCACGTTTTCCCCTTTTGAAGAAAAGACCCTTTAGAACGGCGTTTGTTTTGACCCTAACTGTAACAAAATTGCGATGTTTTGATCATTTTGCACGCGTAATTACTGGTATTTTGGTCCGTTTGATAGTGACGGAATAATAAAAGATAAGAGCTTGAAGCGTTTCACGGTGAAGGTGAATATAAATGGCAAAAGATCTAGTCACAAGATTTGGTGTCACGATCCTTATAGCATTGACGAATCTATTGAGAAGACTTAAGACTCTTGATCGACTTAGAACCCAATTACTTCATCTGTAACAAAAATCTTCCTAAGTATGCATTTTCCTCAATGATTCTCTCTCTATATATAATATTCTTTATTTAAATAAACTTTTACTTCATTCAAGTAAAAGTTTTTAAATGTTCCCGCCACGATAATGTCGTGTAAAGAGCTCATGAATAAGTGCCTCGCATGGGCTCGAAACTGAACCCGATGAGTGTTGATGTGAAGACGTGAGTATAGCCGATTTCTATACATTTACTTTTACAAAGTTGACAGTTGACGATTCGATAGACCTTGTTGTAAAAACAAGGTCTATCGAATCGTCAACTGTACTGCTATTCGCTTGCTCCTACCGAGAAGAGCCAGCAAACTCGGTGGTGAAACTTTTTTAAATTATTACTAATTACATTTTAAGACTGCTATCTTGCGGTAGAGTACCAAAATCAACGCATTCCTATCATTTATGTAATCCATTATAATGTGTATGTTAAACTGCTTTAATTACAAGGCTTAGATCGATTGATTACTAATTGGTTAATGAGTAATGTTAATTAAGAACAATTGATGTCTGGATCTGCTAACGCTAACTACTGTTCAAAATCCCATATAATTACAATATTACGGTCCAACCGGAAAATAAAAATAAAAAAAGGTTAAAATCAAATATTCCTTTACTCTTTGACGCAATATCGTCGTTTTACGTTCCATACGTCAACTGTCCTCTGTAATAAAATTCGTTCTACACGTCAAAGGGACAAGGAACCCAGTTTTATGTTTTTTTACACTCGCAACCCTTTTCGTTTAGGAGAAAAAAATAACATATTTGTGCCGTAGAATCCCACTAAGAGCTTTTTAGAGCTGGTATTTACGAGCATATTATCATTTGTGACGCTGAAATGTTTATTCTATATTTTAGTGATCATAAAATAGTGCGATAAAGCCTTTGTCATGACTCAAACTAAAGATTGGAAGTAAACTTTATATCACTTGGCTTAGCTCGCATAATGAATTTGAAAATATCTTTAATTTATTAAATTAACAAATAAAAGATCATTTTTAGCAGGCGTTACTTTGCGGAACTCCATATTATGTAGCAAAACGGAATGTCTCCAATTCCGTTTTGCTACATGTGTTCGGAAGGGAGGGTAGTGGTGGGGGTTGAACTATTTAAGTCTGCTTGTATGGGTAGCGCGGCGCATTACGATTTTGTCGTGGAGCCTATCCTCCTGATGATGCTTCGGTTTCGGGGCGAAACGATCGTCGCGATTGTTGTGGTGGTGGGTGTGTGTGCTGCTTGTGTGCTTTGTTGCTGGTGGAGGAGCCTTGGGGTGCGTCTATACTTATTATAAAACAAAGTCCCAAAAAGCTGTTTATCTGTATGTAATCGATTTTCTCAAAATTTACTGAACAGATTTTAGTACAGTTTTCACCAAAAGATAGTGCAATACTGCCGGATCGTTCAAGTAAATAGCACATATCGGTATTATGTAAATTGTATTGAAGAGATCGTGCAGTTGTTAAAAAACTTGCTTGCTGGGAGCTTTAGTCGCGTGCGCTGTTTAAAGCAGCATACATACTCTAAAGTAATTTAGCAGAGAATAGTAGATCTATAAAAATACTACAAAAAGTCTGGGATAGCATGTCTCTATCTCTCACCGTTAACTCAAAAAAGAAAAGTTTTGTAAATCACTGAATTCCACGCGGGCAATGCCGTTGTTGGCACAGCTAGTAACAATATAATAAACGTTACTTTCGACAATAAAAGCTTACAACTTGCTTACACAAAATAAACTTTCGTAGATTTTATATCAGCTAAGAGACAGTTTAATAAAAATCTACGCGTATGTTAATAATTGAAGAAGCAAAGTGAGCTCTAGCGGGCTCTTAACTTGTCTATAAAACGAAACAGCATATTATCCCTATAAGGCGCGAATATACAAAATTCGTATTCAGGGACATTTCGGGGTCCTTTTTAACGCATTCTAAAAGACCTTTGTCGAAAATAAAAACACGATACCCCTTTCCAGCGCGCCCGTTGTTTCTATTATCATTGCTTTTTTCGAGGGGTCCGATTTTTTCGAGCAAAAACAAGCAAGAGCACCGGATATGGAAGCCGTTTCCCATCTGTTTTATTAAAACTGCGATATTGATCTCAATCGCCGTTTGTTGGAAGTTGCCAGTAGACTTTTCATGCGGATTTGAAAGGTTTAGGTTAGACGTTGGGTCGTACAAAATGTGGTTTTTAAATTTTGTTTTTATGACCTGCAGAAGGCGTATAACTCAAGTTGATTCATAACAAGTAGGTAAATAAATAAGTAACCTTTTATTTATTTATTATTCCACTGCTGGGCATAGGTTTTGTCTCTCCCTTTTTGGGGAGTAGAATTGGAGCTAAGACCTACGACGCTATTCGGCACATAAATTTAAATATAAAAATTAATTAGTGCCTAGAGTTATACGATCTCACTGCTGGACTGTCATAGCCTCTAAGTTGATTCATACTAGCTTTGAATTCAATTTTTTTTTTGTTTCAGTGTTTAGTATTCGCAAAGCTTTGCGATTTTGTCGTGGAGTTTGTGAGTGAACGTGTGTAGTGCTTGTGTATTGTGGTGGAAGTGGTGGAGGTTTGTGCATGTGTTTTTACAAATCCTGCACATATCGGGTATGAAAATACGGATAGTCCGCTATACATTTAACACTATATATATTTTCTATTTACTGTATCGCGGATTATAGCAAAATAATTTTATTATTACTTTTGTAACCTTATAAATTTTCTACATGAATCACTCTTTTGGGGAAAACTACGTGAACATTTAATCACTGATTTCTGAGTTTATTGCAAAACAGACAACAGACACGTGTGACTTTGAATTATATAATAATTATATATTATAAATGATTTTATTGATGCTCCATAAAATTGCTATTTTAATTCTACTTGCTAGGCTGGGCAATGATTGTTTTAACTTGTTTTAACTCTACACGATTAAATAATCTAGAAGGTACCTTTGACCAGGTACGTATGTTGAGCTAACTATGTCAAGGACTTTCGTTTGAATCAAATGAAAATCAATTATCGAATTTACTAAGAAGCTTACAAATACATCGACAAGTTATGCGCTTATATGTTCTTGATGCATAAATTTCTTTAGCGATAATTTAAAGATCGAATAAATAAGTTATAATCTTCGATACTGACAGTTTATAAATCAACAGTCACAAGACCGATACAAGAAATCAGGTCCCGAGCTAAATCGATGCATCGGATGTTTAATTTGTTGATTTTGCTCGATTTATCGCCTTCATAACTCATACGTCAAGCTCACGCCTTCTTGCATTCGATGATTGCCTCGCTTATCGATACATCAACTATGCTTCTTGTATCATTCGATAAGAATCAATTTCTGATGCATTGAAACGAAAACTCCATGGTTGTTATTATTCCGATGAATTATAATTAACTTTTGCCATATTCTTTCCCATTGCAATAACATATCATCAATATCTTGTCAACATAATTAAAAGAATATACAAAGTAATTAAGGGCTTATTAAAAAATATTCGCTCTTTTTATAAAATTATAATAGGACGAGTTATGACAGCGGCTTCGCTTCCCTCGAAATTTTGAAATATTAAAATGGTTATTGTGAGTTAACCACAAGAGATAGAGACATGCTGTCGCGGACTTTTTTGTGGTATTTTTGTAGATCTAAAATTCTTTAGTACATTACTGTAGTGTATCGCTATGGGTTTACGCGGCACATGCAAACTAAAGCTCCCAGCAGGTGAATTTTTTTTTATAACAAAAGACAATTTACAAAAACAAGGTTATGTAACCTTTCGGAAGAATTGCACTACCTTTTAGTAAAAACCGTACAAAAATCCGTTCAGTAGATCGATCACATACAGGCAAAGATCTTTTGAGATATGCTGCTTGCCATAACGGCTTTGCATCGTTACGAAGAGAAACAGGCGCGCGAAGATCCATCTTCGAGGATATTAAATGGGCAGAGAAGACTGCAGATGATCCACTAGAGTTGAATGTCATCCTAAGTGGTATGGCAGTGACATTGTCAAGTCGTCGAGAGGTAGGCGAGAAGCTACGATTAGATACTTCATTAAACTGGGAAATAATTTACGACAGGTAAAGGCTTTTTTTAAAGGCTCAGTGAGTGCATTTTGTTTGACTGATTCGACAGGATCATATGACGTTTATGGAAGCCTATATTTTCGTTCGAAAATTCAATAAACGAGTTCCCTCGCATTGTATACGAAAAACAACGAGAACCTGTCAATTTCGAGTTCTACAAAAAACGTTGAAAGAGAAAAACCATCGTGGCTACTTATGAAGAATTCGATCAATTACTGCGACGGACACTGGTCGTCAGAAATATATGGGTACTTTATATTGAGGGCCTGCAAAAAATTCTTTCGTCGACTCAAATAAAAACTCCTTAGAGAGTTGATGTTCGGCAGCAAAAAGTGTAGATACTCAGCCAGGAGAATGCGCACATAAAAACTTTATCCCCTATATGGTTTTGTAGCTTGGTATGAGCTGGGCAAATATACTGACGTTGCAAAATTAGGGAATACTTGATTAACAGTAAAAACTGACTGACTGACGCAGTTTATATACGTTTTTTTGATTGTATACGTTTAATGTTATACAGTATCATTTATTTTAACTTAATATTAATGCAAACTTTTTACGTCTTCTGTTAAAAGAGTATACATTACATTAACGTCATTCTCCTGCCCTTATCCCACTCTAAGTGGGGTCGGCACAACAAGTATTAATCATGTAATATGATTTGGCTAGTTATTTTACGATCGGCCGCTTACTTGACGTCGACTTACCTTAGTCGCCTTTTACTACACCTCGGTAAGAAATAAGAGTGGTCTATTCTACTTAGCCGGATACCACACGGCAGTTCAACTTACCTTAGTCAACTTTTACGACACCTCTATTTTATTTAGCCGGATACTACAAAGAATCCGGCAAAATAGAAGAAACCAACAGAAATTATCTTAGTGGTCTCTTACGATACCTCGGTAAGAAATGAGGGTGGTCTATTTTATTTAGCCGGATACTACAAAGGATCTGGATAAATAGAATAGACCAACAGAAATTACCTTAATCGTCTCTTACGATAACTCTGTAAGAAATGAGGGTGGTCTATTTTATTTAGCCGGATACTACAAAGGATCCGGCTAAATAGAATAGACCAACAGAAATTACCTTAGTCGTCTCTTACGATACCTCTGTAAGAAATAAGGGATCGTCTATTCTGCTCAGCCGGATACCACACGGCGAACAAAAGTATTAAATAAATAAATGAAACATTGTTATCAAATCTGATGGAGCTGGGATAGCCCAGCGGTGAGACCGTGCCACTCTTTCGAGGGAAACACGAGTTCAAACCCGGGCAGACCCCAATGAGTTTTTCTATTAAAACTCATGTGTCTAATTGATAATTGCAATTAATCACACGCTTTTCGGTAAAGGAAAATATAGTGAGGAAACCTGCATATTTCTAGAGAATTCAAGAGATATATGTAACATACCAATCCGCATTGGAACAGCGTGGTAGGTCTTAGCTCCAACCCTTCTCTCCAGAAACGGAGAGAGGAGGCCTATTCTCAGCAGTGGGATTGTACTAGGCCGCTACTTTACTTTACTTTTTTAATCAAATCTGAACTTTCAATAGCTATATTTAAAAATACGTCTGTGCAGCGTAGAGTATTTATTATTGTGTGGTAACACTACATTAATTTTTCATCCGAGTTGCGTTAGAGCTTAAGAGAATCGCTCAATCGACCGTCTTAATGAGGCTGCAACTCCATTGATACCGCGCGACGCACGATTTACCACTACGGGCTATTTGCTTCCCGCCAGGATATAGGATGTGATGTATGCCCGGATGTACAGACCATCGTTTTAGCTACTCTTCTTAGTAATAAATTGTAGATCCAATATTTTCTTTCTTTGGAGTAATAATATATGAAAAAAAACAACAAAGATTCTGTTAAGTAACTTAGCCGACGAAGAACAACTTTAAATACGGAAAAATGATTCACAATTTATCTTTAAACAAGCACGTTATAAATATAACCTATGACATTACAGCAGTTTAAAAACACTATTTAAAAAAGACTAATACAGAAAGCTTACTTATACTGTTGAGGATTACTTAGACCCTGTACAAGACAGTAATTACTAAATGTAACTAATAATAAGAATTCTATTTAGGAAAGAGCAACCGCGGAGTTTCTTGCTAGCTCTTCTTGATAGGAACAGCTAACCGACCCAGCAGTAGAGTTGACGATTCAAAAGCACTTGTTTACAAGTTTCCGTGAATAAAGAATATATTATTTGAATTTGTATATGATTGGAGTATCTCTACATGATCAAATCAGACATTAGAAGATCCGTAAAATATTGATTCAGCTGAAGTGTCACGAAGTTGACATTGAGGATTACAGATATTAAGGACCCACATGTTGCATTGCCCGCACTAGAAATACAACATTGGTAGAAAACCCAGCACTGGGTCTCAGGGTGTCCGTGAATCGCTGGATACTATGTGCAAAGGATCTTGTGGCAGAAAAATCGCTTTAAGAAAGAAGAAGCGTCAATTGAAAAGTGCTTTACATAAAGTCCTTTGAAATTTCGTGTTCCTGTTTTAAATAACTTTTTATAAAATTGCCTAAGTATTAAATAAAAAAATACTGAAAATACTGACTTCTTTCCGGGGTGTCGTAAAAGGCGACTAAGGTAAGTCGACTTCAGGCAGGTCGTATAATAACTAGCCAAATCATGTAACAATATAGTTAATATATGTTGCGCCGACCTCACTTAGAGTGGGCATAAAAGTGTTGAATGATTCGAACGACACCACGGTTATATCCTGTATAATAATGGGAATAATAATGGGATAAGGGCAGGAAAATGATAAATGCTGGTGACTGAATTTTCGTCGCAATGTATATTTTTAAGCTTAAAATAATATTATCCAAATATTTAAGAATTGAGCTGCGATAGCCCAGCGGTGAGACCATGTGACTATTTCGAGATGGTCAGGGGCTCGAACCCCGGGCAGTACACCAATGAGTTTTTCGATTAAAACTTATGTGTTTAATTCATTATTGCAGTTTATCACACGCTTTTCAGTGAAGGAAAACATCGTGAGGAAACCTGCATATCCCTAGAGAATTCTAGGAATATGTGTAACCAATCTGCATTGGAGCAGCGTGGCTGGTCTTAGCTCCAACCCTTCTCTCCAGAAACGGAGAGAGGAGGCCCTATGCCCAGCAGTGGGATTGTAACGGACCGTTACTTTTACTTTACTTTATTTAAGAATTCTATCAAAACGAAAAACGTCACAGCAGTTACAGGATTAATAAGGAATTATCAATTTACCCACCCCTCGTCGAAACCGCTCCCCTATCAGATTCAAGGGCGATAAGTATAACCGTATATATTATTTCGCCACCTATTTCCTCTCGATATTTCTTTCGCTAACCACCCTGGTCCGGTAGAATTGAGATAGAGTTTTATTACGCGTCCAAATGTTTGCCGTCAATGAATTTTATGTTTGGCCGTAAAAACTGAATTGGTTAACTAATTTTGTGCTGCCGTATAACACTGTTGAAATAAACTCGTCGCAAATAGATGAAGTGTTTTTTAGGGAAATAAATTAAGAGTGTTTATCGTTTTATATGAGAAAATAACGTAAATTTTAAATATTTACATATCCGCTTTGAGTGTAACGGATAAAAACTGACCTTTAATATGCTTTACTATGGTATTTATAGGATCCGGCGTGTGGTATAATGCTGAGTAGACTAGATAAACCTCATTTCTTACCGATGTGTCGTAAAAGACGACTAAGGTAAGTTGACCTGCCGTGTGGTATCCGGCTAAGTAAGAATAGACCATCCTCATTTCTTTCCGAGGTATCGTAAAAGGCGACTAAGGTAAGTTGACCTGCCGTGCGGTATCCGGCTAAGTAATAATAGACCACCCTCATTTCTCGCTGATGTGTCATAAAATGCGACTAAGGAATGTTGACCCGCCGTGTGATATCCGGCTAAGTAATAATAGACCACCCTCATTTCTTACCGAGGTATCGTAAAAGGCGACTAAGGTAAGTTGACCCGCCGTGTGGTATCCGGCTAAGTAAGAATAGACCATCCTCCTTTCTTACCGATGAGTCGTAAAAGGTGACTAAAGTAAGTTGACCCGCCGTGTGATATCCGGCTAAGTAGAATAAACCACCCTCATTACTTACCGAGATATCGTAAAAGGAGACTAAGGTAAGTTGACCCGCCGTGTTGTATCCGGCTAAGTAAGAATAGACCGACCTCCTTTCTTACCGAGGTGTCGTTAAAGGCGAATAATGTAAGTTGTAACTAAGTTGACGTCAGGCAGGCGGCCGGTCACAAAATACGTAGCCAAAACATGTATCAACATGTTTAGAACATGTTGTGCCGACCTAACTTAGAGTGGGCAGGAAAGTGTTGAATGATCCGTACGAAAACACGGTTACAACTGTACATAATAAACGTGAAAAAATTATTATAGATAAGTTACATTTTGCAAAAAGAAAAAGGCATTTTTTCTTTACTGAAAGCGACCAATGTATTGATTTTCATATGAATTTGATAAATATACTAAGATATGCATTGTAACATAGTAATTTAATTAACTTTATGATTCACAATTTTGGTCACAGTGGCTTCCACATAAAAGGTATATACTGTCGCGGACTTTTATATAAAACTATTCATGACAAATAATACTGCGGTGCATCATCTTTGTGTATACTTGAATGGTTTAGGCAGCCTTCGCCAAGACAACTCTCAGAGGCCAGATTTTTTCCGACTTTAGTGACATGAATCGTTGTTACATAAAATCATTACAAATTGTAGCCTATATGTTATTCTGATGTATATCCTATATAACTGTAAAATTTTATCCAAATCCGTCGAGTAGTTTTTTTGTGAAAGAGTAACAAACATCCATCCATACTCACAAACTTTCGCATGTATAATATTAGTAGGACAAAACCATCAGCTGCTACATATCTTCACCAAATTATTTATATGACATAGAGACTATAATATCTTTTTAATATAATCAAATCTATTCATATATAACAGTAAATCTTACAAGACAAATTAGGCCTATTCAACGAATTCGCAAAATGTCCGCTAATAAAACTAAATCCTAATAAATTTTAACGGGCAGCGAGCATAAATAATAATTTAATACGTAGGCGTGTATTACATTACACCTTGTAAATAAATATGCCGACTCTATGAGGTGTGACATTAATCTTTCTTATAAATTTTGAATATGTTACCTTAATTTACTGAGTTATTTGAGAATAACGTATTACTTTATAATTTTGGATGCGATGCTTAATTGTTATTATTAATCAAATTTTATGTATTATTGGTTTTACGCAAATTCTCATACGATACGGAAACTAAGGTATGACCAAAAAGTAAAATATTTTGAACCATATCACTTAATCGTCACCGATTCATCTTATCATGACACCGGCCAACACCTAGGAGTTTCCAAAAAAATCTTTTGTATTGAATTTTTATATCAATACTAATACTATAATTGCGAAATCTGTCTGTTCTTTTTACTCGGCTGAAACAGTGATGAAATATTGGCACAGAAGCTCATCATCATCATCATGTAATGCCAAGTGTAGGAAGCAAAACCGTTCTCATACCTTATACATGTAGAAGTTACCACACGTATACCACAAGACACCACCACCAACAGCACTCTACAAAAGCACTACACACATTCATGACAACAATCTTAATGATCGTTTCGCTCCTTAACCGAAACATCGTCAAGAGATAGACTCCACGACAAAATCGCAAACTTTTTGCTTTGCGTAAATTATTTTCTTAACAAACGCGGACTTTAGCAAAATAATTTTATCATAACTGTTGTACTATGGAATTCTGCAAAGCAACGCCTTTTTTATAGATTTGGCACAATTAAATTTTACGCTCTACATTAACATATACAGAATTCCCGTTTGTTCTTCGAGACTAGGAAAAGAACAATACATAAATGAAGGTATTTTAATACTAAAGTTGACGCGAACAAAGTTACAGGTACAACTAGTATATTATGAAGCCTATTCGATGATATGGCATTGTATTGATGTGTTTTTCTAACTTCCACAGTCATCTAATGGCCGCGCCTGACCTAGTCGTCACTCGACGGATGTTCACCATTTTGTGGGACACAGCCTGAACAAACACGCTCCATTTCTACAGTTTCAGTTTGTTCGACATATTTTCTTTCCCGCTTTTTAGAATTTACTATTTTCCTTTTATGCAAAAAGCAGTACACAGGCTTTGACTTTACTTCGAGTCAATTTACCAAGCTATTAGCTAAATGAGGACGTCTGTAATGTTCATATCATTTGCATATAATAAATTAAGTTTACTTTTAGTACACAAATGTACAAGTTATGTCTATCTTAAATTACTTACACGCTAGTACTATACAAATTATGCCCACGTGGAATGCTCCTATTAGTTTACTTAGGTAAACAAAGGTCTTGGGGCAAAAAATTTAAGGCCCCAACTAAACTAATAAAAATCGTTTATTCCGAATTCGTCGTGTTCAAAATTCGACGTACTCTAGACTAGTTGTAATCCAAATTCTTCGTAATTCAAATTCGTCGTAATACAGAGTTTTGTTAGGATTCTTGTCGAACATCTTGTTTATTTTTTTTAAATAAGTTGCTATTATTATTTTTTGTTTATTTTGAACATAAAATTAGACATGCTGTCGCGGACTATTTTGTAGTCTTTTTGTAAATCTATAATTCTCTAGTACTATGTCTAGAGAATCTCTGTTTGTTTACGCGGCGCACGCTACTAAAGCTCCAGAAGAAAGCTCTATTTTTAACAACTATGCGAACTCTTCATAATTTACAAAAAACCGTAATAAACCTTCCGGGAGAATTCGACTACCTTTTAGTAAAAACCATACAAAAATCCGTTTGGTTGATTTTGAGAAAATCGATTGCATACAGACAGCTTTTAGGGTCTTTGTTTTATAAGAAGTATATATACATAGATAAGACAAGTCCGAGTGTCCCCCTGAGCCTGAGGGCTTCGAGGCACTGCCTCGTCTAGCCCTCCGCTAGCTACGTCACTGTTTTGACTCGATAAAAATATATCGCAAACTCGTTATTAGATAAAAAACTCTATAAGATACAACTTCTTAATCAAAAGGCGGCGAGTCATTTATATTCAAATTTATTATTTAAAATGTAGTTTATTGTGGTATAAGTTTGTTTGTTCTCGCGTCCATCGGCAGGGGGCGCGGGCTCGTCCATAACATTAAATTAATATGCTGTCAGCGCAAACGATTTTCGGTTGCGAATTTTATGATATCAATGCGATTTGATCAAAGCTGGATATCGTTAACAGAAACCATTTATCTGAATGTATTTTTGTGTTTGCCTTGTGTTCGTAAATTATTGCATTGTATGGATATATTTTGAGGTATCGCGAACATTTCCGTTTTATTAAAATAATGTTATGCGAAATGAGAATTACGATTCTGTTCAATGAATGAAAAATATGCAGGTATGAAAAATATCCTTGTATTTAACCTATATTTGGACGATTATCTGTAATAGAGGACACAATATCATTTTATCATTTTTATGCGTTGATTTTGCTCAACGTCAACAATATGGTAGAAAAACTATTTCCGGTGTATAAAAATATTTATATGTTTTTTTTGGTAATTATATATAAATTATTGATGATATGAAGCTTTTGAGGTTCTTTTCTTTAAATAATTTTTGACATAGTAATTAGTACTTATTTATTTTTAAATTTGACAAAAAACAAAAAACAAAATAATATGCTTAGCGAAATTACCGTTTTTTTTGTTTTTCAATAATGAAATTTATATTAGATATGAAAGCATTTACTCTCGTATTGTAGTTTTTATCCTTTTACCACATAACATAGTACTAGTAATTGCGTTATTTCTTTATTTAAAACTTATTTTCGGACCGGGAACTCTGATTTTGACCGTTGTTATAGAATAAAACAATATTTTAATTTTTTATATCAATAAATTATTAATGACTCAACATAGCGTAGTGTACGATTTTCTAAAACTTTAAATGTCTACTAATTACCAAAAATATACTTAAAACTTTAACTTTTACTCAAACTCCATGCAAAATATGTAATTTCATAGCAAATCAAGTAATGTTAAATCTGTGAGTCATCTAGCTATTTATTATTTTAATCAAAAGCATACTTTGTCAACTAATATTATCCGACAAGTAAATTCATTAAATCTCACCATGATGTAGATTTTATGTAGAATATACGATTCCCTTTGTAAAAGATTAATCTGGCACTATTAAAATTCATTTAAGAAAATCTTAACAGTAATATGTCAAGATAACCTTTAGAGATAAGAGCTTTTAGACCTACTGACACCCTTCGCAGAAGGTTATATGCAGTGTGAACTTTAATTCCCTTTTTAAATATGCCCAGTAGAACGACGCGTGAGAGAATCCAATGGGGCATTTTTAAAAGTTCAACATTTTTGTATTCTTCATGTCGTGTGGTGTCCGGCTGAGTAGAATAGACCACACTCTTACCAAGGTGTCGTAAAATACGACTAAAGTAAGCTGACGTCAGGCAGGCGACCGGTCATAAAACATGTGGCCAAATCATGTGACAACATGTTGTCCATCATCATGTATGCGCAATAAAATCTAGAAATAAATAAAATAATGCTTCAATCTGATTTCTTAATAGATTGAGAATTTTAAGTTTGTTAATGATGTCCATTTAAGGTGTTCCTTGATGGTGACACCTTTGCTTCATTATCTACTAAATACGCTAGTAACGGAGTAATATTAGGCTTGCCATCTATCTAGTTACCATTATTGGGTCCTCGGTCCCCAAGAATTGTCATAATTCTAAAATTACCGATTGACACCTGTAATACATACAATTCAAAGAGCCGTCTAAGGAGCGATAAGTGCTCCATTATTTTTTGTAACATGTTTATAACATGTTGTGCCGACCCACTTAGAGTGGGCAGGAGGAAATGATGAACATTTTTGTATTCTTCGAATTGAAAGACATCAGAGTGATACTAAAGTTATACCTAGGTGATACATAGGTAACCAACGGTTGCTCTGATTTTTAATATGTGTGTACAAAAGCTTGGAGTATTTCTGCGTGATCAAATAAAAAATATGGAAATCTGTAGGAGGAACAAAGTAAGTGATATATTTCAATGTGTCGAGACATAGTGCGTAAATTTTCTTGTCTTTTAACTACCTGTTAATAGATAACTTGTAATTATCAAATTATAATCTCAATATAAAAATTAAAATGCCCATAATTTTGTTGTCTGTCTGTTAACCTTATATACCAGAAGCAATAATAAAATTGTTGTTATAATCCGCGATAAAGGAAAAATAAAAGTACTTTATTGCGGATTATAGCAAATTAATTTTATTATTAGCTTTGTATTATGGACCTCCGCAAAGTAACGCCTAATTCTATGAATTACTTATATACCTGGTTAACATATAATTTAAAAAAGATTCTTCGGGAATATGAATGAAAGTTTTCTACATTAATAAAGTAGATACATTTCTGTCAGAGTAAGAGTATACCATCCTAAAAGTCCGTATAGTACGCGGCAACAAATAATGCACAACGAGTCTTAGAGAGAGAAGTCGGCTAGATTCTGCTTCATAGAGCATTGTCTCTGTCGCACAGACTGACGAACCCGTGCGAAACGTGTGACATACTAACTGAGTGACAGTGACAGCGCTCTACGAAACCAAACTGGCCGGCTGTTTCGTTCTAAACATCGATGTGCATTATTTAATTCCGGGTACTATACCTACTCTGACTTTTGACTATAAATATAGTAAGAATATAAGTCACTCCATTCACGAAATTCTTTCTTTTAATTTAATCATAAGATTTTATCACCCATCAACAGGTGACCCCTGTAAAACATTTGAAACATTTTGAAAAGTATTAACAAAAACCCCTAACAAAAACTGCCAAACGACGCCGCGCCCCAAAATGACTCAACGTAACCGTTTCTTTATATTAAAACAGCCTAATTTGCTATTAAATGGGCCATCATTTCTTTGGACTAGTCGAAAGGGTGGCCCAGATAATCTAATGAATTTTAACTTGTCATTGCAACACTCCAAAATATATGGAACGCTTTTATTTTGATGGAAATTGATTTAGTGATATAATATTTTACCTTTAATTAAAATATCATACATAAACATTAAATATGTAACTGTAACATTAGCATCTGTGTTTATCTCGTTGGTGTATCTAATATATTAAAATAAATAAATTAAAAAAATAAACCAGTAGGCCAGTCTTCAAAAAGGTTTAAATTAAATGTAAGAATATGCTTATACGTAAAGCATATTAAAAATTGAAGATTAATTGGATGATAAGAATGCCTGGATTTGAAAATCCTTTCACGTCATACAAGACAGCGCTTTAATTATGTGAAATTGAAAATGTTTAAAAGGTCGACCGCCGAGTTTCTTGCTGGTTTTTCTCGGCAAGAGCAATATTCCGAACCAGTTGTAGCTTCATTGATCATATTGATCATTGATGATTCAAAAGTGCTTGAAAGAACTTATTTGAATAAAGATTATTTTTATTTCAATTGAACTTTGAAAATGACGAGCCCGTTGGTGGCAGTGACTCTGCCTTCAGCTCCGGGGGTGGCCACTTCAAACGCTTGAAACCCAAATCCCTGTATTTCGAAGGATTCGTTTCACATCACTTTTCAGCATCACGACCAGTTGGGATATGTTAATTTGGTATTTGTATGTATCTCCTTATTTCCGATTCCTTATATTAAATAATTGGGTGATTCAGTCGTAATCAATTATGTTTACATTCATTATATGACATTCATATCGGTAGGCAATTAATTGTGCCAACCAACGTTCAACCCAACGAATTAACGTTCAAATGTAAAGTTCATTCAGACAAACGTGAGTACGTGATTCAATTATCTTTCAGTTAAATGATTGCGTTGTGCAATCGTAATCAGATTAGCATTTGAATTTCAATAACTTTTCTAAGTATTGGGTCTAACTATGAAATTCATGGAATGCGGTGAATCAATTGCATATAATTATTCCAGTTGTGAAATTACAAAGTAGGAACCGGATGACATAGTCATGGACAATCTGACAGGAACATATGATGTTTTGTATATTATTTTGTTATAAAAGAAACTGTACACCTACGTACTACGTAGATTTGCTGTTTAATTGCTTTACCACTATTGACGTTTTTTTTATGCAGCTAAATGCTTTGGGAAGACGTCCTGTCTCATTGATATAAGAAATATGAAATCACTACTCCAATGCATTTTGGTTCATTATGATTTACTGTAAATACCACTTAAATCAGTAAGAGTGCGTTATCCATCGATAAGCTATTATCATGGCAACTGTAAATTATGGTTTAACATCATCATTATCATTCTCCTACCTTTATCCCACTATAAGTGGGGTCGGCACAACATGTTACAAACCTGTTGTCACATGATTTGGCTACGTATCTTACGACTAGCCGCCTGCCTGACGTCAACTTACCTTAGTCGCCTTTTACGACACTTCGGTAAGAAATAAGGGTGGTCTATTCTATGCAGCCGGATACCACACGGCACACACCTTGGGCACCTCTTACGACACCTCGGTAATAAAGGAGGGTGGTCTATTCTATTCTGTCAGATGCCACACGGCGTATGGTTTAACAATAAATATTTTCGTATAATTTCAAAGTTCAGTGTACGGGTTAACAGATACATTTGCAACATCGGCATTTACGCCATATTTTTAATATCGTATGAATTAGAAATTAAAGGCCGTTAGTAGCCGCGCGTGCTCAAATTATCAATTAAGCGGCGCAGTTTATCAATCTATCAATTTAATTGTACAGGGTAGTAGCATCCCGTAGATTCAGATACTCTAGTTCTTTTGAGCCTATAAGAGATAGTATAATCAAGTATGTATGTAATACAAAAATGGACAAAAGGCTGGCCGCTATTATGAAAAACTTGAACTTAAAAAGGTCTATACATAGTTGTTTAGCTGTTTTATAAATTGGTCGCCACACAAGCGTTATCGCGGTGCATCATACGAAGATTAAGGCTGTGGAAGCGAATGCATCGTCATGCCTCCGTTTCCATGGTCCAAGTTAAAAGAGTTAAGCGATATTTAAAAACAATTATTAAATAATTTCTACATGCAGTTATAAAACTACAGCTGATTATAACAATATTAAAAAGAGCAAAGATATGAGATATTTAGCGTAATATAAGTTAAATAAATGATTTATAGAAGGAGGCGTTACTTTGCGGAATTCCATATTACAGGCACTATAACAAAACTACTTCGCTATAATCCGCACGGGTTAAGCGAATGCATGCAAAGCTAATGTGTATGAAGCAGGCAAAATCCACGAACCTTATACATGCAGGACAAGCCACCACACGCACCCCAAGGCTCCTCCACCAGCAACAATGCATACAAGCAGCACACACACCCACCACCACGACAATCTCGACGATCGTTTCGCTCCGAACCCGAAGCATCATCAGGAGGATAGGCTCCACGACAAAATCGTAATGCAAATAAAGTTAAATAAAGATTTGATATATAACAGTATATTTAGAATAGGGTCACTTTTAACCTTGTCCATACATAACATAAAACAAAGTCTCGAGAAGCCTTCTGTCTGTAAGTGATCGATTTTCTCAAAATCTACTGAACGGATTTATGTACAATATATATTAAAGGATTGTCCCGTTCTTGAAAGGTTTAGGTTAATTTTAAAGTTGAATATTTAAATTGAAATGGAAAAATTTGTGATATGCTTCTCACTTAGACTTAGTGATCTAGTATGAAGCACTTTTAACCATGGAAATTGATAGGCGACGGCGATGCAACAAACATTTTGAAATTACGGTCATATTTAAATTGAAATGGAAAAATTTGTGATATGCTTTTTCACTTAGAATTAGTGATCTAGCATGAAGCACTTTTAACCATGACAATTGATAAGCGACGGCGATACAACAAACATTTTGTATGGGGACATCTAATGTTACTACAAATGCATTACATAGCGCGAAGCAAAGTACTAGTGGCGCCATCTGTTATTCCAGTGATGAAAATATGTGAGTAAAGCATGTTACTATTACGTTATGTTACAAAACTAAATAAAATTAAGAAGAAGAAGAAGAAGAATACTCTTTATTGTACACACTGAACAAAAATTACAGGTATTAACAAACAAAAAACATAAGTACAATAAGGCGGCTTTATCGCTAACCAGCGATTTCTTCCAGGCAACCTTAAATGTTATGGAGCTGTTGATAAAATAGCTGGTAGGATAGTGCACCTCAGAGTACATAAAGATAATTATAAAATTAAACCATGTATAATAAACTTACATCAAATAAACACGAATATGTAAACAAATACTTATATAATATATAAATAAGAATAATACAAAAGAATGATATCATATTAAATAAACATAAAAAACATGAATTAAGGTGTCTTTTCTATCTTTCCACTTGAACCAAACACCTAAGATACTGTAAGCCTCAGGGAATGAACAAAATAAAAATGAGCAGTCGTCTTGTTGGCTTATCAGAATAGATGATTTTTTTCAAAACAATACCCTCCAGGGTAGCGGGTATTTAATTTCAAACCCTTAATCCTTGAAATGCGAAGTAAAAATATTTTTTTAGATTTTTATTGCGATTGTTTTTGAGGGGAAAATACTACTGTAATGAGAAATTGCTAGATTCTTTACCGTTATCAAAACGGGGCATTTACGTGACGTATATTGCAGCAAATAGTTTTTATTTCCTCTTTATGTCTTTTTTTGTTTGAGCACGTACCGGCGTGTGTGGGCGCTTAGTGTAATCCTTGCTAATATTTTATGACTATTTTTCTCTATGGGTTTTTTGTATTTTATACATTTACGTTTTCTAGCTTATGTGTAAGTAAATAGTGCACTTTATTAGAACCTGAATTAAATGTTATATATTATAATAATATCTTATATGTAAAAAGAACGGTTTTTCAAGTCAAAAATTGCATACCTTAAAAACAAACCATCACAATCACAATAGTTTTGCATTATTTGTCTGGCCCGTTTGCGCAGAGAGTAGTGACCCTGCCTTCAGCTCCGCGGTTCACGGGTTAGATTCCCGCCGAGGGCCAACATTTTCTATAAAGAAATTGTTGGTTCTTCGAGCCTGGGTGTGTATTTGTATTTAAGCATGTATTTAAAATTATTAATATAGTATATTTACTAGTTGTCCGTCACCCATAACACAAGTATTATGTTACTTACTTTGGGGATGGATGTGTGTGTAAGTCCCACATATTTATATTTATTTATTATTTACCATAATCGAAGCATCATCAAGACAGATAGACGCCATGAATAAATATCAAGGTAACGCACCATCAAAATGAGTATAGTAAAGTAATAAGTTCGACCTCCATTGATTATTTTATATTCGAACACGTGTAGTATACTGAGACTAGAGGTATTTTTTTTTAATCAATGATCAATATAATTTATAAATATATAAATGTGTATAGGTGGGCGTATGAAGATATTCTTTTTCTTCAAATCTAATACATCAATCGAATTGGCATTCAAAATAAGCAATATGATCATCATTATCATCATCATCAGCATCATTGTTCTATTACTCTCTACGTAGTACCGGCACAATTTTTTTTCATTCTCTCCTATCACGTCAACTCTTGCGCTACTCCTTTGATATGCATATCATACTTTATAAAATCCATCCATCTTTTTTCGGCCTCCCTCTACTCATAAATCCTTCTACAGTTATATTTAAAACTCTGTTGATCGCATGATTTACATACCCTCTCATCTCATTACATCCTCTTTCATATCATACTATTTCTCCTTAAGTATAAATAAGAAGAAAAGCTGTGATAGCCCAGCGGTGAAACTCTTTAGAGACGATCATAGGTTCAAACCCTGGACAGGCACTTGTGAATTTATGTATTAAAACTTATGTGTCTAATTAATAATTGAAATTTATCACACGCTTTTCGGTGCAGGAAAACATCGTGAGGAAACCTGCATATCTCTAGATAATTGAGAGAATTCTAGGGATATGTGTAATCTACCAATCCACATTGGAGCAGCGTGGTAGGTCTTAGCCCCAACCCTTCTCCCCAAAAACGGAGAGAGGAGGCCTTTGCCCAGCAGTGGGATAGTAACAGGCCGTTACTAACTAACTACTAATAAATAAGAAAATGTATGTAATAACAGAATTAACGTAGCGCTTTGCCTACCGCAGTGTTGGCTTAAAATCTGAAGTAGCAACTTAAGGCACGTTATTTTTAATACCAATCGCGTTTCGACGGTCATTGTTTACATTAGGACATTGTTATTCCAACTTGTTTGCTCTTACATATTGTTTTAACGACGCAACGTGGTGTGCTTTCAAAACATCTTAAATATTAACACAGGCAGAAAATATTGAAAGTTTTCCGTAAAATAGGAAGGTAATTTTGCAAACACGCGGACCCTGTAGAGTGTATTTTAGCGCTGCCGACCAGGAAAATTTGCATCAGTTAATCCACAGCAGAAGGGATCGGCACCATCACGATGCTCAGTAGTGAGCACACAAGTCAAAGAGGAGGTAGAGTGTATTAAATACAGTAATTTACTCAATCACATACATTTTACGTTCATATTAAAATATCATAAGAAATAATAAAAATTATTAGAAAAAATTGGTCGGAGCAATGGTCCAAGCTCGCTGATGGCTGATAGGATTTCAGAATGAGAAACCTCCCCAATTATTTTTAAGTCACTATTTTATGTTAATTTTGTCTAAGTAAGTTTATAGTCTGTGACTTCCCTTCTTTCCGTGCGTCCTGTCATGAAAAGTTGTACTTTTTGAGCTCTCGAAGGGAATATATAAATTACTAAAAATACCAGCCCCTTTCTATCATATCTCCAAGTTGAATGATTTAAAAAGTATTGTTGAAGTTGCAACAGTTATTTAGTAGAGGGCAGGGGCCTCTTGATTCTTGATTTTGATCGAATTACGATACGATACTCAAGTGCGAGCGTGCCCCGTTCTAAAATATCTTGAGCCAGCTTAGAAGGGTCATAGATAGCGAAAAGTTGCAATACGTCGTCAAACACACGCACTATACAAATACTTTAAGTTTTAATATATTAAAAGATATTTACTTTGTCGTGTGCTATCCGGCTGAGTAGTACAGACTACCCTTATATTAAGAAATAAATTCTTTTAATGAGCGGTCGTAAAAGGCGACTTAGGCAAGTGCCGTGTGATATGCAGCTAAGTACAATAGACCACCCTCATTACTTACCGAGGTTTCGTAAAAAGCAACTAAGGTAAGTTGACGTCAGGCAGGCGGCCGGTCGTAAAATATTCAGCCAAATAATTTAACAAAACTTGTTTTGCCGACCCCAATAAGAAGGGGATAAGGGCAGCAGAATATGAAATTGATATTAAAGGATTTTAACAAAGGGGCAGACACTATATGTGGAATGTTAAAAAACAATGGCCTGCCAAAAATCGTTGTAAAAACACCGCATAACAAAACACTTTTTGCCGACCAGATGTTGCTGATCACTTCATTTATTACTTCGCTATATTTTATCATTATCGTTCCCAGTGGGGAGCCATATTCTTTCGTCTACAACCCAACAAAGGGCTACTAAATTGTTTTAATAAACGCAGAATCAGAAAGTCATTACGCTTTGTTGTTGAACTATCATCTCGACACCTGGTGGCTGAGATACTTATCGTGGGTGTTATAATTAAAATTGCCTCTAAATGGACCCTCCTGCTTGAAGAGTGGATCAAACATATGGGTCTTATAATCTTTACATTGCTCGAAAAAATTAACGTATCCTTGGTAACGCACCCAAACCCTATAACTTTTAAGCTAGACATTGATTTTCCTAGTAAATGTTTACTTATTTAAAAACTGTTCTAGAATTAAGTTGTTTAACTCTTTAAGGAAGACGTTATAACGTCTGTCGCTTTCGTCATCGCTTTAGCGACGCTAGCAGAGTTGCACTTATCGCATTTTTTTATTATTTCAAGTAGTTACTTCTACAATTTTAAACATCAAGAATATTGGGGTATTATTTGATATTTTTCAGTCACACTGTAAGAGATATTTAAAACTAGAAACACCTACTGGTTAATTATGGGCAAATAATAAGTTTTAAAAACGTGTAAAAATTTAGGCCATTATGAAATTTGAACAATTTACTCAAAATCATAAATAAAATTAATATATAGTAATTTATGATTCTATTATCCAAGTCTGAGTGCTTAACTTGTTCTAAAAAACTTTCTTAATGGCTATAAAATAAAAAGTCTGTTTTGTCTTGAAGTTATCTTAGGTCACAATGCAATTATCTACTTTATTGCTTTAAAAAATACCACATGCAAGACTGTAACGGCCTGTTACTATTTCATTGCTGAGCGTAGGCCTCTCTCCGCTTTTGGACAGAAGGGTGGGAGCTAACACTTGCCACACTGTTCCAATGTCGATTGGTAGGTAACACATATCACCAGAATTCTCTAGAGATGTGCAGGTTTCCTCTCGATGTTTTCCTGTACAGAAAAATGTAAATTGCAATTATCAATGAAATACATAAGTTTTAATAGACAAACACATTGGTGCCTAGCCGGTCTCACCGCTATGACAGCTTACTAGTAGACTGATTTAGAGGTAGACTGACGACCTCAAAAAGGTCGCGGGGAAACGCTAGATCCAAGCGGCACAAGATTCTACCCTGTGGAGGTCCCTTAAAGAGCCCTATGTCCAGCAGTAGACATCCATCGGTTGAAGAAGGAGCATATGAAGAAGAAGAGAAAAGACACTGGACAGGTATATTGTCATAATAACTGGACTGCTCGCAATTTAAGCATGACTGTAGTAGATGTAAATTCAATCTCAATTAGGACTCAGTTGCTTTATTCAAGCAGCCCAGCGGGCCTACCATGAACTCTTATTGCGACTCAATTGAAGAAACGAAATTGTTTCGTTTTTTCATACCATGACGTCTTAAAGAGGGACACTTTAAGTCGTTGCCGAATGAGCGTTCGGATGCGTCCTAAAAACATGTGAATAAATGAGACAGAGTTATCTATAGTACATAAAAGTTATCCTTTTCAACATTACGACCTGAATGCAATTCACACTTCATGGTACGAAACGAAAGCGGTTCGCAGTCGTCGTTTACGTCTTCAATTGACTCGCAATAAGAGTTCATGGTAGGCCTGCAGGTCCGGCGTAAAAATTCCTTACAGATACTCATAAACAGTAACCACTATTATCTCAGCAACATTTACAGAAACTAATCAAATTACTTGTCATTTAGCGGTCGCAATTCCATCACCTTGCTAAGAAACCACAGCACGTACTTGTGCCGGTTCCCTTTTAACACCATAATAAAATATTAAATACTTATTTAGAAACACGATTCCTTTGTCGATAACTACGCCGTAGTTTGTGTATTTACATTTATATTTAAAGATTTTAAAGAAAAATGACTAAATTATGACTTAAAAATGAACTTTATTGTGCGCTACACAACATGTTTTGGTCATTTTGGGCCTATGAGCTTATTTAACATATTAAATTTGTTGTCATAGCTCTTGACTATTGTGACGGTTCCAACCTTACATACATTTTGGTAGAGTTATGTACTGAAGCGATAGTATGTTAACGAATGTATATATATATAAAATATTTGTTTGTCATGTTATATGGGTTTTCAGAATGGGTTTTCGATACCCGTTACATGTCTGTAAAATTTTCCCCATACATTTCCAATTTTCCATACTAAAATTTTCCATTGCGACCGAACGTCTGGCGGACGTTGCCGGGAGCGCTGCGGCCGAGCGGCTGTAAGGCGAAGGCTAACGTTTCCCGTACCAGGTACAGGGTAGCGCCATGATCCCTAGCATATATTTAAAGCTTCGGCTTGCCTGAACGGTGTTGTGAGAGACTTCGGTCTTTTATCTCACAAAAAATTAATGTAATATTTTATTACATGTTACAAGTTTATTATTATTCTCGAACATTTTATAGTGCCTGAATATAACTTGTTGAGGGTGACGTCGCTGAGTGGTGCTGGGCACTGTATCGAATTAGACTCTGGTGAGTACTGGTGTCGGATTGATGGTTTCAGGCCTGCAATGATTTCGATCGTTGTAGCGAGCCTCGCCTCGGTCTGCTCCAGGCTGTGAATATCATGATGGTCTTCCGTCTTGATACAGAGCAGCTAGAGTTACTTTGGTGAGTTTTGGGTGATACGGATTGAATTTTAGGCCGGTATTGATCTCCGATCTCTACTGTGAAGCCTTGTTTGATCTTTGGACGCCTAGGACTCCAGAAGTAGTGCTGGTACAATGTGGTTTTTTAAATGTTACTGATTTGGCGTTGGAAACGATGTCTGTTGTCTTTGAGTAGTGCCGAAATCACGACCGAATGTTGCTAGATGTTGTGGAGTCCAGTTTACTAGCCGAAGCGATGTCATAGCAGTGATGGAACCGAACTGTGGACTTTGCTCATAGTTTTGCATGGAGAGTGCGGGGAAAACCTACATGTGACGTGTGATAGTCCTTCTGAGGGCTTCCCCATAGCTTAGTGTCAGTGATACCACGAATGTTTACGACATTATAGCATGTCATAGGGCCACTGGTCGGGTCTTTACTAACAAGATTGCGGACTAGCTTTAGAAAGTGTTGCCTGTGCCTATCTCTACCTTACGTAGCTTGCTACGTGTAACAAATAAATAACTAGTTCTTGTATGCCGATGGTGCTTGGCCAAGAGGACGCAAAGCAAGCGTGCGTCGACACATTTTGTTATAAATATAACTATTTAGCACAATAGTGCTAGCACTATAAATGCAAATAATTTAAATATAAAATATTTGGTCCCTACATAAAAAATTGGCGTTTTCTATGGGAGGAACATAAAGTCATTTTTTTTTAATGAAATATATTTAATTAATCAAAGTATGTACCATTGCTATGTATGCACTTTTGCCATCTCATAGGTAGTTCATTGATCCCCTTACTAAAAAAAACCAGTCGGGCGGGAATCAATAAAATCTTTGAAGGCGGTTTGGACTGCCCCATCGGAGTTGAATTTTTTTCCTTGCAAGTAGTTATCCAAATTGCGAAAAAAATGGTAATCTGTTGGAGCAAGGTCCGGAGAGTACGGTGGATGTCTAAGACATTCTAATTGAAGCTCCTCTGATTTGGTAGCCGTCTGTTGTGCAGTGTGTGGTCTAGCGTTGTCCTGAAGCAGCAGTGGCCTAGAGCGATTGACCAGCCTGGGTTGTTTAGCAGCTAGCTTTTCCATCATGGTTTGCAGTTGCTGATAATAGATATCTGCCGTAATCGTCTGGCCAGATTTAAGAAAGCTGTAGTGAACGACACCGGCACTAGTCCACCAAACACCTACAAGCAACTTTTTTTTAGTCAATTTTCGCTTAGGGCTGGATTTGGCTGGTTCGCCAGGGTTCAGCCATTGCGATGAGCGCTTCCGATTATCGTAGAGGATCCACTTTTCATCACAGGTAATGATTCGATTTAAAATTCCTTCATTATTGTGCCGGTTGAGTAACGTAACGCAGCAGTCGACGCGCGTTTGTCGGTTTGCTTTACTCAATTCATGAGGTACCCACCTTTCAAGCTTTTTCACCTTCCATATTTGCTTTAAGTGGATTAGAATAGTTTTATCACTAGCACCGGAGCCTGCAGCTAACTCGGACGTGGTTTGCGATGGATCCGCTTCCACAATAGCCTTCAATTCTTCATTATCAACTTTGGTCTCCGGCCGTCCACGAGGCTTGTTCTGCAGGTCGAAATTTCCAGAACGAAAACGTTGGAACCAAAAACGCACTGTGTTTTCTTTTGCGACACCGTCACCATACACATTATTAATCCTTCGAGCCGTTTCAGCAGCACTGGTGCCACGGTGGAACTCATACTCGTAAATAACGCGATATTTCACGTTTTCCATTTTGTAAACAGAGTAACACAAAGAAAAAAAACAAAAAAAAAAAACAAATGAATTAGGGGGTTTGAAACACAAATGCATGAGTAAATAGCTGTATGAATTTGAATTTGGAATTCCTAACCATAAAGGTAATATTTGAGATCAAAGTGGCCAGTACGACAAAACGCCAATTTCATATGTAAGGACCTAATATAACGCTAACGCTCTACGGAGTAATGAATTACAAAATATATTATTTGCCACCACGTGCGGTACGAAACATAAAACTTGCTGTTATGTGATCTCTGAGGAGTCATGTGCAAACCTACAATTTATGCCACTACGTGTGGTTTCAACGAATACAAAATCTGCTATTATGTGATCTCTACGGAGTCATATGCAAACCTACAATAAATATATGTACCACTACGCGTGGTGCCAACGATTACAACAATTTACTGTTATGTGATATCCGAGGAGTCATGTACAGTTTTAGCTTCGTGCTATTGTGTTTTCCACTACACGTGGTGTCAACGAACGCGGAACGTACCGCTTGAAATGCTTGCTATTGGCAAGGTGCACTGTCTTATTATAAGATTTGGTTGATTTATATCAACAACAACGGGCTTTAAGCCTCATCAAAACAATTATGGCTAACGCCAACTCAACAGCTACGGCTGAAATGAAATTTGGACTTAGGTCCTAGTATTAAACCCGGGCACACGTGCCTTATCTTGGACTACGGTCCTCATTTATTATTTTCCCCATTCTCTTTAAGAGCAATGACGGGTGTTTATAAAACATATTATAAATAACCTGTGCTCAAGGGCACAGGCGCACTATAAATTGCATACCCTAACCCTATGGGGGGGGGGGCTCTCATATCCTATGGACGGAGCTCACCGTTGGTAGCGGGTGAGGAGCTACTGACTATCTCTTCTCCCTTTATATTTTTCCATATCGGAAGAATATAAAAGACGGGAGAGGGATACCACATTGCTTAAACTACTCTACGGAGTTGTTTAAGAGTTAGGTGTTAGATCGAGTGAATGATCTTTCTGATGGCTTCAAAAATTATCTTCATCTTCCCATTATCTTGAACTTCCCACCGGGATGGTTTAAGGAGAGTTACAGTTGTTACTCGAGTGACCCTTCTGTTGGCTTTAAAATATATTATTTCAGTTATTATTGACTTAACTTTATGACCCATACTGATGGCAAACAAATATATAATTAAATATAAAATATCAAAATTAATATATCCTCTCTGATGACTATTTATGCAATATTACAATAAAGAACATTCAACCTTCTGAATGTTCAGCATTTTTTTATTATATGTCAAGGGTTCGATTCGTGTAATAAACATATATGTATCGAACATAAAGAATCTATTCATGTATTAGAAGATATGGAATCGGTTCGTGCAATAAGTATATAGAATCTGTTCATGTAATAAATATATGGGATCTGTTCGTGTAATGAATATATAGGATGCGTTCATGTAATAAATATATGGGATCTGTTCATGTATTGAACATATATAACCTGTTTAAGGGTCGTGCGATTATTGTGCAATAACTAATAATAATTTATGTTTATTTTACTCCTCTAATCTGATGAATCTGTGGTCTCTGACGCTCTAAAAGGATTTGAGTTATTACATTCACAACGTTAAATGGGTCCTAACCAACTAGACGAATCACATGCCAAATATATAAAATTAAAAGCGTTAGCGTTTATGCGCTTGTTTTATGTATTTCAGTGGTAGAGCGCGAGCGCTCTACCGTCATTTAAATAATATTAATTTATAAATATGTACATAGTTGAAGTACATAGATATGTACAAAGTGTATGGGGGGAAAACGTTACACTATTATATCACCTCATATTAAATGAACACAGTAAAAGTTGGATCTGCGCAAACCTCGACTAGATTTATCCCTTTACGGTTTCTAAACAGTATCGTATTAATAAATAATTCGTTTGGTAGTACGGCAGGGTAGTATCTAGTCACAGCCTTAACGGTCTAACACCAGACTAATATACTCTCACTTATCATAAGTATTGAAAATCGGTTCCATTTCGGGTTGCTAGGCATAAAGCGACAAATTAACTACTGAGATGGAAGGTCTGAAAGACGCCATAATAAATATTTGGACCTCATAAAATATGTCTTAAGTCAAGTATTAAATATTTAAGTCTATGGGGAAAAATAGGGCCATATAAAGTAGGTTATGACCTCATAAACGAGAAAAGTCACGCGCAGCTGTTCGTTAGTAAACAAAATTACCTCGTAAACAATATTCCTTCAATTTTTACCTTCAAATGCCGTATTTTATTTCACATAACCGCAATAATATGTATGTAGCTAACACTATTACATGAGGCTGTACAAAGACTTTCATCAGCTTAACGTTCCCTTTGGCGAGAACCAGTGGACGGCGAAATTGCCTCAAGTCAGGTAAGCCGCTTTCTTTGATAGAGACTTTGTGGACGCCGGCAAAAGAAATGTGGCTTTTAATACGTTTACACTAAGAATTACTGTTCGCTAGAAACAATGTGGGGATCAAACGCAAGATTCGCGTGCCAGTATTTTGAATACAAAGGTGTTATTGTGTTAGAGAATTATCGACACTTTTCGTAATGTTTACCTACGTTTAGACGAAATTTACAAAGCGACGTATATGCCTAAGTAGGTGGGATTTGGTATTTAAAGCGCCTCGGGTGGTGCAGAATCAAGTGTTAGTATACAAATGGTATTTATTTATTTATATACTCCTTTTTTTTTACTATTTATTTCTTTATTGTGCATACATGATAATATAAAAAAGAAAAAAAAATAGCACATTTACAAAGGCGGACTTATCCCTAAAAGGGATCTCTTTCAGTCAACCTTCGAGTAACAGAAAGAAAAGGACAAGAAGTGAAATATGGATAATGAAAAAAGAAAGGAAGAAAAAGAAAAATAACGAAACACTTGGTACTTCTGGATAGATTTCGTCATCGGATTGTCTATGGAGAGTAATCACCACGTGAGGCAGTCCGGTCGGTGGCAATATTAAAATTATTTAATACAATCTGAATTATTCCCTTTTATACCTTCAACTGCTTACTATACGTTTTTCCTTCTTTCCGAAAGAAAACGAAAATATATTTCGTCTATATTATTTTTAAGGCTAGTATATTTTTAATAATAATAATAATAATATTTGTTAATCATCCAAATGTACATAGTGCATTAAAGCCCTAGCTCCTGAACTAAAAAAACTGCGTTTCAGGAGCTAGTACCTTCCCGTTTCAACTATAACAGAACAATTTGGCAACAAAGAAAAAATTTATATATATAATCTAGAAAAGAAAATAAAAACAATTGATACAAAATCATCATTCAAAAAAAAAGAAGCATACTAAAAAAGCAGCTGAAGTGTGTAAGGTGTATGTGTGTGAGTGTGTGAAAGTGTTGTGTGTGTATGTGTCAATGAGTGATTCCTTAATTTTAAAGTATTATTTAATTGTTAAAAACAATTCCTCTACCCTTAACTTTTCATTAACTTAAATTTCATCGATATCACCCTAGATAAGCCTTTAAAACGAAACAGATAGGAAAACAGACATTCTTTATAATATTAGTATGTATTTATCATCCCTCTTTTTAAGTCCGGTGATAAGAGCGACCCTAACAACTATAGACCCATCTCGATCTTGCCAACTCTTAGCAAGGTCTTTGAGAAAGTTATTCTAAATCAACTGCTCAAGCATTTTAATTTTAATGATTTACTTCATCCTGAGCAGTATGGGTTTACTAAGGGTCGGTCTACAACGGATACGGGAGTTAAGTTGTTGAAGCATATCTTCGATGCGTGGGAGAACTCACAAAATGCCATAGGGGTATTTTGTGACTTGTCCAAAGCATTTGATTGCGTTCAGCACGAGACTTTATTGTTGAAGCTTGGCTATTATGGTATTAAAGACAATGCGCTTCGTCTCGTTGCGTCTTATCTTCACAGTCGGGTTCAAAGAGTGTGCATTAATGAGGTGCAGTCATCCGGAACGGCCTTAGTTATGGGTGTGCCTCAAGGATCAATCCTTGGTCCCTTTCTGTTTTTAGTTTATATAAATGACTTACCATATTTCATTCATAATATTTGCGATATTGTACTGTTTGCGGATGATACATCTTTAATTTTTAAAGTAAATAGAAATGACCATAATATTGACGAGGTAAACAGTGGTTTATCGCAAGTAGCCCATTGGTTCAGGGTAAATAATTTGGTACTAAAATCAAAGAAAACAAATTGTATTGAATTTGCATTACCTAATGCTGCAAAAACAGCAAATAGGCTCTCCATAAATAATGTACCACTGAAAACAGAAAATAAAACTGTATTCTTGGGAGTGACCTTGGATTCAAAACTTCAATGGAGCACACACATAAAAACTCTTGCAGGGAAACTTAGTTCAGCAGCCTACGCTGTTCGAAAGATAAGACAATTTACAGATGTCGAAACAGCGAAACTTGTTTATTTTGCTTACTTCCATAGCATTATGTCTTATGGAATATTGCTGTGGGGTAAATGCGCGGATAGTGAAAAAATTTTCGTATTACAAAAAAGAGCCATACGTGGCATCTACAATTTAAGTCCGCGTGATTCCCTGCGAGAGAAGTTTAAGGAAACAGGTATTCTAACATTTGCTTCACAGTATATTTTAAATAACGTAATTTTTGTACATAAAAATATAAAGAATTATAAAACGATAGGTGATGTATATAATAGACAAAGTAGGAACCGACATAAGCTTGCGACTCCTGCTTTGCGCCTAGCAAAAGTACGTAAATCGTTTGTGGGTTTGGGTATAAGATTCTATAATAAAATTCCGAAATCAATTTTGGTCATGCCATTACAGCAGTTTAAAAACACTGTTAAAAAGAGGCTGATACAGAAAGCCTACTATACTGTTGAAGATTACTTAGATGATAAGGATGTGTGGATATAGGTGCACTTCTACCCTGTACAAGACAGTAATAAATAAATGTAACTAGTTCTAAGATTTATATTTTAAAAAGAGCAACCGCCGAGTTTCTTGCTGGCTCTTCTCGGCAGGAACAGCTTTCCGAACCAGCAGTAAAGTTGACGATTCAAAAGCACTTGTTTACAAGTTTACTTGAATAAAGAATATTTTGATTTGATTTGATTTGATTTGTTATTCCAATATAATCCTTCGCATATTTAGTTTTAGGAAACAATTTGCCTATTATTTTAATTTCATATTTTCTTATATCCAGTTGTCGTTTCTATGTTAATCGGTGTATTATTTCTGTTCGTAACATGACAACAATACGTGCATTTCTAATACAAAGAGCTACAACAATATTACTGTATCAGATACATTGTTCCAGAACAAGCGACACACTTTATTTCAGTTGTCAACTACAAATCTTCTTGGACCCACCCATGTCTGCCATGTGTCGAATACTCACATGTTACGCAGTCAAATATACAATTATGTGCTTTCTGAGCACTGCTTAAGGCATAAGCGTAAGCGTTAAAATGTCTATACCTGGCTAAATATAATTTGAGGAAGTAAAATTATGCAGCCTATTAGAGATACATGTGTTTTAAAATAAAGCTCTATTATAGATCTACATTTACATCACTATTAAAATAAAATCTACCCATTACGTAGACGACTAAACAATCATAAATTTATCACAAAAAAAAAAAAAGGTAATATACCAATTCATGAAATGTGTACGTGTATTTTGCAGATTAGTGTTCACTTTTAAGATTAATTATATTTTAATTGACATTATAAAATTTGTGGCGGAACGCATATTTTTTTTTATTAATATATTTGTCTTAATAGCAATTTTGGATAGTTCACTTGTCCGTAAAAGGCAGACACAAGCGTAGAGATTGTGTAATACGGTGAGTACAGAGCATCACTTGGAAAAACTCATGTAACTTTAAGGTTTAGTCTTGTAATATAACGTTTGTTTCATAAAGGACTAATAGTATGATTTCTGTATTTTAGGAGGATCGCACAGACTCAAACACATACTAACGCTATGTCACTATACGTTATCTCTCGCTCACGGCTCTAGTATTGTTGACGTGGTGCGATTGAGACAGTGTAAGGTTTTCTCTAAACATTTATATTAATTTAATTTGTAGACACCGGCTATACTCACGTCTTATTTTATCGGGTTTGCCCGATTGTTTTCGAGCCCATCCGGGGCACTTATTCATGAACACTTTACACGACGTTATCATGTTGGGAACTGCGTGCAGCAGATCGCTGGGCACAACTTGTGGGTGGCTGGAGTGGGGAGGGGGCGGTAGCGGTGGTGGTGGTCAGTCAAAAATCCGGGTCCATTTTGCGTTCCTGGTGTTTATAAGATTCCTTGCGGCTGTGGGAAGAATTACTTAACCCGCTTACAAATCAATTTTATAACTTGATATATTACGTATCTTTATCGCGGTTTCTTATGCCTTGTACTTAACAATGTTAGGTTAGTATGACGTTGTCCACCTATAAATAGGTTCAATCGATGAGACAATACAATCCAATCCCAAGAGAACAATGATTGTACTGAACTGGTAAGGATGTACTGGAGTGTCTAGTTTGTTCGCTTTAAAGATCTTTAAATGTTACTTTGTTGTTGAAGAGTTGTGTTTCCGGGAAAAGCAATGTTTTGAAAGACTCAAAACTTCTCAAAGGTTCGTTACGAAATACAAACGGTGTTTAATGAATTTACAAAGCAGTTTACATATACAATTGAATATTTAGAATACATTTAGAGTACTTTATTTAAATAACCTATTATATTTAATTAAACTTTTCCTATGCAAATCATGTAATCATGATTCATTTGTTTTGATAATCATGTGCTCAATTCTTTTCCCGGAAAATTCATTATGATCTTATACATAAAAATGAATGTTTGTCTGTATGTTCTTTATATACTCCGAAACGGCTAAGTAGATTTTTGTAAATTTTCACTAATAATAATAAATTAAGCCCAGTGAAGCAGGCTGGTTATGGTAGTTATAAAAAAAATGCCTTATAAGCTTTTTTTAAAGGTGTTGTAACCGATTATTCCCTGGTCATACGTTGTCAGCTTTTAACCATCTTTCATGTTAGGAGTGTGGCAATTGAATCTACTGCCATAGATATTCTTGCCAGATCTTCTACGTCGATGAAAGCATTTTGAACTTGTGATGTATTCGTTTTAGCAATACGTATTTTTTACTGAGTATATCTGTAAAACTTAGGTTTCTAATTGATAATTGCAATTTATCACACGCTTTTCTATGAAGATAAGCATCGCGAAGAAATCAGCATATCTCTCAAGAATTTTGGGGATATGTACTACTGATTGATTATAGCTCCAACCCCTCTCAGAAATGTAGAGAGTAGGCCTATGCCCAGCAGTGGGATAGTAACAATTTATAATACTATACCAATACTGTTAGAAGTAACTATTTCTCGATTTCATAACAATTACGTCGTATGTGATAGTATTGACACGTTTAGTGAGTGAAGTACCCAATTTGTATGCGTTAAATCAGAAGTGGGATTGTATTGCTCTTCTGTCTAGTTAATCCCATATAAAAATAAAACCGTAATAAAGATTTAGATCAACAAGAAACCAACAAACTGTTCCTTTACCAAAGTGCACACTAAAGTAATTAAAACGCTACCGAGCGCGTAGCGAGTAGATGAGTCTATTTCCTTAATTAATGTATCAGCTAGAACCTTAATTTCACTACCGAGAGCGCCCAAAAAGCTTACATTAGGAATTATCTATTTAAATGTATACAAGCTTTAAGCCGTAGTTTCACCTTAATACTCGTAGTCTATAGAAAAATCTCGTAGTCCGATACTTATTATAGTAGAAAAAGTTATGATAAAACTATTTTGCTATAATTCGCGTTTGTTAATAAAATCTAAGTAATGCCAAATGTAGAAAATAAAAACCGTTCTCATACCTTATACATGCAGAATAGTTACCGCTCGTATTCAAAAACCGTTGAAACCAACAACCCATTAAACAAGAACTACACACAATCGCGACGACCGTTCGACCCGTAATCTAAGCATCTTTAGGAAATAGGCTCCACGATGTCTACTCCTGCATGTATAACTTATGAGAACAATTTCTGCTTCCTACACTTAGCATTACATAAATTTTCTTAGCTAACGCGGATTATAGCAAAATATATACATATATATATTTTATGTTAATATTAGGTCCATAAAAGAGTGCTCTCTTTTATGAACCTAAAATTAACATAAATATACTAATAATATGAAATATACGGACAGACTTTCGTATTTTCGGTTATTTTCCGTCCGTATGTATATCTGACAGTCTGTTACGATTTCATGATTACTCCGCTACAACAATATTGATGAAAAATGTTACAATCAAAGTTAATTGGTAGGCTATATAACAAAATTACTGTTTTTCCGATCAAATTTTCTCTCTACTGTTAAACTTAATTGACTGTTATAAAAATTGAATTTGACGCCAAGTTGCAAGTATACAATAATATTATAATTTCATACACACTTAATAAAAAAACCACAAATAAATTCTCCTGTTATCCAATTTCTAATATTTTATCACTTATATACTCATCAAAACAAAGTCCCCAAAAGCTGTTTGTATGTGATCGATTTTCTCAAAATATACTGAACGGATTTTAGTATGGTTCTTTCTAAAAGACAGTGCAATTATTCCGGAAGGTTTATGTGTACATTACGGTGTTATGTAAATTTTGTCAAAGAGGTCACGTGATTGTAAAATAAATCGTTAGGAGTTTAGTCGCGTGCACCGCATACACCAACAGAGGTATACGAAAGTAATGTACTAAAGAATTAAAAAATCTACAAAATAACAACAAAAAATTCCGGCATAGCAGGCCTCTATCTCTTATAGTTAAATAACAATAACCAATTTTATTTTCAAAATTAAAAAAAATCGGTTCACGCGGGCGTAGCCGCAAGCATAGCTAGTTTATTTATATATCTAACGATGTCCATCAAACTATCACCTTTCTTGTTATTTCCATACATTAAAATATACAAACAGACTCAATACAATCCTGTTTTATTATATATGTATAGATTACGAATGTTAATCCGCCATGCGTATGTAAATATTGGTTTTTATCGTATTAAGTAGCCATTATCATATATAATGTTGTACAAAATTCAATTTAACTGTTTGATGTAAGCTTCAACGGTAAAAGGTCTTCGTAATAAAAGGGAGGGTTAACGCTTCTCACGTGTAAGTTTTTTAAAAGTCTGTTACTCTTGGAGATATAAAGCGAACATAAAGAATTTATATGAATCATCTTTATAAAAATGCCTTGTCATAAAGTGCGTTTAAGCTGTTCATCAAAACTCCTAAACCAATTTAAATAAGATTTTCTAGGTAGTTATATATTGGTCCAACTTAAAGAATAGGATTTGAGAGTTTGCATTTCGATTTTTCGAGTTTTTTATGCTGATAGGCTCTAAGTTCTAAAAGTTCGATAGATGTCGCTATAAGTATTGAGGACATATTATCGTCGTGTGGTAAATGACTGAATAGAATAGACCGCCCTCATTTCTTACTGAGGTGTCGTAAAAGGCGACTAAGGTAAGTTGACCCACCGTGTGGTATCCGGTTGAGTAGAATAGACTATCCTCATTTCTTACCGAGGTGTCGTAAAAGGTGATTAAGGTAAGTTGACACACCGTGTGGTATACAGTCGTTTCTTATCTGAGACATGGTAGAGTTATTTCTAATATACTGTTATCTATCTTCGGAAATTCTAGAACCAAATTTAACAACCTTGTGAATGTACCACGAAAATTTTTAAACGAATAAAACAGATAACACATTCCAAAGTTAAAATTTGGATATTTTCATGTTGAATCCGAAATAGTTAATATTGAAGAGAGTGTTTACTTTAAATTTTAAGCCAGCTACGACTTTGCTTGCCAGATAAGTTTAATATTTATATCGTAACAGGTATCCGAGTATAATAGACTACTCTCCTCTCCTACCGAGGTGTCGTAAAAGCCCAAACCAGATATCTATCCAGATATCTTGTTGAGTAGAATAGACCACCCTCTTTCTTACCGAGGTGTCGTAAAAGGTGACTAAGGTAAGTTGACACATCGTGTGGTATACAGTTGAGTAGAATAGACCATCCTCTTGCTTACCGAAGGTTCGTAAAATAAGACTACGGTAAGTTGACGTCAGGCATGTTGTGCCGATCCCATTTAGAGTGGGATAATGGCAGGAGGATGATGATGATGATTTCTTGCTTGGGTAATGCGCCGCCTTGCGATTTCGTAGTGGTTTCTATCACCTGAAGATGCATCTGTTACGGGGCGAAACGATTGTTGAGATTGTGGTAGTGAGTGTGCAGTGACGTACTGTTCCGTTATCGGTGGCGAGCAGTGAATGAGTTTTGATGAATTCTGAACGTAACGGATAGTGCACTCGACATTTAGCATTAATTTTTTTTTATCGCGATTCGTAGCCAAATAATATTTTCATATACTTTCGTATTATGGAACTCCGCAATATAACGCCTAATTCTATAAATTATTCACAATATTTCTTAACCAACTAACCCAATTAATTGCCTATCACTAACTAACACTAAATTAACTAACACATGAATTATTACGATAGCTTTAAGCACTTATAATCAGGCGAGATATCTTTTACGCACGTACCTGTAATCAATAATAAAAAAAAATCACTCCAACCAGTACTTTAGAGGATAATGAACTTGTCGTGTAGGAAACTAGTTCATAAATAACCTATAACTAGACGCACCGATTACGCACAGATAAGTATTTGTAACTAGTCGCAATGACTAGTTGAGTGGCATACATAGCCAAGGTTGTTGTGAATAATTGAAGGGGGAAATTATAAAACTAGTATTGGAACAGTTTTATAACGGATATTTTGCTGTATTAAAAATATCTTTATTTTTATTGAATAAAATAATAATTCTTAAGCTGTGATAGCCCAGCGGTGAGACTGAACGACTCTTTCGAGGGGGTCACGGGTTCAAACCCGGGTAGGCAACAATGATTTTTTCTGTTAAAAGCTTGTGTCCAATTGATAATTGTAATGTAACACACGCTTTTGGTGAAGGAAAACATCGTGAGGAAACCCGCATATCTCTAGATAATTCTGGGGATATGTGTAATCTACCAATTAGCCGTGTGGTATCCCGCAGAATAGAATAAACCACCCTCCTGTCTTACCGAGGTGTCGTAAGAGGCGACTAAGGTTAATACCGTGTGGTATCCGGCTGCATTAAATGACCACCCTCATTTCTTGCCGAGGTGTCCTAAAAAGGTGACTAAGGTAAGTTGACGTCAGGCAGGCGGCCAGTCATGCAACATGTTTGTAACATGTTGTGCCGACCCCACTTAGAATGGTATAGGTGCAGGAGAATGATGATGATGTGTCACTTTCCAATATTGGAGCAGCGTGGTATGTCTTAGCTCCAAACCTTCTCTCCAGAAACTGAGAGAGGAGGCCTATTCCTAGCAGTGGAAAAGTAACAGGCCGATACTTTACTTTTTTTATGTATGTACTCGTATGTACCTACCAGTTGTCTGTCACCCATTACACAAGTATTGTTACTTAAATTAGGGGACGGGCGACCGAGTGTATGTGTCCCATCTACAATATAAAAATGAATCGCTGAATGAGTTGCTTAGCGCAAATCTCGAGACCAGCTGAACCGATTTCGCTAACTGGTTTTTTATTATTCCTTTAAGTACGAGAATGTTTATTACTGAGATAAAAATTTTGAAAATTGTCTGAAAAAGTCTAAGAACAATACTTTTCTATATTCCCATTTTAATTTAATTTATACAAATTCGTAAGATGCCTACATGAAGACCCGAAATGCAACAAATCAAATTAATTAAGAAAAATAATTCCCCGATCGATCTGATTTGTGTGATGGAGATATTTGCAGGGTTGGAGAGTGCCTGAAGCTACTGATTTTTTAAGTCTATAGTCCACGCGAACGAAGTTGCGGGTAAAAGCTAGTTTATTTATATTGTATATTTATTACATACATTTTCTTAACAAATGCGGATTATAGCAAATATAAATTCTATCATAATATATAAGGGGAAGTCTGAAAGTTGCGCCCATTATAGAAAAGATGAGAGGTGCAAGACTGGGATGGTATGGACATGTAATGAGGAGGGATGAAAATCATGTGATCAAACGAGTGTTGAGTATGAATGTGGATGGATATGTGACTAGAGGGAGGCCTAAAAAGAGATGGTTGGATTGTGAAGTATAACATGCATATAAAAGGAGTAGCGCCAGAGTTGACGAATGATAGAAGAGAATGGAAGAGAAAAACATGTTGTACCGATCCCACTTAGAGTGGGATAAGGATAGGAGAAAGAAGAAGATAAATTCTATCATAACTTTTGTATTTTGGAATTCCGCTAAGTAACGTCTACTTCTATAAATTATATAAATCACATTTACACATAATGTTATCTTCATCAAATTATAGCATTATCATTTCACAGGCAATAAACTTACTATCAATAAGCGCAACGCGTGTAATAGCCACATAAAGAGCGGAACAAACCGTGTTTTGATTGATTCAGATGCACTTACATAGACGTGGAAGGAATAATTTGTATATCCAGTGCTTCTGTCAGAGGATTTAGAGTACTTAAGCTGTATATGGATATACCCGCATTATTATCGTAATATTTAGATTATCTGTACGTATCGAATATAAGAAAATGCGCTTTTTAATAGCAACTTAGAACTACAATAACAAAACTTATCCTAATTATATCTATACTTACCTAGGTTATAACTACTTACTCTATACGTACTTATAGTACCCGGCATTAAATAATTCAAATTCAAATTCAAAATATTCTTTTATTCAAGTAAACTTGTAAACAAGTGCTTTTGAATCGTCAACATCTACTGCTGGTTCAGAAAAGCAGTTCCTACCGAGAAGAACCAGGAAGAAACTCGGCGGTTGCTCTTTTCAAACAATAATTCTTATCACTAGTTACATAAAGTTATTAATGTCTTGAACAGGGTTGAAGACAAGCTATATCCACGCATTATTATCATCTAGGTAATCTTTAATAGTATAATAGGCTTTCTGAATTAGCTTTTTTTTAATAGTATTTTTGAACTGCTGTAATGGTAAAGTTAAAGTAGATTGGAATTTTATTATAGAATCTTATACCCAAACCCACAAACGAATTACGAACTTTTGCAAGGCGCAAAGCAGGAACCGCAAGCTTATGTCGGTTCCTACTTTGTCTATTATATACATCGCCAATCCTTTTATAATTATTTATATTCATATGTACAAAAATTAAATTACTAAAAATATAATGTGAAGCTAATGTAAGAATACCTGTTTCCTTGAACTTCTCTCGCAGGGAATCGCGCGAATTTAAATTGTAAATGCCACGTATGGCTCTTTTTTGTAAGGGCAATTTTATTTTAAACTTTATTGTACAACTATAATATAAGCAAAACAATTATTTGCACAAAAGGCAGGCTAATTTAGGCAATATCTCCCAGCCAACCTTCAGGAGTAAATCAAGTGATTTACCAACAAAAATGAATCGTTAAAGAATGTCCATACTTTTTAACGTATTAAAATAAATACCATACTGCGTAAGGCTCTGTGCAATATTATGTCAAGTCATCTCCCGGCCTTTTTCAAAACAACCTATATTATTCAAATGCATACGTTCCTCCAATACACAATTTATTAAAAAAATGTTAACCCTCTTATTCTAATTCAAATTCAAATTCAAAATATTCTTTATTCAAGTAAACTTGTGAACAAGTGCTTTTAAATCATCAACATCTATTGCTTGTTCGGAAAGCTAGTAGCCCTTAGTGAAAAAACCATTAATAAAATTAACAGTGTCTTTTTAAGCTTTCTTTTCTAGCCCATAATATAGAAGCAATAACAATTTTGCTCCCGTGTGTTATTATGGCTGAGTATAATAGACCATCCTCTTTCTTACTGAGGTGTTGTAAAAGACAACTTAGGTAAGTTGACGTTATGCCGGCTTAGAATACCTAACCAAATCGTGTGACAACATGTTTATAATATATTGTGCCGACCTCACTTAGAGCGGGGATAAGAGCAGAAGAGTGATGAATGATATTACGAGTTTCGATTAGTATACAATCACTTTACAACGTGATAAATAAATTACCAAAACCACGATACGAATTTGATAAAAATCCACGTTCCCAAACCAAAGGTCGCGTAATTTTTAAATATCAGATGCGGCTTTCTATATCTATTAATTTGTGAATTATTTATACACGCTTTTTTATTCGTTTCTTATCTGAGACATGGTAGAGTTATTTCTAATATACTGTTATCTATCTTCGGAAATTCTAGAACCAAATTTAACAACCTTGTGAATGTACCACGAAAATTTTTAAAACGAATAAAACAGATAACACATTCCAAAGTTAAATTTTGGATATTTTCATGTTGAATCCGAAATAGTTAACATTGAAGAGAGTGTGTTTACTTTAAATTTTAAGCCAGCTACGACTTTGCTTGCCAGATAAGTTTAATATTTATATCGTAACAGGTATCCGAGTATAATAGACTACTCTCCTCTCCTACCGAGGTGTCGTAAAAGCCCAAACCAGATATCTATCCAGATATCTGGTTGAGTAAAATAAACCACCCTCATTTCTTACCGAGGTGTCGTAAAAGGCGACTAAGGTAAATTAAAGGTGACTTTGGTGAATCGAGTTCGTCAAAAAACCTGTGAAGCACCATTAAAAAGGACGAGATGGAAGATAACATCTGAGCTCAAAGTACCGCCGAAGCATTCAAAACATCTATTACATCGGCAAACTAAAATTTTTTTTCGGGTCTTCAGCACTCTCTGAAGATAGAATCAAAATTCATAGTTTATCGTATGTTATATTACGTTTCTTTTTTCACATATACACCTGGGCCTAGATTATTTTCTGAGGTGAATAATCGAAGGATGATAAATTCTAAATAATAAAAATAAAAAAGCTGTGATAGCTCATAACTTTTTATGAATAAGATCGAAAGTTTATCAATTTAATAATTTTCACTCCTTTTCTTTTTAATCTCTTTTATGCCAAATCTAACACTGAAGGAGTATTAAGGGTTACGCTATACGCTATTCTGGAATCACATGTTGTTTACGTACTAATATATACATTTCAAATGCTGCGCGTGGTTTGTGTAAGGCATTGTCAAATTTATGTAGCTGTGGGTGAGACCGTGCGACTCTCTAGAGACGATCATGGATTCAATATCCGGGCAGGCACCAATCGGTTTTTCTATTAAAACTTATCCGTCTAATGGATAATTGCAATTTATCACACGTTTTTCGGCGCAGGAAAACATCGCGAAGTAAGCCGCATATCTCTAGAGAACTCTAGGGATATGCGTAATCTAACAATCCGCATTGGATCAGCGTGGGAGTTCTTACTAGTAGCTCCAACCCTTCTCTCAAGAAACTGAGAGAGGAGACCTATGTCCAGCAGTGCGATTGATACAGGCCGTTACTTTACACTTTTTCAAATAATAAAAACTAACACAATTATGACAATGGTGATGCTAGGAGATTTAAAACATATATCCCAAAAGGATTGTTTCATTGCGTTATTTGACTATAGAAATGTAGTTTAAATTTTCTATGCATACCATAAAAAACAAACGCCACGATGTGAAATACAGGCGTTTTATACCCATGAGTTTGTTCGCTTTGTTCAAATTGAATACTATTTTCTATACAAATTCCATTTTCAAATATGTGAAGCTTTATCTTTTTTTTTTTTTCAAATACGAGTCTGGGCTTTTTGTGTGGTGTTTAGTAAATATAATCAACGTTTTAATTAAAATTTAAGTAAAAAGAGAATTTATCTGGTGCATCTGACCACATTTAAAAGTATGTTAACATTCATCTTACACTGGTTGCTAATGACATTCATACGACCAGCCCTAGAAACACGTCATCAAGTCACGTGCATCATCAGTAAGCCGGGGTCCGATATTACTTGACGCCGCTTTTGCGCTTGACCTTGTTAATAACTTGTTACCTTACATATTTATACATGTACTGTAATATTAAGATTAAAATTTCTACTTATACAGGGTGGTACCAACCTACACACCTCAAAACCCTTAATCAATTAATTCGGTAAAGTATTTAAGCCAGAGGAATTATTTTACGTTTTATAAAAAAATAAACATGATTTATAAATATCAATGACCGTACACGCCATTCCAACCTTGGCCTTAATACAGTAATTCTAAATACGGTACAATCATAAACATCATAAACAGGTACTATAATTTAACCATGATTTTTTAACCATTATTACTTTTCTTTGATAATACATTATTTTTAAAACGATATATAAGTAGAATATAATAGATTAAATTTCGCCAAAGTTATGTTATACGTTTAAATGAGTCGGTACTATCCTGTATATAATTTAATATTAACAGTATATTTAAGCTTAAAATGTTCATTTGATAGATCATTAAAACAATAAGTAAAATAATTAAAAAATAAGTAAGCGTTAAAATATTTTTTACATTTAACATATTTTTAATACATGACATGGGTATTGTCACGAATTCAATAAAATTGATTGAGTTATATGGGAAACTTGGCCACTGCAACTAAATTATGCGACTTTCACAGTATCAATTTACATCTAAAATAAAAACTAGCAATAAAAGTCAAGGCTCTAAAAAGGGAGACATCTGTAGAAGTGATGCGGTTTCATACTATGAAAAGGTATGCATATATTCATAAAAGGTTAAGGTAGGATGGATTTTAAGACAGAGTGTTCCGCGCGTAACGCATTATTAATATCATGATGATAAATCTGTATGAAGACGTAACTCGTGTGCATTTTTATTTAAATATCACAATGTCATGAATTTACAGAAGCCACAGCCCTAATAGATTTTATACTTATAAGACAACCTGAAAATCGAAGTGCGAGACATCGCAGACAAATTGCAGTAATACCGACTGCAATGGTACATTTAAGAAGAAGACATCCAAAGTACCTCGACTGGCCCGTTGGCGCTGTTGGTAGTGACCCTACCTTCAGCTCTGCGGGTCGCGGGTTCGATTCCCGCCGAGGGCCATCATTTTCTATAAACAAATGGTGTACTTGTGTTGGTACTTGAGCCTGGCTGTGTATTTGTATTTAAGTATGTATTTAAACTTATATATGTAGTATATCGACCAGTTGTCCGTCACCCATAATACAAGTATTAAGTTACTTACTTTGGGGACTGACGACCGTGTGTGAAAGTGTCCCATATATTTATTTATTTTATTTATTTAATACGACGCTTAACCTTGAAGTATGCGATAAACGACGTTGGTTAAGTGTCGTATAGTACGCGGCAATAAATAATGCACATCGAAGCTTAGAGAGAGGAATCGGCTAGATTCTGCTGCATAGAGCATTGTCTCTGTCGCACAGACTGGAAATGGCCGGCTGTTTCGTTCTAAACATCGATATGCATTATTTAATGCCGGGTACTATACATAAAGATGCGAATTGGCAGGTGAAGAGGTCAACGAAAGAGCGAAGTGGATGGAAAAAACGAGGAAAGTTGAACCTGTCCCTAAACGGGATTAATGCAAGGATCATGATGATGACGACCTGAAAATCTAGTATACAAGACATTTCATAAGCTGTCGTTTTCTCTGACGTAATAAAAATTATATTAGAAGTCCGTTTACACTGATTTAAAACTCATTGTTATTTGAATGAATAAAACACAAATAACATCTTTATAAATGACAAAAGTAATGATCGATTTTTTTGCTATAATCCGCGTTATAACGAACGAATATTAATTTAACGAATATTAAATTAAATATTAATTAATTTATTACTAGGTAAAACCGCATCGCTTGCGTTTGACTTTAACTGGCGGAGGGAGGCGGCGGAGCGGTTCCGAGACCTCGTGTTCTGGACCAATCTACTGCTGGCGAGTCCGGGTGTAGCGACTTGCCTAAGCTCATCGTCTACCGCCCTGACAGGAGACCTTTCGGGCGCTTCGAACGGGGTTAATCGGACGCCTGACCTACAGGTCCCCGAGGCGGTCGGTGTATCTGGTGCTCCCGATGCACCGGTTAGCGGAAGGGGGCTTCTCTTTTGAGGGGTCCCCACCTAGAGGAGGACAGCAGCTCTGGGATCAGAGTTGCCCCGACGGGGACGGACGGTGGTACCCATAAGGGGTTTTTTCCTGTATTAAAAAAAAAAAAAGTTTAATAACACCTAAAAATTTGATGGAGTTACTGTTGTGTGAACTTACATCTTAAAAGATAATCGTACATACTTTTAAATCTTTAATCGATTCGAGCTATCAAATTTCTTGACGAATCAAAAAAACTTATTGTAATAACAGACAGAGAAGTCGATTTAATTTATAAAAGTAAAAAAAGTAAAGTAGCGGCCTGTTACTATGCCCACTGTTGGGTTAAGGCCTCCTCTCTCCGTTTTTGGAGAAAAGGATTGGAGCTAAGACCTACCACGCTGCTCCAATGCGGATTGGTAGGTTACACATATCCCTAGAATGCTCTAGAGATATGCAGGTTTCCTCACGATGTGATTCCTTCACCGAAAAGCGTGTGATAAATTTCAATTATCAATTAGACACAAGTTTTAATTGAAAAACTCATTGGTGCCTGCCCGGGTTTGAACTCGTGTTCCCCTCGAAAGAGTCGCGCGGTCTCACAGCTGGGCTATCACAGCTCATTTAATTTATTAATTTATACGTCTAATTAAATAGTATAATGAACACAATATTCCTCAATTACGTGAACAATCAAATCAACTTCGCCGTCCTTTAGCATCCGAATAAAATGCTTCTCTCACCTGAAAGCCATTCAGATATCGAAATGGACTTCTATGGAACCCAAAAAATGTGGTGTGTTCTGACCATTAAACATAAGACGAAAAACGATCAGATAAGTGTTTGACAATGGAGGCATAACATAAAGACATCATATCATTCCATGACAATAAATATCGGGAAGGTCGGTTTAATACACAAACACAATGGGCCTGTTGGAGACCACGAAGTTTTTTTGACTGAATTTCGTGTTCCCCACAGGCCTTTGTGCAATACCAACGCTCTTCAACGAGGGAGTGATCATAATACAAGAAAGTTTATAAAATTTTCGTAATTTATGGTTTTTCAAAAATCTTTGCGAAGTTAATTCACCTCAGTTATGTTTTTGTTCGTTATGACCAAGTTTGTTTTGACTTACCTTTGAACTTTAATGGTTTTTAAAAAAAGTGCTATTTCGTTTAGTTTAATTATTCAGTTTAAAATATATGTTGTAATTTAATGTGTTAGCAAATCGCACCTAAGTGCTAGTCGAACTGTCATGACAGTAAATATACGGATTATAGCAATATACTCTATTAGTCATCATTATCCTCCTGTCCTTATCCCACTCTAAGTGGGGTCGGCAGAACATGTTATAAAACATGTTGTCACACGATTCGGCTATGTATTTTACGACCGCCTGCCTGACGTCAACTTACCTTATTCGTATTTTGCGACCCCTCGGTAAGATAGAGGGTGGTCTATTCTACTCAACCGGATACCACACGGTGGGTCAACTCACCTTAGTCGCCTCTTACGACACCTCGGTAGGAAATGAGGGTGGTCTATTCTACTCAGCCGCATACCACACGGCATAGCAATATAATCTATTACTTAGTAAATTTTAACAGATTTCAAACTCCATAGTGCGTATGGAGTTTGAAATTTGTTTACCAGTTACGTACGTTGTGGTAAAGAAAAAAAATCGTGGGTAAACCCGCTAATGCCAATAGAATTCCTAACATATTTATAACTTGCCAACCCACATGTGAGCTGCGTGATGGGTTCACAGAAGCTTAATTTCCTTCTCTCTAAAGAGAAGGAAGCCTTTTTGCAGCCGGGAGAAATAAAAGACAATCACTTTCTTTTTTTCTTAAATTTAATTTCTTTATCAAATTTTGTACTTGTATTTAGAAAATAAGTAAGCCGCTTTTTTTTTAATGTCTTCTTAACTTTATACTGCAAAGGCTTTATAAAAAGTTAATTATTATTCTTATTTAATGATGGTCGTGCCAATTAATTAAATCACCATAATATAACCAGTTAAAAGTTATCTATTCTATCTGTATACGCTAATAACTTTAATAATACTTAAAAGTAAATTTGAACTTTAATACCATAACATAAAGTTTGTGCTCGTGGAAGGATTCTGGGAAGGCAAAAAAATAAAGTGACGTTAAATGAATTTATAGAAAAGTAATAATACAATTATCTTGCTATAATCCACGATACAGTAAATAGAAAATATATACAGTGTTAAATGTATAGTGGACTATCCGTATTTTCATACCCGAGACGTGCAGGATTCGTAAAAACACATGCACAAACCACGACCACTTCCACCACAATACACAAGCACTACACACGTTCACTATCACAAACTCAACAATCGTTTCGCCCTGCAACCGAAGCATCATCATGTAATAGACTCCACGACAAAATCGCAAAGCTTTGCGATTTTGTTGCAAATCGCATTTTTGGCAATCTCCGCAAAGTAATGCCTAATTCTATAAATTATTTGAATTTATAGAATTAGGCGTTACTTTGCAATAAATAATACAAAAGTAATAAAAAATTTTGCTATAATCCGCTTGCAGATTCCTTTTTCTTGCTTAGACTCCGTCGTGGAGTCTATCTCCTGATGATGTTCGGTTGCGGGGCGAAACAATTGTTGAGTTTGTGATAGTGAACGTGTGTAGTCTTGTGTATTGTGGTGGCGGTGGTGGAGGTTTGCGCATGAGATTTTACGAATCCTGCTTGTATCGGGTATGAAAAAAACGGATAGTACACTATACATTTAGCACTATATATATTTTCTCTTTATTTTATCGCGGATTATAGCATAATAATTTTCTAAATATTATATATAGTCTAAATATTAAATCTGATTGAAATTGTAATTTTCATTGTGATGTCTTAGTGACTAATGAATTCAATTAATTCAAATGAATTGATTAATAATTTTAAGAAGTGTTTTATAATTTTTATTTTTTGACATAATATAATTGTTGCCTTATCGACTTCCTTTTTACAAAACTAATAATAAAATTATTTTGCTATAATCCGCGATACAGTAAATAGAAAATATATATAGTGCTAAATGTATAGTGGACTATCACGTTTTTTCATACCCGTTACATGCAGGAATCGTAAAAACACATGCACAAACCTCCACCACTGCCACCACAATACACAAGCACTACACACGTTCACTATCACAAACTCAACAATCGTTTCGCCCCGCAACCGAAGCGTCATCAGGAGATAGACTCCACGACAAAATCGCAAAGAAGACTTCCTTTTTTCTTTCTACTTCCAAAAGACTTCCTTTTTTCTTTTCTATCTTACTAGCTGACCCGGTGTCCCGAATAGCAGAATAAGTATTAAAAATTAAAGAATCGACTGTTAGGCGGTACGAAGTTCGCCGGGTCACCTGGTTTATTATAAAAACAACATCATAGAAAAGCATCGATTGATGATTTAATTCAATTTTAGAATTTCGGTAGACAAACTGAATTTAATGGACTCTAGATTTATTGGTGGGTTTATGGCCGCAAAAAGTGTCAAAGCAACAGAAACAGTACTAAAATATTGTGACGGCTTCCCGCTGTGGTGTGTTTGGCAAATGCGGGTCCGTTATCAAGATGTGGTATCGCAAATACGCAGCTGAATTCATCGACTATAATAAAAGAGCAATTTCTTTCTATTTTGTCCTATGACAGTTGGTTCGTATAAACTATAATGGATAGATTTAAGAGATTAACACAATTTAATGTGTTGATATGTTCATTTCGTGTACATTCTCTATTGTATGACTCGCCTTTTGGCGTAGTTGGCAGTGACCCTGCCTTCAGCTCACGGTTTCGATTCCCGCCGACATTTTCTAACCTGTTCTTCGAGTCAGGGTGTATATATGTATTCTAATTATGTATTTAAAATTATATCCTACTTTATAATATTATAAATGCGAAAGTTTGTGAGTATGGATGGATGTATGTTTCTCTTTCACGTAAAAACTATTGGAAGGATTTTTATGAAACTTTACAGTTATATAAGTTATACATCAGAATAACATATAGGCTACAATTTAGAATGAAGTCACGAAAACTTAATGAGGCAGACCAAATTCCACGCGAGCGAGGCCGCGGGCAAAAGCTTTTATGTACATATTTACCAGTTGCCTGTCACCCATAGCACAAGTATTAAGTTACTTGCATATATTTATTTATTTGTTCTTGTGTTGTATCTATGCATGATATAGAACCACAATTTTCTATATACTATACCTAACAAGCTATAAAAGAGTTATCACAATAATGAAAGTCATGGGATTTAGTGACCAAAGGGTCGCGGATTAAAACAAATGAGATATCTATAAAACTTATGCGCCTCATTGATATTTTCAATTCTTTACGCTGTTTTCGGTAACGGATAGCATCGAGGGGAAAGCTTGATATCTCTGGGAGATCCTTGGATATGTGTAACCTATTAATCCACGATGGATCAGCTTGGTAGGTATCCGATGCAGTTTTCTTTAAAAGAAGGTAGGTTGCTTTTATCCACATGTGGACAGTAAATGACCATTAATTTCATGATATAATTGTACTAATTTACATGAAAATTGCGCCAACGAATTAGCTGAAAAAGTGTTAGAGATTCCTCATCATCCTCATGCCCTTATCCCACTCTAAGTGGGGTCGGCCCAACATGTTACAAACATGTTGTTACACGATTTGGCTACGTATTTTACGACCCACCGCTTGTCTGACGTCAACTTATCTACCATAGTCGCCTTTTACGACGACTCGGTAAATAGGGTGGCCTATTCTTCGCAACCGGATACCATATGGCTGGTCGACTTACTAAAGTGGCCGTTTACGACACCTCGGTAAGAAATGAAGGTGGTCTATTCAACTTAGCCGGATATCACACGGCGTCGCAATTACAATATTAATATGGATCTTATTTCAATAGCAATAAAATCGAAGATTCGTATTCGTATATTCGTAAATTCATGACATGTACTTTACATGTCTTGTCTTTGTCCATTGTTATTATTTTATACCCTTTCCTGCAGCTCAAAGGACCGCGTCTCTCAAAACAATTAAAATTTACCTTACACGTGAGATAAACAACATAAAAAACTGTTCAGATTCAGCGAAAGAACGTGTAAGAATTTCTGCCCTCCGATGTCGAGATTAGAGCTATATTTATTACAGCATCATCACACGATCTAGACAAATTAATTGCGTAACTTGATCAGTTTAGTGAGTGCTTTAAACAAACGTGATATTCTCAGAAATATCTCTATCGTTAATTAGATATGATGCTTTTTACAGCTTAGCCCTATCTTGAGTTAAAGCGCTGAATAATAATTATATTGTAGGTGATAAAACGGCGTTTTATTAGCATCATGACACCCTGATTTATGAGTAAAAGTGAATTACTATAATAACTTATATTTAAATATAAACAACGTTTACAGCCCTGCTTTATTATTAAACTCATTCATTTTTATAGTTGCGTTTGTCTAGTTTTAATTATTTATTAAATAACTAGCTGTGCCAGCGGCTTCGCCTGCGTTGAAATCTGCGTGTCACAATTTTTTTCTAGAATTCAAATTTTAAACGTTATAGTAGTTATCGTGAGTTAACCATAAGTGATAGAGAAATGCTGTCGCGGACTTTTTCATAGTATTTTTATAGATCTACAATTCTTAAGTACATTACTTTAGCGTATCTCTGCTGGTTTACGCGGCGCACCCGACTAAAGCTCCCAGCAAGCATGCTTTTTAACAACTGCGCAATCTCTTCAACACAATTTATATAATACCGATATGTACTATTTACCTAAATCATTCGGAAGTATTGCACTACCTTTTGATGAAAACCGTACAAAAATCCGTTCAGTAGATTTTAAGAAAATCGATTACATACGGACAAACAGCTTTTGTTTTATAATAAGTATAGATATTGTTTTATCATTCCTCACTTCGTTATAACACGAATAACGACAGTTGTTGATTAGTTTTCTTTATTGCTATCGATAAAAATTGCTAACAAAACACAGCGCTATTTCTTATGTCTCTAACTCCAACGTATTACTTTTTATTACAACGTTATTATTATAATTACTATTTACTACTTTATTAATTAAATTGATGATCCTATTTGAAAAGTTAAGAAATGAAAATAAGTGAGCTTCTTATTTCTTTTTATATCTCACTTTAATTCTGTCATTCGTGAGGCAGGCGGCTGGTACCTTAATATAACTAGCCAAAACATGAGACAACATGTTCGAAACAATTCGAACAGAAGAATGACTTAAACTCTGTCATTCTTCACTTATCACTACCTTTTTTCTGTTGTTAATTTATCACTCTTTTATTAAAAGTTTGAAGCAATATTAAATATTCAAATTTAATTTTCTAAACTCCAAATATTTTCCTGAATAATAACTATGACGTATACGTTACGAGCAAGCGGTATAAAATTACTAAAATTTAAGCTATTAACTCTGAAAGTAACTCTTATTTCATAAACTGTTTCATACAAAATATTCACAACTTAACATATCAAATATAGCAGCGTAAATAATTACGCGATAAAACTCTTAATGAATGAATGAACGGAAGTTCATAATGATGTTGTTATTTGAAATGTGTTAACATTGCTTAAAATAAAGTTACAGTATCTGAAATGGAGGGATATATTATAAATACGAAATATCATTAATTTCACAGTACCCAATGAAACAATTCAACCTTTGGTACATTTAAATCCACTTGAATGTAACCGCAGCCGCGTTCCAACCCTCTTCCCGCGAGCGCCGCAAAAACTGAATACACGAGCTTAGTTATGAGAAAAAACTACCAGGTGCCTACCGAAAGCCATTGTTCCAGTGAGAGATTAATAAATCTCTGAAGAACGCGTATATCTGCGACCGATCTTGCGGGATACGAGCTTCGGGCCAGGACGTTATTGCAAGCCCATTCACATGCCACCGCCCCACAGCCCCTTTGTTTGGACAAAGGTGTCGCGCAAAGAAAAAGGCCCTATCGTCGATCTGCCTTATCAGATCCAGTTCCCCTCAAAGGTCTCAATAGTGCGGTGTTTTGAATACGGCAGATCTAATTCCCTTGGCCACAATAACTGGGACTCCAATTTAGTCCGGGACATCAATGAATTGCAGTATTTTGTAAGGATATGTTATCGAGGATCTCTTTGGCCCGTGTTTTGTCTATTATATACTGTTGCGTCATTATTTATACAAAGAATCTATATGAATGTTAGGCAACAATATCGAATAAGTCAATCTATAATTTTAGGGATATTTGAGATTCCATTTCACATTTGAGATACATATTTCACATTTCACTTAATAACACCACGAAAAAATTAAGATTAATAAGATTCTCTACTTTTGTAATACATTGATGCCGTATAATTTATTGGATCAGGAAAACAGTGTTAAATCACCAGAATTCTAGATATAAAAAAACGTTTTTACTGAAACAAATTAATGAACCTATTAAGTCTATACTAATTTTTATAAAAATCATTCATAGGTTTTAAATAGTTTTTGCATGTGAACCGCTTGCATTTGTCAAAATCAAATTAGTATTTATAGTTTGAATTTTTAACATATTTGAATCGTTATAAATTGGAACAATTAAATTCTCATTGAATATAAGAAAATCCAAATCCCAAACATTTAATTTGACTGCAATTCTATTTCTCTTCTCTACTATTCGCTATTCATTATATTTTGTTAGTGCTAATGTTATTAAAATTGATATGTGTATAACTCATTATTTCGTCTCCAAGGTGTACGTCGTGCAAATAAAAAAGCGATCCGAGCCAAAAAAAATGTCACACACACACACATGATCTTCCTATACATCATCCACGCATTAGCCTTAGATTATCCATAAATGATTGTACATCTACATTGATTGATGCTTGTCCTCCCATAACAACACGACTTTTTTCGCTTTCGAAAATCGACGGTAAGCACAATACGAACAATTGGGACGATCAGACGGAATATTAAGTTCGGTTGTCATTTTAACGATCTGCGTCACAAAATTTACTTACCCCGCTTAAACGATTCTGAACCTTAGTGTCTAAAACATAAGTAATATATTAGAAGTATCCTATGAATATTTAGGAAGCGTTAGGAAAAAAGAGGTTAATGTCAGATACGTTTTATAGGTTATGATTTATGACCAATGACTCCCAACGGGTTCTATGATAATCTTATTCAGACGCCTCTTGTGAGGTGCACAATGCTACCTAAATTAGCTATGGCTGTATTCTAAGTACAACGAGATTATTGTATACGAAAATATCCTTTATTAAAAGAGGAATAAGCGAGCATTTCTTGAGTCATGCTCTGTGTGTGGTATATGGAAACAGAAAGGTCATCTAGTTTGGATATGAAAAGTCGTGTTCAGCTTTTACTGTATGCCTACGCGTTCGATTTTGTACGATTAATGATGTGTTAATGAACTGGTTTTTTAACTTATATAGATAACAAGGGAGATGATATTTAGTCGCAACTAGGCTATTAGTTGCGACGCGTGTAATATGATGGCGTTTATGCATCGAGGCTAACTGTTAACCAGAAGACGACCGATATTAGGTGTAATTTCAAAATTATGTGGACATTTACTTTGTTTGCCTATCCTAAGCACTGATTAAAAGCATATCTTTTTCCTACATCAATTGTTAAGGCATAGTACGATTAATTAGGTCACTGGTTCAACCCTAAAGATCAGATAGCAGTAGTGTCATATCAAAACTGTTTTTTTACTAAAATCATGCCCAAAAAATTGAACTATACAGGAATATTAAGCAACTATTGACAAATGATGCTAGAAAATTAAAAATATTATTGGAACGTAAAAAATAATTAATGGCCTTGCCTCGACCTTACTAAAGTTTACTAAGGGAAAAGATGATGCTGATAAAAACTTAGTAGTTAATAGAAAACAATATGAATTTAAGTGTCTTCATTACAGGACCAGAGATGTGTTTTGACAAATATAAAAAATATTTTCGTCACATAAATTCTATCACAAAAATAACAGAATATCCGTGTCACATATTTTTTTAGACACAGCATCGATCTGTCACGTCTCTCGAGGGTTATAGTAATAAAATACTAAAAAACTTGCCCATTATAAGACCCCACTATTGTAGCAGTCCCGACACTCAAATGTACAGATTACTTCTCGTTGAAGGGATAACATCTTAACGATGTGCCGCGTAGGGGTAGGTAAGGACATTCGTCATATCAAGATTTTTATTTGATAAGGTTAGAAGTTATATATTAGAGCTTACGTTAAAGTAGGCTCAGTAACGTCTATTATGTCCTTCTTCTGTCAAAAAAAAAGAAAAAAAAAAGAAATTCTCCACAATATATCATGTAAGATGTCCGCCGTGTGGTATCCGGCTGAGTAGAATAGACCACCCTCATTTCTTACCGAGGTGTCGTAAGAGGCGACTAAGGTAAGTTGACCCACCGTGTGGTATCCGGCTGCATAGAATAGACTACCCTTATTTCTCACCGAGGTGTCGTAAGAGGCGACTAAGGCAAGTTGACGTCAGGCAGGCGGCCGGTCGTAAAATACGTAGCCAAAACATGTGTACAACATGTTTGTAACATGTTGTGCCGACCCCACTTAGAGTGGGATAAGGGCAGGAGAATGATGATGGCAAGCGCTTTCGAATCGTCAAATTAAAATTAAAATGAAGCTGCGATTGGTTCGGAAAGGTGGTTAAACAAGGTTTTTTTTTATTAGTTGACTTTGCCATTACAGCAGTTTAAAAACTATTAAAAGGAGACTTATACAGAAAGCCTACACATTGAAGAAGATAGTAATGACTAAATGTAGCTAATTAATTATAAGAATTATATTTTGAAAAGAGCAATCGCTGAGTTTTTCGCTCTCCTCTGTAGGGAACAGCTTTCCAAGCCAGCAGTAGTATTGAAGATTCAAGATTTGAACTTGAATTTAACGTTATTTCCATATAAATACGTACTCTTGCACCGTAAATCGAACTCTTATCGAAGTGGGATTAATAAAAAATGACAATAACGTTGTGCAAAGATACTGAGATCTCATCCGAACGTAAGCAGGTCCCCGTCTTCCTTAAAGCAACCGACTAATTAAGCGGGGCGTCTTAAACAAACATAAAAAATACATAAAAAAGATTTTATGGTAAATGAAAACATCCGTTTACACTGTTAATTATTAAACAGAGGGAAAAAAGATTACGGCGTACTCTTTCTGTTATTTTTTTACTTAAGTTGAAGAGTGGAAATAAACGTTTAATTGCTCAAGAAAATCTCCTGCCGCCTTCTATATAAACCTCTTTTAGTTTTCACGCCTTGCTAAAATGTTACAATTTTGTCGTAAAATATTTTTCAGAAGAAATATTCAGTCAACATTCTTATACCCTTATTCTCTCTCTTTAAATGGGGTTACAACTCACAACATGTTTTAAACATGTTGTTAGGAGGCTATTATAGTAATATTAACATACTAATTTTCAGTAGTATTTGTAGAAACGAAGAGATTATCGAAGTTTCCCAAACTACTTTGATACAGTTTTCAGGTCTTTCCATGACGATGTGGCGTCTTAAAACTATTAATCATTCTTCTCCCCTTCTCTCACTCTAAGTGGGGTCGGTACAGCATGTTGTTACATGTTTTGGCTAGGTATTTTACGACCGGCCGCCTGCCTGATGTTAACATACCTTAGTTGCCGTATACGACACCTCGGTAAGTGTGGTCTATTCTATTCTGCCGGATACCACACAGCGGGTCAACTTATCTTAGTCGCCTTATACGACACCTCGGTAAGAAATGTGGGTGGTCTATTCTACTCAGCCGGATACCTCACGACTTCAGAAGAAGTATTTAGTATCGAATATTAGAATGTTTTTTTAATAAAAATAATATTTTACAATCACTTTTGAATCGACAAGTTTGATTAGATTTTAATGAATCTACACATGGTGCAAAATGTTGTACTTTTTGTGAAATTTACTATAGAAGCAATCACCCAGGCTCACGAATGATTTTCCAAATCTACTAAGTCGCAGCAAAGGAATCACAAGCTCTTAATTTGTGGTGATTTTGGATAGAGTTGACAAGAGACCGAAAAGTATACGGGTGAAAATTACATGAATGTATAGTACCCGGCAATAAATAAGGCACATCGAGAATTTAGAACGAAACAGGCAGCCAATTCAGTTTCGTAGAGCGCTGTCACTGTCACACACAGGTTCGTCAGTCTGTGCGATAGAGACAATGCTCTATGCAGCAGAATCTAGCCGATTTCTCTCTCTGAGCCTCGATGTGCATTACTTATTGCCGCGTACTATAAGTTAATATCTATGGCGTTGGAGTGTTATCAATGGAAACACTAAGTTGTCATAGATAAAACAACTTGATCAGATGATCAATATAATGGTAAAATTGATTTCAATGGGGATTCAAAATCTAATTCAAAATTTGTTATATGGAATTAGATTTCGAAACTGTATAGACTGTAACTGTAACAGACCCTGTATTGTAATAAACAGAACAAGAATAGCAACAAAACGATAGATGTTAAGTGAACGTTGCTTATCTGACTGACTACCGGTTTAAGATGCGTACGCTTCATTACATCGGACGCATCATTTTTTTAAATTATCAATGAGATATTGTTGTTTATCACGTATTTAATAGGTTGTATTAGAGGTACAGTTGTTTAGTAAAATACTTTATATATTATTGTATGTAAAGGTGTATGGACTAACCAGGTCGATAAGTCCGTTATTGTCAAGTAGCTAACTAACCCTGCGGTTTGACGCGCGTGGAGTTTAGTGCGTCACAAAAGCTTTCCTACGTTAGTCTCGATCTCACGGGAGTATCAGAATAAAAAGCCTATATGTTGCTCTCCGAACTCCTTTATCTTCCAGTCCCATGTGTGTCCCAAGTGACAGTCCCATCGAAATTGGTTTAGTCTCCGTTCCGGAAAATGTACTAGTAACTTTGCCTTTCTCAAGATTTGCACATTTTTTAGTAAAAACCGTACAAAAATCAGTGGATTTTAAGAAAATCGGTCACATACAGATGGACAGTTTTTGGCGATTTTGTTTTATAATATGTGTGTAAAGCTAGAACTACCACAAATTTGTAATACTACTCAATAAGAAACAATGATGAAGAGCTCAATGATTCAGATGATCTTAATAAGATTCTAATGTATCTATATACATTGAAATATAAATGAACTACCCTATCTATAGGGATAGGGTAGTTCATTTAACTCAAAAGATAATAATTAGCTCGTAACACGTAATAACTACAAACGGAATCTAGTACGTGAAAAATAACAAGGCCCACAATGTCTCCAAACTGACTTGTTCAAAAAGTTCAATAGATCAACACTAGTTTAAACGTTTTTTTAAACAACTGTACTAGACGACATTAATTTATCTCAAGTTTCCACAGTGGAGACTACGATACCATCTAGATATTTACTTTTTATTTATTGACATTTTCTAATGGACCTCCTTGGTCATTCATCACCCTGGAGTCAGATACGAGGAATTCTGATAGCACCTCATTGTTTGCGTTTACACAATGGATTACTGATAAAGTACGTGGGAGAGTTTAATCTCATGGTGTAAAATCTATTGACTTATATCATCCAGAAAGATTTGTATGGGATACAAATTGATAGGTATATGCAAAACTTTAAAAGCAAATAATTAGTCACCTTGACGATCAAAATAAACCTGCAAAACATTCGTTTTAACGATATTTTGACTGGTGACGGGGAAAAGCAGTACAATAAAGACGCAGACCTTCGTGGTATACTGAAAAATACTCCCATTGCTCGACAACATTTCTTCCAAAAGATTTGACCAAGGTGAAACGTGTGGTGTTATGTAAGAATAAGTATCAAAGACTTATCAAGAGTAAAAGCGTGGAGTCTATTTATTCGTTACAGTTAGATTACGTTAACCGTGACCAGCACGTAATACAATATACTAATACATCCTCCTACTCGCGTCGTTGTCCCAAATCTAAGGGTTAAGAATATATTATCACGACAATGTTGCGCCAACGGTGTCGGTTCTTCGCAACGTGAATGGCTTAACTTCGCCATTGCCGGTCCCAAGCCCGGATGCAAAAGGAGAAGAGTCAAGTAACCCGACAACTTCGTATCCAACCAGTGCACGACGCGGCTACAGGAGCCGGGAGGATTTAAATGACCTCTGAAAGTCTGAAAGTGGAAGATTGCTGGAACCCAACACTTAATCAATTCCCAAGAAAACCATCACGGGATACTAATACATACTATTTTTAAATTTAAACTATCGTGAGTAGTATTCATAGTTAATATATAGCTAGCGGCTATACTTACGTCTAATTTTATCAGGTTAGCCCGACTAGTTTCGAGCCCAACCACTTATTCATGAGCTTTATCGCGGCGGGAACGCTATTACTACTCGGGCTAACCCGATAAAATTAGACGTGAGTATAGCCGATGTCTATATATTAACTATAATAAATACTACCTCTGGAAAGTTATATTACTTATAATAGTTCCGAAAATTATATACTAAGAAACTTATCAACCATGAAATGCCCATTGAATAAGACATAAATCTGGTAAAATGGGTAACCAATACCGAAGGCAGTTTCAAAATGAAGTCCGTTGAACTCAACAGATTTCCCCCGAGCAATTATCGAAACAATGAACCTAAAATTGGTGCAGTCCTAACGGTCACAGCTTCAGTTCACAATTAAGCGACTTCCCGACGAAGCCTACGACCTACTTTGCAGAATAGCAGTTCATTTAACGCTATTCAAGTTATCATAATGTGACTATTAGTGCTTCATTTATTTTTTGGGGTTCCGTAAACTAATTTGTTAAGAAAACCCAATGGTGGCCTCACCAATCATAATTTTTTATTTATACCGCTTTCAGCAGATTTACTTAAGTTAAATATAAGTGGATATTGCCAGTAATGACCTATGGAAACTATAACTAATTGCTGATAGGATTTATAAGAATGCTCCACATACTTGTCATGGAATACAAGTGAATTTTTATGAGTATATCTATCATGAAACAAATGAAAAGATCTTGAATACATTTACGATGGAAAAAATAAAAAGAAGGCAGCCTTCAGATTTGAATTGTGAAGCGTGCCACCAACCTTCAACTGATGACGACGACCGCTCTGCCAAGAGTGAAGCGACCAAGCTGAAGAGGAAGAAACTAATCTCATCTATCAACGATGACTTGAGTAATTAAATTCGAGATATCGTAACCTGCCAACCAACAAGTAAGTATATAGGTTTATTATTATGACATTGTAGGAACCATAGCTATAATAGATCCATAAAATTAATTAACAAATAGTATCATAAACGGAGCCCTCAACATAAAATCCCATTCGCACTTGATTGGATTTTTCAATTAATAGAGCAAGCAATTGGCAAAGGAAACGGGTGAAAAAGAACATTTTGAACGCAAGTGTTAAGCTGAGGTTTCCCTGAACTACCTCTTTGATGTTTCTCTTTATAGCACGAATCGCAAACTGTTTATGTTTCATTTTATAGAAATTTATGTGCGAGCCGAGGAGTTACGTAAATAAATGTCAAAGCGGAGTCGGTTATAATACACGCTCGGCCGATCACTTTGCATTGATGAAAGGAAGATTCCTATGAAGGAATAAATCATATCTTGGTACGAAAGGATTTGCGTCAGGGATATATTTTATACGTTATTGGTTTTACGTTTCGTAAGTAAACTATGCTAAACTCAAAAAGATTTTTTACATGACATTTAAATTGTCATGTAACGCCCGACTTTATATCTATAGGGTGTCACACCTACCACCAAACCAAGGCATACTTTACAAAGACCTACCTATATAGATAAATCGATAAAAGACTATATTACGAGAACACGTCAAGTCAAAAATGCTTTTAAAAAAGCTCTAAACAAAATTTCACGTCCCTATTATTAACCGTTGAGGCGTTCTCTCGTCTGAAGCCAATCCTGACAGCAGCATTTATTTATTTACTTTTACAAAATCCACAGCTCTTATATTAATTTACAAAATATTACTTAGTTTAACTTACAGCCAATTACGGATTTTAATTTTGCTAACAATATTATCAATATAATAAGGACGCCAGAGTGTGTGTATGTGTGTGTGTAGATGTGTGGAGAAGTGTGTGCGTATGGTTTTGAGTGGTGAATAATGGTAAATAAATTATGCTATGCGTGGAAATGCTTCAATTTGTGTATATATTTTATTAAAGAAAGTTTTTACATAATAAGTTTTGCATCAGGTCATTCTTATCATGTTATTATAAACATGCATTGTCTTCGGGACTGAACAAGTATGTAAAATTTCAGGTCAATCAAACACCGGGAAATGGGTCAAATTTAACAAGATTCCACCTTTACATGCATATATTGCAAGTTCAATAAAAGCTTTTAATAATAGAGTACCATGCTATCTTAGATTTCGATGTTTGAATATTTTTAGTTTTTTTGTTTTTGATGAGAAATTGGTTAGAATGACACAACTGACCAGCATCTTTACTGCTAAATAAGCATCATCTAGCTATCTACTTTCAGTTCGCTATTTTAACTATTAGTTCTATAATAAAGGTCAAGTGTATCAAGATCATAGTGTATCAAGTCTTAAAGCAAAAGACTCAATGGGCAGAACACAAAGTTAAACTTTGTGTTCTGAGAAGCAATTGGCGTTAAGGCTCTTTGACATTCAATTTACAATCCCGCACAGAAAAATATTATAAAAAAACCATTTTACATTCTTATATGAATACATTAACTTTGTGCTGTGTGGTATCCGGCTGCATAGAATAGACCACCCTCATTTCTTATCGAGGTGTCGTAAAAGGCGACTAAGGTAAGTTGATGTCAGGCAGGCGGCCGGTCGTAAAATACGTAGCCAAATCATGTGACAACATGTTTGTAACATGTTATGCCGACCCCACTTAGAGTGGGATAAGGGCAGGAGGATGATGATGATGATATGAATGCATTAATTTACTTCACAACTCTGTAACCAAAATTAGTTGCCCTGAATATATGATGATGCCCTTACTAGATGGGATGATGATAATAACACTGGTACTATATTCGACATTAGCAAAAATTTACTGGATCCAAAGAAGTGCCTCTTATCTGGAAGAAGTCTTATTTGGGACATCTGTAAGAATATTGGCTGATTCCCAGAATCTCAACGATTAGTTTACAATGAACTGCAAACAGCTAAGTTAAATTGAAACAAGTATCACAACCGCCTGTGACAATTAATAGGCGAAATATATTTCAAACATTCCATTATGATTGAAGAGTTAATGAAATTTCCAATTTCATCGCATAAAATAACATTTCAATTTAAAATCACACCAGATGTGCACGAGCGAATAACTTGTGACTAAAATGAACCCTAAATCTTACCCGACTGGTTGGTTCAGCCGAGTATTGAATTTGCTTTGCATTTTCTGTCTGGAGGTATTCCGACTTCAGTTTTATACAATTTACACTAGGGGGGAGATGGTTTTTGAATGAGAAACATGTGGTGAGTCAAACGGAATCACTAGCTAGGTTGGTTTTGCACGATTGCATTTTGTCTCAACATGCGAGTTGAATGACTCCATCTCAAAATGGGGATTTGATTTTCACGTTTCGTTTTGCGTTTTTATCTATATATCTTTATTTGTTCCAATAGTATAAGAAAAAGTATGGCGTTTTTAATACTCTGTAACATACTGTAACCACAAATTTCGATGTAGTAGTAATTTTTAAAATAATTAATTTAAGTGAATTAAATGTAAAATATTGCGTTTATAATTTAATTTAAAGTTAATCAAATTTATGTGCACGCCGGAATCGTTAATAGTATAATGTCATTTGTTATTTCTTAAGTAGGCTTGCTAGTATCGAAAATGGAATTTGCAATATAGTGGCTATAAAGTGCCGACTTTTTTAGAGCTTCCTATAAAAAAAGAAACTTTCCCTATTCACAATGATTCACACTTAAAACACAAGCCAAAAGATTACGCAGTTTCAAAATCATGTCACCACTGCATAGTTGATTTAGAGAGCTATGTCTCTCTAATAAATACTATATCATTATCAAATCTTAATCTTGAAGTAAATTATACATTTCTTTATATAGAGTTGATAATTTAACTTAGTTAATGCCTAATCACAAGATCGTCATCCCTAATTAAAGACAGTAACGGCCTGTTAATATCCCACTACTGGGCATGCGCCTCCTCTCTCCGTTTTTGGAGAGAAGGGTTGGAGCTAAGATCTACCACGCTGCTCCAATGCGGATTGGTAGGTTACACATATCTCAAGAATTCTAAAGAGATATGCAGGTTTCCTGACGATGTTTTCTTTCACTGAAAAGTGTGAAGGAAAATCACAATTATCAATTAGACATATAAGTTTTAATAGAAAAACTCATTGGGGCCTGCCCGAGGTTTGAATTCATAATCGTCTCTAGAGAGTCGCACGGTCTCGCCGCTGGGCTATCACAGCTTCAATTTGAAGAAACAAATTGAAGACATAAACCTGAATATTAAACTTACTAATTACTCATTTCCTAGAAAGTCCCTCGAGATACGTTAAAGTAAGTATACTAATATATTTTATTTTCTTTACATTACATTGTGATAGCTGCTGCTTATGTCTTCTTCATACTCAGATTAAAGAGGCTTGAGTTCGCTATACGCTTCTTATGACCCTATTAATTAAACCACAGTTCATTAAGGAGTAACTCTACCACATCAAGTAAAAACTAACGTGCTAGGATTACTAATATTAATATTATATGAGAAAGTTTGTCTGTCTGTGTGTCACGCTTTCGCAGCTAATTCGCTACACCGAAGTAACATATAGAAAAGAAATTAATTTCCGCAACAAAATAACACATACACCATTATGGAGGCTACATAAACGCTTTAGTTATCCCGAACCGAAGTTGCGGGTAGCACAAGTTTTAATACGAGTGCAACATAAATTTGGAAAAGTGCTATTTTGTTATTTTGAAATATAATTTTTTTTGGATAGTTTTGACTGGCTCGTTGGCGCAGTGGGTAGTGACCCTGCTTTCAGCTACAGGGTTTGATTCCCGCCGAGACCCAACATTTTCTATAAAAAAATAGTTGGTTCTTCGAGCCTGGATGTATATTTGTATTTAAATATGTATTTAAAATTATATATGTAGTATATCTACCAGTTATCCGTCACCAATAAGTATTAAGTTACTTACTTTGGGGTCGGACGACCGTGTGTGTAAGTGTTCTATATATTAATTTATTTTTTATTATTTATAGTAAAAATATTCCTTCATAAATAGCTTTCCAAATTTAAGAGCACAATAAAATCTCATCCATTTCGGCATCGATGTGTAAAAATTCACAAAAACTGCACTATTTTCGATTGCAGTTCCCGACTCCATTACGTACGGCTTCTATCTCGGAACTCGAATTAAGTACTCCGCCTATTCACTAGAGAGGATGTTAATTAAGCCTCTGAGAGCATTAGTAAAAAGCCCTGGCTTTTCAATGAGCTCCGTTACAAAAACTCTTCGTGTGTTTAAAATTGATGAAGCGCGTCTGAAACATCAAATTTAACTAATACATGTTAGTATTTTGTTACACTGTTCATTTACTAATGCATTGCAATCAAGCCGTTTTTACATTTCATTAGATCCCTGCTCGCCAAATGACTATAAGTACAGTACTAACAAACAGTTATATCCATAAATAAATATAAATATATGGGACACTTACACACGTTCGTCCATTCCCAAAGTAAGTAACTTAATACTTGGGCTAGGTGACGGACAACTGGTAAATATACAACATATATAACTTTAAATATATGATGAGCTGTGATAGCCCAGTGGTGAGACCGTGCGACTCTTTCAAGAGGGTAAAGGAAAACATCGTGAAGAAACCTGCATATCTCTAGAGACTTCTGGCGATATGTGTAACCGCCCAATCCGCATTGGAGCAGCGTGGTAGATATTAGCTCCAACCCTTCTCTCCAAAAACGGAAAAAGGAGGCCCTATACCAATCAGTGAGATTTTAAATACAAACTTAAATACAAATAAACACCCAGACTCGAAGAACCAACAAATTGTTTATAGAAAATGTTGGCTCTCGGCGGAAATCAAACCACCGACACACTGCGCCTACGGGCCAGTACTTGTTAGTTAACAACACAAGTTAAAAAAGCTTTTAACCAAATTGAATGTCCCTAATGTTAATCGTTGAGGAGTTCCCTCGTCTGGAGCAAATCCTAGCAGCAGCATCAAGTCATTGTTAATATAAACATGCATTGCTATTGGGACTGGATCAGTACGTAAAATTTCATCTCAATCGAACACCAGGAAGTGGGTCAAATTTAACTTGCAAGATACCAACTTCACATACATACACGACATTTTAAATGAAAGCTATAATAATAATATGTATTATATTTACAGTGATATCATAAATTTATAATTATATTTAAAGACTTTGTTCAAGTCCAATGTATCAAATCATGGATACAAACTAACCGCTAAACAAAAGCACGTAATAGAAAATCATACGGAGTTCGAAGCTAAGTCAATTATGGCTACGAAATATAATTTCAGCTCTAGATAAATTGGCTTCACTTGTCCCAAACGTAAGTTGTTCATTAGCGTTTAAATAAATTCATTAATAAAGCTCGAGACAGGCAGTCAACGGACGAATCTATAAATCAAATAGTAAGGGAGTGTCAGAGACAAAAGGACTATAACGTAAAGCTGTGGTCGAGACACACAGACGCATACGTCATCCAATATATTTAGTACAGTTTTTACTAAACAATATTTAGTATAGTCATATACCTCTAAATCAAATAAACTCATTTTTTAAATGAATTACAGCGCCTCTCACCTAGAAAACATATACGTATGTATATATATATATATATACGAAATGCATTATATTATGCTTTCGTAAATGCATTTACGAAATATATACATATATGCATTTATTGGTTTAATAGATATAAAAGAACGTACGATTAATAATACGTATAAAGAAGGTACGATTTTTGTCGTGGAGCCTATCCTCCTGATGATGCTTCGGTTTCGGGGCGAAACGATCGTCGAGATTGTGGTGGTGGGTGTGTGTGCTGCTTTTGTGTGCGTTGTTGCTGGTGAATTGCGCCTTGGGGTGCATGTGGTGACTGGTCCTGCATGTATAAGGTGCGTAGATTTTGCCTGCTTCATACACATTGGCTTTGCATGCATTCACTTAACCCGTGCGGATTATAGCAAAGTAGTTAGTTCTGTTGTATTGCTTGTAATATGGAATTCCGCAAAGTAACGCCTGCTTCTATAAATCATCTATAAATCATATAAATCAGATATAAAAGACTTAATAGCGGTAAGATCATGCGACTCTCAAAGCCGGGCAGGCACCAATGAGTTTTCTATATAACTTGTGTGTAATTTATTATGTATTCTTAGAAGTAAAAATGAGGACACGATCTAGCCGCTAAGCGTCTAATAACCGTACGAGTCGAGTTTTACGACTGCCCGAATAGCCTTGAATACTTAGTCTAGAATACTTAGCAACGAATGAGGCCACTAATTTTAGACATAAACCTGCAATTTTTTTATTATACTATTATAAATTAAATAGCAGTGTGTCTCAAGATTTACTCTGTTTCCAAAAGAGGTTCCCACAATGATATTTCTTCACATTCGATGCGGCACGCACATTTATCTACATAGACAATATAAGAACCATGTATACACAATTATTTCAACATCTTTTGTCTAAAAACTAATGTATTCAGAATATAAATCTTACTTAAACTATCATTTAATAATTTTGTTTTCTCTGCGTGTGTCTAATCCTTCAACACGCTCAACAAGCACGTATTCGATAAAGTAAACATTTCATATATCATAGACAAATACGGTCTATTTAAATTAAAAATTTCTATTGTTGCATATTCATATGCATATTTACTTTAAATAAAATAGTAAAAAAAGTAAACTGATGCACTGTTATTTATCAAAAGCAAAAGTCTCTTGCCTCTTTGGACAATAGGTTCGGACATTAAAACCAATAAGGTGCTTGCTCTATTGTAGATTGGCCGATATTCCTTATACCAGGAATTATAGAACGCGGCAATAAATAATGCACACTGAGGCTTAGAGAGAGAAATCGGATAGATTCTGCTTCATAGAGCATCGTCTCTGTCGCACAGACTGACGAACCCGTGTGTGACAGTGACTCTACGAAACCGAACTGGCTGGTTGTTTCGTTCTAAACATCAATGTGCATTATTTAATGCCGGGTACTATAGTTGATATATGTAACCTGCCATTGCCTAACGACGTTTTTCTTTCACCGTAATCGCATTATGACCAATGTGAGAATAAATATCCTATGACTACCTATGAAAAACACCTATAACTTTAGTAGAGCCCCATAGACATTACAACGCTGAACACTTCGGCACGATTCACATCAATCTCGTTTAAAATTCTTTTTAAATTCGTATAGTTATAAACATAATAATATAACTGTATATATAAATAGTAATATAATAACAACAAAATTGTTATCATGTAAGAAAAATAAGTAACTTTTATTAATATTATCTTAAGGGACTTATAATCCATATAACCATAAAAATTTGAACCTTTTACATTTTTGATCAGTCATGATTAAAATCAAACCCGATAGTATATCGATAGTATATTGCATAGATGTTTTTCGATTTTATTTTTTTAGGTTAAATAATCTTTTCAGCCTAAACAAATCCGATATATGGCAGTCGTTAAGGAAGGAAATGTAACGGAGCGACATCCGACCGATTTATCGAAGTTAGTCATTTATCGCATTCGATGTGACAGCCTGTTTTCTGAGGCACATTCAATATACTCGAAAACCACGTTCACATACTTTTCAATTTACAGGATACGAACAAGATAGGAAAGTTAGGCAAGTTAGGTTTGTTGCATTTTCGTCTCTTATAAGCTATTCAATGCTTGAACGTTTGAAGCTTGAACGTTTATCCCATGGGGATAGAAAAAATACTTGTTACATTAAGAAGGGTACATTAGCAATTAAGTTGACGCAAACGTAATAGATATCTATTCTAGATATCAATACTCTATGTAAAATAAACTAAACCTCTGCTGTTTGATTTGCTCTAGATATTTATGGAAACGTTTACTTAAAGAATGTAAAGTAGAATACTGCTTGAATGTTTCAATTCGTAAAGCGAAACTACTCGCTTAGGGATTAAAACAAATGGTTTCTCAACAGCGGTCTAGTTGAAAATAGTCGCTAGAGTCTCCTGAATTACTTTGAGCAAATGAAAAACAAATACAGCTTACATTTTACGAGGAATCTTTTGTGACAGTATTTTTAATATTCGCACATTTTTGGTCATGTCTCCCTAAGTTAATGTTAATGTATAAAACCGGCTATACTCACGTCTTATTTTATCGAGTGAGCCCCACTAGTTTCAAGCCCATACGGGTATCTAATTCATGAGCTCTGTACTAGGGATGGACTGAATCACCAATCACTTAGTGATCATGATATGATTCACTCATCATAATATAGCATCATCTGCTATTGAATTTTAGATAACTGCTTTTGCTGTACACATTATGGATATTCTATAAAAAAATAAAATAATATTACAAAGAAATGTTACCATTATATCATATGTTATCGAGGTTATGTGGCACTTTTACGATATTTCAAGTAAATGTATTACTTAGAATTGACCAAAATTATTGTTTCACAAACAAATCTAATTCTTATATCTATACAATATGGTCAATATTTCGAGATGATGTGACACTTTTACGCTATTCTAACTATATATAAAAAGTATAACCTAGAAATAAAGAACGTCAATACGTTCTTTAATGAATACGTTTAAGAATTACGTTTGTTTGTAATAATAATTACTTTGTCCAGTGATAGCTGAATAATATAATAGCGAATAGCACTTTTTACTATTTGCTATTTACGCTTTTAGCGATTCAGCGATTACTGAACTACATGATTGCTTAGTACAAAAAAATGTAGTCCTTATATCCTATACATTGCATACGCATATAAGGCCTACATTTGTTTTTGTACACAATAACAATCGCAATAGCAGCACGATCACCGTGGTCACCTTTGATCATATCATGGTGCGAATATGATTCTCAAATCACAATCATACCCAAGCTTACTCTGTATACGGCGTTATCGCGGTATGAACTGCGTATAGCTGGCCATTACTCGTAAGCGACGGCAGTCGCACGTTTTCTATTAAATCTTGGTCACTCCTCTGGTCTTCATCAACGGACGCAGAGAAGAAATTTCTGCATGCGATGCTTACGGTGCCTGGTTCTAATAGGTAAAGACCTATATATTTACCTGTAGAGACAAAAATAAGTGTTCGCAATCGTGGTTGGGTCCATCCAGAATCTTAGTTAAAATGTGTGTAACCTTTACTCATTTACGATTGGCATCTTTTTCTTCTTCTTCTTTCTCAACCGATGGACGTCCACTGATGGACATAAGTCTCTTCATAGGATCTTAAAAACACACAATATTGTGCCGCTTGTATCCAGCGGCTCCCCGCGACCTTTTTGAGATCGTCAGGCCATCGCGTAGGGGGTCTCTCAACACTGCTTTTTCCGGTGCGGGGTCGCCATTCCAACACCTTGAGACCCCAACGCCCATGAGTTCTCCACACTATGTGCCCCGCCCATCGCCACTTCAGCTTCGTGACACGCTGAGCTATATTGGTGACTCTGGTCCTTCTACGGATCTCCTCATTTCTGATTTGATCAGGTAGAAACACTCTGAGCATAGCCCGCTCCATCACTCGCTTAACGACTCTGAGCCTTCTTATGAGGCCCATAGTCAGCGACCACGTCTCAGATCCGTAGGCATTACTGGCAACACGCACTGTTCGAAGACTTTGGTCAAGATCAAAATGACACAAGATCTTAAATCAAAAGAAAATTTGTTTATTGATTAACTTTCCGAACGGTTCTATTCCTTTGTTTACATAACAAAAAAAATTTTTTTTCGCGCCAAGTATGCCTTGTTTGAAGTTTATCTGGCGTCATCTCGTCACGAACCGAACAAGAAATTCCTACGGAACAGTAACACTTCTATAATGGTTGGTGACTCGACGTTTCGCTTTGATATTGGTTATGATACAACGAGTCTTTCTTATAATACGAGAGTTACTCTCTAAAGTTCTTTTCTTTAATACAACCTTCACTCGTAACTTGTTACATATATTTTTTACCATCCTGCAGGCAAATTAGTATAACGTCCCTGTATTTCGAAGCTTTAAACAATGTGATCTACACATATGAAGTGTAGCAAAGAAAACTTGTGTTTCATCCACGTCAATCAATCCGGGTCTTCTTGGTACCCTGTGAGGGTGCTGGGGTACGGGTCTCGAGGCGAACCTCTTTGCCCGGGCTGCTTGCTTGCTTTACTCTTTGCAGGCCTGTGGGTGGGCCTGGTCAGTGTTCAGGCCACCTAGGTGACCTGAGGGATGTCATTTTCGGTGGGAGGGTCTGGGAATAATAACTCCCAGACCGCTGCGTCAAATTCCAATAGTGTCGTATCCGGGTAGTTTGTTCATCCACGTAAAAAACAATATATAATTTATAGAATTAGTCGTTACTTTGCGGAGATCCATAATACAAAAGTAATAATAAAATTATTTTGCTATTATCCGTGATACAGTAAACAGGAAAAATATATATATAGTGCTCGCAAAGCTTTGCGATTTTGTCGTGGAGTCTATCTCCTGATGATGCTTCAGTTCCGGGGTGAAACTATCGTTAAGATTGTGATTGTGAACGTGTGTAGTGCTTGTGTATTGTGTATTGTGGTGCCAGTGGCGGAGATTTGTGCATGAGTTTTTACGGATCCTGCATGTAACGGGCATACAAACACGGATAGTCCACTATACATTTAGCACTATATATATTTTCTATTTATTGTATCGCGGATTATAGCAAAAGAATATTATTATTACTTAAAACAATATGTCATAAGATATAATTTACCCCTTATTTCTGTGACTGTTTTATCATTCTTCTGCCCTTACCCCACTCTAAGTAGGGTCGGCACGACGTGTTTTAAGCATATTACATGATTACGACCGGCCGCCCTGCCTGACGTCAACTTGCCTTAGTCGTATTTTACGACATTTCAGTAAGAAAAAGGGTGGTCTATTCTACTCAACCGGATACCCCACGGCGGGTCAACTTACCTTAGTCGTCTTTTAAGACACCTCGGTAAGAAATGAGGGTGGTCTATTCCACTCAGCCAGATGGCACAAACACACGGCGGGTCAATTTACCTAAGCCGCCTTTTACGACACGTCGATAAGATATGACGGTGATCTATTTTCTACTCAGCCGCATATCATACAGTAGGATTATTTTTTATTTAAAAATTAAATGTAGTAACAAATCCACTATATACACAAAATGTACTTTATTTATTTACATTCTTATATCTACGGGTCATTCCGTTCTTTAACCATATTTTGTCACCTCGGGATAACAAGGTTTCGTTTCATCCGGCACGGTCAACTTACAACCAAAACGTGAAGTCGTGGTCAAGCGGAGATGAGATTTGTTTTCATACAAAGAAAGTAATTTCGATCGTAAATTTGTAAACGGAAAACGAAACTTGTACACAATCGTAAAATTGGGATTGTATGAATGATCACGTTGATGCGGCACGTGCGTGGAGAAAGTTTGTTTGACGTCTTCACACTCGACTTTTGTTACTTACGTCTTTCATTTAATACATCTTAAAATTCATCACATTAACTTTTGGAGCAGATTTAATATGTATTTACTTATGTATCAGTGATTATGTTCGCGTCATCATTTTTAAAATACCCGCATTTAAGCCTTTTTTACTCTCATCATCACCCTCTTGCCCTTATCCCACTCTAAGTGGGGCCGGCACAACATGTTACAAACATGTTACACACATGATGTCATATGATTTGGCTGCGTTTTTTACGACCAACCGCCTGCCTGACGTCAACTTACCTTAGTCATATTTTACGACCCCTCAGTACGAAAGAGGGTGGTCTATTCTAATCAACCGGATACCATACGGTGGGTCAACTTGCTTTAGTCGTTTTCTACGACCCCTCGGTAAGAAAGACGGTGGTCTATTTTACTCAACCGGATATCACAACGTGGGTCAACTTACCTAGTCGCCTTTTACGTCACATCAAAAAAATGGGATTTATTAAATCGTATATTGTATTAATTGTAACTTTGTTGTTAAACATTTCTCATTTTGTCACTATAAATATATTATAAATGATAGTCAAAATAAACACGTTTGAGGAATGAATTTTAAATTGAATCTGCCATCTACCAATTTCATCTCAACAAGGTTACGAGTTAAAGTTTAAGAAAAACTTTAAAACCTTCCGAACATATAGTCGTTTAGGAAAAAATTAAAAAAATATTTAGCAGCAAAAAATTGTTATTTAAAATACCTTAAATAACACTCACTTGTGTCGCTGTGCCTTTCTTCATTATTAAAAGCATTTATTTAACTGCCATTTATGTATGTATGTGAAATCTTGCAAGTTAAATTTGACCTACGTCCTGTTGGCTGATTGAACTGAAATTCAAACTGGTCCAGTCGCGATGACAATGCATATTTATGATAAGTTTTGTTAGTTATATTATATTTTGCCTTGCGCGTTGGCGCAGTGAGTATTGACACTGCCTTCAGCTCCGCAGTTCGCGGGTTCGATCTTGCCGATTGTCAACATTTTCTATAAACAATTTGTTGGTTCTTCGAGCCTGAGAGTATATTTGTATTTAAGTATGGATTTAATATTATTTATGTAGTATATTTACCAGTTGTCTGTCACCCATAACACAAGTATTAGGTTACTTACTTCGGGATGGACGGTCGTGTGTGTAAGAGTTATATTTGTCATATTTATTAATTAATTATTATTTTATTAGTTTGTATACAACAGACACTTCGTAAAAAAGTGCGGCATATGATGTAGCGCGCATTTATAAGACAGAGAAAAGTGAAATATTTAGGCCGATGCGAAGCGTAGCCTTGCTTAGTTATTCAATAATATACATCATCACCAGCTTAAATCATTCTAATCACCACAATCCGCTATCACCATGAGATATATAGGCGTGCTTTTTATACGATTTATGGGGACATATGCAAAGGTAGTATTGGTAGGTCCTGGGCTTGGTGATTTATTCTGTGAACTCGAAAGAGGTTCCGCCGTCCCGTTTAATATCTTTGATTTACGATAGAAACTACGCGCATAAGTGCCAGGTCCCGCGATGATATGTAGCGTTGCTACGATTTGCTCCTCTTTTTTGTTGTTGTTTCTTGAATAATGACATAGTATGGCGCGTTTAATGACCGTCTCTTCAATGCCCGTTGCATATACAATTTAAAAATATACATATACTATTTTAATTTTCATGCCTTTACAATACGGATCAATCTCCTTTGTGATTTTATTTATAGATTGTGTAGTAGTTATATTTTGGATACGAATCGGCCTGAGGCGCGGATTTTTACATCGATTCATTAAAGAACGTGTAACGTTCGTCATTGAGTATTTTTGATATATCATGTGTTAAATCTTCCCTTTTTGAATTACACTACTACTTTCGGGTGATTTATTGAAAACGTGTATGAATAAAACACTTAATGGACGTTGTCACTGGAGGTAAAAATCGAATTGTTACGAATACGAGAAAATAGTTCGTAATAAATTTGTCATTGAGTTCAAATTGAAAGGGTACAGCTTACGAACATGCAAATAAAGTTCGTAAACTATATTTCATAGAGTTCAAATTCGCTTGACGCTCGTTCTCTGAAACATTCACGTTATTCACGAATCATGTTTCGTATCCCTACTACGACTAGCGAATAATGGTGAACATTCTCGGAATTGATTCGTTGATATATAAGAAGTCGTAACGCGCGTTTCGACGTTCAGATTGCGAATATCGATCAAGAGCGAATTAAAAAGCAAAAATTAAAGTAAAATAATAGTGATCTCGGCTTTCTTTCGGTGACAACGGAGAGCACTAAGAGTACTAATTTTGTAGTGAAAAGCTCAATAAACTGTTTTTAACGAGTCACTAAGTAATTTATAGAATTAGGCGTTACTTTGCGGAGATCCATAATACAAAAGTAATAATAAAATTATTTTGCTATAATCTGCGATACAGTCACATGAGTCACCAGGTATTGCATTTACAATTTATCACATGCCTTTGGGTGAAGGAAACAGCACGCTGTTTCCTTCAGAAAACTGCATATCTCTGAAGAATTCTGGGGATAAGTGTAACCTACCAATCCGTGCGCAGCAGCGTGGTGGGTCCAAGTTCCAACCCTTCTCTCTAAAAAGGAGAGAGGAAACCTATTCCTAGCAGTGGTATAATAAGAGACAGATAATTTACATTTTTTTTTACAACTTTTTTATAAAACTACTAATTATTCTCTTATTACATATTATTATACCTTCGTTCCCCTTTTAAACCACCAATTGACAAATTTAAATAATACCAATAGTAAAATATACTCTCCTAAAAAGCACTGCACTTTCCACAGTCGATTTGCTAGTATTACAATACTTTCAAAACATAAGAGTACTCGAACGGCGAAGACATTTTTAAGACAAATAACACTCAAGGCACTACAAAGTACTCGATTACGACATGTGCACGCTCTGTTTGTAATCCTCTTCAGAAATAAACACAAGAAAAACATACCTAGTTATTTAGTAATTTCACTAACACAACTTTCCGCGTTCACTACAAAAGGAATTGTATCGTATTATGAATTTATAAGATATAAATTACATTAACAATTGCAATTCAATAAAAAGTGGTGACATAAGAGAACAAACTAACATTTTCCATTGATTTTTGCTACTATATACAGAGTGGTCCCGGCGATATGACATTAAATGAATACACTGATCACTTAAACGTATAAAATGATTTTGTCATAATTCAATCTCCTTAAATATAGTTTTTAAAAAATACAATTTAATTGGGAGCTGGCTTTGTTTATAATCTATAATATAATAATATAATATAATAAATATAATAATATAATAAGCTGTGATAGCCCAGCGGTGAGACCGTGCTCTTTCGAGGGGAACACGAGTTCAAGCCCGGGCAGGCACCAATGAGTTTTTCTATTAAAACTCATGTGTCTAATTGATAATTACAATTTATCACACGCTTTTCGGTGAAGGAAAACATCGTGAGGAAACCTGCATATCTCTAGAGAATTCTGGAGATATGTGTAACCTACCAATCCGCATTGGAGCAGCGTGGTTGGTCTTAGCTCCAACCCTTATCTCCAGAAACGGAGAGAAGAGACTTATTCCCAGCAGTGGGACTGTAATAGGCCGCTACTTTACTTTTACTTTTTGTTTATAATGGTTCACTAATCTAATATTCTCCTTACGATGCTTTACGGGCTTTTGTTATATAACTTCTGTACTATGGAAAAGTAACGCCTGCTTCTATAAATTGAATGAAGTAACGCCTACTTCTGTAAATTATAATGGTGAAGTTTAATCTATACTGTTCTTGTTGAATTATACTCATTTTATTCACTTTTCTTTTGAAAGTAGATGAGTAACAAAAATCCACGTATGGAGGGAGTGTCAACTTTTACATTAGCATTCCAAATATTAGGTTACCCGTACTTTTGCGTAAAATGAAATCCTTTTTCAAACTGCGGTTACTCACAACTGGTTGAATTCTCACAGATCTAACCACGAACGACCTTTTGCAACTTTGCTACTTTACAGGCTACAGCTACATTTAAAGTGTTTTTTTATATTACATATTACATTTATTTATTCATATTTTTTATACCACTAATAAAATAGGACTAATTATAGATCGCTTAATAGGGTTTTATTCCAGACAATCTTAACTTAATTTAAGATAAACTGAGTTGTTTAAGATACCCTCATATACCCTCCAACAAAAGTGCCGTGCGGTATCCGGCTGCATAGAATAGACCACCCTCATTTCTTACCGAGGTGTCGTAAAAGGCGACTAAGGTAAGTTGACGTCAGGCAGGCGGCCGATCGTGAAATAAACAGCCAAATCATGTGACAAAATGTTTGTAACATGTTGTGCCGACGTCACTTAGAGTGAGATAAGGGCAGGAGAATGATGATACCCTCGAACAAAAGGGATGTATGAGGGTATAAGATATTGTCTAGTTAGATTGCACTATTTTTTTAATTTTACAAACTAACAAACTGCTAACCTTATATTAATTACTGATAAAAATCTATAGTGTAAGACAACTATAAAAATTAACATAAAATATTTAAAAAAAATAGTTTTACTATCCAACCATTGGACAAAATCTCCTCTTAAAAAATCCGCTCCTTCAAGACGACGATTGGAAGTTACCACTGTGCTTCAGCACTTTTACAAGACCTATAGTTGTTTTAAAGAAATTATGGCCATCTCTAAATATTATATCGAATTTAAAAGTTCAGACAGCGTGGCAAAATCTTAAAATAATAATATTATTAAAAATGTTATTCCGATACCGCATCAATGTTATCATAGCAGATTACAAAACGTCAAACTGAAATAATTTCACAAAAAGTAATATTGAAGGCATTGAATGAAATGTTTACACAAGTCAACAATGCGCGAAATCCTTAAGGATTATTGATTAAGGCAAGACGAACTTGACACCATCCCAAAAGGGTTCTGTAGAAAGTATAGTATATATGGAAAATATGATATAATCAGTTTAATGCCAGAAACTAAGACCTAATTTTTACGACACTACGCTCGATCGCTCCCCACTACGATTTTTAGATTCCGGCTTTGGACTGCTCCTTACCGATTGATTTTGGGATTTAGCATTTTATTGATTATGACTTAAGGTTAGCTCATTTTAATCTTTAATTGCATCATGCAGACGTATTATGACTTTTAAGAAAGTGTAATAGTCAGAGTAATGCTCTCAGACCCAACGCTAAGAATTAAGATGAATTATTTAAAGTTATATTTATAAAAAGTACCTAGATAAGTACACATTGGATAGAAGCTCGAACAGATTGCATGGAGCTGGATTCAAATATAATACAATATATTTTGCCTCAAAATCTTCTAAAGATCTATTTTACTTATCCTACTGAGTTACCTAATATTTAATAAGAACAATAAATGCAACAATTATAAAAATACGATGAAAAAATAGCTGTCATCATCATTCATAGCGGTATAAAGTGGGTAGTTGTACCAAACGCAAGTGTTTTTGTTTTATCTAATTATTTTTAATGAAAAGAAATAGTTAAATAGTTTATTTTTATAATATTATGGTGTTATTGACACTTTAAATATGCAATAAATATGTGAATATATAATAAACATGTTGTATTAAAACTCAAAATTTTTTAGTTAATACTGTTCATAAGTGAACTTAAGTTTTTGTGTAGTGCTTATAAAATGGTATCATTTATTTAAAGTTAACATATTGAAATCGAGTGAATGAGTATTTGTGATCGTTAAATAGAAAATATTTTATGTGTAAAAAATTAACACATTTATACTTAAAAAATGATCACTCAAAGAAGAATATGCTTACAATTTTAACCGAGTTATAAAAGAGCGCAGTGGCGCAATGCGTTAGCAAACCATTGTGGTACGTGAAGGTTCGCGACGCCCCTAAGATCGAGCCCGAGGTTTGGAGACTTTTTCAAGATTTTATATTTCGAAAAATTTATCAAAATAATAAATAAATATGTCTAATGAATGTTGTGCCTGCAATTTAGTAGTTCTTGTGACGCAGAAACGTATTCGTTGTACAAAATGCCATTCTGTTTACCATCTCGAATGCGTTCAATCTATGTCGTCACTACCATCGAGATCAAAATGGAATTGTCCTGCTTGTACTGTTTCGTCACAGAAACGTGGGGATAAGACGAACACCCCTGTTCCGCAGAGCAGTACCTCTACACAAAAAGGGGATTCTGATAATAATAGTCCCTCAGAAGACTTCGCACGTACTGCTACTCGACTTGCAAGTAACAAAGATGAGGCAATTTTGATTGAGCTAAGGAAACTTCGGAATGATATGTTTAATCAATTTCAACTGCAAGACAAAAAACTTGATACATTCAACAGTGTACTCATTGATCTTAAAGGCGATGTTAGCGATTTAAACTCAAAAGTTACAACAATGCGTTCGGAGTTGGACTGTTTTGTGTCGACTATAAATACTCTACAAACGGACATTGAGCGTAATAAATCTTCTATCAACAAACAAAATGACAAAATTAAAGAATTGGAATCTTGTCACAATGATTTAAAGTCATCATTAACTTTTATTTCAACACAATATGATGATATGTCGGTCGACATTAAGAAGCAATCGGATATTATATCAGAATTTCGTAACTCCAATAATAATCATAATGAACAGTGGAAGCAGCTTCTATCTAAAGTTAATATGCTAGAAAATCTATCAAGAAGTCACAACGTTGAATTGCAAGCCGTGCCAGAGAGGAAAAATGAAAATATTAGTGCAATAGTAAAAAATTTATTTGATAGGCTATCTTTGCCGTTTTCAGATGACAAGATCTCTTATTGTAGCCGTGTACCTAAAATGAATACAAAATCAACCCGGCCAAGAAACATAATAATAACTCTGCCTTCGTCTAAACTTCGTGACCACGTTTTATCAGCTGCGCATCGATATAATAAGTTACATTCTGGGGATATGCTTAATTCCAATGATATTGGAGTCGCAGGTGAAAAGTGTTTCATTTATATTGCAGAGCATTTGACCCCACAAGGTAAAGCTATTTACTCTGCGGCCCGCAAATTTAAGAAAGAAAAACAATATAAATATGTTTGGGTAAAGAATGCAAAGGTTTTCTTACGTAAAAACGATAGCAGTCCAGCCTTGTATATCAAAAGTTTAGATGTTCTTGACAAGTTGTAGTTATTAGTTTAATGTTCCGCTATTATCATGTTAATCACATTTTTATACATATTTTTATTAAGTTTTTATGTTACTTTTTTATCAAAATGTTAACAGGTTTCGCACTAAATTCAATGAATTTTACCTTAATGTCTTAAATTGTGAATATGATATTATTTGCCTAACTGAAACAAACTTAGACATTTCAATTAGCAACTCAGAGTTTTTTGATAATCGATACATTACTTATCGATGCGATAGAGATTCCTGTAATAGTCATAAACAAACAGGCGGTGGTATTTTGATAGCAATAAAAAAATATATTTCAGCCATAAGACTTACTAAATTGGAATGCGACTCGGAGTGTTTATGGTTATGTTTAAGTATAGGTAAAACTATTGTTAACTTAGGCTTAGTATATTTACCGCCTGATTTGCCAATTGATCGATTGCAGAGGTTCTACGATAAAGCTAGTGACTTTGTTTCCCAGTATGATGGAACTGTTATTATTCTTGGCGACTTTAACACACCTTCAATTGAATGGACCGGTGACTCAACGGAAGCAGTTAATTATAAATGTATCTCAAATGATCTCAAATGTCGATTGTTATTACAGCTTATGACACTTGGTAGTTTAAAGCAATATAACTACATTAAAAATAGTAATAACAGAACCCTCGATCTTTTTTTATCAAATATTTCTAATCTTAAATTAAACCCCGCTATATCCCTTAGTAAAGAAGATGTACATCATCCTCCTTTTGAAATAGACCTTAAATTTAAATTTGATAATTATTTATCAAATAATAAAGCTAACCATGTTTTGAATTTTAGGAAATGTAATGTTAACCTAATTAAGGAACAGTTAAATAATATTGATTGGAATAGCTTATTGAACGATACAAATGATGATGTCAATTATCTTCTTGAAATATTTTATGAAAAGTTATTTGTAGTTATAAAGAACAATACACCTTATAAAAAACATCGTAATAACAAATTTCCATCATGGTACAGTAGATCATTGATCAGATGCTTAAATGAGAAACGTAAATTTCACTCGAGGTACAAAATGTATAATAATCCAAGAGATTATGATTCATTTTCTCTATTGAGAGCAAGAGCTCAAAGATTGTTAAAGGAGTGCTACATATCCTATATTACGAATATCGAAAAATCACTTTTATCTAGCAACAACAAACTGTTCTGGAATTTCGTTAAAAGTAAAAGGAAATCGAATTCATTGCCGCAAACTTTGACTTATGACAATCGATCTAGCTCAAATGGTTTCGAAATTTGCCAACTTTTTTCAGACTATTTCTCGTCAGTATATGCTTCAAATAATAACAAAGCTACATTGTCTTCAAACATTGATAATTCCATAAAACAAATTTTTACACTAAATAGATTAACTTTGTCCGAAAAAGACATATTATCGAAAATAAAAAAACTGGATGCTAAAAAGGGGCCAGGGCCTGATGGCATTCCCCCGATTTTCGTCAAACTTTGCAGCAATGAACTTACATATCCTTTAATGTTAATTTTTAATAAATCCTTAGCCACTGGTTGTTTTCCTGAGAAGTGGAAAATTGCCCACGTTTTACCAATTTTTAAGGCCGGTATGAGATCTGAATGCAGCAATTACCGCCCTATTTGTATTTTAAATTGTTTTGCTAAACTATTTGAAAGTATCGTTTATGATTTTATCTATTACGTATTTAAACCACTGATATCTCCTCAACAACATGGCTTTGTTAAGAATAAGTCCACTGTTACTAATCTTTCTGAGTATGTTCACTTCTTAGCGGATGGTATCGACAAAAAGAAACAAGTGGACGTAGTATATGCTGATTTTCAAAAAGCCTTTGACAGAGTCAATCATCACTTACTATTCCAAAAACTTCAACTTTACGGCGTCCATGGTGATTTATTAAGATGGATAATATCATATATTATGAATAGATCACAAATTGTTACAATTAATGGTTTTTGTTCTACACCTATTACAGTAACATCAGGCGTTCCTCAGGGCTCGCATCTGGGTCCACTGCTCTTTTTGATATTTATAAACGATATTAATTTAGTGCTAAAAAATAAATTCCTCCTTTATGCTGATGACCTCAAAATATTTTGTTGTATAAATAATACTCGGGACTGTGAAACTCTACAAGCCGATATTAATTCTGTGAGATTGTGGAGTGAACAGAATGATATGTTTTTAAATGTAAATAAGTGTTTTGTGATGTCCTTCACGAAAAAAATAAATAAAATTCGTTTCGAATATTCGCTGGATAACAATAAACTTTTACAAAAGAGCACTATTAAGGATCTAGGTATATGGTTTGATGAGTCTCTTTCATTTAAAGAACATATTAATACTATTATTAATAAAGCTAACAAAACTATGGGTTTTATTCTTCGAATTTCCAAGGACTTCAAAAGTCCATATAGTTTATTGCACTTATACAAAACATTAATACGAAGCATACTTGAATACGGATCAGTTATTTGGTGTCCGTATCAGATAACTTATTCAGATGCCATTGAATCTGTACAGAGACGATTTTTACGAATTTTAATGTACAAATTTCATAAAAACTGTCGATTTTTACCCTACAAAAATAGACTGGATCACTTTAATTTAGATTCACTTTCCACACGACGTAAGCTATTTGATACACTTTTCCTTTACAAAATAATAAATAATAACGTGGACTCACCGATGTTATCTTTCATAAATCTAAATTGTAATTTTCCCAAACGTTCAAACTGCTCTTATAACTTATTTAAAACTAACCGTTGTCGCACTAATGTTGCATATTACTCATGTCTCCATCGCATTTGTCGTCAATATAACTCCCTACATAATAAAAACCGTAAAATTAACATATTTAATTCCAGAATAAACTGCTTTCGTCGTGACACTCTGGAGTTTTTACGTAAAGATTTCAAAACACAATAATAATAACAGTTACAGCTACAGCAGCTATATATAGACTTATAGATTATCTTTTATTTATATGAACAATGTATTTTTTTTCTTTTTTCCATTTATTGTTTTTATTTTTAAAACTTAAATTTTAAATAGTTTTATTTTATTTTATTATTTTTTTTTCTTTTGGTTTGTTTGTTTTATGTTTAACCCCCACATTATTTGTCATAAATGTTGAAAATCAATTGTACATGCCTCTTGTGATATTTATGCTATGTGTCTTATTTTGTTTCTTGTATTTGTGTTTTTTATGCATAAATGTTGTTGGCTTGTCATTTAAAAATAAATAAATAAATAAATAAATAAATAAATTCTCATTCTCTTGTCCTTATCTTACTCTAAGTGGGGTCGGCACAACATGTTATAAACATGTTATAAACATGTTTTCACATCATTTGACTACGTATTTTACGACCGGCCGCCTACCTGAAGGTAGCCTGGTAGTAGGTACCTGAGGTAAGAAAGGAGGGTGGTCTATTCTATTCTGCCGGATACTACACGGCTAAGATGTAAAAGATAAGATATAAGATGTAAAAATAGCTGTATGATCATATATTGATGATTTAGGTACGAATTAAAATAATTCTATTATGTAAAGAATAAAAAAAAGTAAAGCGTGCTTACGGACTTCATAAAGTTGTGCAGTCTTTTGACTCCACAGTAGACCCCTACACAATTTTTAATTCTATCTTTATGGGCAAACTAAATGGGACTACGCCCTACGGTATCCTAAAACCTTCTGCGACAAAATAAGGGCTGTTGCAAAGTTGAGAGCGACAGCTAGAAAAACATTTATTTCTACACACTAATCTGAATGTATTTTCAGATACTTAAAAGCGATGTCTTCTGTAGGTATATCGTAATAGAGATCAAAACAAAATATGTGCATAGTTCTCTTTGCAAATGTAATGTTGTCTGCGTGTTCACCTAATCCTTTTTGTCAGTTCGAAATTCTTGTCAAAGTTGCCAATTGTTTACAGCTCTTTGCCGAATAAAGAGACCGTAAATGACGTGCTTTTGTGTTTCTTTGTACAGTAAAAACATTGTAAATTCTCGTTTGTCATACTTTTGTTTAGAGTAATGCCACACAAAACGATAGCATTGTTGTACAGCTAAAGGAATAATTTATTTAGAAAATATTTTGAGAGCATACGGAAATGCTTTCAAAGGATTTAATCTTCCATATGCAGCTTAAGAACTTATTAGCTATCTTAGAGGCGCAATTGAAAAAAAAGTACTCTATTCGTATACGAGTATGCTGCAACAACGCAGCGTCCATTTTGTTGTCATACCTCGTGTTGTCGTGTGTGTATGTATAAAAATTACAAAATAACTTTTATATCCCTAGATACTGTTGTTAGGGAAAAGTAAGGACACAAGGCGTTGTAAAGGCGAAATTAAATTGAACTTTAGTCGAATTTTCTTCATTCAAAATTGATGAAAAACATGCTATTATGAAAAAATGTCATATGTATGAAGTTAATTCATTATGGGTATTTTGATTGTCTACTATTCACATACAAAGAGTATTCAAAGTACGAATCTGCACATTTTTAACTTAATAACGAGGAGCGGTTCCTTGAACAGCGGTCATTATCTTTTGGAAGTCAGCCTCACCAAACCTTTGCTTGATATGACTTTTATAGGCTAAACGTTTAACTCAGATTCCGCCTGCGAGGTACAAGAGCGCAGAGGTAGGAGGTAGAACGGAAGCTGAGGTAGGTGCAAGCAACAATCGCCCGTATCGTGATAGAAGAAGTGACCACCGCAGGTGAGGTCTGCGTTAAACGGTTAGCCTATAGATGTTTTGACGTCTGCATTGTGGTTATAATATTTGTCTTGTTTAACAAATTTATACACGTATGTGTGTGCGTGTGTGTGTGTTTGCGTGTGTTAGCTTAACATAACTCCATATAATGTTATATGAGCTTTTAACTTTTCTTACTGCCTTATTTAAGGATATTATTATAGGATTTAAAAAAACAAATTAGAATTCAAATCAAAAGTTTGTAAGTAACATTAGTTGATTGCAACCATTTCAGAAAAAACAAGAAGTACACGATTAAGATGGTATTGACATCTGATGGAGGGATAAAAATCATGTTACCAAATGGGTGTTAAATATGAATGTGAATGGTTATGTGACTAAAAAGAATTGATTAAACTAAGGCATTCATGTAAAAGGAGTAGCGCCTAAGTTGACGATCGATAGGATATAATGGAAAAGAAAAACATGGGCACTTAGAGACTTCACTTGTGATAAAGGCCAAAGAACGATGATAAAACATGAGTTTAAGTATTTCTTTTGCATTTGAGAAAATATGGTGTAGCGAATTGAGGAAGGTTTGATATTACGTACTATTTCCATAAGGTGCATATATAATATATTAGACAGACCAATGTTATAATAATTTTTTTAAAATGTATAAATAATAACATTATCCAAGGTTAAGCCGGCTTGTAAATAATCTACATCACAGAGTTTTTGCCAATTTTCGATCTCAGAAAGTCCAAAGTTAACGTATCGCAAACAATCAAAGGGTAAGTAAACCTCTTTACTCAAACACTCCTTTATACGCTTTTAGTGCCAATATAAAGTAGAACATGGCCGATGTATCAATAAAACCTTTTTAGGGTAGTGAAATGTATGAACACGATAGTGGTAAAGTCACAGAGACTACATAAATAATTCTATGCCGAAAATACAATCAGACATGGTTAAACTTGGAAGATATTGATTGAGCTTTCCGTTAAGTTTTAACTGATAAATTATTAAAATTTGTTCTGCATTTTTTAGTGTTTGTGCGACTTAAGCTTAAACTTATACATGAAATTACTTCGCATAAGGTGAGATAGTTCCCAAGAACTAAGCTGTTGTTCATAAAAGTACTAAAATATAAGCAATTTGCGTTATCGATTGACATTTCATATAAATACAACTATCAACCAATTCAAAAAGCACAGACTTTTTCTAGTAACATACAATAAATAGACTAGCATGTGGTAATGATATTTGCTGAACCCTGTCACAGATAATGGCTACTTACTACTGTTACTTGTTTGCTAATGGCAAAAGGATACACAACGTGAAATTGGCAAGCGGAGTGAAGGATTGAGACAAAGTACACTTCTTTATGTTGAAGTTATATTATCAATAATTAAATGATTTCACTCTGAGTAATTTTAGTTATTCAATACGAATAACTACAAATTAAATCACATAGGAAATATATCGGCCACTCTTCAACTATAACAATTTGGATTTTTTATTACGTCATACACGCAGAGCGCTTAAGCAAAATCGAATCGAAATTTATTCATCATCGTCTAGAGAGGGTACTGAATCTTGAACCCTTATTATAATATAGTTAGTATTTGCTAATATTTATAACGGAAATATTTTGGTTCCCATTTTTCGACCTTAAGTTGTTGATTTATGAGACTACTACTAAAAAAAGTTTTTATTTAGTGTAAGACATACATATCTATGTTCTCATCATCATCCTCCTGCCCTTATCCCACTCTAAGTGGGGCCGGCACAACATGTTACATACATGTGGTCACATGATTTGGCTACGTATTTCACGACCGGCCGCCTGCCTGACGTCAACTTACCTTAGTCGTATTTAACGACCCCTCGGTAAGAAAGAAGGTGGTCTATTCTACTCAACCGGATACCACACGGTGGGTCAACTTACCTTAGTCGCCTTTTACGACAACTCGGTAAGAAATGAGGGTGTCTATTCTACTCAGACGGATACTACAGGGCGGGTCGACTTACCTTAGTCGCCTCTTACGACACCTCGGTAAGAAATGAGGGTGGTCTATTCTATTCAGCCGGATACCACACGGCACTCTATCTATGTTCTATCTGTTATATTATAAAAAACAAAGTTCACAAATGTATATGTCAAAATTCTAATAAACACGTCTCTAACAACATAAAAACGTAATTAGAACTTCATATACATACATATATGGAGAGGTAGGAAAAAAATGGGGCATACATTTTGTCCCGAGCCCGAGGCATTCTAGATGATATAGTATAAGAGATGTCATAATATTATCGACTTTTCTTTATTACAAGCGAAAATAAATAACCACTACGTAACACAACAGCACTACAAAAATATTTATTTTACACTTTTATTTTACAACGTATAGTAAAATAGTGAATCTGATATTTATTATAAGTAAACATAGGACAGAAAATTTTGTAAAAACACATAAATTCTGTACTGGAATAATTACTATCGGATTTTCTTAAGAATTTTCAGTTACCCTCATCGGTTATCAACTTAGATTTCTCTTGCTTAAAAATAAGTTTGCCTGATATACGACGTGGAAATTTCGTCAAATTCCATAATAGCACTGTATTATTTTAATATAATAATGTACATATAACGTACAAAAAATATCTAAATTATAACAAATCAGTTTTTTTATACAATTATTCAAGTGAATATTATGGCAAATAGTTACGCAATTTTAATTGGAACAAGCTCTGACTTAATTTGGAAAGAGTATGACAGCTATTTAGGCAAATAACGTTGTCTGCCTTTTAGCTAATTACTCTACGGTATATTTGGCATGTTGATTATCGACTTTAGCTTTGCGAATTTGTCATGGAGTCTATCTCCTGATGATGCTTCGGTTGCGGGGCGAAACGATTGTTGAATTTGTGATAGTGAACGTGTGTAGTGCTTGTGTATTGTGGTGGCAGTGGTGGAGGTTTGTACATGTGTTTTTACGAATCCTGCATCTATCGGGTATCAAAAAATGGATAGTCCACTGTACATTTAGCACTATATATTTTTTCTATTTACTGTATTACGGATTATAGCAAAATAATTTTATTATTACTTTTATGGATTTCCGCAAAGTAACTTTAACATAATAATATCTGGAATCAGAAGAAACAGCGCAGAAAATTGCTTTATGCGTGGTATAAGGTTTTTAGCAAATGTCATCATAGTTATTTGTCATAACTAAATGATCAGTACTTTATGCAGTTCTATAATAATTGAACTATATTATCTTATCTAAGTGTTATTACATAAATGCAGAAAAGAAGTATATACTCGTCACTTGTTATTTATAATAAACCAAGAGGTTAACAATGATCGTTAATCCAAAGTTATTCATTATTTCATAAAGCCTATTTGATTATTCAGTGATAGTAATATCAACTGACGTAGAAGGCTTATAACCATCGCTAAGATATGTTACTCTTGGATAGTTAGTTTAATATCAAGTTTCGTTCAAAAATATGAAAGTCTATTTGCTGGACCTAACTCTTTTTTAAGAATATTCCTCTATAAAGGAGAAGATGCGCATGGCCGGATAAGATATGATCCACTATTTCCAACTTATAATGCTTTGTTGATAAAATTGTCTATCAGGTGATATTAAATTTCATAACACCATTATTCGGTTGCCAAAAACGGGTTGATTAATGAATACGCCGCAGGAAGGCTATCGTTGCAACTAGATATTGGAAAACAGAATTGGACATATTATCTCTTACTCACAGCCCACGTATTCATATATACGTAGTTATTACCGTCGTCACTAGTACTATGTGGAAATGAATAATGACGGTAATCCGCTTGTGGCGAGCCTTAAGCTAAGGGTTGAGGCTCCCGCTCGCTATAAGTTTTATATTTATTATAACCAATGTGTCCTGTCCGTCTGAGTGGAAAATAATAACGTTGTAATTTGTGCTGGAATGTTATTTAGGCTGTAATGCATAACGATAAGTAAAAGTGAAATAATAGGTAAAAGTATTTTTTGTCTGAAGAGAAGACCTCCTCTTTATTTCTATCATAGGAATTGCCCATACATTCGAGTATTCAAGTTTCTTCACTATGTTCCGCATAGCGTATTATGAAATATATATATTGATGTATATTATAAATATACATCAATTGAGCCTAAAAAAACATACAAAGATATACTCTCGAGATACTCTCTACCCGGTATTATACGCCTCATCATCTTCTTGGTCTGGCTTCAATTGGTTGTCAAATTAGTTATGAAAATATTCTTTCTAATATTTCACTATCAGTTGGCCGAGAAATTTTAAAGTGTATTTATTTCATCCCTTATAAATCGCCGGATGGAAGGAGCTTCAAGCTCGTCTCATGCAAGGTCCTTGAAGGGACTAAACACTAAAATATACTCACCAAAGATATGTATATACGCATTAAGCCTGTTCACTCAACGCTTCTATCACTTGCCATTAAGTGAAACCGTGACTCAGCTGAAAAAGAATCAACAATTTGTCAGAAAGGTCGGCCTTGCACTGATTAATTTAATCTCTGGTCATTCTGTTCGAGTTAATCTCATCCGGAAGCTGGTTAATAAATAAGGGACCTACGACATTTGTCATTTTGAAAGATTACTAACTGATTCAGTAGTTTCGGACCGATGGGACGGATGAATGGAGGGACAAATGTGGAGGACTTCGAGTTACATGTTTTTTTTATTTACTTCGCTGCTTATTATAATCCGGAAGACTAAATAAATTAAAGTGATAAAAATATAGTGCTCGAAGAGAATACAGAATTTTAATTTTTTAGACATCAGTCCGCGTAAATAAACTTTAATCGAAGAAAGAGATAAGAATCGCATTTGGAGAATGTCATGAATGTAAAGATTATTCGTCACTTCACAAAGTAAGATGATCGAACAATATTTAATACTGGAAATACGTGCGGCTTCGCCCGCGTGAAATTCAGTGTTTAGCATGTTTTAGACGCTCGAGTCTTGGCAGGAGACTTGCTTTCTGATACCCTACACCGCATTTTATACCTATTCCACCCTCTAAACTACAATCGACACCGGTTTGTTACTACGCCCACTAAAAATTGTTGTAAAACGACCTCTTCAACTCAATTTACATGAAACGGTTATGTGCTATTAGTCTAAACCTTTCGGAGGAATCGCACTACCTTTTAGTAAAAACCGTACTAAAATCCGTTCAGTAGATTTTGAGAAAATTTATTACATACAGACAGATAGCTTTGGGGACTTTATTTTATAATAAGTATATAGATTAGTATATAGAGATATAAAAGTAGCGCCACGATATTCTTCTTTACCAGAAAAGCATTGCAAGAGTGAATTAATCACATAATGTTTTTAAAAACTCAGGTGCCTGCCCAGGGTTGGAAACTACAAACCCTTTAAGTAGTTTTAGCTTTAGGGCCTTAAGCTGCGATAGCCGAGCGGTGAGACCGTGGGCCTCTCTTGAGGTAGTCAAGGTTCAAACCCCAAGCAGGCACCAAGAGTTTTCTATTTAAACTAATTTGCCTAATAGATATTTGCAATTTATCGCACGCTTTCGGTGAAGAAAAGCATCGTAAAGAAACCTGTATATCTGTAGAGAATTCCGAGGATATATGTAACCTATAAATCCGCATTGGAGCAGCGTGCGGTAGATTTAAGTTCAACCCTTCTTTAAAAATAAGAATAGAAGAGGCCTATACCTAGCACTGGGATAATAACAGGCCGCCTAATTCACTACCTTTAGGGCGTTGCAGCTTCTCGTGTAAAAGCAAGTAAAATATGTTATTAAAATTATTAAATTATTATTAAATTAAATAATTAAATAATTATTAAAATAAAATATATAATTCGAAGAATCCACGCTCCCTTAAATCACTACTTCAATGACACCGATAAATTCCCATTCATATTATTTCAAAACAGAATTTAACCGATAAAATAATACACCTAAGGGCGCTCTCAATCGAGAGGTCTTAAATCAATTAAAATCGAAATTGACTTGTCAGAAATAAGGTTCACGTTTTGTTAAATTTTACAAAACCCTTCTCTAAACGGGGCATCGATAGTCATCTGAGCGTAATTAATTGGCAATTAAAGGCCGTCAACAGATGGAAATTCTTACCAGACTTTATATTTATAACGCTTGTAAAATTTTAATTAGGAAGAAATAAAAGTGTTATGAAATTCCTTTTAACACGTGAAGGGTATTTTTAGTCTTTAATCATTTACGTTACACCGTAAACGATGCGTGATAAATTTAAATGAACAACTAGTTTTTGTCTTAACAAAGCGGATACTCAATAAGAACTTGTTTTTGTCAAACCAAATTAAGAATGTGAAAATTGAATCTTAAAAAAACAGTGATCTTAGACTCTTACGAGCCTTATGATAATAGAAATTAAGGGGGATGGATGTTTTAATGTACACTGTCGAATTTTTAGCTGTGATTATCGAATTTCTGTCTCTTTTGTACATTTTAATACGCAAATTTAAAGTAAAATTACTTACGTCCTAACTAGTTTTAGTAACATCTGCAGTTTTTTTACACATATTGTGATAGTAAAATATTCGATACACTGCAACCATGGATATATATATATATATACTATATCATGATTGAGTACATACATACTATATTATAATTTCGTAGATGATCATTATTTGATTTTATATATAGTGCTATTGCAATTTAGTTATAGTACCCGGCATTAAATAATGCACATTGATGTTTAGAACTAAACAGCCGGCCACTTCGGTTTCCTAGAGCGCTGTCTGTCACTGTCACTCAGTTAATATTTGACGTTTCGCACGGGTTCGTCAGTCTGTGTGACAGAGACAATGCTCCGATTTCTCCTTCTAAGCCTCGATGTGCATTATTTGTTGCTGCGTACTATAGTTCTCTGTATCAACGATTAGATAACCTGCATAGTTAGTTTTTTTTTAATTTTATGGCAGATCTAGCTTGCATAATATATGCCATGCCCAGATTCACACAGCTTAAGGTAATTTAAAAAATAATTTGAATTGTCCGTCGCTTATTTTTAATTAAAATTAGATTCCTTGAAACGACCGCTTCTGTAATCTGTAATATTTCATAAAAGATGGAAATTTTAGTGGCGCCATATTGTGAGGAAAGGCGTTCATTTCGGCAATATTTTGCATCCCTAAGTGGATATATTTTAGGAACAATCTGACCTACTTTTTATACTTTTTACGATCACAGTTTCAATTTCGAACACCTTGAGCCTTAATTATGAAAGGAACCTTTAAGTAAGTACGGAATATTTTCTCTATGTTCATAATCCCTCATTTTGCATTGCGTTCGTTTTTATTAGATTTTTCTATTTGCGCCGTATTCAGAATAAGCATTTCAATCGGTTGGATTTGAGTAAATTTTTGTTTGCTCGCCATCGAGCAATTTGTAAAGATTGGTTCGATATTAAGGACTTCAAATTCAAAACACGCCGACACATCGGGAACCCAATCACTTAGTAGGTCATATCGAATCTCTCGGAGCGGCCAAATTAACATATTTTCTCTTATCGAAGAATATGGCCCGACCCGGCTTTATCAAGGATGTTTTAACCCAAAATATACAACAAGGGTGAGTCGCTCCGTTTTACGTTTTGAACAAATGCGTCTCCGCCCACGGGAAACGAGATTACGACTTGTTTGTGTATAAATCTTTGGAGACAATAACATATATATATTTAAAAGCCGAGAGCGAATGTATTGCGTCCCCTCTGATATCGTTAACTCACGTCTTCATCCAATGTACTTCGAGTAAGAAGCTTAATTTGTAACGAAACCTTTGCGAATTAATTTACATATAGAATACGTAATATTCTTACGCAAGTGCAATTAAATATTGGATGTTCGATTTTGATTAGATGTGTAAAATTTTTATTGGATGTCTCCTTCCAATATTTTACCTCTCTACAAATTGCTCTTGGTGGTTTTTCTAATCTTTAAGTCAGTAAGGGATGAACCATAATAACCTTCAAAAAGAAAAATTAAGATCTCGGGTTAGTAATTATAATCGAGACCATATGTAAGATGTAGGAAGGCCCAAAACAAGATGGTGTATGAAGACCCAAACCAAGATGGTGTAGGAAGACCCAAAACAAGATGGTAAGATACTTCTAAAGGATAAAAGTGTATACAAAGTTACCGACGACTGTTGTCCATGACTGAGCGGAATGGAAGAGTAGTATAAGGAAGGCTGACCTTACCACCATATGGGATGCATAGCTGGGAAGAGAGAGAGAGAGTGAAATCATATTATCCCAGTCTGAGAGTGAAAGCCGAACCAAACTATGATGTAATATAACCGCTCAAATTCAGATTACCCTGAAATTATCGAATATAGGCGCAACATCACTTTGCAAATACTTTTGGTCTCAAAGGTTAAACAGATTGTAATTCAATCAAAGCATAAATTTCAAAATGATCTTTATTCAAGTTTAGTAGTGAACAGTCGTTGTTAACTTTTAAGGGCAGTATATAAGTGGCTTTTGGAAATGTGTTTTTATTCAGTTAGCAAAAACTTAAATTAACCTAAAGAATAAAATGTTACGATTTGCAACAATTATGATTGTTTTAGTGTATTAAGACTTTTTTATATCAATTATTATTATTATTTGTTTTTTGTCCAACAAATTGTTTATAGAAAATGTTGGCCCGCGTTGGGATCGAACCCACGACCCGAGGAGCTGAAGGTAGGGTCACTACACTACACTACCCTACTGCGCCAACGGGCCAGTCGGTTGATACCCTATTGCACACATTTCAGAAAAAATAACCTCCCTAGGTGGTATTTTAGGATAGTCTATAGCTATAAATGATAATAGAACGACAAATACATGTTTTTATATTGACGAGGATATAAAAATGTACTAAAACAGTTTTATCTTATTCCAACGAAGTTAACCTTTTTCACAGCAATTTGATTTATAAGTACAGTGTCGTAAGATAAGCGGAGTTTATCTTCGAACCATGTGTTTACTGATTTATTGTACTCTTCATTGCTTGTATTTTAGGGTTATATTGTTAATGCTTGATTTTATAAAAGTAAAGTAAAGTAACGCTTGTTACAATCCCACCGCTGGGCAAAGGCCTCCTTTCTCCTTTTTTAGAGAGAAGGATTGGAGCTAAGACCTACCACGCTGCTTCAATATGAATTGGTAGGTTGCACATATCCCAAGGGATATGCAGGTTTCCTCCCTTCACCGAAAACATGTGATAAATTCCAATTACGATCATCACTGTGTCACTTTGTTGCGGAGCGACATCTTACTTTTCTTGCATAACATCGGATAAAGTCGTCCCATGACATACGCAGCCTTATTACAGACTACGTGTATGTGCTCGTGGAAGGTCATGGAAGGTTGAAAGGTGACACCTAGGTACTTGACTTTCTGTTGCCAGTGAATCGGTGTATTGTAAAGAGAAATTTCCGTAGGCGTGTCTATGTGAGATCGAAAGCGATTACCGATAAAGTGCATGGCTGCACTTTTATCCGGGTTTATTTCGATTCTCCATTGGCGGAACCAGCGTCCGAGGCTGTCTACCGCTTTCTGGAGACGTCTAGTTATTACTTGAGGCCGGCGGGATGTGGTAAATACAGCGGTGTCATCCGCGAAAAGGGCAAGATGTGTACGCTCTTTGATAGGCGCCCGTGGAATGTCACTCGTGTAGAGCGAGAACAATAAGGGTGCCAGCACAGATCCTTGAGGGACACCAGCACGAATTGTGCGACGAGACGACAAAGTGCCGTCTATGCGATACCGAAAGGTGCGATTACTAAGGTACTCTCGTAAGATGAGTACAAGTCGGTCTGGTATATTTAGTTGCAGCAGCTTGTAAATTAAGCCTGCGTGCCAGACCTTATCGAAGGCTTTGGCGACATCAAAGAATATGACACCTGTAAACTGCTTGGTTTGTAAACCTTGCAAAATGTGCTCCGTGAGGCGGTTCACTTGTTGAACACAGGTGTGTTTTGGACGAAATCCGAACTGTTCGTTCGGAATAAGATTTTGGGTATCAACTACGGATTTTAATCGGGCGAGGAAATAGGAGCGAAGACCAAATAAACTTATATGGATTAATAAATAATACAATACAATATACAGGACAATATGATTAAATGTAACTAGTAATAAGAATTATATTTTAAAAAGAGCCACCGCCGAGTTTCTTGCTGGCTCTTCTCGGTAGGAACAGCTATCCGTACCAGCATCCGTAAAGTTGACGATTCAAAAGCACTTGTTTACAAGTTGACGTGTAAAGCATATTTTGAAAAAAAAAACTTTACACGCTCAACTGGCGTATTATAGACAGTGCAAGAAGTGGGCGGTTTAGCAGTTAAAGCGTTACACACAGACAGACATTTATAATATTAGTCCGAATGAATTAATCCCTTCTTTGGTTTGAATTATTTTATCATACTAGTAATAACTAATATTGCTGTACAAGTTTATAAAATTGCATGATATTTGAATGTTAAATTTACGTTGGGAGGCTTGCATCCTTAATTAATATTCTAATAGAGCGCACGAACAGTTTTGCTTCCTTGTATGCGATGCGTACTATTGCGACGTGTAACGCCCTTCCTGTATCCGTTTTTCCACGGTACTTACGCATTCTTAGGAAAGCGTATGTCACCTAAAACTTATCAATCATTTAGCAAATATATTCTTTTCAGGCAAGCAAAGATATTTCGGAACGCCTTATAGCAATTGATTTGACTCAGTAAATGAATTCATCAAATATACAGTCGCATAATAATTAAAATTACATGTGTAGTATATCTACCATAACATAAGTATTAAATTACTTACTATGGGGTTACTTACGATTACTTACGACTGTGCGTGTAAGTGGCCCATATATTTATTTATTTAATAAGTAGATAAAAGTGACCAATTATAAATTAAAGGTATACTTCTTCATACGACGTCGTATCAACTTATGTGTTTAAGTGCCCTTAATAATAATTTAAAGAAGCAGGCGTTATTACAAATTGGCATTATAATTTTGTTTTGGAGATGATGCTTCGGATACGGGGCGAAATAATCGTAGAGATTGTCGTATTGAGTGTGTGTAGTGCCTGTGTGGTGTGTTGTTGGTGGCGGAGTTTTTTAACACGTGTGGTAACAGGTCCGGATATAAGGTATGTGAACGTTGCCTGCTTACATTTAGCGTTACATAGAACGCGGAATATAGCAAAATAATTCAATCATAGCTTCTGTAACCTTAATATAAAACAATTAAACATTAAATATTAAATGTTAAATATTAAATATTACATATTAAATATTAAATGTGGCTTTTCCCTTTTCCGGCAAGGAAATGCGATTTGTTTTATTTTATCAGTTACCCTATATAAGATATATCATCATCATCCTCCTGCCCTTATCCCATTCTAAGCGGCGTCGGCACAACTTGTTACTAAACATGTTGTCAAATGATTTGGCTACGTATTTTACGACCGGCTGCCTGCCTGACGTCAATTTACCTTAGTCGCCTTTTACGAAACCTCGGTAAGAAATCAGGGTGGTCTATTCTACTCGACCACACAGCGGACCCTATATGAGTTATAAATGTGCCAAATTTTATCAGTATTAACCCAACGGATTAGCCGTGGCAGACAGACTTTTGACTTATATATAATACGTATGTATACCGCCGTGTGGTACCCGGCTGAGTAGAATAGACCACCCTCTTTTCTTACCGAGGTGTCGTAAGAGGCGGCTAAGGTAAGTTGACGTCAAGCAGGTGGTCGGTCATAGAATACCTAGCCAATGTGACAACATGTTTAAAACATGTTGTGCCGACCCCACTTAGAGTGGATAAGGCCAGAAGAATGCTGATGATATAATACGTAAATATAGCGTATTTACCATGGAAAACGAATTTCAAATTTTTTTAATGTAAAGTAACAGCCCGTTACAATCCTACTGCTGGGCATAGGGCCGCCTCTCTCCGTTTCTGGAGAGAAGGGTTGGAGCTAAGACCTACCACGCTGCTCCAATGCGTATTGGTAGGTTACACATATCCCCAGAATTCTCCAGAGATATGCAGGTTTCCTCACGATGTTCTCCTTCACCGAAAAGCGTGTGATACATTGCAATTATCAATCAGACACATAAGTTATAATAGACAAAGTCATTGGTGCCTGCCCGGGGTTCGAGCTCATGACCACCTCGCAACAGTCACACGATCTCACCACTAGGCTATCACAGCTCGCTATCTTTTTAGATACACAGAAATATTCTCTGGACTTTTTTTTAATGCAGCCCAGAAATCATTCGCGTGGCTCGATTTCCATCTTCTTTTAATATTCGCTACGTAGTGTATTTTCCAAAAGAGATTTTTATAGAGCTTGGGATTTTATAGTGTATTTTCAAAGCGCTAATCACTCAAGGCACTCAGACTGTAAATGAGCATTTGGGTCGTAGTTTTTTTTAAACTTTTTCAGTAATTAATATTGAATTGAACCGACCTCGACGAGTTCAAGCGATTCTGGGCTGCGCTGCATTCAATATTGTTTAGTTTGTTATACACTTAACAAAGTTAGCTTGATAAATTGGCGGGTAATTAAAAGTTTTTTTCTACAGATGTAGGAATAAAGTTTTAATATTTCTTGGCGTAGGGAAAAACACTTAATAAATTTAGGCACCATTATCACGCAGTATATAGTACCCGGCAATAAATAATGCACATCGAGGCTTAGACAGAGAAATCGGCTAGATTATGCTTCATGTCTCTGCATTGTCTCTGTCGCACAGACTGAAGAACCCATGTGTGACAGTGACAGCGTTCTACGAAACCGAACCGGTCGGCTGTTTCGTTGTAAACATCGATGTGCATTATTTATTGCCGGGTACTACACTTTGCTATAATCCGCATTTGTTAAGAGAAAGTAAATAATGCTAAGTGTATGAAGCAGGCAAAATTCACATACCTTACAGGACAAGTCGCCATGCGTATCCCAAGATGGCAAGATATCACACTACTGGCCCGTTGGCGCAGTGGGTACTCTTCCTTCAGCTCCGCGGGTCGCGGGTTCGATTCCAGCCTAGAGCCAACATTTTCTATAAACAATTTGTTGGTTTTGTGAGCATGTTATAGTTATAGTAAAGTCATAGTTCTATCTATAGTTATACCGCGTGCTTCTATAAATCATATGAAACATACAGATTTTCCCATTTATAATATTAGTAGTAGGAAATGCCCGCAGTGTCAAAATAAAATTATCATTGAATAGCGACTATTACAATAATTCGGTTGCGGTCAATGCAATTATACCGTTTCAGTCACCCCAAAAATCTCATTGGCGATGATTGCATCAATTGTTTGGAATGCGGGTGACGACAGCTTGTTGATCTATAAATAAATTTGGGGATATTGTATAGAAATATTACAAACCCGCACAGATTGTATAAAATATGTATAATTCATACGCCAATTTCCACTTTTACTTGAGGGTTAGCCGGCCGATTAAAATTGCTCATAGAAAAAAACATTAATAATTATGAAGTTATTCATGTTTACTCGTTCTCGGTAGAAACAGCTCTCCGAACCAGCAGTAGATGTTGTCGATTCAAAAGCACTTGTTTACTTGAATAGAGAATAATTTGAATTTAAGGATGGTTAGTCAATGGTTTTAACAAAAGTATAGACAATAAGCCCCTTCATTTGTTTCAAGTCACTCCTTAAAGAAGTAAGAACCTCGGAGAAACGCTCTCCGATTCCTAATGGATTAATGCTAAAAAATACATCATCGGCTTATCAAATGACAGGGGTCGTCTTTCAAATGAAATGTTCTATTCTAATGCTCGGCATTGAATCATCTATCTCTTTCTTAAGCCTTTAATTTTGGGGAATAGAAAAAGATAGAAAATAATTTAAAGAAAAACATAATACGAGGTTAGACACGACTTGGTTCGTGTCACCTCGCAGGTAGATCAATAAAACAGGCTGTTTCATTAACTTCAGGTCAGACAGCACTTATAAAGACATTAAAAAGTCCAATTTGTGACCACGGTAATATGGATAGTTCAATCGTATTAGCTTTTTATACCCGAATATCAGAGTTACTCTTTTTTGCCTAAACTTTTTGTCAAATATCTGAAGCATTAGTTCAGTAATATTGCAATGTCATATAGTTAAGTAAAGTATAGTACCCGGCAATAAATAATGCACATCGAGGCTTAGAGAGAGAAATCGGCTAGATTTTGCTTCATAGAACATCGTCTCTATCGCACAGACTGACGAACCCGTGTGTGACAGTGACAGCGCTCTACGAAATTAACTGGCCGGCTGTTTCGCTGTAAACATCGATGTGCATTATTTAATACCGGGTACTATAGTAAAGTAACGGCCCGTTAGAATTCCACTGCTGGGCATAGGACCTTCTCTCTCCGTTTCTGGAATGAAGGCACGGAGCTAAGACCTACCCCGCTGCTACAATGCGGATAGGTAGGTTACATATCACCAGAATTCCCTAGAGATTTGCAGGTTTCCTCACAATGTTTTCCTTCACCGAAAAGCGTGTGATGAATTGCAATTATCAATTAGACACTTAAGTTTTAATAGAAAAACTCATTGGTGCCTGCCCGGGATTTGAACTTGTGACCTCTTCGAAAAAGTCACACGGTCTCACCGCTGGGCTATCACAGCTCAATGTCATGTAATACAAATATATGATATTTGTTATATCTACTTGTATGAGATAATTAATCAATGAAAGTATCCTATTTCAGTACTTTGAATCCAAGTGTATGAACTTTTTTATAGTATTGTTATAAGTTAAGTAACCGAAAAGCGAGAGGTGAGAGAAAAAATAAATAAATGGGAGGGTTTACGTATAAAAACCGGCTATATACACGACTTATTCTATCGGATTTTCGGGAACTGTTTCCGCCGCGATAATGATAATAAGAGCTCATGATTAAGGGCCCGGATCAGCGAAACTAGTCAGGCTAACTCGATAGAATAAGATGTAAGTATTACCGGGTTCTAAACATAAACTATGTATACTACTCACGATAGTTTACATGGGAGCGACTATAAATCTACCAGAGTAAAGGTAGAGTTACTGTTAGCTGACCTTCACTTGTAAAATAAATAAGCCAAAATCACGTCTATTAAACCACTTTTTAAAATTAAAATCACTATGTAATTGTTAAAAGAAAATTAAATTTAATTACTGTCTACAATATTTTAAGGAAATGAAATATTCAATTTAGTAAACTATTATCTAGCAGCATAACCTATCTGCCAACAGTTATAAGAAACTAATACTTCATGTAACTATATATATTTTTTATATACACACGGCTGTCCGTCCCTAAAGTAAGTAACTTAATACTTGTGTTATGGGTGACGGACAACTGGTAACTATATACAAATATAGTTTTAAATACATACTTAAATATACACCCAAACTCGAAGAACCTACAAATTGTAATTAATTAAACAGAACAGATTAAAACTCGCTTTGTATCTAACTACCGACAGATTTACAACCAGATTACAGAAAGATATCATAGAATCCCAATTCAATAGTGTTACAAAACGTTATCAGTTACTTACGATGCAGCGGAGATAGCAAGAGCGTTCTGGATGCATACCCTAATGAGATGCTATGGAATAAAGCCCCCTAAGTAATGGGACCCGGAGCGAAGCACGATAAATATGATCAAACAAAACGTGCAATAGAGGAAGCAGTACATTGCATAGATAAACGAGGACGCGGTTCGCATAAACATAGAGAAGCCGGAGTTCTCAAGGCACGAAATTGACTCGAACGTTAGCGTGCTTAAACAACGTTAGCTTGATAATTGGCAAGCTGTATCTCAGTACATGCCGTCGCTAAGCCTTGAACCGGTATCATTGTTTTCAAACAATAAACATTGTTACTCAAGTTGTCTTCGGTAGCCGTGTGGTATCCGGCAGAATAGAATAAACCACCCTCCTTTCTTACCGAGGTGTAGTAATAGGCGACTAAGGTAAGTACCGTGTGGTATCCGGCTGTATAGAATAGACCACCCTCATTTCTTGCCGAGGTGTCGTAAAAGGCGACTAAGGTAAGTTGACATGTTGTGCCGACGCCATTTAGATTGGGATAAGGGCAGGAGAATGATGAAAAGGAGGTCTTATCGCTTATTAGCGATTTCTTCCAGACAGCATTTGGATTAGGAAAGTTGCAAGATAAATGTAGGCATCTGATGTATTATAATAAACATACATACAAAAACTACACGTTAATACACAAACATATTACACAAATAAGAATAATTAAATACATACAGATGATATACAAACAAATACATACGATAAATGTCATGTTTAAGTGACGTTTTACATAAAACGTTCAACGATAAAAATAGAGTATGAAATAAAGAAAATACTTAAAACCTTAGATTGCCATCTAGTTTACAATTCTACAGTTTTTCCGACGTAGCGTGATTGAGCCGAGTAAAATTAACTATATTTTTATTGTTCGAGTAAAACAAGGTTATATAGCTGTGCTTTATGTATTTCCTTATGTTTAAATTATATCTTAATTAATGATTAAGTTTATTCTTTAACTTGTAAAGTTAAAAAAAAATAAATATGCATCGTGTTTGATATGACTTTAAGCTTTTCATCCCTTTCATCCCTGGTTGCTTTTTATACTAAGTATAATTCAAATTTTTAGGATATAATCATTGATTTTCTGTTAAGTGGATTGTATAATTGCCGTTTGCCTAAACGTTATGTAAATGCTTAACAAATAAAATCATAATATGTATTACTTATACAAACGAGTACGTTAAATAAGTAATAAATATATGAGACACTTACATACACGGTCGTCCATCCTTTAATGTAAGTAACTTAATACTTGTGCTATGGGTGACGGACGACTGGTGAATATACTATATATATAATTTCAAAATACATACTTAAATACAAATACACCCAAGCTCGAAGAAGCAACAAATTGTTTATAGAAAATGTTGACCCTAGACGGGAATCGAACCCGCGACCTGCGGAGGAGAAAGGCATGTTCACTACCCACTGCGCCAACGGGCCAGTCAAATAAAATGAGTAAATATTTTTCTAAATAAAATAACATGTATTTTGTTTTTATTAATACATAAAAAACATAGAGATTGACCTAAGATAAAGTTTATAAAACAGCTAATGAACATTTAATTTTGCACGTTATGGCACATATAATCGTCACAGTTAGCTTTTTGAATAATAACTCTTTATTGCACATCAAATACATAGGAAATACAAAACAAAAGAAATCATCTTCCTCCTGCCCTTATCCCACTCTAAGCGGGGTCAGCACGACATGTTGTCACATGATTTGGCCTACGTTTTATACGACCGGCCGCCTGTCTGACGTCAACATACCTTACTCGTATTTTACGACCCCTCGGTAAGACAGTGGGTTGTCTATTCTACTCAATCGGATACCACACGGTGGACAAAACAAAAGAAATATGTATTTATATTTTAGTTTTTAGAATAAATAAATATTAGAATGCACCTGAATAAAAAAGGAAAGATAAGATATAAATGAGAAAAATTACGCACATAAGAATGTGTGTAATTTTAGAATATTGCCCCAATATCAAGAGCAAACACAATATAGCTTATATATCATAATATAGCTGTGATAGCCCAGCGGTGAGACCGTGCGACTCTTTCGAGGGGAACACGAGTTCAAACTCGGGCAGGCACCAATGAGTTTTTCTATTAAAACTCATGTGTCTAATTGATAATTGCAATTAATCACACGCTTATCGGTGAAGGAAAACATCGTGAAGAAACCTGCATATCTCTAGAGATTTCTGGAGATATATGTAACCTACCAATACGCATTGGAGCAGCGTGGTAGGTCTTAGCTCCAACCCTTCTCTCCAGAAACGGAGAGAGGAGGCCTATTCCCAGAAGTGAGATTGTAACAGGCCGCTACTTTACTACTTATTGCCACAATATCAAATCTTTTACATTGCCATAAATAATTGCTATATAAATAGAAAAGATAATGTTTCATTGAAATGGCCAGCAAAAAGCGGCGAGCTTGAGATAAAAATGTATTGCAATAAAGTCAGGCGCCTTTTCATTTTAATTGAAAACTGCAGCGCCGATATTGCATATCGCGAAAGATACGATAAGCCTTAGCGCGTAGTAGCTTGAGTAATGTTTACTCTTCGATAACAAATTTAAAAATACAGATCTAGAAGCCTGGAAATTTATACTTATTGTAAAACAAAGTCCCAAAAAGTTGTCTGTCTGTATGTAATCGATTTTCTCAAAATCTACTGAACAAATTTTTGTACGGTTTTCACAAAAAGATAGTGCAATACTTCCGGATGGTTTAGGTAAATAGTACATATCGGTATTATGTAAATTGTGTTGAAGAGATCCAGCAGTTGTTAAAAAACTTGCTTGCTGCGAGCCTTAGTCGCATGCGCTGCGTAAACCGGCAGAGTTACGCTAAAGTAATGTAGAAGAAAATTGTAGATCTACAAAAATACTACAAAAAAATCGCGATAGCATGGCAAATTAATTACGACAGCTTGTTTATTTATACACAAAAATCATTTTGCTGCAACTCGCTAAAATAGAAAATATAAAAGTAACGGCCTGTTATTATTTCACTACTGAGCACGAGTCTCCTCTCATCTTGTTTGGAGAGGCTTATATGATTATAATTATCATTTTTTTACCATTAAGTAACCCATATTCCTGTTTATCTTCCTATTCAAATAAAAGCCCAAAAGTTTTTATTGTGTAATAACATATCAATCACCCACAATGCAAATGCAATCATCATTATCTGCCCTTATCTCACTCGTGGGATCGGCACAACATGTTATAACATGATTTGGCTTGTTATTTTATGACTGTCCGCCTGCCTGACGTCAATTTACCTCGACTTATGACACCTCGGAAAGAAATAAGGTTGGTTTATTCTACTCAGCTGGATACACACGGCGGGTCAATTTACCTTAGTCGACTTTTACGACGCCTCGGCAAGAAATGAGGGTGGTCTATTCTACTCAGCCGGATACACACGGCGGGTCAACTTACCTTAGTCGCCTTTTACGACACCTCGGAAAGACATGAGTGTAGTCTATTCTACTCAGCCGGATACCACACCGCAGGTCAACTTACTTTAGTCGCCTTTTACGACACCTCGGCAAGAAATAAGGGTGGTCTATTTACTCAGCCGGATAGCACACATCACACTAAACAAAAGCAATCTTAATTCAAATTTTAGTCAATCGCTACGCTATCGAAACTAGACTCTAGAGGCATAGACATTTAAAAACATGGGTGGTCAAGCACATAGTTGTCAATATTAAAAACAAATCTGATTTATAAACTTAACGTGAATAACGATTCACTATTAAACGGGCGGTACTAAGTGCGCAAATCTTAGAGGATAATCTGCATTCCCTAATAAGGACCAACCTGCTTCTATCGCATGGCATTAAGAGTGCCACCCATATTTCATTGTAAAATACACAGCACACTAGAGACTTTCTTTAGTTTTAAATATTGTATAGTAATTGTAATAAATGTTGAGGAAGTAGATTTTTGAGGTAAGGAAATAGGTACCAAAAGGTAAATAAAGCTGTGATAGCCCAGTAGTGAGACCGTTCGACTCTTCAAGAAGTTAACAAGTTTGCAAGGTTAAAAAGTACTGTGTCTGATTGATAATTGCGATTTATCACTCGCTTTTCGGTGAAGGAAAACATCGTGAGGAAACTTGCATATCTCTAGAGAATTTGCATTGGAGCAGCGTGGTAGGTCTTAGCTCCAATACTTCTTTCTTCTCTTGAAATAGATAGAGGAAATCCTTACCCAGCAGTGGGATAGAAACAGGTGGTTACTTTTATATAAAATAGGTGAATAGATAACCTCAAAATTTGTAACGGGAAGACGCTGATTTCAATCAACACAGGGCGTAAAAATCCATTAAATACATTTTTGTCCAGCATTGGACATTCAAGATTGACTAAGTAAAAAATTATATACTAATAATATCGTATAATTTTTTTTGTCTTATCTTTTTGGATGGATTTTACACAATGGATTATTTTTATTAATTAACATTTAAGCTATCGATAGATATCTCAATAATGTTTGGAAACGTGTAGCTAAAGAGTGATTATTTTATATAGCTCAAATGAATTATCATATATCTAAATTCAAACTTAATACACCAGTTTTGAATACAACAAGTCAAAAACAACTTTGATAAGAAAACTTTGAAACTAAAATACACGTATATGTACATATCGCCTCTTTACAAGAGCAACGTGATATTTGTCATACCACAACTTTATAGGAGAACAATTTCAAACATTTAAATGTGGATAAATTTAAAATATGCATAATTTTACCTTTTAATTAAATTGTTGCGGTAATGCGCTTTCTGGAAATAATCAAAAAAGATATAAAAAAAGAACTAATAACTAACTACTCTTGCGTCCTTATAAAAATAATATTGTTAACAAAATTAAAATCCGTATTTGGCTGTAAGTTAAAATCAAAAAATATTTTGTAAATTAATATATTAGGAGCTGTGAATTTTGTAAAAGTAAATAAATAAATTAATTAATAGTTTATTAAAAAAGCGTTTTTTATGAGATGTCAAGTTGTTCTTGCAAAGAGGCGATATGTACAAAATATATAGTTTCCAAACATAACATGCACTCAATTTGAAAAGGGCGGGATTAAACGAGCAAATCTCACAGGACAATCTGCATTCCCTAATAAAGGCCAACCTGCAATCCACTGTAGCGCACAGGCTTTCAACTACCACCCACATTTCGCTACAGGTGGGACTGCACATTAGATACGTTTGCTTAGAATTGTTATTGACTATTTTTTAATTTAAACTATCCTGAGTACCATTCATATTTCATGAGCAACCGACTGTACTCATTTGACTGGCCCGTTAGCGCAGTGGGTAGTGACCCTGACTTCAGCTCCGCGGGTCGTGGCTTCGATTCCCGCCAAGGGCCAACATTTTCTATAAACAATTTGTTAGTTCTTCGAGCCTGGGTGTATATTTGTACTTAAGTATGTAATTATAAGTATATATTTACCTGTTGTCCATCACCCATAATACAAGTATTAAGTTACTTAGTTTGGGGTTGGACGACCGTGTGTGTAAGTGTCCCATATATTTATTTATTTATATCCTATATCGGGTAGCCTGACCACTTTCAAGCCTATATGTGCCCCTTATTCAAAGAATATTTTAAGCAATTTAATGTTTGTGCATAAGAATATACATAATTATTAAAAGTTTGGCGATGTATATAATAGACAAAGTAGCAACCGACATAAGCTTGCGGTTCCTGCTTTGCGCCTTGCAAAAGTAAATAAGTCATTTATGGGTTTGGGTATAAGATTCTATAATAAAATTCCGCAATCGATTTTGTCTTTGCCACTACAGCAGTTTAAAAATACTGTTAAAGTGAGGCTGAAACAAAAAGCCTATTTTACTATAGAGGATTATTTAGATGATAAAAATGCGTGGATATAGCTAATCCTCTATCCTGTACAAGATAGTAACAAATGTAACTAGTTATAAGAACTATAGTCGAAATAAGCAACCACCGAGTTTCTTGCTGGCTCCTCTCGTAGGAACAGCTTTCCGAACCAGCAGTAGATGTTGACGATTCAAAAGCACTTGTTTACAAGTTTACTTGAATAAAGAATATTTTGAATTTGAATTTGAATTAATCATGAGCATGACTCGTTAGTGTATAGAGCGAGGAGAGGCGACACGGCAGCGGCGGTGGTCGCGCGTCGTCTTTTTTGTGTCCTAGACAGCGTTGCACACATTCACTGCCACAATCTCAACAATAGTTTCAGCCCGTAACCAAGCATCGTCTGGAGATAGAGATCTATAATTTTGCATTTAGAATTCTGTATGTATCAGGGATGAGAACGGGTAGTAAATTCTACGAGTACATTTGGCATTACATATAATATATTTTCTTTTATCCCGAATTGTAGTAAAATAAAATTTTCAGTACTTTTTTATTCCTCAACCTTAATAATGTTTCTTCGTTAACTTATTCCAACTGTGAGATCCTCAGAGCCTATTTTAATCTTCATGTTATACCATTAAAGCTACTAGAACAACCCCTACTTTATAGCACTTAATTTAATAATCTACACTATTGTGTATTTGTAGCTATGTTTGGTGTTGATATTGTTGATGGTTTTATTAAATAAATAAATAAACTCCTAGCCAGTATACCGTATTTTTTTAATATGAAACTTCTATAAAAAAAGACAAAATAATTTATTTTGTTACCGCAATTTTGTTACAGAATTTTTATTATTTCCATTTCTCATCGAAATGCCAATTCAATAAATCAAGTACGATACTGCGTAATGTACACCGATACTCCCAGAAGAGGCATAAATTTGCTTTTGATTTTTTACTAAATCATTGTTGTGAAAACAGAGATTTTTCCGAAGATATCAGAAAACCGCTACTCGATATGCGCTTACGAGATAATACGTATTTTTATCGCATACCTTGATTGAAACTGACACATTGTGATGTCTAGGTACGTAACTGTAGAATTGTAGAATTAGGTGTTACTTTGCGGAAATCCATAATGCAAAAGTAAATAGCGAAATTATTTTGCTTTAATCGGCGATTAAGTAAATAGAGAATATATTATAATGCTAAATATAGAGTGGACTATCCGTTCTCATTTCCGATACATGCAGGAGTCGTAAAAAGCGCTTTGAGATTTGGTTGTGAAGTTTATTTCATGATGCTTCGGTTGCGTGTCGAAACGATTATTGAGTTTTTGATAGTGATAGTCAGCCATCCGGAAGAATTGCACTACCTTTTTGAGTTCTTATCAAAACCCGTTCTGCAGATTTTGAGAAAATCTATCACATACAAAATTTCTGTGGACTTTGTTTAAAATAAGAATACATTAATATTATTTCTACCAGACAATTACAGTTACTCATTATCTTATCATTCTAGCATCGTCATTCATAATTTCATTTCCCTAACCTTATATCACTCAGAGTGGGGTCGGAACAATATGTTACAAACATGTTGTCGCATGAGTGGGCTTCGTATTTTACGACCGGCCTCCTGCCTGACGTCAACTTACCGTAGTCGCCTCTTACGACACCTCGGTAAGAAAGGAGGGTGGTCTATTATATTCTGCCGGATACCACACGGCTTATCATTCTAGCATATTCTTATTAAAATTGAAATATATTTAGATATGTTAAGCGATTGTGTATATATACATACTCAGATATATTCATGGAAATGACATGCAAAAGTAATAATAAAATTATTTTGCTAAATTAATTTATGCAAATGCTAAAAAACAAAATACGTCAACCAAAAAATGGCCTTCAAAATTAATTGTGCCCATAGATAACTTAACACATAGCGTTGAATTTCAAGGTCCTCTTATTTGATCAAAAGTATTGTATAAACCAGGCTTCACAATGCAACGTGCAACATAAAACATACTTCTAATTTATACGTCGTTTCAAATAATATTCGCCAATATTTTATCTCCACTCGAGCTTTCCGTTTCAAGTGCCATCAGTTCTACAACCGATCTGACCTTTTCATATTTACATTCATTGCTCTATTTTAAATGATCGTACTAATGGAATTTTATTTACGTCCCAGATAAGATGCAGAAATAGATTTATGACACTACCAGATATAAGCGTTTTACTCCGCAAGAAATTAGGGCTTCCGTAATAAAGTTGATGATAATAATAATGAAACTTTATTTTACAGTACAAATAATAAACCGAAACGTTTTATTGTTTGTATGTAAAGTAAGTAGCGGCCTGTTACAATCCCACTGCTAGGAATAGGCCTCCTCTCTCCGTTTCTGGAGAGAAGGGTTGGAGCTAAGACCTACCACGCTGCTCCAATGCGGATTGGTAGGTTACACTTACCTCCAGAATTCTCTAGAGATATGCAGGTTTCCTCACGATGTTTTCATTCACTGAATAGATAGCGTGTGATAAATTGCAATTATCAATTAGACACATGATTTTTTAATAGAAAAACTCATTGGTGCCTGCCCGGGTTTGAATCCGTGTTTCCCTCGTAAGAGTCGCACTGTCTCACCGCTGGGTGTCGTCTGCTATATACTATATATCAATAAGTAATATATTCCAAACAATCTCTTGAGAATCTTAAATAGAATCTAATATATTATACATTAAATAGCCTTACTTTTGTATTATGGCATATTTTCCACGACAGGTGACAAATTACAAACGGAAGATTACTTCCTATATTGAACCGTATAATTTACTTAGCACCTAATTTCGATATAATGACAGTGGACCCGTCAGCCATAGTAAACCACAAACTAATAGGCCATATGTTTTACGCCTCAATGTCATCTACTAATTCGACTTTGATAAATAGGTCGCGATACTAATACCTAATCTTATAACCCCTATCAATTGTTGATATCTCATTCGTTTAGAAATAATAACAACAACAAAAATATATTACATATTTAATTACTTTACCACTTTGTGCATATTTATGAAGAATAATATTTATACGTGAGATTTTTTAACTGACTTTTATTATACGTAGAAAAAATAAGGAATATAAACACTGTCACTGTTGCCTAAAATAAATAACGTAATGAAATTGTGTAGTTGTATACACATAATTATGTTGTAGCTGTTATGCTGGAAATTTAAATGAGATTTCTAAGTCATTTATTATATTTTTGGACTGTCAAATAATATGTCCACTTTAGGAAGGTAGAGGTGAATAAATTTTCAGGCGACAAGATTAAATTCCAATACCTAACTAAGACCAGTCGACCAGTCGACCAGTGTGATGGTGGCCGTATCGTAGTGGAAGTTGTCGCCTCAACCTGAACCGAGTTTGTCCCGTAGTTTGAGGTGTTTCTCAGCAGTGTATAAAGTAAACAGCACAAAAATACACTCAAAAATAATTTAAAAAATCTTAGCATGACACCAATTATAATACTTTTCCAAATTCAGCCCTTAACTACATTTTATAACGGCGCGGCTTTGTTTATGAGCTTTCCTAAGACATTAGAAATATTGCTATGTCTTATTGGAATAATTATCTTAACAGTATGCTGGAAACCTGCATATCTATTAAGGATTCTAGGGATATTTGTCACCTACCAATCCGCATTGGGACAGCGTGGTAGATCTTAGACCTAATCCTTCTCTTCAAAAATGTAAAAAGGAGACCTATGCCCAGTAGTGGGATAGTAGCAGGCCGTTACTTGGATAACATCAAACTAGCCTTGCAAACAATGCCGCCCTAACGGGGACCTCCGAGCGATCCGAACGGGGTTTATCGGACGCTCGCTGAAGTTAGGTCCCCGAGGTGGTCGATGCATCTGGTGCTGCCGAATCATCGATGAGCGGTGGGAACGGCCACTGCTTAGAGAGGCCCCGACCCGGAGGTGGCGCTGTCCGGGATACAGATCCGTTGCTGGCGGGGGTGGGGGCAATGTGTACAACGTTACCCTGTACCCGCCATCAGCAGCGTGGTGGAGCAATGTCAGGTTTTTAGTCGGTGAGAGTCCGACATACCCACCACTTGTCCCTCGTGTGACGACCCATAATAGGTTCCCCGCCACCAGCAGCGTGGTGTAACACTGTCAGGTTTTTAGTCGGTGAGAGTCCGACATACCCACAGCTCATCCACGTCGGGCGGTGACGACCCATAATAGGTTTTCCTGACAAAAAGAAGGCTTGCAGACAATCGTTTCCTTTTATTTATGAACCAAATCGAAGACTCAGCAAATATAATAATTATAGAACAGATACACTATTTATTATAATACAGGTATTATTTTGTTTTAGTAATTTATATATGTGAGTTTACTGAGAGATGAATAACAATAGTAGTGGTTTTCATAATGTGGTTATTCACGCCCGTAGCATATGTTTAATGTAAGAGGGATCTTCAATTGATTGACGTGACGTCTGGTTTCTTAGTCTTAAGTAACATACAGACAGATGTTTATTTATTATCCTATAAGTAATTCATTATAGCTAATAAATGTCGTAACATGTTTCAAAATGGTAAGTGATCCTTTTCTTTTGGCGGTGATTGTAGTTGAGTTTTATGGGCATCTATAAAAATGATACGTTTTTATAAATAAAGATTTTTAATGGGACCATTGATGCATCTGTGTTATGAATTTTGAGTGTTTTGTCATCTAAAAGCTATACAGGCAATATATATTTTTGTCCTGTTCTTTTATATGACATAGACATTCGACTCTTTTTCATTATACTGATTTTTTTTAAGATCCTCATTATCATTCTCCTGCCCTTATCCAAATCTAAGTGGAGTCGGCACTACATGTTTTACATATGTTGTTACATCTTTTAGCAAGTTATTTTACTACCGGCCGCCTGCCTGGTCAACTTATTTTAGTCGCCACCACAACACCTTTTACCGACAAATCGGTAAGAAAAAAGGGTGATATTCTACTCAGCCGGATACCACACGGGGAGCCGAGATTTTATAACACGTTAAAAATTATACATTAACTTTTCAACATACACATCTGTTATTTTTTATTTAAATTGAGTTATATTCCAAGATTTTTTTTTAATACATACGTAGTTCCAATCATAGTTAAGAAAATCTACTTTCTCCTACCCTTATCCCACTCTAAGTGGGGTCGGTACAACATGTTTTCCTCTTCCATTCTCTTCTATCATTCGTCAACTCTGGCGCTACTCCTTTTATATGCATGTCATACTTCACACATTCCAACCATCTCTTTTTAGGCCTCCCTCTAGTCACATATCCATCCACATTCATATCCAACACTCGTTTAGTCACATGATTTTCATCCCTCCTCATTACATGTCCATACCATCCCAATTTTGCACCTCTCATCTTTTCTACAATGGGCGCAACTTTCATACTTCCCCTTATATACTCATTTCTTATTTTATCCAATCTTGTCACACCACACATCCATCTTAACATTCTCATCTCATTTGCATGCACTCTTCTTTCATCCATCTTTTTCATTGCCTAACATTCTGATCCATACATTACGACAGGTCTTATGACCGATTTATAAATTTTCCCTTTAAGTTTAAGGGGCATTCGGGGGTCACATACTGTCCCTGAGACCTGTCGCCACTTCATCCATCCTGCATTCATTCTATTCCTCAATCATAAGTTATCTCTAATCATAGTTAAGAAACTGACAATGACTATTTAAAAAAAGGTAATAAAATTATTCCTTACTTAATACTTAATATTTCTTTGAAAGTTTTTTTATTTTTCTTATCACGAGAAAAGTTAAACAGAGAACAATAATATTTTCAAACTAATATAGACAGAAAAAATCATACTTCTAGTACGTTTTTTATCATCGGTTGGTGATTTTAAAATAATTTTAGTTAACTTTTAAAATCTAAATTTACTACTAATAATCGCAAATCTCCTTCCCTATCAGCATTTAAGTCACAGACTAAAATCATTCATCTTTCAACTTTAATCTATGTATAGTGTTTCGTTATTTTTCTTTTTCTTCCTTCCTTTTTTTTCCATCATCCATTTTTTTTCATTTTCTTTCTGTTACTCATAGGTTGGCTGGTAGAGATCCTTTTTAGGGATAAGTCCGCCTTTTGTTTATTTATACAATAAAGAAAGAAATAAATAAATAATTATAATTACTTGTTTTTATTGTATACATACCTGTCTAATAGCTTATTTGAATTCAATTATATTTGAATAATGTGAACAACACTTAATAATAGTCTATTGTTAGTAATAATTACATTCATTGCTCGTAATCTAATCGCGTTTCCCTTTCTTCGCGTACCTTCGTTTCTCTCACAATGCTTCCCAGAAACGGTAGCGAAGCTGAGTGGGTGGCATGCACCTTGCACAATGAGTCGCTCATACCGAACAACGATAACACTATATAGAGATTAGGGTGACCAAAGTTATTTAAAATAAATGGACATTTGATTTACTTAGATTGTATTAGAATTACCATTATCAATTATGGATACTGCCAAGTTGTATTCCGTGGAATGTGCAAGGATTCAGGACGGTGTACCCGGCAATAAATAATGCACATCGAGGCCTAGAGAAAGAAAATCGGCTAGTTCTGCTTCATAGAGCATTGTCTCTGTCGCACAGACTGACGAACCCGTGCGAAACGTCACATACTAACAGAGTGACAGTGACAGCGCTCTACGAAACCGAACTGGCCGGCTGTTTCGTTCTAAACTTCGATGTGCATTATTTAATGCCGGGTACCTAAGTTGAAAAGTAAAAATAATTCTTCTACCCTTATCCCACTCTTAGTGGGTTGTGCCGGCAACATGTTATTTTTAACCTGGTTAATAATGTTGTAAAATGATTCGGTTAGGTATTTTACGACCGGCCGCCTGCTTGACGTCAACTTACCTTAATCGCCTTTTACGATACCTCGTTAAGAAATGAGTTGGGTCAGGTTTTGCTATAATCCGCGATTAAGCAAATAGAAAACATATATAATGTTAAATGTAGAGTGGACTTTTCTCATACCCGATATATGGATTTGCAAAAATACATACACAAACCTCCAACAACTCTACCACCGCAACTTTATACACAAGATTTACACACGTTCACTATCACATACTCAACAATCGTCAAGTTTAGTGATAATGATTGTCACGTTTGTCAGCCACTCTCAAAATAAACCGCATACACATCGCTATGTAGTCACTTTTTATTTCTGTATAAATAGTTTTAATAATTTTTTAACTGTACTAACATAATCCGGTATGGTCTAGTGGCTAGGATACCTGGCTCTCACCCAGGAGGCTCGGGTTCGATTCCCGGTACCGGAAGCTTTTTCGAATATAAAATATTCTTTTTTTAATTTAAATTCATTAAGTATAATGGACACTAATTATGATTAAATATGAACTTTTATATTAACAACTAAATCAAGTTAATAATCGAAGAAAACGAACGATCAATAATTGAAAAACTTTTATTTTGAAAATTTTTTTCACTTTCAAAATTTCAATCGTAAAAAAAATCAATACCGTTTTGCCTTTCTAAATTTTCTTACATATAACTAAACGCATTGCGTGGTTCTGGTGTAATTCCGACCGTCATATTTACTTTTGACAGATATTTTTTATTTAGTAACAAGGCGCGGAATGAGTTTATTCACATTTTATTCATAAATTGAAAAATAGCCATCTTAAAACTAATTGCACAATAATATTCATATTAATATAAATACATGGGACACTTACCGACACGGTCATCCGTCCTTAAAGTAAGTAACTTAATACTTGTGTTATGGGTGACAGACGGCTCGTAAATATATACATAATTAAAAAAATATACACCCAGGCCCGGAAAACCAACAAATTATTTAGGTATAGAAAATGTTGGCCTTCGGCGGGATTCGATTCTATGACCCGCTATGATAAGAAAGCTTGGAACTAAATTGCGACCAGCTATGCACTAGATGATATTGTAATCTATGTTTGTTAACAATAGTAAATACAGAATGGTAATATAATATTTATTGTTAAAAAGAGTGACCGCCGAGTTTTTTGCTGGTTCTTCTCGGTTGGAGCACCTTTCCGAACCAGTTGTAGCTTCAATTGAATTTTAATTTGACGATTCAAAAGTGCTTGTAATAGGCCAATTTGAATAAAGACTTATTTGAATTTGAATATATATTTAGCATACATTTGCCTATTTTACCCGCACTTTAATTCGTTAATATGTAACAATAGTTATTTTATTTATTATCTCGGTTTCTGGCATTACTATCTACTATAAGATAACGAGTGTCAAAAGGACGATGTAAGACTACCTGAATTATCCGCTTCGGAGCTAATTAGGTGACGAGGGCGTTTTGTGGGAAAAAATAAAGCCAAGAGTAAGCCAGATTTTCCTTATCTAAACAGGACGTTGCATTGTCCATATGGTCAACGAGTCCAACACTTGAGACGGTATTTACTTTTAAACTTTTTATCATCCGTTCCGGCGCCGAAAAGATTTCGACCATAAAATATTCGAACGGCGTCTTAAATTTTGTTAGACAACTGAATGCATTATGCTAATGCCACGATTTCCTTCTAAAGTACCTTGATCATTGGTTATTAACAACGTCTCTCTCGTTCGGGTGAAAAATAGGGTTGACGCGGCCTTCTTGCATTCTAGAGTAGTTTCCACGTATAACAGAATATTCTAATCATGTATTTGTAGTTTCTTCCTTCTTACTCTTTTCAACGGACGGACCAGTGGTGGTCATGGCTTACTTCAAAGGGGCTTGCGCATTTGGGTATGGGCGTCTCTCTACGACCTTCTTCTAAACGAAGTTTTCTGTCCATTTATGGAGGTCCTACTAAAGGTTTCTGTGGCGGATACACCACTTCCACTTCGAATTTTTGTCAACAATACAATTAGTTGTATGGTTCATTTGACTTTATATTTGCCTTTTTATTTTCTATACGTTCATAAAGAACCTCACTAAGCTGTCCATTTTGATAAATGGACGTCTAAATATCTAATATATAAATTAAATAAATCATATACCTTATATTATATAATACTTTATATTATCGATTATAATCAGATGTTAGTGTTAATAATTGATATAAAATTTAAAAAACACAAATTTTTGGTCCATCATCCAGTTTTGGACTTGGATCACTGTTACTTTTACAGTTACAATCAGATTTTATAATCCTAAGGATGGCCGTGGATTTATATCAAGCGTTTATAAGTTCATGAATTGGTCCTTAATATGACTGGACGAGACATTTCGTGTTATCCTTGCGTGGAGATTGACTATTGTTTATATAGTGATTTTTAAACATTATACGAATACTCGAAACAGCATATCAGAGTAGTTATTTCGTTATCATAGAAAAAATATTACCAATACCCCAATAACGGACTAGTAAGTAGGCTTAATAAATTTCAGGATTTCTTTGGTAAATATGCAATTTGCATATTTCTCGTCATGATTTCTTCTACATAAATGCCGTGTGGTATCCGGCTGAGTAGAATACACCACCCTCATTTTTTACCGAGGGGTCGTAAAATACGACTAAGATAAGTTGAGGTCAGGCAGGCGGCCGGTCGTAAAATACGTAGCCAAATCATTTCACAATATGTTTGTAACATGTTGAGCCGACCCCACTTGGAGTGGAATAAGGGCAGGGGGATGATGATAATTTCTTCTACATAAAAGGGTATGATTAATTGTAAATATCAATTAAGCAGATAACTTTTTATAGAAAAGTCGTAAATGCCTTTGCAGGTTTTTAACCTGCTATTATTTTTGGTAAACTTCATACGGTCTATGGCCTTCTACTTGCCTTTCGGCATTCACAGCGTTTTATTTACATAAAGAGTTATTCTTAACTAAGTAAAGTTATCTATTCAGTATATCTTTACCTATTAATTAAAGAGTCGTTTAGATCGAACTTTCCTAAATTAAAAGGCATTTAAATTTTATAGTCGCGTAGTAAAAAAATCCATGATAAAATACCTGGATAACGTTTAGATGGAGAAGTTTCTCCGAAACGCCGAATCTCGGCAAAAATGTAGCGCGAAATTTGCATAAGAAATTTATTGGTCGATTTAAAACGAAATCTATTTCGTTTGTCACGTCAAAATATAATTTAGCCAGGGCCTTATTTTACGGAGACGTTTCAATAATTTAGAGGAGCTTCCAAGAATGTTATAATATAGGATGGATGATTTAAGTTCATTAAAAATTCAAAAACGTCGGTCGCAATTCGTGTTCCATTTGTTAATCTTAGATTACCTAATACGATTCTTGTTACTGATCTTTGTTCTGTTAACGTGTTTCTAAGAATATAAATTCCTATAATTTATGTTGTTTTTAATAAGGTGATCTTTTATTGCGTTTACTGAAAATTAAGGGCTAGCACTCATAGCGAACATTATTTAATTGTTTAAAATATAATATCGTTTATAGTCTCTCTTAGGCTAACTCTACCTCTCTCTCTCCTCTCAGTCTCTCTTTGTGTCTTTGGAAAATTAGCGATAACTTTATATAATCAGTTCGGAAAAATCTCTTTTACAACGTACATAATTGCACGTAGGTTTACTATCTTATATTTAGGACACTATCTTATGATGACGATTTAAGGTATTTAAATCATCAGCTATTCATTGTAACCTTTTTTATTTTTTTTTCCATCTAATAGACGTCAGGGGGTTGCGATTCGCGACTCCTGGCAATGGTTACGTGATAACACCATTTTTAATACACTTTTCACAATTAAAAAAATTCAACTTTTTAAAAAGGGATTTTTCGCCGCGTTAAACCAAATTATGTGACACAACAACACACGGTCTACTCACAATTAAAAGGGCGATATTCGTAAGAACAATTCAGCGAAGCGAAAATTTATATCTTTAGTAAGAAAAATTATTAAAATTTTAGTGTATAGCTAAATTTTGGTTGTTTGTACTAATATTTATAGCTCTAGCGTAATGTTTTGTTTGTTTTTTACTTTATTTTTTTTATACATATAAACGCTAAATAGAGAAATAATATAATAAGTATACTATAGAATAACGACCAGTATTAATTCCTGATTCTGCGTTTTCACTATTTCTTCTCACGCTTTACCAACGTTTAGTAAAAAGATAGTCAATGTATTATTCTACGGTAAAATAGTTACAAACAACAAGCTAAATTGCAGGCCAGTAATCTTGTCAAGAACGTAAATGTTAATCATTTATAGCACGCATTTCCTTTTAGTCTAAGAGTTCATGACAACAATTCCTTACTCATAATTATTAATGATCGAAATCATAGGCATGCTTAAAAGTCAGAATTTTATAAAACAATTTAATTATCGAGTATTTGTAAACGTACGTACGTGGGTACTTCAGAAACATAACTACCTAAAACAAAATATCAAAAAAATTAAGGTCGAGAAACAAACACAAAATCAAACAAAAAATGTTCGAAGTGTTTCGAAGTATAATGGTAAAAAACTTATTTTGCTCAAAACTAAATTACATTTACTTTTCCAATCACAAAAATATATCTTTCATCTTATATATCTTTGAAATGGTTTTTACGAATTTGCAAAAAATATTGGCCGTTTTCTCTTTCCTAACAGATATAATTAACCGCAGTTTTAACCCGTTAAATACTTGAAATACTAAAATCTATTTAAAGTGTATGGAAATATATAATTATTTATTTGGATTTTTACATAGATTATTCAAACCTGTTTTGTAATTTAAACGTAATTTTGTATATGTTTTATATTTTTACTGGTTTTTGTATTATTTATCGGCATACAATAAAAATTATGCTTTACTAACACTAATAGGCACTAATAATAACACGTGATGTGTTAGAAGTCTACGTTGTTTTAAAATCGGATAGGTCTGATATACCCGAGCTGTGATAGCACAGTGGTGAAACCGTACGACTAAAGACGATCGTGGGTTCAAACCCCGGGCACCAATGAGTTTTTCTATTAAGACTTATGTAAAAAGTAATAATAAAGTTACTTTGCTATAATCCGCGATAATGCAAATAGAAAACGTAATAGAATCGACTGTTGAGTTTGTGATAGTAAACGTGTGTAGTGTTTGTGTATTGTGGTGGCGGTGGTGCATGTTGTTTTACGAATCCTGCATGTATCGAGTATGAAAAAACGGAAAGTCCACTATACGGTAACATTATATATATTTTCTTTTTACTTAATCGCGGATATATAACATAATATTAAAGTCACGATCTCTTCAACTATGCGCAAACCAGTTACAATCCTCGTATCTTCCTAAGATTTAATTCACATTTCACACCAGCCTTGGTCATCATAACGTATCACTGGGATTATTTATTATCTTCAAGTCAACCGCTTTAATTGCTGCGCTATAAAAATGATTTAATACGTGACGGCTTTCGAATGAACTCGTATAATAAACATGACATTTACAGCCTTAACGATTCCCTTTTAAACTAATTGCGTTCGATAGTTCACTTCAAATTAAGTTAATACGAAGAACTCAAGTGAGTGAACTCTAATTAGAAGTCAGAATGTGCTACTCTAGTACGTAACATTCACGTTTGAATCATATGAACAAAATAAATTAACTATAAAATTATCAATATGTTATACGTTATATAGATTTGGATATAGATTATAGATTTGGCTACGTATTTTACGATCGGCCGCCTGCCTGACGTCAACTTACCTTAGTCGTATTTTACGACCCCTCGGTAAGAAAGAAGGTGGTCTATTCTACTCAACCGGGTACCACGGGCACAGCTGGTTTCTGTATAATCTCCATTTTTTTAGAATATATCTTTGCGATCAACGAAAATGGGTGTAATGCTAAATTAGACTACACTATCCTCATACATTACACGCAGGATTAATACACAGCACGTACTATCAGCTGCATGGTAGTATGTATCAATCTCCTTAATCATAAATAAATTCTGTAATACAAAAGTAATATTAGGTCCTTACATATGAAATTGGCGTTTTGTCGTACTGGCCACTTTGATCTCAAATATTACCTTTATGGTTAGGAATTTCAAATTTAAATTCATACAGCTATTTACTCATGCATTTGTGTTTCAAACCCCCTAATTCATTTGTTTTTTCTTCTTTTGTTTTCTTCTTTGTGTCACTCTGTTTACAAAATGGAAAACATGAAATATCGCGTTATTTACGAGTATGAGTTCCACCGTGGCACCAGTGCTGCAGAAACGGCTCAAAGGATCAATGATGTGTATGGTGACGGATTCGAAATTTCGACCTGCAGAACAAGCCTCGTGGACGGCCGGAGACCAAAGTTGATAATGAAGAATTGAAGGCTATTGTGGAAGCGGATCCATCGCAAACCACGTCCGAGTTAGCTGCAGGCTCCGGTGTTAGTGATAAAACTATTCTAATCCACTTGAAGCAAATTGGGAAGGTGAAAAAGCTTGAAAGGTGGGTACCTCATGAATTGAGTGAAGCAAACCAACAAACGCGCGTCGACTGCTGCGTTACGTTACTCAACCGGCACAATAATGAAGGAATTTTAAATCGAATCATTACCTGTGATGAAAAGTGGATCCTCTACGATAATCGGAAGCGCTCATCGCAATGGCTGAACCCTGGCGAACCAGCCAAATCCTGCCCTAAGCGAAAATTGACTAAAAAAAGTTGCTTGTAAGTGTTTGGTGGACTAGTGCCGGTGTCGTTCACTACAGCTTTCTTAAATCTGGCCAGACGATTACGGCAGATATCTATTGTCAGCAACTGCAAACCATGATGGTAAAGCTAGCTGCTAAAAACAACCGAGGCTGGTCAATCGCTCTAGGCCACTGCTGCTTCAGGACAACGCTAGACCACACACTGCACAACAGACGGCTACCAAATCAGAGGAGCTTCAATTAGAATGTCTTAGACATCCACTGTACTCTCCGGACCTTGCTCCAACAGATTACTATTTTTTTAAAACGCCAATTTCATATGTAAGGACCTAATAATAAAATTATTTTGCTATAATCCGCGATACAATAAATAGAAAATATATATATAGTGTTAAATATATAGTGGACTATCCGTATTTATATACCCGATACGTGCAGGATTCGTAAAAACACATGCACAAACCTCCACCACTTCCACCACAATACACAAGCACTACACACGTTCACTATCACAAACTCAACAATCGTTTCGCCCCCAACCGAAGCATCATCAGGAGATAGACTCCACGACAAAATCGCAAAGCTTTGCGTATTATGGATCTCCGCAAAGTAACGCCTAATTCTATAAATTATTTAAATTCTGTAATCCTGTTGAGTAACTTTTACTCAACAACTAAAAACTCCGTGGAAACTCCCTAAATACGACGCTCGACAGTTTTCACACTTTATGATAACAATCGAAAATCGACACCGTAACATTTACTTAAAGAGCTCCTTTATCTAATGAGTATACTTTTAAAATGTCTATTTTTTCTTCTGAGATAAGTACCGTGGAAGAAAAATCGCGAGAACATATCACGCGGAGCTCGGCACGCGTCTTTTCAATGAGCAATTTCGGATACTTTACAAAAGCATCGGCACTAAACACTGGCATTATGACGTTTATAATAGACAAAGCAACTTTGTGCGAGACAATAGAGCGAAATAAAAGGTTGTTGTCATTAATTTCGTCGCTTTTGACATTTGTAACGGTGCATCCTTTGTGCGATTTGAACGCTTTTAGTTTTTAAAGGCGAAAAATGTAGCGCTCAGCGTGTGAGTTTGTCGGTATAGCGGAAAGGATGGAGAGGAACTAAACGATTTTCACGTTTAATTCTAGAATGGCTTCTTTTGTTCTTGATTTTGCGGTCTCTTTTCATATTTGTGAAACAATAATTGATGGATTGTTACATGTTTTAATATATATTTATGTACGAAATTTATGTATCCAAATCACCAGTTCCGCTATAATAGACTCTAAAATTGGTTTCTTGTTACGTTAATTGGGACTTTTGTGGAGCCCAATTAAAAAGGTCGGTCGTCCACTATGGATCAAGATGCCCAAGATTACACGTGGTGCACCTGATTAAGTTTTGAGCAGTTGTATTCCATGAGGATGTCTTTGGGATTTACAGAGGTGCTTTCGATTGAGTTGCGAATATTACATGCTCCGTTTCTGTGACCCACTATCGAGCTTGGCCTGTAGCTTAATAATGTTTTTCCTACCAACCTTACAATTTGTGGTATTAAGTATTAAGGCAATTTTAAATTAAAATATATTATGTTACATTTGAGGAACAACTAATATGGTCACATTTTCGAGGAGGCTAAAAACATAAATAATATGCAAGAAGATCGTCAAGGCCACTTGACCTCATAGTTCTTAAAGGAACCGCTGGATCTAACTTAAACTTCATAATTTGCGTACTAAAACTCCTTTATTATAAATTGTCTCAGTTCAGCTTAGCTGGCAGAGAGTATCAAAGGGTTCACCTTTGTACATTTTTTTTAAATAATACATAAAGAAAAAAGCTGTGATAGCCCAATGGTGAGACCGTGCGACTCTCTAGAGACGAACATAGGTTCAAACCCGGGCAGGCACCAATGAGTTTTTCTATTAAAACTCATGTGTCTAATTCATAATTGCAATTTATCACACGCTTTTCGGTGAAGGAAAACATCGTGAGGAAACCTGCATATCACTAGAGAATTCTGGAGATATGTGTAACCTACCAATCCGCATTGGAGCAGCGTGGTAGGTCTTAGCTCCAACCCTTCTCTCCAGAAACGGAGAGAGGAGGCCTATTCCCAGCAGTGGGATATTAACAGGCCGCTACTTTACATAAAGAAAATTAAATGTCAAATCGTATAGTATAACCTAAATTTTAAATGTCACGTGATTTTTTTGGTTACAATCCAAAGTACATCACGTTCATCTTGTCTCGAAAGAATCTCGAAGACAACTAAACGTTGCCGTTAGTTTACTCTTTTTTATCTCATGAGTTTTTTTCTGGTGGATATAGACCTAGAAAGGATTTACTCTATTTTAGTCTGCTTGAATCCAGGGTGTCCCTCTTTTGCGATTTATCCATCGATTCTTGAACTAAGTGCTCCGCCCAGTATCGCATCAGCTTTGCAATACGATTTTTTCACTTAGGAACCGTAAAAGAAACACAAAGAAGGATGTTCAGAACATTAAATTAAAAAAAATCCAACATTTTACACAATTAGGTACAAGCGAATCAAATTGAATTTTATCCGAATTGTTAAAACTGGTATTCAATTTTTTCTACAACATTTCTATAGACTGGGCGATCAGTCCCAAATTAGTAACGCCGCGGTGTCACCTGAGCCGAAAGGATCTCACAAAAGGGACCTTGAACGGAACAAAGGTACATATTTTGGTTTCCAATAGTGACCATTTACTAAGCACAATGAATTATTATTCGACCCCACAGTAAGCAGACCCCAGTAAGGGACCAAGGGCATATTTTAATGACGTTCATGGCTCGTTTTATAATTGGAATATATTATGAAGTGTTTATTAACGTACCTCGTAAACTCATTTAATAGATAATTTATGTACGAAATTATAAAAAGTTGTCACGTCATCATCGTAATTATCTATGGCTTATAATTTAATTAATTATATTGAAGTAGTTTGTATAGAATATCACCATTCACCAAAAGATCTCTTCTGAAGTGCAAATGGTCATCTTGGTAGACAGCTAGGTATTGGTTACTGCTATTTGGTTAGCAAAGTTAACAGAACTAATCGAGTTAGGTAGGTAGGTGTTCGTAAACTAGAATATTAAGAATAAAAAATATTTTGATTAAGTGATTGTCCGTCACCAACGTAAGTTACTTAATACTTGTGTAATGGGTGACAGACAACTGGTAAATATATACCTATATACATTTAGCTACATACTTAAATACATATATACACCCAGACTCCAAGCACTAACAAATTGTTTATACAAAAGAAATTGTCTCTCAGCGGGAATCAAACCCACGACCCGTGTAGCTGATGATCACTGCAAACTACACCAATGGGCCAGTAAACAGGTAAGGTAAAAAAAATTAAGTCACTCTAAGGTTACTATAAAAACTAAAAATAAACGGAATTAGTTTGTGTAAATATTACAAGCAATTGGCATTATTTGTTTTTTACCATAAATGGTTATTTCGATCGACTCATTTATAAATAAAATCAGCAAAAACATCATCCATTTACTCGCCTTCAGAATTCAATTAATGATTGCATTTTAATTTCACGCATTTCGTGTTTACCGTGCGAAATAAACTAAAGCTAAATGAAAGAATATCATCAATTTTCGTAATACCTCTCGCTGGGTTCAATTGAAACTGTATTATGGAAATGTTGAGAAACAGATTATTATGACAAGGCTGATACAAAACCTACTATATTGTTGAGTAAGAAATACGCTGTGTGGTATCCGGCTGAGTACAGTAGACCACCCTCATTTCTTACCGAGGTGGCTTAAAAGGCGACTAATGTAAGTTGACGTCTCACACAGCGTCTTCGCCGGCGAAGACTAGGTCCCACTTTTCTGCCGTCGGTCGGTCGTGGCTTCTCCCCACCCTTCCGACGTTGCAATGACTAATTACAGTCATACATCAGCCCTCCACTACGCGTCGCCCTAAGCCGTGATCCGGTCTCACAGGAGACACCCTTAGGACGACGTTCCCCGACGCTAATAGAGCTTCTGCGCTCTACTCTCTGCATTTCGCAACGATCTCGACAATGCTTCTGCGCTCGCCCGTCCCGCCCGGTGACGCTGTAAAAGCCATTAGGGCTAACAGCATACACTCAGTTCTAAAAAAAAGAAGTTGACGTCAGGCAGACGGCTGGTTGTAAAATACGTAGCTGAATCATGTGACAACAAATTCAAATTCAAAATATTCTTTATTCAAGTAAACTTGTAAGTTGAGAATAATTGTTGAGTAATACATAAATGATAAGAATACGTCGATATTGCTGCACTTTGATTATGTATAAGATAATAATGAATAGATGTAACTACCTAGAAGAATCATATTTTGAAAAAAGCAACCGCCGTGTATCTTGCTGGTTATTCTTGGTAGGAGCGGCTTTCCGAAACAGCAGCAGAGATGACGGTTGAAAAGCACTTATTTAGAAGTTTACTTGAATAGAGAACGACGTGATTTTGAAATTGCCTACAAAATATGTATATTTTAGCGTAACTAATGTACGATTATAATATTGACTTTTTCTTAACAGGAAATTTATTACTTTTATCTTTCATTGTTTCTTATTTTTATTATATCATTATTATAAGCTGTGATAGCCCAGCGGAGAGATCGTGCGACTCTTTCGAGGGGAACACGAGTTCAAACCCGGGCAGGCACCAATGATGCAATTATCAATTAGACACATGAGTTTTTCTATTAAAACTTATGTGTCTAATTGATAATTGCAATTTATCACACGCTTTTCGGTGAAGGAAAACATCGCGAGGAAATCTGCATATCTCTAGAGAGTTCTGGAGATATGTGTAACCTACCAATCCGCATTGGAGCAGCGTGGTAGGTCTTAGCTCCAACCCTTCTCTCCAGAAACGGAGAGAGGAGGCCTATTCCCAGCAGTGGGATTGTAACAGGCCGATACTTTTTTATTATTATTATACGGGTAAATTAATACTAATTTATTAATTGTATAATATAAAGACGAAATAGGTTAAAACCCCGGGCAGGCACCAATGAGTTTTTCTATTAAAACTTATGTGTCTAATTGATAATTGCAATTTATCACACGCTTTTCGGTGAAGGAAAACATCGTGAGGAAACCTGCATATCTCTAGAGAATTCTAGGGATATGTGTAACCTACCAATCCGCATTGGAGAGGCGTGGTAGGTCTTAGCTCCAATCCTTCTCTCCAGAAAAAGAGAGAGGAGACCTATTCCCAGCAGTGGGAATGTAACGGCCAATACTTTTTTTTTCTTATTATACGGGTAAATTAATACTAATTTATTTATTTTATTATATTAATACGGTAATATAAATTTAGGAAATTTCTGGGCACAGAACGTATTGCAATTTTGTACGTGGGCTACTCGATAAGAACATCTTTTTTTCTTTATTTATGTATGCTTTGGGTACGTCGTGTCTACTGTGGAAAATATATAAAAATATATACCTACCATACAAATACCAATACCAAATACCGCCGTGTGGTGTCCGGCTGAGTAGAATAGACCACCCTCATTTCTTACCGAGGTGTCGTAAAAGGCGACTAAGGTAAGTCGACCCGCCGTGTGGTTTCCGGCTGAGTAGAATAGACCACCCTCATTTCTTACCGAGATGTCGTAAAGGTGACAAAGGTTAGTTGACCCATCGTGTGGTATACGGTTGAATAGAATAGGCCACCATCTTTCTTACCGAGGGGTCGTAAAATACTACTAAGGAAAGTTAGGCAGGCGGCCGGTTGTGAAGAACGTGGCTGACCCCGCTAAGAATGATGATGATAACTGAAAATACAATGCTTGTTGCAATGGCTTTTACATATAAAGACCACCTGAAATCATATTTTATTCCACTCTAAGTGTGGTCGGGACAATATGTTATAAGCATGCTGTCACAAGATCTGGCAACGTATTTTGCGACCGGCCTGCGTGACGTCAACTTACCTAAGTTGTATTTTACGGCACCTCGGTAAGAAATGAGGGTGGTCTATATTCTACTCAGCCGGATACCACACGGCATTGTATTTTAAGTTATACAACAATAAAATATCATTTGCGAGGTATATTAAAGAAAGTTTGTCTCCAAAAATATAAAATATTCAAATGCATTTTATTACAAACCTAGTACGTACATCTTGGTTAAACTGTGAAAGCTGATCTACTTAACTTTAGTTCATTAAGTCTCTGAATAACTCAAGAGCAAACTCCGTGCCAAATTTAAGCTGTCTCTCACCGTGTAGACATGTAGGAAGGAACATTTTGTTTAAAATTTTGCACTGTCAATTGTTATAGATTAAATTGAATACCATTAATTATACAGCCGTTCGAAAATTAAAAAATCTTGGTTCTTTCTATATCCTTATATACCACAGTTTATATGATTACAAGAAATATCCGCGACTTTATTCGCTTGATTCTCAACTTTACATTACTCACAATTACTATGCGTTTATTTATTGTGCCTAAAGAAAGACTGAGCTTATTTTACTGTTTATGTTATATATATCAAAAATTAAGGTTCAGTTGTACCAAATATTATCAATATTTATTTATTAATTTATTTATTCTCTTTATTGTATCTCAGTCTCATTTCATTTACATTTTAATGGTTAATTCGGTGGACCAATATTGATGAAATTTAGTGCAATTAAAGCTTATAAACTAATACAGGATAAAATATTGTCGCTATTCCTTCGGCAACTGCAAAATCAATTACATACATAATTGAGGATATTTTAACCGTAAAATTGACGTGAACAAAGTCGTCGTACCACTATTTACATTATTTATTAGACTGACCCGTTGGCGCAGGTGATAGTTACCCTGCCCTAAGCTCCGCGGGTTGTGGGTTCGATTCCCGTCGTGAGCCTTTTCTAAGCACAATTTGTTGTTTCTTCGATTCTGGGTGAATTTATGTAATTATATATGTATATATTTACCAGTTGTTTGTTTCTCACAAGACAAGTATTAAGTTATTTAATTTAAGGTACGGATGACCGTAAGTATTTATATATTTTGCAAGTAATAGACATACTTCTAATCCGTTACACTTAAAATCAATTTAACGATGACGACTATTAGACGATGAACTACCAAAATCAATATTTAATATTAACTCTCGAATAGAAACGTCTGTTAGACTCATCAAACAGTTTAGTAAGTACACTAACTTTGAGATTGTGTTACAAATCTACATAAAACTATACTATAGTCCACAAAGTTATAGTGCAAGAAAAACTTTGTGCCAAATTTGAAGGCGTCAGGTCTAACGGGGTCTAAGGACGAATATCAGCGTATGAAGAAGGAAATCTTGGTTGGGATCCTCATAAAGTCAACTGAATTTGTACTTGTAGATACTGTTTTACTTTATTAATAATAAATAATAATAAATATATGGAATACTTACACACACGGTCGTCACACAAAGCCTAATACATACATTATTTAACTTATAAAAGATTTCTATTTTTGGCTTGTATTAAGTTACGCTCATAAATTAATTAGCGATTAAACGTGAAAGAGTAACAGACAGACAGACTTTCACATTTTGTATATTAACTTGTAAACAATATATTTTGTAAGGTAAACGAACTGTTTTTGCTAACTTTAAAATACATCCTAAATAGTTTATCTAAAATTTGTTGAGACTCCTTACATTGTCATTTATGTTAATGAAGAACAAGTACACGGACGTGTCTAAAAGCTAAAATACGGGTTCTCAACCGAGGAAATGTATTCTTAGAATTACACAGTATTATGAAAGTTACTTCATACAGATTTTAGCACCTCGTAAAGTTTAGCTTCCAATGCGTAAGACATATTATTCGCGCCGCACTTAATGTGTTTCTGACCATTCTATAGTTTAATACTAGGGTTCTATTCACTGTTTTTACGGCTGAAGTTTGACAATAATGTGTGTTGTTATGCAAAGAGTTTACATTCATTGTCGCAATTATACAACGCATCGTTTGCAACTAAACATAATTTATATAATTTCAATTCAAAATATTCTTTATTCATGTAAAATTGCTTTTATTTGAAACTACTTTTCCATGCGATGCTGTGCCAGACCATAAACCCGACTGATTTCGTTTTGAATTCAGGACTTCGAAATAGAACTCATCATCATCCTCCTGCCCTTATCCCTCTCTAAGTGGGGTCGGCAAACATGCTACAAACATTTTGTCACAAGATTCGGCCACGTATTTTACGACCGACCGCCTGCCTGCCGTCAACTTATCTTAGGCGTATTTTACGACCCCTCGGTAAGAAAGAGGGTGGTCTATTCTATTCAACCGGATACCACACGGTGTGTCAACTTACCTTAATTGCCTTTTACGACACCTCGGTAAGAAAATGAGGGTGGCCTATACTACTCAGCTGGATACCACAACCAAACTTTGAAATAGAACTCAACAGTAAAAAAAACTTCTATAGCCACCAAACTTTATCATTCGCTTGGTCATTCTAAAGATTGTCTGAAAATTTCACTATAATCGGTCAGCTATGTCCAGGTGTTTTGAAGTCTATAAAGGACATATACTGTCCTTTTTTAACTGTTACTTTTTTAACTATACGGACCTATTATTACAGCCGCAGTGACGTATTAATATTTCCCGAACAATTTCGAACCGTCCATTACCTTGGTCCTTTATTCATGAACTTATCACGCGAAGTTACCATAACAAGGACTAATTGAGCGACTGAAACTGGTAGATTATCGATTAACAAAGCAGATTAAATTAATATATTTTTAAGGATTAACCGAATTAAATAAAGCACTTTGCATTTTTACGAAATTTACATAAGATTTATGTAAAAGAACAATTGGGAAATTTAGTTCACATATTTTATTTATTTGCCGTGTGGTATCCGGCTGAGTAGAAAAGACCATCCTCATTTCTTACCGAGGTGTCGTAAGAGGCGACTAAGGTAAGTCTACCTGCCGTGTGATATCCGACTGAGTAGAATAGATCACCCTCGTTCTTACCGAGGTGTAAAAGGCGACTAAGGTAAGTTGACCCACCGTGTGGTATCCGGTTCCGTAGAATAGACCATCCTTTTTCTTACAGAGGGGTCGTAAAATACGACTAAGTTAATGTCAAGCAGGCGGCTGGACGTAAAATACGTAGCCAAATCATGTGGCAACATGCTTGTAACGTGTTGTGCCGACCACTTAGAGGATAAGAGCAGGAGGATGATGATCCCCGAGGCGGTCGATACATCCGGTGCTCTCGATGCATCGATTAGCGGAGGGAGGGGCCACTGCTTAGAGAGGCCCTGACCCGGAGGTGGCGCTCTCCGGGATACAGAGCTGCTGCTGGCGGGGGTGGGGGGCAATGTGTACAACGGTACCCTGTCCCCGCCACCAACAGCGTGGAGGAGCACTGTCAGGTTTTTAGTCGGTGAGAGTCCGACATACCCACCGCTCGTCCCCGTCGGGCGGTGATGGCCCATAACGGGTTTTCCTGACATAAAAAAAGGAGGATGATGATATTTTATTTATCTATATACTTTTCTATTACGGAGAACAAAACACTTCGCTCATGGACTGCAATAATGGCATAAACTCAAAAAACATAGGAATATATAGGAATAGGTGTTATAGGAATAGGTGTTAATTTTAAAAATACACATTATTTTATATAAATGTTGCAGGTTACATATAACAGTATGGTAAGGATTTAGCATGACGTGCAGCGGGCCCGTTTCTATCGTAAACGGCAAGGCCATGGCGTGTGAAAGTGCCACTAAGTTAACAGGTAACGTTTCGTAGGCAAAGTTAACAGGCCAATTTTAAACACACGTTAATGTAGTTTCGGTGTAATTTGTGGTAATTGATAATAATGTTTTATTCGCGTAGGATACGCTTTCGGCATTCTAAGATGTATCTAGTAGTGAAGTAACGGCGTGTTACTATCCCACGGCAAGGCATAGGTCTCCTCTCTCCGTTTCTGGAGATATAGGTTGGAGCTAAGACCTACCACGCTGCTTCAATGGGTAGGTAGGTAACACATATCTCTGAATTCCCTAGAGATATGCAGGTTTCTTCACGAAGTTTCCCTTCACCGAAAAGCGTGTGATGAATTGCAATTATCAATTAGACATAAGTTTTAAATAATTTATAGAATTAGGCGTTACTTTGCGGAGGTCCATAATACAAAAGTAATAATAAAATTATTTTGCTATAATGCACGATACAGTAAATAGAAAATATATATAGTGCTAAATGTATCTGATTGCTAATGATCAGATAAACGTTTCAAGTTCAAGTTTGTTGCACGTGTTCAGAGGTAAAATAAAATAAATGGTGGGGTTTAACCGATTACTATATAACAATGCTTGTTTGGATAATGCTTCACTTTGCGATTTTGTCGTGGAGTCTATCTCCTGATGATGCTTCGGTTGCGGAGTGGAGGTTTGTGCATGTGTTTTTACGAATCCTGCATGTAACGGGTATGAAAAAACGGATAGTCCGCTATACATTTATATAAGTTTTACTAGAAATACTCATTGGTGCCTGCCCGTGATTGAACTCGTGACCCCGTCGAAAGAGTCGCACATTCTCACCGCTGGGCTATCAGCTGGGTTATCTAGTATTAGATATAGAAATTTATCGATTTCGGGATGATCTCGACTTTACATATGTACGTATTCTAAGACACCTCTTAGTATACACCTATCAGTATACACCTATAATGATGCAAACTGCAATATTAAAATCCATCCTAATAATGTGAGTTCGAAAGTCTCTCCGTTTGTCTATCTGTATCGCTGATTTATAGAAGCAGGCGTTACTTTGCGGAATTCCATATTATAGACACTGTAACAGAACTACTTTGTTTTAATCCGCGCGGGTTAAGCGAATTCATCCAATGCTAATGTGTATGAAGCAGGCAAAATTCACGTACATTACACATGCAAGAGAAGTCACCACATGCATCCCAAGACGCTTCCACCGGCAACAATGCACACAAGCAATACCCACAACTACCACCAAAATCTCTATAATTGTTTCGCCCCGAATCCGAAGCAAGGAGATCCTCCTGATGATGCTTCGGTTTCGAGTTTTAGTCGCGTGCGCCGCGTAGACCAAAAAATATACACTAGAGTAATGTGCTGGAGAATTGTAGATCTACCAAAAAGTCCTCAGCATGTCTCTATCTCTTATGGTTAAATCACAATAACTTTTGTACTTTTATGTTCCAAATTCCAATTAAAAACTGTTCTTCACGCGGCCGAAGCCGCAGGTACAGCTTGTATATTTAAAAAAAAATTCACCCGGTAATTTGGGGACGGTCACCCGTCCCCAAAGGATCTTAATACTTGTGTTATGGGTCACGGACAAATGGTAGATATACTACGTATATAGTTTTAAATACATACTTAAATACAAATACACACCCAGGCTCCAAGAACCAACAAATTGTTTGTAGAAAATGTTGGCCACGATTGGAAACGCGACCCACGGAGCTGAAGGTAGGGTCATTACCGACTGCGCCAACGGGCCACTCAAAAATTAAAACAAATGAAAATTCACAAAGGCACATTTCACCAAATTATATTTTAATTCAATGTTCTTGAAAAGAAAACGACAATCATAGCGAATCGTTTCTGCTACATTTTTACATCCCGCTGAGTGTCGTTGACGAGGCACCGTCTTTACAGCAACACGCACACAAAGAACATAAAGCGTAGGAAACACTTAACGTACACACACCAAAGATCAAAGAACGCGCAATCTGTGTGAAAAAATAATGTTTCGGTCCCAAAAGGGCGCGCCCGTTTACGCGACCCAATTCACGCGAACGGTTTGGAAGAAGAAATTGAATTGAAGTCAGACCGAACAACAAATTCAAACGCGTATCGAATTGTTTTACGTTTGACGAATTCGCTTTTCAGAAATTTTAAATTCGCTACAATAGGCTTTAATGATGCAGGTCAGTTTCTTTGTCCGGATCAAAATTTAGGGCCCGAGGAATTCGACGTATGGACGTCAACGGAGAGATTAAAAAGCCAACGATCGTGTGGCGATAACGCAAACTAAATGGACGGCGTTGTTTTTGCGAAATCTGCGTTGCAAAATCATTCACATACCAATGAGAGCATATCTGTTTGAATTTCAAATTTTCTGAACAGCATGGCATAATTTAAATCATTTTCTTATTCGTTAAAGGTATTTGTGTTGGATTCGGTGGAATTCGTTTCGACATTGTAAATCGGAGTTCGTTAATTTTTTTTTTAATGCTTACACATAGGAGCTTGTATGTTATTATTTAATGTATACTCTGGACTTGACTGCATATTAGTTACAATATTTGCGAACTCTTTTGGTACAACAGTAATATCAATATTATTTTTGCTATTATCCAGGATTTGCAGTAAAATAATATTGTTATTATCTTTGTGTTTGGATCTCCCCAAAGTAATGTCTAATTCTATATATTATTTAACTCTGATGGCTGTTAATTAGTTCTACAATAGCAATTGATTTTTCGAGAATTAATGACCGAATGCGTTTAGGCAATAATATAATAAGGATTTATAATGATTTCATGTTTATAATCACAGTTTTAATAAGAATAGATTAGTAATACGATTTGTAATACGTTTTGTAAAAAAAAATAGCAATTGCGGAAATCCTGTCCAATTATAATATGAATCTGTACAGTTAGGACTATTAATTCTAGTATAGTCTAGTAAATTACCTTCACGCAGATAGCCGTGCTTATGACGCGACTATTAATCTTTTCGATAAAATAGAAAATTGCTCCCTTGATCAACGGTCGTTTTCTACTAACACCGCACCGGCTTCCATTTGTTAGTGTCTCGTTTAGAAAATCACATCTGCTAAACTTTATTAGCTTGCCTTTTGACAAAGTCAGCTTGATGGAGGCGCGTATCAAATCGTTCGATTCAGACTTGCTCCTTAACGCAGCTGGTTCGAGCGGAGCGAATCATTTTATTTGTGTATAGTTATTTGTGAAAATTCAAAGTCATTTTTGCTGCGTACTTGACAGCTTGGCAAAGAAGTGTGTCACCTTGTCTAGGATTATAGTATTTGATGTTGAATCTTAATGAATTATGTTCTATCACGATCTCTAGTGGTAGTGCCTGATTTGGTATGCTATAATCATTGCGTTGTTTTGCATTTACTTATTTGTTATTTGCTTGACAATTATTATTTACACACCTGACTGTCCATCCTCAACTTTTTTAAAAGTAAAGTATGATTCTGTTACTATCCCGTTTTTATACTTCTATCCAAGGGAGGTAGAAGCAAAAAAGGATTAAAGACATATTTTACCGAAATATAATGGACATACACAACGCATACAAACCGACAAGATAAACTCATCTAAGAAAAGTGATTTTCCTAGTAAACCTTTTTCTCAAAGAATTATTTTACATATTGCATTTAATTGTCAACGTAACAATCAAATCCTACAAAAATAGTATTACATTATAATGTATCCTTTATACTGACGAAGAAGAATATTTGACCAAAAAAACTATATAGCGGACTTAATCGCGGATTATAGCAAAATAATTTTTTATTATTACTTTTGTATGTAACGCCTAATTCTAAAATTATATAAATTGATTGATTGAATGACGTCATCTTCTACGAGGTGCAAAATCGAACCTAACTCCATATCTACAATATCCGTTAGAATGGCCCGCGCCACTTTTTGCCCAGTAGCTGCAGCGATTCGATTGCTTGACTTTTTGCTCCTTTTCAAATAACCCAAAGTAATTGTTTGTTTTACCGTAGATTGCGTCCGCTGAGGATTCGTTACAGACGTTTTGTGTACCTACTAGAAAATAAAGACTTCAGAACGGTTGAGTGATTATAGGTGATGAAAGTTTTGGAAATACTAGGTTAAGAGACAGCAGAAATCGGACAATACAATATTCTATTTTGTCTCATATTGTTAATGTAACTATTTATCTATCTGTCTGTATGTCTTTTACGACAAATCTAATAAGGAAATACAGAAAAAAGAACCTTATGTACCAGGCTAATTTCAATCATAAAAAATTCCGGTGTTTCCTTGGAAAACATAAAAAATTCATAGTAGATTTCCAAGTTGGAAATCTTCAAGGATACGTATACATAATAAATAAAATAGAAAAATTGCAATGTTGCAATGTATGTATGCATATGCAAGCAGTTTTTAACCGTAGAAATATTGTTTTGGTATACATTTGTGCATTTTACACTTTATATTGTAGAATTTAGTTCTAAATTTAGACTATAATACCAATAGTATGTCAATGTAGAAATAAGAAATAAAATTTGAAATCATTTGCGAGGATGTAATATATCTTTTAATAAATAAATATATATATATTTATTTATTATATATATATATGGAATTTTTACGAACACGGTAATTTGTCTATCCCCAAAGTTAGTAACTTAATACTTGTGAAATGGGTGACAGACAACTGGTAAATATATCCATATTATTTTAAATACATACTTGAATACAAAAATAAACTGGGACTCGAAGAACCTATAAATTGTTTATAGAAAATGTTGACCCTCGACGGGAATCTAATACGCGACCCGGTGAGCTGAAGGCAGGGTCACTGCCCACTGCACCAACGGGCTAGTCGGCACTGACCCTGTTGACTGGCCTTTCACATACAAAATTATGTTACTTCATTGCGTATTCCTTGTATGTATTGGTAGTGACCCAGCTCCGCGGGTCGCGGGTTCGATTCCCGCCGAGGGCCAACATTTTCTATAAACATATCGAGCCTGGGTGTGTATTTGTATATAAGTATGTATTTAAACTTATATATGTAGTATATCTACCAGTTTTCCGTCACCCATAACACAAGTATTAAGTTACTTACTTTGAGGACGGACGACCGTGTGTGTAAATGTCCCATATATTTATTATTATTTTAAAGATCCGCAATGATGTTACGGTCAGCTCTAGGGCTATACCTATTGTTTGTCTCTTTCTTTGTTGAATTCAACAATTGACTATATAGGTACATAAAATCACGAATTCGCCGAAATATTTGTCGATAAAAAACGCTTTACCTATATCAACACAAAAAAACAGAAAATGTATTTAAATATTTTCAAGGTGATGAGTAAGCCAACTATTAAGGTAAAGTTTGACATATGAAATAGTATATTGGTAATAATTAATTAATAATAATTATTAATAGTTTATTAATATAACAAACTATTAGGCAAATTTTATAGGTAAATTTACTATTATATAAATAGTATTACGTCTTTTTTACCTTTTGTGTATTAATATTACGTCTTTTTTACCTTTTGTGTTATCTTGAGTGCAAATATTTATCGGAATCTATTCCCTGCTTCTAACCAGGGAATTTAAACCCGCTAATTCTTGTAAAAAATAAATTTTTTTTTCAAAATCTACTGAACGGATTTTTGTACGGCTTTCACCAAAAGATAGAAAAATACTTCCGGATGATTTAAGTAAATAGTACATATCGGTATTATGTAAATTGTGTTGAAGAGATCGAGCAGTTGTTAAAAAACTTGCTTGCTGGGAGCTTTATGCCCGGTTTCACCAACAACCCCTAAACTATCACTTTGCTAAGGGACACCTAACTAAATGGGACTCCTAAACAGACCCCTTACTTAAATTTGATTTCACCAATGAATGTTACCCCTAACTATGGGACTCCTAACTATGTGACGTTTTTTTTACCATAATAGTGCGTGACTTGCTATCGGTATTTACGATTGATAAGAAATAAAAAGGTTTTGTGCAAAATTTTAATTTATACTATTGAATAAAAATAAGGGAAAGCAATATATCTTCTATGTTATTTCTTTTATGCAATACTAAATATTTTTGATCAAAATTATTATAGTATAATGGTAGTGTACATTGATTTTTACTCTATATTATAAAGTAATGCTGTCAAGTTGTTACCTACGCCATAATTATTGATATCTTTCAAAGCCTACAATTGTTGTGTGTACATCTTGCGAATGGAACTGTGTATTTTAGTTATGTTTAGCAAATTATACCAGTAATATGCTAAACATAACTACACACATTTTTTCAACTTATTAAGTATAGTTAGATGAGAAGAAACTAAGATCTAATAAAATAAATAGTCCTTACTCACCTATTATCTGGGTATTCCAAATAAGGCTCAATAATTTCTAGTAAATACAACACTGTCGATTTATATAACCTATATCTCTTAAAAAAGTCTACTTCATCAAAATTTATAAAATAATTTGGCCGCTTTCGATAAAGTTTTGGTCTTCGACTTCTATTCACGTCATAAATAGTATCAATAGTTTCTAAATTATCGAATAAATCAAATAAATCACTGTCCATTTTCGTCTTGTAGTTTCTTTTATAGTTGTGTGTCGGTTTGGGGGGTCGACAATCCACTCCTCAAATTTAAGAGTCCCCTAAGCGGTTAAGTGACCCCTAAATGTTGGTAAAACGAAAACAGTCTCCTAAACGTCCCCTAAATATACATAGGGGTCTCTTAAATTGTAGGGGATGTCGGTGAAATCGGGCATTAGTCGCGTGCGCTGCGTAAACCAGCAGAGACACGCTAAAGTAATGTACTAGAGAATCGTAGATCTACAAAAATACTACAAAAAAATTCGGGATAGCATGTCTCTATCAGTTATGCTCTCACAATAGCTACTTTTATGTTCAAAATTTTAATTCTATAAAAAAATTGTGACACGCTTATTTCCACGCGGGCGAAGCCGCTGGCACAGCTATATAAGATAATATCGTATGATATTTTAGTCATAAAGATTGAAATATATTATAACAGAATCATGAAATATACATATTCATTGGATTCGTAACCATGTGACAAGTCGAAATTTCATTCACAAAAAAATGTACATCAGAGAATCTCTACGATCGAAAATGTAAAATTAATTCTAATTTGTTGAGAGCCTTTTTGCTCTTGCGCAGGTAACAGGAAACGGGTTGTGAGTTAATCCCGCGTTGTGAGTGTGTGTGTAACTTCATAGTGTAAGTTAACTTATTGAGGGTCTTGTGTGATCATACGTCTAAGTGCATTTGGTATTGGACATAGTTTTATTTCCTTTCTAGATGTGCCAAATCAGTGCATCTATTTGAAATTTTGAAAATAAAAGTAGTTATTGTGAGTTAACCACAAGAGATATAGACATGCTATCGCGGACTTTTTTGTAGTATTTTTGTAGATCGACAATGCTCTGGTGTACTTTATTGTATATTTGCTGGTGATTAAAGCTTCTAGTAGGCGAGTTTTTTTTACAACTGCCCGACCTCTCCAACACAAAGTACACAAAACCATTATGTACTATTAACCTTTCGGGAGAATTACACTACCTTTTAGTAAAAACCGTACAATAATTTGTTCAGTAGATTTTGAGAGAATTGATCACGTACAGGCAGACAGCTTTTGAGGACTTTGTTTATAATAAGTATAGATATAGATACTATTTTCAAATTTGTAACATCTTTTAATTATTTTATAGTGCATAGTTTTAACACTGTGAAGGTTTTCAAAGTCCGTTTCAAGTTACCGACTTGTGGTTAACTTGTCAATAATTAATAGAATTAGGCGTTACTTTGCGGAGATCCATAATAAAAAATTAATAATAAAATTATTTTGCTATAATCCGCGATACAGTAAATAGAAAATACATATATATAATGATCGCAAAGCTTAGCGATTTTGTCGTGGAGTCTATCTCCTGATGATGCTTCGGTTGCGGAAACGATTGTTGAGTTTGTGATAGTGAACGTGTGTAGTGCTTGTGTATTTCGGTGGCTGTGCTGGAGGTTTGTGCATGTGTTTTTACGAATACTGCACGTATCGGGTATGAAAATACGGATAGTCCACTATACATTTAACACTATATATATTTTCTATTTACTGTATCGCGGATTATAGCAAAATAATTTTATTATTACTTTAGACTTGTCAATGCCTGATATTAGACCGTTTAGAAATTACTCTGTCCTCATTTCATGTTTAGAGAAGGATATATTAAATATTTCATACCTAACGTTAACGTTGGATATAAATCGTAAGTTTTGGGTAGAATTTTATTCCTAAAGGATCCTGCAGTCTGTCAGTAGTTGAATGCTCTCCAAACTGCGAATCTAGAGATCGTTTTGGACCTTTATCATTCGGCCCCGAACTAATAATGGACCCCCCTCTAGTCTGTCTTAAGTTGTAAGCCTACAATGTGGACACTTAGTAATTCTTCTGAAACTCTTCGAAGTGGTAGGTAATTTAGTTTTTGTTTCAAATAACTTTCGAAACAATACCACCATTTTATCCATACTCAAAACATCTTTTACATTATTTAGGCAGTGTAAAGCCTGTGTCTACATGACATAAAATATTTTACCTATTTATCTCATTTTAATTTTCAGAATTTATTGGATATTTTTTTTTCGAATATTAATCTCAATAACAGATTTTAACTCCTTTAATAAATATAAAAATGATTTCACATAGAAAACAAACCACTCGTTATTAACTACTAGATTTTAAGCGCAAATTTGTTCGCGTGGACTGCATTTTTATTATTTGAGTAAACCATAATACATAATTATTAATTATGGTTAAAGTGGGTTAATCTTAAAAGCTAGACATATACTGTTGCGGACTTTAATTAAAAACTTTTAAAGTGGAACAATATTGTAATACATTATTTTTTAATAACTTTCACCGTTTACCTAGCGCACGTAAGGAAAGCTTTAAATTTTGCCGTTTTCGCAATATTTTTTGTTGATGCTTTTCTCTTATTCATTTTCGCGTGATGATATATACCCTATAGCTTTCCTTGATAAATGGATTATCTTAAAATTGGTCCAGTAGTTACTGAGACTAGCGCGTTCAAACAATCAATCAAACAAACAAACAAACTCTTCAACTTTATATATTAGTATAGATTAATTCACTGTGAATTAATAGCACTGTCGCAAGTTGTCGTTAACAGACAACAAATGGATCCTCCGATCACGGGTTTGATTTTCGATCCCGACACGACTAGTTTTTATCGCGTACAAGGTATATTACGAAGCTCCCCGGAACGGGTTATATTGTCTGTCCCTATTTTGCGTTTACAGAGTAAAAGAGACCAAGCAGTAACTATCGATTGCGATGCTATACTTGTTAAACCCTAGATCAGATCTGAGTCATGCTAAGAATTATGATTTAGCTTCCCGCCGGCATCTTATGATTTTCTCAGGCTACCATCAACTGGTTCTCTTCCTGTCCAACTAAATAAGGTGCTCAGATTTACACTCTATATTTTCAACCGGTACATGATTCTGTAATAGGTGGGCTAGGATCATATTTGCACTATAAATATTGGTTTATGTTTTTCTTAATAACTAATAAGGATTCCCCGTTATTTAATACGGGGAACATATCTATGTTATGAAATGGTGTTTGTAAAATTTACTCAAAAAAGCTCTATAGCTTAGAAGCCTTATATGTTTCGTGATGTAAGAAGGTAAAGAATGTAGCTCAAACTATACGTACAGATTTTTAAATCATCATCATTCTCCTGCCCTTATCCCACTCTAAGTGGGGTCGGCACAACATGTTACAAACATGTCGTCACATGATTTGTCTACGTATTTTACGACCGGCCGCGTGCCTGACGTAACCTTACCTGCTCGTATTTTACGACACCTCGGTAAGAAAGGAGGGTGGTCTACGTAAAAGATAGATTCGTATTTTTTAGATCCCTTTTAGCTTAAAATTATGGAAACGACCTTAAAAGAGTCATCGAAACTCACTGTTAAAATAAATAGCAAATCCACGAGTAAGAAATATGTCAAGTACCTACCTATAAATTAAAATGAGAAAGTACCCATTGTAAGATTCAAAGTTTTCACCTCCAAATTTAGGGTTTTTTTCTATTCCCATCTCACTAAATTAATGAATAAGCTTTTTATATCAGTATTACGACAAAGAAATTATGTTTTCTACTGCTAATAACGTTTAAGCAGTTTCTTTGAGGTAAAGGCGTTTGGTAAATTCTAAAAAAATGATAAAGTTGTAGATCAGAATAGTCAATTTACTTGAAAGAAGATACAACGTCGAATTTTACAAATAGTTGCTAATTAAATATTTGTATTTTGTCTAAGGAACTCTCAAAGCGGAAATCGTCTCGGGTTCCTAAAAGATCAGAGACGCAGGTAAGCGTATTATTAGTTTCGATTCAAAAAAAAATATAAAAACCTCTCTGTCCTAATTCTCAAATTGGCGCCGAAAGTATATTTACTCTGTAATTATAATAATGGTCCTAATTTGCTTTATTCCCAATATATTAGTTTTAGGGTTCCTGAACTAAATTATACAAAAAATGTGAAGTAAAAGAATATTCTAAAATAAATATTTATAATATTAGTTATGATTCATAAAATACTAACTACTACTAAAAAAAAATATGAATAATTTATTTGATATCATCAACAGTTAGTAATATCATAAATTTTATCGTACATAAACTTTTAAGATTAATTTTTTTTTCTAATAAAATACTATAATTATTTATGTGGAAAAATGTACAAGTTATATCTATCTTAAATTACTTACACGCTACTACTATACAAATCGTGCCCACGTGGAATGGTCCCAAGAATGCTGGCAGCGTTGAATAGCTAAGCTGATTCTTTGTGCGAAAAAGGAGCCAACCCTCTTGTCACCCGAAGAGGCGATCAACCGAGGTGTTAAAACAGATAAAAAAATTTATGCAATTTGGCTCCATGGCCCTAGAGTCTCAACTGCAAACGGCACAAATATGTAACTCAACGAGAGATGCATACTTTCGCCGCTTGCTGGATTCGGCCATTTCCGCCGCAGCTCCAGGTCTTGACACAGTTTCCCTGATACGGGACGTGACTAACGTATCAAAAGAAATCAAAGATTCAAATTGATTTGTAATCATTAAATTTTTTTTTTTTTTTTTTTATTTATAACAAATATATACAAGTTATATCTATCTTAAATTACTTACACGCTACTACTATACAAATCATGCCCACGTGGAATGGTCCCAAGAATGCTGGCAGCGTTTCCGCGTTGAATCGCTAAGCTGATTCTTTGTGCGAAAAAGGAGCCAGCCCTCTTGTCACCCGAAGAGGCGAATTATTGAATTGCAATTAGCTTAATGATGTAATTCATTACAAAAAGAGATCTTTTTACGTGAAGTTACAAATGAGTATGAGTACACATGTAATTACAAAAACTAATTTAAATAAACGTGTACGGAACCTTTTTTACTCCAATGTGACGCACGCTTCAGTTTCCCACTTACCTGTTCTAAAGTTATTTGCTAATGATTCGTTCCAACCTGCGTTTAACTTTTTTCTTGTTAAATAAACAGAAATTCTAGAGATAACGTTGTTGTTTCAACGATTAAAAGTAGATTAGTTTGCCCGTGATATGTAGATAAGGGACTTGAGAAGGTTTTGAATTAATTCATTTCATTGTTATGTAAAAATTTGATAGTAATTCGACCCTTCGAAGTTTTAATACATTTATCTGGTGAATAAAGCTTAATTTAACTAAATATTTTAAATTATAATAGATATACATTCAGTTCAACGTCATGTGTCATCATAATTGAATGGGACTTTATAATCCTTGGATTTTAAAAACAAATTATACCTTTACATCTAAGAGGTCGTGACCCTTTATTGGCAACGCGTTCCCATTGTATTTTGTGAGTGGAAATATAAAATTATTATTTTTTTGATATAGTGCAAAAGATTATGAGATTTGTAAAGTTCTTTAGAATTTAAGATGTATGCTTTTTTCAGTTATGTTTGAACACTAAACTTACATTAAATTAAAGCCCCCCTTTTCTTGGATTAGATAAAGTATTTTTTTTGCTAAAGGGGTAAATAATAGTGAGAATTAAACATATGTTATAAATAAATCTATAATCTGGTATATATTGACTTATATTTATATTTCAAGTTAATTTACAGAAACCGGCTATACTCACGTCTTATTCTATTGTATGAGTCCGAATAGTTTCAAGCCTATACGGGGTCCTTATTCATGAGCTCTTTATGCCGCGCTATAACGCGTATACCGTATTCGTGTATATACATAGATGCAAGTATAGCCGATTTCTGTACATCAACTATGAATACCACTCACAATAGCTAAAAATTAAAAATATATACTTATGAAAAATTTCATGGACCCTTAGAAAAATACAAAAACAGTCTTGAATTACGAATTTCGTCACTACATTATTTTTTTACGTGCCATAAATACTTTATGTGCGTAATAAGATTACAATGAAATTATATAACACAATTTTTAACTAGTGCTTCAAATTCCAGTGAGTCATAAAAAATAGAGTTTGACATCCCTGACACTAATCCCGCATTATCCGACGGATTCCGATAAAATTCTCCGCAGGTTCCAAAAACTTACAGTAACAACATAATGACAACGTCGAGCGACGTCTATCCCGAATAGTCCCGGATTAATGTCGATTTAATTAAACCTGTATAATTTTGAGGCTAGCAGTACAATGTCCAAGAAGGCATAATAATATTTTTCCTTGGAGAAGGCATGATTTCAATGATTTCAATGTTAAGTCCTTTTCCCTGACCATTCTGCCTCTTTACATGTCTCACCAACTGCCAATTTCACCTTTCCGCATTTCACAATCACTTACATCAGTAAGCGATTGTGAAGTTAGCTAGTTAGAAAATATCTTATCGCCAGTTAGTTATCATTTAGTTATCAAACTAAATGATAACTAACTGGCGATAAGATATTTTCTAACTAGCCAAAATACAGTCAGTGTAATTGATATCATTAAACCTCTCCCGAGAACGATAATCATGGACACGTCGCCGTGATGATTAGCAAAAATAGAAGAGAACTGCGTCTAGTACTGACATCATAATTAACAATTGTAACTACGTGTCCCACCTGAAGGTAGTGGTGTTTATTGCTTCCAGCTAAGCTTCTGTATAGTTGATTTATAGAAGCAGGCGTTACTTTGCGGAATTCCACATTACAGAAACTATAACAGGACTAATTTGCTATAATCCTCGCGGGTTAATCCTCCTCGAATACATGCAAAGCTAATTTGTATGAAGCAAGCGAAATTCACGTACCTACACATGCAGGACAAGTCAGCACATGCATGTCAAGACGCCTCCACCAGCAACTATGCGCACCAGCAGTACACACAACCACCACCAAAAACCGACAATCTACTACAGAGTTCGAGTAAAAGTCTAGAAGTACTTAGTTAGAATAGTTAGAAAACTACTTGATACTTAAATATCATTAAAGTATTGCAATTTGTGCTATAGTTTCTAAAACGACAAATTAAAACGAGTATAAAGTTTTTCTAGATAGGAAATCATAAAGAACATCCATTTTTTTTACCCGGAACCGTCTACATTCAGTCGCTCTGTCGGAACCTCAAAACTTGCGTGGGCTTATTTTAAAGAAAGGGCCGATGGTAGGCGGTTCGAGTTTATCAAATTACAACCTGTGCCGTTTTGTCGGTCCACAAAGGCACCGATACTGGACCACCTTTGGAACTTTTTGACCAAGAATTATTTGACTGATATAAGAGACATGGGTTAAAAGCGTAAGGATCATGTAGGCGAGCGCAATGCGTTTGTGTTTATTTTCTTAAGGCGGCAAAGAAATTTACTTCTATGTGTTTACCTGTCACGTGTGTTTAAATAATAAACAAGTGAAGTTAAAAAATCTTTTAACAATCATGTCCCTACCGATAACCTTTGAGGAGTTTTCTCTTCTAAAGCCAATCCTAGCATCAGGTCAAGCTGCATGCATTGTTATCGAAACTGGACTAATATGCAAAATTTCAGCTGGATTGGACCCCGGGAAATTTTAAACGGTTCAAATTTAACTTGCAAGATTCCACCTTCAAAGCTTTTAAAAAAATTACACGTATGCTTCATTAACATTTTGAAAGTTTCTCACTTCAAAGATTTGATATTGAAACAATGCTTAGAAATCTAAGCCCACGGCTGCGGAAAGGGCTCTGTCTATCACTTATTCCTTTTTTTAGAGAAGGGTTGACGCAGTGTGTAGTGACCCTGTCTTCAGCTCCGCGGGTCGCAGGTTCGATTCCCGCCAAGGGCCATTTTCTATAAACAACTTGCTGGTTCTGCCAACAAAGTGTTTCGAGCCTGGGTGGGTATTTAAGTATGTATTTAAATTTATATATATAGTATATCTACCAGTTGCCTGTCACCCATAACACAAGTATTAAGTTACTTACTTTGGGGATGGACGACCGTGTAAGTGTCTCATATATTTATTTAATCTCATAACCATTACGTTTATATAAAACGAATTGGCAGATTAAAAATATCCTACAAATGTTCTGAAGATATGCATCGTACAACGGATTGTTTAATATACCTCATATTTGATTTGAATATACAGGTGTTATTTGGACACAAAATTAAATGTCAATCACTCCACAAAAACCCGACCTAAAATTGGAATACAAACAATTCTGCACAAAGTTCTGTTAAACAAAAGGAATTCACACCTACTACAGCTGTATTATAAAGCAAAAAAACTTATAAGTTCCTTATCAAAACAAAGCCCGCCTACAAAAAGTTCTCTGTACAATTTGACCAAGACTTTAAAATTAGAAAACTCCTGTTATTCTTTAGTCTCATATTACTAAAGTTGATTATGGCGTAAAACGTGTATTAAAACCGGCATAATATTTTGTTTGACTGTTGACTTACGTTTCATCTCATTTCCCGTGAAGAATTAATATTATGTGTGCACAGGTTTTACACTTGTGTGCTCATCAAATATTCCGGTACAACGCGGAAAATAGTGACTTATGTCTGCCTGAAAAGGATTTTGCGACTTAAGACAAAGGTATTAAGGTTTAAAATTACTTTAATAAGTTATGGGACGTATATGACATGGTAACGCACTGAACACACAAACTGCATTTAGTGTTGCACAAAAAACACTGAAACGATGTTCCCTCGCGCCACTACACGTTTGTGAATGAAGATGGAAACGTGCCGAAGCGATACGAGCAGTATCTCCCAGGTTCAAGCCTATAATTAATGTTTTTGAAGTATTTTTGAAAAGTCGAAAAGGCTACCAGAGCTGAATGGCTCTTAAACATTATTACGTCTATTGATAATTTATCTTTTTATTAAATACTTTTCGGTCAAGGAAATTGGGATATGTGTTACTTAATTATACGTATTGCAACCATTTGGTGGATAAAACTAACTAAGTTGGCTAAGTGCTAAACTTAAAAGGCTAGCAAAAAATAGAGTATCAATTAATTAAAATATCATTTTGCTATAATCCGAGTAAAAAGAAAATATATGACGTAATAACAGAAGAGTATACTATCCGTTCTAATACATGATAAATACAGAATGCGTAAAAACTCATACACTACCCTACACCAATAACACAACAGTACACAAGCACCGCACACATTCACTACCACAATCTCAACGATAGTTTCGTTCCATAACCGAAGCATAATCGGAAGATAGCTCTGCTAATGCTGATAGCTATTTATTATAGCAAAATAATATTTTCATTACTTTTGTATTACGTAACGTCTAATTCTAAAACATATTAAAAAAACAGTGTCGTCGGATAATCGTTAATCTTACCGGGAAACTTGATGACGTCAGTTAAACCGATTAAGAAATACAGTTAAGTTATTTAGGTTGGGTAGAGTTAGAAAGGTTATATTAGTTAAAACATTGCTGTAATTACACCGTTGTGCAATTGCACTCACTGTACAGTACCATGATGCAGATTACTCTAAAATTGATCCCGCGTTCCTTATAATTGAAACACTCGAAGGAGCATTAATGTGGCATCTAGGCGTTTGATGCAATTGCTTATAATTGAGCGCCGTATTTACTTACTATCAACATCTGCTTTTGCTATTAATAAATATGAGTCACGTTTAAAGAACTTAAAAAGGCGACCTCTGAATCGCCAAGATGTGAAAATAAAAAATCTTTTCATATTGTACATTCACAAGTTGGCTATTGAAATTAGCTCCTTCGGTTTGCAATGGTAGATTTTAAACCTTTGCACCAACAGAGGGTATTAGAATCGGACATAGTCAAATGTCGTTTCTTTGGTTGTTTAATGTCAAATAAACGGGAAACAGGGGTATCACGTGATCAAAAGTGGGGACTTGATTATGATAAGATAAGATAAGATAAGAAACTCTTTATTACACACAACATTACATACAAAAGAAACAAAAAATTTTAAAATAAAATGTGTAAGGGCGGCCTTATCACTGCAAGTGATCTCTAACAGGCAACCCATATGTGTAAGGACATCATTATTAAGAAGTGTACATAGTTGGTGGTTGAGTGTGAGTAGAAAGACGACAGAATAAATAAATTTACATAATAAGTAATGGAATTACTATATGCTATTAATAAAATATAAATATGTATTAATATTGTATAGACTTACACTATATTTTATTCCATAAAATAAATAAATAGATAGAAACCATAAGTTTATATAAATAAAATAAAGTAGATAATAAATTATACACAATAATCAATTAATTCGATAAAAAATAGTTTTTTAAACGACGTTTAAAAACATATATTGATTTAGAAAGACGAATGTCACTGGGAAGAGCGTTCCAGAGTTTCACAGCCGTAACTGTAAAAGATTCACTGTAACGCTGTGAGTGACTAGCCGGCATCATCAGTTTGTTAAGATGCTGAGATCGCAGGTTAGAAAGATGGAGATGTTCTCGAAATCTAAAACGCTCCTTTAGATAAAGAGGTGCAGAAGGATTAAAAAGAATAGAATAGAGGAGAGATAGTACGTGGACATTTCGCCGCTGCTGGACAGTTAGCCATTTGAGTTGAACCCTATATTGCGTGATATGGTCGAATTTTTTAAGATTAAATATGAACCTAATGACTAAATTTTGGAGACGCTCTAGCTTGTTGAGAAGGAATTGTGGTATATCCGAATAGCATGTGTCTGCATAATCAAGTAGAGGTAAGAGAAGAGAGTGAGCTAGTGATATTTTAGTTGTGATAGGCAAGAAGTTTCTCCATCTTTTCAACCTGCCGATAACAGCAAACATTTTGCGACTCACCTCAGATATATGAGGAACCCATGAAAATGTACCGTCCATGATAATACCAAGGTTTTTTATGTTATCACAAAACTCTAGCGTCGTTCCATCAAGGACTACAGAAGGAAGAGGGGTTAGACGAACCTTAAAAAGTTTCTGGCGACTGCCTATTAAGGCAACTTGAGACTTGCTTGCGTTTAAAGACAGCCCGCAAGAATGACTCCAAGTGCTAACAGCTTGAAGATCGGAGTTAATTCTGTCGATAGCCCTAGCTATATCGTCAATTGGAGTAGTTGTGTAAATTTGTAGGTCGTCAGCATTAAGGTGATAAGATAAGGAGAGAAGGCTAGTTACAGAGTTTATGAAGATGGAGAATAATAGCGGAGAAAGGACACCACCTTGCGGGACGCCAGCAGTGAGATGGCACGAGGAAGAAAGCTTATTATCAATGTGTATACATTGACTGCGACCATACAGGTAGGAACGAAACCAGTCTATAGTAGTGACGGATATATTTATTGCCTCAAGAGAAGCCAATAGTATATCGAAGTCTACTGTGTTAAAAGCGTTAGAGAAATCAAGTAGAGCAATAACAGTAATCTTCTGCTCGTCCATTCCAAACCGTATGTCATCACAAACTTTGGTTAATGCCGTGACAGTACTGTGCCCCGCTCGGAAACCAGATTGAAATGGATTAAGAATATTGTACGTGGAGAGGAATAGTGTAAGCTGGTAATGAGCAATGCGCTCCATAACTTTTGATAGGAAAGGAAGAATGGAAATTGGTCGATAGTGAATAAACGATGAGGGTGAGGAAATTTTAGGAACAGGGATTATATGAGCAACACGCCAAACCTCAGGAAAAGTACTAGTGGAAAATGAGTAATTAAAAAGATGGGTAAGGATAGGAACAATATATTCTAATGATAGAAGAATCATTTTACGACTAACTCCATCACTACCGATGGCGTCAGATTTAATTGCCAATATATGTTTCTTCACATCCTCAGTAGTGATGGGGGTAAAATTAAATGGTGGACAGTTAGGTTTGTTACTTGAGGTGAATGTTTGAAGTGTGTTAGATTTAATTACATGATTCAAGGGGGTATTACTAGTAAAATGCTGGTTGAGTCCATCAATGTCAATATTTTGAGAAATCAAGGATTTGGGTTTTCGCCCAATGCCCATTTTATCGAGAAATTTCCATACGGTCCTAGTATCCTTCCTTTCTATAGAGGAATGTATATAATTACGTTGCGCATCTCTACAAGCTCTGCTACATTTATTGCGTAATTTTTTATATTTGCCCAACAATGCCTCTGACGGTCTGGATTTATATTTTGATTTGGCAGCATCTCGTCTCGCCATAAGTGATTTAATTTCTCCTGTAAGCCAGGGGGCCGGGAGATGTTTTAATTTGATTGGCCTAAGAGGAGCATGCACATCAAAGAGTTCAACGAGTAAAGAGTTGAATATATTAAGTTTGTCATTTAGAGACGTTGCTTTAAAGACTAAATCCCAGTCAATTAGACTTAGATCACGTAGGAAATTGTTATTATCGAAGTTTTTAAAGCAACGTCTCATTACGATTGTTGGCTTTTTCCTAGGTGGACGAATCTTAAACGATAAATATACGAGATCATGGTATGAAAAAGCCTCCGCTGGGAGTTGCCCATATACGTTAACCCGCTCAGGAGAAGAAGTTATCATCAAGTCCAGCAAAGATGGAGCACAACCCGGAAAAAAATGAGTTGCGTTTGTTTTAAGGATGCTTAAATTTGCACTGTTCACAATATTATTCAGACGGTGTGTACGGTTATCATTTTTTATTAAACAAGTGTTAAAATCACCCATTATAATAGTGTGGTCTACTCCTGGAACATATTTCTCTAACAAAGTTTCAAAATCATGAAAATAATTGATGTGGAGTGATGGACTATAGAAAACTCCCAACAGAAGCTTTGATGTACCAAAGTGAACCTCTAAAAAAATATGCTCTGCTGATTCTGTGTACAGCGAGGATGATTTTTCCAAGATAGAAAACGGGATGTGACTCCGAAGGTATATTGCCACGCCACCGCCCCCTTTTCCTGTTCTATCGTTCCGGATGAGATGGAAACCCGGTAATACGTAAGATGTAGAAGGTAGAGATGGCTTAAGAAAAGATTCAGATACAAGGATAGCATGGACCTCATCGACTTCAAATGATGATAAGAGGTCGGGGTAATGGGCAGGTATGCTTTGCGCGTTTATGTGCACAACATTAAAGCTTTTTGAGTTTTGACAGAAAGTAGAGTGAAGAATGGAGTTAAGAGGTAAAGGAGTGCTGTTAAGGCTATCATTTGTTGATGAGTTATTGTAAAAGCTATTGTTATAGCTAACATTTGAATAGTCATTGATATTGTCGTCGTTATCCATACTAATAATAATAAAGTGTATACGTATTTATAATGATACAGAAAATAAAATATACAATAATAATATATGTAAATGATAATAGGTAATAAATATATCTTACAATATAATCAAAATTTATCGCCAAATGTTTCAATACTCGCCCACCAGCAGTACTCACATGGATTAATTTACTATACTATAAACATTGAAAAGATATACAGAAAGAAATTAAAAAAAAATTAGAATACTGCAAAAAAGAAATTACAACAAACAAACAAAAATAATTAATATTAATAAAAATAAAACGAACAAAACAAAACAAGATTAATGAGCAAATTAAAAACAGTTAATACATAATATTCAGTACGCATACCTCTGTTACACAATATTGGTCTGTGGCATAGAAGTTGTCAAGTGACAGTTTGATATTCTAATTTGTCATTAACTGATAACTCTATTATTGTTATGATTACTCTAAAAAGTTTGTGCGGTAACAAAAAAAAATAAAATAAAAATAATAATCCCCAAAGTGGGTAATTGTGTACCGAGGAATATAAGCATATCAAATGATTAATTCTAGTAAAAGTGAAAGAAAAGTATGAGATACATATATTTATAAGAAATGAGATACTATGAGCGATTAATTCTAGTAAAAGTAAAAAGAAAAGTATGAGTAACATATATGTATTTATAAGAAATGAGATACTATGATCGAATCATTTCTTAATGTTTCTTTTTCCCCGAACTAATGGAGGAAACTTTGATTTAGCAGAAGGAGCAACACCTGCCACATTTGTACTTGCAGTTGGGTTTTGGACTGCAGGTACACCTTGAATCATGTTCAACTCAGTTTTTGTTGTAATGGAATGTCTTACTCCATCCGGACCAATTATAATAATGAAACCATTTTTGGTCCAACATTTGGAAACCCCAAAGCGCTGTCGTGCAGTCATAAAAGTGTCATGCCTCTGCTTGGTTAAAAATTCTGATAATGTGAATCCTGTATTTTTGAGACTTGATTTTGCAAACCAAACTTGATTTCTGCATGACAATTCTTTAAATTTGAGAAGTATTACTCTAGGCTTGTCAGAGCTGAGTTTTCCCATGCGATGACAATGACTAACATCATCCAGAGTAAGATCTGGCATGTTGAGATGATTTGAAAGAACTTTAACAGCAGCCGCAGACACATTCTCTTTCTTATCTTCAGGAATACCGTGAATCAGAAGGATTTTCCGTCTACTCCTCATTTCCATCTGATCACATTGATTGGAAATCAACTCAACTTGATTTTGAAGAGCTTCAAGTGCCGACAATACAAAAGATCTAAACACATTAAACTGTGCTGCTATATTTGAGTTTGGACTTGTTGCTGGGATGGAGGCACTCAAGTTCTCTTGGAATTCAGACATTTTAGTGTTAAAATGTAGTGACAACTCTTGTATTGATTGCTTGATGGAATCCATATTTTTAATTATTGACAGTACTCACAGTGAAATGTTGTGATTTCTTTGTTGTTTGTAGAAACCTTTCAATTGTTATGGACAAATATATAAGTGAATAACAGCTGGCAGGTACACTAACTTTAGCACATTATTAAGGTAATTCAATTTGGATTAATATTTTTAAGTAAATTTTAAATAAGAGCTCAGTAAAATTTGTGTTGACTTTTATGCACCTACCCACCTATGTCTGAGTGAGTTAAAAAGTTGAGCGGGCCAGAGCGAAGGCAGTCTTGTCATAAAACTCGACCTATACGGTTATTACGCGGCTAGATCGTTTCATCCCTTGGAGTCTTGAAATAAAGCTTGACTCGTACGATTATTAAACACTCACATGTTTAGATCGTGTTATAACCTGTCTTGGTAAAACAGGCAGGTTTCCTATTATTGGGACGTTAATGTCCTAAACTATCATTGTTACTTATTGTGTTTAATATTGGTTAGGTAGATTCGTAGACCTTCCTACATTGAGTGTTCTTTGTTATTCGAATCTACCTTGAAATGGCTGTTATTCATGATAAGTGCAACCACTGAGTTTCTTGCCAGTTCTTTTCAGTGGGCGACAGCGTTCCGAAATGGTGGTAGAATCGTTTTGGCATAATAATTCTAAATGTTTATTAACTTAAGCTTTCAGTACGTGTGTGGCCTGACCTTATGTTATAGCAGTACGTTTGTCATTGTTGACGTATTATTTGGTAGCAAATGCCATGTGAGAATGCTAGAATCTCCTTCTCGATATCCAACTTCAGGCTTCAGGTTATCAACGACTTGGGATCCAGTGATTAAAAAATAAAACTTGCGAAAGAAATCGATGCTATATCGCGTGCAGATAATACCAGTGTGGTCTGCAAGAGATCTACGTGGTTTATGTGGTTCAAGTGAGGGTAGACGAACAAAGACTGTTGGTACTCAGTAAAGAATTCGCCGCGGCGCTTCAATCCGAAACGTCAAACATTCATCATTGTCCTGCCCTTATCCCACTCTAAGCCAAATCATGTGTCAACATGTTCTAAACATACTGTAATATGATTTGTGTGTTTTACGGCCGGCTGCCTGCCTGCCTGTCAAGTTACCTTAATCGTCTCTCACTACACCTCGGTAAGTAATGAATATGTTGTATTTTCTCAGGCGACTATAATTTCTAGTTTGTTATATTACCACAAGGCGGCCGAAACGTCGAACCTTATACAAAGGTAATTCTATTTTATAGCAATAAGACACGTATTATTATACAATAATTAACCCCCTTCATATTCCTCAGGTATTAGGCAGAACGGTTGAGGAAGACGAAATGTTAAGTAATCAGTTTAACTCTTTATCTGAATCCAAAATGCGCAAAATCGCAACGGCTGAAAATCCCTTACGAAAACTTATGTTCAGCGGTAAAAGGTAAAAAAAAAAAAAATTTCCAAATCTTTCCTCAATGTATATTTCATCTACTCAACAATACAGATTTTTTTTAATCGAATTTTGAATTAACCGCGTTCATTTTAACTAATTTACTTAAACAAATGTTATGAAAGAAATTAAAATGCAATGCTGAGCAAAGACGCCCCCAATATTAATGATACCGACATACTGCTAAAAATGAGCTTTATTTGAAGGCTACTGTAGAATGAAAAGAAATGTATTATAAAATAAAATCGCTTAAGCTGAGATAGCAAATGAGTGGTGGTACAATCTCATTTAGAATGAATACAGATATTGTATATAATTTATAGAATTAGGCGTTACTTTGCGGAGATCCATAATACAAAAGTAATAATAAAATTATTTTGCTATAATCCGCGATACAGTAGATAGAAAATATATATATAGTGTTAAATGTATAGTGGACTATCCGTATTTTCATACCCGATAAGTGCAGGATTCGTAAAAACACATGCACAAGCCTCCACCATTTCCACCACAATACACAAGCACTACACACGTTTATTATTACTTTTGAAATATTGTATAGTTTGAAACAATATATAATAGGTGTAACACTAAATGTATAGTTATTATATATTTATAATTTTTTAATTTGTTATCAAATTAATGCAGCGAAGTTTATTTGTTATAAAATAAGTAGAAAACGACAAACTTTCTTTTAAATAACTGAAGTGTTAGTTTTCATTATCCTATATTTATATTTTGCATTTAGAATGATATGATTTTGATTAATTCTCTGACAACGCTATAAATTATCACAAGAGACAAAAGTAATAATAAAATTATTTTGCTATAATCCGCTATACAGTAATATAGTATAATAGAAAATATATCTAGTGCTAAATGTATAGTGGACTATACGTTTTTTCATACCCGTTACATGCAGGATTCGTAAAAAGTCCACTAGATATATTTTCTATTATACTATATTACTGTATCGCGGATTATAGCAAAATAATTTTATTATTACTTTTGTATTATGGATCTCCGCAAAGTAAGGCCTAATTCTATAAATTATCACAAGAGAGTTTGACTAAGTTAAAAGCATTTTGTTTAGTTTCACCTATAATTTAAAAATTATCTGTTACTTTTATTGGAAATACAGAAAAATACAAATATTCAATTTTGAAATGGTTTTCAATCCTTACTTATTATACAGCTGCTAATTAATGAAGTTGTTCTCCTTGGGAGAGCACGATTGGAGCTCACATACACTATGCATGTCTAATACGGATAGATAAGTAACGTATATATCCAGAAATACCCTAGAGATATTCAGGTTTCCTCACGATGTTTCCCTGTATGTAGAAAACCCAAGATGATTGCAAAATGATACGTATGTATTAAATATATGAGATGTTACAAAAAACTCTTTCGTACACGAGGTGTGTACTCCCGACAGCTTAATAAATGGCACGCAGTCACAGGTTATACTATAATCAGTAAGTTACTTAAATTAATTCTATAATTATATCTATTCCAGACAAAGGATATCTTACCATTGGCTCTAGGTCTATAAACAAAAACGACCGAACCATCAAGTTTCATTATGTCTTATCTGACAGCCCACATGATACAGTATTAATTAAACACGCCGCTGGACTCATGAATTATTATGAGGTTAATAGTCGCCAATGAGCTTCGAGTAATTATGTAGATGGAGTTCTCTGCGCTCGCGCAAGTAAAAGGGAGTGGCTTCAACAAGGTTAAAGCTTATTATTCTTTAAGCAAGCAGGCTTATTGTGATTAAATCTTTATTAGCTTTAGTCCATAATAACAGAATTGTTTTAACGTTAAAACACACCAAATTCAAAATAAAAATTCAAAATTTAAAATTCACATAGAACCAATGTTTTAAATTGGTCATATTTTCGGAACGCAAAGACCTTGGAAATATTTGTCAAGTAAAAGTATTGGAATATGTATTTCAGTTAATAAAAGAGGTGAGAGTTGACAGTAACTCAGACAGATATTTTCTTTTTAATTATCTTATAGAACGCGTATAAACTAATCTGAAAATATAGCGTAATTACCCTAAAGCACCCTACATCTTATACTTTGGTATACCCCTTATGCAAAAAAAATCCACGTACAAAAGTAATAATATTTTTATTTTGCTATAATCCGCGGTAAAGTAAATAGAAAATATATAATGGTAAATGTAGTGTGGTAATTTAAAATATAATTCGTTATTTTTGTTTTTCACTAGATTCGATGTTATTTTATCCGATAATTCTATTTGTTACATATTTACTTATATTTTTAATGAATTTTTGGTGAATCGGTATATTATAAAAATTCAAGTAATAGTGTGGTTTTTTTGCACACATTAAAGCTCTCAAACTTGTTCCTAGAATTCTCTTTTAAACTTTATTACATACATACGTTAAAAGAATTATAGAATAGACGTATCAGAAATCGCCAGACGAACTTAAGAAAACATTTGCTATATAAACTTTACAATTAACGATTATATATATTTTATTATATCCAATAAAGGCAATTTTATTTAGCTCAACATTCTAGTACACTCGGCTTGCCATTATGTTACGATGAAACATTTTGTTCATTATTAAAAGTTACAAAAAAGCTATCGGCTATGTAAACAATCCATTATCTTTTGTCATTATATTATGAATTCTTTATAAGAAGCGGCATTTCAAGGGCGTATTATAATAAATTGAATTTTCTTTTATTAGAAAAACTGTTGCTGTTCAGTGATGTGCGAAATTGTAAATTTTTGTTTAATCCACTTTTTATTTTTTGTTTTTTCAAAGTACTTGAGAACGTTGAACTTTTGTTGAATGTTTTTTTTATCTTTTTAAGGACTTTTATCCTACAAGGATATGCCAGACCCATCAGCGCCTAAATTTATATTACATATATATTTTAATATATTGAACACTGAATGTTATTACAGGTCATTGTAATGCTTATACATATTATTATAATACAGTGGGCGTTAACAAAATAACAACCATCCTACTTATCTGTCTGTGACGACGTCACTATATAGTTATCTAATAAATCGATATCGTCTTATGAAGTTAAAGTAGTGATGGGCGGAGTCCATCGCACGAAGAACCGATGGGAAATGGAGTCCTAATACGTTGAAGTGGTAACCTTGAATTGCAAATACAGTAGGTAGGTGGTAGTCTCCGCACTTGGTGGACAGACAATCTTGAAAAAGGTAATAGGCAGCTAATGGATCCACACGATACAACTGTGGAAATCCGGTAAAAGGACCAGAAATATATGACCACCGGCTTAAAAAGAAATAGAATACGCTTTGGCGCAAATAACAAACTTGGAATCTGCAACTAGAATTTTGACAGGTGGAAAATAAATATAAGCTACCTTTAAGTGACGTTTGCTAGTTTAGAATGATTCATGATATCGAATCGGTTCGGTTGATATGAAAATCCAGTAAACGAAGACACCTTTGGGCTTTATATATATATTTTTTATATATGGGACAGTTACACACACGATCGTCCGTCCCCAAAGTTAGTAACTTAATACTTGTGTTATGGGTTATGGGCGGTGAATATTCTACATATGTAATTTTAAATACATTGAATACAAATATACACCCAGGCTTGAAAAACCAACAAATTGTTTATAAAAAATGTTGGCCCTCGGCGGGAATCGAACCCGCGACCCGTGGAGCTGGACGCAGGGTGACTACCCGCTGCGCCAACGAGCTAGTAATTATACATAATTACGATTCATCATGCATTTTGAAAGGTCAAACTTGCTTTTTGAGAGTATGATCTATACAAGGTATATTTGAACTAGAACGTCATCAATTTTTGTATGGTTATCATATCAGATTTTTAATGAACGTTTGCAAAAGTTCCGCACTCAAAACAAAGACTGGCCCGTATGTATTTAAAATTATATATGTAGTACATCTACCAGTTTTCCGTCACCCATAACACAAGTATTAATTTACTTACTTTGGGGACAAACGACTGTGTGTGTAAGTGTCCCATATATTTATTTATTTATTTAAAGAAATTTCAAATTTCAATAAAGAACTTATTTGATCTCGAGTGTTTGAGAACGATTCCTGAGACAGATATAATTCTTAGCTATTATGTATTGCAGCGTGATCCCCAAAATTCAAAATCTACGGGCATTCAGAATTTTCAATATTATATTATTACTATTGGTAATTCTCTGAAACATTTACAAAATGTTCCAGAGAATTTACTAATAACAGAATTACTAATAGTCAAGGAAAAAGAAATAGTAATATACATCTTTAAATTTGCCTGCGGGTCGTTTGCCATGAATAGCTTATGCGGCTATCCTGCATAATAATATGGCCAGTACATGCTTCCTTACTAGGTAACTTGTACTTTACATAGTCGAGCCGTAAGCAGGAACGCTCCAAATTAATCGTACTTCGTTTAGCCGTAATAACATTAAACTAAATATCATTTTACTTTAAATAATTAAAGTATTATATATTAATTATATATAGAATATTATAATCATCTTCCTGTCCTTATCTCTAAGTGGGGGGTAACATTAAGTGGAGGGGCACAACATGTTATAAACACGTTGTCACATAATTTCGCTACGTATTTTAAGACCGGCCGCATGCCTGACGTCAACTTACCTCAGTAGTACTTACGACACCTCGGTAAGAAAATGAGTGTGGTCTATTCTACTCAACCAGATACCACACTGCATATTTAATATTAAATCTTTTATAACATTATATAAAAGTAATAATAAAATTATTTTGCTATAATCCGCGATACAGTAAATAGAATATATAAATAGTGCTGAATGTATAGTGGACTGTCATAAAAAAATAAAGAATTTTGTCCAAAAAATTAAAAAAATCTTAGGGTAGGACAACCCTTATCACTTAGGGATATGAAAAATAGATGGTAGCCGGTTCTTAGACCTACTGAATATGCATATAAAATTTCATAAAATTTATTCAAGTAAACTTTTAATCTAGTGCTTTTGAATCGTCTACTCTACTGCTGGTTTCAAAAGTTGTGCCTACCGAAAAGAGTCAGCAAGAAACTCGGCGGTTGCTCATTTCAAAGTATAATTCTTATTTAAGTTACGTTTCGTCATTACTGTCTTGTACAGGGTCGAAGAGTGGCTCAATCCACGCATTCTAATAGTCTAAGTTATCCTCATATATATAATCTTATGTTACGACATTCATCATTCTCCTGCTCTTATCCCACTCTAAGTGGGGTCGGCATAACATGTTACAAACATGTTGTGACATGATTTGGCTACGTATTTTATGACCGGCCGCCTGCCTGGCGTCAACTTACCTTAGTCGCCTTTTACGAGACCTTGGTAAGAACTGAGGGTAGTCTATTCTATGCATCCGGATACCACACGGCATATACCTTAGTCGCCTCTTCCGACACCTCGGTAAGAAAGGAGGGTGGTCTATTCTATTCTGCCGGATACCACACGGAGTATAAAATCTTATGTTACGACCTGCTTTAAAAACGAATTTCTTTCAAAAACGCCTTCTCTTATGGCTTATACCAGTTAAAGTATGTCATAGACGCAGGTGCTCGATGAAGGCATTACTAGAGGCATTATTATTATGCTGCAGTATATATTTGCCTTCAAATAAAGGAGCGAGTCCTCAGGCTGTGTTGATAAGCTTGCATTCCCTCTTATCTGCTTTTTAAAATATGTTTACGTAGCCACAGTAATTGCACAATTATGGAACGTTAAAATTATATCGTGTATCTGTTTATAGAGATTTTTGTCGCAGGCAGTGAAGGTATCTTTATTTATGTGCGCAAAATTTATCTCTTATTTTTCTGCCTTGAAATGCTTTAAGAAATTTAGATTTCTTGATGTTATTTTTCTTTTAACTGCTTTATTTTACGTGGTATCATTGCTGGTTGATGAAAGTTTCATAGTATTTCTATTTTATTTAAATAGATTGTTTGATAACTTAGTTGTCTTTATTTCACAATTTTTTACAAGAAATGTGTTTTTTGATTATAATCTCTCTCTCCCTTTCTCTCTCAATGTCTACTATTGGTAAGGACATAGCTCGCCATGCCTAGAACATTATCACTTTAATGTTGCGATATTGAATAATTCTGAGGAAATAATTTTGTCGTCTGAAATCAAATTTTAACACATCACATTTTCGCTGTGCGATAAATATAAAGAAACTTTTCGTTTATTCTCTTAACCGAAATCCAATTAAAATCTTAGTAAAATCTTCTATTGTGCTCTTATAAAGTACTAGTCAGTATAATAATCCTATTGATATGCTCCAAATATCTAGCCAAATTAGCTATTTTCAACGTGTCAAAGTAAACATTGACTTCCATACACTTTCAAAATGTCTGAAACATTCGTTAACATGATTTATTTATTTTAAATAATTCAATTATAAATAGAACATCTTCAAATACATATTTTTATATCAAAAATTGCTTTTGCCTACTTGCTTCGCTTACGTGGGTATCAACCCACGTTTCTATCAAAATAGTAGTACTTAACTCAAAGGTCTTGGACAGGCAACGTCAAGGGGAAAGCTAATTTGCTATCCAAAGGAGTGGAATGCCCTTGTCTGGCTCTAAACATTGCCACTTTGTTAAATATCCCCCTTCCAAGTAACAACTTACCCAAATGAGGCACTTAATATCTTAAACCTCTCCTACACTTATTACGCCTAACTACCAGGGCGTAGTATCCTGGCAATCTTACGGAAGTATCTTGACATTTACTAAATTTTCATATAGCCACCAAACTTTGAATAAACAAAACCTTAATATAATGATAAATGTCGTTTCTTAAGGCTTTTGAATTTACAGGATTTCTAGGATAGCCTATACGTTCCCCCGTGTATAAGTATTAATTATGCCAAACTTCGTCGATATTGGTTCAGTGCGTTGGCCGTGAAAATATAACAGAATTATACTAGTTCGCATTTATTAAATTAATAGTTTATTTACTTCAAACCTCCGTTTTCCCTACATTAATTATATATTGTACTCAGATAAATACATTCAGTAACCGGAAACCAAAATATATCAAAACTTTCTGTAGATACCTCTTTTGACGTAAGCCAGACAACTTTACATATAAACTACTTCTTTAAATACAGATTTGACTTAACTTTGATACATCGTAAATAAAATCTTTCAAAGGTTAGTAATAGATGGCGTTATAATTTTAATATCGTATTCCTGTTGAATTTACAGCATTTCTATAGCCTAAGTCTTACCCCGGTATATGAGGAAAAATTGTGCCAAATTTTATCGATATAGATTTAGCGGATTCGCCATGTAAACGTAACAGACACACAGACAGATTTTCGCATTTATAATATTAATAAGCATTTAACATTGACATTATGTATAATATTTACAATAATTTTATTTAAAAAGACTTAAAACTATCTAATGCTTGGCAGAGACCTGTAACATTTTATTGGCAGATCAATTAAGATCGAGAAGATTGCCATTAGAGCGGTAATAATGATTTTTGCTTTAATCAAATTATTCCATTTACAATTCATCAGAACCAGCTCTGTTTACATATCAAATCAATCATAGCGAGACTAGATTCGCGATTCGCGATAACAGGTACTAATAATTGCAAGTGTTTATAAATAAATGCAACGGACCTGCAGCGAAGTTCTTCAAATCGATTGTAGCAGACTTAATCGCATTCCATCACATTTGGCAACATTGGGTATCACTTTACCTGTTCACTTATACTACAAGCAATCGATATCTGGACAAGATCTCACAGTACTGCGACATCAAAAATACCTAGGATGTATATGGTATGGTATGGTATATCCTAGGATATATCTAGAATTAATTTGCGTACTTAAATTTTTGTTTAAGAATATAGGTACTTTGTAAATAGAATTCTTTGTAAGAAATAACAATTGTAACAAGGTTTTGTTTTATAATATCACAAATATACTTTATTAATATATTTATTTTTAAACAAATAATAAAATTATTTCAAAACTTTATCCCCATCATTCCCTTGCCCTTACCCTTACCACTTAAGCGACGCCGGCATAACAAATTTTAATCATGGTATAAAATGATTTGACTATATATTATGCGATCGGCGACCGGCCTAACGTCAACTTATCTTAGTTTCCTTTGACCTTGACGACACCTCAGTAAGAAATGAGGGTGGTCTACTCTACTCAGCCGGATACCACATGGCGGTATTTTTAAAACTTTATATAGAAACCTTTAGTCACGTGTACACTTTTGCAATGAAAATACAACTAAATTCACATATAATCATTTGCATACCGCTTAAACACGCTTTCCTTATTAATGTAATTTATCCAGAAGTTAAAAAAAAACATGGCTGAACGGAAATCGCACCTGCCAACTCTTAGTAAAGATCACGGTTAAACTAATTAGTCTTACTGAATTTTAGATATCATACTTGAATAGAAAACTTTTCTTTTTATAAACAGGATATATAGGAAATATTTCCTGTTCACTAACAACTAGTGATGAAAGGTCTAACGCTACGTGCAAAAAGTTTAACAAAATATAGGAACTGTTTCATAGTATCTAGATGAAGGCTATTAAATGTACAGCACATACACCCGATTGCCTTCTAAACGGTATCCCTGGGACACCGTTAAGTCCGGACTGGATTTTGCAAATTACACTGCATCATAACGGAGCGCGACCGCGGCGACATTTTTGAAATATACGTCGACACTGCCTTAAAAAATAAACTACAGATTATTATGTACACTGGAAAATATTCCAGTGTGCATATGAATTCAAAAAAAATCCAATAGAGCACGTGATTTTTTTTTTAATAATTTAATTTTATTTAGTTATTTACCTACCATAAAAAAAGTGTATGAAGGTCCATTTATCCCATTGGCAGATCTCTGCCAGCTATCCTATCAAGTGAGACCATTGTAAATAAATTTTTTTGAGTCTAAAAGGATTTGGTACCGTGATACTCGAGCATGAATTTCATATAAGTTATTTCAAGTATATTAAGTTTCCTGACAGATTACTACCTGATAATAACAAATATCTAATCGAAAAAACGCTATTTTAATTCGAATAATGAATGACCGAGGTTTTAACCTGTGACCCTCTAGAAAGAGTCACACGCTTCCCGATTACCTCCTTGGGTAAACTTAAATAATGCCAAAATTCACTAACATTGATGTAGCGGATTAACATTGCAAGCTTAACAGATAGGCGGATAGAACAAACATACAATCTTTGATATTTATAATATTAGTGTGTATAGGTACATCTGGTTTTCGTAGTGTAAATACTAATTTCATATTTAGATTGCGTTTACAAATATTTCACAAATGTATAAGATAAAGCTTGAGAACTTCTATGGTAGAGTGAAGTGGCTAGTAGAGTGTTTTAGAGATGCGACGAGTTTCTTGAGAACTAATCAACTCGAAAACATTTGTCATGCTGTCGACTCGACAACTCTTGATTCGAAAGCGTTTCTACAGTATATTTATTAACAGAATCGCCACTTTTCAATCTGCACATGGATTCAAATCAAACATTTTTTTATAATACATTTTTCACCGAGTTGTCGTAAAAGCTGACTCATGTAACCGCCGTGTGGTATCTGGCTTAATAGAAAAGACAACCCTAATTTCTTATCGAGGTGTCGTAAAAGGCGACTAAGGTAAGTTGACGTCAGGAAGGCGGTCGGTCGTAAAATAACTAGCCAAATCATGTTACGGCATGATTAAAACATGTTGTGCCAATCCCACTTAGAATGAGATAAGGGCAGGAGAATGATGATATTTGTATATCTCTTAATATATAAGTTAAGTTGTAACTTATAAAAATCCTGTCCTACCTTAGAGCTTTGAAAATCCTCCTCTCTCCCATGAACGAAGCACATAAATCGTATGCCCACCATACTGCTGTAATACGCGTATTATCAAAGACTGCTTCGCAAAGAAAAAGATCACGCGGTCGTCCCCAACCTGGACTGACCAAATAAGACACTCGTTGTCTAAATTTCACACAACCGTAAGAGGGGCAATGGATCGAAACAGACGGAGGCACGTCAGACTTAACCCTGATTCTGACCACGATCCTCATGAGGGATCGACCTTAGTGAGAGATTAATTTAAAAAATATATATATATTTTTTTTTTTTTATTACACGTATATATATATATATATACGTATGTATATATATATATATATATATATATATATATATATATATACATACGTATGTTACCGATAACACAAGCTTGCGATTTTATCGTGGTGTCTATCTCCTGATGATGCTTCGGTTCCGGGGCGAAACAATTGTTGAGTTTGTGATAGTGAACGTGTGTAGTGCTTGTGTATTGTGGTGGAAGTGGTGGAGGTTTGTGCATGTGTTTTTACGAATCCTGTACGTATCGGGTATGAAAAAACGGATAGTCCACTATACATTTAGCACTATATATATTTTCTATTTTCTGTATCGCGGATTATAGCAAAATAATTTTATTATTACTTTTGATAACACAAGTATTTACTTACTATGAGGACGGACGACAGTGTCTGTAATATTTCCCTTATATTTATTTATTTATAAAGGTATATTTACGGAAATTGTAGCTTTTTCTAATCTACTATAATACTATTAACGAAGAATTAATAAATGTATTAGACGTTCGCAAATAATTACGTAAAGCAATTTCATACCTCAGTTAAAATTGCAACCGCACTTTTTATCGTAAGTTACATCGCAATTCAAACATAGCTGCAAAGGACACGTACATAAGTCAACGTTAAAAACATATATTCCCTTCGGCCATTAAATCTAAACAGCGCCATGTGAATTTACTAGTTTTTATTAACAATTTTGTTCCTATCTTAACAGTTTCATAAAATTACTATACTTCCTGCTTGTTAGAACTTACGCCTTAGGAAATACAAAAATATAAACTAAAATACTTTCTCCAAGAAGCTAAATTTAATTAATTGAAGGGATTAATATAAGACAGGGTTTAATAGAAATTTTCCTTAAAAACACTTGGGATTATTAATCCGGACATAATAAATTGAAACATCAAAATAATTTCTAAAGCTTCAAATTTTCAAAGAGAAACAAACATCTCTGAAAGCCCCTTTATTGATTGTATAGTCTAAATTAAGTAATATAATTAAAGTAATATTTTATTTACGACTAAAATGAATATTATTTAATATAGAAATACATAATATACAGACCTCTCAAAAGCACAGATACAACTAGACGAGTTATCAATCTACATTGGGAATGAATGAAGAAAATAGCCTAAAAAAACCTTAACAGTATCAAAGCTTTGGTTTCGCGCTACAGCTATACGATACAGCAGTACGATTTTTGTCGTGAAGCCTATCCTCCTGATGATGCTTCGGTTTCGGGGCGAAACGATCGTCGAGATTGTGGTGGTGGGTGTGTGTGCTGCTTTTGTGTGCGTTGTTGCTGGTGAATTGCGCCTTGGGGTGCATGTGGTGGCTGGTCCTGCATGTATAAGGTGCGTAGATTTTGCCTGCTTCATACACATTGGCTTTGCATGCATTCACTTAACCCGTGCGGATTATAGCAAAGTAGTTGGTTCTGTTATATTGCTTACAGCTATGCCGTTATAGTGCTAAGTAAAATCCTAAGCAGCTTCCAATTATACCAGGCCAGAGATAACAAATTAAAAAATGGAAATATCGCACCTCATACTAAACTACTACTACTATCGTACTCAAATTGAAATTACTCATCTTAAAATATAATTATTTATATGATCTTCACTACTAGAATAAAACACATCATAATTGTTTTAAACAGCTAAATTTTATACAAATCGGTTCAGCCGTTTCTGCACAATTTAGGCAACACTGTTTCTTGTCGTAAAGCGTGTGTCGTAAAAAAATGTAATATTAAAAAAGCGGATAAGTTTTTGCAGAAAAATTAATTAATGCCTGTCCAGAGTTTGAAGTCATGAACACTCAGTAACTGTCATACGCTCTCACCGTTAGTCCATTAACTCACTTTGCGCACATAATTATAATTCCGTATGAGTTATTTGAGGGATAAAATGTGTTCACTTTTCAGGAACGCGAAAATACTTTTTGTATCGGCTTATCTTTTTTATTTGCTTATGTATTCAAAGGGAATGTTGAAAATATCTTCCTGGGATATATTGAAATAAATACACTGCTTGATTTTACAACGAAATGTATGATTGAATTGATTATTTGTGAATAATGTTAACAATATTTACGTAATGCTGAATATGGAGTTTGACTGGCCCGTTGGCGCAGTGGACCTTAGAGCCTTCAGATCTGCGGGTTGCAGGTTCGATTCCAGCCGAAGGCCAACATTTTCTATAAACAATTTGTTGGTTCTTCGAGCCTGGGTGTATATTTGTACTTAAGTATGTATTTAAAATTATATATGTAGTACATCTACCAGATGTCCGTCACCCATAAAATAATTATTAAGTTTGGACGAACGACCGTGTGTGTAAGTGCCTATGTATTTATTTTATTTAAATACCTACTATCCGTTTTACTCTATAAATCCTTTAGTGATAGCCTCGACTTCGTTCGCGCCAAACTATGCGTTTAAGTACCTTCAATAATACAATATGTATTTGCTCTCTCTGCTGCCTAAGGAAAGCGGGATTTTTTATGCTATATGTAATCCTCATGCATAAGCTTTAATTGTTCCAAATTTCATCTAAATTGGTGCTACGAATGAACCGTGATCTTTATCAGACGGACAGTCAGATAGACATACAAAATTTCCTATTTATATTAAAAGTATGGATACTGAATTCAAAGATTTTTTTATTTTGACGTATAGCCTGATGATGTTTCGATTACGGTGCGAAAGGATCGTTAAGATTGTTGTAGTGAATGTGTGTAGTGATTGTGTAGTGTGTTGGTGGTGGTGGTGGTTTGTGATGCGTGCAGTTAATAATCCTGCATGTAAATCGTATGAAATTTTGTTTGCTGCACTTAGAACATTACGTGATTTTTTTAACAAACGCGGATTATAGCAAATTATTCTATCATCACTTTTGTACTATGAAATTTCGCAAAGAAACGCCTACTTATTAGTCAAATTCGAGTTAACTTATTACATATATAATTTTGTAATTTCATATTTTGTATTCCATCAGGGAGCTATAGCCAGATATGATTAAAGTTTATTATTATTAGATTATAAAAAAATAACATAAATTACTTATTCTAAACAATAAAGCTACTTTTAAATTACACGGATGATATCTCGTCTCGACAATAGCGCTTTCAAATATAAACAGAAGCACAAACATAACATAATTAGTCTAAGAGCTATTCATAAATTTACCGCATTGAAATTATAAAAAAAGCCTTCGTAGCTGAATGACTTTTACCGTCATTATAAATATTACTTACTAGCTTTTCATTGGAATAGCATATATAGAACAATAATATATTATTTGTATAACAAAAGTAATAATAAAATTATTCTGCTATAATCCGCGATACAGTAAATAGAAAATATATATAGTAGAAAATATATATAGGAGATAGACTATATAGGTGCTTTCAAACTTATATAGTGCTATAGTGGTATCTATATAGATACCGGCTGTAATTGGTGACATAAAAAAAAGTGCTTTAAAAATTCACCATGTTTATGTGTTGTGCCTACCCCACTTAGAGTGGATTAAGAGCAGGACGATGACGATGATGATGATGATTTAATAACCTTAACTTTATCATAGCGTAAGAAATATAAAAAAATAATAAACGAAAAATTGACTAGTTATATTATCGGCTGCCACAAACTGTTTGTTTAAATCGAGACCATTTCGTTTATTCGTTGTTACAAAAGTCGTGCAGTAACGTAATAAAATTTCGGGTCACAAAAGTAAGTGGATAACGTTCCAACTATGTTAACGCAACTGAGGCCTATTTTTTCAGCCCATTGACTTTTATTGGATCTTTTGGACTTTTACCCATGCGTGCGATTTCCATAACCACGTAATATTGCGACCGCTTTTAAGCTCTGAAAAAGAAGAGGTGTTATAAGTTCGATGGCGAACCCTACGTTTTTAATATCTTTAGATGAGTATATTTTTATTTTGACCAGAAAATATTCTTTATTCACCGATATCGTGTGTGCGCTGTGATAGCCGAGCAATAAGGCTGTGCGACTCTTTCAAGTGAATTTGTTAGGCCAATGAGTTTTTCTGTTAAAACTTATGTGTCTAATTCATAAATTATAAATTATCACTCGCTTTTCGCAAGGAAAACATTGTGCATATCTCTAGTGAATGCTCGGGATATGTGTAACCTACCAACCGGCATTAAAGCAGCGTGGTATGTCTAAGCTCCATCCCTCCACACCGAAAACGTTAGAGAGGAGGCCTATGCCCACTAGTGGGATAACAGGCCGTTATTTTACTTTTACTATATATGCGAGAATAAGTTTATGTGATGATTTAATGAGAAGGGATGAAAATCACGTTACCAAAAGAGTTTTAATTACGAATGTGGATGGATGTATGACTATAAGGAGATGGACGAATTGTGTGAAGAATGATATGTATATAAAAGGAGTGGTATATACGACATATTGCTGACCCCACTTAGAGTATGATAAGAGAATTATGATGATTATATTAGGACATATAGTACGCGGCAATAAATAATGCACATCGAAGCTTAGAGAGAAAAATCGGCTAGATTATGCTTCATAGAGCATTGTCTCTGTCGCACAGACTGACGACGCCGTGTAGAACGTCACAATACTAAGTGACAGTGACAGCACTCTACGAAATCGAATGTCGGCTGTTTCGTTCTAAACATCGATGTGCATTATTTAATGCCGGTATTATATGCATTTATCGGGTGTAAGCCTTCACCAGAATTTTATTTTAGAATTGAGGCCGTGAGAGCCCGAGTTGCCTAACTTCTTAAACACAAGGTTACTGTTTTAAGAAAATAAGCCCCGACATAAAATATATTTTATAAATATTTGCTCTTACTCTCTTATTGTATAATGTTCTTTATTTTTAAGTGATTTTACTAATCCCAAGCATCTTATTCATCAATTAAATAAAATTCAGAAAACTCGTTAGGCTACTCTGGCTCTCGTGGCCTGAATCGAAAAGCGAATTGTTCTTGAACTATAATCACAGTACGTCATGTTTGTTTGTAATTAACGGCATGCTCTTTAGGAACATTGTCTTAACAGGCACGGGTCCAACTCCAGTTTCAATAAATATCTCCCTCGTGTGTGGTAAGTTGATACTTGACGTCATAGCAAGCCGAGACGCGGTAAGAAGCGAACAATCGGTAATTGTGCCTTTCATAACCATGTTGGACGTCGGTGTTCTTTGTTTTTGCGATATTATTTAGAGGTAGGATCATATTGACCATCGCGATACTCGTATAAATCTTATATATAAAATTCTCGTGTTACAGTATTAGTTACCGTGGTATGGTAACAACTTGACGGTTTTTGAATATGCATCTAATAGGCTACTATATATTTTTTGAACCCCTACGTGATAAGGGTTGTCCTCAACTAACATTTTTTTTATACTTTGGTCAATTTTTTTTTAAATATGCCCTAAAAATTACATAGAAATAATTTATATGGCAAACCAACGTTTACCGTTGCAGCTAGTATGCAAATGTTACTTACTGATTACAGAATATTTTGGTACAAATATTTTTTACTTAAAAGAGAACACCAGTCTGTCCGGATTAGAACCCTTGACCCCTCGAAAGAGTCGCACGGTCTTACCGCTGGGCTATCGCAGCAATTAAATGCTAAAATAGCGTCAATTATGAACAATATTTTTTTTCTGCTCCACTAGCAAGTACATGATTTTTTAACATACACGTTCACTCGGTATAAAAGCTTCAATTCTATCAAATTCCATCAAAATTACTATACCGAGTTAGCCGTAAAATAGTAACAGCCAAATAGACATTCTTTCACATTGATAATTAGTATGTATATGGATTGTATTATAAACAAATACTTAACATTAATTCCTAATAAAATTATATTATACCGCTCCAATGAAAGGTAATATCTTTAAAACCATATAATTTGCTTTTATTATACTCGCTTTATGAGATCGAAATGTATGCTTTAATTAAGAATCCAGTTGCATTAATAAGTAGGTCCTAAGGCTAGTTTATAAGCGCGTCTGGCTAGCATGCGGCGGGAATCGAACCGAGATAATTTCTTGTCATTATTGTATTATTTATAACGCGACGGTAAGAAGTTGCATGCGTCCAAGATCTCAATGATTAGGTACATTGTAGACACGCCAGTTTTAAAAGGATTAACTTAAATTTATCTGCTTTTGTTTAATACGTACGCTATTTTTAAATAAAATCACACTTTTACTTGTACTTAATCGTCTTTATTAACATTATTCACGTTGTTTTTTAAAAGACATTACAACATTATAAAATGGCGTCTGACGTTTCAAGTAGGTTAATAAGGAACGCGGCAAATTTGAATTTGGATTTCTATCTTGGGCATTTTTTGTACTATACTTTTATTACTTTTAAACATCCCGCCCACCAAAGAACCCCGTTCTTTCTGGTTATGTAATTAATATTAAATGGGCTTAGTAAGATACACACATTTGAGAATGTTAAACGATTAAATCTTAACCTACCTAAACGCTTTACATATTACATACAAAAATTACATACATTACACTTTAAGATAGCAGTAAAATATAACATCATGAGTTCAACCAATTGAAAATATATAATTTAAATTAACAGAAAAAAAAGGTGTGCGGAAGACCATGCCATGTATATTATTATTTTTTAAATTAAACTACTTAAATCAAATGAAAAAAAATAATTTTTCTCAGCAAAGTAAAGAAGCTTCTTGATTCAGAACTAATAAATTTTAATTTTCCAATTTAGGCAACAAACACAGTTTATTACATGGTCTTTTGCACATACCGTTCTTCGTTTTAATAGTAACTACTCTAGTAATACAATCTTTCCCAGGATGTTTTTCGACAACCTTACCTAATAACCACTTCGCAGGTGGTATATTATGATCCTTAATAATAACTACATCATTAACATCAGGTTCAGATTTTTTCATCGACCATTTAAATCTTTGATTTAAGTTCACTAAATATTCATCAGACCATTTACGCCAAAAATCATTTACCATCTTTTGAGTGAGTTTCCATCTCTGCAAACCAGAAACCCTTGATATTTCGCTATAATTTTCATCAGGAATAGTAACTAACGGCTCTCCGATCAAAAAATGGCCTGGTGTGAGAGGCAATGGATCATCTGGATGGTCACTTAAACAAGACATTGGGCGTGAGTTTAAGCACGCTTCGATTTGTGCAAGTACCGTGGAGATCTCTTCAAAGGTCAGGGTGGCATCTCCAATTACTCTTTTCAGGTGGGACTTCGTGGACCGCACTCCAGATTCCCACAAACCTCCGAAATTAGGTGCATGGGGTGGGATGAAGTGCCACGTAGTACCTTCATTCGCTAGCAATTGAGATATGTCGTCGGGTAGCCGAGACTTCGCTATTTTTAAGATTTCTCTGAGTTCTCTTTCAGCTCCCACAAAATTTGTCCCATTATCACTGTATAAGTGCTGACATCGACCCCTTCTGGATACGAATCTTCGGAATGCCGCAATAAATCCGCTTGAAGTCAAATCAGACACTGCCTCCAAATGAATGGCTCGTGTGACCATACAAACAAAAACGCAAATGTACCCTTTATAAGATCGTGAGCCCCTTCCGGGAGAGAATCTTATGTTAATATGGCCCGTGAAGTCTACTCCAGAAGACCTAAACGGTTTTTCTGGGATTAATCTCGTTTTTGGAAGTTGACCCATGAACTGATACGTATTCTGGCGAGAATATCTTGTGCAAGTGACACACTCCCTATAACATTTTTTTACTCGCTCTCTAGCACGCATGATCCAGAATTGTGTACGCAAATAATTCATCATGAGCTGAGGTCCGCCGTGAAGCGTGCGATAATGAGCATCTAAAATAATTAACTTAGTGATATGACTATCACTAGGCAGTATCATTGGGTGTTTTTTATTAAATTGCTCATCGCTCTGTTGTATACGGCCGCCGACTCTTAAAATTTCACTTCCATCTAGAAATGGACTAAGAGTATGAAGTGGGCTACGTCTGTGTACATATCCTTGAGACTTTAGTTGTTTGAGTTCATCTTCGAAAAAAAGTTCTTGAGTTTTCTTTACACACATCTGTAATATTTCATTCATTTCACTAGTCGTAACAGTTTTTCCTACTATTCTTTCCATTTTCGGTAATTTAAGTTTCAAAAATTTTTTACAATACGATAATACTCTCAATAATTTAGATAAACTTGAAAATCTTGTCCAAATAAAATTTTCCTTTATTTGAACTATTGCAGCTAATGTTTTGATTGGTCGTTCTTCTTCGTTTGTCTCAAAATGTATGCTTGTGTTATACTCATCTTCGGTGCGAAGAAAAACGGGTCCATTCCACCATTGGTCATGAATAATCAGTTCTTTAGCACTCATTCCCCTCGAGGCACAATCTGCCGGATTATTGTCGCTTCGGACATGTTTCCACTGCTCACGATCAAACACTGTTAAAATTTCTGACACCCTGTTGCTGACGAAGGTGGTCCATCGACTGGGTTCACCTCGTAGCCAAGCAAGAACCACTGTTGAATCAGACCAACCATACAATCTCTCTTTTGGGATTTTCATAACCTGCGCTACTTCATGGATGAGCTTAGTAGCTAACAGTGCAGCACAGAGTTCCATCCTTGGAATGGAAATTTCCTTTTCAACAGGAGCCACTTTTGTTTTTGCTGTTACTAATTTGACGTAAACGCGATTTTTTTGCTTGCATTTTAGATAAATGACAGCAGAATATGCCTTTTGAGAAGCGTCTGCAAAAGCATGAAGCTCTACTGCATCTTCGTTATACGTATTCATCCATCTAGGAATCATAATTTTATTTACTTCTTTGAGTTCCGATTTAAATGTTAGCCAATCTTTTCGAAGATCCCATGGAATAGGTTCATCCCAATTAATACCAGATTTCCACAATTTTTGTATAAATATTTTTGCAATTATAACGACAGGTGCGATCCAACCCATCGGATCGTATAATCTTGCTATGTCAGACAAAACTTTGCGTTTTGTGATAAGGAGGACATCTGCGTCAGGTAAATCGTAGATATATTCGAAATTATCCGATGTCTTATTCCATGATATTCCTAGCACTTTTATCATATTATCAGTTTTAAATAAAAATGAACTATTAGAACCCTTCTTTTCTGTCTCAATATGATCCGATAATTTGCGACTGCTTGTGCACCACTTCTGAAGGTGAAATCCTGCCGCATTCATTAACTTATTAATTTGTTCATAAATCTCTATAGCCATTTCTTCCGTTTCACACCCTGTCAACAAATCATCCATATAGAAATCTTCTAACGTTATGGCTGCTGCTAATGGATATATATTTTTTTCATCTATTGCTAATTGTTGGAGGGATTTCACTGCTAAATACGGAGCACAAGCAGTGCCAAAGGTAAGTCTCAACAATCGAAAGTGTTGGATAGGTTGATCAGGTTCTGGACGCCACAGTATTCGTTGAAAATTTGTATCCTGCTCATCAACAAGGATTTGGCGATACATCTGTTTCAAATCAGCCACGATACAATATTGATGTGTCCTCCACCTCATCAAAATATGACGCAGATTCTGCTGTAATTTTGGTCCCACTAACAGCGAATCATTCAACGATGAATTATTTACACCCTTACAGGACGCGTCGAATACCACTCGAAGCTTCGTAGTTTCCTTATCCTCTCTTACAACTGCATGGTGAGGAAGGTACACTGCATAAGGATTGTCAATATCATTTCTATTCTCAATTTTTTCTACATGGTTTTGATCAATATAATCTTCAATTGCCTTCGTATATTCTTCTTTAAGTGTCAAATTCCTTTGTAGTCTTTTTTCTAGCAATTGAAATCTTCTAAATGCTATATCTTTTAACTTTCCGTACATACATTCCGGATCTGAATTTTTAAATGGTAATCTTACCTTGTAGCGGCCTTCATTGTTTCGCTCTGTTGTTTTCTCATATATTTCTTCACACCTGATTTCCTCCTTAGTTAATTTCTTTCCTATCATATCTGGTTCTCTTTCGATTTCCCAAAACTGTTTTAAAAGTTGTTCTTCTTTAATTTGAAGATGCAAGCTAACAATTCTAGGACTTGATGAATCACAAGGGGAGATCTTACCAGACAGAATCCACCCTAATTTTGTATTCTGTGCAATAGGGCCTGGTTGACACGGATGTTTAAGTAGACCATTCAGCATGATTTCACTATGGATATCAACTCCTAAAATAATATCTATTTTCCCAGGTAACCCATATTTCGGATCTGCAAGAGATAAGTCATTAATATCAGGCCAATTTATAATAGATGTTCTATTAGATGGAAGAAATGATGTAAGTGAACTTAAAACAAAGGCGTGAACACTAATACAAAACTCAGAATTGTGCAGTGATTCTAAATCAAATGTGACCATACCCTTAGTTCTAGATTGACCATCACCAACCCCAGATACAATACCATTCATTGGAATTCGCTTAAGACCTAGTGATTGAACGGTGCTTTCACTTATAAAAGAGGCTTCGGAGCCCTGATCTACTAAAACACGCACAATTTGTGAATAGCCATTTGTTGATTTGACCTTGACCAAAGCCGTAGCCAATAACACCTCAGATTGGTGTTCCTCTTTTGCAAAATGAGCTACCATGATTTTCTCTGAAATAGAAGGTTTATCAGGACCCGATGATGATGATGTATTTGCCACCAAATGGTGACGATTGTCTCTCTCAAAATGTAGTAAAGTGTGATGTCTCCTGCCACATCGGCGACAACAAGTTGCCTGATGACAACCTCGAACATTGTGATTAGGCGAGAAACAGTTATAGCAGAGTCCCTTGGTTTGTACAAAGGTTGATCTCTCTTCGGGGGACTTACCACTAAACTGTTTGCATTGGTGAAGTAAATGTTGACTGGAGCAAAATGTGCAAACCTTATTATTTACCTTATTCTCTTCGTTTACTGTCGAGTGAAATGACCTTTTAGTGGACGATTGTTTTATGTTATCGTGCATAGACTTAGGTTTAAATTTGGATCCATCTAACATCTCTAAAGTACGGAACCTCATTTCAAGGAATTTTACTAACTGATCCCAGGCAGGTAATTCATCAGACTCAGAATGACTGATTTCTATTTCCCACTGTCTGCGAGATTCATAGTCCAGCTTAGATACCACCAGAAAGACCATTAGAATATCCCATGATTCCACCTTGATACCTAGGTTCTTAAGGGACTTCAGACATGATGATGTAGTATCGAGCAATTGTTTGATTGCTGAGGCAGACTCTGCATTAAGACTCTTCTGTGAAAACAAACACTTTAAAATCTCATTAGAATTGTATCTTTTGTTATCATAGCGTCTCTTCAGCTTCTCCCAGGCCTCACCATAATTTGCATCAATCACTGACAGATCTCTCAAAAGAGTTTCAGGTTCTCCTGTTAAACTACTCTTCAAATAGTGGAGTTTCTGCACCGGGCTCAGACTGTGATTTTTGTGAATAAGCGACACGAACATATCATAAAAGGTTTGCCAGTCTTCATAATTGCCAGAGAAGGTTGGCAGTTGAATTGTTGGTAACTTTACTTCAGGAACGGCTGACCTTTCAGGTTCACTTCTTATAGCGCGAGTAGCTCCTCGTAATTCGATATCTTCCTTTAACTTGGCCTTGTAGATACAGTAACTTTCTTCCACTGAACTGTATATATCTGTATTGAAATTAGGCAATGAGGTCTTATCGGAGCCGGCTACTGACGCTACGATCTCGAAATGCGTATTTGTAAACTTTTCCCATAACGTTTCCAAGTTTTCGTGTCTTGTTTCTATATAAGTTTTTGTTAACCTATCCTTAGGTGTTTTTCTGTAATTAATATAGTTTTTTTTGATTTGCTCATTAATTTCATCTTGTTTACACAATAAATTTTGCATGTTCACAATTAATAATAACTTTTGTCACACTTTGTTCTTTATTTTGTATTTTACGGAGTCCTAATCACTTTTTTATTATTGTTAGTATTTATTCACTATTTACAACACTATTTTCCCGGGTTTCGGCACCATTAAATGTTTAATACGTACGCTATTTTTAAATAAAATCACACTTTTACTTGTACTTAATCGTCTTTATTAACATTATTCACGTTGTTTTTTAAAAGACATTACAACATTATAAAATGGCGTCTGACGTTTCAAGTAGGTTAATAAGGAACGCGGCAAATTTGAATTTGGATTTCTATCTTGGGCATTTTTTGTACTATACTTTTATTACTTTTAAACAGCTTTTATGTATTTGATATTATATTCATGGGATCTGTATTTATGTATATACCTTTATATATAGTGAATTGCATAATGATTAGTTATGGTGAATTTTTAAAGCACTTTTTTTATGTCACTAATTACAGCCGGTATCTATATAGATACCACTATAGCACTATATAAGTCTTGTAAGCACCTATATAGCACCTTCATAGGTGCTTACAGACTTCAACTGTTACGGCGGACGTAGTTTTCAAGCAGTGAAGTTAAAATTTATTATGTACAGTCCCTTAAGGTTGAAAATATTAGTGAAACACCTACTAAAACCGAAATCAAGTATGATTTTGGTTTATTTCCAACCCCATGTATTATATTCATCATCATCCTCCTACCCTTATCCCACTCCAATTGGGGTCGGCATAACATCTTACAAACATGTTGTCACACGATTCGGCTACGTATTTTACGACCGGTCGCCTGTCTGACGTCAACTTACCTTAGTCGTATTTTACGAACCCTCGGTAAGAAATGAGGGTGGTCTATTCTAGTCAGCCGGATACCACACGGCTTAAGCTGATGTATCGTATGATATACTCATTTAAATAACATCAGATTTGAGCTAAATAATTTATATTAATTTTCAAAATTCTTGTTTAAATTGCACATAAGTATAATAATAATGAAGAATTTCGAGTGATATTAATGTATATTTTTTTAAACAACAGCTTACTTAGCCAAAAGACTATACAAAGTTAAATTATCTATGCTCAAAACAGGTCTTAAATGTAGAGAATATTTATTGCACCTAATAGAAGGCTTTGCGAAAGATCTGTTAATTAATTACCATTTGAAAATTTCTTACAATTATGTTAACTCATAATAAGTTATATTAAAGAAACGACTGTATTTTTAATCTTTGCCGTGAGCTACATCGTAACGCCGGCGGCGTCTTAACCTGTTTCAGAGAGCGTCGTACGTCATCGGACCAGCTCGAAATTATTCCAACATTATGTAATAAATCATAGTAAACCGGTAATTAAGACAGTCATGGCCAAGAATATAGAATAAAAAGAGTTCTATATTTTCACATTAAATATCCATTTCGGCGTTGCTCTTGCTTAAAAGATGATCGATAAAGGCGTTGTATTATTTTAACATGAATCAGTTTCCTGTAAGCTTTCGGTGATTGATTGTAGGCTAATGTTGTTAAATTGTTCTTGTCAAGTATTTACGTGTCGGGTTAAAGTATATTGTGGATACTTTTACCTTATTTAACCTTTAGAATTTAACCATTAAATTCAAAATATTCTTTATTCAATTAAACTTGTAAGCAAGTGCTTTTGAATCGTCAACTTTACTGCTGGTTCGGAAAGCTGTTCCTACCGAGAAGAACCAGCAAGAAACTCGGCGGTTGCTCTTTTTAAAATATTTTTTTTTTTTTTCATGTCAGGAAAACTCGTTATGGGTCATCACCGCCCGACGGGGACGAGCGGTGGGTATGTCGGACTCTCACCGACTAAAAACCTGTCAGTGCTCCTCCACGCTGCTGGTGGCGGGGATAGGGTACGGTTGTGCACATTGCCCCCCATCCCCGCCAGCAGCAGCTCTGTACCCCGGAGAGCGCCACCTCCGAGTCGGGGCCTCTCTAAGCAGTGGCCCCTCCCTCCGCTAATCGATGCATCGGGAGCACCAGATGCATCAACCGCCTCGGGGACCTAACTCCAGCGAATGTCCGATAAGCCCCGTTCGGAACGCTCGGAGGTCCCCGTTAGGGCGGCATGCGACGGACTTCGGCGAGTCGCCTGCGCCCCGCTCGCCTGCGGCGGATCGGATCCAAGGACTCGACTTCCCGGATCCGTCCCGCCGCCTCCTTCCGCGAGATAACGTCCTCGCAGAAGGAGGCCATCGCTGCCCACGATCCCTCCTTGTCCACCATGGCACGAACCACGGTGGGCAGAGAGAGATCGTGCCCCACCTCTGCCACGAGCTTCGCCCGCTGAACCGCCCAAGCAGGGCAGTCTGCGAGCGTGTGCAGCGCCGTATCGAACTCGGCGCCGCACTCGTTTTTTTTTTTTTTCGAACTGACTGTATGCTGTTAGCCCTAATGGCTTTTACAGCGTCACCGGGCGGGACGGGCGAGCGCAAAAGCATCGCCGAAGTTGCGAAATGCAGAGAGTAGAGCGCAGAAGCTCTACTTAAGTCGGGGCCGCACTCGTGACACACACCAGACGCTTCGCGCTGGGCCACCTTCCACAGATACTTCCCGAATGATGGTGAATTATAACTTAGATTTATTGTTGAAAATATTTTGATTTTTCAAAATCAAATTTGTGCACATGCTCTCTCGTTTGAGGAGTTTTTGCGGTTGCGGCCTGCAAGTTTAAGGTAGAATTTTGCACGTTAAGTTTAAGTTAGGTTAATCGTGGTGTTGTAAAGAGAAACAGAACGTGTTATTATATATACAAAAGCTTTTTTGCTAAACATTGTACTTTTTAAAGCAATTAGGTTTGACATGAGACGGGAATGACAAGATTTGTTGCTGACAGCGAGAATCTTAATGTCTTTCTTCTAGAAGTTTGCAATTTTTTATTTTTCTATTTAAAGCTTTTATTTAATCCATTTAAAAAATTTAACTGCTATCTATATTCAGACTTCTTATAAACTTAATAGGTATACAAAACAACTGAAAGAATGAAAAAACTTTTTTATGTTTTTCATTATTACTAGATTATTAGAAATAATGCGAATTCCACACCTTCGAATAAACCCTGCGTGGTTTTCCAAAGGTATGTGAATGTATTTATTATCCGCCCTGTGGTATCCGGTTAAGTAGAATAGACCACCCTCTTTCTTACCGAGGGTTCGTTAAATACGACTAAGGTAAGTTGACGTCAGGCAGGCGGCCGGTCGTAAAATACACAGCCAAATCATTTGACAATGTGTTTGTAACATATTGTGCCGACCCCACATAGAGTGGGATAAGGGCAGGAGGATGATGATATTCATGTTTTCTTTATATGTCATAAAGATTGTTTTTGGAAAATAAATTAAAAAATTTAACTTACCGTGTATGTATGTGTACTGTTCGTACTCCACCCGACAGCGTTATATCGGCTCTCTGCTTCACACACCGCACGCGCGTCCGTCCTTACCCGTGGTCGTAGTGAAAGTGAGTAATTCTCTTCCCTCGCCCCACTACTATAACGCGCGGTGTGCAGGCATGAGACGACAGAATCTCCTTTATTATAAATCTACCTTCCATCAAAACTTCTATTCTTATTCACATACACTACAGTATGTGAAGGTGGAATCTTGCAAGTTAAATTTGACCCAATTGCCGGTGTCCGATTGAGCTGAAAATTTACGTACTGGTCCAGTCTCAATGTAAGTGCATGTTTATGATAAACATGCCCTGATATTGCTGCCAGGATTGGCTCCACGCGAGGGAACTCCTCAATGGTTAACAATAGGAACATGGAATTTAGTTAAAAGCTTTTGAACTTGAATGAACTTTGAACTTTTACCACAGATATCGATACTCAAATACTAACAACTTTTTCTCAGATTATAAATAAATAATAAATAAATATATATGAGACACTTACACACACGGTCGTCCGTCCCCAAAGTAAGTAACTTAATACTTGTGTTATGGGTAACAGACAACTGGTAATAACATATATAATTTTAAACACATACTTAAATACAAATACACACCCAGGCTCGAAGAACCAACAAATTGTTTATAGAAAATGTTGGCCTTCGGCGCGAATCAAACCCGCGACCCGCGCAACTGAAGGCAGGGTCACTAACATTGCGCCAACGGGCCAGTCTAACATAAGACACAAAACATTCTTAGTAAGCAGCAAACATTAACGCGTACAAAATCTGAAACTCGAGACACTAAATCAAAGCTAATCGCTCAACGGAAGCCTCAATCATTTCTAGTAGCTCCGTATTACACATATTGATTACCTTTCCGAAGGCAATTTAGCCTAATAGCCACAACCGTTTAATATTACGAGGAAAGTATGTTGCGACCTATGAAAGAAAGCATTAATATTTAAAACGGACTAAAGTACTTTGCTACATTTAAAGTACTGGTAACTACGCTTCTTTTATAAATACTTCAAATATTTAAATAAATAAATAAATATATAAAAGTAGCGGCCTGTTAATATCCCACTGCTGCCCAATGCGGATTGGTAGGTTAAACATATCCCCAGAATTCTCTAGAGATATGCAAGTTTCCTCACGATGTTTTCCTTAACCGAAAAGCGTGTGATAAATTGCAAATATCAATTAGACACATAAGTTTCAATAGTCCTGTTCAATAGTTCAATAGTTCAAGTTGAACCCATGACCGTCTCTCGAGAGTCGCACGGTTTCACCATTGGGCTATCACAGCTTTTAATAGGTATAAATATATCTTTAATAAATAAATGTATATACTACTAGGACATTTACACACACGGATGTCCGTTACTGGGGTTAATAAGTAACTTAATACTTGTGTTATGAGTGATTGACAACAGTGGTAAATATTACTATATACATATATTAAATACAAATATACTTGAAGAACCAACAAATTAATTTATAGAAAATGTGCCTTGGCGGGAATCTAACCCGCGACCCGGTAGCTGAAGGAAAGGGTAACTGCCAACCGCGTCAATAGACCAGTCAAACAGGTAAGGCTATAAATCAGTTTATAGTAACCATTATTGGACTTGCCTTCAGAAAGGTTTAAATTAATTGTAAGAATGCGTTTACCAGTGTTTTGCTAAAACGAATCTAAAACAGTTTTCACCCATGTGTATATGCTAAATTATAATTCCATCTTCGGAGAAGTGGATATTTTTTATGACACTTCACAAAAATTTTAAAAAGACTAAGATTGGTAAGAGGAGATTAATGATATCGATCGATATCATCTTAGAATTTAATTTAATATCTTTTTCGATCTTTGTTTTCTTTTATCGGAATTTTTTTTTTTTACCTATAGACTTCTTATGCTTAAAATTTTTATGTAATTTTTTTATGTATATTGTTTAATCATTTGTCGGTGCATGCTTGTCCTTCATAAGTTGTACATTTAAAATTAATTTTTCATAAGTTTCATAAGTTGTACATTTAAAATTAATTTTTGTTTTTATTTTTATTCTATATAAGTTTTATATATAACAACAACTGGGTATCCAAGTAAATAAATATGTCATTAAAAAAAATCTAAATCGAATTTTATTCTGTATCCAATTAATAATAAATAAATAATAAATATATGGGACATTTACACACACGGTCGTCCGTCCCCAAAGTAAGTATCTTAATACTTGTGTTATGGGTGACAGACAACTGGTAGATATACTACATATATAATTTTAATTACATACTTAAATAATCTGTATAGTTAAATATTTATACAGTCACTCTTTTCTTGTGGAATCTAAAAAAGCGGATACTCTAATCCGGTATCCTACAGATATCAGTAAATGACCAGCCGAGTTTGCTCACAAAACAGAAAATATCGTAAAACAGTAAATTAAAGAAAGCCGGGATATCCTTTAGTACACGACTTCCAAGGCCTTTCGACGCCGAATAAATTAGTTTTCAGAATGAGCAAGCCAATAAAAGTTTTAAAACAAAAGAATCATAAAATTGTCCTACTACGGTAGCGAGCAACTGTGCTTCAATGATTTACGATAGGCCTGGGACAATAGCTTCCAACTTTTTAAATAAACATGCTATGAATAGAGTCATGGCTAGAGATATGTACAATTATGTAGTCTTTAACATTCGTAAGGGCACAATTGGTAATACTGTTGAAGAAACGAACATAGAAAACAAATTATTACATTGTAAAAAAGCTATGAGAATCAAAGACAAAATTATTTACTAATATGTTTCCTTTTTTAATTATCAACATACTTTAAGCCCCAGCGGCTTCTGCTTCGTCACTTGACGGGACAGAGTTTTTCTTAATATTTGTATCATATTAATAGTTCAATTTAGTAAACAAACTATCTCAAATAGAACTCTTCTTTCTACTGCTGCCTTGCTAATACCAGATTATGGCCAGTTATCGGGTGGTATTAAAAAATCTTCTCTTTTCCATGCAAAATACTGTTAGTCCGAAAAGGTCCAATTTCTATTTTGTTTTCTCGTCGTTGAATAAGAAACAAATCCCAAAAGATTGAGCAAATAATATGGGACTACATAATACCCGATGTATAGATAATTAGGACGCTGTATTTTATTACTATTTGGACCATTTAAAACTATTGTTTTAAATTTACAATATATCATATAGTAAGCTCAATGGTGGTAGTACAAAATTAGTCTGTCTAACATAATCGTGACCAAAAGGATCATAAAATAGTCAAGGATAACAAGTAGCTTGGATGATTTAAGATAAACGCGACATAATTTCTTCAAACTTTTCAAATAAACCAGCGAAGAATGAAAATAAAAGTATTGTGGAGAAATAACTGCCTTTTTGTTTTGAAATACGAGACAATATCCAAAAGCCATAACTGTGTTACATGTGTTTTGGATATGGTTGTAAGTGGGGTCGGCAAAGCATGTTTTAAAGATTGTTGTTAAATTATTTGGCTAGTTATTTACGACTGGCTGCCTGCCCGACCTCAACTTACCTTAGTCACATTTTACGACACCTCGGTAAGAAATGAGGATGGACTTATTCTACTCAGCCGTATACCACAAAGCGTTCAACTTACCTCAGTCGCCTTTAGCGACATCTCGGTAAGAAATGAGGGTGGTCTATTCTACTCAGTCGGATACTACACCGCGGTTTTAAGTGATAAAATATAATCTTCTTACGAACTCCCAGCTTAACTTCACATTTCTTCAGTTTAAAATTTTTAGTTTGTACTTTAGAATATAAGCGATAGAAATAATATATTCAAATTTAAAAATAATGTAGAGTAAAGTATCTAAGATAATTCGTAAGCCACTTTTAGAATTTTGTGTTTTCTAAAACATACCTAAGCAATTTTTATACACATATATAGTAACAGACTGCACAGATATTGTTTAAGTATAATAGTACTTATATAATGATTCTTTAAGACAAAAGAGATAATGTTATTATTAATTCGCGAATCTTTGTCGCTGATTATAGAAAAATAATATCATTATTAATTTTATGAATCTTCGCAAAGTAACGCCTAATTGTATGAATGATTCTTTAAGACTCAAAATAATGATGATTCCGCGTAGCAGGGCGTTACAAATTCCGCTACCGGCATATAAACCCCGTATTGTACTTTAGTGGACACGAGTAGAATAAGTTCTACTCTGTTAGACGCATGTGTTATGTGCCGACAAGCAAAAAACTGATTAACACAAACCCTTCGTCGAGTTTTTTGTTGAGTTTTCGGCGGCACTACCTTTCATGTTCCGAATGCGAATCCTTTTTAGGAAACTTGTTTAGCATATGTGTTAATGTACTGCCATCCTATTAATATTATAATGTGAAAGTTTGTGAATACGTTTGTTACTCTTTCACAAAGAATCCACTAAACCAATATCGATGCAATTTGGCACAATTATTCCTTATACATCGGCGTTACATATAGGCTTTAGAAATCTTGCAAATTCCACAGGAATAGGATGACATTAAAAAGCGCCATATATCATTAACCTATCAAAGTTTTTGTATTCACAATGTGTTAAAAGACAAGTCAAATCTGTAGTAATTTAAATGACAAAACACCGTTTACCCGGTCGGCTAGTTTCATATATTTATTTAAACAATTTGCATACTAGTGCCTAGTTGCAATTCTTCTTTAGACATTTGCTATTCGTGACATACTGCAAAATAATAAAAAAACAATTTAATTTTCACTTTCGTGTTATTTACTGTCTTTAAAATCCAATGGTATAAAAATATCGGTATAAAGTCTCTTAGTCGAGTGTATGTCGATATATTAGAGAAAATTCGTTATAATAAAGTTTTTTTCGCTACATATATTTTTCTCAAACGCTCAACTATAAATGTCAATTAAGGGCATCATATATTAAAATAAATAAAAATTAAGTCTTACGAGGATTATTTTGCAATCTCTTACCAACTTAAAACTTTTGTCACGTATCCGATGATTTCGTCCGTTTTATTATATTTATTTTTATTTTAATTTACGGCTTTCGTTTTACGTCCAATATTTTATATTTTTGTCCCTATCGATACCATCAATAAACAGGACCGAATGACTTCTCATTTACTGTTAAGCCCGTAATTGCTGCGTCTCAATACTAAGACGACAAAGGACCCGTAATGCAAAACAAGTATAAAATTACAATACGGCCTTTGAAACATCGCAGGCTGTCCCTCCGCTCATTATTATGGAACAGAAGCTAAAATTACCATTGTTACGCTGTCAAAACTCAGGATAAGAAAAAAAAAGCGTAACAACATCGCAATAAAGTCGGGTAACATTTTACAACGTCCCAAATATTTTAACCCCCGGTAGCTGCATGACTTTTGTCTTTGGATCTGACTGCCATAGTCTTTATAACTCATTTCGCTTTATGCTTTCACGGCGCGAGTTGTTTAATTTTTTTGTACTATCTTAAATAAAGACCTAACGGGACATCTGAGTCGAGTAAAGCTTTCTCTTTTTGAAGGACACGTACATTTTATAGACAATTGTTTAAATTGTAGCAAAAACATGTGCTGAGGTTAGTTCAAACAAGTTTTAAATTTCATCTCCACGCTTCATTAGGCCTCTGTGTTAGCCGATAATACCAATCTCTTAAATCTGTGTTGAATAAAAACAAATATTTTCTTAGGTCTTTTTATGGTTTAGTGATTGATTAGATAGATTTAGTGGACATAATTAAGAACCCGTGCGTTTATAATTCGCTTTTCTCTACAAAAAAACGTCAGCTTGCGGTTTTACTGACAGAGAGCTTTGCGGTCGCAGTAAAAACATTTCAATCAAAGTCAATTGTTTTAAAATTTGTTGAAATGTTTCTTATACATCAGGATTTTACATCTACGTATTGATGGCTAAAAGTTTTTTAGTAAATATCCTGGATCTGACAGACTAGTTGTATCTTAGAGTATAATTTTTGTAAATCATATTCCGTTATATATAAAAGAAAGGGAATTTGAGTAAATAAAAAATTTGATTGAATTTTTTTTTCGATTGAATTGAAAATTGTATAAAAAAAATCCTATGAAATTGTATTGTTGATAACTTAGCTTTGTATTAACTTTGGCTTAGATTCTTTAGTCTAGAAAGAATAACAATTAACAAATTACATATGGATATATTTTACCTACTTAAATTTCTTGCAGAAGGAGACCATCGCTGCCCGCGATCGCTCCCTCCCCACCGTGCCTGGAATCACACGATCGACAAGGAGAGACCGCTCCCCACCTGTGTCACGAGCTCTGTCTGCTGGACCGTCCTTACCTACTTAACTTGCAATAACCTGCTACTTAGAGAAATTAGTCCTACCAGGCAAAGTATAAAGAGCATGCGAACTTAAATCTATCCAATAGCCTGATCTTGATAAGTACTGAGACAATATGAAATTAGAGTAAGCTGGGCCAATGTTGTTTCCAACAGTTCGATATTACAAAACATATACGGCCTTCAGCAATGAAGCGAAAAACAGAAGCACAGAAGAACAGAAATGATTTAGGTGTTAGTTTAATAGATTTTTTTATTAAAGTGCTCTATTTTATGTGAAAACTATTTTTTTTCGTTTCATTCCAATGCGCAATTTCAATATTGTTTGACGCGTCGCCCCCACTCTAATCATCCGTGAACCGTGACCGGATTAGTCACGGTAAATATTTTACTTTCTTTTCAATGCCGCTATTACTCTGTTACGGAAAAGTTGAGTTTTTACCGGCGAATTCCTCGCCCGAAATTTTCCAAAGCGTAATACGTAAATAAATTTACCAGATCATACTTTTATTCAATTTGTTTAGTATATTTATATTATTAATATTTTTCGTTATGTAGAGCGGTGGCAAAGATGATTATACGACAAAATATATAATACGAAATTTTTTAAAAAATGTAAGAAAGTGATTAACAATATTATACAGTATCGAAAGAAATACAAAGCCATAGAAATACATAATCGGACACAAACTTAGTTGTATACTGTAACTTAGTAGTAGAATATAAAAAAGGATCCCATCGCCAACATTCAAAAGGGTCAACTTATAATAACTTAAACATTTTCATGAGAATATTTTTGTATTACATACAATTACCGAGTCAAAAATTCGCCAGACCCATAAGCTGTCATTTGTCAAAAATTGGTATTGCTTATAGTGATACCTCTGAAGGTGCAAAAGGATATATCCCCATAGATAGCCAATGTTTAGTAGGATTGAGTTTATGATATAAGTCGAGTAATGTAAATCTTTACAAACACACGGTTATCCCCCCTCCCACCGGACCGATATCAAGAATAAGAACAGAGATCCACGAATAAGTTATAAACTAATAGAGCCAGGCAAATAATTTATGTGACACCCTATCTAGATATAATATATCTAAATTTTCAACTACAAGTCAAGCTAAAAAAGGTTTTAACAAAACTTCACGTCCCTATAGATAACCGTTTAGAAGTTCCCTCGTCTGAAGCCAATCCTGGCGGCATCATCTGGTCATGCTTATCATAAACATGCATTGTCATCGGGACTGGATCAGTATATAAAATTTCAGCTCAATCGGACACCGGGAAGTGGGTCAAAATTTAACTTGCAAGATTCCACCTTCAGATACATACACGGCAAGGTAAATAAAAGCTTTTAGAAAAAGAAAAAGTTGCCAACTTCTAGAAAAAAAGCTTTAATAGAAGCAGGCGTTACTTAGCGGAATTCCATATTACAAGCACTATAACAGAACTACCTTGCTATAATCCGCACGGGTTAATTGAATGCATGCAAAGCTAATGTGTATGAAGCAGGCAAAATTTACGCACCTTATACATGCAGGACAAGCCATGGAGCCTATCCTACTGGTGATGCTTCTGTTTCGGGGCGGGGCGGTCGTCGGGATTGTGGTGGTGGTTGTGTGTGTTGCTTGTCTGCGTTGTTGTTGGTGGAGGCGCCTTGGGGTGCGTGTGGTGGCTTGTCCTGCATGTGTAAGGTGCGTAAATTTTGCCAGCTTCATACACATTGCTTTCGCTTTGCATGCATTCGCTTAACCCTTCCGGATTATAGCAAAGTAGTTAGTCATGTTATATTATTATTTTAAATCATAAAAAGCTCCCATACGAATACATGGAATTTATGAATAATAAAATACATGATTACATTGTAAAGAAACTTTTATACACTATATAATTTAATAATGTAATATTTCGAGAAAATGCGAGCTTTGCATGCATTCGCTTAACCCGTGCGGATTATAGCAAGGTAGTTCTGTTATAGTGCTTTCTAGAAAAAAGGCATTAAGATTGTAGCTGTCAGCAACAAATCTTGCCATTCCTGTCTCGTGTCAAACCTAATTGCTTTAAAAAGTACCTACATGTTAAGCAAAAACGCCGTTGAACATATAATAACACGTTCTGATTCTCTTTAAGAGACTTCATATAAAAATAGAAGCAACATCATCATAAATCATTGACATACCCCCATTTAAAGAAGCGTTTATGTGAAAGGTCATCGCAATTACTTAATGAAAGTACGAAACGTGTGATAAGTGCGAGTGAAAGCACATTAGAGACACGGACTTCCTACTGGTGCGTGTCCGATTTAGGCACTTTAATAAACGGTTATAATTTTCAAAACCGCGAAGTGAAAGCACAAGCAATTTGAGCACTAAACACGCATTTGATCGCTGATGACACGTGATTTTATATTTGGAGTAATTGCTGTTCTGGAATTTGGTAACCAGTTATAAATTAATTGCGTTAAAATTCTCAGATGCACTGTCTCTTAAAGTCTCTACAATCTTCCCATGGTTAGGCAAATATGGTATTATTAAATAATAAATAAATATATGGGACACTTACACACACGGTCGTCCATCCCCAAAGTAAGTAACCTAATACTTGTGTTATGGGTGACGGACAACTGGTTAATATAGTACATATATAATTTTAAATACATACTGAAATACAAATACACACCCAGGCTCGAAGAACCAACATTTTGTTTATAGAAAATGTTGGCCCCGGCGTGTTGAACCCGCGACCCGCAGAGCTGAAGGCAGGGTCACTACCCACTGCGCCAACGGGCCAGTCAAATTCATTTATTCGCAGAATTTATTCGCAGATATACACAGCAATATTGGCAAAGTGAAACATTCAGTATTCAAGCGATATTTTATGTGGATCAACTTGTTGAAAGCAATATTAAAGATAGCCTTTTTTAGATTCCTAAGACTACGTTGCGATCACGTTGGCATAGAAGTGGGTGGTAAACTTTTAAAGGAGGCTGATACAGAAAGCCTACTGTTAAGGATTATATAGATCACAAGAATACGTGAATATTGCTACTCTTCAACCCTGTACAAAATAGCAATGAGTAAATGTAACTAGTTATAAAAAATTTTCTTAAAAGAGCAACTGCCGAGTTTCTCGCTGCCTCTTCTCGGTAGGAACGGCTTTCCGAACCAACAGTAGAGCTGACGATTCAAAAGCACGATTTAAAGTTTACTTGAATTAATAATATTTTGAATTTGAATTTAAATTTGTCTTAAATACCCTAAATGATATGTTCCGAGGGAAAAAAGGGATTTTTTATCCAATATGTCGGCCTCATAAATATTGGTCTAGTGGATTACCTGTGAAAGTGTAACAGACAGACCGACTTTCGCATTCATAATGTTAGTATGGAGTGCTTGAGGCCGCCATCTTTAATATAGGTTATAGTCAGACAAGTATATATTAACGTTAACATATTATTCTGATTTTATGAATAAGTAGCTGGAAAAATATAGGGGAAAATATTACCAATTACAAAATATTATTATTATTTTTTTTAATACATTTAAAACCTACTTCATTAATACTTATTAAAAAAAATCTATATTTAAAATATATATTTACCCAAACGATTTTATTTATTAATCAATTAATGTCAATAAACATTATAAACCGAACATCCTTTTTATATTTTAATTAATAACACTCGAATTAATAAATGCATCTTGGCAGGATATCGAGTAATAGATTCCAAGCGTTTTTATAGTTTTAATAATTACTATTATCTCTATAGTGAGCTGTGATGGACGAAATTTGCATTTCCTTTGGGTTTTTAACCTAATTTTTAATCGAATGGAATCGTTTATATTCATTACTATTAGAGGTTGGTCAATGCCGTGTGGTATCCGGTTAAGTAGAATAGACCACCCTCATTTCTTACCGAGGTGTCGTAAAAGGCGACTAAGGTAAGTCGACCCGCCGTGTGGTAACCGGCTGAGTAGAATAGACCACCCTCATTTCTTATCGAGGTGTCGTAAAAGGCGACTAAGGTAAGTTGACCTACCGTGTAGTATCCAGTTCAGTAGAATAGACCACCCTCTTTCTTACCGAGGGGTCGTAAAATACGACTAAGGTAAGTTGACGTCAGCAAGCGGCCGGTCGCAAAATACGTTGCCAAATCATGTTGTGCCGACCCCACTTAAAGTGGGATAAGGGCAGGAAGATGATGACTATTAGAAGTTGGTCATTTGGCCAATGAAGCTTCATAGCACTATATACTTTATTACTAAGAAAAATTGACGAAGACAAGGTCCCAGTTTTTTGAGGTCGGTCGGCTGTGGCTTCTCGCCACACTGCTGATACCAGATGACTAGGCACAGTCATACCATCAGCCCTCCACCACGCGTCGTTCTAACCCATCCAGCCTCACAGGCGGAGCCCTTAGAACGACGTTTCTGGACGGTAGTGGAGCTTTGGGGAAAAGAAGATATGATAATCAACGCTTTTGTTCACAATGACTTAAATAAGTACAGCATCTTATAAATACGCTAATGGACAAAGGCTTTTGAATGCATGGAAATACGCAGAACTTAACATTCCGCTCCAGTACATGTCGGTGGCTCACGCGTATCTCAGAAACTCTCCCGAAATATGCGAGTTGCGTCACGATGTTTCTCACGCATGATGAATTGCAAATATCAATTAAGCATAAACGCGTATAACTAGCTATATTCATGTATAGTATTCATGCTATAGCCATAATAATATTATAAAATAAGAAAGTATGTACATATTATATCTGATACGCTTTCACATCTTATCCGTACTATAAAGCTATGAAAGCTCAGTGGTGAGACCGTTCGACTCTTTCGAGGGAGTCAGGAGTACAAACCGCATGCAGGCACTTATTCTAGTGCAATTTAATTTTATTTAATTACAGTAATTTTTGTGCATAAGAATATACATAGTTATAAAAAGATTGGCGATGTATATAATAGACAAAATAGGAACCGAAATAAGCTTGCGACTCCTGCTTTGCGTCTTACAAAAGTACGTAAGTCGTTTGAGGGTTTGAGTATAAGATTCTATAATAAAATTCAACAATCGATTTTAGTTTTGCCATTGCAGCAGTTTGAGAACACTATAGAAAAGACTAATATAGAAAGTCTTCTATACTACTGAAGAGTACTTAGACGATAAGAATGCGTGGACATAGCTACTCTTTAACCCTGTACAAGACAGTAATGACTAAATGTAACTAGTGATAAGAATTTATAGTTTGAAAAGATCAACCGCCGAGTTTCTTTCTTGCTTTTTTCGAGTTGACGATTCAAAAGCACTTGTTTACAAATTTACTTGAATAAAGATTATTTTAAATTTGAATTTAATTGATATTTACAATTCAGTTAATTAACTAACTTTCACCGTACGGAAGCTTACGTGCAAAGTAATGTAAAGGAACGAAAGTCAGTACAAATATCGGAATACGGTTTATCTTAAAGACCGGAACTTATGACCTTTAGACAACATTGACTCGATTTCGTATACAAAAAACATACAATCGAAATGCCTATGCTCATAATATTATTAGAGTATCTATCGTATTACAACCACAACATGCTTCACATATTTTGGTCTAAATCTAATAATCAGTGTCGATTTACACTTTGCCTTTTTCAAGTCCAGAATAATGTTTCAAACATGTTTAAACTTGTCGAAACAAATCACGGTATTTTTAAAAAGTGACCCTCAAAATTTTAGTTAGGTGGTTTGTACACAAAAAAAACACTTTTTTTTTTACAAATCATTAAACCAACCACCAATAAATTAATAAATAAATTAGGTTTTTCAAGCACTTCTGAGTCGTCAAAAATACAGATAAAATACTAGAGAAATTACAGATTGCATAACATAATCTATCTGTATTTTCCTTTCTTAATTGAAAGAAATAATCTATTTCCTACATAGAGCTAGCCCAAGGGTAAGACCGCGCAACTTTCTTTCGAGAGAGACAGGTCTGACAGGACAAGAGAGGACAGGACTAAGTTTTTTCTGTCTTATTGATAATTGAAATTTATCACACGCTTTTCAGTGAAGGAAAACATCGCATATCTCTGGAGAATTATGGGGATATGTATAACCTACCTGTACACCTATTACATCTATCTTTCTCTTCAAATAAAAACCCCCCCACAGAGAGAAGGCCTATATTCAGCAGTGGGATAATAACAGGCCGTTTCTTTACATAGCAATAGCCTGTTACTTAGAGTCCTTGTCTTTACCTAGAATTGTTTATAGAAAATGTAGTCGGCGGGAACAAAACCGCGAACCGCAGAGCTTAAGGCAGGGTCACTACCAACTGTGCCAATCAATTAAAACTCAAGGGGTTAAAAAAAAAAATACAACAAAAACAACTTTGTAAATCTATAGCTATATAAAATCATAGCAAGCGCATCAGTTGAATTAAACTGTGATGTCATAAACGGTATAAGCTCAGCAGTTTCGCATGACAATATTATTATAACGGTAGCAATATACACGTGTTAACTATGTAACGATATCCCATTCAATCCCACATCACGGCCGTAACTCATGGTATAACGTCATTGTTAGTCATAGCATGGGGTTCATGTCACAGTCTGAACATAATTTTAACACGCCGTGAAAAGTCTGGCAACGGAGTAGCGGGCGTAAGTAATTTATGTCCAATCTTAAAGAACGATAATTGGCAACATTTAACTTCGACGTAATCTAGATTAAAAGAAAATCACTTTGGAAACTAAACAGTTAATGATTAAATCCCTCCTCACTTTCATTTCATTCCAGTCATATTCCAGTAAATCAAAGCTATTCTTCTGACTCTTTCACATTATCTCTACGAGTAAGAGTTTAATGTCAAACCAAACAGCTTTTAAAGGCCAATTTCGTTATGTTTTATACCATCTCCGTTATGGCTTTCTATGTTATCAAATTTCATCAAATCAAATTCATTCCTTAGAATATGATATAAATTTAGTAACAGTGCCATCAAGACGATCACATATAAAGACTTATTAAGCAAGATTAGGCACTTCTTCGTTACCTCTAATCCATTAACTTTACTGTTAAAGCTTTTTCGAAAAATTGGTCGTACTTTATTATTTACCTAAGGATAACTCCTAAAGGCAACAGGAGTTAAGCAAAGCAATAATATATTGACTATATTGAAGATATAGTTAGGACATTTCAATTTTATCAGCATCATATAAAGGTTTGTTAACAACTTAATAAAGCATTTCGCAGCTACTTGCAATATTTACCAAGTAATCTATTAAAAAAAACTAACCTAAACGATAAAAACTTATCTATTAAAAGTTTTTAAAGTGATTCTTAGTTTTTATATTTTGCAGTATACGCTATTGATTGACACAAACCTTTCACCGAGTTTCCTTTTTAGATATTTCTTATAATTATAAGGTATTGAGGCCAGCTAAGCCCGTTTTTACCCGCAACTTCGAAAATCGTTTCGCTTCAAATTTTAAGCGTATTTTAATTTATGTTGACAGTAAATGAAATGTAAAACTTTCAATAAATACTACTACTAGATATTCCCTCGACTTCGTCCGCGTCAATTTAAGTGTTGAAATATTTTTATGTCCGCTAGCTCAACATGTAAACTGAAATGTTCCAAATTTAATCAATATATCTCCAGCGGTTTAGCCGTGAAGGCGTAACAAACAAATAGACAGACATTTAGGATTTTCGCATGTATTTATTAGATTTATAATATAAGTATTAATTTTATAACTAATACTAATATTATTTTAAATCTTGTCGACCTCATAACTACAATTAAATCATACGTAGTTTTCGTAAGGTGTGTTTATAATATATTTAAATAATGTTTCCATGAATTGTTATATATATATATATATATATATATATATATATATATCATATATCTTACGCCGTTAACTTTAAGCCATCATGACTCGCATGTCCACATATATGTAGTTCATTTTCATTAAATATTAAAACATTGATATATTTACAGGTTACTTACCTATTATTACGGACTGCAACATACGCTCTTATACTATATAGTTAAAAGAACACTAATTATGTCTGTGTATAAATACAATTTAAAGCTTTCATCTAATGAAATTATTATTTTTTTAATTTCTTTAATACTTACTGACATATTACGTGAAAGACGTAACGTGTCTTTCACAAACGTTGTCAATTTTTTGATAAATTTACATGATGATATTTTAATATTTTGACATCTTAATTAGCATTGATAATTTTAAACAACAATAACGATGAGCACAAAATTAGCATATTCATATTTAATTACAGTTAATCAGTGGCTTTATAAGAATTTTTAATATGGTTTTCTCACAAACATGCCTTTGTTAGTACTAAATTAACATAATGTGATTATTAACAGTATTACGCAAATAAATTTCGCAACGTTGAATCTTTGTACGTAACTGACCATTATCAGAGTTTATGATGTTATAAATTGATGTTATGAATAATTTTGTGGATAAACAACATTTAACATTCATGTTGACGTGGTAGTTTTTTGCTAAACAACATAACTCCTAAGTTTAATTTCTTGGGGAAAATGTTTTTTTAATGAGTGAACCTAACCATAATTAAACCTCGTACTATCTCTGACGATATTAGATCTTTTATACCCTAAGCTCTAGTAATACTTCTGCGCTAGCTGACTTAAACTTTTTTTTTCCATTCATCCTATATGAAAAGTTCACTGCCATACTATATTTACAAATCAAATTAATTATTTATAGTTTACTTATTAGCTAGTCATCCATATTTATACAACAGTACGTCTGTCTGTTTTTCACGGCTCACGTCTATGCGCCGATATTGATAAATTTGACCCCAATGATGCTTATATCGGGCTAACAACTTTTTTCTGTCTTGTCTTCGAAACGCATAAATAATTGAGGGTAGTCGAAAGAAGTCAATGCGTAGTCGCAGTTATAACTTGCTTTCATTGTATTATTTGTAGTTTTATTAATAAATAGCTGTTCCCGCGGCTCCGCCCGCTTTGAAATTAATGTGTCACAAATATGTAGTTATATTAGCTTAATTTACATAAAACCGTAGTGTACGTACTCTTAACATTCTGCAAGAATTGTACTATCTTTTAGTAAAAACCGTGCAAAAATTTGTAGAGTAGATTTTGAGGAAATCGATCAAATACATACCGACAGGGGAGTTTGTTTTATAGTAAGTATAGATTTGATAGTCGTATATATGTTATATTATATATAAAAATCTGAGAGGGGGCTCGGGGGATTGTTTGGGTCGTTGAAAAATTAAAAACACTACTTTAAACTTATTATAAATTGTATATTAAGACCTTATGCCAACGACGACGAGACCAATGCAACATCACGATATTTATCAACAAGCAATTTACGTTTTTTTTTTTGCGAACACTAAGTAATACTGTTAGCCCTAGTGGCTTTTACAGCGTTACCGAGAGAGTGGGTGAGCGCAGAAGCATCGTTGGGGTAAAAGCTGCGAGAACGAGTCTCGAACGAGACTGGGAGCGTCGCCTTAAGGGTGCCTCCTGTACGGCCGGACCTCGGCTTAAAGCGACGCGCTGTAAAGCTGTTGACCCATGTGAAATTATTTTTTTTCGAAATTCTCTAATGCTGTTAGCCTTAATGGCTTTATAGCGTCACCGGTGGGATGAGCGAGCGCAGAAGCTTCGCCGGGGCCAAGTGAAAATATGTACCGGCTACTTATAGTTCTACAAAAGAACTCCTTTAGCGCGGCACAACACGGTACAGCGCCTCAGTGCATCGTAATAAAAACGGAGCCGACATAACTTTTGATTTTTTTACTTCTTTACAACACATCTTACGCCTTAGTCATCTTGAATTTCCTCCTCTTTCGTCTCTTTCCAACACTTTCTTCGTACTCCCTCACTCACCACTACGTTCCGTTCTTTAAAAATATCATCTTAACTTTTTAACTTTTTTCTACATATAATAAACAATATATATATATATATATATATATATATATATATATATATATATATATATATATATAAAGCACCACAAATCAATTCGAAAAGGCAAAACAAAGTCGACAGGCTAGTGTGTAATTTAGTATTCAGGCAACAGTAAGTTTGTATTAAGCCGGCAGGCCAGCGACTCAGGTCACGCGCCGCGGCGGATACCGCGTCCGGTTTACGGACGCAAGGAAAAAACATATTGGGACTAATCTCTATCGACATTGACGGAATTGTTTTAGGAATCCAATTCCTACAACACCGACAAGTGCTAATTCAAAATTATTAATAAGCAAAATTGCTGCCAGCGTTATCTCTATCAAATTGATGACTGAGAAATTAATGATACACAATAAATAACCTTTGAGAGTGTAGAAATGTCGCTACCAAGGTCCAAAATTAAAAATAAAAATTTTTTTTTTCTAAATTATTATTATTTAATCTATAGCTTTGCGCTTTGGTTGTGATAGTGAACGTGTGTAGTGCTTGTGTATTGTGGTGGAAGCGGTGAAGGTTTGTGCATGTGTTTTTACGAATCCTGCACGTATCGGGTATGAAAATACCGATAGTCCACTATACATTTAACACTATATATTTTTTCTATTTACTGTATCGCGGATTATAGCAAAATAATTTTATAATTACTTTTTTTATTATTATTTAATTGAAATTCAAATTTATGACAATTCTTTATTTAAGTAAACTTGTAAACAAGTGCTTTTGAAGCGTCAACTTCACTGCTGGTTGGAAAGCATTTCCTACCAAGAAGAGCCACAAATAAACTCGGCGGTTGCTCTTTTCAAAATAATACTTATAACTAGTTACATTTAGTCATTACTATCTTGTACAGGGTCGAATCCACGCATTATCTAAGTAATCCTCATCAGTATAATAGACTGTCTGTATCAACCTCCTTTTAACAGTGTTTTTAAACTGCTGTAATGACAAAGCTAAAATTGATTGGGGAATTTCATTATGGAATCTTATACCCAAACCCACAAACGGCTTACGTACTTTTAATTTAATTTAAAGATATTATAGTTAATTACTTTAGCAATAAAAGTTTTAGATTATTGGTATATAACTATAAGCTTATTTTTAAAAGATTTATTCAGATATTAAAACAGAATATCACGACCTCTCAAACCTGTGTATAGTAACCGGCAATAAATAATGCACATCGAAACTTAGATAGAGAAATCGCCTAGATTCTGCTTCATACAGCATCGTCTCTGTCGCACAGACTCACGAAACCGTGTGTGACAGTGACAGCGCTCTACGAAACCGAACTGGCCGGCTGTTTCGTTGTAAACATCGATGTGCATTATTTAATGCCGGGTACTATAGTACTTACAATGTTATGACCGTGTATGTGCTTATATCTTTACGAATCACGAGTTCAAACCCCGGGCAGGTACTAACGAGTTTTTCTGTTAAAACTTATGTCTAATTGATATTTATCACACGCTTTTCGTGGAAGAAAAATATCGTAAGGAAACCTGCATACCTCTCAAGAATTAAAAATGCAATTTAATATAGAATAAATGTTATATCCATACATTATGGTTAATTAATGACTATAATAGAAACAATAAAGGAAATAACTTTCACATAAAAGAAAGCAAACATTTATTCGAAACGGCCTTGTCAATGTAATTACCTTTTAATTTCCTCAATTTCTCTGTAAAGAGAATTTTTAACCAGTTAATAAACACTTTTGGGTAATTCGAAACGGACGGATACAAAGCCCGTATATTAGTTGTCTAAATACATTTGTTTAATTATATGTTATTTCTAAATAACGTTGCCGTGTGGTATCAGGTTGATTGGAATCGACCACCCTATTTTACCGAGTTGTCGTAAAAGGCGTCTAAGTTAAGTTGACCCGCCGTGTGGTATCCGGCTGATTAGAATAGACCGCCCTAATTTCTTACCGAGGTTTTGTAAAAAGTGATTAAGGTAAGTTGACGTCAGGCAGGCTGCCGTTCAAATAAGGGAAATAAAAATACCAAAGTATGATACCTAGCCAAATCAAGTAACAACATATTGTGCCAACCCCATTCAGTGTGGGATAAGGGCAAAGGAGTCTGATGTTATTTTAAAATATAAATTTTGTTTACTTTTCAATTCGAAATGTTAATAATTTATAAAATGTATAATGGGTCTATAAAATATTTACAAAAACACTAACTCTTATTCTTTTTTTTAATTATGATAAGAGCCAATATCAAACCCTCAATTAAGCCGACAACTATGGAAAATGAAATGCGTAACTTCAAATTCATAAGGAACGAAAACATCATAAGGAAGCATTTTTTTTTTAACCTACCAATCTGCATTGGATCAGAGTGCTGGGTCAAAGCACCATTCGTTCAATGAGAAATGAGTGAATGAAATGAGAGGCGATATACCAGCAGTGAATAAGTAATTCACTAATATGTACCAGTTTTTATTATAATGGACAAATAGACAAATAAATCTTTTTTTTTTTGTATTTATGACAGTTTAGTTAATAGTTTATCTGCGGCCCTCTGCTTTGTTTACATAGACTACTATATTATACGTGTATGTCTCTCTGTTACGTTGTTACGGCCAAGCCGCTGGGCCAACGTTAATAAATTTGGCACAATTAAAACATTCACCGAGGTAATAGAGAGTCCAGTTTTTCTTTTGGGAATACGGAATATTATTGGGGGTACCCAAACGCTTAAGTTAAAGGAGTAAACGAAGTCGCAGTTACCACGATATAAAACCAACCAAGATATAAAGCCTAAGAGTATGTATTTAACTCTAGCCAAAGCATTAGATGTGAACTATCTCTATAATAACAAGACAACTTAAAAAAGCTTTTAAAAAAATTTCAGGTCCCTACTATTAATCATTGAAGAGCTTCTGCGTCTGGAGCCAACCTTATCAGCAGCATCAGGTCATGCTTATCATAAACATATATTGTCATCGAGACTGTACCAATATGTAAAATTTCAGCTGAATCGGATACCGGGAAGAACATTAAAGTTAACTTGCGAGATTCACGCATAAATACTTACATAAATGAAAGCTTTTATCTAATAAATCACATCCATCCGTTCTGATGTGTAAGAAGGAAAATGAACATACATTTATATTACTGTGAATAAATATTGATACTTTATTTAGTTCAACATAGCTATGATAGCTGTAATAGCCCAGCGGTGAGACTCTTTCGAGGGGAACACGAGTTCAAACCCGGGGAGGCACCAATGAGTTTTCTATTAAAACTCATGTGTCTAATTGATAATTGCAATTTATCACACGCTTTTCGGTGAAGGAAAACATCGTGAGGAAACCTGCATATCTCTAGAGAATTCTGAAGATATGTGTAACCTAGCAATGCGCTTTAAGCACCGCGGTAGGTCTTAGCTCCAAACCTTCTCTCCAGAAACGGAGTGAGGAGACCTATTCCCAGCAGTGGGACTATAACAGGCCGCTACTTTACTTTACTTTTAGTTCAACATTCGCTTTAAAAGCGGTATCACGTATGAAAAATAAATCCTTTTATAAATTCCTACTCATTTCGACTACTAAATTGTGCAGTATAAATCATCTCTATATAAGGGAGAGGTTTAAGCATTTTTTAAGTGGAGTGCTATCTAGACAAATACAGTTTTTAATTGCAAAGCTTAGTACTATCATGTCGAGTACCTAATTAAATTAGCGAAATTTTTAAATTTATGACTGGTAACTTAATTACTGAAATTTTCATCTCTTATTTACGTATTTAGCTTAGCTCTATGACTTCTATAATCCGTGTACTCAATTAAAGGAGGAGCGTGCCTTTTATTAATTTTGTAGTAATGGGGAGTGGAAAAAATCGATTAATAAATAATCAAGTAACTAGAGACAGTTTAAAAAAATCAATATTAAAAATCAATTTATGAATAATCGTTATTTTTCTTTTTTTTTTATTATTTAAAAAAATCCTTTCCTATTTTAATAATTCATTTGAATAAAGAAAAACTAAAGTTGACAACTACGAATAAAAATAATAGATGCGCTGTATGCGAAATTCGATTAAAATTTGTTGTTTGGCTAAATTGGCTTCATCCAACAACGCATATCTTTAAAGACAAGAAAAAAAGATTTAAAAAAAATCAATATATAATTCTTAAATAATCGATTGATAAAAATCGATTAAAATACAAATCGATTATTCTACGACATCCCTAGATAGTAACAATTAATTCCTTACATTACATAAGAAGTCACTAGAATGTTATATTCTTAGCATAAAACTTTTTTTTAATGATTTTACTGATGCATAAATCTTAAATCGTCGTCAGCCGATGGACGTCCACTGCTGGACATAGGCCTCTTCATGGGATCGCCACACCACACGATCTTGCGCCGCCTGGATCCAGTGGCTCCCTGCGACCTTTTTGAGGTCGTCTGTCCACCTCGTAGGGGGTCTACCGACGCTGCGCTTTCCGGTGCGGGGTCGCCATTCCAGCACCTTAAGACCCCAGCGCCCATCGGTTCTCCGCACTATGTGCCCCGCCCATCGCCACTTCAGCTTCGCGACACGCTGAGCTATGTCGGTGACTTTAGTTCTTCTACGGATCTCCTCATTTCTGATTTGATCTCGTAGAGACACTCCGAGCATAGCTCGCTCCATCGCCCGCTGAGCGACTCTGAGCTTTCTTATAAGGCCCATAGTGAGCGACCACGTTTCGGATCCGTAGGTTATCACTGGCAACACGCACTGTTCGAAGACCCTGGTCTTCAGACACTGAGGTATTTCGGACGAAAAGATCTCGCGTAGCTTCCCGAACGCTGCCCATCCGAGTTGGATTCGGCGGCTAACCTCTTTCTCGAAATTGGACCTACCCAGCTGGACCGTATGTCCCAGGTATATATACTCGTCTACAATTTCGAGTGCAGTGTTCTCAACGATGACCGGGTGGAGCGGAACATGTGAGTTTGACATGATTTTCGTCTTACTCATGTTCATTTTAAGGCCCACCTGTTGAGATACTCTGCTGAGGTCGTCGAGCATTGTGTTAAGGTCCTCCAGACAACCTGCCATAACGACTATGTCGTCGGCAAATCTAAGGTGAGTGATGTACTCGCCGTTGATGTTGATGCCGTATCCGTTCCAATCCAAAAGCTTAATCTTAAATATTAAGATAGAAAAAGTTGGCCTCGGGAATCGAACCCGCGACGGGCGAATGGACCAGTCAAAGAAAGGATGTACTAGCAATTATAAAATCTCTTTTCTTAATAAATAACAATACAGCCCAATTATTAGTTAATTCAAGTATTAAAAAAGTATAGTAGTAATTACCGTTTGGCGTAAAATCAATTTCAAGTAATTATTTTATTAACAGTATGGTATCAATTAATTTAATAGAGCAATCGTATATTAGTATTAGTATTTCCCGCATACTTTAAAACAATTTTGTTTTTAGTGTTACAAATATAGATACTCACAATAGAAGCTCTATTCATTTTCTTGATTCATTTGTTCTGGATTTTCTTGTCCACTAGTCCTTAATACTGGAAAAATCATTTTGCTGCAATTCATTTGCCTTATCAATATAATATTTCCTTACCTATATAATTAGAAGCCATATATAACTCGAATTACCTTACATCTCACTTCTCATCATTTATGTATATAAAAATAAAGTAATAAGGAAACCCCCAGAAACGTAATACAAGTATGTAAAACATACCCATTGTTTGATAAAAAAATTGCTTTCTTTTGATCGACAATATATTGTCTAATTTTATTCATCTCACTTTTCACCATTTACTAGTGTAAAAAGAAATTAAAGTGATAAGGAAACCCTCAGAAACAAAATATACATATTGATTGTTAAAAAAATGACTTTAATTTAATCAACTATATATTATCTAATTTTCTCTACCAGAGGTTCATAAAACATTTGAAATTTATACTTTTTAATTAAATTTAGACTTTTAATAATATTATACTAATTGGTAATATATAGATTTCATTATCTCGTTTACGGTACGGTGAGATAAAGTAAATATGAGATTTATGAACAACTAATTGTCAATAAGAAAAATATAAATATTTTTATGATCTGGCAAAACTTTGAAGAAGCATTTTTATATGATTATTATGTTTAATTCATTTCATGGCATTTAAATATGTTTATTTATTTATTTAATTACAAACTCTCCTTTTTTTCTTTAATAATAAAATGCTAATATTGCGGATTTTACATTGTTATTGGCTCTACTTATTTATTAATTTGCAGTAAAGGGTTACTAAATAATAATATATAATAAAAAACAGCTTTATAAATCTTTATCACTTTATTTTTTATAGTGTATAAATAACGCCATTTAATGATATTTATATAGTATGATCACTTGTTTTTGCTATTTACAATATTTATATGCTACAGCAGTCTTTAAAATTTTAATACGAATTCTATACAGATGATAACGAACAGGCAATAGTAAGTTCACTTACATAAATTTTGGTATAGCACTTAAAACTAATAATTACAATATTTACATGCGTATTAACATCTACATATATACATTTTGACTGGAAGTGGGCTCGAGCCCGTCTAGACTAGGTATGCTTGAACGGCGTTGCCCGTATCTACAAGCGGTGGCGGGGGCGGCCATTGTCTGAGGTCTCGTCGCCTGCCTGGCGCCATACCTTGCTCGAGGGATGAGTAGTCCGAATCGATCGAAGAATAAATATGATCGGATATCGGTCTCCCGTCCGGACCATATGCGACAGCCTGCGTTTGTCTTACAGCTGAAGGAGATTGTCGCACTTCTGTGCTATACTCAGGAGGGGCACTCGCTCCCTGACCAGTGTTGCTTAACACAGGCGATTTGTCTGGATAATTAGACGTTCGGTTCCCTCCATTAGGTACGGACGAATCTAATGTATAGGTATTTATATTTTTTCTATAGCTATGTGTTCGCGTTTTGTGGCCCGTCTGAGATGTATCAGGCATCATGTATCTAAGACGCTCCCAAAATCTTTTTTGGCCCCATCGCAACCGAGAACCTGTTTTGAGGTACGGCCGCAAGTCTGGATCGCACATAGCGTCACCTACTACTGAACATTCTTCTATTAAAACTAGTTTATAAATGCATCCTTTTAGCGCCTCGTGCAACCCTTGCCGGAATTCATACCGAGACCACTCTGTTTGCATAAAATTTCTCGTTAAAACTAGTATTATACGTTTAGATGCTTCCGCAGCCTCGACCACCGGCGGAGCACATTGCATGTACTGCGCGCCGTGGTGGGGGATATCTCTATAATGCAAGCAAAGATGATAAGAGGGATTTCCATTTTCTAATTCAGTCGCTAGAGATTGTACGACAAATTCCTCATCTTTTGGACTGTAACAAACGTACGCATCATAGAGCTTTTCTGTTTCTTCAAATGCACCGGAAAAAGAGAAAACGCGTATGCCACAATTTGTATAGAGCCAAACGCGCAACGAATCTCTGAATAAAAATAGTACAACAAGAGCTAATAAAATTAACATAAAACCGGTTAGAGTTGAGACCATCATAGGAACATAGTTTGACACTAACATGTTTCCGATTACTGAATTATCGGCATAATAATCGCTGCACGCAGTTCCATTTAAATTAAGCTCTTTTTTCTGCGGTGGCTTTGCGTCTCCGTTCCAACACCAGACATCGGTTATGTCAATAATTTTTTGTGCATTTTCTGCCAGGTAGGACGTCATCTCTTGTAAATAGCGACACTTGCATGACCATAAATTATTTCCAAGGGAGAGTGCTCTTAAATTAGTATTGACATTAAAATTCCAGACTTCAAAATCTACTAATCTATTGCCATCTAGTCGTAAAACTTCCAAAGATCTCAATGACAAAAATGATATGTTAGCGATATGGCTTATAAGATTATTTTGTAAGAATAATTCTTTTAAATTAATCAGTTGATGAAACTCATCCCCTTTCAACTCTTTTAGTTTGTTGTTGCCCAGGTGCAGTATTTGTAAGGCATTGAGGCCAGCAAAAGTTCTGTTCTGTATGCTATCTACATTACTATTATTCACATATAGCGAACGCATCTTTTGTCGTCCGATGAAAACGTGATTTTGTAACTCTCTAATATTGTTGCCATCTAAAAATACTTCAGTGGCATCCATGGGAATCTTGTGTGGTATTTCCATGGACGATTGACCGGAACAATCAACAACGTTAGTGTTCCATAACGGATCGTGATAGCAGGTACAATTTTGTGGACAGGTCATTTCACAGTCACACGCATCGTAATCGCAGCAATGACAGATAGCAAAACAATGAGTCTCATACTCACACAAAAAGTCCGATGTCTTAAGGTTAGTCAAGGGCACATGAGTTCCACTACGAGTGTTCGTCATTTTACACAAAACGTTTTCTAAGTCCATCACACGCGGATACTGCCTCATAGCAGTCATGTTATTTATAATAGGCAACCACTCCATGGTGCAATCACACTGAAACGGATTTCCACCGACATAAATTTCCGGTAAACTTTTATTCGCGGGCACTGTAGAAAGTCGTAAACTATTAAGTTCTAGGTGCACTATATCATTAGCATACATATCCACACGAGTCAAGTTTCTTTTATCGAAAAACGTATTCACATGAATGTTGTTTAAAAAGTTATTATTTATAAATAATAGTTCTACACTATTAGGTATCGCCATCGGAGATATTTCCACTATTCTGTTATGGCTCACATCCAGCGTTTTTATATGTATCTGATCTTGTAACTTGTAATAGTTACCCAAGTGTTCGATGAAGTTACCGTGGACGTCTAACCACTTTAAATTACTAGGGACAAATGCATAATCAAACCATACGAGATGGTTTTCTGATAGATTGAGCCACAGAAGACTTGCCAAAGTTGAGAACACACCATTGATATCCGTCAAGAAATTCCCATCCAGTCTTATAGCTTCAAGTTGCGTATTGCGGGTAAATGTCCCTCTCTCAATTGACTGAATTTTATTCTTGGCTATATTTAAAACTTGTAAACTCGGTAAATCCCAGAACATCCCAACACTCAAATTCCCGATTTGGTTATCGATCAATCTTAACCCTGTCAGTTGATTCAAATTTTTAAACGATCCATTTCTGAAGTCCGATATTTGATTTTCACCCAAATCTAGGGTTTTTAAAAATGGAAGCTCCCACAATGCGTCGGGTACTTCTGACAGCTGATTTGAACTCAAATCTAACTCTTTTAAATCAGAGCAGTTTTTAAATGCTTTTTTATCGATACTGACAAGCAAATTATTATTAAGTGTTAATTTGCTGAGAACGAATAAACCATTAAATAAATTTTCATCTATTGTGTGAAGGCGATTTTCAGCTAAATTCAATGTATGTAGATTATATAAGGGTAAAAAAGCATTTTCTTCTATGTATCCAATTGAATTATTTTTCAAATTTAATATCTGTAGAAAAAATAGATCCTTAAAAGTCTTTCCGTCAATCCTTGTAAGTGCGTTGTTAGATAAATTTAAAACAATTAGTCGTATCAATCCAAGGAATGTCCTGTCGTCAACATGATTACTTGTAAGTTGATTACTCGATACATCTAAAACAATTAGTTGCTCCAAACGATGAAAAATACCACTGGCAAGTTCAAAGAGTGAGTTATCGTTAAGATATATTTCCCGTAATTCTCTAGCATAAGCAAATAGGCCTTCTGGTAGAGTGTGCAAACGGTTGTGTGATATGTTGAGAACCCTCATTGAAACAAGACCATTAAATGCTTCACTTGATATGTCAGTTATATTATTGTGTTGCAAGTATAAGTGTTGCAAACTCCGTAATTTTATCAATTCTGAATCTTCAGACAATGTTTTAATTTCGTTGTGGCTCAAATCTAGCGTATGAAGACTCGATCCACACCCCGGTCCAAAACCAATCTGCCCGACAGTCCTAATTCTGTTTCGTGTCAAATTGACTGTATTCAAATTTTCTAAAGAGCAGAATATTCCCGAAGGAACGAACTTAATGTTATTTTGAGCCAGATCTAACGACTGTAGTTCCGATAATCCGTTGAATGAATTTAAAGTTAGTTCCAAGTTTTTCGTAGGGCTCCACTCGGAGTTCTTAGAACGAAGTTTTAGTCGTTTTAGCTTTTTAAGATCTTGAAAAGTGTTGTCAGGTACATTTAGAAGTTTACAGTTGATGATCGAAAGATCAGTTAGACTAGTTATGGAATTGAAGTAATGAACTCGAAGTGAACTTTCAAATAACAAAAGATGATTGCATTCAATATTAAGGCGACTTGTATCCGTATGCACTGTTGATATACTGCTTCCATCACCGTCAAGCGTTCGAATTTTACACATAACGTAGCCCTCAGGGTCCCTTTCCGTGACTCGAACGCATTTGTCCGAACCGTAGGGCAACATAGTCCATCCGCTTTGTAGTAGTGCAAGGAACACAGCTGTTATGCCATACATTATCACATACATTTTATTCCACTATATAATGTCTCATAAACACTCCCCGTGGGTCGATATCACCATTTCCGAAACAAAGTCCGTAGCACAGTTTAGAGCTGAAGAAAAACTTGTAAGCATTTCACTTCACAAAAACAGTCCAACTTGCAATTTCTTGGTAGTCCTCGGAAAACAATTTTTGACTTTGATAATGTTCATACATGTAAAGTTATAGTTTGATAGTTTTCTGTTATTAAAAATTTACTGCGTGTGTGAGAGAACAACGCAAAGCGGGACGCGTCGTCTCCGCGGCGCGATTTCGATGTGACTGTCGAGCATACTGGTCGGCTTGTGGAAGTAGCAGCGGGGACGCGCAAGTATCCCCGCTCCTGCACGCCCCGCACCCGTAGTAAGCTTTCGTAAACTTTATGAACTTCTAGAGCCATCTAGTGAGAAGTAGCAATTTAAACGTTTTTATTTTTCCGTTGTAAGGCCCCGCAGATCTCGGAAAATATGACTTGTGACTGTCATACAATACAAAAGGGGCAAATTTTTGTTGTATTATTTCAAACGTTTTGTGTTAGAATGTTATATCAGAACATTATCAATGCAACATTTTTGCTTTATTTCGCATATACGTATAATATTATTTTATTTCTAGAGGCATCAGCAATATAAGTTGTCCTTTAGAGAATCCACATGCAACAATAGCATTCCACATATCTGACAAAAAATTAAAAAGCGATTCATCCCTCATACGAGCAGATTTTAATATTACCTAATTAATAAATTAATCCAAATTTTTAGTGATCAAAATTTTAACGATCTGTTGTAATCGCACAGCTAGGAAAAACATTCCACTAACAAGATTTTTCGACCCGACTATCTACTGTAATGCGTTGTGTCAAATTAAAAGATTTTACAATAATTTTTCAAATATTTACAGGTCTCTTTACGAAATTTCTCTTCGCCGAAAGGCTTTAACCAAATTGAGGATATAGGCAGAAATCTTTATTCAAAACTTGTTGGTTTGTAACTGTCTGGCCGGGGTTTGAACCCGGGACCTCAAATACCTATATAATACTTTCATAAAACATATAAACTCAATATTTTTATAAAACATATTTTGAATTTCAAATATCATAAATGACATTCATTCATAGAAGTGAAATTGAATATAACGAATCAGCTTATAGATTTAAGACTTATCCGAGTAGTTTAAAGCTTTTACTCATTACTTATCGTACAATTTTACAAGTACTTAGAAACGGAAACTACATATCTTATTCCCCGAAAAATTAAATTCGAAGCTACTACGGCAAAAATTGTATGACCGTTGTAATAACACTTTGAGTACAAAAAAGTTTTTGCTATTCGATCACAGATGCCACTAGTTGCTTTAAAAGCTTTACTTACTTGGCAATAAAGTTAAAAATTCAGTGGCAACACTTTAAGGTTTCTGAAAGTTCGCAGTAAAGTTTTCTTGTATGTTTATGTAATATTAGGCATAGTATATCGAGAAAAAAGCTTTCAAGTTACTACTTGTTAGTAACTCTCGAGAAAACGAGAAAAATATAAGTTTTTTGTAACTACGTAAATGCTCACTTCATTTAATCAAAATAGACGAAGTGAGCAAGTCACTAATAAAATTATTGCTTTTTTGATTTGAACACACAAAAATGTTTTGATATTTTGTAAATTACATGTAGATAGGTAAATACATTTATCAGTCAAGCAACAGTGTGAACACGTTGATTATTTAGTTGGTGACGAAATATACTATGCAAATGAGGTCATGAATATCAATGACATCAATTTCATGCCCAATTATACAATTCAAGACACTTGAAGAACATTATGTTGTGAAATATACATAAATAGGGCGACCAGTCGTCCACCATTCGCTGTGATTGTGAGTTTTAAGTAATCCGTGGACTTTTTTTTGATTGCCGGTGTTTACCGCCCTACCGACTTGCTGGCAGGCTCGTTCAGCAACAGCTGAATTTGCATCTGAATTGTTGAATATGCTTAATCGCAATCTCGATACGAGATCTGCAGTATACCGACCACTGCGCTACGGAAGTCATCAAGTTTAAGTAATTTATTAGAATTAGGCTTTACTTTGCGGACATCCATAATACAAAAGTAAATAATAAAATTATTTTGATATAATTCTTCTTTTTTTAAAATTTTATTTCATCATCATCATTGTCCTGCCCTTATCCCACTAAGTGGGGTCGGCTGTTTTAAGCATGTTGTAAGACGATTTGGCTAGGTATTTTACGACCGTCAACTTACCTTAGTCGTCGAGGGTGGTCTATTCTACTCAGCCGGATACACACTCTCGCGGCAATTTTTTTCTTTTTTAATTTTATTTATTTATTTTATTTAGAAGGTCGGTAAAATGTTATATATTATAATAGTATATAAGAATATATTGGATAGTTTTAGTTGACAATATTAAGAGCTATAGTAAGCATGTTCATTAATACACATTAGTTCAACCTGAAAACCAGCTTTGCAGCGAATTTGCGTTCGTGTTAAGGCGGATCTATCATTTTATTATTATTTTTTTGTATTCCTTTTTATTTGTATTTTGGTCAAATATTTTTTTCTTTCTTTCTTTCTTTAATCCGCGATAAAGTAAATAGAAAATATATATAATGCTAAATGTATAGTGGATTATCTGAGTGTTTTTACGAATCCTCCATATATCGTGTATGAAAAAACAGATAGTCCACTATACATTTTGGTTTATATATATTTTCATTATTTTAACTAATAATTTAATTACATTATCATTAATATTAACTATCGCGGAGTATAGCTAAATAATATTTTGTATTATGGACGTCTACAAAGTGACACCCAATTATATAAATGAATATTCAAATACTTTTTTTGATTATGACACGTGCCGTGTGGTAGCCGGCTGAGTAGAATAGACCAACCTCATTTCTTACTGAGGTGTCGCGAAAGGCGACTAAGGTGAGTTAACATCAGGCATGCGGCTGGTGGTTATATACCTAGCCAAATAGTGTTTCAACAACATGTTTGAAACATGTTGTGCCGACCGTTCTTAGAGTGGGATAAGGGTAGGAGAATGATAATAAATGTGAAAGTTTTTCTGTTTTACTGTTACTCTTTCACAACTAATCTGATTCTTTGATTAATAGCGATAGCGTTAATACAAGACATATATTTTTAATTTTGTTAATAACTTTTACAAAATAAATAAATATATGGTTACCCTATAAATGACAGGAAACGAAAGAGCGATCTCAAACTCTAAAAGTATATACTTGAATGTTACGTTGTCTTGTACGAAGTTTCCTCACAAAGTTTCGTAGGTATGTTTCGACGTCTTCTAATGTTTTTCGAACTGGTACTGTACTGGAGAAAAATGGAAAAGTCGTGTCTCACTTGTCATAGTTCTATTCACACGTCTTCGACACAAACACGAGTGATTTTAAGTCTTATTGCATCGGCGTAAAGTTGAGTTTTATGTAAAAAGTGTATCAGAATTTGTGAACATATTTTAAGAATTTATTCACTACACAATGGTTCGTTTCAAAATATTTTCGGCGACTTCCTTGGCCTAGTGTTGAAGAAATGTATTAAATATTTTTCCTAAAATCTGTGTAAAAATTATAACTTATTTTTTCTCCTTCTTTGCTCCTTAAGATTACGTTAAAGCCTTTTGCTGGAATGACGTGAGGACTTTTCATAAGTTATTGACCTCCAGGAAATGTTGCTTTATAGAAAAGGGCTCTTAGGAGTTAACCTTAAGTCTCCCAATAATTCGTTTATGGTTTCGTTTCATTCGTTTTAACTGGCGATGCTTACGCGCTTGCCCTATCTTTGCGGTGACACTTTAAAGGCTAATGGGGCTGACAGTCTCAGATTGTATGATAAAAACTTATAAAGTCTCTGAAGGTTAAGGCACCGTGTAGAAATCACTATGATTCTACGAGTGCAATATATTTTCTATTATTGTGGACTACAACTAAATAGCTATCATTAGTATTGCCTTAAAAAGATGTAAAAAAAGTTTATCTCGTTTCAATCTTAAATTGAAATACTCGGCTTAAGATGACGACAAATGTTAATTTAAACAAATCGTCTTTAAATACCGCCATTCGTCTTAATTCCGTGACCGGCCACAATTAATTAGTCTCTACCGATTTGCCGAACGCAAGGAAATTAACGAAAAGGTAGAGAATGCGTGTAAAAGTGTTTTATAAAGTCTCATTACTTTATTTTGTTAAATATAAATAATATTTGTATACCAAAATGTTGCAGTTTCAACTCCAACAGGATGCAATGGAAAATACAGCGTCGGTAACCCTCTCTATCAGGTGCCGACCTTAAAAGATCGTGGAGAATAGAAATGCCTTGAATACTCTACATTCAACAGTGAACGATTTAAAAAGAAGAATAAGTAATTTATAGAATTAGGCGTTACTTTGCGGAGATCCATAATACAAAAGTAATAATAAAATTATTTTGCTATAATCCGCGATACAGTAAATAGAAAATATATATAGTGTTAAATGTACAGTGGACTATAGCGATTTTGTCGTGGAGTCTATTTCCTGATGATGCTTCGGTTGCGGGGCGAAACGATTGCTGAGTTTGTGATAGTGAACGTGTGTAGTGCTTGTGTATTGAAGTGGCAGCGGTGCGGGAGGTTTGTGGATGTGTTTTTACGAACCCTGCATGTATCGGGTATGGACAAAACGGATAGTCCACTATACATTTAACACTATATATGTTTTCTATTTACTGTATCGCGGATTATAGCAAAATAATTTTATTATTACTTTTGTAGAAGAATAAGTTAAAACATGTCATCAAATTTACACTTCTTTAGCCGCGGTAGTGATTGTGGAGGTTAATGCAAACAAATTCGACACTAACTTCAGTAATTAACTATTGTTCTTCAGTAATTAACTATTGTTCTCAGTAATTAACTATTGTTCTCCAGGAGCAACTATTGATTATATATTGAATAGCCTAAATTATAATGACCTTGATTATAACACTACAGTTATATTGATGCTTGGTGACAGCCTAAATATTAAAAGGCCACAGATAACAAAATGTATTGAAAAATTATTACTTTTAAATGAAAAATTTAAATGTAAATTTTTTATATGTGCCTTTCCCTACTCTAATATGTTGAACAATAAACAAAATGAGCACATATATAATCTAAATATACATTTGTATAATTTGACATACCGTCATAGTGACGCTATATTTTACTTTGACATTAATAAATTTATTTCCTCGTTTAAGTTAACTAGAGATACTATATATCTGTCTAAAAAATGTTACAGGAATCTAGCTTCACTGCTAGCCTATAATTTAAGTGATACAGCTACATCTGTTGTAGCTAAGTCTATTGACACCTATACAGATTGTACAATAAGTACAAATTTTTCATATATTGACACACGTACTAGTAGTAGTACTAATAGTATATCAAGTAATATTTTATGTACGGAAAATATTACTTTAAACTAGGTATTAAGACAACAGATAGACCTTGTAAATTGAATATTGTTCACCAGAACCTGCAAGGACTATCTGGCAAGGAATTTGAAGTTGAACTGTTTATGAATAAATTTAATGTAGATATTTTATGTATAACCGAGCATTGGTTAAACAGTTCCAACTTCCTGTTAAATATAAAAGGTTATAATGTGTCCAGTGCGTTCTTGAGGAAGACCGTCATTCGTGGAGGATCTTTAATACTAGCTCACTGTAAATTAAATTGTAAAGAACGGAATGATATTGTCGGTCTTTCTGTGGAACGTACCATTGAGCTGTCTTGTGTAGAGTTGGAGCGCTATATTATAGTTTCTGTGTACCGCCCACCCTCCAGTGATTATATGCTATTTGAGAGTGTTATGGAGGAAGTTTTAAAGAAGACATGTAAATCTTCAAAAAAAGTTTTAATCTGTGGAGACTTTAATGTTGACATACTAGTGGATACCAGTACTCGTTGTAGGTTGCTTAATTTATTTCAATGTTTTGATATGATTAATGTATTTAACGAACCTACTAGGATAACTGCAGACTCGGCTACCGGTATTGATAATATTTTTACTAATTACAGCTGTAATATCTTAGAAAAATCTATAATAAGTCGCTTAAGGTCTGATCATAGTGGACAAATTATATCTGTTCCCAACATTATAAATAACAAAAAGCAATTTATTAAATTCAGGCCTATCACGTCTCATAAAATAAAGCGATTTCAAGTAAAAATATTATCAAAATTACCACATATTGACAAAAGTTGCGTTAGTTCAGATGATCTTTTTAATGCTCTCTTTGGAATTATTGGTAGTGAATTCCATAAGACTTTTAATATTATAGAAAAAGAAGTCTCCAAACATCTCAGGTTTAGCGATTAGGCTACTAATGGCATTTATAAGAGTAGAAACAAGTTATTTGATCTGTATGCAGAAAAGCAATATAATCAGTCCCCCACATTCTTAGAATATGTAAAAAAATATTCGAAAATGTTTAGAAATGTCTGCGCACAGGCCAAATCACTTCACATTAAATGTAAAATAATGAACTCTGAAAATAAAATAAAAACAACTTGGGATGTTATAGGAGATGAAGTAGGCAGACATAAAATGCGTAATTCTGCCATAGAGCTGAAAATTGGAAATGAGTTTACTAATTCCGACGCAGAAGTGGCGAGTGTATTTGAACATTTTTTTCAGAATATACCCATTTCTACCACTAGCTCAATAAACTCATCCCCAATTGAAGCTCTTAATGTTTTAAAGGCCAGCGTCATGAAGTGCAACGTAAATTTTAAATTTAAACACATTTCTCCGCACGATATTGTTAAAACTTTTAAAACTTTAAATAATAAAAAAACAACTGATTTATGGGGAATGTCTGTAAAGTTAATAAATAATGTTATTGAAATTATTGCACCTATTATGGCCAAGATCTTTAACAAGTCTGTAGACACAGGGACATTTCCAAATTTAATGAAGTATAGTAAATTGATCCCTGTCTTCAAATCTGGTGATAAGAGCGACCCTAACAACTATAGACCCATCTCGATCTTGCCAACTCTTAGCAAGGTCTTTGAGAAAGTTATTCTAAATCAACTGCTCAAGCATTTTAATTCTAATAATTTACTTCACCCTGAGCAGTATGGGTTTACCAAGGGTCGGTCTACATCGGATGCGGGCGTAAGATTATTGAAGCATATCTTTGATGCGTGGGAGAACTCACAAAATGCCATAGGGGTATTTTGTGATTTGTCCAAGGCATTTGATTGCGTTCAACACGAAACTTTATTACTAAAGCTTGGTCATTATGGTATTAAGGATCATGCACTTCGTCTCGTTGCATCTTATCTCTATAGCCGAATTCAAAGAGTGTGCATTAATGATGTGCAGTCATCCGGATCGGCCTTAGTTATGGGTGTGCCTCAAGGATCAATCCTTGGTCCCTTTCTGTTTTTAGTATATATAAATGATCTACCATATTTCATTCATAATATTTGCGACATTGTACTGTTTGCTGATGACACATCTTTAATATTTAAAGTAAATAGGAATGACGATAATAATATTGACGAAGTAAACAGTGGATTGTCGTAGGTAGCTCAATGGTTCAGGCTAAATAATTTGGTACTAAACTCAAATAAAACGAAATGTTTAGAATTTGCATTACCTAATGCAGCTAAAACAGCAAATGAGCTCTTAATAGACAATGTACCACTAAAAACAGAAAATAAAACTGTATTTTTGGGAATGACGTTGGATACAAAACTCCAATGGAGCACACACATAACAGCTCTCGCAGGGAAACTCAGTTCAGCAGCCTATGCTATTCGAAAGATAAGACAGTTTACAGACGTCGAAACAGCAAAACTAGTTTATTTTGCTTATTTCCATAGCATTATGTCTTATGGAATAATGTTATGGGGTAAATGCGCTGATATTGAGAAAATTTTTGTATTGCAAAAAAGAGCCATACGTGGCATTTATAATTTGAATTCGCGTGAGTCCCTGCGAGAGAAGTTTAAGGAAACAGGTATTCTTACGTTAGCTTCACAGTATATTTTTAGCAATTTGATTTTTGTGCATAAAAATATACATAATTATAAAAAGATTGGCGATGTATATAATAGACAAAGTAGGAACCGACATAAGCTTGCGGCTCCTGCTTTGCGCCTTGTAAGAGTACGTAAGTCGTTTGTGGGTTTGGGTATAAGATTCTATAACAAAATTCCACAATCAATTTTAACTTTGCCATTACAGCAATTTAAAAATACTGTTAAAAAGAGGCTGATACAGAAAGCCTATTATACCGTGGAGGCTTACATTGAGGATAAGGATGTGTGGATATAGGTGCACTTCTACCCTGTACAAGACAGTAATAAATAAATGTAACTGGTTCTAAGATTTATATTTTAAAAAGAGCAACCGCCGAGTTTCTTGCTGGCTCTTCTCGGCAGGAACAGCTTTCCGAACCAGCAGTAAAGTTGACGATTCAAAAGCACTTGTTTACAAGTTTACTTGAATAAAGAATATTTGAATTTGAATTTGAATTTGAATAACCGCAACCGAATTAGCTTGCAAACTCATTTAACTTTGTGACCGCATGCTTCAACTTAATATATTTAAAGCTATAAACAGTCAAGTTACCAGGTTTTTTCATTGAAATTTGAATTAAAAAAAAAATTGCCGTGTGGTAGCCGGCTGCATAGAATGAACCACCCTCATTTCTTACCGAGGTGTCGTAAAAGGCGACTAAGATAAGTTGACGTCAGGCAGGCGGCCGGTCGTAAAATACATCATGTGACAACATGTTTTTAACATGTTGTTCCGACCCCACTTATGGGTGGGATAAGGGCAGGAGAATGATGATTGAGTTCAAAATATTATTGAACTAATTAAATTACAATTACTACTTCAGAAGAGTGTTCTGATGATAGGGAAGACGGCGGTATCTTTGCAAAATTTATTATATGTTTTTTTTATAACTATAAAAAATAGTAATTAATACAATTTTCGATCAATCACACTCATAAAAGACTATTTTGTTATCCAATATTTTGTTTAATATTTAGAAATTAATACAAAGCATTATCTAAGTCATAAAATGATTCTGATACACACACCACTTAGTCAAATAGGCATTGATTAAGTTGAGGGGGGTTTTGACGTAATTAATTTCTCAAATTCTTATGTACTGTATAGTCTTTCTTAGGTTGAATATTTCTGTATTAATGGTAGGTTTGTTCGTGCTAGGTATTCGGTGTGTATAAAAAGCGGGTCCGCTTTCAGTTAAATTCCGTGTGGTATCCGGCTGACTACTATAGACCACCCTCATCTCTTACCGAGGTGTCGTAAAAGGCAAATGAGGCAAATAGACCCGCCGTGTGGTATCCGGCTGAGTGGGATAGACCACCCTAATCTCTTACTAAGGGTCGTAAAATACGACTTAAGTAAGCTGACGTCAGGCATACAGGCGGTTGTAAAATACGTAGCCAAATCATGTGACAACATGTTAAAACAACATGTTAGACAGTTTATCATCATGCTCCTTATGAGCATGATGATAAACTGTCAGTTGAATAAAGTTATTTTTATATAAATACTATCTGTGCCCACGACCTGGCCCAAGTGGAAATCATTGTGTTAGAGATCTTTCATTCTAAAAGTGCACGCCCCTCCAATGTCTTTAGTCACACACAGAAAACTTATGTACAGACGAAATACACGCAAACTTGTTATTCTAATTGGTTACTCAGTTGCCGGACAGAAAGGAAAGTAGGAGCACGCATCGATTATTGCCAAAAGTACAGTTAGCATGTCATAAAAAAAGAGGATAAATATTTTTTATTTTTTATTTTAAATAATAATTAGATAATTTTTTTCTTTAATAGAAAAATATGGAGAGTTTTATAAAACAATGTGGCGAAAAAAAACGGGCAAACTTAACATCTATCATTATTTCATCATTAAAGCCATCGCTTTAATTAAGGAACGAATTGACATGATTGATAGAAATATGTGGGAAAATACGTGTCGAAATGTGAATGATATTGAGATAGAATATATGAAAAATTTTGAATTTATAATTAATATTGAGTCTGAATCTAAAGATAGCGACGTGAGTGAATAGCGTTAAAATAGTAAATATTTATTGCGGTTTAATTTTTTTCTTTTTTTACTAATAAAATAAATGAACAGACTTCTGTACATTACGTTTTATTTATCATTCTAATAGTTGCATAATGAATATATGATATGATCTTTATTAAATTAAGTTGGCAAGCTAGCTCTTGATTGCGAATTCACCTGGTGGATGCCTATGTAGTTTAAGTTTCTTGAAAGGGTTTGGTGATTAAACGTGTAAACATTTAGGATTTTTACACGACATCGTACCTGAATGCTTAACCGCTTGGTGGTACGTCTTTGTTAGAAGGGTACGTCGGAAGTATCTATCCAATCAAGACCAGGGATAAATTTTAGAAATATACAAATTTTTTTTTCTAGGATTCGAATGCGGACCTTCCCGTTTACAATCCACAGCGCTTACTATTACTCCAGGGAAACGTTAAAAACTTACTTTTTATTCTAAAGACTTTTCAACATAAATTTGATTATAAATATTATAAAGTATTAATTTTATTTTTATGCAAACGTTACTTGTAACCCGTGTAACCGGATTGGTTGGTCAGCCAGTGCACAAATGGTAGGAACGCGTGACAGAATAGACGTGTTGTCTCATACAAAGCGTCCATTCTCCGCCATATAAATGTTTGACTTATACCAGTCGAGCAATTAGTTGACCTTTAAGTGCTCGAATGAGTCGAGTCAACTTTGAAATTGCTGCGCGCACACATATACAATAGTACAGTCAATATTTTCTCTCACTCATTAAAATAATGTAATTTGGTGGAGGGGCGTGCACTTTTAGAATAAAAGATCTCTACTACGGTAAAAAGTAGCCCTAGTGAGCCAAGTAATCAAAAAAGTGTCTTCAAAATTGGTTTTAGGTATTTATCTTAAAATATTTAATCAACGAGGTAACTTTCAAACCCTTTCAAACACACGATGATTTTTTTGTTTATCCTATTTTATGTTCTCTATGAACAGCCCTATATTTAGCACCTAGCTAAACAAAAATGCATTATATACTTCAAATATTTAGCATTCAGCAAAACACAACAACATTTCATACTTCAATGTTAGTTTAGTATAATATTATAACGTTCCGGTGTCAATAAAACCTTCCAGATACTCACTAAGTTATCGCAAAGAAACTAAATACGAAGATATTATCGCACCTTAAATCTAAGCTCGAAATGAACGATAATATTGAAAAGTGTGAATCCTCCAAAAATAGCACTCTTTGCACAGAATTACTAATCTATAGTGATAATCACATCCGGACAAACTTTTGTTCAAAAATGTTAGCCTTAAGTGATTTACATTTTCAGGTAACTCCAACTTATTCATTAAGATTCTCGGTAATAATAGTTCGGGCAAAATATTTACTTATCTGCGTAACCCATCCTTCGGAGTATTTTAATCCTTATCGCAATTTTGCAGGCGTTACGTAGATAAAAGACAAAAAAGACTCGATAATCGGTTCTTTTAAGCTTTTAGCTAATTTTCCCACACTGACTTACACTTAGGAACTACTTACTATACGGAAATACATTTCATAGAAAGATTTTTAATTGATTTATAAGAAAAATTTAAACTTTAATGAAACAATTGACTGTTTTAAACTTCACAAAATATCTTTCATGTAACAGCTATGTTTAAAATTTTATGTGAAGTACTAAGCCTCGTTTGTGAGGAAAAATTTTGGAGATTATTCCCACTACGCTGCTCCAATATAAATTGTCAGGCAACACATAACCTAGAAATTTAAATACATGCAGGTTACATTATAATTTTTTAGCTCACCGAAAAGCGAAATAATATATTTATATAAAATAGTATGTCAATAAGGCTGATAAATATTAATAGAAAACTTGTAAGAGTTTTAAACTTAACCTAAAGTTCACATTCAACATCACTCACAATCGTTCGATCATATTACTGAAATATGATAACTAGAGAAGAGTCTATCCCCGTATCATCCCTTCATCATCCTTAAAACTTAACCCTTGATCATCCCTTAAAAGTTCTATCCCCATATCACTAATGCTTACTTAGGGATGCTAAAAAGTTGCAGAAGTTGTCAAATATTTGTAAGATTAACAACCAAATCCTGCTTAAATACTAGGTATGTGCTAAATCGAAAAAGATAAAGCTTATATTTTTACAGTCACACTTCTCATAAACGATAAAATCACGCCAAGCCATAAAACCTATTTTACACGGTTAAATGCGATCGTTAACAAAATAGCAAAATTGCCTAGCTAAAGTATCAAATAAACAAATTTCAATGGGTTCTATTACGCGGCACCGCAGTAATGTGTTGACATCATTACGCGGCCGCAATAAGAGCCTGACAATGCAGATACTATCCCTGTTTTGAACATTAGAGGGATAGGTTATGTCGGCTAAATATGTATAGATACGGCTTCATAACAGCTTTTCATTGGATATTTTACTCATTTTTAAATCAAATATACTAATGCCAATGCCATTAAATCAAATCAAAATAATCCTTATTCAAATAAGCCATTTCAGACACTTTTGATTCGTCAAGCATCAATATGATTAATGAAGTTACTGGTTCGGAATTTGCCATGTGGTATCCGGCAGAATAGAATAGACCACCCTCCTTTTTACCGAGGTGTCGTAAGGGGCGGACTAAGGTAAGTGCCCTGTGGTATCCGGCTGCTTAGAATAGACCACTCTCATTTCTTACCGAGGTGTCTTTAAAGGCGATTAAGGTAAGTTGATGTCAAGCAGGCGGGCGGTCGTAAAATACGTAGCAAAATCATGTGACAGCATGTTTGTAACGTGTTGTATCGATCCCACTTAGAGTGGGATAAAGGCAGGAGAATGATGACTACTAGTTCGGAATGTTGCTCTTACCGAGAAGAACTAGCAAGAAACTCGACGGTCAATCTTTTAAATATTTTCAATTATACATTATTAAACCGTTATCTTGTATGAAGCTGAAAGGATGTTCAAATCCAGACGTTTTTATCATCCAAATAATCTTCAATTTTCTAATAATGCATTAGTATTAGCATATAACACTTAGTTTAAAAAAAAATGTAGACTGGTCTAGTATGGATTCACGGCATGGAACAATGCCATGCTATTGTAAAAAAATACAATAAATTATTAAAGTATTATATTAGTTTAATAATTTTATACAATTGTGATGATTATCGATCAACATCTCAAGAGGCTATAGCTTATTTCTTGGATCAAGAGTCATTAGAAGGAAGTATTTTTAACCAAAACTTATTGTGGGAGAGTTAGTTTGAAGTCCTAGACACCAGTAGCTTGGAATATTGCCTTGCTTCCGGCGAAAATCGTTTTTTATTTATTTTTTAAAGTTTTTCAAAATTTCCTGATAAACGTTCCAGCAAAGCCAAAGCATTAGGTGCAGTAGAAACCACTAAGTAATACTGTAAAGGGTTACAGATTTGTGAAATGAAATGAAATGAAACTGTTTATTTCTTCCCCATGTGAAATAAAGGCAAGTCACGAATATAACTAATTCTAAACTTCCACTTCCTTCGAACTTGCCAATTAAAAATAAAAGTTAAAGTAAAAGTAACGGCCTGTTACTATCCTACTGCTGAGCATAGGCCTCCTCTCTTCGTTTTTTTGGAGAGAACAATTGCAGCTAAGACCTACCACGTTGCTCCCGTGCGGAATGGTATCCCTAGAATTCTCTAGTGACGTACAGGTTTCCTCACGATGTTTTCCTTCAAAAGCCTGTGATAAATTGCAATTATCATTTAATAGAAAAACTCATTGGTGCCTGCCCGGGGCTTGAACGCATGATAGTCTGAAGAGAGTCGCACGATCTCACCGCTGGGCTATCACAACTATTGCAAACTATAATAAACATCAAACTCAAATGTTTTCATAGAACAAGATTGGAAGTTACAATTGCAATCCACAAACATCACTGAAAACTTTTGTAGCAATTTGAACAACAATATTAGCTCCGAAACTTTAAGTTTAAACTCGAACGTGAAATTCGTTTGGTTTTGTAAATTATTTTGAATTATTAATTTTATTTTAACTCCCACTAACAAAACCACCACGCGGTGGTTCTTTTAACTAAAAGTTTTAGCGGATGCTTTTGGTTTTGACGTTTTGTACCCATAACTATCTATACATATGTGAATATCTTGATACATATACAAAAGTAATAATAAAATTATTTTGCTATAATCCGCGATACAATTTATTATTACTTTTGTATTATGGATCTCCGCAAAGTAACGCCTAATTCCATAAATTATTTAAATCTTGATACATATTTTGTATCAGGATATTCACATAAGTATCCTGATACATATATTGGGTAATATAATTATTACGATGGAATTTTATTTTCACACAGATTATTAATGATTTTTGGCAAGATCACTATTTGTCTTTTGTTATGATTTTTACGTAATGGAAGTGTATCATATCTACTTGCAAAGCGATTATGTGACATTACCTACCAATCTGCATTGGAGCAGCGTGGTAGGTCTTAGCTCCAATCCTTCTCTTTAAAAACCGAAAGAGGAAGCCCCTGCAGCGTGAGAGTAACAGGTCGTTACTTTACTTTTTTTAATACTCGGTTCCTTGACTATGCATCGCAAAATATAAAAACCTAGAAGAATTAAATATATTTCTTGAACGCGTGAACTCCAAGTAATATTAAAATAATAGCTATATTCTCATGGAATTGTTATACTGGAGTTGAAAAGGTGTAGAGTATCACAATTAATAATGGGAGGGAAATAAAGTCGTATCCTTTTTTTTATTTAATCGCACATAAAAAAGAGACCTACCTATAGCTACAGTCTCATTTGCCTTCCCTTTATTTCTCTTCAATGTGATAGGGTACGTTTTAGTTTGGCTTCCCTACGCTATTATAATAACTTTACATTTATTCTACACGTGATCTTGTTTATCATAATCTTTATAAATATTGTCAATATCAATAATAAAGAAATTTAATATGGATAAAAATCCATTTCCATATTCGCAACCTAACATCATCCGAAAGAGTCAACTGCCATATCTTTCGGGTGTATTTCCTTATACCCTTACAGTCCAGTCGCAATATAGAATATACGAAGCAATTTAACTAAGCTGGAAATTTTTAGAACTGGCATACACATCCCGATTGGAGTAAAACAGATCAATCGCATAAGCATTTAAATTCTTATGTTCTATTTTGAAAAAATACGTTAATGCATACGTTAAAATGTATATTATACGGTATCTTTTTTTCGTTAGATTTCTAATCTCTTCACAAAAATATGCAATCGATTTGCAAACAAGCATTTAGTAATAATGTCTATAACACACAAAATTATTAGGTATTGTCATTGAACCTAACATTCATATGGCTATTGGATGGAGAGTTCTCCATTAAAATGAATTATCATAAATTTAACGTGCTTGATGACTTACGAAATTCCGTATATTATTCTTTAGATAGTCGTACGGGAGATTAATTGTACCTACGAGTACAAAATGTGATCATTCAGATCTAGACGTAAACTCCAGCTTTAATTGTGATATTAGTAAGACGAAAACAGAACTAGGTTTGAACGAGTTCAGTGCATACAGCATTTTCTTTTTTTTCTTTTATACGGTTTATGTTTGTCCCTAAAATGTCTTAGTCGAGTTAGTAAGCATTGACCGGCGTGTTTGCGGCCACGCTTATAAATCAAAGCGTTGTAAAGGTCTATTTAACGGAGAGATCGGTTCTCTTAGAACATTGTTCGAAACTAAGTGATCATATTCGCAGAATAGCAACATAGCATGTCCTCTAACGATAACTGTTAATGATGGGAAAACATGCATAATACCGTGTCCTTAAGTGTTTTTGTTACACATTGCCGTTTATACAGTTCTTAAGATTCATGCTGATAGCATTTTCGAAATTATTTGTATCTTTTCTACATGCAAATTCAACTAAAAAGGTAAATACGTGCAATGTATTGCTTGGCCTGTTGACACAGGTGGCAGTTTCACGGCCTTCAGCTCTGGGGGTCACGGGTTCGATTCCCGCCGAGAACAAAAACAATTTGTTGGTTCTTCGAATCTGGGTGTATGTATGTATTTAAAATTATATAACTATATATAGTTACCAGTTGTCTGTCATCCATAGCACACGTCTTAAGTTACTTTCATTAGGAATAGATAACCGTTTGTGTGTTTGTCCCATATATTTTATGTAACAATTTGTAGGAGCTTTTACAAAAGCTTTTTTTTGCAAAAATATACAAGTTTCATAGGCAAGAAAATTCGTCTCCTCACGCAAACTTTCTTCAGCAACGATGAAATTTTTACTTATAGTTTTTAGACCTCAAATTGTCATAAACCCCGTTGTTCATTGAATATCAGAAAAACCCGCAATTTGTAGCTTACTTCTTTAAAAGATTTTGCACATGTGTTAATTAATTTACTCAAGCGGTACTGGCCGAATACTTAAATTAATCAAGATTAATAGGACGGTGTACTATCGCCCCCAAAATGGTAATTAGGTACGACGAGTCACAATGTTTTTTACCCAGAGGGGCCTTTAAAAACAAGTAAACATAAACAATTCCGGAACCCTTCTTGTGCCATAGAGGGTGAATTAAATTTGCATTAGATGAAATTGAAATTCGCTTCCAAAGAATTACCTACCTATAGAACAAAATTGCAGTAACCATGTGTATTTGTTAAATCGGAACGTGTACAATTTATGGAAACTATACTTAAAGAACAAATACGTAATAAAATCAGAGTTAAGTATATCTGTAAAAAACTGAAATATTTGCATATCGCAAAAAAATATTTTAATTGTAGGTCTATGTGATTATTATATTTTTTCAAATTTAATGCGGCCTAAGATGCATATCATTCCGTTGACAGCTATAGCTTACGGTTAACATATATCATAAAATGTATTTAAAGGTATCGTAAATAATTTATAGAATAATTTTTAGGCGTTACTTTGCGGAGATCCATAATACAAAAGTAATAATAAAAAATATTTTGCTACAATCCGCGATACGGTAGATAGAGAATATATTTAGTGTTAAATGTATAGTTGACTATACGTTTTTTCTTAGCTGATACATGCAGGATTCGTAATAACACATGCACAAACCACCACCACTGCCACCACAATACACAACCACTACACATGTTCACTATCACTATCACTAACTCATCAATCGTTTCGTCCCGCAACCGAAGCATCATCGGGAGATAGACTCCACTCCAAAATTTTAAATAGAAAAAATAGGTTGTAAAGAACCTATCCTTTAATAGATTCAATATAATACGATATTTATATTTGTTATTATTACATGTGTCTTACTGATTTTATATTTCTTTTAACTGTTGCTTTGCTGATCCGTTGGCGCAGTTGGCATTGATCCTACTTTTAACTCCGCAGTACGCGGGTTCGATTCCTTCGGTTCTTCGAGGCTAGATGTAAGTATGTATTTCAAATTATATATGTATATATTTAACAGTTGTCTGTCATCCATAACACAAGTTTAAAGTAACTTAGTTTGGGGATGAACGACCGTGCGTGAAAGTAAAAAAAAAATACATATATATATTTTTATCTTTTTTAAATTATGCTGGCTTTTGTTAAAAAAAAATTCTATATTAATATTAATTAAGTCCTGCAAAAATATATGAAAAAGATGGCAAACCTAGTAATAATGTCGTCAATTTGAACCGGGAGAATCTTCCGAGTCACGGCATGACTATTTGATTAATTGAATCATTTTTTCGTCTTTTCGAGGTTTTAGAGGAGAATTTGTCTGTTCTATTGTTAACTGATTTAAGTGACTATCGATGATTTAGGGGAGTTTATAAAAGGGAAGTTGATTTAGGTAATAAATACTGTTTTAGTTTTACTTATAGGGACATAAAAAGTTGAGGTAGCAAGATATTTGTATAGAGTTATTATAATTAGGATAAGTATTGTTAATATAGATATACTTTTAGAAGATGTGCAGCAACCTAGTCGAATAAGTGACTCAGCTCTTTAAATGACAGTGTCGCGCTCGCGTTTTTAATTAGAAAAAAATACGCGTCGACAAAAAAAGAAAGAAGAAGAAAGAGAAAGAAGAAGTGTGAGGAAAACTTTATTTACGAAAAGACACTAATAAATTTTAATTTTAGAATAATTTAATTAACAATAAGGCATTAGAATAAAAACCGCGGAGAGCAGGGTCGTAAGGTTTATATACTACACAGTATCCGAAAAGAGTTCAGAAAAGTTCGTTAGTGCCACTGCCCTGTTTTGCTTGCTGTCGTGACGCCTTCCGTAGTGCCGCTCGGGATCGTTGCCGTGGGAAGAGAAGCCGGGGCAAACGCTCCTGGTAGCCGTCGCAGGTAGCCGGTACAGGTAGCAAGTACTGCAGACAGTGGTGCGAAGGAAAGATCGAACGCACGAACGAAGGAGTGAAGGAAAGAACCCTGAAACCGAGTTATTGCGGAGTTTTAGAGGATTCCGTTTTTCAAACTTAGACTGCAACATTGATCATCTTTCTAGAAGGTATGGCTCAGCAGAATGGCAGGGGCGTTATAAAAGAATTGAGTAGTGATCAATGATGCAGTGAGTTATACAAAGAAAAAGTTAAATTATACAGTTACTTATAACGGTCAATTTAAACTAATACCGTTACTACAGAAAATTTAGCAAAATACATAAATAATTATCCTAAATTACACTAGAAATAAAAGATACTACAAGATTATCATTTTAGAACTACAAAATACACAGTTATTTAGCTAATACATTTTTTGAATAAAAACACTCACCCAAAGTCGGGGTAAATTCGTTGCACTTTTTTTGCACACACAGTTTTAATTATATAATATGACTAAGATAGGTGATTAGATCTAAATAGAGTAGATCTAATGATTTATTGTACTATTAAACCCTAGAAAAAGCAATTTGAATAAAATTTTAACAGGATTCAAACTGTACGTTTTTGAAAGTAGGTAGTTAGTCAGAGTGCCGATGATTCTACCGAACGTTAGATGGCTCGCGAATGTATTCCGTTCAACGAAGTTATTGAAAATATTTTATGATTTGAATTTAGATAATTACTTTAATTTTATATTTATGATTTTTATGAGTTTTATATTTAATTATAATAGTTTAGTGTAGTATTAGGATAAATTTTTTTAATGTAAAAATAGTATGATGTAAGTAGGTAATCAACGTTAGGTATGTAGTTTTTATTTAGTAATTAGTTTTTTTAAATATGTTTTTTTAGTTTTGTTTAGATTTTAGATAATTATTTTTTTTATAAAAAATGTAATGAATATGTTTTTTTTTATTTAGATACTTTAAGATATTTTTTTTTTCGTATAGCAACTTGACAGTTAAGTTGCAACTTTTTTTAAAAATTTGAAGCCCTTATGAAACATCAGTGTTACATATCCCCCTTTTTAGATTAGGATTTTATCTAGGTAAAATCCGTTCTCAATATCTGCAATCTTCACTATAAGTTATATGCTATACCTCTCATACTTCCTCTCATATTAAACTTTCACACTTTTCTCTTATTCCTCACACATTTAGAATATAGCAACGACAATTTTAGAAAAGTCGCTGCATCCTAGCATACTGAGTATTCAAAGATTATAGTTTTAAATACTCTCACATATCACATAGTAGTTGTTAAATTTTTTTTATAAAAATTTAAGTATGAAATTAATGAATTTGTGAATATTTGATCGTAAATAATTATTTGCATCATAAAATTGGCTAACTGTGATATTTGGTTAGTTTAGTAGTAACCAACTATCGGGTAGATAAAACGTATCTTAACTTTTAGGTCATTAAGATACTAGTTTTTAGTTAGTAAGTAGTTTTGTAGTTTATAGTCGTAGAATTGATGCAAATCTTTAGTTAATTTAGAGGTATCATAAATTCATATTTAATTTCAAGTACATAAATTTAGATTAATTTAGTATTTAATGCAGATAAATAAATTTTTAGGGCTGTGTAACAGGTATAACGCTAATTATATTTGATAATTTGTGAGCTTCAAGTCTTTAATGTGCCAAGAACCTAAATTGTTTCCGTTAAAATCCTCAAGATCATAAACTAGTGGTGATTTTTTATTAATAATTCGACATTTTATGAACTTAGGTGCTAATTTTTTTGCAAATTTATTATCTTTATCACTTTGGTAGTAAGTGCGTTTCCAGACTATGTCTCCGAGATTTATCTCTGCCTGCCTACGTCGCAAGTTGTAATAAGTACTGTTCCGCGAATGAGCTTGTATAAGTGATGATTGAACTTTATCAAATATTTTACGTAATGATCCTAAATTTTCAGCATACTCATCGCGGGGAGTAAATATTAAATCTTCGGCAGTAGCTTTATCAGATTCAACGTAGTGAGAACCGCAGCTTACTAGTTCTCGACTAAATACTAGAAATGAGGGAGTGAAGCTAGTAACAACGTTAACAGAACTGTTAAGTGCGAATTGAATTTTGGGTATGTTAGTATCCCACGATCTGTGATCGCCTTCAATGAAGGTTGAAACTGCAGTCATTATAGTTTTGTTGTAGCGTTCAACAGAGTTAACTTGAGGAGTATATTTAGGTGTGTACAAAACATTAGGTATTTTGTATGTAGTATATAGCTGTTGTAAGATGTTGCTGGTAAATTGTTTACCATTATCCATAAGAACTGTGCTAGGAATACCGTGCACTAGAAAAACACGTTCTTCTAGAATACGTGCAATTATATTAGATGTAGCACGTCGTATGGGAAATAATAAACAATATTTAGTGAAACAACAGACTACAACAAATAAAAATGTATTCTGGTTTCTAGTAGTTGGTAAAGGTCCTACAAGATCCATGCTAATCATTTGGAAAGGTCTTGAGCAGTCTTTAGGACGACCCATTACTCCAAGTGTTGTATGATTAGGATGTTTGTGGGCGTTGCAAGTATCACAACTCGAGACAAAATTAGTAACATCTCGATGCATACCAGGCCAGAAGTATTTTAAACTAAGACGTTTAAATGTTTTGAAGACTCCGAAGTGACCAGAAGTAGGTTCAGAATGGTTTTTAGAAATGATATCGTTTCTGAACTCTGAAGGTATAACTTCCTTCCACTCAAATTCTCTAGTGAGAGGATTTAAGCTTTTCACGAAGCGAAACAGCTTATTATCAGATACTCGGTAATTTAAAAATGAAGTTGGGGAATTTTTAGAACCATTGTAGATGTTTAGGTACCAAGGGTCTGATGTTTTGAGTACTGAAGAATTTTCAGAATTAGAAATATTAGCATCGTGTAGAGCAGCAATAGGTACAGAACGTGAAAGACTGTCAGGTACAACGTTTTCAGAACCTTTGCGGTGTTTAATCTCAAAGTTGTAAGCAGAAAGTCTAACACCCCAGCGCGCTAATCGACCGGTAGGGTTGTTGAGATTTAAAAACCACTTTAGAGCAGAATGGTCGGTGTATACGGTAAATCTGCGACCGTTTTCTAAATAACATCGCCAATGTTCTATAGCGGTGAGAACTGCTAGCGCTTCACGCTCAGTAGCACTAAAGTTGCGTTCACGATCAGAAAGTGATTTGCTCATATAGGCTATAACTTTTTCTTCGCCATTTAGTGTCTGAGTTAGAACAGCACCAATGCCATAATCACTTGCATCAGTGTGAACATCAAAAGGTTCTGAATAGTCAGGACAAGCTAGAACAGGTGCGGAGATCAGGCATTCTTTTAGCTTCTTGAAGGCTTGATCAGCTTTACTACACCAAGAAAATGGAGGAGCTTTTTTTGCTTGGGAAGTAAGTTTGTTTAGGGAAGAAGCCAAAGAACTAAAATTAGGTATGAACCTTCGGTACCATGAAGCCGTACCTAAGAATCGTCGGAGTTCCTTCCGGTTAGTCGGAGTTGGATAATTTAAGATAGCTTGCACCTTTTCAGGATCTGCGTGTAGACCGTTAGCATCAACTACATAACCAAGATACTTCAGTTGTTGTCTGAAAAATTGACTTTTAGTGAAGTTTATAGTTAAGTTTGCAGTTTTTAGTTTATCTAGAACTCTTAGTAAAAGTGATATATGCTTTTCAAATGTTGGTGATACTATTATAATATCGTCGACAAACGCAAATACCATATGTTCAAATTCTGGACCATAAAATAAGGTGTCTACTAACCTCTGCTGCGTAGCAGGTGCATTGGTTAGCCCAAAAGGCATGCATTTAAATTGATAGGATCCGCGAGATGGAATATAGAAGCTAGTTTTGCATCTATCTTCTTCTTTAATTAAGATCTGCCAAAAACTCTTAGATAAATCTATACTAGTTAGATATTTAGCGTCGCGTAAGTTATCCAGGATTTCAGAGATGTAAGGCAGACTGTACGCATCCTTTTTAGTAAGCGCGTTCAACTTACGACTGTCTAGGCAGAATCGAAGTTCACCATTCTTTTTAGGAGTTAGGAGCACGGGTGAGGACCATGGACTATCACAAGGTTCAACAATGTCTTCCTTCACCATTTCGTCGAGTTGTTCAACTAAAAGTCGTTGTTTTTCAGGAGACATTCTATAATATCTCTGACGAACCGGGGCAGCATCACCAGTGTCAATAGTATGAGTGATCATAGATGTACGACCTAAACCTCTTCTTTCGTATGAATTTTCAAAAAATTGAGAAATAATGTTATCAGCTGTTACTTTTTGTACTGGACTAAGATGATCATACGAGCAAAGATGTTCAGACTCAGCGCTAGACAGTTCAGCTAACGAAGTTTCGTGCTTTTTAAACACAATGGAGTTTAAATTTTTAGGAAATAAGCCAAAAGTATTCCAGAAATCCATTCCTAGTATTAAGTCGTTTAAAATTTCAGGAACAACATGAGCTTTAATTATATGTAGCTGGTTTGCAAAGGAAATGGGTAAGTAGATATAACCGATAGATTTTAGTTTTTGTCCGTTTGCAGCAACGAACTGTAGATTTTCGATGCTATTAAGTTCAAATCCAGCGTTAGTTAGGCATTTATGAGAATTATTCCCTAGTATTGTAGCGGATGAACCAGAATCTAATAAACCCGATTTTAGCAAACCGTTGATTCCAATCACAGCATAAGGACGTGTAGTATTATTAAGGTTTTGGATTGAAGAGACAGAGTAGCAAGAAAAATATTTAGAAATAGTTTGTAACCATTCTTCCCATTCAGACTTATTAAAGTTCTTATTACTATTTAATGTATTTCTCTCTCCACAATCCAAACTCTCTAGTTTTTTTGGAACAGTTCCCAGAGATTGACAATTAGGGCAGTCCGGATAGCGAACTTCCTTCTTTCCACATTTAAAACAAATCGGAAAGTGAGGTAACTTACACTCTTTTAGAGAATGTGTATTGTTTCTACATCTAGGGCAATATAATTTCACAGGTGCGGAAGTGATAGCAGAAACCGGTAAGTTCCTATTTTGGTTAGATAGTTCCGTTTTATTTGTAGGATTAACGTTGTATTTATAATTATTTATATTGTGATTATTATATTTATTGTATCTATTGGGGTTAAAATTATAATGTTGTTTTTTATTGTAGGTACTATTAGAATAGCTACTGTGAGGAGTGCTATGTTTGGAGGCAAATTCAGGTGCGAGTGTATCTGAGTTAACTTTAGGAGGCTCATGAAATTGCATTAGTCGTGACTGTATAATTTCATAATTTCGGCAGACATTTTTAAGTGTATCTAGATCTTTTAATTCTGAAGATGCTGCTAGTGTACTTGCATAACAAGGACGGATGTTGTGTAGAATGATTTCTAGTTGTTCACTCTCAGATAGAGGATTATTCAAGCGAGAAAACACACCATGCATAATTGATAAATAAATAGTTATATTTTCATCCTCACCCTGAGTACGAGTGCGAATTTCAGACATCAGTCTATAGTCGTAGTCGCTATGGCTAAAGTCTTGTTTCAATAAAACAACTAGGTCATTCCAATCGTTAACCTTACATTTAGTGTAACGATACCAGTGTAGCGCATCTCCAGTAAAAAATTCAAAAGCATATGACATTATTTTCGTAGGTGAGATGTTTCGTGATAGCATGAACTCATCCATCTGCTGAATAAATGATCGGACACAAGTCTTACCAGAAAACTTTATTTTATTTAGATCAGAAGTTAGGTTCCGATCACAGATCAGGACACGTTCAGGTACCGAATTATTGGGAGGTAGTGTCTCTGTTGCTTCTGAAGGAGCATCAGGTTGTTGAGGACAACTTGTGGATTTTAAATTTAAAATATCGTTATATTGAGATTTGTAGTTAGTGTAACATGTTTTATAAAGTTCTTTACAGTCATTGGAAGGTGTTATTCTGTTAAGTCTATGATGAATGTGATGTAATACCGTTTCAGATCTAGAAAATAAATTTTTATCAAATTTGTGTTTAAGAATTGCTATATTGTTTTGCGTTTTAATCAAGGTATCCTTTACTGCTTTTAAATCTACATCCGGTTCTAAATGTGACTCTAATATATCCTCGGGAGGTAAAGTTGAAGCAATTTTAATAATTTGTTTACGAAGTTCTGCTACTGAGTCAGCAGGTGTACTACCACGAACAGCTACTTCATACTCGAGCTCAGCTTTTTGCAGCGAAAGATATTTTATACGGTATGCCATATTTATAAAAAAAATTAAAAGAATTAATTAGGTGAGTGTTTTTAAAACAAAAATAAAATAATTAGAACAAAAGAACTAAAATACTAGATTGAAGTTATACAATAATCAGCTTAAAATTAATAAATACTAATTCCAGCGTGTATGTTAATCAAAATATTATAGAAAAAAATATTTAGGTTTTCTGTAATAGAAATATGAAAATTTATTTTTATTAGTAAATTAATTTAAACAATAGAAAAACAAAAAAATCAACATACACGGTGTAATTGTTAGTAAATAACTAAATGTTAAATTTAAAATTAACCGTCACCAATGATTACTACAAAATACTCAGAATCTAGTCAAAACCTACTCAGAACTGTGCAGTATATATGAAGGTGGGCGCCATTGTCGCGCTCGCGTTTTTAATTAGAAAAAAATACGCGTCGACAAAAAAAGAAAGAAGAAGAAAGAGAAAGTAGAAGTGTGAGGAAAACTTTATTTACGAAAAGACACTAATAAATTTTAATTTTAGAATAATTTAATTAACAATAAGGCATTAGAATAAAAACCGCGGAGAGCAGGGTCGTAAGGTTTATATACTACACAGTATCCGAAAAGAGTTCAGAAAAGTTCGTTAGTGCCACTGCCCTGTTTTGCTTGCTGTCGTGACGCCTTCCGTAGTGCCGCTCGGGATCGTTGCCGTGGGAAGAGAAGCCGGGGCAAACGCTCCTGGTAGCCGTCGCAGGTAGCCGGTACAGGTAGCAAGTACTGCAGACAGTGGTGCGAAGGAAAGATCGAACGCACGAACGAAGGAGTGAAGGAAAGAACCCTGAAACCGAGTTATTGCGGAGTTTTAGAGGATTCCGTTTTTCAAACTTAGACTGCAACATTGATCATCTTTCTAGAAGGTATGGCTCAGCAGAATGGCAGGGGCGTTATAAAAGAATTGAGTAGTGATCAATGATGCAGTGAGTTATACAAAGAAAAAGTTAAATTATACAGTTACTTATAACGGTCAATTTAAACTAATACCGTTACTACAGAAAATTTAGCAAAATACATAAATAATTATCCTAAATTACACTAGAAATAAAAGATACTACAAGATTATCATTTTAGAACTACAAAATACACAGTTATTTAGCTAATACATTTTTTGAATAAAAACACTCACCCAAAGTCGGGGTAAATTCGTTGCACTTTTTTTGCACACACAGTTTTAATTATATAATATGACTAAGATAGGTGATTAGATCTAAATAGAGTAGATCTAATGATTTATTGTACTATTAAACCCTAGAAAAAGCAATTTGAATAAAATTTTAACAGGATTCAAACTGTACGTTTTTGAAAGTAGGTAGTTAGTCAGAGTGCCGATGATTCTACCGAACGTTAGATGGCTCGCGAATGTATTCCGTTCAACGAAGTTATTGAAAATATTTTATGATTTGAATTTAGATAATTACTTTAATTTTATATTTATGATTTTTATGAGTTTTATATTTAATTATAATAGTTTAGTGTAGTATTAGGATAAATTTTTTTAATGTAAAAATAGTATGATGTAAGTAGGTAATCAACGTTAGGTATGTAGTTTTTATTTAGTAATTAGTTTTTTTAAATATGTTTTTTTAGTTTTGTTTAGATTTTAGATAATTATTTTTTTTATAAAAAATGTAATGAATATGTTTTTTTTTTATTTAGATACTTTAAGATATTTTTTTTTTCGTATAGCAACTTGACAGTTAAGTTGCAACTTTTTTTTAAAATTTGAAGCCCTTATGAAACATCAGTGTTACAACAGGAACAAAAATAATGTAAGGCGGTTGGTAATATTGTAGTTAAAATAAGGCTTTAGAGTGAAGAAAAGAAATACGCAGGTTTCCTCAAAAGCGTGCGATAAATTGCAATTATCAATTTCTTTAATAAGTTTTAAAGAAAAACTCACATTTGCCTACCCGGGGTTTGAACCCGTAACTCCCTGAATGAGTCGCACTGTCTCACCGCTGGGCTGTCACAGCTTCATATTATATTTTTAATAGTTCATATATATAAATTATAAACTATCATCATCCTCATCATAATTCTCCTGCCCTTATCCCACTCTAAGTGGGGTCGGCACAACATGCTACAAACATGTCACATGATTTGGCTACGTATCTTACGACCGGCCGCCTGCCTGACGTCAACTTACCTAGTCGTATTTTACGACCCCTCGATAAGAAAGAGGGTAGACAATTCTACTGAACCGGATACCACACGGCGGATCAACTTACCTTAGGCGCCTTTTCCGACACCTCGGTCAAAAATGAGGTTGGTCTATTCTACTCAGCCGGATAGCACAGCATATAAACTATATTCACATAATCATAGCTATTCCAAAGCGCAAACAAAACGGCATATAAATTGTTACGAGTAAAATAAAATTTTTGTAGGTCAAGCCATAAAACACTCTATTATCTTCATTGTTTAAAGCCTTAATGGGCGCCTTCATTCCAAACAAAAGCCGTGCCTACTTTCGTTCGTTATATTTTTTTATATCACAAGTTCACGAATCATGACTGCGTTGAGTCACGTTCAATCCCGTATCGTTGTCACGAGGTATCGCGACAATAAATCTGCTTGGGACTGACGTTTTGTACTAATTAAATGCAATCGAGATCTTGGACTTTATGGATATCTCACGATAGTATTCTTCTTCTCAACCTATAGACGTAAACTGCTGGACATAAGTCTTTTCGCATGATCTCCATAAAACACGATCCTGTGCCTCTTGGCTCCAGCAGCTCCCCACGATCTTTTTCAGTGCATAGGGGTCTAAAGTCCCTTGACGAGCTACCGCTCGTCCCAATCAATTTTCTCAATTGTCAACCACACCTGCACGTGGCGCACCCTGCGGATTAACCAAGGAGGCTCTGGTGACTGATAAACGGTATAACCATTCATATAGTTGACCTAAATAATACCAGACTGATAGGGGGCAGCAGTACTGACGGTGCGACATGGTCAGCACCGCGGTCACCAACCCGCATGCCAAGCGTGGTAATTATTGGCATAAACGTTTATGATCACCTAGTATTAAAATAATCTAATTCAACGATTGTTGAGTTTGTGATAGTGAACGTGTGTAGTACTTGTGTATTGTAGTGGCGGTGGTGGAGATTTGTGCATGTGTTTTTACGAATCCTGCATGTATCGGGTATGAAAAACGGTTAGTCCACTATACATTTAGCATTATATATATTTCTATTTACTTTATCGCGGATTATAGCAAAATTATTTTATTATTACTTTTGTAATAAAGTTTTGTTTAATTTAACGATGAGATTAGTTTAACCGTATCTTTCAGTTGTCTTAACTTAATTTGAACAATGTTCAATGTACAATGTTAAGTGTGTATTTTATAGGTGATCTATAAATAAATAAAAAATTAATGATAACGAATTAATTAATGAAAAACGAATGAATGAATAAATAAATAATTATTGAACATCTATTTTGATACAGAAAAGAGGCATGCATTTAAATGCCCCTACCAAATGAATATAACCCCCTCAAGCAGTGGTTTAATTTATAATGTCGCATTAATTTTATATTTTTAATAAACCACTGATATCTGATAAAATGAACATAACTTTGGTAGCTAATGACCACTTAAAGCGACGAAAAATAAGAGAAACAAGCATTTATTCGTTTTTTAGGCCATTTAATGTTATCTGATGCAAATCGTGGTACGCATCTCACGGTTCACATCCTGAGTTATCAGTTGTTTTCTTTTAACTGTGTACGCTTAAGGAGTTACTTTTATTCTCGTGTATATTCTGTATTTGGCTGCAATAAAGTTAGAGGTCCTCACTGTCCAACTCCTGCGCTAAGGCTACGTTTTAACTTTGAGAAAACTTAAAATTACAATACTCTAGTACATTACCTAAGCGTGTCTCTGCTGGTTTAGGCAGCAAACCTTCCATCAAGCAAGTTTATTAAAAGTAGTAGGGATTCACCGGTTCACCGCAGGGCCAGAACCTGTAAATTCCTGGTTTTCCCAAAAATTTTGCTTACCTTAGTTAGCGAGGCTAAAAAAAAGGTTTTCGGGCACGCTGAATCGATAGCACTCACTCCCGTCATCGTATGTTTAACGGTTACGAAATAGCTCTCTTCAAAAAACTGTCACTAGATGATTAGCTAATTACTAATTACCTTGCATTCACCGGCGCGCTCACTCCTATTGCTAATGACTTTTGATGCTACTTATATCTACATTTAAGATGAAGAAAAACTGCACTTCTGTATTCGACAACATTTATTATTCAAAATATGGACTTCAATAATGCATGCAAATACATATAATTTTCTACTGAATTACGGTCAAAACAATTTAAAAACTGTAACATTGTATAACCTGCATATGCAAAATATAAGTACTTTAAAAAGTACTCCCCGCTAACTGTCGTGAAATGCATTTTGTAACCTTTTTGCATTGAAATACCATCGTCTCGTATTTCTTTTCTGAAACTGCTTGTGATATTTACTCGGTGGCCTCCCATATGAATCAAAGTATCGTCCGATACCATCAATACTAATATATATAGATATCCAATGGGATCCAATGGGGGACATTTAGCCTCGATAAATAAGGTAAGCAAAATTTTTGGAGGAACAAGGAATTCACAGTGAATACCTACTACTGGCTATAGAAATCCTGTTAATACAACAGGAATAGAATGAAATTAAAAGGTAACCAGCTATTATCAACTTATCAAAAATTTTTAATTCATGACGTGTCAAAGTCATATAATCTGTAATATAAAGGAGATTCTATTAAATCGTATATAATTGATTTATGAAGTTGCCGGTTAAAGCTAGTTTCTAATATAAACACAAAAAATTAAAATGATTGGCATAAACCTTTATAATCACCTAGTAAAGTAAAGTAAAAGTAAAGTAGCGGCCTGTTACAATCCCACTGCTGGGAATAGGCCTCCTCTCTCCGTTTCTGGAGAGAAGGGGTGGAGCTAAGACCTACCCCGCTGCTCCAATGCGGATTGGTAGGTTACACATATCTCCAGAACTCTCTAGAGATATGTAGGTTTCGTCACGTGATAAATTGCAATCACCAATTAGACACATGAGTTTTAATAGAAAAACTCATTGGTGCCTGCCCGGGTTTGAACTCGTGTTCCCCTCGAAAGAGTCGTACGGTCTCACCGCTAGGCTATCACAACTCATAATATATATGTGCATACATATATATGATCACGTGGTATTAAAACAATCTAATTCAACGATTGTTGAGTTTGTGATAGTGAAAATAAATAAAATAAAATAATGAACACAAACAATAAACGCGACAGGAATTATACATCATAACCAGTCATTCAAGTGTTACATAGATTGTAATCGGCACTCTAAAAATGTCGTTTGACTGATGCGCTAATGAACTTTTTTATTATATTCACCCTCCATCCGGCGTTGAGAGACAAGACTGAGTGACAAACAACGCGGTAGGTAAGGTAAACGTTAATGATTATTTCCGCATGAAAAGGTTTTTTTTAGCTCATATAAGCATCTGCCTATTGACGATGAGGTAATGAAAAAAGTGTCTTAAAATTGGCTGATTCACTCTTTTAAATGTACGTTCACTATATGCCTTTAAGAGTCACAAGATGTGTTTTGAAGTTATATTAATAAATATTATATTATAAAAAATAAAATGTACAACCGTAAATAAGTTGAAACGAAATTACACAGGTACACAGTAATAGGTACATAGCAAATAATTTATTTGTTACATGTGATTTGTTTTATGTTATTTTTTTGACAAGCTCACATTTATAGCAGTCACAAACGAGCTCTCCTGTCTCCTGTCACGTGATTATCATGTTGTCAGTATATTCGGTATTAAAACTAAAGAGGTGATGATTTATAGAAGCAGGCGTTACATTGCGGAATTCCATATTACAAGCACTATGCCAGAACTAACTACTTGCTATAATCAGGGTTACCCGAGCTGATTTTAGCAAGGTAGTTAGTTCTGTTATAGTGCTTGTATAGAGGTGATATTTGACTATTTCCGTTCCCGACAACAATATTAGTAAATTATAATGTGATGAGTATAGGGATGTCATCGAAGTTGATAAGGGCTTAACTCCGCTTGTCTTAGGCAAACAGAATTGGCGCAAACCTGTGGTATTTCTGATCGCATCGACATATGGAAGAGCAAAGAGTTGCATGGTGAATTCTACAAGGCTTTAATGGCGAAAGAAATAGACCAGATTGCCTCTGTATCCTGGCTACAATTAGGTGATCTCTTTGGAGAAACTGAAGGTTTTGTCTGTGCAATTATTGACGAAGTTATCAAGACGAAGAACTACCTGAAATACAATATATTGTGCTCTACTCAAATTCAAATTCAAAATATTCTTTATTCGAGTAAATTTGTAAACAAGTGCTTTCGTGTTGTGTGTTGCAAATGTTTTTTTAAATTATTAAGTTTCTTTATTATTAAAAATATTAAAAAATGTTATAAATTATCAAAAATATCTTACACTACCCATAATTATGTTGGGGTTTTTTTCAATTTGGAAAGATACGTTTGATTTTTATGTCCAATATTTTCAACCTGATTTGAATTGTGGCTAATTTCATTATCCATCCATCCGGTTTAGCAGTCAAAACAGACAAACACACAGAATTTCGCTTTCAAAATAGTATTGATTAGGGAAACAGAATTAAACGACAAATTATCAAATAATAAAATCCATACCCAACTCTCGCTACGCTAACAAAGTGGGCTGTCGATAGTTCATCAATCGTCCATATTGAATTTTCCGCTTTTGATATTAGGTCCTTACATATGAAATTGGCGTTTTGTCGTATTGGCCACTTTGATCTCAAATATTACCTTTATGGTTAGGAATTCCAAATTCAAATTCATACAGCTATTTACTCATGCATTTGTGTTGCAAACCCCCTAATTCATTTGTTTTTTCTTCTTTTGTTTTTTTCTTTGTGTCACTCTGTTTACAAAATGGAAAACATGAAATATCGCGTTATTTACGAGTATGAGTTCCACCGTGGCACCAGTGCTGCAGAAACGGCTCGAAGGATTAATGATGTGTATGGTGACGGTGTCGCAAAAGAAAACACAGTGCGTTTTTAGTTCCAACGTTTTCGTTCTGGAAATTTCGACCTGCAGAACGAGCCTCGTGGACGGCCGGAGACCAAAGTTGATAATGAAGAATTGAAGGCTATTGTGGAAGCGGATCCATCGCAAACCACGTCCGAGTTAGCTGCAGACTCCGGTGTTAGTGATAAAACTATTCTAATCCACTTGAAGCAAATTGGGAAGGTGAAAAAGCTTGAAAGGTGGGTACCTCATGAATTGAGTAAAGCAAACCGACAAACGCGCCTCGACTGCTGCGTTACGTTACTCAACCGGCACAATAATGAAGGAATTTTAAATCGGATCATTACCTGTGATGAAAAGTGGATCCTCTACGATAATCGGAAGCGCTCATCGCAATTTCTGAACCCTGGCGAACCAGCCAAATCCTGCCCTAAGCGAAAATTGACTAAAAAAAAGTTGCTTGTAAGTGTTTGGTGGACTAGTGCCGGTGTCGTTCACTACAGCTTTTTTAAATCTGGCCAGACGATTACGGCAGATATCTATTGTCAGCAACTGCAAACCATGATGGAAAAGCTAGCTGCTAAACAACCGAGGCTGGTCAATCGCTCTAGGCCACTGCTGCTTCAGGACAACGCTAGACCACACACTGCACAACAGACGGCTACCAAATCAGAGGAGCTTCAATTAGAATGTCTTAGACATCCACCGTACTCTCCGGACCTTGCTCCAACAGATTACCATTTTTGTCGTAATTTGGATAACTACTTGCAAGGAAAAAAATTCAACTCCGATGGGGCAGTCCAAACCGCCTTCAAAGATTTTATTGATTCCCGCCGGAATGGTTTTTTTAGTAAGGGGATCAATGAACTACCTATGAGATGGCAAAAGTGCATACATAGCAAAGGTACATACTTTGATTAATTAAATATATTTCATTAAAAAAAAAACGACTTTATGTTCCTCCCATAGAAAACGCCAATTTCATATGTAAGGACCTAATATTTTATTTATAATGAATGGCTTTTACGGTTGACTGATAGAGTGCCAATTAGGGAAGAATCCGAACGTTATTAAGACGTATGTTAGATTTCTTAAGGTGCAGTTTCGATGCGAACAAATTGAACTGAAATTTAATTCATATTACAAGGGTGTTGTTATACATTCTTATATAACTCTTCGCCTCAGAATGTGCGTTTTGTTTAAAATTGTATATTAAAAGTGGACTTTTCTATTCAAATAATACATTTATCTCGGTAGGTAATGTGTTACATTCGGTTTAAAAGGAATTACTAACATAATTAATGTTTAGAGACCGGCTATCTTATTTGATGAGCCCGACTAGTTTTTCTTTACGCAGCGTTATCACGTCGGGAACTGTATGTAGCAGCTCGCTGGGCGCGGCTCGTGAGCGGCTGGGGCGGGCACTACCGGTTCTACTGAAAACCTGTTAGAACCAGAAGTCGAATAAAATAAGACGTGAGTATGGCCGGTCTCTAAACATTAATAATGAATACCACTCACGACAGTTTAAATTCAAAAATTACATATAGTTGAGTTAGTGAAATAAGCAGGAATCCAGTGCGTATCTACAGCTTCTGACATAGACACCTGGAGAAATTTGGAGGAGGCCTTTACTCGAGAGAGGTCCTTAATATTATTATAATTAGAAATTATGAAAATTAGTACAAAACATGGCATTAATTTATTTTAAAATTTTAGTAATAATTACAGATACATCATTCTCCTGCCCTTATCGGTCGGCACAACATGTTACAAACATGTCACGTGATTTGGCTACGTATTTTACGATCGGCCGCACATTCCGAACCAGTCCTCCTTCATTATCAAACCAGTCATCATTTTCATGCCCTTATCCCACTCTAAGTGGAATATGACACAACACGTCATAAACATGTTGTCACATGATTTTGCTGCGTATTTTACGACCGGCCGCCTGCCTGACGTCAACTTACCTTAGTCGCCTCTTACGATACCTCGGTAAGAAATAAGTGGGGTCTATTCTATGCAGCCGGATACCACACGGCACTTACCTTAGTCGCCCCTTACGACATCTCGGTAAGAAAGGAGGGTGGTCTATTCTTTTCTGCCGGATACCACACGGCGTAATAATAATTATAGATTGATAACTTTAAATTCAAATTTCAAATTTATTGTTTGATGTTATTATTTAAAAAAAACAAGTTTATGTTTTTAATAAGGAAGTAATAAGAGCTATAAATAAATAAAATATAAGTAGTAAAATAGAGTACCTTTTTTGAAAGTTCAAATAAATAAATGATTCTACACACACACAACATTCTGTGCCAAATATTCAAATTATATACCAATTTTATTCTATATACGGATATTTTACGTTTATAATATGTTAGTATAATTATATTGACTTGAAATGTACTTTGAGAAATTCCATAGTGGTAACATTTTTTTGCTATAATCAGCAAAATACTTTTATAAATATTGTTCTCTTTTGTCATTTAAATGCCGGTTATTTGATATAATGACACAACTGTGATATCTATAAACAAAGAATGTATGTGGTTAGTTCTTACGTTACACCTCAAAGATGCGAAGAAAGATTTAAGCTTTTCATAGACAATGCACGATTCCACAACGAAGAGAATACATCAGGTTGTGCATAATATAACATTGCCGTGTCGTGCTCATAGCATGTGTCTCAACAGTCCGCAAAAGAAGAAAACTATTTCTATTTCTCGGGCAACATGACTTTGTATAAAGCTCGCTTATACCAGCCTCATACAAAGTCAAAGCTCTTTTACAGAGAGTCTCTATAATAATAGCTACAGTGAGTCCTTACAGTACTTACGGTCTCAGTATTTATTTTCACTTTTTACGACTCATATTTTGTGCCATTTTTTGTCTATTACTTTATTCGTGTTAAAAGACAACTTATTTATACTTATACTGGCCCGTTAGCGCTGTGGCTAATGAACCTACCTTCAGCTCCATGGGTCGCGAGTTCGATTCCCGCCGAGGGCCAACATTTTCTAAAAACAATTTGTTGGTTCTTCGAGCCTGGGTGTGTATGTAAGTATGTATTTAAAATTATATATGTAGTATATTTAACAGTTACCCAAATGAAAAGGATATTATGCATGTAAAGTGTATAAATGTATAGATGACCAAGGAAAGATTTTGACAAATGATGAAGATATAAAAGGACGTTGGAGGGATTATTTTAAAAAATTAATGAATGAAGAGAATGATTGGAGCAGAAAGTTAGAAAGTTTACCTATTAATTTAGGTATAGTGAGAGAAGTGAATGAAGATGAAGTTAGAATAGCAGTGCAGGGTATGAAAAGTGGGAGAGCGATTGGGCCGGATGGCATACCGGCTGAGGCGTGGAAGTGCTTGAAAGGGGATGGTTGGAAGTGGCTGACTTTATTCTTTAACAAGTTGTTACATGAAGAAGCAATCCCAGAAGAGTGGTCAACCAGTACGCTTGTACCCATTTTCAAGAATAAGGGGGATGTGCAAGAATGTAACAACTACCGAGGGATAAAGCTATGTTACACAGTATGAAAATTTGGGAAAAAGTGATAGAGGGAAGAATGAGAGAAGAGTGTACGATAACGCAGAACCAGTTTGGTTCTATGCCAGGGCGGAGCACGACGGACGCTATTTTCGCCTTACGCCAGCTATGTGAGAAATATCGACATGCGCGTAAGGACCTGCACATGGTTTTTATTGACCTAGAAAAAGCGTACGATCGTGTTCCCCGTGAAGTTCTGTGGTGGATTTTGAAAGAAAAGAGCCTGCCTGGGAAGTATGTACGGATTGTATATTCCATGTATGCCAGAGCTAGTACTCATGTCCGGTCTGAAGCCGGAGTAACTGACAATTTCGATGTGTCTGTAGGCTTACACCAGGGATCGGCTTTAAGTCCCTTTTTATTTCTCTTATTGATGGATGCACTTACTGCTGATATTCAAGAGGAGGCTCCTTGGTGTATGCTATTTGCCGACGATATCGTGATTGTCGGTGAAAATGCAGCTGAGGTCCAGAGCAGATTTGTAGAATGGCAAGAGAAATTCAGATCAAGATCAACCTGACCAAAACTGAACACATGCAGTGTGATTTCAGTGGTCTCTCCAATTTTTCTCCAATAACCTTAAATGGTGTTGTTTTGCCAGTCTGCTCCGACTTCCGGTACCTTGGCTCGCTTCTACAGGAAAACGGTGAAATTGATCGCGATATGAGGAATAGAATGAATGCAGGATGGATGAAGTGGCGACAGGTCTCAGGGACAGTATGTGACCCCCGAATGCCCCTTAAACTTAAAGGAAAAATTTATAAATCGGTCATAAGACCTGTCGTAATGTATGGACCAGAATGTTGGGCAATGAAAAAGATGGATGAAAGAAGAGTGCATGCAAATGAGATGAGAATGTTAAGATGGATGTGTGGTGTGACAAGATTGGATAAAATAAGAAATGAGTATATAAGGGGAAGTATGAAAGTTGCGCCCATTGTAGAAAAGATGAGAGGTGCAAGATTGGGATGGTATGGACATGTAATGAGGAGGGATGAAAATCATGTGACTAAACGAATGTTGGATATGAATGTGGATGGATATGTGACTAGAGGGAGGCTTAAAAAGAGATGGTTGGAATGTGTGAAGTATGACATGCATATAAAAGGAGTAGCGCCAGAGTTGACGAATGATAGAAGAGAATGGAAGAGGAAAACATGTTGTACCGACCCCACTTAGAGTGGGATAAGGGTAGGAGAAAGAAAGAAGATTTAACAGTTATCCATCACCCATAACACAAGTATTAAGTAACTTACTTTGGGGATGGACAACCGTGTGTGAGTAGTAAGTGTGCCATAAACCATAAAGTGCGAAATTTATAACATAAAAGTAGTTTTTGTAAGTTAACCATAAGAGTTAAAGACTGTGACGCGACTGCTGTTGCGGATGTTTTTGTAGATCTACAATTCTCAGGGACGTCCGATAAACCCTGTTCGGTGGTCTTCGGCAAGTCACGCGCGCCCCGCTCGCCTGCGGCGGATCGGATCCAAGGACTCGACTTCCTGGATCCTCTCTGCCGCCCCCTTCCGCGAATTATCGTCCTCGCAGAAGAAGGCCATCGCTGTCTACGATCCCTCCCTGTCCACTATGGCACGAACTACGGTGGGGATTCAAGAGTGCCTGATCTAAAGATAAATGGCTTATTTGAATAAAGATTTGATTTGTTTGCGAGCAGGTAAATACATTCGCTTTATTCTTAACGTGTTACATTAAGTAGCATAATGATTTATAGAAGCAGGCGTTACTTTGCGGAATTCCATATTACAAGCAATATAACAATATAACATAATATAATCCGCACGGGTACCCGTGCGGATTATAGCAAAGTAGTTAGTTCTGTTATATTGCTTGTTAAGTAGCATAATTAGATTGTAAAATTTCAGTAAAAAAGTAAAGTAACGGCCTATTAATATCCCACTGCTGGGAATAGGCCTCCTCTCCCCGTTTTTTTTGGAGAGAAGGATTGGAGCTAAGACCTACCACGCTGCTCCAATGCGCGTTGGTAGGTTACACATATCCCTAGAATTCTCTAGAGATATGCAGGTTTCCTCACGATGTTTTCCTTCACCGAAAAGCGTGTGATAAATTGCAAATATCAATTAGATACATAAGTGTTAATAGAAAAACTCATTGGTGCCTGCCCGGGTTTAAACCCATGTTTGTCTCTAGAGAGTCGCACGGTCTCACCACTGGGCTATCACAGCTATATGTAAAATTTATATTGAATAAAAAAATTTAAAAAAATTATAGATACCAAAAACCCTAAATAGTCGCGTTACTAAAACCCACCTTAATAGTACATATTTGTATATTTGTTTACGGTCACATGAATTTATTAGTTCCCGATAACACACCTATCTCTCTTTAATTATCATGTAAATGCAAGGCAATATTACACGATCTATTGAAGTATCATAAATCGGTTTGAAAGAACTCGTTTTTATGATGGGGATATAACAAGTTGAGACCGTATCAATGCGTTTTAAAAATGTATCCAGATTAAACTAAACGAATAGAAACATCGCTTAGTGATAAGTGTAAGAAATATGCTTATACGTAAAGCATATTACACAACTGAAGATTATATGTATACTTATTATAAAACAAAATTCCCAAAATCTGTCTGTTTGTATGTGATCAATTTTTCAAAATCTACTGAACGGATTTTGTACGGTTTTTGACTAAAAAGTAGTAGTAGTAGCTGACTTACACCCGTATTCATAAACATTACTATGAGAACGCACAGTGCTCAGGGACGCATAGGGTCATTCAAACCAGTTCATAGACATTACTTGAGTGAAATGTTCTACTATGCGTTTGTCAAAATCGACGCACAGCTAAAATAGATAAGGAGCTACTTTAGCGAACGCATAGTGTCCGCGCCGCTTTGGTTAAAGGCAAAATTATTTATTAGTTATCTATTTATTATTTTTTATTCTTATAATCATTTAACTTTGTCTAGTAAATAATATAAGTAAAACTATACAATAAAATTACCATACATAATAAATTAAAGAAAAATAGTTCTACCTCTTATGAGTTGCAGTGCTTGCATTTAAATCCAAAGGCGAAGTCATTATACTAAACTATATTTTATTTACACTGCACAATACACAAAATATCATAAAAAAATTATTAACACGATAAACTGCAAATTATGGGAATACCAAAGTAAGGTTATGTTTGTTTGTTATTAACAACACAACAAATTGTTAATAACATTGACATTTGTCAAAACTAGACTGAACTACGCCACATCAAATGGACCAATCAGAGCGCGCAGTTGGACGCATAGCGTTCTTTTAGTTGAGTGTGGCCTAAGTATTGTTTATGAAATGGAAGGCTTGACACGAGGAACGCACAGTGAACTAGCCTACTTCGCATAGTAATTTGTGCTTACTTAGCTGAGTATGCTTCTTGAATACGGGTGTTAAACCTTTCGCAAGTATTGCGAAATGTTTAACACCCGTATTCAAGAAGCATACTCAGTTAAGTAAGCACAAATTACTATGCGAAGGAAATCACTGTGCGTTCATCATGTCAAGCCTTCCATTTCATAAACAATTCAATTTCGCTGTCTGATTGGTCCATTTGATGTGGCGTAGTTCAGACTAGTTTTGACAAATGTCAATGTTATTAACAATTTGTTGTGTTGTTAATAACGAACAAACATAACCTTATTTTGGTATTCCCGTAATTTGCAGTTGATCGTGTTAATAATTTTTTTTGTGATATTTTGTGTAATGTGCGGTGTAAATAAAATATATTTTAGTATAATGACTTCGCCTTTGCATTTAAATGCAAGCACTGCAACTCCTAAGAGGTAGAACTATTTTTCTTTAATTTATTATGTATGATAATTTTATTGTATAGTTTTACTTATATTATTTACTAGACAAAGTTAAATGATTATAAGAATAAAATATAATAAATAGATAACTAATAAATAATTTGGCCTTTAACCAAAGCGGCGCGAACACCATGCTTTCGCTAAAGTAGCTCCTTATCTATTTTAGCTGTGCGTCGATTTTGACAAACGCAGAGTAGAACACTTCACTCAAGTAATGTCTATGAATTGGTTTGAATGAACCTATGCGTCCCTGAGCACTGTGCATTCTCATAGTAATCTTTATGAATACGGGTGTAAGTCAATTAAGGTTATGTGTAAATTATCTTGTAGTCGTCGCGCAGTTGTAAGAAACTAGCCTGCTGGGACCTATAGTAACATGCGTCAAGTAAGTCAACAGAGATACACTAAAGTTATATATTTGACTGGCCCGTTGCGCAGTGGGTAGTGATCCTACCTTCAGCTCCGTGGGTCGCGGGTTCGATTCCCGCCGAGGGCCAACATTTTCTATTTAACAATTTGTTCGTTCTTCGAGCCTGGGTGTGTATTTGTATTTAAGTATGTATTTAAAATTATATATGTAGTATATTCACCAGTTGTCCGTCACCCATAACACAAGTATTAAGTTACTTACTTTGGGGTCGGACGATCGTGTGTGTAAGTGTTCCATATATTTATTTATATTAGAGATTTGTAGATAAAAATACTACGAAAAGTCCGTAGCAGCATGTCTCTATCTTTTAGGGATAACTCCCAATAACAACTTTTATGTTCAAAATTTCAAAAAAATCATAAATATTCCACGCGGAAGAAGCCGAAAGAATTACTTGGATAATCTGCTAATTTCCTCATTATAAGTAAATGCCTTCTTAATCACTGTACTGCGTAGAATCAACCACAAAATAATAATAAAACCATCCCATTTAGAAAACACTATTCCGTAAGAGATTCTAAGATAAGCTCTAAAGGCTACAGAATTAAATTAATGGTCCAACTTGCTCTTCCTTAATCGAGCGTCGAATGAAACTCCAGGATAAAATGGATTGCTTCTCGCTATATTTAAATTTTATGGACGTATGCGTTTGCATCAATGGATAGTAATTAATATAGAGTGGCGGCATATTACTGATAAAATAGCGGGAAAGAACATCGCCCTAAATTTTATAAAAAACACGAAGCTAGTCCAGCGGTGAGGCAGTGCGACTCTTTCGAGGGGGTCACGCGTTCAAACCTCGGGCGGGCACCATTGAGTTTTACTGTTAAAACTTATGTGTCTTATTGATAATTGGAATTTATCACACGCTTTTCGTTAAAGGAAGACATCGTGAGGTAACCTGGATATCTCTAGAGCAATCTGCAGCGTGGTGGGCCTTAACTCTAGCCCTTAGAGAGAGGGGAACCCAGAAACAGAGATAGGGACACCCAGTAGTGGGATAGTAACAGGCCGTTACTTCACCCATAACACTACTCAAATATAGATTGAACATACATAGGTTATATCAAATCAAAATAATCTTTAATCGAGTAATTTCGCTATCCATACTAGAGCAGTCTACAGAAAGGTTTAAATTAAGTGTAAGAAATATGCTCATACATAAAGCATATTACACAATTCAAGATTATTTGTATCATAAATATGCTTGGTTTTGAATATGCGTTTAGTTTCAAACAAGACTGCACTTAAATAACTAGACTTACCTACAGAAAGGTTTAAATTAAATACGAAATAATCAATAAAAATGGCTATACATTTAAATTGTATTCATGATACGTTGGATTTAAAAATCCTGCTAGCTTCATACAAGGCTTTAATTATGTGAATTAAAAATGTTTAGAAGTTCAACCGCCGAGTTGAAACTTGAGACATCCTGAGCCAGGTCAGTCATTTATGTTAGTCTCGTTTGTCCTTCTACAGATTGCCTAATTTCCGATATGATTATGCAGAGACGCTTCGGACGTATAACCTATGCCAGTGGTTGGCAAAGTGCTCTTTGGCTCCTGAAGTGCGGCTCTGGCTTAAATATCTACGGAAGGCGCAATAATATTTTCAAATAAAAAAAAAGGTAAGAAAAAAATTACATCTTATTTCGATAAATTGAAATTCTTCTAGAAATCGAGAACATGTATAATTTTTTGTTTAAGTTAAAAGATAGATAGGTAATTAAATTTTATATTGTTCTAAAAATATGTAACGAACATCGAGTTTAATTTCATTAGTTTTCGTAAATGTAGACACAAACCATGTACAATCTACTGGCTGAAATTGTTGGTATGTTTTGGGCGTACTCCGGCGTGATATAAAAGTTATCACAAGCATGTGCGTGCATACTTTTTTAGTGTAATAAACTAAACAAGCAGATTTGGCTCCCAATTTTTTTTTATTGTTGAAATGTTCATATTTGGCTCTTTGGCTAATAAGTTTGCCGACCACTGACCAATGCGATGACGTGACTGACATATTGCTGGGAAAAATAAGTGCATGGAAGGGATTCAACATTTTAGACTTACGTTTGAAAAACGATTAGCCAAAGAGCTTCGTTAATCAAACGTCAAATCTTCGAAAAACCTACATTCGCATCACAAATCAAAACCTAATAGTAGCGGCCTGTTACAATCCCACTGCTGGGAATAGGCCTTCTCTCTCCGTTTGTAGAGAGAAGGGTTGGAGCTAAGACCTACCACGCTGCTCCAATGCGGATTGGTAGGTTATACATATCTCCAGAATTCTCTACAGATATGCAGGTTTCCTCACGATGTTTTCCTTCACCGAAAAGCGTGTGATAAATTGCAATTATCAATTAGACACATGAGTTTTAATAGAAAAACTCATTGGTGCCTGCCCGGGTATGAACTCGTGTTCCCCTCGAAAGAGTCGCACGGTCTCACCGCTGGGCTATCACAGCTCTAATAAAATAAAATAAAATAATTAAAAAATTTAATAAAAACCTAATACAATAGATATTAAAAATATAGCATGGTGTGTTTTATTGTGTTATACAATTCTACCACTTTTTGCCATAAATATTTTTACATTCACTCTAGTAAAGATGTTATTTTTTATTGATATCCTACGTCTAAACGAACAAAAGCTTTGCATCGCAGGAGGCACGGCTGAATGAGTTAATTATTAACAATCCGACACACAGCGAAAGCTTGTTTGTAAAAACTATGACGTGAAATCACATTTCCTTAGTTCGCTTTTGTCCCGAATCTATTACAATCTGGTCTCACATTTGCTTCATAATAATATGATTGAGTATTGAATTCACTTAAACTGTGAAAGTTTAGTAAAAAAGCATCGTAAAAAGTTGAATACAAATTCTATTAAGTCCATTTCACCTTTAACATATATATATTTTTTAATAGTTAAAAGAATTATTTTGAAAACTTCATAATGCATTATAAATATTTTCATTTCGGAATGCAATAAAAAGGTAAAAGAAGTGTAAAAGGTTGTTTTGTAATTTTTAACTACCTATGTATGTCTTAGTTTATTTTAAAAATGTAAACATAAATTTGACTGGCCCGTTGGCGCTGTGGGTAGTGACCCTGCCTTCAGCTCCGCGGGTCGCGGGTTCGATTCCCGCCGAGGGCCAACATTTTCTATAAACAAATTGTTGGTTCTTCGAGCCTGGGTGTGTATTTGTATTTAAGTATGTATTTAAACTTATATATGTAGTATATCTACCAGTTGTCCGTCACCCATAACACAAGTATTAAGATACTTACTTTGGGGACGGACGACCGTGTGTGTAAATGTCCCATATATTTAATTATTTATTTATTTATTTAAAGTACTTATAAAAAAGTTTTAAATTAGGAAATTGATAGCAACTTCTATTCATAAATTCGATCATTTGACTTTATTAGAAAAATTATAAAAAAAACAACCAACTCCCACCTAATCCCACCTGAACTATTTAACACTGCTTGTATGGGTAGCGCGACGCAATACGATTTTTGTCGTGGAGCCTATCCTCCTGATGATGCTTCGGTTTCGGGGCGAAACGATCGTCGAGATTGTGGTGGTGGGTGTGTGTGCTGCTTTTGTGTGCGTTGTTGCTGGTGAATTGTGCCTTGGGGTGCATGTGGTGGCTTGTCCTGCATGTATAAGGTGCGTCTATTTTGTCTGCTTCATACACATTGGCTTTGCATGCATTCACCTAACCCGTGCGGATTGTAGCAAAGTAGTTGGTTCTGTTATATTGCTTGTAATATGGAATTCCGCAAAGTAACGCCTGCTTCTATAAATCAAATAAAAATTAACTTAAATTAAAAAATATTTCAACAATAATAATAACTTCAAATACATTGTTCAATTAAACTTAAATGGATTATTTAAAAGTTTCACTTCAAAATGATTCTGATAATATTAAAAGAAATAAAAATTTAAAATTCGTAGTGTTGTGGGTTCTGTCGCGTGATCGGCTCGCGTGTCTCATGCCAGGCTCAAATTAAAATCGAGCCGATAAGACACCATGCCTCACGACGAGGCGTCGCTTTTAATTACGCACCAACATCATGTCAACTTATCTACCCCTTAAATTTAAGTGAATATTATATTTTTATTAGAAAACCCTTTAATTAGACAAACTATATAGTATAGAAAGAATTATTTTATTCATTCTTTTCCGTAAAATGAACTACGATACTATTTTAGCATAATGGACTGAAAATTGATATCATCATATCAAAAACGTTTTGCTTACACTTTTTGTCTTCTGAATTATGTTAAATTGTCGTTCTAGGTTATTAAATTGGCATATCATATTAAATCCTTAATCCAAGGATTTTTTTCATTAGATGGCTAAAAGTTCATAATATAATAAAGGTTATATGCCAGTGAGCAGAAAAGGGTCAACTATTTATCTTTACGGGATCGGGACTCAATTCTGGACACTCTGGACACTTTCACACTTTCTCTGGTCACAATAAATAAAAAAAAACACATTTTTTTCGATAATTGCTGTTTCTGCGCGTACGATGCGTTTCGTGAGTTGCAAGCGATGTGAAGGGGAAAGGGTAGGAGGGGGTAGAAGGGATAATGGCGGACGGTTGCCATTAAACAATCAAATGTAATCCTTAAACATTCGAGATCGGATACGTAGACTAAATATGCCAGTATCTTCATTATCACCTGATATAAATTTAACAATTCAAAACTTAGCGAAATATATAATTTTTTTTTTAAAAGCAAGCATTAACATAATTTGTGTTATATATAAGAAAGGTACATATTGCTTATGGTTTAAAGTAAGTGATAATAAATCATCAAGAGTATATTACTATATCTTCACATTAAAGTACGATTCAATAAAAATGTCACAAAATAATAGATTTATAACGGCTAGACTTATAGTAATACCATATGGAGAAAATACCACATGAGAAAATTGATTCCAGTTTTTTCATGTAATATGTGTTTTCAGACTTGACAAAGATCAAAGACCATGCAGTCTTAATAAATCTCTTATAGAATGACTCGCCCCTTTTGTTCTTTATGTTACATTACTCTAAAAAAAATAATTAAGCCAAAAGCTTTATTCTATTTATTCAGGTTTAGATATAATAAAATTAATTGTTTGACTTTTTAATAACAGAAAAGCGAACATGAGATCCGCATATCGAACTCGCGTTCTTTCATTCAATTTAATATATTAAAAGGCTGTGTTTGAATTTCAAACACGGAAGCATGTCCCATTTTCTCATTGCTATTATCTATATCATTTACTCAGAAATATTTTACCATACGACAGGGCAAAATTAATGGTATCGATTAAGCGAGATCGCGTGCGAGTGATTCCAATGACACTGTCTGGAAGCTGTTGTCAATTTTAATTGGGCCAGCTTTGCTCTTGTTCCGATTCTGGCTGCGATTGTCTGTTTTATGTGGGGTCACGAACTTTTTTAACGATTAACATAGTTTGAATTACGTTTTTACAATCACCATCTTACTTAATGATCATTGGCACTACAATGTATAAGTAAAAAACGAAAAGCAGATCACTGTACACTTCAAGTGTTTATACACATGTTAGTTACAATACTAACAAAATTAAATTGATTATTGTTAGATATTGTCAGATATCATACGGTGAATCTGTATAACGTGTATAATTGTTAGACATAATTATAATAATCAGATATAAATTATATATTATAAATGTAGGATTATATAGTTTTTGGCGTTAAGATTATCTATGGTCTGTCAAACTGTAAAAAAGAAGAAATGGATTTTGGAAGGAAGAGAAAGACGAATAAAGACGTATTAATAACGTGAAAGAGTTTTTGTGTGCCTGGAGCATTAACCATTGGGGAAAAATCACCACAAATTTTGGGGGCTCGTCCGGGATAGGAATTAAATAGTTTGTGATTCAGGTTCCAGGATTTTTCAACGACGTAAATTTAAGACGAAACAGTTACCTTTTACAAGACGCACGAGGTAGCCATTTTAATTACCATCAAGCGACTTTTCTGGATTGCCGAAATCAGGTGAAGAGGCCTCAGCGGCATTGTTCAGTGAAGAGCCGAGTGGAACATTAAGAAGTATGATGCAATTTTCCGATGATTTAGTTTCGAAATTCAGCGGAAATGATAAGACGTATCCGGTGACGAGATTTGTGCAGGGGATCGAAGAAAATGCTGAAATTTTCGGGTGGTCACTAGTGCAGCAATTAATTATCGCCAGGCGATCCTTATCGGGTACCGCTTCGCTGTGGTTAAGATCAGAAAAGCCGTTCAAGACTTGGGATGATCTTAAGGAAGCATTAGTCAAGGAATTTCCAGATACGCTTGACATCAAAACATTACACGAGATGATGTCAGCGAGGAAGAAGCAGCGTAATGAATCCTTGCTTGATTACATGCTCATTATGAAGGAAATGGGAAAACGGGGAAAGATGCCGGATTATGTAGCAATAAAGTACATCATTGACGGGATAGAAGATGACGAGGCGCATAAGATAATGTTATATGGCGTTACAACTTACACTGATTTTAAAGAAAAACTGAAAATCTACGAGCAAGTGAAAGAAAAGATTACAGTACAACAGAATAGTAAAAGACCATATAAGCCTGCGAGTCATAACAAAAAATGTTATAATTGTGGGGAGATGAGTCATATCTCGGCCATCTGTCCTCATAAAGCTAATGGTCAAGGTATGAAATGCTTCAAGTGTAATGGCTTCGGTCATCATTCATCGCAGTGCAGAGCCAATGAGAGGCCAGTGACGTCAACTTCATATAAGCCTGTGATTAGCGGAACATCTCACGATTTGAGTTCGTCAAGGGAAAGAGAGCGATTTGGCGCTAAAGTTAGTAGCAGTGAGCGTCGAGCAACAATGACAGCAATGTGCGTAGACGTAGAAACGACAGAACGCGAAGAAGATACTTATGAGTCTTACACGGACAATATGGCAGTTCGAGACGTCTGTCACGTCAAAAGTGTAAAAATGTCGCAACCGTTTACTACAAACATAAATGAAAGTAATGTAAGGTTACCAATTAATATTATTAAAAAACCGACGAAAATTATACAAATCTGCGGAAAAAATGTTGCTGCTTTGATAGATACGGGTAGTGATGTTAATTTAGTGTCTGAGAATTGTTACAAATTATTAGGTACGCCCGCGTTGGAAAAATGCGCTGTATTATTAAGAGGTCTGGGATGTAAAAATATGATTTCTTCGGGACGCATAACTGTGACGGTAACAATTGATTCTACTAATTATTATGCTATAATATTTTATGTTGTTCCAAAAGATTGTATGCCCTATGATATAATTATTGGACAAGAATTTTTGTGTAATGTAGTTATGTTAATGGATAGTAGCAGTGTTTTGTTATTACCCCGTAATGAAGAATGGTTACGAAGTATGTCGTGTTTCGTATCTAATGTCAACATTGATTCTCTCAGTACAGGTCTCAGTATGGGTATTCATTGCAAAGTAAGACGTTTGGTTGAAATGTATACACCAAAGAAGACGAAAGAGGCACCTATTCAAGTGAGGATTATTCTGAAAGATGATATACCAGTGGCTCAAAGACCGCGACGGTTGGCACTCAGAGAACAGGAGGTAGTAGACAGGCAAGTTCAGGAATGGTTACAAAATGGAATTATAAGGGTTAGCTACTCTGAATATTCAAGTCCAGTAGTTCTAGTGCGTAAAAAAGATGGTAGTCCTCGTGTGTGTATTGACTATAGACTAATAAATAAAAAGATGGTAAAGGATGAATATCCCATGCCTATCATCCAGGATCGTATTGATAAACTATGCAATGCTGAAACATTTAGCACATTAGATTTGAAAAATGGGTTTTTCCATTTGCCTGTACATGAAGACTCTGTTAAATATACCGCATTTGTGACTCATAATTCACGATATGAATTTTTGAAAGCACCATTTGGTTTGGCTGTGTGTCCTAAAGTGTTTACTCGTTTTATTAATATAATTTTTCGGGATTTGGTAGCGAGGGGTGTTGTGTTGATATTTATTGACGACATAATAATTCCATCACTGAGTAAAGAATTTGAAACTTATTGTACTGAAGAAGGAATCCAACACATAAGAATTACTACGGGTGTTCTAAGGAGTAACGGACAGGTTGAAAGGATGAACCGAATCATATTATCTGTTCTCACTAAATTATGTTTAGAAAACCCTTCCCAGTGGTACAGACATGTTAGTAAGGTTCAAAGGTCAATGAACAGTACTTTTCAGAGAAGCATAAATACAAGTCCTTTTGAATTACTAGTAAAAGTAAAGTAGCAGCCTGTTACAATCCCACTGCTGGGCATAGGCCTCCTCTCTCCGTTTCTGGAGAGAAAGGGTTGGAGCTAAAACCTACCACGCTGCTCCAATGCGGATTGGTAGGTATTGAATTACTATAGTAGGTATTGAAGGTAGGATTTGAATTACTAACTGGAACAAAAATGAGACAGAAGGAAGATATTACAATTACAAAGTTATTAGAGCAAGAAAGTAGAGATATTTTTGTTAGCAATAGAGAAGACGTAAGAATTAAAGCAAAAGCACAAATTCTGAAAGTTCAAGATGAAAATCGGAAAACCTTTAATAAGAATAGAAAGCAGAGCCAAAAATATAACATAGGTGATAAAGTAGCTATAAAAAGAACTCAATTTGGTGTACGCATGGAGCTTAAGCCTAAGTACCTAGGACCCTACAGAGTTGGTAAAATCAAGGGCAAGGATAGATATGATGTAGTAAAAATGGATAGCAGTGGTGAGGGACCCATGAAAACTTCAAGTGCTGCAGATTTTATGAAATCATGACATTATGATAGGTTAGATGATGATTATGACACAAGCTATCATCAGTTAGTATAAGTTTTTATTTTTCTTTTATTAATAATTGTTTTTTTTTCTTTACAAACATGTTGCGGGTCTAATAAGAAACTGCTGCTGCTATACCAAATTTATTTAGTTATTTACTTTATATTTTTTGTTTAGTTATAAGTTAAGACGCGTATAAGATTGTAGACTCCGTAGAGACTGGGGTCAGTCTCTGTGTCAGGAATGGCCGATTGTAGGATTATATAGTTTTTGGCGTTAAGATTATCTATGGTCTGTCAAACTGTAAAAAAGAAGAAATGGATTTTGGAAGGAAGAGAAAGACGAATAAAGACGTATTAATAACGTGAAAGAGTTTTTGTGTGCCTGGAGCATTAACCATTGGGGAAAAATCACCACATAAATAAATACATTAATATGCATAGAATAATAATGAGGAAGTATTTTGTCTACAATATTATGTTATCTGTCATTTGGTGGGTAGAGGAATAAAACCGAATGAATGAGGGTAAAATATTGTGACCCGAGTCTTGTTCGCGAGTGACATTCAACAGTTTAGTCAGTCCAATACCACCTCTCAAGGTGTCCATACGTTTTAAAGTGCTGTGACGTTGTGTGTTGATTTGGTTACCGATATTGAGTATTTCGTGTTGTTAGAATCTAACGTCAAATAGTTAATATTCGCGATAAGAGCAACCATTGAGTTTCTTGCCAGTTCTTCTCAGTGGAGGACAGCGTTCCGAACTGGTGGTAGAATCGACCTGGCTTAATGATTCCAAATTATTAAAATGTGTAATTGTATTTGTGTAAATTATGTACGTGTATTAAAATATGTCAATACTTGTTTAGCGTGTCCAATATGTTATAGTTGTACGGTTATCTGTTGGTGACGTATTATTTGGTAACATTTTCTATGAGAGAACGTTACAATTATGAGTCGAATCCCGGCCGTAGCTAACATTATACACACGATCTAGTATGGCATTTTAATAATTATAATATAATTGAAATGAAATGAAATTGTTTTCATTTGGATATTTTTGTTGGTATACAATAGTTTTTTAGCTTTAAAGTCACTGCTTTAATGAAATTTTATGTACCTCGTTCAACGTAAGACTATACCTGATAATTTTAGTGATACCTTATGCTAAAATACCTTCAATTATATACTATTTTTTTATATTTCTGAAGGAATAACTGTAAATAATAATAATAAAATTCAAATTTTCAATTTGAATTTTTTTTGTGACTAATCTGTAATATCGACGCGGGCGAAGCCGTTGGCACAGCAAGTATATGTATGTCTAAAGGAAATTTTAAAACCATGACGCCAATTTTTATCAAATGTCAAAATTAAAAAAGCTGTTGATCGAGTGAACGAAAATAATTCATCATATACTGTTTTTAATTGACTATGCAAACACGTTTCATGTATTGAATTAAACATATTAGATAGTGGCAACACAAGACTAATCAAATCCATCAAACTGGGTATAGGCTGTAATTAGATCCGTGTTTTGGCTTGGCAACACCTGCTGCGGGTTAGTGATTTGTGTAATAAGATTAATAATGTTACCAGTTTAGATATACGATGTATGTACAATATACACGGGAAATAAACTTTTGAAATTAACTAAACTAGTGGACGCTGTGATAGCCCAGCGGCGAGACCGTGCGACTCTTTCGAGGTAACACGAGTTCAAACCCGGGTACGCACCAATGAGTTTTTCTATTAAAACTATGTGTCTAATTGATCATTGCAATTTATAACACGCTTTTCGGTGAAGGAAAACATCGTGAGGAAACCTGCATATCTCTAGAGAATTCTAGGGACATGTGTAACCTACCAATCCGCATTGGAGTAGCATGGTAGATCTTAGCTCAAACCCTTCTCTCCAGAAACGGAGAGAGGAGGCCTATACCCAGCAGTGGGATTGTAACAGGCTGCGACTTAAGCTAGTGGACGCACAGTGGTCTATATTAGAGCTTACCTAATTCATAATGTCTGAAATAAAGAATCCTAATTATGATTGTGCCTTGACATTCAGTAACAACTATAGACAGATAACATAAATTTCTTCTCAATCTAATCATAAACCAAAGAATATTTATATGCGTGTCTATGCAAAATATATGGTAGTGTGAATAATAATTTTTTAATTGATTTAATTGTTTATGCATTATTTAAAAAATATTTGCATTCTGCTTGCTCCAATATCTATCTTTACTTATTATAAAACGAAGTCCCCAAAAGCTCTCTGTACGTATGTGGTCAACTTTTCAAAACCAGAACAGATTTTGGTGCAATTGTGTACTAAAAGATAGTGCAATTCTTGAGATAGGTTTAGATAAATAGTACAATACTTTTTGACACACTAATTTCCGGTAGCACAACTAATATGGACTATGGTGTAATTCATATTCCTCCGTTAGTTTCATATTCGAGGGTTATTAAGTTTTTTCATTTCATATATATAATTATATGTAATGCCCAATGTGTGCGATTAGTTCTCATACCTGATTTATGCAGGATTCGCAAAAGGTGACGCACTTGCCATTATTACTTACTTAGCAATAATATAATTATAATAATTATAACTATAATTCTAATATATATTTATCTATAATTATATAAAAAAAACTAAAGCTGCCAATATAAATAGATCTTCTATCAAGAAATCAATAATTTATTGTCTCGATGGAAGTTGGTAATTTGTAAGTCATTAGTGGGAAATTCACCGCAAACCCACACTTAGTAGTTTCTCAATATTAAAGCCCGCATTTCTCGCACCATTGATTCGCTATAAGTTTAATAATGATGGCGTCGAATGTCGTACTTTGTACTGATAAACTGCAAATTTGAACAAGTTGGGGCGTTCCTTGATTTGCATAAACGATCAGAGTTTGGTTGTTTGTAATAGAAAATTATATATTGATGTTGAATAGTAAGATATTTATTTGTCATAAGGAAAAGAGCGGCATGCTACTAGCCCATATCTCGGCTTACTTATATACTAAGTTTAAAGCTTTGATCTACTCATACTACGCTGGGCCAAAGCGAATTGGTAGGTTACATAAATCCCAATAACTTCTTTAAATTTTAATCTTTCGCGATTCATACTGATTTTATATAAACATATAGGTGAGATAAAATCGAGTTACCTTTCGACGTTTCGGCAGAGATCTTACGTGGATTGTGCGATTCAAGTGACAGTAGATGAACAACATAATGACTGTAGTACTCGGAAACAAAAACGCTGCGGCGCTCCAGTCATTTCGAAACAAAGGTGGCTGCAACTCTGCCAATTGATGATTTTATAGCTATGTGGCATGTATGTATTTATAAAGTCATCTTCATCTTCCTGCCCTTATCCCACTCTAAGTGGGGTCGGCATAACATGTTATGTATATAATAGACAAAGTAGGAACCGACATAAGCTTGCGACTCCTGCTTTGCGCCTAGCAAAAGTACGTAAATCGTTTGTGGGTTTGGGTATAAGATTCTATAATAAAATTCCGAAATCAATTTTGGTCATGCCATTACAGCAGTTTAAAAACACTGTTAAAAAGAGGCTGATACAGAAAGCCTACTATACTGTTGAAGATTACTTAGATGATAAAGATGTGTGGATATAGGTGCACTTCTACCCTGTACAAGACAGTAATAAATAAATGTAACTAGTTCTAAGATTTATATTTTAAAAAGAGCAACCGCCGAGTTTCTTGCTGGCTCTTCTCGGCAGGAACAGCTTTCCGAACCAGCAGTAAAGTTGACGATTCAAAAGCACTTGTTTACAAGTTTTACTTGAATAAAGAATATTTTGATTTGATTTGATATGAACATGTCGTCTCATGATTCAGCTACATATTTTACGACCAGCCGCCTGCCTAACGTCAACTTACCTTTGTCGTATTTTACGACACTTCGGTAAGAAAGAGGGTGATCTATTTTAGCTAGATACCACTGGCGCTGCCGTTGGACCAATATTGATGAAATTAGTCACAACTAAAGCTCATACACCGGGATAAAATATAGGACAAAAAAACGTTTTAGAACAGGATAAAATATTGTATTATTGTACTTATAGGCTTAAATTGACGCCGAAGAACGGAGTCATGCGTCCCACTATAATCTATTATAGTATTTTTTTTTGATTCTGTAGTTGAGATGGTATCAATATTTTCTGGATAATTAGATAGGAAATATGGGGTCGAGGTCAATACAAGGATCCCATTAACAGTATTAGATATCTCAGGAACGCTTGATCATCAATCATTTAAGATGTTTGCAGCTCATACGAACTGACCTCAGTATTATCACTTTTCGTTCAGTTCTTGGACATCAGATTCAATAACAAAATATTAAGTCTGAAAAATAGTTTCATTTTGTATTCATACGCGAAAAATTGCTTCTGTTTGGCATACTTACATTATAGATTCAATATTTGCCATTTTCTCCGACTACGCAAGTAGATTTACGAAATATGAAATTTAAAATGAAAACAGTATATTTCCGTATAAGTTTTCTCATATCTCAAATTTTATTTTGTTATATTATTGAGCGATACAAGTGATGTAATCTAAATACTATTTCTACTGCCCACAGCTGGGCAAAGACAACAGGCAGACAAACAATAAAATTGAAAGGCCTCCTCTCCCCTGTTTTGAATTGAAAAGACCCAACACTCTCTAACATAGAATGGCAGATTACACATATCCTAATAGTTTTACAAAGCTTCCGCGTTTTCTCATGTTTTTTTCTTCAACAAAAAACGTATCGTGACTATCGATTAATAAATTTTTAATTGAATAGTCATAGTTCGCTGCTGAGGTGTGAATGTGTACACAAATATTATTATTTATTTTATTTACATAAATTAGTACAAGACATACAGATTGAGACCTTCTAGTGAGCTTTAAAAATACTTGTCATCATCATCATCATCCTCCTGCCCTTATCCCACTCTAAGTGGGATCGGCACAACATGTTAAAAACATGTTGTCACATGATTTGACTACGTATTTTACGACCGGCCGCCTGCCTGACGTCAACTTACCTTAGTCGTATTTTACGACCCCTCGGTAAGAAAGAGGGTGGTCTTTTCTACTCAACCGGATACCACACGGTGGGTTAACTAAACTAAGTCGCCTTTTACGACATCTCGGTAAGAAATGAGGGTGGTCTATTCTACGCAGCCGGATACCGCACGGCTTTAAAAATACTTGTATCAGAAGGTAAGGTTCCATATCAAAGGTTAATAGCATATTTAAAGCGCAAACATAAAAAAAATTCTGTGTGTGATTGTCACACACACATACACAGTGTATGTGTGTGTTTGCGTGTGTGTGGGTGTGTGTGTGCAAGTATATCTATGCATTTAACTGTGACTTTATGGTTAAGGGCTAACGTTTTCCCCTGATTAGCTATCAAGCAAATCGTAATAAAAATAATAACGTTCAAAGTGAAGTGTTATTCGAGAATTCATTGCAAACTGTAATAGATTAGAGGACCCGAGCAAGATTCAATTTAGATAAAATCCAATAATCATGAAAACAAACGACGGCACCAAATTAATATTGTTACAGAAGTTTATGAAACGGCATGATTCCAGAAATTTCCAATAATCGAACGGCAGATGTCAACAAAGAGGGCAAACTTCCGAAAGAGTTGGAAAGTAATATCGTTCCAGAGTACTGAGTCAATAATAAACAAGGGGGCGTTTGATACACTTGTAAACTAATAACCTACCCTCCAGACGCTCGCTGTATTAATATACAATACAGTCGCGACAAACAATTCCCTCTGTTAGTATATTGGAATGAGTAGCGAGCATTTTGATTGTTTTTACGGGGCCATGTTATTTGTCCTGTATTGGCGAATTTCATTATACTTTGAACATTTCGTACAGACTCTTTATGTGCCAAATTTGATTTCCAATATAGTTAAGTTATATAATAAGAAGTCATAAATAAAACATGAATATAAATACAGTATCAGCATTCTATGACTGGCCCGTTGGCGCTGTGGGTAGTGAACCTGCCTTCAGCTCCGCGGGTCGCGGGTTCGAACATTTTCTATAAACAAACTGTTGGTTCTTCGAGCCTGGGTGTGTATTTGTATTTGAGTATGTATTTAAACTTATATATGTAGTATATCTACCAGTTGTCCGTCACCCATAAAACAAGTATTTAGTTACTTACTTTGGGGACTGACGACTGTGTGTGTAAATGTCCCATATATTTATTTATTTATTCTCCTGCCCTTATACCACTCTAAGTGGGGTCGGCACAACAGAGCCGACCCCACTTAGAGTGGTATACAAATATACGATGTAACAAACATGTTGTCACACGGATTTGGCTACGTATTTTACGACCAGCCACCTGCCTGACGTCAACGTACCTTAGTCGTCTTTACGACCCCTCGGTAAGAAAGAGGGTGGTCTTTTCTACTCAACCGGATATCACACGGTGGGTCAACTCACCTTAGTCGCCTTTTACGACACCTCGGTAAGAAATGAAGGTGGTCTATTCTATTCAGCTGGATACCACACGGTGGGAATATCAATACAGTATATTTCTACCAAATACATAAAATATTACGTCAAACTTCAAGAAATAATTGTAACGTAGATCCAAAGTCGTCGGGGTTCAAATAGTGTTGTGGATCTTTATTTGTATAATGTATAATTTAATCGATTAATGATTAAGAATAATTTATAGAATTAGGCGTTACTTTGCGGAGATCCATAATACAAAAGTAATAATAAAATTCTTTTGCTATAGACAAAATCGCAACGCTTTGTCGTGGAGTCTATCTCCTGTTTTTACGAATCCTGCACGTATCGGGTATGAAAATACAGATAATCCACTAAACATTTAACACTATATATATTTTCTATCTACTGTATCGCGGATTATAGCAAAATGATTTTATTATTACTTTTGAATGATTAAGAAATCCATTGAAAGAGAGTGAGAGTAGAAAAAGAGGCTGCAAAGCGATGTATTTTAGAATTTAAAATTTTAGGAAACAATTTTGTCAATAGCAAAAAATAATATTATATAAAGAAATGTTCTTAAAACTATATTTCGGTGCTATCTTCTAATACTTCTGGTTTTAATATTGCTTTTTAACATTGAGATTAAATATATATTTTTTTAAAGTAATTATATTAATCACAACTAACTCGGTATTAAATTAGCTGCGGTTTGCGGACAGTAAGCTAATCGCAAGAGTAATATTACAAATGTTATTTATTTGCTAGAAATAATTTTCATGAGTTTATTTAAGTGTTCACACAGAAACAAGGGTTTTATATGTTCATTGTCAAATATAACTAGATTTGCGAATGAGCTTTGAGTACGTTGGTTATTTTGGTTCCTTGTGGATTGCTTCATTTAAGAAAACTTATCGTCTAAATTATTCTACTGGCCCGATGGCGCAGTGGGTAGTGACCCTGCTGAAGGCTCCACAGGTCGCAGATTCGATACTGGCTGAGGGCCAACATTTTCTATAAACGATTTGTTGGATCTTCGAGCCTGGGTGTATACTTGTTTTTAAGTATGTATTTAAAAATTATACATGTATATCTACCAGTTGTCCGTAACCCATAACACAAGTATAATACCCGGCAATAAATAATGCACATCGAGGCTTAGAGAGAGAAATCGGCTAGATTCTGCTTCATAGAGCACTGTCTCTGTCGAACAGACTGACGAACCCGTGCGAAACGTCACGTACTGAGTGACAAAGACAGCGCTCTACGAAACCGAACTGGCCGGCTGTTTCGTTCTAAACATCGATGTGCATTATTTAATGCCGGGTACTACATTAAGTTACTTACTTTGGGGACGACCGTGTGTGTAAGTGTCCCATATATTTATTTATTTGTTAGAGAATCCTTTAACAGTACAATAAAGAATCATTCACATTGACTTGTAGGTAACACTAAGCGATCACTGATTCTAAATTCAGGCGGACCTAAGGAGTTTTCTATTATTATATAATATTAAAAATAGGTTGTCTTTTTGTTATTTAAATTTTACCAAGTTTACTTTTCGGCGAAGAAGAACATCATGTTAAACCTGCATAAGTCGGGAGAATTCCTGGAATATGTGTAATATACCAATCCGCATTGGAGCAGCTTGGCTGATTAAAGATCCAAATCCTCTGTCCGATTTGAGCAAGAAGGTCTTTGTCCAGCTGTGGAATAGGTAAAGTCCTTTAAAAATACTTTACGATTCTTCGTACATTTTACATGTACGTACTTTAACATCATCATCAACCTCCTGCCTTTACCCGACTCTAAGTGGGGTCGGCACAACATGTTACAAACATGTTGTCTAAATGATTCGGCTACATATTTTACGACCGGCCGCCTGCCTGACGTCAACTTACCTTAGCCGTATTTTACGACACCTCGATAAGAAATGAGTGTGTTCTATTCTACTCAGCACACACTTTAAAATTCATATTTTCAACTACATAAAAACGTACAGAGAAAGCAATAAAACCAAATAAGTCTTAGAAATGCAAGGAAGCCTTTTGATTTGCTATTTACGGACTCACGGTGCGGTTTCTTAATAAAGCAAAGGTGTTTAATTGGCTGCAAACTCGAAGTAATTACGCCTTGGCTGGCAACGGTTCAGCTATGTCAATCTGTGATAGAGGTGTACGGATTGTAAATTAAAATACATTTAAACGTGTTATTGTTGTGTTAACGACAACGATAGAAGAAGGCAAAAAATATAACATATGTAGTTGATTGAAATGTGCAAAAACATAATTTGTTTTGTTACAAAAAATTTGTTTATTTATCTAGAACATGTACGTATGTATGTTGCAGTTTAATGTTCGTTCAAGCTTCTGGGTAATATAATTATTCTGGGTATTTTTAACAAAAAAATTATTGATTTATAGAAGTAGGCGTTACTTTGCGGAATTCCATATTACAGGCACTATAACAAAACTCACACGCTGGACCGACCAAATTAAGGCTGCAGTGGGGGTCCCTTACACGAGTGTGCCAGGCTATCAGTTAGCAGAGATAGGTGGCGTATGCTCGTAAGGCGAATAACGTCTGCCCCTAAAGTTACTTCCTGATGACCACGACCGCTTTGACAAGAGTGATACGACTAAGAAGAAGATAACAAAACTACCTTGCTATAATCCGCAGGGGTTAAGCGAATGCATGCAAAGCTAATGTGTATGAAGTATGCAAAATCTACGAACATGCAGGACAAGCCACCACACGTACCCCAAGGCACCTTCACCAGCAACAAAGCACACAAGCAGCACACACACCCACCACCACAACAACCTCGAATCTGGAAACAAATTATTATTACGATATTATCCAGTAAATAGCAATTACCAAGACAATTTATCATTAATCCGATATAAAAGTAAAGTATCGGCCTGTTACCATACCTCTGCTGGGCTTAGGCCGCTTCTCTCCGTTTTTGGAGAGAAGAATTGGAGCTAATACCTACCGCGATTCGTTTAACATATCACTAGAACTCTTTAGATATATGCAGGTTTCCTCACGATATTCTCCTTCATTGAAAACAGTGTAATAGATTACAATAAAAAAGTATATACATAAGCTTTAACAGAAAAACTCATTGATGCCTGCTCGCGGTTTGAAATCGTGACCCCTCGAAAGAGTCGCACACTACACACATTTAATAAGGTGTAATAGCCCTGTGGCTATTACACCTTATTAAATGGACTGCAATCCGATATATTTGGTATAAATTTTTGTGGACCAAAATTCCCTAAACAACATGAATCCGCATCAGAGTAGCGTGGTGGGGTTAAACTTTTATCTATCTGTACAAAGAATAGAGATTTAAATTGTAACAAACCGATATTACAACAAGATATGCATCTTTTATCTACGTTGATTCATAAGCGTTTTCTTTCTTTATATATTACATACAAGTTGTACATCATTCCCGTCAACTTAGCGATAAACTACGCGACAATAACTTTATATATGTAAAGTTTTAACAATATTGCATTAGCCATAAAAAATAATAGCAGACATACAGACTTTCACATTCATGTATTAGTTTATTTTATTTTTTATTGACCATTTTTTTATGCCTTGTGGTATCCGTCTGAGTGGAATAGACCCTCATTTTATACCGAGGTGTCATAAAATACGACTAAGGTAAGTTGACGTCAGGCAGGCGGCCGGTCGTAAAATATGTAGCCAAATTATGTGAAAACATGCTTAAAACATGTTGTGCCGTGCCTGTTAGAGTGGGATAAGGGCAGGAGGATGATTTTTAATGACTTGCTTTGGTATCAGAAGCAAGGCGTTACAAATCCCATATTTTTCTTTTCTTTTCTAGTTTGAGTTAGTTTTGGGCATTAAATAATTAAATCTACAGGTGGCCTTTGGCCATATCTATGGGATATTCAGAGGCCGTTTCGTTTTGTGTAAGACTCTATTTACTTTTTATATTTCGTTACTTTATTTGATTGTTCCGTTAAGTTTGTTGATTCAAAACACCATCTATCAACATAATAGGAAAACTTTTTATAAATCACTAAGTACCGTTACATTGAATTACAGTTAAGCACTTTACTCGCAAATCTAATCACTTTTTATACTATATTGATAATACTAAAATCAAAATCAAAATCAAAATAATCTTTATTCAAATAAACCATTTCAGGCACTTTTGAATCGTCAAGCATCAATATGATTAATGAAGCTACAACTGGTTCGGAATGTTGCTCTTACCGAGAAGAACCAGCAAGAAACTCGGCGGTCAATCTTTTAAATATTTTCAATTATACATTATTAAACCGCTGTCTTGTATGAACCTGAAAGGATTTTCAAATCCAGGCTTTCTTATCATCCAAATAATCTTCAATTTTGTAATATGCTTTACGTATAAGCATATTTTTTACACTTGATTGAAATCTTTCAGTACACTGGTCTAGGATGGATTGAGGAATTTTATTATAGAAGCGAATAGCGAGACCAACAAAAGAGTTGCTTACTCTGCTGAGTCGCGACGCAGGTATCGCAAGCTGTTTGTGACCTCTCGTATGTCTATGATATACATCAAATTTTGTTTTATATGTACTTATATTTTTCCGCACAAATAGAATATTACTATATATATATTGTGATGCTACAGTCAGTATGCCTATTTCTTGGAACTTTTCGCGTAGGGACTCATGTTGCTTCATATTATAGATAGCCCGTATGGCTCTTTTTTGGGCAACGAAAATCTTTTCTATATCGGCCGCTTTACCCCACAGCATTATTCCATATGACATAATGCTATGGAAATAAGCAAAATAAACAAGTCGCGCTGTTTCAACATCGGTTAAATGTCTGATTTTTCTAACAGCGTAAGCGGCGGAACTAAGTCTTCCTGCGAGGACAGATATATGGGTGCCCCATTGGAGTTTATCATCCAAAGTGAGCCCCAAAAATTTAGTTGTATTTTCTATCTTTAGTATCTGTTTATTAATCTCTAACTTTATGTCTGACCTAATTACGTTTGGTAACACGAATTGCAGACATTTGGTTTTATTTGCATTTAAAAGTAAATTATTTACTGAAAACCAATTTGATATCTGAGATAGAGCACTGTTTACATCGTCAAAATTGTCTTTATCTCGATCTACTTTAAAAATAAAAGAGGTATCATCTGCAAACAACACAATATCACAAATATTTTGAACACAATATGCTAAATCATTTATGTATACTAAAAACAGAAAAGGACCAAGGATTGACCCCTGTGGGACACCCATAACATTAAACGATCCAGATGACCTAACATCATTAATGCATACCTTTTGTAATCTATCGCTAAGATAAGAGGAAATAAGACCAAGCGAGTTATCATTTACGCCGTAATAACTTAATTTTAAAAGAAGGGTCTTATGTTCAACGCAATCAAACGCCTTAGATAAATCACAAAAAATGCCTATAGCATTTTGTGAGTTCTGCCAAGCTTCAAATATATGTCTTAAGAGTCTTGCACCAGCATCTGTAGTTGACCGACCCTTAGTAAAACCATATTGCTCTGAATGTAAGAAGTTGTTAAGATTAAAGTAACATACAAGTTGGTCGAGCATAATCTTTTCAAATATTTTACTAAGCGTTGGTAGAACAGAAATAGGTCTATAATTATTTGGATCACTCTTATCACCTGCTTTATAAAGAGGTACTAGCTTACTGTGTTTCATTAAGTTCGGAAAAACACCTGAATCTACTGAATCATTAAAAACTTTAGCTAGATATGGCGCAATTATTTCTATAATATTTTTTAATAATTTCACTGACATTCCCCAAAGGTCTCCTGTTATCTTATTATTTAAGGTTTTAAAAGTTTTAATTATTTTATATGGGGTAATGTGTTTAAAGTTAAATGAGACGTCGCACTTAGCCACACTTCCTCTTAGCAGACTATGAGCTTCTGTTGGCGATGAATTTAACGATTGAGTAGTTGCTATTGGAATGTTATTAAAGAAATTTTGAAAAATATTTGCCACTTCAATGTCAGAGCTAACAGTGCAATCATTAATTTTAAGATTTATCTTGTTTTGTCGCACTTTATGTCTGCCCGATTCTCTACATATAATATCCCAGGCTGTTTTAATTTTATTGTCAGAATTCCTTATTTTTTGTTTAATATAAAGTGACTTGGCTTGAAAACAGACAATTTTAAACAGTTTGGAATATTTTTTGACATAATCAATAAAATCTGAGTTCTGATTGAACTGCTTTTCTGCGTACAAATCGTACAATTTATTTCGGCTTTTAAAAATTCCAATAGTGGCCCAATCACTAAACTTTAAGTTTTTCATTAGGTCTTTTTCTTTGGTTTTAAAAATATTATTAAATTTTCTATCTATCAAGCAAAAAAGAGCATTAAATAGATCATCTGGATTGCCCTTTATTACATTAAGAGTAGGCATACTGACGAAAATTTCCTTTTCAAATTTTTTAATTTTCTGACTGGTTATCGGTCTGTATTTAATCATTTGTTTTTTATGATATTTATCATCGGGAACACATATCATTTGTCCACTATGATCAGACTTTAATTTGCTAATGATTGATTTTTCTAAAACATCACAATCACAAAATATATTATCAAGACCCGTAGCTGTAGTAGCTGTTATTCTCGTGGGGTCTGTAAATATATTATGTAAGTTAAAACATTTAAAAAGATTTAACAATTTTCCACGAATGGAGCTATCTACTAAGATATCCACATTAAAATCACCACAAACTAAAAGTTTTTTAGATGATGTACATAGACGTTTTAGAACATCCTCCATGGTGTTTTCGAATAGGTTGAAATCGCCGGAGGGTGGTCGGTACACGCTAACTATAATATATCGTTCCAGCTCCACGCAAGACAATTCAACAGTACGTTCCAAGGAGAGACGAACTATATCTTTTCTTTCTTTACAGCTTATATTATTACTTGTAATTACTAATGATCCTCCGCGACAGGCTGTCTTCCTTAGGAATGCACTGGATACAGTATAATGACTTAAGTTTAATATGAACTCATGTTCCTTAAACCAATGTTCAGTTATACACAGAACATCTACATTAAACTTATTTAAAAAAAGTTCTATTTAAAGATCGTAGAGTACAATTTGAACGTGCAACATAGATTTTCACAAACTGTACTTTCCAAAAATAAGAAATGAACTAGCAAGTACGTAAGTCGTTTGTGGGTTCGGGTATAAGATTCTATGATAAAATTCCGCAATTAATTCTAGCTTTTCCTTTACAGAAGTTTAAAAACACTGTTAAAAAACGCTGAGAAAGAAAGATTACTTAGATGATAAGAATGCGTGGTTATAGCTACCTCCGACCCTGTACAAGGCAGCAATGACTAAATGTAACGACTAATAAGAATTATGATTTGAAAAGAGCAACCGCCGAGTTTCTTGCTGGCTCTTTTCGGTAACGGGTTTCCGAACCAGCAGAAAAGTTGACGAAAAGTTGTTTACTAGTTTACTTGAATAACGAATATTTTGAATTTGAATTTGAATTCAAGCATAATCAAAACTTAAAATCGAACTTCACTTAATTTAAAGAGTTTTTTTAAAGTAAAGTATCTTTAATCTTTGGTTTGTTAAATTATACATATCGACAAAAGGAAGGGAAAAAAATTGTTGTAGGCGTTGTACAAAATTACGTCAAAACATAAAATTTTTCCACACAAAGTTATGTTTCGTCAGTGGTATCTTGTGCAGTATGGGACTATAATTTAATCGTTGATGATAACTTAAGCGTTAAATACTCAGAAACATAAAAAAGTGTGTCGATTTTTGCAGTCCATCTTCCTTCCCAACTTCCAAAACTATTAGGGCCTTGATCAACTTTTGTATGATATGATAGATATGATAAGCAATACATAGTCGTGTCCAAATATTAAAAGAACTATATAATTACAACATAGGAGAAAGACCGCATTTGAGGTCATTCGAACAAAAGCATTTTTCATTTAGTGCGTGACCATTTAATGAAACAAAAGGCTACGATTATTGTGTTTTAGTTACCCCTCGTCTAAACATATTAATGTAATACGAGACGTCACGAGACTATTGTTTTCAAATGCCCAAGACCCAATATGAGCTATGACCCTCAGGACATATCAGTTTTACCAACATATTTATACACGACTTTACAATTAACCTTTGTATATGATAATTTATAAGATGCTTTACTCACTAGCATTGTTGAAGTTATTCACAGTGATAACTAGATGGCATCACTAGTCTAAGTTTCCGACAAATATTTTTCATTGTCAATAAGTGTTAGATTAACAGGTTCTACGAGTTAAATCTTAAATTCCATAAGTTAATTTGGTTAATTTAAGGATTTATAAAATTTGAATATCGTTGTTTAATAAACCATACTTTACGTTTTTTTTAATTTAATTTATCCGGCATTGACGTCAGGAATTAAATTTAATTCTAATTCTTATATAATTTAACATTATAACAATTAAATTTACCTTGTGATTTAATCACTGTGACCTAGAACAAAGTGCAAGACATTCTGCAACTGCTATACTTTTTGGCTAAGTAACAAAATATAAGTATAAAAATATAAGTAAGGATCCGATCCGCCGCAGGCGAGCGGGGTGCAGACTACTCTCTGAAGCCCGTCGTATGCCGCCCTAACGGAGACCTCTGGGCGTTCCGAACGGGGTTTATCGGACGCCCACCTGAACAGGTCCCCGAAGCAGTCGATACACCTTGTGCACCCGATTCATCGATTAGCAGAGGAAAGGCCACTTTACGACAGACCCTGACGCAAAGGTATAGCACTCTAGGGTTCAGAGTTGCTGCTGGTGGGGATGGGGGCATTGGTATAAACCTTGTTCCGGCCATTAGAAGTATGATGGAGCAATCAGGTTGTTTTAGACAGTGCGAATCCGATACACACGACATTTACAAGCGGAGGGGCTCATAAGGGATTACTTTCTTGTAAAAAAAATTGTCTAACTGTGAAAACGAAGCTACGATTTTAGCGTTGTTCAACGAAGTTGGTAACTTCACAAGTATTACGATAATTTGTTGTTTTTTTTTCTAAGCCGTTCGGTTTTTGATTGGATTTGTTGTATAAAAATTTGAAATAGTGCGTTATTTTAATATACTAGGTCACCCGTTATACTTTTAATATTTATTACCTTCAAATCTTTATCTGCACATACTAAAATAGAAAGAACCATATTATTATATATTGTTGAGATGTAATCCTATATAAATATATATTTATCGATAAATGTTTGCTAACGTCAAGACATTTATCTACTTCAGTCACCGTGACGTTGCATGATTTTGTGATGGTAAATACCTCCACGCTGTTATTGCTTGAAATCTAATAATAACTTATGCAAACTGTTTTTAACTTTTATGATTACATTGTATATGTGATATCGCGGTTGTAGGTACTTTAATGTTCATTATATTTATTAGATAAAACAAATTGTTTTTAGATTCTATTATTGACTTAAGTATATACGGACTTCGGACACGGAGATCCATACTACTAATTGTTTTGTATGTAAATTGATATTTTTTTGTAATCATTTAAAGTAACGACATCAAAGTAGATAATTTAAATATTTATGTGACGCCTACTTCTTTAAAGGTAATAAGTTCTAAATCATTGACAGTAGCAAATTAATATAATTTACAGAAGTGCGCGTTACTATGCGCAATTTCAAATTTCTACATTCTTAACCGATGGTTGTCCATTACTGGACACAGTAGGCCTACCATGAACTTTTAGAAAACAATTCAAAGTCAGTACCTAAATCTCTTTCTTTTCGTACCATGAAATGTGGATTGCATGTCGTAATGTTTAAAAAGGATAACGTTATATAATAACTTTGTCTCTTTTACTCAAATGTTTTTAGGACGCATTCCGAACGCTCATTCGGCAACGACTTAAAGTTTGCGTTTTTAAGACATTATATGAAGCAAAACAATTTAGTTTACGTCTTCAATTGAGTCGCAATAAGAGTTCATGGTAGGCCTGCAGATCTCTTAAGATTCTTGCCACACGATCATGTGCGAATCCCTGCAAACTTTGTAAGGTTGTATCTCAATCTCATAGGTCATCTACCAACCCTGCGTTGAATTGTACTTATTGAAGAAGAAAATTATATTGTCGATAGTTTAAATTAAGCAACTACAATCACTAGTGTCTAAATCATTCTGCATAGCGCGAAGTGTCAAAGAACAGTTTTGCAGCGTTTCACCGCGGTGCTGTAAGCAATTGCTTGTATTGTTCGTGTTGATGAGGCAGCCTGCCTTGATTAGTTTTGCACCGCATGATAACTCAATTGAGCGCTCTTTTAAACGCTTTCACAGCGCAAATTAGTGTCTAATTATGAAATTAGTTAGCCTACTTTCAGTTCTATGCACGAAAAGCTAAGCTTGTTGCAAAATTTGTAATCTATGATTTTACAGACATACAGAATTAAAGAAAGAAAGAACATTTATTTCATCCTTCCGTGATACACGGATGTTAATTAAAACTAAACCTTATCAAATAAGAATAGAAAAATAACGTACCAATAACATTTTAAGAACACTATCATATAAATAAGCTAGATACCACAAAGAGAAGACACTGGCAAACCGCTCATTATAAATTGAACGACAAAATTCTGTCGCACAACACCGTTTTTCAGCAGTAGCCAGGAGCGACATAGTATAATTAGGGGTACATAATTTCTCAAACCACAAAAATTTTAATGTACCCGAATGATAATACATATATTGTATATTATATAAATAAACAATAACATATTATGTATTTTATTATATGTATTGATATATTTATAATTATTTATAAATCGATGCGTATATATTAAATAAAAGAATTTTCAGTCGTATACTGTTCGTAATACATTTGATGCTCTAGTAAAACTATCTTTAGCTTGTTTTTAAAATTGTACGGTAAAATTAAAGGTTTTAATTAAAAAAAAAAAAGAAACTTGCGACCTCTTAATAACACACTATCGGCCAAATGAATGCAAATAATATAGAAGAAAAAAGAACAGAGAAATATCAGTGACTAGACTAACCGCTTTGCTATAACCAAAACTGACAGTAAGTTGTATGCTACAAGTTTTCCAATACTTCGTCTCAAAAGAGTTTGAACTTCCTCCTCCAAAAAGAGCATGATCACATAAATGTTTATAAAAAACCTATTGCGGGATTTGAACCTGCGACCTTCACGTAAGAATCACGCGGTAGACTGTTAGAATAACATCACAATAACAAGGAAAATTTTAAAGACATATTAAAGGAATTTCTATTATAAGTATGAAAACTATTTTATCGCTGATTCTTCTTTCTTGAAAGTACTTCTTAAAGTAAAGAAGAAGACTCTCTACTTTATGTAATCAGTATCCTAATGTTGATGGGTTACCCATATTTATCTTCTTTGACCAAAGGTATAATTTTATATCGAAGAATGATATTTGAGCGACAACCGTAAATGCTACCCACTTAAGTACGATAACAACTCCTCAGGAAATTTTTTAAAATTTAATTTACCTGAAGCTTTTATGTGCATTCGTGACCCCAGAAATTCCCGGAGTATGTATAGAATTGTAGTAACTTAAAAATTTAACAAACTTACAGGATATTTTCAAGAGAAAAATGACCTGTAAAGATCGTGCCCACAATTCGTTGCTTCGACTAAACATTTGTGTTTTTGTCCATTATAATATATTTTCTTATCAAAACTTGCGCAGTTGACCCTAACCTGACTGACTGACCCTGCATTCACTTCCGCAGATTGTGGGTTCGATTCCCGCCGAGGGACAACATTTTCTATAAACAATTTGTTGTTTCTTCAAGTCTGGGTGTACACAAGTATTAAGTTACTTTAGACACGGACAGCCTTGTGTGTAAATGTCCCATATAATTATTTATTATTTACTTTTTGCCGTGTGGTATCCGGCTGATTAGAATAGACCACCCTCATTTCTTACCGAGGTGTCGTAAGAGGCGACTAAGGTAAGGCGACCCGCCGTGTGGTATCCGGCTGAGTAGAATAGACTACCCTCATTTCTTACCGAGGTGTCGTAAGAGGCGACTAAGGTAAGTTGACCCACCGTGTGGTATTCGTTTGAGTAGAATAGACCACCCTCTTTCTTACCGAGGGGTCGTGGAATACGACTAAGGTAAGTTGACATCAGGCAGGCAGCCGGTCGTAAAATACGTAGTCAAATCATGTGGCAACATGTTTTTAACATGTTGCGATTAGGGCAGGAGGATGATGATTTATATATTATTTACTTTCCCATTTACCATCAATAGACATATTTATCATCAATAGACCTATATTATCCATAGCTAAAAAAAAGGTCCTATACCTTATAGACCACAAATAAATCTTACTCGTATCGACAACATAAAATCATGGTAAAGATCCTTTGTTTTATAATGTAGCAATACAAACTGATTAATGCTTCAACTGGAACTAATGAAAACACTAGAAGGTATCTTATTGTAGTTATTTAATAGAGATATAGTGTATAACAAAAGATATAAAGGCTTTAACCAACCCACGCGGTTCTTTCTTAGTCATAGATATGAAGACATAGAACATTCCATTCATACACTTGAAATAAAGGACCGGAGACGTAATGAAAAGGATTATTGTTTTAGTTTTATCTTAATCTAACGATATAAGCGTCGCGTTTAGATGACACCGAACAACGGATGAGTGGAGTCGCTTATCGTAAACAAATATCTTGTTTTATATAATAAATAAGTTTTACATGAGTTAGATTAGCAGTCCGTTGCTAATTTATTCAATGGATTCTCACTAGTAGTAATGAAATGTTAAATATTGGCAATGAAGGCTGTCAGTCCTTTTTCTTTAAACTCTTTTCGCTGATATAATTTAAAAAAGTCAAAATAAAACTACAATAAATCCGCTTGAAGACTTTTGCTATCCTATTATACTAGTATAAAGTAGTCTCACTGAAAATATACCCAAAAAAACGCTCTATCTGATTCTGAGTATTTTTATCACAAGTGCACACATAGCTTTTCTTAGCTTATCTTGACCAAAAAAAATAGAAACTCTATTCATAAGACTAAGAAACTCTGTTCCATATAAGTTACAAGGTCATTGCTCGCATTCACTTCATCGTGGCGTGATGGTTTAAAGTTATACTCTATTATACACGTCACTGTAGATTGAGGTCAGACCTAATAAGAGACACCATTATTATAACGCCGCCTAAATCAGTAGAGCCTCTGGGCTTTTTGTCCTATTCTTAGATATTGATTATAAAATAACACACGCCATATAGTAATATGGCTCCTTACATGCATTAACAGAAAAAAATCATTTTTTTATAAAATGAGTTAAGGTTTCGACTCACATTAAAAATAACTTTAATACCTTTGCACAATTGTCTAATGGTGATATATAAAATAAAAAAATATGGGACAATTACCACCGAGTGGTATCCGGCTGAGTAGAATAGACCACCCTCATTTTTTACCGCGGTATCGTAAAAGGCGACTAAGGTTCTGCATGACACGTTGTTTTAAGCCGAGGTTCGGCCTTATAGGAGGCACCCTTAAGGCGATGTTCCCATCGATGTTGGGATTCTCTCCTGAGGCTCGCCCCACCTCACCCTGGCGATGCTTCTGCGCTCGCCTCATATCTCCCGGTGACGCTGTAAATGCCACTTCGGCTTATAGCATATTATCATTTTCTGAAAAAAAAGTGGCGTGGTGGACCCTTAAAAAGCCTGTGTGCAGCATTCGACGTTTATAGGTTTAAAAACAGATTACATAGAAACAATTAAATACTTATGAAATGTTAATTTTTTAGATAGTTGATAGAATTGATATCCCATGCCGTGTGGTATCCAGCTGAGTAGACCATCCTCATTTCTTACCGAAGTTTTGTGTAATAAGACTAAGGTAACTTGACATCACGCAGGCGACCGGTCGTTAAATACCTCGCCAAATCATCTAACAACATGCATAAAGCGTGTTGTGCCTTCCCCACTTAGAGTGAGATAAGGGCAAGATAGAGTGATGATGAAATATATGGGAAATTACACACACGGTCAACCTTTCTTAAAGTAAGTAACTTAATAGTTGATTGGGTAACAGACCGGGTATATATGTATGTATAACTTTAAATACATACTTAAATACATATATACACCCAGAATCGAATAAACAACAAAATGCATTTAGAGAAAATGTTGATCCTAGACGGAAATCGATGCTACGACCCGCGGAGTTAAAGGCACCACCATTTTATGAAAGAATCTCCCTCTAGCAGCGTTTCCGGATCGTTACGACATAAATACCTTCAAAAAGCGTATTTTCCATCTTTTTAAAGGTCGGCAGCGCACTCGCTCTGCGAGAGATCGTGGGTGGCGGTAATAACGTTGAACTGCATGCTCGTCTGCCATCCTATTTCATAAAAAAAGGCAGGGGCACAACCACCTGCGCCAAAGAGCTAGTCAGTTAGCCTGAAACATATCTAAATTACCGACTCATCAGCACTACTGTTCCGCCCCACTTCGGCTAGAACTCAAGACAGCGACATTTCGTGGTCCGTCATTAATTATACGTCCCGCTTTGTCCCGCTGTGGAGTCCATTGTGACAATATTCGGGCCGCTTTCAAATAGTACAATAAGCTTGAACATAGACGGATCATCTCAATGGGAAACGGTGCAGGTAAGACTTAATAAAGAGAAAGAATTTAGCTAGAATTGAACAACTTAAACTGAGTCATGGTAGATTTACACCGTCTACCAAGTCAAATACAGATTCTCCCGCCATTTTTTTGGAGAGAAGGACTGGAGCTAAAACCTACCACGGTGCTCCAATGCAGATTGGTAGGTAATACGTATCCCTAGAATTCCTTAGATATATGCAGGTCCTTCACGAGAAAAGCGAATAAATGGCAATTATAAATCAAACATAAGTTTTAACTAATTTATAGAATTAGGCGTTACTTTGCGGAGATCCATAACACTAAAGTAATAATAAAATTATTGTAAATGTATAGTGGACTACCAGTATTTTCATACCCGATACGTGCAGGATTCGTAAAAACACATGCACAAACCTCCAACACTTCCGCCACAATACACAAAAACACAAACACGCAAAGCCTTTGCGATTTTGTCGTGGAGTCTATCTCCTGATGATGCTTCAGTTGAAAGGCGAAATAATTGTTGAGTTTGTGATAGTGAACTTGTGTAGTGCTTGTGTATTGTGGTGGAAGTGGTGGAGGTTTGAGCATGTGTTTTTACGAATCCTGCACGTATCGGGTATGAAAATACGGATAGTCCACTATACATTTAACACTATATATATTTTCTATTTACTGTATCGCGGATTATAGCAAAATAATTTTATTATTACTTTTGTATAAGTTTTAACAGTAAAACTCATTGGTGCCTGCGCGGCGTTCGAACCCATGATCGTCTCATGTCATGAGAGTCACACGGTCTCACCGCTGGGCTATCACAGCTTTTCTCTATCATATTCTTAGTTAAATAATAAACACGTGAAACTTTTTATATATATTTCGCCAACAAATTACAAAAGCAACCCGCGGCATGTCCCGCAACATAAACACTTATATCGTATTACGAGAAAGGCAATACCAACTTTTGTAATAAGATGAAACAAGTAAGTAACTTTGCTAACAACTTTCATTACTAAATAGTTCAAGAGTGTCTAATGTTAATAAACACTAGGCTACCAAAATGTCGATATGTTAACTGATGTTTATATATGTATATTTTAGAAAGTTACCGGCTTTACTCATGCCGCCGTGTGGTATCCGGCTGAGTAGAATAGACCACCCTCATTTCTTACCGAGGTGTCGTAAAAGGTGACTAAGGTAAGTCGACCCACCGTGTGGCATCCGGTTAAGTAGAATAGACCACCTTTTTTTTGACCGAGGGGTCGTAAAATACGACTAAGGTAAGTTGACGTCAGGCAGGCGGCCTAACGTCAACTTATCTTACTTACTTACTTACTTGCAAGTCAAAGAAGTTTTGGATATTTACTAGGACACAAAACATCGCGATGAGGCCGTCATATCACTTAAAAATTCTTTTTACTTTACTCGTATGTTACCTACCAATCTCTATTAAAACAACGTAGTAGGTCTCAACGACCTGCTTTCGAAAGGAGAGAAGCGACATTTTCTCAGCAGTGGGCCAGTAAAAGACCGCTACTTTTACATTTATGTAGCAAATATTCATGAACAATTAATTAACTTATTGAATGTCAGCTGCAATTGTGGTCTAATGAACCGTCCAGTCGCTCCAATTATTAGCCGTACGTGCGCCGCGTGTAAACATGTCCATTGTAATTAGAGCTCTGCAACTGAAGCAGCATGTAAACGTATGATAACTACACAGAGTTTATAACATCATTTAGTTTTATACCACTCTCTTTTACATTGCATCCGTTAGTATAGTAAAAGTAAGTAAAGTAAAGTAGCGGCCTGTTACAATCCTGCTGCTGGGAATAGGCCTCCTCTCTCCATTTCTGGAGAGAAGGGTTGGAACTAAGACCTACCACGCTGCTCCAATGCAGATTGGTAGATTTCACATATCTCCAGAATTTTCTAAAGATATGCAGGTTTCCTCACGATGTTTTCCTTCACCGAAAAGCGTGTGATAAATTGCAATTATCAATTAGACATATGAGTTTTTAATAGAAAAACTCATTGGTGCCTGCCCGGGCTTGAACTCGTGTTCTCCTCGAAAAAGTCGCACGGACTCACCGCTGGGCTATCACAGCTCTGTCAGTATAGTACCCGGCATTAAATTATGCATATCGATGTTTAGAACGAAACAGCCGGCCAGTTCGGTTTCGTAGAGTGCTGTCACTGTCACTCTGTTAGTACGCTTGCTCTATGAAGCAGAATCTAGCCGATTTCTCTCTCTGAGTCTCGATGTGTGTTATTTACTGCCGCGTACTGTATATGCATTTTGTACCTACAGACGTCCCCGATGTTACATTAGATTAGATATATCCATTTTCCTGGCTGCCTCTCCGATTAATAAATAAATGTGACAATTACACACGCGGTTGTACGTCACTAAATCAAACAAATTAATACTTGTTTTATAAGTGACAGACAATAGGTATAAGTACATCCTCCTCCTCACATCGTTATCCTCATTGCTGAGGGTCGTGATCCCTAGTGCCGAGTGATCATCTTTTGGACGGTTGCTCTCCGTTTGTCCTTTGCCTGCGCCGAATGAAGAGCAACGTGCAGATTTGCGTCCAAGGCAGTTCGGATCTGATCAGTCCACCGAATCGGGCTACGTCCTTGAGGTCTTCTGCCGTCAATCTTGCCAGTCACCATGAGTTCCTCCAGGGATTTGACCAAAAAACTCAAGCACTCTTCGTAGGCAGATAGATGAGAGTCGGCTCCTTACCGTCCATGGGATCTGAAGGCCGTCTATGGGATCTTAAGCATTTTCACCAGCACCACATCTCAAAAGCATCGATGCGGTCGCGATCAGCTTTCTTAGATACATATAAAATTGTTAATACATACACCCAGGCTCAAAGAAGAGTGGAGAAACAGAATTGTATTTGGAAAATGTTGGCCCTCGTCGAGTCACGACGTTCACGTCAGGCAGGCGGCCGATCGTAAAATACGTAGCCAAATCATGGGACAACATGTGTGTAACATGTTGTGCCGACCCCACTAAGAGGATAAGGGGGACGATGATGATGATGAATATGTCTCCTAGTTAAATATTATTTCTTATTCGAAATAGCTATTGGAAAGTTATAATATAAAGTAGCATGAAATAATATGAAAAAATGTGACAACGTACCATCTTTCTAAAGTATTAGCCCCAACGAGAAGTCAAGCATAAAATAGTTAAACATGACCTACTTAATATTGGGGTTGTGGTTTAGGGTAGAAACAGTATATAGACTATTCTTTGTCAATCTTACTTCTTAAGATACTCTGTTTTGTCTGCCTTGTCGGAATTGGCACCGAAACCAACACAAGAATCATCTCTAATTTAACATTTTTTTTAACAACATAATTTTTTCAAAGGCAACTTTTAAAATGTGTCCACGACCCTCGTATGTTTACAAATGTACACTATTTTTTTAAATATTAAATAACGACTCTTTTAACGTAAACAATGTTAAAATACCAGTTATGCGTACTTAAAAATATAATTAGTGCCGAGTATCGATGGCACCTTCATCACTTATCATCATGAGTCAGTAGTCTGTTTAAATTTAATTCAAACGTAAAATCAAATACATAATTTAGACATACACAATTCAAATATTAATATTTGTAATCTACTGTGTAAGCCTCATGGGATTGTCAACATTCAACCCAAGCAATGGAGTTTAGATATTGGAGAACTGTGAATATGATAAAAAAAGGAGAAAAGCCTTAGAAATGCCATAAATATCGATTTTGTATATAACAGTATTTTAAATTCAATGACTTTGAATATGACTCGTATATTGCCTTCAGAATACATAAAAGTAGAATTCCAAGCACACTACAGTTTTTATTCCACTTAAGAGTAAAGAAAGAAAAATTAAAGTAGCGGCCTGTTATAATCCCACTGCTGAAATAGCCCCTTCTCTCCGTTTCTGAAGAGAAGGGTTGGAGCCAAGACCTACCACGTTGCTCCAATGCGAATTGGTAGGTTACACATATCTCCAGAATTCTCTAGAGATATGCAGGTTTCCTCACGATGTTTTCCTTCACCGAAAAGCGTGTGGTAAATTGCAATTACCAATTAGACATATGAGTTTTAATAAAAAAACTCATTGGTGCCTGCTCAGGTTTGAACTCGTGTTCCTCTAGAAAGAGTCGCACGGTCTTACCGCTAGGCTATCACAGCTCACACTTAAGAGAAAAAAAATAAAACACTTAAGAGTATGTTTAGATAATTCCAAGTCAGAAATATAAGTCAAAATAGTATATCAATGTGTAGCATTTTATACATAAGTTGCCCTTACGTGACTGTGAAACTGTCTTATAAATGTAAAATTCTAAGCATACTATAATATTTATTCAACCTAGACTATGTTCAAATAATTCTTTTCCAGCATATAAGTCAAAATAGTCTGTCAGTGTGCAGTAGGCTTTATCCATAAGTTGCCCTTACGTGACTGTGAAACTGTTTTATATTAAACAAAAGCAACGTGCTGAATAATTTTATTGCGACATCCGCTCTTAAAGCATATTAATTACTGCACTTTATTATTTTATTTTATTTATAGAAGCTGTCAACATATTGATGGTCTCGTATTTGGCATCAATCCAATAGCCAAAAAAACCAACAGTGATTACGATAGGCAGGCAATTTAGTGAACACCCATAATATAGAAAGTAATTGTAAAATATCAAAAAGTAAAATCAAATATTAATATTTAAATAACCTGAGATGGCTTAACAGCGAAAGCAAGTATTAATTTAACAAGAGTTAACAGGTTCAAGCTTCGTGCATCAAATTATATATATTCTATAAATTGCGAGATCGTGGAGTCTATCTCTTGATGATGCTTCGGTTGCGGGGCGAAACGATTGTTGAGTTTGTGATAGTGAACTTGTGTAGTGCTTGTGCATTGTGGTGGCAGTGATGGAGGTTTGTGCGTGTTTTTATGAATCCTGCATATATCGGGTATGAAAAACGGATAGTATATACATTTAGCACTATATATATTTTCTATTTACTGTATCGCGGATTATAGCAAAATAATTTTTATTATTACTTTTGTATGATAGTTACAGTTAATCTTGCGTTGTATGATGAAAAAAACATTGTAATGTAACCTGCATGTCCCTTGAAATGTCTAAGTTCAAAACGCTTTCTCTAAAGAAGAAAGTAACAAGCCGTTATTTTACTTTTTACACCACTTTGTAGCAGAAAATTATTATATTTTTCGACTCTATTATATAATAATATAAACAGGGATACAAACTCTTGGGCGATTGAACAAAGGACCAACAACTCACAATGAAGCTTTACAATTCGTGCGAAATTGTTTCAGATGGATTAAAGGAGATCTCTAATGCGTACCACAATAGGCCTTAAGACTGTTTATACGGAGTGTCTGTCAACCGCACGGATATCACCACAATGGTCCTTTTGAAGAAAATATCATGTTCGCTAGTCTGAGAGATGACGACCGCGATACATATGTTATCAGTACAAATATAATATGATATATACTTATAACATAGTACATAAGAATAATCATCATCATCATTCTCCTGCCCTTATCCCACTCTAAGTGGGGTCGGCACAACATAACATGTTGTCACATGATTCGGTTACTTATTTTACGACCAGCCGCCTGCCTGATGTCAACTTACCTTAATCGCCACTTAAGACACCTCAGTAAGAAATGAGGGTGGTTTATTCTACGCAGCCGGATACCACACGGCACATACCTTAGTCGCCTCTTACGACACCTCGGTAAGAAAGGAGGGTGGTCTATTCTACGCCGGATACGAAACGGTGAATAATACATAAGAATAATATGATTACTATTTAAACGGTCTAAGTGCTGCTTGACACGACATCCTAGTTTACTAGTGAATTTAAAAAAATTAGATTCATAAATTATACACAATAAACTGTCTTACAATATTAACATTTATTTATAATAATCAATCTAAACAATTATTACTTAACAATAAAATATATAACAAAGGACTATCCACAAAACAAAAACTATATGCATTTTTGAAATATTATATTTCCAAGCTAAGAATTATTACTTCACAGCCCTTAAATCTGTAAGAAAATTTACTAATGTAACTTACAAGTAATCTAGTATCCAAAAGTGAATGAAAGAATTTATAAATTTAATTGAAATGACCCCAGTAACTGTGCAAATTACTTGTTGAAGTTAACTATACATAAACATTGTAACAAAATCGTAATACATTGCATGCATTAATTACGATTTTGTCGTGGAGCCTATCCTCCTGAAGATGCTTCGGTTTCGGAGCATCTTCAGGATCGATCGTCGAGATTGTGGTGGTGGTTGTATGTTCTGCTTGTGTGCGTTGCTGCTTGTGGAGGCGCCTTGGGGTGCATTTGGTGGCTTGTCCTGCATGTGTAAGGTGCGTAAATTTTGCCTGCTTCATACACATTGGCTTTGCATGCATTCGCTTAACCCGTGCGGATTATAGCAAGGTAGTTCTGTTATAGTGCATGTAATATGGAATTCCGCAAAGTAACGCCTGCTTCTATAAATCATTACTTCTACTTAACTTGTTCCAAACTATTCACTGTTAATTATTAACTATCTTTTAAAACGGATCGAAATAAAAAAAATGTCACACAGATCTCCGTACTGTATACTTAGTGCAAGTTAGTTTAACCTATTCGTTTGCGTTAACGTAACGCAAATTTTGTATGGCACTGGAACAGCGATCATTATTACTAGCGATTTGCTGGTTCTTCTCGGTAGGAACAGCTTTCCGAACCAGCAGTAGATGTTGACGATTCAAAAGCAATTGTTTACAAGTTTACTTGAATAAAGAATATTTTGAATTTGAATTTGAATTTGAATATCGCTGTTGCATAAATTGGCGTTACGCTAATGCGATCGAGTAGGTTAAAAAACTCGCACTTAACACTCTGAAGTCCACAACACATTATACACAACAGCTCTCGGTCTATACATAACAATACAAGTATCTAAGCGAATTGAGCATCGAGAAAACATTGCGAATCGGTCTTTATTTGCACAAGTTTGTCGTTATTGTAATTATATTTGCTTTAGCGTGAGAGCTACAGAATCTGTTCTATAATATCAGCCCATAAACAACGAAATTGTATTTGGACTGGGACAAGAAGTAATTTGTTCGGCATATTGTTTTATATTGCTTATCTTATGAAATCTAGCATAACTATGCGTATTATAAATTGCTTAGACTACATGATCTATTGGACTATGGCAATCAATTTTTTCTCTTCTCATTTGTGGTTTGAACATGCAAAGCCAATTCTAGCATAGGCTTTTTCAATTCTTCAGTCATTTCAATGATCTGAAGGTTTTTTTATGAGACCTAAACAAAGCTACCAAGTTTCGGATTTTACTAGTGCTGTAAATAAATAGGTAATAGTACGCTGTTTAAATAGTATGTGTCTTAAATCAATAAGAGCGTTTTGATGAAAATAATTCACGTAGTTCACGTAAATCTCGATGACTGATATTTTCCTCAAAATCGGACTGGACTATCTGGACCATATGCCCTAGTTTTTGTACAAGTGTTTGTCCAAAATTTTAAGTATCGAGTCGACGACGTCCAAAAATAATCAAGTTTACGATTACTCCACAGTACGCGATAGCGCTTCACAAAATCTAAATCAGATTCTATCTCAAGATTGCCGAGGTCATAAGAAACAATTACCATTATACCAAACTTGTCCCTAATCCATTGTGCGGTACACATTTAGATAATCAAATCATAGGACATAACCATGTAACGACGTCGTGACGTAACTCTGAGGAATTTTATAACGCTCGGTAACTTTTTGGGCCATTATCTTGCGTCTGATCAGTGATGCATCAAGCCACACACGATGTCCTTATGAGTAATTAATGTGCGCATAAAATATACACGAGTTAAGCACGGTTTTAAAAACGAATGATAAAGCTTGAAAGCGTTACGGCCATTTTAATTTATGTCGGTGTAAAATTGTTTGGAACTATAAATATCAATCAAGTGCTGTCTTGAAGAGGCCTAAGTTGAGTTGGATTGTTATACTGCTAGTGCTAATCATCGATACGAGAGTCGCGTCTGTTTAGAGCTATTGCTTACGAGGATATATGTAATTTTTTACAAGTAATACTGTTTCTGTGACGCGTGTTTACTCCCCATGGAGAACTGGGGCAAAGGGTGTATCGTCTATAACTAGTTATCTATAGACAATAAGCCACTGTAAGTGAAACCACAGGGCACAGCTATTTTTTGATAAGATTGTTAATACTGCAGGGTTTTTATCTATACTTATTATATAACAAAGTCCCAAAAAGCTGTCTGTCTGTATGTAATCGATTTTCTCGAAATCTACTAAACGGATTTTTGTACGGTTTTCTTCAGAAGATAGTGCAATACTTCCGGATGGTTTAGATAAATAGTATCTGTATTATGTAAATTGTGTTGAAGAGATCGCACAGTTGTTAAAAAACTTGCTTGCTAGGAGCTTTAGTCGCATGCGCTGCGTAAACCAGCAGAGATACGCTAAAGTAATGTGCTAGAGAATTTTAGATCTATAAAACTGCAACAAAAAAGTCCGACACAGCATGCCTATATCTCTTATGGTTATCTCACAATAAATACTTATATTTTTTTTTAATTTGAAATCTAGAGAAAAATTGTGACACGCTGATTTCCACACGGGCGAAGCCGCTGGCACGGCTAGTGTAAATATAAAATGAATATCTTTTAGTTGTGTTAAGTTTTATCAGAAGATTATTATGAAAAAAAATTGCAGTTCGGCGAAACATTAATAAATTAAAAAAAACTTCATTTTCGTCTTTAATTCATCTTACACTTAATTCCCATTAACAACCTATATTCGCCGTAAGTTTGTATACGAATAATTTTATCATGAAAATTGTATAGTTAAATATCTGCAAGTTTTAAGTTTTTATTAAATGCTTGTGTTTGTAAAATTGTTTAGTAAAGTTTCTAGTAAAATAATGAATTTGGAATGGATAAATAAAAATTCAACATCATCCTCTTACACCTACTCAACAAAACAAACAAACGACAAAAGCAAAACTGTTATAAACATGTTGTTACTTGATTCATCTACCTCAAAGATTACAGTATACATAAGTCAACGTATTTTACGACCGACGGGCTGCCTGACGTCAACTTACCTTAGTCGCTTCTTACGATATCTCGGTAAGAAAGAGAGTAGTTTATTTTACTCAACTGAGGTGGTTTGTGTTCTATTCTACTGAGACGGATACCACACGGCACAGTTGAATAAAAATTATAATAGGAAAAAAATATCTGCAATGGTAATAATCACGAAAAATAAAGCACGGAAAATAAGTGTCAGTATGACATTATTGTTATCACGTGTCCTAGTTCAAATATTGCGGGTAATTTGCATGTTTCACGTCATTTCTGCAATCCGTAGTGTGAGACCCACCCACATAGCAGTTATATAATTTTACTCCGTAATTCCATAACACATTGTATCGCGTGTTAGTAGACATTTTTCACACCGGTAGAAAATTATATTACAAAACACAATACCGACCTAGTGTGAGAACACTGTGGTGTCCCATCTGTGGTGGTCTTAGATTGACTTTAACGATTTTAAACTCAAATATTTATAGGTTAACGACAGTTATTAATTATTTAACTTCAGGTACTAGTGTCGGAAACTTTGTATTCAGCGAGCGAAGAGGATAACGACAGAAATTTTTATTAATATTAATAAATTATAATTTATTATTTTTATTTGTTATTCATATATTTGCGAAATATGACTGTAAAGTTCTAAAAGATTAAAATATGATGTGTCTTATATATTCTGCCTTGCATTCGTGCAAACATTCAATTGTTATAAAATAATTCATTATAAACAATATTTACATAATAGAAAAAAGAAAATCAAATGAAATCAATGTTTACAGTTATATAAATAAATATATCTAAATAATCTAAATGTCATAGATAACAATATCATGACAAAATTCATTAATGTTATAATAACAATAAAATTTGTCTAATAAATAATTAAATAGTACTTTCTTAAAAACAGGAACTATCATACTTTTGATATTATCAGAGTTCCTTGAAGAATATTATAGGTATACAATAAGTAAAAAATGTGAAGCAACGGCCTATTACTATCCCACTACTGGGCATATTATCATTATTATATATATAGGCATATTACCAGACACATAAGTTTTAATAGAAAAATTCGTTAGGGCCTGCCCGGGGTTTGAACTCTTGACCCCCGCGCGGAAAGTGTCACGCGGTCTCACAACTGGGCTATCGCAGCTTACAGTATAAAATAAGATTTTTTTAAAATAAACTGAGGTTTTGCAAAAGTTGGTTCAATTGACTGGTCCGTTGGCGCTGTGGGTAGTGACCCTGCCTTCAGCTCCGCGGGTCGCGGGTTCGATTACCGCCGAGGGCCAACATTTTCTATAAACAAATTGTTGGTTCTTCGAGCCTGGGTGTGTATTTGTATTTAAGTATGTATTTAAACTTATATATGTAGAATATCTACCAGTTGTCCATCACCCATAACACAAGTATTAAGTTACTTACTTTGGGGACGAACGACCGTGTTTGTAAATGTCTCATTTATTTATGTATTATTTATTATTATTAATTAAATTTTATGCCGTCTATTACGATTTCGTTTTGAATATATCAGTATTCTTTTTTTGTAAATTTGTCGCTTTATTCTAGCACTTAGATGGGAACCTTATGAGGTCATGAGGTCATCTTTCCATCTAGTGAAAATTCTGTCGTCTTAGTAACTTTCGTGTAGATCACTACTACGGTACGGACGCCTTGAATTCGCTATTGAAAATAGTAATACATATCGTAGGCTAAGCTTAAGCCATTAAGATAGGATCTTAATTCACCACAAGCAATTGAATACAGCCTGCAAGCTGGCTCGCTAGTCAAAACACGTGCGACATGGCAAAGATGGCCGATAACGAGGGCAAAAAACATTTTGTGCTCCAAAAGTAAGTTTATCCGCTTTTGATCTGGAATCTGTTCGGTACACATTTGTAAGTCTTTGCGGCCTTTATCATTTGGATTAATCACTACGGAAAGCTTTGGGTTCCGACCGCAATTTTTTCAATGACCCTTCAGTAAACTTCGCTGATGTAAGGTAAATGTTTGGAGGGTTGACTAGAAAATGGATTGTTGGGATTATGTATTGAATTGCAAATATTTAATACAAAATATCGGTTTAGCGAGTCTAGATCAATCCATGTGGATGTATCAATCAAAATTGGCTTTCAAGTGAATTAAGTTTAACTGAATGTAAAAGCACACAGCGTAGCTGCTGATTATAATAACTATATTTATTGCTTTGTTACTCTTTTTAATCTGAATATATAAAATTGCCATAAAAACTCCATAAGTCATTCCATGGCAACGCCGCGTGGTATACGGCATAGAATAAACCACCCTCCTTTCTTACCGAGGTGTCGTAAGAGGCGACTAAGGTATTTGCCGTGTATTTAATCTGAATATATAAAATTGCCATAAAAACTCCATAAGTCATTCCATGGCAACGCCGCGTGGTATCCGGCTGCATAGGATAGACCACCCTCATTTCTTACCGAGGTGTCGTAAAAGGCGTCTAAGGTAAGTTGTCATCAGGCAGGCGGCCGGTCGTAAAATACGTAGCCAAATCATGTGATAACATGTTTGTAACATGTTGTGCCAAACCCAATTAGAGTGGGATAAGTGCAGAAGTCATTCCATGGCACTCCATTGTCGCCACTGTAGATATAGACGCCACACGGCACGCCAGGATCTACAGCGGTGACAAAATTATAAATACTTTAGAAGCAGCTTAGATAAAATGGTTAAAATGCCCCGTAGATGCTCAAACGTCGTGTTAAAGAATGCTCGGAGTGCAAAGTGTTAAGGTATTTAACACGTTGCGTTCCTAGCCTCAATAAATGTGCGTATTATTTAATACAAACCATAAAACAGAATCTTTAACTCAAAGGCCAAACATAAATTTTGGATCAGTTCGATAGATTCACTTCACGGATCTAGAAATTCCGAAGAGTAAAACTGGAATTACAAGAGGTTGAGATAAATAAATTTTAAAGCAATCTTTTGGAAGCTTTGAAATCGTCAAAACATCACTAGTACAAACCCAAATTGAAAAAAAGGCAGTTGCATTGTGAATACTTCATTGTACTGAAGTAGGCGTGTTTTATTTATATCCTGTTGTGATCTTTGGTCGATTGTGCAGTGAGTTCTTTGTTAGAAAAAAATTGTTCATTGAATATAATACTAACATTCGCTGCATCCCTTATATTTTTGAAGAAGAGAAAGAAGCAGACATAATTCTCTTCTATTATCAATAATTTTACAAGATCAAAGTCAAAGTTAACCACCAACAGAAAAACTCTTTTAATGAAGTAAAAAAATAACGGCGTGTTAATATCCCTCCTTGTTTGAAGAAAATGTTTGAAGCTTTAACTCATCATGCTACTCCAATGCTGATTGGACATGTTGCACGTTTCCCAGGAGTTGTGCAGGTTTCCTCCCAAAACAGCATCTGATAAATTGCAAATATAAATTAAACACATAAATTTTTTAAGTAAAACCTATTATTGCCTGCCTCAGGCTGCCTACCGATGACATCGTAGAGCGTTATAGCTTAACTCTTTCAATAATACAACTTATTTAAACTTTTAGACTCATAATTTCATTTATGTTCATAGTACATTACATTTTTATAAAAATGTGTACGTAAATTCTTGAAGAGATCGCGCAGTTGTAAAGAAACTCGCTATATTGGCAGCTTTAGTCTCGAGCGCCACGTAAATCATCAGAGATACACTAAAGTAATGTAGTAGAGAATTCTAGATATACTAAAATTCTATAAAAAGTCCGGGACAGCTTGTCTCTATATTTTATGGTTCACTCACAATAACTGCCTTTAAGTTCAACATTTCCTATAAAAACACTGATTAAATGCACACACACACGCACACCCTCAAATACATTAACACACACACACACATACTCGCACGCCACATACATACATTCGCACGCGCACGCATACACTAATACATAACGAATTCAACACACATTCTTATTAACTTTAGCATTTAATGTAGTTACAATTAATTTAAGGAGCATTGTTTAGTATTGTAACGGAGGAGGGCGTGCGTAACTGCAACACAGTTAATACTTCTGCAGGATCAACGTTCATTTTTCGCATGTACTGTTCCATATAAACGTTTATTTATTTTATCTATGTACTAATTTCCGCTCAGGCCAAGCCGCAGGCACAACTAGTATATAACATAAATAAGTATAAACAAATATTTTTTGACCAAACACATGATTATTGTTACAGTTTTTATTAAAATGAAGAAGTTATTTATAAAACTTGTAATGAAATTAGTGTCTGTGGTAAAGTTCATAATTATCGACGAAATGCGTAGTAATTCAAGTTTATTATACTTCACTAGTTCGATAATAGCCATGCCTTCTTTGCTGTATCATATTAATAGAGCTTGCAATGTAATAATAATGACTATTTGCCATGCTTTTGTCAATGTGGGTTTGAATGACGGACGGAGGTAGGCGCGTCGTTATTCTGTCAGACGAATCTATGCGTTGCATTTCACATAATAGTGATGTAAAGTATCGATAACATTTTCACTTTATTTATAAAGTGAAAAGTTATCATCGAAGCAAAGTTAGTAGGAAATCACAACTTGTGACGCTATAGATCAGCGTAACGCTAAAAATAATATCAAGAACAAAATAAATATCAAATAAAGACAATGGTTTTTATTTCATCATCATATATTTTTTTTTATTACAAAAAAGGTTTATAATGCCTTAATATTGCTATAGATAAATTTCTGCATCATTTTGAATTAGAAGCTCATGAGATGAATAATGTAACAGTCAATACTTGTAGCCTCTCAATAATTAATATACAATACCATATATTACCAGTAACGTTGTGCATATACTTTTAAATCTACAGATAGATAGACCCTCGTTAAATAACAAAATACATAGTCTAAGATATCGCTATACAACGACATTCACAGAGCTGGTTAATGGATGAAAGATATTTTTTATCAAATAAAATATGTTAATAAATGCATTACGAATGGGTTGTCTAAAAAAATTCAGTCCAATTTATTTTTTTCATTACACTGGTTTGGTTAAAGTTTAAATTCCATTTTAATCGAAAATATGAAACCTATAGAATGTACCAACGTTAGATTGACTATTTATTTGCCGTCACAATTGTTGGGTGGGCAGATATAAACTTCAAAATAAAAGCTGTTAATAATTTCAAAACAATATTAAAGGGATTCTGCGTCTATAAAAAAATAAAACAAACAATAATGGCAAGTTATATTTCTTATATAATTTTTCTTTTTAATGGTGAATTACTTTGTGAAATTTTATTTATGAGACTTATCGACATCAAACGTCACGTCACTTGTACGCCACATTTCCCACATTTTTTGCCTCCACCACCGGGATTACCAAACAATGCGTACGCGCAGGGCCACACATCATCTCCCAACAGCGTTTTTGCCACGCGTAATGGGATTTCGCAATATATTATAAAATAAATGCTTTTATGAATTTATGATATCAATTATACGAGAGCAAATCGAAAGCGTTGAAAGAAATATGTGTAGTACAAGGATTTTTACAAATATCAGAACATTAAATTCTCAATTGGTTTTTCTCTATGATACCTTTATCGTTTATAGAAATACAACCAGACCATCCAATCAAGACTTAATTTTTCATAATTTATTAGCTGACCGGGCAAACGGTATTTTGCCATATAAATTATCTTATGGGACTTCTAGTGTACATTATACAAAAATAAAAGAAATGTCAAAAAAAATTTTAGGGGTGACAAGGGTTGACCCTTATCACTTAGAGGTATGAGAAATGGCCGATTCTCAGACCTACTGACTATGCATATAAAATACCATAAAAATCGGTCAAGCCGTTTCCAAAGAGTAAGGTAACTAACATTGTGCCACGAGAATTTTATATACGAGTATATGATATTAGTTTATTTTGGGATTAATAAAATGATCACCATATCTTCCCTAGTTCATCAAATAATAGTAGTATAAATCTAAAAAAATCAAACTAGCATTAAACAATGAAATTCAGAGTAAAATGATTTGACCACGTATTATTAATTATTTTTTTACTCAAATAGTCTGTGCATACAAAAATACTATATTAGTTTTTGAAATTAGAGATTTGGTACATATTAGTAGAAAAAATTAAAAAATTGAATTGTTTTTTTAATTGAATTCATTCGAATGACTCTTATAAAAAAAGATGTGCTTGTATAAAATTGTAAATAATTTAAAATAATCACATTGTTTGGTAGTCATTTGCTAGCTTTTGTTTTCTATATAATAAAACATAAGCTAATTTTCGATACAGCGCACTGTTTGTGAATCGTAAACCATTACAACAGGAATCTAATATATCAAGTTACCACCGCAAAGAGAGGCTTCAACACTTAATAGTTCAGCTCCTCGAAGATAGATGGCGATATTATTCTTATTTAATCTCAATGTCTAAATAGAAAATATTATTAATATTCCATTAATTTGTATATAATTAAGCTGTGATAGCCTAGCGGTGAGACCGTGCGACTCTCTAGAGACGAAATCGACATCGTGAGGAAACCTGCATATCTCTAGAGAATTCTAGGGCTATGTGTAACCTACCAATCCGCATTGGAGCAGCGTGGTAGGTATTAGCTCCAACCCTTCTCTCCAGAAACGGAGAGAGGAGGCCTATTCCCAGCAGTGGGATTGTAACAGGCTGCTACTAATAAAAAAAAAAATATTTCAGTTTAAATATTACTTTTAACTTTAAATTACTTAAAAATAACTGTACGATTGATATACGATTGTTAGAAATAGTAGAAATAAAGTATTTAGTCCAAAAAATGCAAAAATAGACTACTAATACTAATTAATATATTTTAATTATTTAATAGCGCCGTTATTTGTTTCAAGGTTTCTGTTACATATGCGAATACTTGTTATTCCAAATAGAGATTTTATTCTCAATTTGAATGGATATGAATGGGAAATGAATATGAAAACTGAAAGAGTTTTTATGGATACTTTGACGTAAAAGAGACATTTAAAGAACATGAAGAAAATTTTACATTAAAAAGAAAATTGTCTTTGTTAATTCGGCGGTCTAATAAATAAAGAATTAATAAGAATAAAATCTTACCGCCTATCGATATTATCTGCCACATTCTAGGAATATTCTTAAAACAATTTCTAAAGTAATTAATTCTTGGTATTATGTATTTTGGCTTAGTAAATATAATAAAACATCTTCGTCCAAAAAGAAATTTAATCAAAAGCGATAATATCAAACTGATCTCTCGATATAGCCTCCTGTTACAAAACACACACCAAAAGTCGACTTAATTAAATGAATTTCCACGTAAAAATGGAAGTTTAAACGATATCTTCCCTTAATATATAATTCCGCGAGCAAATTCACTTGAATCAGATAAAACTCGGTCTTGATTCATTTTGTACAAACTTCCCTTTTGTCTTCGTAGTCAGATAAAATATTAGTTTTCGCCGAAAAGGCCCGCAATTACTTTGCACGGCTTCAATTTGAGAATTACAATTATAAGAAATTTATTTGACTGGCTCGTTGGCGCAGTGGGTAGTGACCCTGCCTTCAGCTCCGCGGGTCGCTGGTTCGATTCCCGCCGAGGGCCAACATTTTCTATACACAATTTTTTGGTTCTTCGAGCCTGGGTATAAATTTATATTTAAGTATGTATTTATATATGTAGTCTATTTACCAGTGTAGTCCATTTTTAACTATATATGTAGCCTGTTTACCAGTTGTCCGTCACCCATAACACAAGTATTAAATTACTTACTTTGGGGATGGACGACCGTGAGTGTTAAGTGTCCCATATATTTATTTGTGAAAAACTAATTTCGAAGAAAATCCTCATTAATTGATAGTTAAATTTAAATATAATTAAATGAGGAATGTTAAAAAGTCGACGTTAAATGTTATTCATAAATTTGTAATTTTTGGTTGCAAGTTATATGTAATTTCCGGACCATTCCTTATGGTCCGGAAATTGAATTATTTCAACAACACAATGTACAAGGGTACAAAACACAATATTGAAAATGGTCAAAGCGTTATTATACAAAAGTAATAATAAAATTATTTTGCTATAATCCGCGATACAAATGTATCGTGGATTATAGCAAAATAATTTTATAATTACTTTTGCGTTATTATACTTAGATTCAAAGTCTTCTATAGGTAAATCATTATGTTAGACGGTGCCTTAAAGAATTGCTGGTAGATATGCAGGTTTCCGCATTAGTGCAATGTATGCCCAGCGGTGGGATAGTGGAATAGACCACTTTTATTAAGTTATAGCACAACGACGGTTTAAATAGATCAAATCTGCTTATTAATCCTTTAGAACAGAAGGTTTTTTCAAAGGAGTTTATTAAGTATTTATCTTCATGCTCTTTAAAAAAAATCTAAATCGAACCTGAATCATTAGAATAAAACCCTCATATCGCTAAGAGAGACGTCGAATTCCTAAACAGTAAAATGTTAAGCTTGGTTGCTATAATCCCTGAAGAATTAATTTTAATTGAATTCTGCGATACTGATGAAATATGAAAAAGGCTTCGATATGAAGCTGTTAGCAAACATTGGCTCTATTTCACAAATACTACGAGCGAAGGTAAGTGTATATTAAATAATTTTTATTCTGAGAGCAGATATATGAACACTGACGAGTATACAAATATCAACTTTGAAAAATTGTGCTAGGTATTAAAAAATAATACAGAGTATGGAAATATAATACTAGAAGCGTTTCAGATACCATTACATGGAACTGCCATTTTTAACAATAACAATTCTATGGTGGTAAATTCAAATAATAAGTAATACTTTACACGATCACGCACGAATTTAACAAATCAACAGTAAGACTGCTTAAACCTCTAACAAGCGACTGGCACCCTTTTTTAGAATTTTCTATTTATTTACTTATTTAAGTACCGTCAAAAAATATTTTATTGTTAAATAAAGTGTATAATAATCAACTTATCCCTTTGACAGAAATATCTTCCAGCTAACCTACGAAGTGAGTGACTCAATTCATAAAAAATACGTGTGGCACTAAAGTAAAGCTATTGCATAGCATTTTTTATCAACTTATGCAATTACAATTATATATTTCTTTTATTTATGCAGTATTTTTTTTCTTTTTTCTTTGTTTTTTTTTTCTTTGATATTAATTCAAGTTATACTTTGAGCGTGATGACCGATAAAAAAAATTGTTCAAAATATTCTTATTATCTTTCAATACATGTCGATTTTAACGGTAGTTTTGGAACAACCAATGCCACCTAAAGGCGGGTTGCTGAACTAAAGAGACAAGCGTGATATTTCAAAGTCATTAACCCGTCAACTGGCGTGTGCGCCCCGGGGCGCACAGATCGCTACTAAAAAGTATCACCGCTGTGCCAGTCGGAGTGGGGGGTGTTAGGTTTTTTCGTTACGGAACTTCTGGATTCGGTCTCCACGCTCAAGGCCCGCGATAGAAGCTATGCAATAGCTTAATAAAGCAGTTTTGCTACGCAAATATGTAAAAGTTAAGAAATATAAATTATATTTACTCATAATATCCTAACTAGCCTATAGGTTGTAAGCCCTAGTCCTAGCCTCTTACAGCGTCATCGAGCAGGACGGGGTAGCACAGAACCATCGTCGAGGTCGCAAAACGCGGAGAGTAGAGCGCACCAGCTCTGCAACCGTCGGAAAAAGTCGTCCAGGTACTACTGACCTTAATAACGTAAACGAATGACAGCATCTAATAATCATATCGAGTCAATTTTCAGAACGAGACTAAATTTTTTCAACTCCGCTTTATAAAGCAACTCTATTATTCGGTTATGAAAATATTTCTGCTGATACTAAACAATACTTATAGTTTTAAGTGTGGCCATACATTCATGGATGCAATTTACATATTTAACAAAGTAACTTGTTAGGTCAGATAATTATTATTTCACATAATTGACGTTAATAACAAATAAAAACGTATACAATAAGTTAATAACAGACAATGGTGTCCATTTATCCAATTTTGTTATCCAAATGTTACAGGCACTATAACAAAACTACTTCGCTATAATCCGCACGGGTTTAGCGAATGCATGCAAAGCTAATGTGTATGCGTAATGTGTAAAGCGAACCAGGTTCGTAGATTTTGCCTGCTTCTGTAAATTATTTAAATTAATTTATATGTTATTTATACATGCGGTATAAGGTTTGTTTCTTTGTTGTCCTTTCACTTTTTTTTTATTTGGATGTAGTTGAAGAACTGAATAGTGATAATTTTCGTTTTATAACAGCACTTGAGCGCAAACAAAATCGCGGACAGAAGCAATATAAGTTAATAAATTGAATTAAGAATAAAGTTAGAAAAGTTTATCAGTACTAATTTACATAAATACGATTAGTCGTTTATCATAAAATGACCAAAAGTATAATATTGTTTATTTACCTAAAGCGTTTTTATATTAAAAATAAATTTCTGCATTTGTGAAGTAATTTATCCACACTGAGATATTTGAAATTTCTTGGATTGAATTTCAGTCTTGATTTACCCATAGCAATGTCAACATTTTATTAAATTTAATCTATGAAATGCACTTCCTTTAGACACGCATTTCCAGTTCGCTAGATATGTTTAAAAATCGTGTTGTGCCGACCCCACTTAGAGTGGGATAAGGGCAGGAGAATGATGATACGTATTATAATATTATTATTAATTCATGCATTCATAGTTTATTTCTTATTCTATCGGATGAGCCCAACTAGTTTCAAGCTAATACAGGACCCTTATTCATGAGCTCTTTACACGGCGTTATCGCGTCATGTTACGCGTTTCTATAAATTAACATCCTTTCTGCTCTACATGAATCACCCGTTTTAATTGTTAAAAATACCTAATAATAATAGATAATCCCTTTTTTATTTTAAGAACAAACAAAGGAACAAATGTTTTTACTTTACTTTGATAAAAGGAATGCGATATAAGCTTAAATTATTTAAGTTGACAGGAAACGCTGAATGTACAATATACTCATCATCTTCATAATCGGCGATCACAAACGAGTAAACGCGAGCACGATCGTCAATCGTCGTCTATGATCACCTACAATCCGTGAATTATCGGTTGCTCGGATTCGCATCAAACGCACAATTTCGCAACAAAAAGCATGTCGTTCGATAACATACGGATGATCGCGTTGAAACTTACGCGATGATTGTGCCGATTATATCAACGATCATCGCCGATAGTGATGTTCAGCAGGCCTACCATGAACTCTTATTTCGACTCAATTGAAGACGTAAACGAAATTGTTTTGCTTTTTCATACCATGACGTTTTAAAGACGCACACTTTAAGTCGTTGCCGAATGAGCGATCGGAATTCTTCCCAAGAACATGTGAGTAAAAGCGACAGAATTATATATAGTTAATATAACGTTATCCTTTTCAAACATTACGTTACCCCAATGCAATTCACACTTCATGATACGAAAAGAAAGCGGTTCGCGGTCGTCGTTTATAATTTTACGCCGCAGGCATAAAATTATATAAATATTTATACCTATTATTAAAACGACAAAACAATTACTTTAAACTCTTAATATGTTCAGACGCGTAAAAAATACAGATGTACATTATCTTCAATACATTTTATCCTTTTATTTTTATCGTACATAAGTGTAGATAAAAAATCACAAGAGATTACCTATTCTGATAACATTGAAATCTAAGTCTGGTGGCCATCAAAATATTTAGTGTTGGATAATAATATTCGGCTAACATGATAAAATATATCTTAATAATTCAACTAAAATATATATCCTTGTATTTTATCAAGAGAATACTAAATTATTTATGATTACATTGAACAGATCTAAGTATGACTATATTCGTTTTTAATCTAGAATAAACTGAATAAACATAATTTTTCGAATACATAAATCTGAATATATAAAAAATTAATAAGCTAAATTAAATTAAGACCGTCAGACTCTTTCGAGAGTGTCACCAGTTCAAACCCCCGGCAAGCACCAATGAGTTTTTCTCGTAAAACTTATGTATCTTATTGATAATTGCGATTTAACACACGCTTTTCGGTAAAAGAAAACATCGTGAAGAAACCTCGATATCTATAGAGAATTCTGGGGATATGTGTTATCTATCAATCCGCATTGGAGCTTGGTAGGTCTTAGCTCCAACCATTTTCTCCAGAAAGGGACAGAGGAGGCCTACACCCAGCAGAGTGATAGCAATGCTTCTCTTACGCTTCTCTTACCTTTATCAATTATGTTATATCTTTATTTATTGTTTTTTACAAAGGCAGAGTACTGACAAGGAATAAGTTATGAATTTACTTCTATTTATACATAAAATAAAAAAATAAAAAATAAAGTATACACCCATACCTCGCATTGCGTCGGGGTTACGTTCCAAAAAAACACGACGCAAATTGAAACGACGCAAAGTGAAAGTAGATTTTCTATAGCAAACCATTTAATGATCTAAGATAGGTTCCAGGCTTACGAAAATACTACTTTTTAAAAATAAAATTGAACAAAGTAAAATTTTTTAACAGGCCGTTACTTTACTTTATTATTTTTATTAAAAAAAAACATTAACTCTCATATCTTAAACTCCTCCTCGTTCTGTTGGGTGTTCACTGCTGAGCATTGTGATGGTCCCGAATTGGCGACATTCGCTTGGGAGAATAGCCACAGTGCTTTCCTCTTGCCTTCTACTCTGGGTTGTTCAGAGGTTATTTAACTCCTCCAGTCTGCCATAGCCTCTCCTAACCAGGGTTTGGATTATCATCAGCTTGTTTAGCACCACCCAAAGAATACATGCAAAGGTGCCGATAGTTTGCTCCAGCGAACACAAGCGACTCCATCCTTCCTCTCTCTATCTATATTCATTACGTCTTATTAATAATAATATAATAATAATAATAATCTTTATTTATATAAACCGTTTAACATAACATCTTGAAACCCTGGCTCCTAAACTAGATTTAACTGTATTTCAAGAGCCAGTGCCCTCCCTTAATATTGTAGATTATTATACTAGTGTTAGTATAGTTAGTAGCGGTAACTTAAAATAAATTAGTTGGATTTATATTATAATATAAAGTCCCCAAAGCTGTCTTATGTCATACAGACGTATGTAATCGATTTTCTCAAAATCTACTGAACGGATTTTAGTACGGTTTTTACTAGAAGGTAGCGCAATTCCTCCGAAAGGTTTAGGTTTATAGCACATAACCGTTTCATGTAAATTGTAGTTTAGAGGGGGGAATAGGTATAAAAAGCGGTGTAGGGCATCAGAAAGCTAGTCTCATGCCGAGACTCGAGCGACCATATCATGCTAGACACTGAATTTCACGCGGGCGAAGCCGCATGTATTTCTGGTCTAATAATATAATTGAAATTGGATATTCATTTCAATCTCTGAAATATGATGAACTGTAATTAATTAATTGCAATTTGGTATATAATGTTTACTCATATTTACTAATTTCTTATAATTTATCGTGAGTCGTTTAACTTAACATTATTACTGAAACTGATAAATATTAATTATGAATACATAATTTATATTCTTCGAGTTTTTTTAGTCGATAAATATAGATGTAAATGTGAGTGAGTGAATACATAATACGGTGTTTAGTAAATACTTCTTGCCATTTAACGTCAGCCTTGACCGTAAGTTGAAGCAATTTATTACCTGTTATACCTAGGTTATACTTAGTGCATGGGATTTTTTAAACTCTAAGGTGTGTGATAAGACTGGATAAAATACGGAATTAATATATAAAGGAAAGTCTAAACGTTGCGCCCATGTAATGCAAAGGTACGAAAATCATGTATCTAACCGAATGTTAAGATGTGATAGCCCAGCGTTGAGAACGTGCGACTCTCTAGAGACGATCATGGGTTCGAACCCCGGGCAGGCACCACGGTGTTTTTTTAGTAAAACTTTTGTTTTTAATTGATAATTGTAATTTATCACACGCTATTCGGTGAAGGAAAACATTGTGAGGAAACCTACATATCTCTAGAGAATTCTAGGGATATGTGTAATAACCTACACAAAACGTGGTAGGTCTTAGCTCCAATCCTTCTCTCCAAAAACGGAGAGAGGAGGCCTTAGCCCAGCAGTGGGATTGTAACAGGCCGTTACTTTAACCGAATGTTAAAAATGAATGTAGATGGATATTATATAACTAGAGGACGGTAAAAAAAAAGATGGTTGTTAGCCACTTAGAGCGGGATAAGGGCAGGAGAATGATGATAATGTCTTATTCTGCTCAAAGTGGAATTATAATGAAAAATTAACAAATTTGAAAAATTTTAGTGAAAGACAGAATGATTTGAAATTTCTATTTCTTGTTAATTTCACAAAGTGATAATCATCGACGAATATTATTGATTAGCTCGTTGACAATCATCAACCCTGAACTGCTATCAGCTTCGGGGTTCGCGGGTTTGATTACCGCTGAAAGCTAACATTTTTTGAATACAAGTTGTTAGTTTTTCGAGTCTGCTAGTATAGTATTTATTTAAATTTATATGCGAGTAAGTAGTATATTTACCTGTCTTTCACATGTAAGTCAAGTAGGTATTAACTAACTTACCTTGGGGCGGAATGATGGATTCAATCTTTGTTTTAGCGGTTCCCCGCAACCTTTTGAGTTTTTCTGCTTAACTATTGAGGGTTTTAATAACCCGGATTTCGGAGCCGGCACTCGATTTATATAGAAGCAGGCGTTACTTTGCGGAATTCCATATTACAGATACTATAACAGAACTACTTTGCTATAATCCGCATGTGTTAAGCGAATGAATGTAGTAAGTGTATTTAGCAGGCAAAATTCACGTACCTTACACAATTACGATTTTGTCGTGGAGCCTATCCTCCTGAAGATACTTCGCTTGCGTGTACATTGCTGCTGGTGGAGGCGTCTTGGGATACGTGTACTGACTTGTCTTGCATGTGTAAGATTTGTGAATTTGTATGACCCTGACGATCAAATAACGATCGCAAACACAGAAACACGTAATACACTCACACACAGCGTCTTCGCCGGCGAAGACGAGGTTCCAATTTTCAGACGTTGGTCGGTCGTGGCTTCTCGCCACCCTTCTGACGTCGCAATGACTAATCTAAGTCATACATCAGCCCTCCACTACGCGTCGCCCTAAGCCGTAGTCCGGCCTCACAGGAGGCACCCTTATGACGACGTTCCCCGACTTTAGTAGAGCTTCCGCGCTCTACTGTCTTCATTTCGCAACTTCGCCGATACTTCTGCGCTCGCCCGTCCCGCCCGGTGACGCTCTAAAAGCCGTTAACAGCATACAGACAGTTCGAAAAAAAAGTATTTTGCCTGCTTAATACACTTACCATTACCTACATACATTCGCTGAACAAACGCGGATTACAGCAAAATAGTTCTGTTATAGTTTCTGTAAAAACGTTGTGCGCCATTTTATACATTACCTATCCATCTTCCATCCTACATATTATTGAGGTAGCTAAATGTCTGAATTTCTTTTTTTTTCCCAAGAACAATATTTATGACTTATATTAATTAGCACACCTTTCAAAAACCACGCAGGGTTTATATGAAGGTGTATGAAGGTGAGTGCGCATTACTTCTAGTAATCTAATAGTAATGAAAACATAAAAAGTTTAAGTTTAATTTTTAAGTTTATAAGAAATAAAATATCAAATATAAGTAGATAAGTAGAAGTTACAGTGTTTCAAAATTATATTAATACAATTAAATAATATGGTTTATATTATTAGTTTTAAGCAAATATCTTTTAACCTTCTTAATGAATATATGTTTTTTTTTACGGATATACCTTGTAATGTATATGGACACTCATTTAAGATTTTTGCAACTATATACTTGTAATCTTATGACTATTGTTCAAGGAAGTATAAATTCTGAAGTGTAAAATAATATTATGGTAAAAAATAGCTTTTGAGTATTCAAAAGATCGTATCATATTTCTAAGTACACTGCATTTGCATCTCACATATACCATTTTAATTTAATTTTAACAATTTTGAATTGAGAATTACATACACTTGCCTAAATTAATTAATTTTTATAGATTTTTTTGCTATTCGTACGTCAACCAAAAACTACGCGTTTGTTCATAGTTATCTTAATTTTTTAAATTTCCTCTATTAAAGGAAATTATTTTAGTAAGGTAATTATTATAGTAGACCTTTGAATTCGAGATTTTGTGCTCATAATTATGAAAGTGGTCTAAGTCAAAATTAAAAAAATATATGTGATATATTATATATTTTATTTCACACGAATTGGTTTTAAACTAAGTTTATTCAATAATAATTTTACGATAGCGTCAAAGATGAACTTTTAGATAGTAGTTGTAATTAAACGTTATACGGAATTCATTCAGTGTTAATTATGAAAGTAGTCTAAGCCAACAATTTAAAGAAATTATATAAACATGATTTTAAAATACCGCGTGGCCCTCTTTTTGCCGCGTTTCTGAATTACATAAATGGATAAAATAAATGACAATCAAATAAAAGAAATGCGAATTAATTTCGGTTTACCTAACAATATTATTCAGTTGGGCTCTTCGGAACTTAGATTATTGGCGGCAAATAGTTTATATATTTTGCCCCTATACCAGCAGATAGCGGTTCAGGTAAGTTAATGACACAATAATATTCGCATAATATGATGTGATATGATGATATGATGACATGATGATCTGCAGATTATACGACCACGTAATCCTTCCAAAAATGGAAAAGAATAAAGCAATTTTCATCTTAATATGAATCATGCCAAGACTTAAGAAAAACTTAGAGACCTCAGAAATGGTGCAAGATGAAAAATAAAAATGGTGCAGATAAAAAAAGATAAGAAAAGAAAACGGGCAAGAAATGAAGATAGTTACGCACAAGATATTAGAAAAATTAAGAGAAATAGTAGGCAAAGAATACACGATAAAAAATCGAGACCAAAAATTTTCAAAAATTGCCAAATTTTCTAATATTGCTTTGCTTTAAAAACTTTAAATTTTGATAAAAATGGATTACTTGTTAAAAATGATTAATAAACGTTTATGAATTATTTCGGTAAAGTTTTTGTTTCAAATAAAAATCACAACTTTAAATTAATTTAGGTTAATTTCGAAAATAGTCTAAGTGATTTCAAGCTTTAAAAACAACATTTTCCTATGAAATTCACACAAAACTTCACATCTTTAATAAATTTCCATTAATCAAGACTAATTAAATTATAAATTGAAATGTCGCAAAAATCGCTAATGTAAAAATATTTTTTAATTTATTTAAATGCGATTCATTAAATATCTCGAAACAAGAAATATATAACTGAGACCATTTTTACATGTATTACATAAATTTCGGTGTCATCATATTTTTCAATTCAAGCAATGTGATGAGAAAGAAAGGTAACTTACTTGTTACTATCCCACTGTTGGACATAGGCGTCCTTTCTCCGTTTTTGGAGAGAAGGATTTGACCTAAGACCCACCACGTTGCTTCAATGCGAATGGGTGAGTTACACATATCCTCAGAATTCTCTAAGACGTGCAAGTTTCCACACGATGTTTTCCTTCAACAAAAAGCGTGTGATAAAATGCAAATATCAATTAAACAAAAGTTTTTAAGAGAAAAAAAATGCATTGGTGACTGTCCGGGGCTTTCCCCGTGACCAAATCAAATCAAATCAAATCAAAAATAATCTTTATTCAAGTAGGCTTTTTACAAGCACTTTTGAATAGTCAAGGATCAATAATTAGATTTAATAAGCTACACTGGTTCGGAATGTTGCTCTTACCGAGAAGAACCAGCAAGAAACTCGGCGGTCAATCTTTTAAGCATATAAATTTACATTATTTATTTGCAGTCTTTGGAGCTGAAAGGATTTTCAAATCCAAGCATTTTATAATTCTCAATCTTCAATTGTGTAATATGCCTTACGTATAAGCATAGTTTTTACACTTAATTTAAACTTTTCTGTAGATAATTCTAATACAGATTGCGGAATTTTATTGTAAAAGCGAGTACCGAGACCAACGAATGAGTTGCCAACTCTGCTAACACCTTTCGAAGGTCGCACGGTCCAACCGCTAGCATGTGATGAGAATCGAAACTGAATTGGTAAAAGCTGGAAGGGGAGCATAGTCATATAGTATCATAGTCATAGATTCGACGAGCGTTGGGTTCCTTAAATGTTATACTGTCTGTTCACGATAAACTCAAAATTACTGAACGTATTCTCATTCGGTTTTCTTCAGTAGACAGAGTGATTTACGGGAAAGGTTCTAAGATCAGGTTTCACTCAAGGCATAATACTACGAGCTTTAAACCATAGGCTATTTGAACAACGCGATTTTTGTACGGATCATAAGTCGTTAGGATTTTTTTATTGATGTAATTTTTTTTCACTTAAATACCTAGTACAAATCCCATTTATTTCTTCGGGAAGAAGAATCATACATCGTAGATAGTCGAGGGTATTATAACGCTCAGTTGGCGCGAATGCTGTCGCAGGTACACAGAATTTTTTAATATACATCGCTCAGTTCGCAACTCGTCTTGTTCCCTATTAAATAAATTTATATAATAAACTGTTATTGATAGAAATATTAAAAAAGTCCTAATAAAAACTATAAATAACAGAACCACAACGTTTAAAAATGACTTTTATAATTATATATTTATATAGTATATATATAATTTATAAAGTGGATTTATTTAGTTATTTAATTAAAAATTAATATAACTATCGAAACACCCATAACGAACATATCGTCGATAGGTAAGACAGATTAATTTTTGTTTTTATTAACAAAATCATGATGTTGGAGATGTTGATTATGTACGGAACGTAGGATGTGTCCTTCTGAACGTGCTTTTTATACATCTTTTTCTTCACCTATAAATTCTCAATACAGTATACCTTATGTTAGAACTAATTTGCAACAGCTACGAGACGGACAAGCGCTGATGATGTCTTGCAAATATTCCCTTTTGTTATTAGTTTATTTCACAAGCAGTGTATATTCAAGTAAGTATCAAATTGACCAATTTAATAATTCAAATATTAATGATATCTATATGAACATTTAAAATATAGTTTCCAATTTAGTTATAATATTTTATATAGCTAATAATTTTATTATTTAAAATGAAAATATATTTCGTGAAATGAAAATAATTATATATTATTACCTAAATATACTTAGTTTTATATTTGAACGTTTTATTGATATCTGAAAGCAATATATGCAATTAAAATTACTTACATTGATGATAGCAATGCGTGGATATAGCTGCTCTTTGACCTTGTGCAGGATAGCTATGACAAAATGTAATTAGTATTAAGAATCTTCTTTTTTAAAAGAGCTCCACCGAGTTTCTTGCTGGCTCTTCTCGGTAGGACGGCTTTCCGAACCAGCAGTAAAGTTGACGATTCAAAAGCACTTGTTTACAAGTTTACTTGAATAAAGAATATTTTGAATTTGAATTTGAAAAAAATATTATTTTACTAACTAAATTATTTATTACTTTATTAATTAAATTATTGAAATATGCCATTAAAAACATAATGCGGTATGATAATAATTAATATTTCACCATCTAATAATTTTTATATTGATTCCATATTAATTATTATAAAAATCATTATTACTTCTACAAAGATATTAAAAGTGTGGCTAATAAGAAATAGGAACTATTTTATGCCATACATCGCATAGAAGAATTTTCACACTTTACCCAGTTAGGAACCTTTGTCTTTTGACAATATCTGTATATTTCTCATATAATACAATAATACAAGAGCGATTAAATTAATCATTCCATCGGAACAATATCTTTCACATGAATATCAATCTTGTAATTTAAAATAAACTTAGATAAAAAAGTATATGACCCAAATCTTTAACTGTATAGAACGGTATTAGCTGCAATCACGAATTGAGAAATTTAAAGAAAAAAACATTTTTTACTTAATCTTCTTAAATATTAAATTAAACATAATCTGCATGAATGTCAGAACATAGAAAGTAAATAGCCTATGCGCTTGGTAGTCCACGAACTGTATTCGTGGAAAAATCTTTACTCAGCCAATACACCGTTTGGGTAATTAATAAAATTGGCGTATTTGATTGAAACTTTGAACATTAAAGTAGTTATTGTGAGAAAACTATAAGAGATAGAGACATGTCGTCGCGCACTTTTTCGTAGTATTTTTATAGATCTACAATTCTCTGATAAATTACTATAATATACTACTATTACTATAATTATAAGTGATAGCCTAGCGGTGAGACCGTGCGACTCTCTAGAGACGACATAGGTTCAAACCCCGAGCAGGCACCAATGAGTTTTTCTATTAAAACTTATGTGTCTAATTGATAATTGCAATTTATCACACGCTTTTCGGTAAAGGAAAACATCGTGAGGAAACCTGCATATCTCTAGAGAATACTAGTGATATGTGTAACCTACCAATCCGCATTGGAGCAGCGTGGTAGGTCTTAGCTCCAATCCTTCTCTCCAAAAACGGAGAGAGGAGGCCTTAGCCCAGCAGTGGGCATAGTAACAGGCCGTTACTTTCCAAATTACTTCAGTGTATCTTTATTTATTTATGCGGTAATAAAATAATAATTAACGCGACTAAAGCTTCCAGCAGCCAAGTGTTTTTACAACTGTGCGACCTCTTCGATACAATTTACCAAAAACCCTAAACCTTCCGGAGAAATTGCACTACCTTTTATAAAAAACTGTACAAAAAATCGTTCAGTAGATTTTGAGAAAATCGATCACATACAGACGGGCAGCTTTAAGGGTCTTTGTTTAATAATAAGTATAGATAGATCATGAGATAATTCCCGGAAATAAATTCCATTGCTCTACGTACGAGTACAAGTTGTTGTTCTTTGTTTTTAATTACAACTAGTTTATGACTCTTCGATTGTTATCTTTTGAGTTTCCCGCGGAAATGTAAAAACGTGAAAAATATGTATCTCGAAACTACAAGTATTACAATAGTTTCCGAATTTGTTAAATTTTTGTGTTTAGTAAACATGTAAATAAATCAATATATAGGACAGTTACACACACGGTCGTCCATCTTCAAAGTAACTTAATACTTCTGCTATGGGTTACGGAGAACTAGTAAAATATATACATATATAATTTTATATACATACTTAAATATACATCCAGGCTCGAAGAACTAACAAATTGTTTATAGAAAATGTTGGTCCTAGGCAGGAATAGACTACGCGACCCGCGCAGCTGAAGGCAGGGTCACTACCCACCGCATCAACGTACCAGTCGACAATACTTGTGTGCTTGGTGACAGACTGATAAATAGTTTTTAAAAAAGAGCTCGAACGCCTAGATTTTTTGACTAGGTTCTATCTCAGTTTAGTTGGGGGCATGGTAACATTAAATGTAGTCCTTAATTAAATGTAGGATTCCACCAAAATAGTGTGCAGCACATTTGTTTACAAAGATTGTGTGCAAAGTTCTCTCACTGTACGTACTAAGTTGCTATTGCGTTTAGCTTCTATCTCCACCGGCAATGTTGTGTGTAACATGTGTAAGAGCAGCACACATGTGCGCGAACATGTTCATTGAGAAATATTTTATAATCTTTATTATTAATATTTCAAATAATTTATAGAATTAGGCGTTACTTTGCGAAGATCCGTAATACAAAAGTAATAATAAAATTGTTTTGCTATAATCCTATAATAATTTGCTATAAATAGAAAATTTTAAATCCACGATAAAATCGCAAATCGCAAAATCTTTGCGATTTTGTCGTGGAGTCTATCTCCTGATGATGCTTCGGTTGCGGGGCGAAACGATTGTTGAGTTTGTGATAGTAAACGTGTGTAGTGCTTGTGTATTGTGGTGGCAGTGGTGGAGTTTGTGCATGTATTTTTACGAATCCTGCATTTACATTTACATTTAGCACTAGATATATTTTATATTTACTGTATCGTGGATTATAGCAAAATAATTTTATTATTACTTTTGTATTAATATTTCACTTATTAATTATATACAAATTTACAATGTATTTTTAGACATTTTCTATAACATAATTCTTAATATTTTTTTCATTCCTCCACTCCTCATTTAAGATGCGCGCGTACAAGCAAATGTTTTCGTTCCAGTAGCGGAGGCAAAACTGAGTTCGTGAACAAAGAGTGCGTACGCGTTGACACGAGTCCACTGTTTCAAGTGTACGCGCATAAATGTGCATAGATGTGCGCGAACATTTCTAGAATATTCGCGCACAATTTGTTAATGTTTGCTTGAGTGAGTCGACCAGAGTAAAAATTTGTGCCATACTATGTTATCACAGTGCTGCACAGTTCTGCAAGTTGGTGGAATTGCTCATTTATACCAACATGCAATAATTATGTAACGCAGCGTACCCCTTCTCCGGGGCGAGGTCCCTTTAAACAGTAGCATTAACATTCCCTACCTCGGGTTCCTATCTCAATCGTGACATCTTATCAACCAAATCTGAGCCTTGGAGATCCAAATTCATGCACAACATTTCTTTTTCAGGTAGCTTGTTAACACCATGCAAGACAACGGATGCTGAGTGTATAAACAAATCGGTTCAGAATGCGATACCAAAAATACTTGCAGGTATTCCAGAACTTGGTATCGAGAGTTCTGATCCGCTCAATGTAAAAAAAATTACTGGCGATTTGTCAACGCTTAAATATAATTTTTATGACACCATTTATACCGGCTACAAAGACTGTAAAGTTTTAAATCTTAAGTAAGTCCTTTTATGTACGTTTCTATAAAAAATATTTTTGTTTTTTACATATCTTAAATTTTACTTAAAGTCTAACGGCTTCATTGCCATCACCGGGCAAGACGAGCGTACACAGGAGCATAGTCGTGGGTGCCAAATGTGGAGAGTAGACCGTGAAATATTAACTAGCTAGAAAGGTCGCGCTAAAGGTACCTCTTGTAAGGCTAGAGACCGGTTTATGGTGATTATAGTTCAAGACCGTGTCTGGGTCTACTAATACTGTTGCGATAAAACTTCGAAATCAATCAATATCAAAAATTCTAGTGAGATCTCGTTATCGCTGGTAAAGAAGATTTGTTTGCAATTGTTATCTTTTTTTAAAGCCTTATACTTTGTAAAAAAATGGAGAATCCAAATCAAAATTGAAATTTAAGTTAGTGTAGATATTTTCTATAGATAAACACATATTCTATGAGATTCAAACAAAGAAAATCCTCCTTAATATTGACCATCAACTAATTAACACACAATGCACAGTAAAAAACAGTTGCAATTATAAAGTAATCGATTTGCGTCATAATATGTCAGATAGCAAGATTATCATTGTTGTAAAGTATAGGTCTGTTATGTCAAACATTTTTTTGTCGTAATAACGAGAATTTTCTTATGGTATTCTGATTATATATGGAATCCGATACTTGACGTATTTCTTTTGCTTAAACTTTGAACCCGCTGCCGATAGATGGCGCTGTTATATGACATGCCATTATTTATCGACTATGGAGACTAAGTAATAGGAATTTAGAGTTGAGTAGCTCGCGAGCTAAAGACAAGAAAGATATATATCTCTCCAGAAGATATAATCACTCTCTAGCTCGCATGTGTCTCAATTATATCTCTATATCTTTAATCTTAAGAGTCAATTTTCGTGATGAGTTACGGCTCGTTCAGAGTTAGAGTGAAAGAGATGAGCTTATATAGCAATTTACATGTCAAAGAGAGATACGAATAACTCTATTGCATATTTGTATTAAAAATGTAAACTACGGATTTTCAGAACGACAACACGCGCCGGCGTTCAGCTTTTTTGTGCTTTATGTCAAAGACATAAAATGATTAATTGGATGCAAATGTACCAAAAAAAAAAGTACAATACCGCCTTACTGAGTTCTAAGTCCGGGCTAAAAGAGCCGAAGATATATCGGATATATTTTTAGTCTTAGTTGCTTTATACTCTCAAGCCGTACTGAGCTAAAAGAGTTAAAGATATAAAAGAGTGATATATATCCCAAGAGCGAAAAGATTTGTCTGAAAAGATGACTTTTTTCTTGTCAGGGATACATTTCGCCCATGTCTATAGGAATTATATATGTATGTTTATTTTATATATTTATTTATGTATGTATATGTTATATTTTATATGTGTATGTGTAAGTATATATTGTTTCTTAATAGCTTACACCACACCTACCTTGTATCCATAGGTATGTCCTCTTACTTAGCTGGTTGTCTGGAAGAGATCGCTATGTAGCGATAAGACCGCCAGGTTGTGCAACCTTATTTTGATTTAATTATAGTGCTTATGTATTTTGTGTGGTGTGCAATAAAAGCATTATCATTCATTCATTCAATATTTTGCTTAAAATTTGAAGTATTACAGTCTTCAAAGTTACTCTCGCTTTCGTTGATATTTTGGGAACACCCACAATGTACGATTCAGACTTCATCATGTATCCAGATAAGTAACTTTAAAATTGAGATTGCGGAAAAGTTTCGATATCTCTTTACTAACTGTTTATTTACTTGTAAGTGCAAAATTATTTAAATAATTTAACGTTGTCAATTTCAAGCTCATGGATATCAATTCCATCATCATCATTCTCCTGCCCTCTCTTAGTTGGGTCGGTACATGTTATAAACATGTTGTCACATGATTTGATTTCGTATTTTACATCCGGTCGCTTAACATCAACTTACCTTATTCGTAATTTACAACACCTTAGTAATGAGGGTGATCTATTCTACTCAGCCGGATACCACACAGCGTGTCGACTCGCCTTAGTTGCCTGTTACGACACCTCGGTAAGAAATGAGGATGGTCTACTCAGCTGGATACCACACGGCATGGAATATCAATTCTATCAATTATCTAAAAACTAACATTTCATAACTACTTAATTGATGTCTGTCACTAATTATCTAAGAATTTATATCTGTTTTTAACCTATAAACGTCGAATGCTGGCCATAGGTTCTTTAAGGGTTCGCCACGCCACATTTTTTTCGGAAAATGACAATATGCTGTAAGCCGAAGTGGCTTTTACAGCGTCACTGGGAGATATGGGGGAGCGCAGAAGCATTGTCGGGGGTGAGATGGGATGAGATGGGGGCGAGTCTCAAGAGGAACTGGTAACATCAGTGAAAACGCCGCCTTAAGGGTTTTTCCTATAAGGCCGAATCTCGGTTTAAAACAACGTGTCATGGAGAACTATGCTGTGCTACCTAAATAGCGACTCCTCGTAACGTATTTGAAGTTGTCTCTCCTTAAAGTGCTCCCCCCCCCTATAAGTCAAGGGCCCTTTAAGATAAAAACGTCACCGACTGTACTTTCTTCACGGGGTCGCCATTCCTTCTTCTTACCATGTGCCCGACTCATCGCCACACTAAGCTATATCGGTAATTTTGCTAAATTTATATACAATAAATTAATTTCCAGAGTCAGCCCAGACTTGGTAAACCTACATTTTGAGTTAGAATGTCCGAGTATAAAAATGAAGGGGAAGTACGACATTTCCGGTCGCCTTTTGGTGTTACCGGTAGAGGGAACTGGAGACTATTCTATAATTACAGGTGCACGTTGCAATTAAATTTTTTCATTAGAATTTAATAATGATAACTAACCATTGTGTTTTTTTTGCTTAAAAGTTAAATGTTGGTGCTGAGACTTTTTATATAAACTTGTATATAATTCATTCATTCGTATATTGATATAATTAATAATTTTACAATTAACTTCCAGTTTCTATTTTTTTTTAAACTTAAGTAAGTATCACTACGGCGTCGGGGGGGGGGGGGTAACATAAAAGCAAAGTATGACATTTCTAAAAATACTATTATTCAAAAGACAAGTTGTCTTTTGAACTTTATGGATTTATTTATCAAAGAAGAAAAAGTGAATATAATATAATAAAAACATATCTGTTTTATATCAGTCTTAGTTGTGAGAAAATTTATGAGAAAAAAATACTTTTATGTTTCACAAATAAATCATATTGACTATTGTAATTAATTCTGGTTCCACATTTTTTTATAGGAAGGCCAGGAATATTTAAAGAACACTCAAACATGGATATCTGGGAAAGATTTGACGAAATTAATATGTTTAGGAAATCACTATTAAATGTTACTGATAATAATCGATACCGAATCGCCAAAGAATGCTCTGTTAACTTTTTCTTGTGTTTTTGACAGGAAAATATAAGGTCACCGTAGAGTCAGTATTAAAAACAACTACCGGAAGCGATGGGAAGAATTATTTAAATATCAAAAACTTCAAACTGGAATGCAAACCTGTTGAAGCTATCAAGTTTGATTTCAAAAATCTATTCAACGGACAAAAAGATTTATGTAAGTATTACGAATGTAATTTATAAGACAAAAACGCTTTACTTATAAGTATTGTAAAGGCCAGCCGAGAAGTTTCATTGCTAATGTCAGCTGACCGCAATGCGCCTAGCAATCGACAAGATAGCCTGAATCAACATTATTCGTGCAAAAGGGGCAAGAATAGATAGTTAAAAAATACATAAGAAAAATCTATGTCAAGCTGTGGCCAATTAGTCAGTTGGTAGATAATACATCATCAAAATTTCTAGCTAACAAAAATGTTATCTCTGGGTTTTATATAGATTGCATCTATGCATTGAACTCTATAAACGGACTAGAACTGCAGTCATAATAATATGAAGTTGCAAATAAGCAATATGATAAGCAGTGGTATGTTTTTGTCAAATTAATAGTGTTTAGAAAAAAATTATCGAAGATACTATAATCATCATATTTATATTGTCCTTTTCTTTTTTTTATTTAATGCCTAAAATATATATTTATATATATTGTCATCGTACATGTCTAAGCATGCTGTGTCTGCCTATAAATGGCATTTGGTGTAAATATATAACCTTAAGCTTAATAAATAAATAAACAAACAAACAAACAAACAAACAAACAAACAAACAAACAAACACAAACAAACAAATAAATAAATTAATTAATTAAAATTCAAATAAAGACTTATTATCTTAGAAATTTAAAGATATCGAATATATCAATAATACAATATGGAGAACACAATTGGAACAAAGAGACGTAGGAAGTATGTAACTACCAACCAATTCCCTTAGGAAGACGAAAAACTGACTAATATTTTGCAAACTCAGATATAACATACCTAGTAAACAAAAATAATCCAGGAATGACGATGACAGGAAAGCCTTGTTGTACACACTCGAGTTTAAAGCCAATCATAAATTTAAAAATAAGAAAAAGAGATAAGACACTTAGTATTGTATTAATTTGGAATGACAAATACCTTGTGTTGCTCTGTAAAAGAGAATATATTTTTAAAATTTCATGAATTTTTTATAAAATTATATCTAGTTTTCTCAGAGATTAAACTTTCTTATCTGTAAAATAGAGAAACGATAATTAAAGTTATTTTAATTAGCAATTCCTTTTTATATTTGTTCTATTTCACTTTAAATATTTATATGACAAGTTTTTGAATATCTAATTTCGAACCCCTTTTTGATAGATTTATTTTCCTTTATTACATATCTCAATGGATGATAGCCAAAAGTAATTTAAATATCCTCTATTTTTATAATAACATTATTTTCCATTTACAGCGGACGCAGTACACAAGTTCTCTAATGAAAATTGGTCTGAAGTAGCTACTTTCGTTCAGGACCCTGTTTGGAATGCTGTTTTTGGAGAAATAATAAAACATGTAAATAAATATCTTAAAACAGTACCTTTAGATGAATATAGATTGAACTAATTATATCTACTTATAAATTCTGCTATACGTTATTAATTGATACAAATATTATTGGGCGACACGGAAAAACGATGTTTTAATTAAACTGAAATTTAAAAGTTTTTTTTTATTATATAATCCCTGCCATTCGATAAAATATACCAAACTTGAGTTCTTTATCCCAAATGTGGTACAAAGAACACTTTTCTTTTTGCACATTGGAAACAAGTGCTGGCGTTAGTAACACAGAATTAGTGACTGTGCGATCGCGCAGTTTCTTGTTAGATCAATGTACAGATCTTGGCGTTCTAAAAGTGCACGCCCCTCCAATGTCTTTACTCACACACAGAAAACTTATGTACAGACGAAATACACGCAAACTCTTTATTCTAATTGGTTACTCAGTTGCCGGACAGACACGAAAGTAGGAGCACGCATCGATCATTGCCAAAAGTACAGTTAGCATGTCATAAAAAAGAGGATAATTTTTTTTTATTTATTATTTTAAATAATAATTAGATAAATTTTTTCTTTAATAGAAAAATATGGAGAATTTATAAAACTATGTGGCGAAAAAAAACGGGCAAAACTTAACATCTATCATTATTTCATCATTAAAGCCATTGCTTTAATTGAGAAACGAATTGACATGATTGATAAAAATATGTAGGAAAATACGTGTCGAAATGTGAATGATATTGAGATAGAATATATGAAAAATTTTGAATTTATAATTAATGTTGAGTCTGCTTTCTACTTTTTATTCTAAAGAATTTTCAACATAAATTTGATTATAAATATTATATAATATTAATTTTATTTTTATGCAAACGTTACTTGTAACCCGTGTAACCGGATTGGTTGAAATTGCTGCGCGCACACATAAAATAGTACAGTCAATATTTTCTCTCACACATTAAAATAATGTAATTTGGTGGAGGGGCGTGCACTTTTAGAATGCAAGATCTCTACTATACAAGTGAATGAAAAGTCATTCGATAATAACTCCGAGTCTTATGCATTTAGTCTATGCATCTCGGATATCAAACGCTAGCTCGAGAGACCGCCAAAGTCTTACACCGAAAACATAGGCCAAGAAGGATCCTGTATGACCCTAACGATGAAACGACGATCGCAATCATCTTCTTCTTCTTCGTCTCAACCTATAAACGTCACCTGGTGGACATAAGTCTTGCCGCTTGGATCCAGCGGCTTCCCGCGACCTTTTTAAGGTCATCAGTCCATGTTGTAGGGTCTACCAACGCTGCGCTTGCCAGTGCGGGGTCGTCATTCCAACACCTTAAGACCCCTATATAAGACATCCATCGGTTCCCCGCACTATGTGTCCCACCCACCGCCACTTTAGCTTCGCGACACGCTGGGCTATGTCGGTGACTTTGGTTCTTCAACGGATCTTCTCATTTCTGATTTATGTAGATAGATACTCTGAGCACAGCCAGCTCCGTGGTCCGCTGAGTTACTCTGAGCTTTCCTATGAGGCCCAAATTCAGCGATCACGTTTAAGATCCGTATGTCATCACTGGCAACATGCACTGTTCGAAATCTTTGGTCTTCAGACACTGAGGTATTTTGGACGAAAAGATCTTGCCAATGCTTCCTGAAAGCTGATCGTAATCGCAGACATACAGTATACATTTTGCGTCTTCGACGACCTTAAAATTAGGACCCATTTGTTTAGCTTCACTTGCCCTTATGCTTAGGTCAAATTTCTTCACTGTTCCTTAAATGTTTTCATATGAAATGACCACACAGTGTACAATAAGTCCTACTGTTTCGGGACATATATCTATCTGTCGTCTGTATGGGTACACTTTATTTTCTGTAGTCCAGTAGCCGATTGACAATTACAAAAGTAAATTATCGTTTTAAAACTTACAAAATGTACTCGCGACTTCTTTTGAATCAACTTATGTGCAACTGTCTTAACACCTTAAACAAAGGATGGGCCATTGGTTAAAATTATTTATTCTGCTTGCCGTCATTTTAACTTTGCGAGACAAATAATGTTCTGCAACGAATATTCTCATTTCATAATAATCAACCAACCTAATATTGTAAAGGAGAAAATTTATGATGTTTGTACCGCTTTGACCTTTCAAAGACTTAATGGATTTATACAGAATTTTGCGTACTGGAAGGTCTACTAAGCCCATTAAAACAAAAGATCCCGAAAATCCGTATCAGTTAATTCTAAAAATAAATTCCGTTGTCGATTACAAATAGGTTCGTCGGAGGACCAAATTGGCGAGGAGTTTAAAAATATATGTCTTATGAATGACGATAAATATATAAATGCAAAAGTGCGTTTGATTGTACTTGTTTTATATGAAAACGGAGTAACAGAGCTATATGATTTTTGTATGGTTGAAAAATTACATGGACAATTTTTTATCTCTATCCTAAAGAACATGCAAGTTTTGATTGACGAAAAAATATATTCATCTTTATTAATATATACTAGCCATGACTACTACTAGAAGAAGAAGAAAACAGACTACTGTTTACTAGGTCCATGTAGGTTAATCCACATTAGAAACTAGTATAAAGTAAAAAAGTAATAATAAAATTATTTTGCTATAAGCCGCGATACAGTAAATAGAAAATATATATATAGTGTTAAATGTATAGTGGACTATCCGTATTTTCTTACCCGATACGTGCAGGATTCGTAAAAACACATGCACAAACCTCCACCGCTTCCACCACAATACACAAGTACTACACACGTTCACTATCACAAACTCAACATTCGTTTCGCCCCGCAACCGAAGCATCATCAGGAGATAGACTCCACGACAAAATCGCAAAGCTAGTATAAATTAGTATAAAGTACGTGTACGGAACTATTTCGTTATAGTTACGTTTCGTTCCAATCGGCGATCGACTGGTATTGTTAACGCACCCTCAGCAATAAATCAATTGCTTGTTGATTGGCAGTTAACGACACCCCACGTAAATTCTTTCTTTCTCGAACAAATGTGGGTTTTTGAGTTTATTTTGTTATGTTAATATATGTGTGATTTTTAGCAATTATACTGAAATCTAGAGCTGTGATAGCCCAGCGGTGTGACCGTGTGACACTTTCGAGGGAACACGAGTTCAAACCCGGGCAGGCACCAATGAGTTTTTCTATTAAAAACTCATGTGTCTAATGGATAATTGCAATTTATCACACGCTTTTCGGTGAAGGAAAACATCGTGAGGAAACCTGCATATCTCTAAAGAATTCTGGAGATATGTGTAACCTACCAATCCACATGGGAGCAGCGTGGTAGGTCTTAGCTCCAAGCCTTCTATCCAGAAACGAAGAGAGGAGGCCTATTCCTTGCAGTGGGATTGTAACAGGCCGCTACTTTACTTTTTTTACTTTACTGAAATCTATAGAAATGATTTATCCTACTCACTTAACAAAATAAAGCATGGGTGAGGGTCAAAGTCGTAGCAGGCACCTTTGAGATTACTCTAATAAACTGAAATGCATCATTGAATTAACTTAAATTGATCGAAATTGCTAGAAGAATATCGTTTATAATTTTTTTAAATAAAAATACAACATCAATAAATTACGGCCAACTCTATATTCTATTCACTATTAATAAATCGCAACAGTAATGGCTCGCAATCGGAAATCTCAATTTATAATTTCGTAAAAAGAATATTGAATCAATAAAGAGAGATTGACTACATTCTTTAAAATAAGTCATTATTTTTCAACCAAATTACAATTAAAAAACAACGTGAAAACTTGAATGTCAACGTTGCGCATTTGTAATAGGAAATAATTTTGCACGAATTGCTTTAGTTTTCAGCATAAAAGTACTATCATTTGCGTGATAAAATACGATATCTATTTTTTGCTGTGTCGTACATGACAATGTATATTATATTAAAAATTTAACACTTTGGAACTATTACAATTATTTTGCAAGCAAGTTTAGGAATATATTTTTGAGAGAAAGAGAGGGAGATACTTCTTCTCCTACATCGAACCGGTGGTCTACTCTCCCTCCGTCATATGAATTTTCTATCAGATCACGTCTCCTGACGAGATTTTAACTTTTTTGTACCCACTATAAAAAGTGCACAATTCCGCTAAAGAAGTTTTCACTTCAAAAATATAAAATCGATTAAAATATCCCCAAATATGAATTCACATCTAAAGCCCTACGGCAGTAAATTTCATGACCGAACATGAAACTGTCATCGTCAGCTAAACGCGTTGGCATCACATTGAACCATAAAAGGACAATTATACCGGAGCTTCACACGGAGACGCACATAAAAGTGTCAACACAAAGTAGAATAATCGTAACATATGGATTCCTTAGGACAAAACGACGAGTTCAATCTTAATTTGGAACGAAAAAATAGTTAAAAACATATCCTCACTTTAGTAAGCGTCCCATTGATTAATTTCTTTTATTCCATTAAAAATGGTTCCCCACGTTATACAGTGCCTCGAATAAATAGCTCTGTACAGCGAACAGCTACAGAGTTATCGGGTTGTTTTTTTTTCTAGTAATAAGAAATCTATCACGGTCAATAATCTATACTTATTGTGAAACAAAGTCCGAAAAAACTGTCTGTCTGTATGTAATCGATTTTCTCAAAATCTACTGAACTATACGTTCTATGAATCTATACGTTTTTAACAAAAGATAGTGCAGTACTTCCGGATGGTTTAAGTAACTACATATCGGTTTTATGGAAATTGTGTTGAAGAGATCGCGCAGTTGTTAAAAACTTGCTTGCTGGAAGTTTTAGTCGCGTGCGCTGAGTAAACCAGCAGAGATACGCTAAAGTAATGTAGTAGAGTATTGTAGATCTATAAAACTACTAGAAAAAAGTCCGCGATAGCATGTCTCTATCTCTTATGGTTTACTCCCAATAACTACTTTTATGATTAAAATTCGAATTCTAGAAAAAATTCCGACACGCAGACTTCCACGCGGGCGAAGCCGTTGGCACAGCTAGTATTTTAATAAAGCAACATTTTAGGCAGGCTTTTCGACTCTAGTATATTAACTCTATGGCAAAATCAACTTACGACACGAGAGACGATATATCATGACATAAAATTAAACATACAGATATAGGATAAGAGACTTTAAAATAAAAAATATGTTAAAGTACCATTCAATTTATCGAGAAAAAGAACTACAATAACACCATTAATTACATAAAATTACGTCACCCGATAACCTTATAAACGAACTATGTCTTCGACCATCAGTTAGTTCCTTTTTAAATCCTCCAGTGGTGTATACTTCAAGCATTTGTTCATGTTTTTCATGATTTTACCCAAACATCCGTACCAGACTGGATCCTGTACTAAATCAGCTACTTCTCTCCAGTTTTCATGCGCGAACTTGTGAACTGCGTCCGCTGTAATAAAGATTAAAAGCTTTTACCAAAATTTTATGTCCCTAGTGTTAAAAGTTCAGGAGATCCCTCATCTGGAACCAATTCAGGCAGCACCATCAGAATATGTTAGTCATAAACACGCATTGTCATTGGCACTGGACCAGTATGTAAAATTTCAGTTCAATCGGACACCGGGAAGTAAGTGGGTCAGAATTAACTTGCAAGATTCCACCTTCACATACATACGGTAACTAAAAGCTTTTAATTAAATAAGTAAAGTTAAGCTTTTAAAACAGCTTTCACCACAGTTTCATGTCCATACTGTTAACCGTTGGGGAGTTTCCTCATCTGGAACCAACCCTGGTAGCAGCATCACGTCATGCTTTGCATTGTCATAGGGGCTGGATCAGTATGAAAAATTTCAACTGGATTATTCGAATAAAGATTCTAATCAATATATGATTAGATTTCATCAGAAAATTAGGCAAAATGCCTTAATTAAACAGTATAAACGGTTACACCACAATTATTGTAGCACGTGCATTATATTATACTAAAAAATATCTTTATAATTTTAAAAGTTTACTTTAACTTACATAAAGTCTTTTGTCCGTTGAAAAGATTTTTAAAGTCAAAATGCATTCCAGTTAGAGGTGTGCATTTCAGTTTGAAATTTTTAATACTCATATACGTCTTTCCATCGCTTCCCATTGTTGTCTTCAAGTCGCAATCTACAGCGATATGATATTTACCTGTAAAATTAAAATAGAGTAGTACTATATTTATTATGCGAGTTGACTTACCTCAATGATACGTTGCTTGCATTAAAAGGCTTATTACAAAAAGTTACAGTTCTAGTACAGAAACTATAACAGAACTACTTTGACTTTCAACTGAACTGAATCATACTGAAATACGATTTTGTCGTGGAGACTATCCTACTGATGATGCTTCGATTTCGGATTTCGTGTATTGCTTGCGTGCATTGTTGCTGGTAGAGGTATCTTGGGATATGTGTGGTGACTTTTTTTTAATGAAATAGGATGGCAGACGAGCATGCAGTTCAACGTTATCACCGCCGCCCACGACCTCTCGCAGAGCGAGCGTGCTGCCGACCTTTAAAAAGATGGAAAATACGCTTTTTGAAGGTACTTATGTTGTACCGATCCGGATACGCTGCTAGAGGGAGATTATTCCATAAAATGGTGGTGCGCGGAATACAATTATTTGAAAACCGCACTGTAGTGGAGCGCCACGCATCCAGATTGTTAGGATGATATTTTAACCTGTGTCGTACAGTGCGGTAATGGAATTTAGCGGCAGGAATCAGGTCGTGTAGCTCACTGGAACACTCCCCATGAAAGATGCGGTAGAAAACGCACAGTGCGGGTACGTTTCTACGCATCGCCGAAGAGTCCAACTTGTTCTGCATGTGTAAGGTACGTGAATTTTCCCTGCTTCTTACACTTAGCATTACATAGATTCTCTTAACACACGTGGATTATAGCAAAGTAGTTCTGTTATAGCTTCTGTAATATGAAATTCCGCAAAGTAACGTCCGCTTCTATAAATTTTTTACCGTCTAGTCTTCTTTATAGACAGATGGACTTTTACTGCCGGATATAGATCTTATTAAGGGATTTCCACTCTGTGAGATCTTATCCTGCTTGGATTTAGCATCTCTTGTTACCTTTTGGAAGTTATCTTTTCAACTAATAATGAGTAGCCTGGTGTAGGGTCGCCATCTTAACTTCTACAATTTTGGGTTTCCAAAGTTCATTTGTTTTAGATGGCCTGTTTTTATAAATATGAGTATAATTAATTAAATCGCGAAATACCAGCGGGTACCAAAAGTGAAACACTTTTAAGTTTTTTTTGTAATAAGTATAAAGTAATACAAGATGTACTCGCGAATTCATTTCTATTTCGTCTTAAACATAGCAGCTAGCTACAACCTGTTCGAGGTCACATGTATAATTAATTGAGAACTACTTAAAATGTATATTCCGATGCTGGCTAGCAATTCCAATGTTTTATTTTATTAAAATATCAGGAAGTCTTTTTTGCTAGTCTTATTGGAATGACAAAAATCATATAAAGCTTGTTATTTATCTATTTATCTTCTTTTTTTTAACTTACTTTTATATCGATATTAAAAAAAAGGTTTATGCAATTGAAGAATGCTTTTTAGACAAACGATTCATTTTTATATACCTGTAACCATGCTATAGTCCCCATTTCCATCCACTGGCATGATGACAAGTTGGCCTTTAATTTCATACTTTCCACTCATTTTGATTTCTGAACAGTCTATGTCAAAGTTTAGCTTTTTAAGTTGTTGGCTCACTCTGAAAAATAATTAATCTTACATGAACTATAATATATATAGGCAACTATAGACTTGTCCGAGAATTTTCCGAAATTAAACAAAGTAGATGGCTACTGGCGATTATGCTACTGCCTAGATATAGGCCTCTCTTTGACTGAGTAATATTGGAGTTCAACCACTCTACTCTAAAAAACATTCACAGTTTAGATGAACTCCAGGAATTTTATAATGGTTTACTAGTATATGGTTATATAATGTGTAGCTTAATTTTACACTATCATATTCAGGTTTTTTTATTGTGGTCTTCATAATTCATAGATGCCATGCTTCTCTGTTCTGATCAATCTCTTTTCGGACTGAGAAGAATTAAAGAACTCTCATAACCTTCTGTATCTCAGCAATATATAATACATATATCGCTGAGTATGCAATTACTCACGTCCTGATCCCCTCCGATTCGCTTAACATATCCAAATCAATGAAGTATTGCTAATAGTTTTTATTAAAAAAAAACATAAATATGCCTTGTCCGTATTTTAAGCCGCGAATCCGTGTTGATAATAATCATTCGGTAATGAGTGTTTTATATAATTATAATACATATTACAATTATTTGTAGTCGCTAATTATAAGTTTGAAAATAAAATAATCGTTATCTCAAATAATTAAATTAACGAAAAAGATTGTCTTAATTTTTTCTCAAACACTATAATTATAAATATTAATTTTTTTTGTGAATCCCATATTTAAAACTATAATGAAAATATTTCTTTTACTTTATCATGATATTAACACCTATTATTATTTCAGATATTACTTTTAACAAAACTAATAATGTAAATACTATATTCATCTTTCATCTAAGTTACAAAAAATCTTAACAAATTATACATCTAAACCTTCAAACCAAAAATAAAATTTATCCGTTTCAACACCTTGGGTCATTGCCTCTTGAGTGACAAGAGAACTTTCTTTGAAGCTTTGCGATTCAACGCGGAAACTTGTATAGTACTAGCGTATAAGTAATTTACGATAGTCATAACTTGTACATGTTTGTTGTAAATAAAAAAAGAATAATTATTGTTATATATGTCAATGTAATAGTTTTGCTTACTTTGTTGTCAAATAAAATAGGTTAAGACTGAGCTGTCAATGTCAATGTGTGTGTCAAGCCACGGGCGAATAAAAGCGTCATCGAAGACCTCTTCATGCTTTTAATTTAAACATATTAATTTTGAAAGTTATTAAAAAAAAACCTTCAGACAATTAATAACAAATTGCGTAATAATCGTTTTGTGTTTTATGTGAACAGAAAGATGAGGCGAGGGTTTTTAATCTAGTGATATTGAATTTTAAAAACAAAAAAAGAAGAAACTGTTTTTATTTAATTTAATGAAAGATTTGCATTACATTGACCGTAGTTAAATTAGAGTAATAGTAATTATTGTTACCTTAACTTACTTTATATTTGAATACGTGCAGTCCTTATAGCCAGTCGCAGTTGAGTTGAAGAATTTGAATTTCAAAACAGACAAATTTCCTTCTAGCTCTTCAACATAAAGAGGATCAGAGGGTTCAACTCCTAATTCAGGGATGCCCGAATATACTTTTGGGATAGTAGCTTTAAATAATGTTTCTGCACAGGAATCATCATCATTGCAAGGGGGGTCCACATTATCTGAAAAGTCATATAATCAATAATATATTGAGCGTCTAAATAGGGTTAAAGTAGTAATTAACTATTGATTACTAAAAAATCCTACTAATATTATAAATGCGAAAGTTTGTGAGTATGGATGGATGTTTGTTACTCTTTCACGAAAAAACTCTTGGACGGATTTAGATGAAACTTTACAGTTATATAGGTTAATACATCGGAATAACATACAGGCTACAATTTGTATTGATTTTATGTTACATAACGATACATGCCAATAAAGTCTGAAAAAATCTGGCCTCTGAGAGCTATCTCGGCGTATGCTGCCTAAACCATTAGAGTTACACAAAGATGATGTACCGTAGTATTGTTTGTCTTTAATAGTTCTAAATAAAAGTCCGCGACAGCATATATCTATCTTTTATGTGGAAGCCACTTTGAACAAAATTGTGAATCATAAATTTAATTAAATTAGATACTGTGGCATACCAAATTCCTCGCGAGCGAAGCCGCGTGCAAAAACTAGTATACTTTATACTAAGAATGATGTGATCTCCTATAATTGTTACTACATAATTAATTTAAAACCATATGGGATATTTGTTGCATGATCTATTATGTAATGCTGTTGGAGAGATGGATGAAGTAGCGACCGGTCTGAGGAACTATATGTGACCCCCGAATGCCTCTTAAATTTAAGGGAAGAATTTATAAAACGCTCATAAGACCTGTCGTATTGTTCAGAATGTTTGGCAATGAGAAAGACGGATGAATGAAGAGTGCAAATGAAATGAGAATGTTAAGGCGGATGTGTGATGTGACAAAACTGGATTAAATACGAAATGAGTACATAAGGGGAAGGCTGAAAGTTGCGCCCATTATAGAAAAGACGAGAAGTGCAAGATTGGGATGGTATGGACATGTAATGTGGATGGAAGTCATGTGACCAAACGAGTGTTAAATATGAAAGTGGGATAAGGAATGAATAATGATGATGTTGATCCAAAAAATAAATAAAAGAAAAACTAAATAATACACTTTCACAATGTTCAGGATAAACAGCTAATAATTCTCTTTCAAATTTATGTGTTACTAAAATGAATACTAAAACAACAAGAAATGAGATAACAAATACAATGAAAATATTATTTTGCTAAAAAATATATGTTATGCTAAAGGCTTTGAGATTTTCTGGTAGAGTCTATCTCCTGATGATGCTTTGGTAACAGGGCGAAACCATTGTTGAGATCTTGGTAGTGTAAGTGTGCATGAGGTATAAGTACTTTTATGTTTAAAATTTCAATTCGGGAAAACTTTGTGGAACATATTTCCACGCTGGCATAGCTAGTTTCAATATTTTGCAACTTCATTACATAACTATTTCAATATGTATGTAAGGTCGAGTCACATTATGATACTTAAAAAGTCTTACAAGCAAACCTACAAAAGTAAAAAAAAGTAAAGTAGCGGCCTGTTACATCTCACTGCTGGGAATAGGCCTCCTCTCTCCGTTTGTGGCGAGAAGGGTTGGAGCTAAGACCTACCACGCTGGTCTAATGCGGATTGGTAGGTTACACATATCTCCAGAATTCTATAGAAATATGCAGGTTTCCTCACGATGTTTTCCTTCACCGAAAAGCGTGTGATTAATTGCAATTATCAATTAGACACATGAGTTTTAATAGAAAAACTCATTGGTGCCTGCCCGGGTTTGAACTCGTTTTACCCTCGAAAGAGTAAAAATCTTATAAATAAACCTGCAGCAAAATACACGTGTTAGAATTAAAGTTAATTTACGCAAGATATTGTTCAAATGTATTATTAAGACGTTGTTAAGTTTTTATCAGGAAATTTTAAGTAAATACGTATGATTAAATTAACATAACTAGTTCACTTTATGGAGTAAAGGATTACTGGTTTTTGCCTTCCTTGTATTTATACTTCTATCCGTGATACAGGTCTTTATTTGCGAAGATAAGATTCATAAAATATAAAGCAAATACAGATTTGAATGTGTCAAAAGAGTTATAAAATGTTAGAAGCCTACAGCTGAGGTAAAGGAAATCTTTTCTTGAAGAGAAAATTGGAGCTTAGATCCATAATATCACTGATGCGAAAACTAGTTTACTCTAGATTAGAAATTATTTAGAAATTCATCACGTCTTCCTGTATTGAAAAGGGCATTATGAATTATTAATTTTAATTAAGCATATAAAATGCTATAGACAAGAGTTCGGTTAGCATAGGCTAAGGTACTCAACTATTGTGGCACTTCTGGCGAGGTAGCCAAACCAAACAACCACTGCTCTGGGTACGCTGTTTTGTACTAATGTCTACCTCCGTAGAATAGAAGCCGTTTATCCTAGGGAGACTTTGTGGTGGTGAAGGGAAGAAGCTGCCAATGAAGGCAGCAACTAAAATTGCTTGCACAGAATCCTGCACTCTCCAGGGTTGGTTTACCAGGACACAGGGTCCTCAACTTCCACCAAACAGAGGTCTTCTCGTGGCACGGAGGATTTTTCATTTCAGGAGGTATCAGTAGAAGAATGCCAACCGGCGTCCGGTGAATACCACGAGTGTGGCTCCATAGATAATATACTTAAACAAATAATTCTTTGCAGTTACATTTTTATGTTTCCTTCATCGCAAAGTACATACAAAAGTAATCATGAAATTCTTTTACTATAATCCGCGATTAATATAATGCTAATAATATAATGCTAAATGTAGAGTGGACTATCCGTTATCATACCCGATACATGCAGGATAAGTAAAAACACATACACAAACCTCTACCAACGCCACCACAATACACAAGCACTACATAAGTTCACTATTACAAACTCAACAATCGTTTCGCTCCACAACCGCATTATCATCAGGAGATAGACTCCACGACAAAATCGCAAAGATTCACACGCAAAATAACTTTTAAAAAATTCTACAAATTATCCAAAGTACATTATAATTATTAATCAAGCACATATTATTTTAGAACAAAGTCTTAAAAGACGCTCGACAATCATTTCTAGAAGTGATGATTTTATAACTTAATTAATTACTTTTATCTTACTTGTATATACAACACCAGCTCGACAAAACACTAATATTAAAGAAGTATATTTATAAAACATAGTGTCGGAACGTCTGTTCTTAACCAATACCAAATTTATTTTGTTGCGAATAAATCTGTACTGTGATTTTATAACTTAATATAATCTATGCGTCCAAAATACGCGTTCATAAAAGTTCGTCTTCGGTTCCGTATAAAACAATGTTAGATTTTGGTAACCCAAAGTTTTATCTATTTCTTTATTTTACACACATATGTGTGTAAAATATGTGTGATTCAACCCTACAATTCCCTACAATATTGTAGGGAATTGTAGGGTATTGGGGAAAAAAAAGATCATGTACAAAGGCGGGCTTAAGCTTAAAAAAAATCTCTTCAAAAATCAACCTTTGAGTGACAGAAATAAAGACAAGAAGCAATTATACAGGTAATATTGAAAGAAAGAAAAAGAAAATTAACGAAAATCTATATACCCAGATGAATATTAGCGCTAGAGATCATACAGAGGGGAAAAAAAGATGCAATATATATAATATGTGTGGTATCAGGCTGAGCAGAATAGACCAAGGTAAGGTAAGTTGACGTCAGGCAGGCGGCCGGTCGTCACATACGTAGCTAAATCATGTGATAACATGTTTATAACATGTTTGTCAACCCCACATAAAGTGGGATAAGGGGAGGAGGATGGTGATTGTATTAAGAAGTACAGTATTAAGTTATGGTCATGTTATGAAGAGGGATGAAAATCATGTGACCAAAAGACTTTAAAATTTGAATTGGGATGAATATATTATATGACTCACGGGGGACTGGAAAAATATAGATGGATTGTATGAAAATTGATATTTATATAAAAGAAGTAACGCCAAAGGTGATGAATGATAGAGGACAACGGAAGATAAAGACATGTTCTCCCGACCTCAGAATAGGATAAGGGGTAAAGATGATGATGCGTATTTTTTTATTATTTTCCCGAAAAGCATTATCTTAACTGACAAATTGTTATCTCTAACGGCTTTTACAGCATCACTGGATAATACAAAAGCATAGCTGAGTATCCCAAACTGCAAAGTGTAAGGTAGTTCTAAATAAGTTTGGTACGTTGACCTAATTTCTTTTGTGAGTGCTACCATATGGTACATTAAGGGTCGACGTACCATTTTTAAAGCATAAAGCAAGTGTCATCATCATCATTCTCCTGCCCTTATCCCACTCTAAGTGAGGTCGGCACAACATGTTGCAAATATGCTGTCATATGATTTGGCTACGTATTTTACGACCGGCCGCCTGCCTGACGCATAAAGCAAGTGTCATATTCTTTGAAATACCCAAAGCCTAAGGCAATATGAAACTGACACTAATAATAAAAATATTATAGTTATCAATTATACAGAAAAGAGTCTATAAACAATAGATCTAACCTACTTAGTAATAGTTAAGCGTACTATATCTTTCTGTTATCATTTTAGCTCTATGGTTTGGTTCTATATGATTGCATTGTCATCAACATTACGTAATATCAAATTTTGTCTGAATAGGATGTCAAACTTTATAATTGTAGTGTTTGTGTTAAAAATTTGTACAGTTTTTACGTACTTATCAATACACTAAAATTGATATTAATACTGTTAGATATCACTTCCCTACGTTATAATGAACCTTGCTCAGTTTTTCATGCGATATAAACTATAAAAATTAATATAGAATTATCAGGGAGTATGAAAGAACTTAAATTTTTATTGAACTAATATTAATTTGTAACGGGTACTGATTGATAGACATTTCAAGGTCAATACGATGAAGCAATATTTTTAAGATTTAGTAGAACTTAAGCATATATACCTCACAACTAGGGTGAAAAAATCCCGTTTTTGCATTTGGGTATAAGATTCTATAATAAAATTCCGAAATCAATTTTGGTCGTGCCAAAACAGGTTACAGCAGTTTAAAAACACTGTTAAAAAGAGGCTGATACAGAAAGCCTACTATACTGTTGAAGATTACTTAGATGATAAGGATGTGTGGATATAGGTGCATTTCTACCCTGTACAAGACAGTAATAAATAAATGTAACTAGTTCTAAGATTTATATTTTAAAAAGAGCAACCGCCGAGTTTCTTGCTGGCTCTTCTCGGCAGGAACAGCTTTCCGAACCAGCAGTAAAGTTGACGATTCAAAAGCACTTGTTTACAAGTTTACTTGAATAAAGAATATTTTGATTTGATTTGATTTGATTGATTGGGAACAAAATAAAATCACATGATACGAAATTGAGGGTACTTTAACATTTAATTTAACGTACACTAGGTTACCGACACAACTTGTATTGTGTTATTAGATAATATTGTTTCGTTTCATGTTCGTAGTATGCGATTTTATTTGCTAAGTGACGATAATTTCCTATGTCAATGTTAAACGAAAATGCAATACCCAAATAGAAAAGATGACTTATACAGATACAAACAAATTAATACACTTAATAATTTATAACATATTAGCGTTATTTTGCGGTGATCCATAATACTAGACAATATTATTAAGCTATAATACGTCTATATCCTGATGATGCTTCAGTTGCGGTGCGAAACAATAGTTAGTGATGGTTAATGTAACAAGCACTATAACAGAACTAACTACCTCGCTATAATCCGCACGGGTTAAGCGAATGCATGCAAAGCTAATATGTATGAAGCAGGCAAAATTTACGCACCTTATACATGCAAGACAAGCCACCACACGCACCATAAGGCGCCTCCAACAGCAACAATGCACACAAGCAACACACACAACCACCGACCGCCTCGGGGACCTGTAGGCCAGGCGTCCGATTAATTTGTAACATGTTGTGCCGACCCCACTTGGAGTGGGATAAGGGCAGGAGAATGAAGATGTGATATTAATATGGATAGCAGAGATCTAATATAACACTTTAATTAAAACCAAGTTTGAATTTATCTGGACATAATTTATTAGCGTTATAAAACGAAAATATTACGTTAAATAAAACAAAAACCTACCAGACCACGAAAAACTTCTTAATTACAGTCATACCAAACTCATAAGTAAATAATTATGATTACACTAGTTTCATTATAAACTTTGATTTAAATAATGTATGACAGATTTTTATAATAATAAAAAAAGTCAGACGTGGCATATACAATTTACGTACGTGTGATTCCCTGCTTGAGAAGTTAGGAAATAGGTATTCTTACATTAGCTTCACAGTATATTTGAAGCAATTTAATTTTTGTATAAAAAATAAAAGAATTATAAAACAATAGTTGATGTATATAACAGACAAAGTAGGAACGGACATAAGCTTGCGGCTCCTGCTTTGCGCTTTGCAGAAAAACGTACGTTTGTGGGTTTGGGTATAAAATTCCGCAATCAATTTTAGCTTTGACATTACAGCAGTTTAAAAACACTCCTAAAAAAGGCTGATACAGAAAGCCTACTATACTGTTGAAGATTACTTAGATCATAAGAATGTGTCGTTATAGGCTACTTTCCGACCCTGTACCCGACAGCAATGACTAAATGTAATTTGTAATGAGAATTATGTTTTGGAACCGTTGGCGGTGACTCTTTTCAAAACATTTATTTTATAATTCAATTATTGCAAGAAACTTGGCTTTCTTGTTGGCTCTTCTCGGTTGTTACGGGTTTACTTGAATAAAGAATATTTCAAATTTGTATACATTAATATTCTTTGTTATGGTTTTATAAAATTCGTTTCAAAAGTTTTTTTAAATATTTTGACCGACAAGATAATCTGATAACGTGAATTTTTATTCATAATTCACGTTTAACACAAGTTATTCAATGAATTATGGAACTGGGATTATTGCAATAATAATACAGGCTTGAGTATATTGTATTCAAATATTTTAAAGTGTTTAAAATATTTTTAGGAATTTGTTCTCTCGCTAATTTCAAAAGTGTCTGAAAGAGCTTATTTGGAAAAAAATATTAATTAATATTATGCACGTGCTTTTTTTTTCGAACTGACTGTATGCTGTTAGCCCTAATGGCTTTCACAGCGTCACCGGGCGGGACGAGCGAGCGCAGAAGCTTCGTCGAGGTTACGAAATACAGAGAGTAGAGTGCAGAAGCTCTACTTAAGTCGGGGAACGTTGTCCTAAGGGTGCCTGCTGTGAGGCCGGACCACGGTTTAGGGCAACGCGTAGTGGAGGGTTGGTGGTATGACTTATATTAGTCATTGCGGCGTCGGGAGGGTGGCGAGAAGCCACGACCGACCGATGTCAGTATGCACGTGCTGAAAATACAAACTAATATGGGTTAGTAATTTTTATCATCAACCATCTGGCGAACTTCGTACCGCCTAACAGTCGATTCTTTAATTATTTTTTTATATACTTATTGTGCTATTCTAGTCCTATTCGGTCTTATTCTAGCTATCCGGGACACTGCGTCAGCTAGTAATATAAAAAAAGAAGCCTCTAGACTTGTATAAGCCCCAAAGAAGAGTGTAACATCTGAATTTAGACTTGCTGGATGTTTTTACACCGGTTTTTAAATTCTTCTATATCGTAAGTCTCTTACCCACAAATTTCGTTGCCCTTAAAATTACCATGGCCAACGAACTTAAAATCTGACATGGGTAAATTAAATTCAAAACATACATATATGATATTCTCTCGGGTGTAAAAGTTTTTTTACAATGAATATTCTTTTTATTGTATGTAGTATTTAATTCGTTGTAAATTTAAGAAAACATTAAATGGTTAGTTAGTACCTAAATTATATACTGATATGGAATATTTAAGGTCATTAGACTGGGGAAAGCAAATCTATAACTATTTAATAGTCATTCTTTCAGTAATAATAGATAATAAAACAACTCTGTAATATGTATGTGCGTATGTATCGTTTATATAATTATATTATGTAATTTATTATTTATTTTCATAAAGTTCGCTTATGTTTTTGAAGGATGAATATAATATAAAGATAATTGAAAAATGTTAATTTTGTTTTTTACACTGAAGTTAATCCAACTAGAACATAAATTTACAACTGCAAATGGCAAGGGTGTTCTCCTAACTGTAACTAATAACCAGTTATTACAGGTAATTATTATTTTTATGTGAAGATAATTCTATGAAATTTATGTGTTATGTATACTAATAACGTAAATGCTACAGTCAGTCTGTCTGTCTTACCCTTATCGTTACCCTTTCAATGATATGATGAATATATAATGAATATAAAATTCTATAATAAAATTCCACAATCTTCATTAACTTTACCTTTACAGCAATTTAAAAATACTATTAAAAAAAGGCTAATTCAGAAAGCCTATCATACTATTGAGGATTACCTGGAAGATAAGAATGCGTGGATATAGCTTCTCTTCAACCCTGTACAAGACATTTATAACTAACTATATGTAACTAGTTAAAAGAATTATTGTTGGAAAAGAGCAACCGCCGAGTTTCTTTCTGGTTCTTCTCGGTAGGAACAGCTTTCCGAACCAGCAGTAGATGTTGACGATTCAAAAGCACTTGTTTACAAGTTTACTTGAATAAAGAATATTTTGAATTTGAATTTGAATGCTAATAAGCTGGACCAATATTGACGAAATTTCATAAAATTTAAGCTAACTAATCATCATCATCATCGTGATGATGCCCACTGTAAGTGGCGACCCCACTTACAATATGACAACATGTTACAAACATGTTGTCACATGATTCGGCTACGTATTTTACGACGTCAGACGTCAACTTACCTTAGTCTTATTTTACGACCCCTCGGTAAGAAAGAGGGTGGTCTAATCTACTCAAACGGATGCCACGCGGCGGTACACCTAACTAATATACGGGATAAGTTCTTAATATTTCATATTTCTTTTTCCTTTTTTCTTTTTCTTTTTCCTTTTTATATAAATAAAATAATAATAATTTAATTTAACTTGTCATCTGCATATGTTCCTTTTTTTTCTTTAAGTTTTTTGTTGTGAAGACTTTATTGGTTTATGGTTTATATTGTTCTTGTATTATATCTATGTATTATGTAACTGTGTGTCTTCCTAATAAATAAATAAATAAATCCCGTTTTTCTTTTTTAAACTTAGAAACAGGAATGGTTCATTATAATTGATTTTCTATGATCAATGATAGACAATAAATCATCAATGTTTTAAAATCGATTTTGCATTGCATAAAACATCGTTATATACAGAAATAACGATGATATAAGGAGATGTATATACATCTCCTTACTAATATTATAAATTCGAAAGTCTGTCTGTCTGTTACGTTTTCACGGCCAATGCGCTGAACCAAATTTGATGAAATTTGGCGCAATTCATGCTTATACACAGGGGTAACATAGGCAATAAAAATCCAAAGATATTGACAGGGCTTGAGAGTGACTAAGGCACACGCAGACAAAGTTGCGGGTAAAGTCTAGCAATTTATTATTTAAGTTTTTTTCAATTCAAAATTATTTATGTCGCTATAACTGACATGTGCCCTACCAGGTTGTAATTTATCAACGCGAGTATTCGCGCTTAATCGCGGACTATTATATTGTATAAGGCCTATAAGGTAAGACATAGTACCAAATAAGTCAAGATCAAGCAGTTAGAAATTGTTGCAAGTCTCTCAGATATATTGTTTAAATTTAACGCATTTATAATCCTTAGTAATAGTCGCACGATCTACATGTTCAACTATCCCAGTTTCTAAATTTTCAAAGTGTCTAATATTTCAAGTCTAAATCACAATAGACTTTGAAAATCTCAAAATATCTAATGCCACGGAACCCCAAATACAAAGTACATTACCCTCGTAAAGTGACATTTGTACATTTGCAAATGTATGTTGGATATGATAGGGCGTTTCGCACGTGCCGGCGCCATTTGCGTGACGTCTGCTAGGATTTCACATGTTAAACTACTAACGAAAGATCTGCGGTTTGTTTGTAATAGGATTTTGTGGTATAGAGAATGTTGTGAAAGCTGAATTAATAAGTTTATTTAAGATTATCTTATAATACATTAGAGGTAAAATATTACGAGTAATTCTACTTTGCCGTACTCAAAATTACGTTTTAAGCTTATTAAAAAGGTTAGACCATGAGATAGAAAGCTATCTGTTAAAGGTGTCTTTTTTTGCCTTGCCTTGCACTGAGGCGCTTGTTCTAACGACTGGTTAGAAAGCGTGCTCTTAGATCCTATAAGAGAGATCCTTCATCTACATCGACATACTCTTTACAGAGCGGTCGTGGCCGTCACATAGTTGAGGCACATATCGCCCGTCTAGAGTTCCGTAGACCAACCTAAATTGCTTATAAAGCACAAATTACTAAAAGCTTAATCATTATAATAAAACGCAGTGTTTGACTTATCGCAGCCCAAAAATTAAACGTAAACTTCCGAATCAAGTAGTTGTCTTTATTAAATACTAGTTGACCCGGCAAACGTTGTTTTGCCCTGTGAAATACTACAGAATTGACATGATTTTTGACGCTTTGTGATTAAAAAAACTTTGGTAGGTTGATAATAGATGGCGCTTTTGAATGTCATCCTATTCCTGTAGAATTAATAGGATTTTTATAGCCTATATGTTACCCCGGTGTATAAGGAGTTATTGTGCCAAATTTCGTCGATATTGTTTTAGCGGATTCGTCGTGAAAGAGTAACAAACATCCATCCATACTCAAAAACTTTCGCATTTATAATATCAGTAAGAAGTAAGATAAGACATTATAAACGACGATATTTTTCCTTTATACTTATTTAATAAATAAGAAGCAATTTTCTCAGCTCATTTAATCTCTTACATCAACTCATAACATGACAGCGATGTTTTTTTTTATATTATTGACCAACTATATGAAGGAGGTTGTATTTGTAACAACATATTTCTCGACAAGTCTACTTCAATTGTACTCGTTTTATAAAATAATAAATATAATTTGTTTAAAATGTAAACGTTACGGATATTTCTATAAATAATATTTTTGATAAGTCATTCCATAGATTAAAAAATATAAATCATCCTAGCGTTACTGAACTAATCTGTGAACACATTTTTCGAAATTGCCTGAATACTGAAGTCAATGAATGGCGTTGCAGTTATTTTTACGGCAATTCCCTCCAATCCATTTCAGGCAACAATTTCACTAGACTATTTTGTTGTGTACCGGTCTGAAAACTTTAACGTAGCTTAATACGTTGAAATGAATCTTATTTCGAATGTCATACGGTTGAAATTAATTTAGTGTTTGTTAGTAAGTTGAAATAACGTTTTTCCATTTTTAAACCATGATTGGTGGTTGTCACAGAGAAAACCATTCCGTGTCGCATGAACCTCGTCATTAAAATCAAATCGTGATATATTGTTGGAAATTGTTTAAAATTTTCACAAGGAGCATGCATATAAATTATTAGGAAAACAAATGAATAGGTAACTAGCAGGTTTGCAGTGACGTCAATGGTGGCGTAAATACTGTAATCATCTAATTAAGTTGGCGATAAGACACTAATGTAAAACTTGATAAATTAAAAACAGAATTACGTTATAATCCAATTAAGTTAGTAGCAGAAAGAAATCCATTCTATTACTTCTGGTTTCTGAAACGCAAATTATATCTTAAACCAAGTAATCCTTGTGTCTTATTGATCAGTTGTCATCCCCCCGTTATTCAATTAGATTACTAAAACATAAATTGCAATAAAATTATGTAATCGGCAAAACATGAAAGGATTATTATTTCATACGGTAATACTATCTTGCATCTGTGTTTCATACTTCTTTTTCACTCTAGCGTAAAGCGTTTTCTCTTTCACTTTTAATTTTTCACCAAGACGTTACAAAAAAATAATAATTTTCAATTATTTTGATAGAGTATAATAAATGTATGATTATTTTAGTCAAATATGCATTCTAATTCAGACAAAAAGATGCACATATACAAAAAAACATAGATAAGTTGTATATGTCACTATCACTATGTGCTTATCATTTTAAATCATGAATTAAGAAAAAAAATTTTTTTTTCATAAAACCTTAAATATGATGATATTTTAAAATAAGTGCTAATAATTGAAAACCAAAGTGTCAAATAATAGCGATAGCCGGGTGTGTATGATCTAAAAGTCATGATAAATATTCCGATGTGAATACAAAACAAGTAATTGTTTAAAAGCGAAAACCCTCTTTCATGTCGATTCTAATGAATATACAACACCTAGCGTGTGCTGACGGGGAATTAAAAAAAAGTAATTCCGCAAACAGCTAACATAACAAGGGGTACTCGAATATGCAATTGACTGGTGCAAATTACAAGCGATAAGCGTCTAAGTTGGGGTGTAAGGGGGAGGCTCGTCCCAGTCAGTCTCCTCAATTGTCAACCTCACCTGCACGTGGTACACCCTGCATTTTAACCGACGAGGCTCTGGCGACCGATAAATGGCGGTACAACCATTTCATTTTGCTGACCTAAATACCAGACCGACAGTGGGCAGCAGCTCTGTCGGTGCGAAACGGTCAGCACTGCGATCACCAACCCGCATGCCAAGCGTGGTGATTACCGGCAATACCCTTCATGGCATTACAAAATCAATCACAGCCCCTAGTTCCCGGCAGCTCCGCTATTCCCAGCTCTGGCAGCGGTTTGGGTAACGGCGGGGCAGGGGGTGTCAAGAATCTCCGGAAGAGATTCCGCTGCCAACCCCGACGACTGGACCTGGCAACGTACAACGCACGCACTTTGAGGGAAGACGAAAAGATACTCGAGCTGGAAGAAACAGTAAGCAAGTTGCGGTGGGACGTGATAGGATTATCTGAAGTCCGAAGAGAGGGGGAGGATACGATGATCCTAAAATCCGGCAACTTGCTTTACTACCGGGAGGGAGAACAACAGTCCCAGGGTGGTATCGGGTTTCTCGTCCACAAGTCCCTTGTCAACAACATTGTTCAAGTCGAGAGTGTGTCGAGCAGGGTCGCGTTCCTTATACTCAGAATTACCAAACGGTATTCGCTGAAGGTCATACAGGTTTACGCACCGACATCGGCACATCCAGACGAGGAGGTAGAGGCCATGTATGAGGATTTATCTAGAGCCATGCATGCCTCTAAAACCTTCTACACTGTTGTGATGGGGGATTTCAACGCAAAGCTGGGCAAGCGAAGCGGCACAGAGGTGAGAGTAGGGCAATTTGGATACGGGCAACGGAACCACAGGGGCCAGATGCTGGCCGATTTCTTGGAGAGAGAGGACCTCTACATGATGAATTCTTTCTTCAAGAAACGGCCGCATCGAAAATGGACCTGGATCAGTCCCGACGGTTCCACGAGAAACGAGATCGACTTCATCATGTCGACCAGGCGTCATATATTCAATGATGTCTCTGTGATCAACACCGTTAAGACCGGGAGTGATCACCGTATGGTTAGAGGCACATTGAATATATGCGTACAGCTGGAAAGATCCAGATTGGTGAAGTCTACGCTCCGACCAACTCGAGCCCATATTCAAAACCCCGAGAAGTTCCAACTCGAGCTAATGAACCGTTTTGATTGCCTAGCTGACTGCGCCTCTGTGGACGATGTAAACAACAGGCTGGTGGAAACTGTCCATACGGTGGGGTCCAAATTTTATAAGACACACCGTAAAAGACCCAATAAATTCTCGACCCAGACTCTCAAGCTCATGGATGAGAGGAACGAAATGAGGCTACAGTCTTCAGTAGATGCGACACGCTACCGTCTGATCAATAGACAGATTTCTAAGGCGCAGAAGTGCAACCTGCGACACTTCAAAACCGAGTACATTCGAGAGACTATTGAGCGTAACAGGGGCTCAAAAGTGCTCGCAAGAGATCTATCTATTGGGCAGCGGCAGCTGACGCGATTGAAGACCGATAGCGGTAGTATCATTTCATCTCGTCCTGAGATTTTGAGAGAGGTTGAGAAGTTCTATGGACAGTTATACACCTCAACACAACAGCCTGTTGTCAGTTTGGCAAAAGACCCAAGAGCTAAGCTGACCCGACACTATACCGAAGATATCCCGGACGTCAGCCTATACGAGATTAGTATGGCTCTCAAACAACTCAAAAACAACAAGGCACCAGGTGACGACGGAATCACAACAGAACTCCTGAGGGCCGGTGGAAAACCCGTACTTAAGGTCCTTCAGCGATTGTTCAATTCTGTCATTCACGAAGGTAATACGCCGGAAGCCTGGCACAGGAGCGTGGTGGTTCTTTTCTTCAAGAAGGGTGATAGCACCTTATTGAAGAATTATAGACCCATCGCGCTGCTAAGTCAGGTTTATAAGTTGTTTTCGAGAGTCGTTACGAATCGTCTAGCTCGTAGGTTTGACGACTTCCAGCCTCCCGAACAAGCCGGTTTCCGCAAAGGCTATAGTACCATGGACCACATATTCACGCTGCGGCAGGTTATACAGAAGACCGAGGAGTATAACCAGCCACTTTGCTTGGCGTTTGTGGACTATGAGAAGGCCTTTGATTCGGTGGAAACATGGGCTGTGTTAAGATCGCTCCAGCGATGCCGAATCGACTATCGGTACGTCCAAGTGTTGAAGTGTTTGTATGAAAACGCCACAATGTCTGTCCGTATCCAAGACGGAACTACGGGACCAATCCGAATGCGGCGAGGTGTGCGACAGGGAGATGTCATCTCCCCGAAGCTGTTCACCGCTGCATTGGAGGACGTCTTTAAGCTTTTGGATTGGAACGGATACGGCATCAACATTAACGGCGAGTACATCACTCACCTCAGATTTGCCGACGACATAGTCGTTATGGCAGAGTCTCTGGAGGACCTTAACACAATGCTCGATGACCTCAGCAGAGCATCTCAACAGGTGGGCCTTAAAATGAACATGAGTAAGACGAAAATCATGTCAAACTCACATGTTCCGCTCCACCCGGTCATCGTTGAGAACTCTGCACTCGAAATTGTAGACGAGTACATATACCTGGGACATACGGTCCAACTGGGTAGGTCCAATTTCGAGAAAGAGGTTAGTCGCCGAATCCAACTCGGATGGGCAGCGTTCGGGAAGCTACGCGAGATTTTTTCGTCCAAGGTACCTCAGTGCCTGAAGACCAAAGTCTTCGAACAGTGCGTGTTGCCAGTGATGACCTACGGATCTGAGACGTGGTCGCTGACTATGGGCCTCATAAGAAGGCTCAGAGTCACTCAGCGAGCGATGGAGCGGGCTATGCTCGGAGTGTCTCTACGTGATCAAATCAGAAATGAGGAGATCCGTAGAAGAACCAGAGTCACCGATATAGCTCAGCGCGTTGCGAAGCTGAAGTGGCGATGGGCGGGGCACATAGTGCGGAGAACCGATGGGCGTTGGGGTCTCAAGGTGTTGGAATGGCGACCCCGCACCGGTAAACGCAGTGTTGGCAGACCCCCTACGCGATGGACGGACGACCTCAAAAAGGTCGCGGGGAGCCGCTGGATACAAGCGGCACAAGATCGTGTGTTTTGGAAAGCCCATGAAGAGACCTATGTCCAGCAGTGGACGCCTATCGGTTGAGAAAGAAGAAGAAGAAGCGTCTAAGTTATAGCCAATTTATAACCTGTTTCGTTTTCCTATGGACCTATCGTGCTATTTTTGAAAAATAGTAGGCAACATGAAGCACATTACTAGAAGTGTCTCTAGGGTTCCAACTCCGGTAATTTTATTTGAATCAAAAAAACCTTTTGTAACTTACTTTGCGGAGATCCATAAAACAGAAGTAATAATAAAATTATTTTGGTATAATCCGTGATACAGTAAATAGAAAATATATATAGTGTTAATGGATAATGGATTATACGTTTTTTCATACCCGATACATGCAGGATTCGTAAAAACACATGCACAAACCTCCACCACTTCCACCACAATACACAAGCACTACACACGTTCACTATCACAAACTCAACAATCGTTTCGCTCCGCAACCGAAGCATCATCAGGAGATCTACGACAAAATCGCAAAGACCGAAAAAAAACGAAAAAACCTTTTGTCTTAGCCGTTTTATGCCTACAATACTTAACTACTCACTTTCACAACTTCATGTTCGGTGTTGAAGCTAGAACGTTACAAAATCAACTGACTTCTTCAGAGGACTAATCTCACCAAAGTTAACAAAAACAGAAGGAAGCAACAACGACAATTCGTGGTAATTTATAAAATTAGGCATTACTTTGCGGTGACCCATAATACAAAAGTAATAATAACATTATTTTTCTATAATCAGCGAAAAATATTTAAGTAATTTAATAATCATAAAATTATCACGGATTCTAGAACAATAATTTAATTATTACTTTTGTACAATTTGTGGTATCATTATAAAGATGGTATCATTACAAGCGTTATACAACAACGAGAACACCACGGATGAATATAAACTAATATAATGATCCTGACATTACGTACATCAACTTTTTTTATAAAAACATGTACCCGCAACTATGTGCCTGTTATGGAGATAACATTCTTCAGAGAGCAGGCATATACGAGTATTATTTTCATTTGAAAACTTAATATCCATTGACAATTCATCATACGCTTTATACTGGTATGAACCATCGTGGAGAAACTTACGAGTCCGTAGACAGTTCCTGAGATATAAATATATATATATATCTATTTCATCAACAGAGTTACAAATGTCGAAGTAAGGTTGGAGCCTACTTTTAAGCATAAATGATAGAAAGATAGTTGAATACGTTAAATCAGTTTACACGTTTTGGAACAGCGTCCTCCTGACAATCCTTCTATCCAAAGGATAGACGAGGCCTTTAATTTGAGGAGCCTTTGATTTGATTTGAATTGTATGGAGACAGACTATGTACTTCTTTTCTATTTTTGTATATTTTTTTTCTAAATAAATTTATTATCACATTATGTGGATTTAATCTCATCATATTATGAGTATTAAAGCTTTTATTGTGCGTGTTCGATATCTGTGAACATTTGATGCGTGCGATTTGTATAGACAATTGTGTAGATTTATTTTCCAATCTGGAATAAAATATAAGCTTTTTATTTTAATAAAATCCATGGTTTCGAAAACTAAACCCTATTTTCAAACTTTGTTCCGCGTGTGACATAACGGGATTGAGCATAACTGTGATCAATAAAATATTGGCAGCCGCTTCTTCTATGACTTGGACTTATATGAACCGCGATGAAAAAACATACCCGCTTTTAGGCCTTTGTTCCTGAACGCAAAACGGACAAAACAATTGGGTAGTTTTCTTTTAGGGCGATAGATGCTTTAAGTTTGACGATTTTTAAACTAAAACATTTTCCTTTTCCACTTCCTTGTTTAAAAATCTTTTGTATTAATATTTTAATATTAGCATTTACGTCTGATCTGATTTTGATGGCATTAGGAAAAGCCATAATCAATATCCGTCCGTAGAAATATTTTGGATATTTCCAATTTGGATAATTTTAAACGACAAATTGGGTTTTAAAAGTTTAAAAAACCGCGTAACAAATATGGAATCAATATTTTTAAATTTAAACTATCGTCAATAGTTCCCTCCACTTTAACGCCGTGTAGAGGAGCTTATGAATAAGTACCCCGGATGGACTCGGGTCTAACTAAAACTAGTCGGGCTAACCTGATAAGACGTGAATATAGTCGGTTTCATAAGAAACCTGACTTTTTTATTTTTTTTTTATAGTCGGTTTCTATACATAAACTATGAAATCAATACTTAAGACAAGGAAAAAAAGAAATTCAAAATGTTATAAATATAATAATTAGGTCAAAGTAATGTCGACTATAAGCGGAAATTGAAACAAACAATAAATATGTATTAATTGTGAATATTTAAAACTTTTATTTATAACTGAATAGCACGAAAGAATCAAAAACACAGTTCAAAATTTATTAGAGAACTTGTACAGCAATTTTTATTGGGGTAAAGTTGAACCTCACTGCGGTTCACAATTTTTCATTTGAAACAACATACAGAAATACTGAAATAAATCTAAGCGATCAAAAAATTGTGGTGTTCAGACAACACATTTTTTATTGTTCCTATGCAATAGAGAAGGGCTTCACTGTTCAATAAATAAATATAAATATATATGGGACAATATGTCGTGTGTTATCCGGCTGAGTAGACTAGACCACTCTCATTTCTTACCGAGGTGTCTTTCTTCCCGAGGAGATAAAATACGACTAAGGCAAGTTGACGTCAGGCAGCCGGCCGGTCGTAAAATACGTAGCCCAATCATGTGACAACATGTTTAATATGTTGCTGACCCCAGTTAGAGTGGGATAAGGGCAGGAGGATGATGAAATGTATATGGGACAATTACATAAACGGTCTTTCGTCCCCAAAGGTTAACTTAACTTGTTATGGGTGATAGACAACTGGTAAATATATACTTATATTTCTTTTAAATACATACTTAAATACACCCAAAATTGAAGAACCAATAAATTATTATTTTAGATAATGATGGCCTTCGGCCGGAATCAAACCGTAACTAGCTGAAGGCAAGGTCACTATCACATGCACCAACGGGCCAGCTAAAGGCCGGATAAAGTTGGAAGAACGGGAGTTAGAAAGTGAAAATACTACTTGTATATAACCACTTTTCTATTTTTTACTATTTTCAGAGTTAATATTTTAATATACTGTCAATAGGATGTCAACAATTAGTATCTCATAGCGTCAACGTTGTCTATATGATGAAATTACAGTTCACTTCATGTAAGGAAACAAGATCGACAACGTTACAATTTAAACCTGAAACTCGGTCTTTGTTGTGCAGTGCATGCGCTTTAATAGGTTTAGCGAGAGCCCTTCAATCTTTTTGTCGCCCGCGGTGGTTTTATGGTATGGCTTTGATGCAGTCACGTAATTAATCGTTGGCTGAAAAACTGTAGCATATAACAAAAGAAACTCTTAAAAAGCAATATAACAGAACTAACTACTTTGCTATAATCCGCAAGGGTTAAGCGAATGCATGCAAAGCCAATGTGTATGCATTCGCTTAACCCTTGCGGATTATAGCAAAGTAGTTAGTTCTGTTATATTGCTTGTAATATGGAATTCCGCAAAGTAACGCCTGCTTATACAAATCATTAGAAACTCTTAAACAAAATGCCAGTGAATTTCTAAACATGATTATTTTAGACTTTAAACTTTCGCGATTCATAACTTATTAATATGTAAAAATACAGGTCACATCGCAACTAAAACGAGTTACCTTTTTGTAAGTTTCAACGTTTCAGCAGAGTTGCATCCGCCGTCAGTCACAGTTAGTTTGTGACCACGGCGGCATATTTTTACATATTAATGATTATTTTATAAAAAAAATTAGGTATGTTTCAAAAACATGCATGCATGACTGTCTCCATGCACATGCATGCACACAGTCTATAATGCACGTAAGCATGCACTCTTACTTGAACGCACTATTGCTTGGAAATTAAAAGTTGTGCGCGTGGCTCAGCCCACGTGGAATTCAGTGCATTAAAATTATTTTCTGCTTAAATCCCGGTCCAGTGGAAATACAACCGTAATACTATTAATTAAAACATTTATTAAAATTTATTTACGTACCAACAGTTAATACATAAAAATTAAATTCAATAACAATGTGTACAAAGGGGGGCTTGTCGCTATAAGCGATCTCTTCCAGCAAATCTAACCCCCGACGCTCTGCATTTCGCAACCTCGACGATTCTTCTGCGCTAACAGTTAGGATTACTGACTGAATGCTGTTAGGGCTAACAGCATTCAGTCAGTTCGAAAAAAAAGCAACCCTAAAAATGTTGGGAAAATAATAAATTGTGGTGTAGGTACAAGAAACATAAAAATATTACGCAAACTAATACATAAAGTGATTTTTCAGTTTTAATTTTAACGAGTGTACGGAAGTCGTATGTTTTGAAATGCTATCGCAACGAAAGTTCCATAAACGAGCTGCGACGATAGTAAACGATTTCCTGTTGAAAATGGTGGTATATATAACTTGGTCTAGTACTAGGCGGTCAATGGAAAAACCGTTCCTGCAAATAGTTGGGTGATAGACTAATTAACATTTCGGAGATAGTGAATAAGAATTCACCTTAATTGACGACGAAAATCTGAAACATGTTTGAACATGCGCAGACCATACACAAAACGGATACTTCGTTCTGAATCCGATGTAATTTGTCCAGTCTCAAGAGTTGCATCTTTCTAGCTTTTAAAATAAACGGTACAAAAATCTGTGCAGTGGATTTTTGAGAAAATTGATCACATCATTGTTGAATTATTCGATCTCCAAAGCTTCAAGGTTCAATCCGGATAAATCACAGGTAAAATGATAGACAATTTAGAAGAATTTTGTATAAATTTATTTTTTAACATCAATCATATATTCTTCTTTTGGTGTCATATAAAATTCCATTTGATTACGCGGTGATTTTAAATTTATATACAGAAACATTAGTCAAACAAAGTTGTTCGTCGAACTGTGAGTGTAACGGCTAATGAGCAACAACACATGGCACGTACATGCACGATACATGCGTGCATGTGGTGTATGGTAGTTAGCAAGTTCGCGGCAATCGCTTATGTCGCGGTAACAGATTTCATGCGGCACGGCAACGATCATTTGTTCTGCGGATGTTGTTTACGGATTTGCATACAATTTTCTTTTTCAGTAAAATGACAGAGACAAGGTTCCTTTTCGTGTGCTGTATTGTAAGTGTATTATAAAATCATAAAACGAAATATTAGGGGTGTATATTTAGGCAAAACTATTAAAAAGAAAACACAGTAGAAATCAATGAATATACAAAAGTAATAATAAAATTATTTTGCTATAATCCGCGATACAGTAAATAGAAAATATATATAGTGTTTAATGTATAGTGGACTATCAGTATTTTCATACCCGATACGTGCAGGATTCGTAAAAACACATGCACAAACCTCCACCACTTCCACCACAATACACAAGCACTACACAGGTTCACTATCACAAACTCAACAATCGTTTCGCCCCGCAACCGAAGCATCATCAGGAGATAGACTCCACGACAAAATCGCAAAGTGCGATTTTGCGATATTGCAATGGTTGCTCTTATCAGCATTAATTATGTGATGATAGATTTGAATAACACTGAACACTCAATAGAGTGCGTACTCAAACTTGAGTAGGTGCGGATTTACCCGCAAAATTTTAAAACTCTAAACTAACTAACGATGCTGATTTGAATAACACTGAACACCCAATAGAGTGTGTACTCAAATTTAAGTAGGTGCGGATTTACCCACTAAATTTTAAAACTCTAAACTAACTAACGATGCTAGTTGGGTCACTAATAACTTAACTAAATCGAACCTAATTGCATGATTAAGATATGATACAAAATAACCTAAACGCGTGAGGGCCTCTAGTCGTATGAGTCAACGTTTAGAACGTGGTTCGCTTCACTATAGCGAGCTCCGCTATTTAAAAGCTCTTGTTTCGGCTATTGACCACTGGGGAACTCAATTTCCTATTCCATTTATATATGCTCATATGTGAATTCAATATCCAGTATTAAACAACTAGACAGATTAACTATTTCCGCTTACAACATTTGTATTAAAATCTTTCCTCTTGTAGAAGTATGTAACGTGTGTTGGACTAAATTACATTATATACATATGTATATATTCAAGGAGCATTTACCACCCATCAGGTTATTGTTACTTTACGTTCGTTTAAACAAAATTAAAAGACGTTGATGAATCGACGAAAACTATTATACAATCTGGTGCTTAGCTGATAAATAATTTGAATATGTGATACAGAATTTTCAACTCTATATTAAAGATATCCGGTATATTTTTGTTTCACTTTGTTACGTTTCATTTACAAAGAGTTTTTTCTAACAATCTATAACAATTAACATTGATTTTGATACCGCTATTTGATTTGTATTACTGACTAACTGTATGATCTGATCTATGGGAATCGGACCAATTATTAAATATCTTAATAAAAATTTATATCGTCGATTTGTTTTCTATCAGTGAGCTTATGCTGTGCCCAATGGTGTGAAACATTTCTATAACGCATGGAAAATATTATATAGAAAGAGGTTTTTTATATTTTCTATACGAGCCATACGCCCCAATAGTCATTTGCTTAAAATGGCGATCGGCTTAGTTCTTATATTTTTAGAAATAAAACCAGCAGACAATGTGTCAAAAAGTGATCAGAAAAAATAATTCATTTCATTCATATTGTTTGTTCTGAGATCTGAAACATATTACTATACTCATTTTTTGTTTTTTATATTGTGTTCGTATAATAATTTTAAATTCGTTGTATTACTTTATTATAACGAATATATCAGAAGTGGAACAATACTTGTATGTAGTAGTTTCTTTTAGTTATGTTATATCAATTTAAAAAAAGAATTTAGGTCAACACAACATAAAAAAAACAATAAAAAAATATATCAATGAAACTTGACAAGATAAATAAACAAAGGGAAAATGGTTGGGATTTTAGAAGTATGATTTTGTTCAAATAAAAGCAATATAAAAAAAACAATGCGATACAATAGAATGATTGAGAATAATTGAAGTGCACACTTCAATCATTCCCAAATTTTCAAATTTTAATGACTAAATCTATTAATCCTAAACGATAAGCATGTCTTTGGTCAACCTTTGTCATGCTAAAGCAAGTTAAATAACTTACCACGCTACAATATACTCTATATTAAAATTCAAATTCAAAATACTCTTTATTCAATTAAACTTCTAAACAAGTGCTTTTGAATCGTCAACTATATTGCTGGTTCGGAAAGCTGTTCGTAACGAGAAGAGCCAGCAAGGAACTCGGCGGTTGCTCTTTTCAAAATATAATTCTTATATAGAAAAATGGTAAAAAGTATTTAATTCACATAAATTCCAATATTCAATCAATAAATTCTCGAACGACATAAATTGACACATTGAAACATTTAATGAACTTAGATGCTTTCATTTGCACGAAATATTAGGTTAACACGAATTTTAATTTTATCTGTTATTCAAGGAACGCATACTGCAAGTACTAAAATATGTCTGGCACATATTTCATATTGTGCGGAGAAGCCAGGACTTCTTGGAAGACGTCTAAATGAGTAATTATGTTAGCCAGTGGAATACATACTTCGTTTAAATCGGCTCATAAATTGGTATAAAGTACCGCATACACAAAACGAAAGTGACCTATTCCATAAATTTGGAATTTTATGCTGTTAATATTTAGTGGCTGAAAATAAGAATAATAGTTCATTAACGCAACCGTTATTATCGATAGATACACATTACGGTATAGTCTTGCTTTAACTCGTGTTCCTAATTTGGATAGACATAACTCTACTTATGAAAGAAGGTAAAACGTTCAATTATCATGTTCCAAACTTAAACATAATTTGAAATCAGCAATTTTTCAGGAAAACAAGAACTACAAAGGAAATTCTGCAAGTGTTGTTGCAAGAATCAATGAACATATGCCATAAGTAAGAGTGAGGCATTGTTAAAAATTTAGTTAGAAGGTAATTGGAATGTATCCATTCTATGAAAAGTTCTGCCAACAACTCTAACAGTCGCAAGTAACTTCTGGACCCATAACCTTATGCTATGGATTTGCCTTTAAAAAAAGACATCCACCAAAGCACATTCATCAGTTTAGACAAAGATCCCATTGCTCTTATAACGCAGATGTCGTTAGTATAACATTCTCGTGAAGTGCATTATATAAAGGAAAAAATTCATAAATGAATTAGAAAATTAGATAGATGCAAAATATTACTATTTTGGTTAGGCCACTTCTTCGTCATGATAAACTTAAAATAACGAGAGAATTATTGAATAAAATTAACAAATACAATTTGCCTTGTTATTGAAAATAGCATTAATTTGGTTTAAAGGTTTTTTTTTACAAACACCACAAACGTAGCTAGGAGTGTTTAACATAATATATATATTTTTCCATGCAATAGGTTTAGTACTTTAGAAATAGAAACTACTATGAGTTTACAGTTCATCTGGTTAACCAGTAATTCACAAAATCATCACTGCTTTGTGATTTAAGTGTTTAGGCGCTAGTTTTAGTAATACTGGAGTAAAAGATAGATTTAACATCTTAAGCATAGATTTATATTTATTTTTTACTAACCATAAATTTGTTGAAAAATATAATATTACATATTTATAATTTTGTTTAACTTACATCGTATTAGTTATAACTATCGTGAAGATAAACGACATTAAGGGAGGAACTCTCAAATTTAACCCCTGAAAGTATGATGTCCATTCTAAAGTAATCCTGAGCAGTATGGGTTTACTAAGGGTCGGTCTACAACGGATGCGGGAGTGAAGTTGTTGAAGCATATCTTCGATGCGTGGGAGAACTCACAAAATGCCATAGGGGTATTTTGTGACTTGTCCAAAGCATTTGATTGCGTTCAGCACGAGACTTTATTGTTGAAGTTAACGAAGCGCACTGTCTTTAATACCATATTAGCCATTTATGGTATTAAAGACAGTGCGCTTCGTCTCGTTGCGTCTTATCTTCACAGCCGGATTCAAAGAGTCTGCATTAATGAGGTGCAGTCATCCGGAACGGCCTTAGTTATGGGTGTGCCTCAAGGATCAATCCTTGGTCCCTTTCTGTTTTTAGTTTATATAAATGATTTATCATATTTCATTCATAATATTTACGATATTGTACTGTTTGCGGATGATACATCTTTAATTTTTAAAGTAAATAGAAATTACCATAATATTGATAAAATATAAATAATTATAAAACGATAGGTGATGTATATAATAGACAAAGTAGGAACCGACATAAGCTTACGACTCCTGCTTTGCGCCTAGCAAAAGTACGTAAATCGTTTGTGGGTTTGGGTATAAGATTCTATAATAAAATTCCGAAATCAATTTTGGTCATGCCATTACAGCAGTTTAAAAACACTGTTAAAAAGAGGCTGATAAAGAAAGCCTACTATACTGTTGAAGATTACTTAGATGATAAGGATGTGTGGATATAGGTGCACTTCTACCCTGTACTAGACAGTAATAAATAAATGAACTAGTTCTGAGATTTATATTTTAAAAAGAGCAACCTCCGAGTTTCTTGCTGGCTCTTCTCGGTAGGAACAGTTTTCCGAACCGGCAGTAAAGTTGACGATTCAAAAGCACTTGTGTACAAGTTTACTTCAAAAAAGAATATTTTGATTTGAAATGTCAACGACTTAATACCTCCTAATAAATGATAAAGCAAAGGCGGAAATTCGATCTCAAGAGATCACATAACATTAATGGAAAATCTTTTTGTAGTCTCTTTATTTTGACAACTATGTTGAGTCTATTTTTTTTTTAAACGGGAAAACCCCTTATGGGTACCACCGCCCGACGGGGTTATGTCGGACTCGCACCGACTAAAACGACCTGTATGCTCCACCACGCTACTGACGGCAGGGGCAGGGTACCTTATTTGACCCCATCCACACCAGCAGCAACTCTGATCCCAGAGACAGTAACTCTGATCTCAGAGCTGCTGTCCTCCTCCTCCCCTCAAAAGAGAAGCCCCCTCCACTAACCGGTGCATCGGGAGCACCAGATGCACCGACCGCCTCAGGGACCTATAGGCCAGGCGTCTGATTAACCCCGTTCGAAGCGCCCGAAAGATCCCCTGTCAGGGCGGCAGACGATGGGCTTAAGCAAATCGCCACACCCGGACTCGCCAGCAGCAGATTGGTCCAGAACACGAGGTCCCGGAACCGCTCCGCCGCCTCCCTCCGCCAGTTAGAGCAGAAGGAGACTAGCGCTGCCCGCGATCGCTCCCTGCCCACTGTGCCTGGAATCGCACGGTCGACAAGGAGAGACCGCTCCCCACCTGTGTCACGAGCTCCTCTTGCTGGACCGTCCAAGTAGGATAGTCCGTCTGCAAGCAGAGGCAGCGCCTACTCCTCGGCACCGCATTCGCGACACTCACCGACCGCTCGCATCGGGCCACCAGCAGGAAACTCACGCCGGGCCACCGTCCCCAGACACCCCCCGAACTACAACACGTCCGGAAAGCACCCGTGTCAGGCGGCAGGTAGGGGCCCCAACCCACCGGGTATTTTTTTATAGAGGTTGTCTTCCTCGCAACCCGAAGGCCCCGCTCCCGTTGCCAGGTTTACGGGCTTCGCCAGTCCGTTCGCCAAGCCCAAGGAATGTAATCCGCAACATTCCAAGGACCTGCCCAGGTTGCGCCACGAGGAGGCCGACCGACATTGGCCATGTTGAGTCTATAGTGTGATACCCTTGACGTTATATGAATTTTGACATAATTATTTATTTAAATTGCTATTATGCCAAAAACATTAAAATACAGAAATTATTATTATTATTATGGTTTGTCGTAAATATTTTTGTGAAATTTCATGGCCAAATTATGCGTCTAGTAAGTAAGTATAATGTTATGGTAAGTATGTGTGTGTTTTTTTTTATTATTCAAATAAACCATTTCAGGCACTTTTGAATCGTCAAGCATCAATATGATTAATGAAGCTACAACTGGTTCGGAATGTTGCTCTTACCGAGAAGAACCAGCAAGAAACTCGGCGGTCAATCTTTCAAATATTTTCAGTTATACATTATTAAACCACTGTCTTGTATGAAGCTGAAAGGATTTTCAAATCCAGGCTTCCTTATCATCCAAATAATCTTCAATTTTGTAATATGCTTTACGTATAAGCATATTTTTTACACTTGATTGAAATCTTTCTGTACACTGGTCTAGAATGGATTGAGGAATTTTATTATAGAAGCGAATAGCGAGACCAACAAATGAGTTGCTTACTCTGCTGAGACGCGACGCAGGTATCGTAAGCTGTTTGTGACCTCTCGTATGTCTATGACATACATCAAATTTTGTTTTATATGTACTTATATTTTTCCGTACAAATAGAATATTACTATATATATATTGTGATGCTACAGTCAGTATTTGAATAAACAACAAAATTATGTACAGAATATATTTGTACATCACTAAATCACTAATCTTTTAGACATTTTAGTCATAAACTAGTTATCATAGGAATAGATCACTATAGCCAAATTTAAAAATATATAGAGTTGATATCTGTTGATAGGAGTTTTTGAACTAAATTTCTGATAAAGAAATATTTGTAGATTAAGGTACTGCTAATTTGCAAAATAAAACTGATAGTGTCATAGAGTCCTAGACAGATCGTTAAGAAACAAAGAACATTCTTTTTCAAAAAAATGAACCTGATGTCTGCGCTTGATTATAAAAATGATAAATATGCTTGGACTTTAAAATCCTCCCTAAAACTGGTAAAGGAGTGGCCAGAATGGGCCAGTCTACAGAAAAGTTTAAATTAATTGTAAGAGATATGCTTATACGTAAAGCATATTACAAAATTGAAGATTATTTGGATGATAAAAATGCCTGAATCTGAAAAGCCTTTCAGCTTCATACCAGACTGCGGTTTAATAATTTATAGAATTAGGCGTTACTTTGCGGAGATCCATAATACAAAAGTAATAATAAAATTATTTTTATTAATACTTTTGCGGTTTAATACTATAAAATTGATATTTTATAGTATTAAGAGATTGGCCGCCGAGTTTCTTGCTGGTTCTTTTCGATAAGAGCAACATTCCGAACCAGTTGTAGTTTCATTAGTCATATTGATGGTTAACGATTCAAAAGTGCCTGAGATGGTTTACTTGAATAAAGATTAATTTGATTTTGATTTGATTTAGACATGTGGTTGACATAAGACTAATAGACATATTTATTTTTAATTAATCCAAAAAAACAAAATAACAGCTCTATATATTTCCCTACAGTACGCGTAACGAATTCACAAAGCCTTGCAACTTTATGACATTGTATACGATTAGAAAATTACGGTAAAATAGATTTACGATACCAATGATATCAGAATATTTACGATGGCAAAGACGTTCATAATTTATACGTACTAAGTATCATAAACATCGACCTGCAACATGCAACACATGCAACGGAATGTACGTGTATAAAAGGCCACAGATACATACTATGGTCGCAATTTCAATTCCCGGGCTGTTGCCTCTGAGTTTTTTATAACAGCCTACGTGCTCAATAAATAATAACAATAAATAATTTGCACTTCATATAGTATAAGTAAGAAAACCTGCATACCGCTAGTAAAGCCAGCTATAAGCACATTGGAGCAGCGGGGCTAATATTTAATCCCGTTCTCTAAGAGAGAAGAAGTATTTACCCGTTAGTTGGATCACATAATTATTTGGTTACTTAGCTTTATACCTCGTAGAGCACTTTAATTTAGTATAATACATATTGTTTACTAAAAAAAAATATATATATCATTTTTTTTCGAACTGACTGTATGCTTTTAGCCCCAACGACTTTTACAGCGTCACCGGGCGGGACGAGCGAGTGCAGAAGCATCGTCGAGGTTGCGACGTGCAGAGAGTAGAGCGCAGAAGCTCTACTAAAGTCGGAGAACATCGTCCTAAGGGTGCCTCCTGTGAGGCCGGACCACGGCTTAGGGCGACGCGTAGTGGGGGGCTGATGGTATGCATTTGATTAGTCAGACGTCAGAAAGGTGTGTATATACCAGTGCAAGCAAATTTGACCTAACAGGTCGTTAGGTCCAAAACAGTTCTACAAAGTTAACATAGAAAAATCCCTGACTAAACACTATGAAGGGTTCTTAAAAAGATATAGTAAATAAAATACTCCAATCTCAATAAAATCAGCCGCTTTGCGATAAGTCCACTTATATCTGAAAAATATAATGCACTCAAACAAATGTATCGGAAAAAGGAAAACAATTTCACTTTACGGCTTCCGGCTCTGTATAATAAAAACGGCTTTGGACCTTGATGCTCTTCAGATAATCCGTACTTCCTTGAATATATTTTTGCTACTAGCTTGAAGTTGCGATAAAATGATAACTGTATTCGTAAGGCTTTACGATTTACTCGTGAAGTCTATCTCCTAATGATGCTTCGGTTGCTGAAAAGGTTGCGATAAAGTTGTTGAGTTTGTCGGTGGTGGAGGTTTATGCATTTGTTTTTACGAATCCTGCATGTATACGAGTATATAATGTCTATTAAGTTTATCGCGGATTATAACAAAATAGTTTAAATATTACTTTTGGTATTCGTTAGACTTTTAATTTTTAACAATATTGGAATACAGAACACGAACTTCTTAGTAAACAAGTACAAAGTAACAGAGCGATCTTACCCAATGCGTTGATATCACATTGTCATTAATGATATTGTTGATTGCTGGACAAAGCCTGCTTTCCTCGGTCAGAAGAACCGAAGAAAGGTAAATGTTGCTCCAATGCAGACTGGCATGTTGCAGATGTATCAGGAATTCTATTCTAAATAGACACGCAGATTTTTTTATATTTTTTCCTGTGCATGAGTTCTGGGTATATTCTTGAGTAGGAATTAAAGAAGTATCAAAAATTTTCTCAAGATGTTTATTGCAAACTTAACCTTATCTTGTCTATTCTAACAATTTATTAAATACTTGTCCAGTCCCGATGACAATGCATGTTTATGAAAAGAAGACCTGATACTGCCAGGATTGGCTCCACGCGAGAGAACTCCTCAACAGTTAACAGTAGGGACATGAAATTTTGCTTAAAGCTTTTGTTAGAAGTTTTGTTCCACTATCTTCTATGATATGTTTCATAAGAAACCATGGTAAACAAGTTTTCAAAGACTTAAGTGAACATATATAAAGATTATGTTTGATTGATATAATTATTCTGTATCTTTTAAAAGCTTACATGTGCAACTTAGGTCTATGAAGCTGCATTAATGCGAATGTATTGAACCTGCACGACTTTAGCAAGTATTTTTATTCTAGAGGCTTCAAAAAATTTCGTACAGAAAACAAAAACAAGAAAATTATTATGACTAAAATAATTTCACTATCTAAAAACTACAATAACACCAATAATAAAAATAACATCACCATAAACATTAACAAAGTAAAAATGCATTAGTAAATGAAATAATAATAACGATGACCGATATCATTTTACAGAATTGTCACATATGATAAATAGATTATGTTCTAAAAACAAAAATGATATCGCTTATTCCGAGAAAATCACATTACCGCGTCTTCCCTATCATTTATTAGGGAGTATCAAGTCATGACATTTAGAAGGGCGTCTTACATTAGGGTGGTTAAACTTGAGGATTAAGTGCACCTTCTAATTCCGTTATCTTTACAGTATTATTAACTTCAATAGCTAAATGCGATTTTAGTAGAACATTCATCATCACCAACAAATGAAGTATTAGGTGTTTTCATATTAGGAGATTATAAGCGAAATAGTGTACATAGGAAATAAAATAAATTCTTATGTAACTTTTCCTACTCCACGTTTCAAGCGTCGGTTTTAGTAAATATCTCATCCCATTACCCATAGGAACAAGATATTCATCTACCCAAAATTGGTGCTCTTTCTATATTATGACGTGTTTCTGTTTTGTCATCTTCGTTGCTTCCTTTTTTGATGAGTATGGATGTGTTGTGTGTATTGTGTCAGTTGTGTTTGTTTATAATATAAATTCTTATAATATAATAATTTTAATAATTCTGCTTATATTATAAATTCATTCATTTCTGCATGTAAGATAAACAGACTTTCACAATTTATAATATTAGAATTTATAATCAAATACCTTAATATTATGATTGATAATTAGATTTTAGTATTGCAATTAATATTACAATAAAAGGACAGACTTAATCGCACCATAAAACAGAGGCTGTTGAAATTATCATATAATTAATGATATTGTACATTTTTTAACAAATTTTATACCAATATTACTGAGGGTACAATATAGAAACAGAGTGGTATGTTTGGAAGGGGAATAGGTATCAAAACGATGCAGAATCACGGTCTCAAATTTTCATGTAGATAAAGATATGGCTAAAACAATACAAAATACATCAAAATATAAAATACATTAAGGTTGCTGAGATGTGCTGCGTACAGACCTATTTTTCATTTTAATATTTATTTTTCATTGTAATATAAATTTTAAAATTGTTATTTGTTAAATAGTGTAGTAAGACTTTTTTTTTGTGGATGTTGTTGCTACCTTGTGAAATTCGATGTGCACATCCAGTAGGTCTGACAATGGGTTACTAAGCCCCTAATTTTTTTATTTTATTACTTGGTCAAAAAAAAATTAAAAAAAAAATTGCACTAGATATTCCCTAAAAATAATTTATATGGCAAACAACGTTTACCCCGTCATCTAGTAATTAATAAGCTGCATTTTTTAACAATTTATTTATTTCGAGGGGAATATGAGTTCAAACCTAGGCAGGTACCAATGAGTTTTTATATTAAAACTCATGTGTCTAATAGATAATTGCAATTTATCACACACTTTTCGGTGAAGGAAAACATCGTGAGGAAACCTGCATATCTCTAGAGAATTCTGGAGATATGTGTGACCTACCAATCCGTATTGGAGCAGCGTAGTATTTCTTAGCTCCAACCCTTCTCTCCAGAAACGGAGAGAGGAGGCTTATTCCCAGCAGTGGGATTGTAACAGGCCGCTACTTTATTTCTTTATATTTAACAATCGCTATGAATATGTTAATAGTAGCATATAGTTATTTATTTGAATGTAATGGCTACTGGTGGTCCTTATATAAATTAAAAATATATATATTATATCAAAACTATTGAATGAATTTTTTTATACCGATAGGTGGAACAAATGCATCTGTAAGTGCCTTGGATATTCAATTGCACCGCATATCGCGATAACAAAACAGTGACAGGTCGCGTGCTAGTCGCGGGATGAGTCACTGCGAGATAAAAATCGCTTTACCCCCTTGCTACAATTCTGGTGAGGGGATTGTTATTTTAATTTAGTTTATTGCCAATCTTTCGATAAGATTTGTCTATTGTGTCATCTATTGAGGCTATTAGACTCTTATAAAACTTTGGAGGGTAATATTTTTGTTTGGAAGAACGATTCGAGCTCGTATTGGGATATTTACACAGGTAGTAAAGTAACGTCTTATTACTCTCCCCTCTGCTGGGCATAGTCTACTCCTAGTCTTTAATTTTTTGGGAGGGAAAGGTCGGAAGAGCTGAGACCCATCACGCTGCACAAATACGGATTCGTAATTTACACTCTAAATAGTGCCCCTCCCCCAGGAATCGATGCATCGGGAGCACCAGATGCATCGACCGCCTCGGGGATTTAACTCCAGCGAGCGTCCGATAAACTCCGTTCGGAGCGGTCGGAGGTTCTAATGACACTTTTTAGAAGAGAAATGAGACAAGGAAAAAATACTTAACATTTTGCTTTTATAATATACTAGTTGTGCCAGCGGCTTCGCCCGCGTGGAAATCAGCCTGTCACAATTTTTTTCTAGAATTCAAATATTAAACATAAAAGTAGTTATTGTGAGTTAACCACAAGAGATAGAGACATGCTATCTCGGACTTTTTTGTAGTATTTTTATAGATCTACAATTCTTTAGTAGATTACATTAGCGTATCTCTGCTGGTTTACGCAGCGCACGCGACTAAAGCTCCCAGCAAGCAAGTTTTTTAACAACTGTGCGATCTCTTCAACACAATTTACATAGTACATATATGTACTATTTACCTAAACCATCCGGAAGTATTTATTGCACAATTATTTGGTGAAAACCGTACAAAAATCCATTCAGCACATTTTGTGAAAATCGATTACATACAGACAGACAGCTTTTTGGGACTTTGTTTTATAATAAGTATAGAAGATACAAAAACAAAAGGATGATAATCCATTCATCATCCTTTTGTTTTTGTCTTAAAATTATTATCGTTTCTTGGATTATTATGTCTTGTAAGTTCCAGTGCCATAGCAGACTACGTTTCTATTGTTACACACTTATAAACGAATTTCGTATATAATATAGAATTTATCCCAAGAAACCAAAGCCTAATATCGTTACGGTACAAAGACCATCTTGAATGATAAATTTGCTTTGACAGCAATCATTAGAGGCGATTAACAACCACGAAACATCGTTAGCAGGCCATTTGCTAACGTCTTTCATAAATGGTGAGTAAACATTATTCTCATCAGGTTATATTTCAAAATTATTTAATAGCCTTACTTATATACTTATTTGATCCATTTTTCATGTATACGAGTATAGCGCAATGTTATTAGTTTGTTTTTTTTTCGTGATTATTATAACTATCTAATAGATTTTCATATTGTTATTGAAAGCAGAAGCTCTAGCGATAAGGAATGTAATTCCAATGTTCCCCTTGTGAGAACAGACTTTAAGACGACGTGTTGTGTAAGGCGGGTTGTATTTATCAAGCTTTCGAGTTTGTGGTAGAACTATTATACAATATCGGACGACATCAGAAGCCTATCAAATCATTGTTGATAAAGTAAACGGTTTATTAGTGCTTTACGTATGTTTGTTACGGTTATCAAGATCATGTGAGATAGTTTAGTTTAGTTTACATATATTCGCTTCACATACAATAGTTTCTTCGATCAATTTCCTTTTCACGAGATAGAAATGTCTAAAATCTTATTGCACCGCGACTCAATATTTTTATTTTCCGCTGTTGATCTTATATTCAACGATTCCAAACAAAAATTGCATTGCAAATGTAACCATATTAAATAGACATTACTTCCAAATATAACCCCGATATATGCACGAGATTTATCCTTCGCGGTTTCGTTATTGTAAAATTATGTTTCATTTAATTTTTATTCAATTATTACATTGTTAGTATCGTAAGAAAGTGTTAAAAAAGTTAAAGACTCCTGGGGTTATATACAACCTGCCAAAAACGTTAGAATAACGTGATCTTAGTCTCAAACTTTCTACTAAAATCTAAAACCATGAGGTATTGATACCTTCAACATTCATGATAGTAGTCGGATACCTATACTTCGTTATCAACATTTAAAAAAAAATCTATGTTAATTAAACTTCAAGGTAAAAGAAAGTTCTACACGACGAGTATTAAAGATAAAGCGGTTTTTCCTCAATCTTTTTGCCGCCTGCTGTGGTTTTATTGCATCACTTTCTTAGAGTCCCACAATTAATCTTCTGCTTCGAAAACGGGTCAGCAAGATTATTAAAGAAAAGGTTTTTTATATACAACAAATCATCTTAATGTTAATATTTGTAAGGAGCTAAGTTGTTACATTTAAATATTCTATGCGAACTAAAATATATATATTCAAATTTATATTTTTTAAACACTCGCTCAGTTTCTAACGTATATGTTAACTTGCTGACCCGTTTGCTGGTTGGTTTGATGGCTCGCTTGCACACTGATTGAATCACTGGCTTACTTACTTGGTGGTTGCCTACCGCAGAGTGATGAGCTAGCTCGCTAGCCTGCTCGCGGTCTTTCTAGCTTGATGCTTTCTTTCCTTCCTTTCCTCTCTTGGCCGTTATCTTGCTTGCTAGTTAGGTTTTCTTTTTCGTTGATTTACTCACTGACAGGAAATTGATTTTAACTTACACCTATATGTAAAACCAAATCAAATCAAAATAATCTTTATTCAAATAAGCCCTTTCAAGCACTTTTGAATCATCAAGGATCAATATGATTAATGAATCTTCAACCGGTTGAGAATGTTGCACTTACCGTTGGGGGTCTCGAGGGAAGCCAGTTGTGTCAAGCTGGTTTAATTTAGCATCATTTAGATGAGCCTCGCAAATCAAATGCTCTTACCGAGAGGAACCAGCAAGAAACTCAGCGTTCAATCTTTGAATCATTTTCAATTTTACATTATTAAACCGCTGTCTTGTACGAAGCTGAAAGGATTTTGCAAATGCATGCATTTTTATCATCCAAATAATCTTCAATTTTGTAATATGCTTTACGTATAAGCATATTTTTTATCCTTAATTTAAACCTTCCTGTAGAGTTGTCTAGTATGGATTGCGGAATGTTACTGTTATATTTTATCTTGGCTCCATCCGAGAGGTTCCCAAAAAAATTATTACCGAAATACAAATAAAATCAGCGTGGCGCCAAGGTTAAAAACTTCATTTTCATAATGCGGGGGCGGAAGCTATAAAGCGAAATTGTTTCTCTTTTCCGTTTCTTCTTTTGGAATATTTTAATTTTTTCTGTGTTACGTATGAACGAAGTTTGTCGTTTGTCGTGGACAGAGGCGTAATGATTTCCTTTATGGCGTCATATATTTTGGGACCATTTTTAATGTCACTTTTAAACAACTTTTAGTCCATTCATTTATGATGTACCTGTAGTTGTACGTGATAGACATTATTTTTGTTTGGATTCATAATATCTATCCAAAACTTTATTAGTTTTCATGGATTAATTTCAATAAGGTATACATTACATTAAATAGGAGAATACATTACATTTTATGAATAGTAATCAATTTAATGAGGTCGTTTATTGGATTAAATATAAACATGATAAATAGTGACGAATGGTGAAATATATTTTTTGTGAAAGCATTTTAAGACCGATATGCCTTAAAAACCGTAGCTGCATAACCCACGAATTTAATGCAATGTTAAATTATTCGTCAAATTGATAGTATATAGTCCCAGGATTATAAGAAGTTAACGAAAGTTTATATCATGTAGTAAACCTAAATACTTCATTAGAACCATCGGCTCCAGTCGTTTCAAGTACCATTAAAATAACTGGCAATTACAGGAAGTAACTAGAATGTAGAAGATTACGCTAAATTGCATGGGAAATGAAGAGTCAGTGCAATTAAAAATCGCCATTACTGAGTGTTTCAAAGTAGCCAGAATATGCTGCAAAAATAAACATTTTATAGAACTAAAGAATTATACTAGAAGTAATATCTTCAGAGAAAAAAATGAGAACTTTGCGCACTGTTGTAAATGTATATTTTATACTGCACGTGCACTAAGGTATAATTGATATCAATTATTATTACTAAACTAACACAGTTAATTAACAATCAAGTACTAAATAAATATACAATAAATTTAAAATTTGTTCAATTTGAGTAGTTACGGTATTATAATATATATTATATACGGTATAATATCTTTAAACAATTAGTTGTCGATTAATATAGATAATCTCCTTTTAATTTTACCATTTTACCAAAGCGAGAATTTGTAAGTATACAATGATGCACGCAAAGAAATATCTATATATAAAAAGTCTGTATACCCGAATCTATTATTTTAATAACCAAAAGACATCAGTTAAGAATCTCAGTAATAACATTGTTATATAAATAGCATCTCATTTTTCCATTCCTTTTTCTATTTGTAATTTTTTATTTATCGAATAATTATATATTATTTAAATAATTATCTTAAAAAAATATTACCACTGATTTTCGTGTCGGTTCTTCTAAGCAAACACTTTTCGACGAACAAATTTGACGATTCAAAAGTACTTATGAAAACCAACTGGATTAAAGAATAATATGAATTTGAACTTTGTTAATCATAACAACTCTAAGTAATTTTTAAATAATATTACCATATAAATATTATAGTAATATCGATATGTATAACCAACAGTGCGCGTAGTCACTTAGAAAAGCAAAGCGGTTGTGCACCGTTTGTAAACTTAAAATAGTCTCCCACAGTCGTCTAGTAATTTTTCTAATTACATGCCAGTCCCCCTAACGAACAATAATGTATAGTTTGCTTTGTGACATATATAATATAAATAAAAAATACATTTAAATAATTATTCGAAATAAACCAAATTCATTTTTGTCCATACATATGCAATGGAAACTATCGTATATGTATTATACTATTTTCTCTCGGGAACAATATTTTTTTACTAGCTTCTGCCCACTACTTCGTCCCTGTACTTACTACAGGTAGACTTCAGTGCGATATAAAAAATTAACTCTGCCAAATTTCATCTGAATTTGTACACCTGTTTTATATTATTAAGGATTTTATATGAAGGAAGGAAATCATCGTGAAGAAACCTGCATATTTCTAGAGAATTAAGGATATGTGTAACCTACTAATCCACATTGGCGCAGCGTGGTAGGTCTTAACTCCAATAATCCTCTCCAATAACGGTGAGAGAAGGCCTAGGCCCGGCAGTGTGATAGTAACAGGCCGTTACATTCCTTTTTTCTATACTATATTGAATATTGTTCATCGTTATGAAATTCACCTGTAAAATTTCAAAGTTCCCTAAATTCTTATCCGTTCTTAACACATCGGTTAATTGCCTCTTTAGGTGACAAGAGCGCTCTGCTTTTCTCACAAAGAATCAGCTTAGCGATTCAACGCGGAAAAACTGTAAGTATTTTCAGGACCATTTCACGTGGGCATGTTTTTCTAGCGTGTTACTAATAGAAATAACTTGTTTATTTATGTTGTAAATAAATTTTGATAAAATAATGCCGTACTACACTTTATTAAAGATCCTCATAAATTTTCATCTCTTAATATATTTTATCTACTCTGATACTATAATACAAAGATTATAAAACTGAAAACAAAACTCTTATGACAAACATTACGTACAGAACAAAAATAAAAAAATTAAAAAATTTCATTACGATACAGGTCTTGTATGAACACCTGTATCATAATGTAACTTTTTAATCATAACGATACACCTATACAACTTCCAGCTGGACCAAGGAGGTTGAACCTCTGCCTTTAAAAAAAAGGTTTCAATGAATGGGTCCGCGGCGACGCAACACGCATGCGCAATCGATGTTTGCGCTTTGGCGCCAATATATGACATTTAAAAAATCATTTCAATATTTAAACGAAGTTTAGTTTTGTTTGTAAAAAAGTAAGTTTTTGTGTAAAAACATGTCTGAGAGCGGGGATAGTGGTAATTGTACACCACCAGATATTCTGAAAGCTGCGTCAAACATGACCGTGAACCTGTTGCCGACGAAATCTAGGAGCAACTATATTAAATGTTACCACGAGTTCATGAAATGGAAACGTACGTTTTACGTATTATAGTATGAGAGTAGATAAAGTAGTGTATGATACTGTACATAACTTGGTCTTATAACACTCGTGTGACACTATAAAAAAACTTCCCTTATTATGCAACAGTATCATAAACTACTATAAAGTGATTAATATACAGTGTGGGATCGTTCAGGTTTATTTAAACCTTTATTTTAATTATCCGTAATATAAGGTGAAATCGCCTGACTAACACCAGCGGGAAATTTCATTTTCCATTTCCAGCATTGGTGTGTATTTCCTTTTTATTAAAGAAACACACCCCGTTGTGTGGTATCCGGCTGAGTAGAAAAGACCATCGTCATTTCTTACCGAGGTGTCGTAAAAGGCGGCTTAGGTAAATTGACCCGCCGTGTGGTATCCAGCTGAGTAGAAAAGACCATCGTCATTTCTTACCGAGGTGTCGTAAAAGGCGGCTTAGGTAAATTGACCTACCGCGTGGTATCCGGCTCAGTCGAATGTACTTGTAATTTCTTGCCCAGGTGTCGTAAAAAGCCACTAATGTAAGCTAACGTCAGGCAAGCGCCCAGTCGTTAAATAACTAGCCAATACATGAAACAACATTTTTAAATGTTATCCCACTCTAAGCGACCCTGCTTAGAATGGGATAAGAGAGAATGAATGATAAAGGAAAAACAATACGAACCCTTATGAATAAATAAATAATAATCATAAATCAATGGTAAATTTGACTAAAATGGTAAAACTTAATTAATATCCATCGTTTCCGTTGAAAGGGGTCAGATAAATTAATTTATATTATTAATGTCAATTATTGATAGAACAAACTGTTTACATTGCATTGAACTGATATTAATTGACTCTGCTAAAACTTTTCAATAAATCGCTTTCGTTTATATAATGTTTGCTTGTTATAATTAACCATTGCGTAATTAACAGGTAGGTTGTCGCAGATGGCATTGACGCGACCTTTAGTTACGAAAGTCGCGGGTTCAATTCCCGCCAAAGACCAAAACTTCTAACAACTATTTGTAGGCTCTTTAAGTCTGGGTGTATTTAAGTATTTATTTTAAATTCTATTAACAGTTCTCTAAAACACATAACACAAGTATAACAAAAGTAATAATAAAATTATTTTGCTATAATCCGCGATACAGTAAATAGAAAAAATATATAGACGAGCACTACACACGTTCAATATCACAAACTCAACAATCGTTTCGCTCCGCAACCGAAGCATCATCAGGAGATAGACTCCACGACAAAATCGCAAAGCGAAGCATTATCCAAATAAGCATTGTTATATAGTAGTCGGTTCCCCCCACCTTTACCTCTGAACACGTGCAACAAGTTTGAACTTGAAACATCTATCTGATCGTTAATCAGGGTGCCATTGTTATGCTTAATGATTTCTAATCGTTCTAAAATATTTAATGCTAAGCTTTTTTCACAGGTGTGCAGTATTTCGAAACAATAGTCATTAGGAACTCTATGACCGCTTTCTGACAAATGTTTCGTGAAATGTGTTTTTTTTACAAGTATAACACTCGTGTGTGTAATAAGTCCCATATATTTATTGATCATTTATTAAACTAGTGGTCCGACCTTGCATCACTTAGGCTCAGTCTGATTTCGAATTCTCCTCAAAACTATATTTTCATTGACAGTTAAAAACATAGTTTCGATTGGCATCAAACTGTGAAGGAATATTTGCAGGATGAATCTTAAGATTGTATGAAAATTTCATTAAAATCAGTCTAGCCATTTCCGAATGTATAACCAAGATACATACTTTCTCTTTTATCTATAGCTAAATATTTGTACTTGGATATTGTTTCAATCGCGAACATCGACATAAAGCTGACTATTTAATTGAACATTATTAAATTCCTATAAAGTAAAGTAAAGTAACAGCCTGTCACTATGCCCACTGCTGGGCTAAAGCCTCCTCTACGTTTTTGGAGAGAATGATTGGAGCTAAGACCTACCACGCTGCTCCAATGCGGATTGGTAGGTTACACATCCCTAGAATTCTCTACAGATATGCAGGTTTCCTCACGATGATTTCCTTCACCGAAGCGTGTGATAAATTGCAATTATCAATTAGACACATAATTTTTTAATAGAAAAACTCAATGGTGCCCGGAGTTTGAACCTGTTTCGTCTCTAGAGAGTCGCACAGTCTCACCGCTAGGCTATCACAGCTTTCTTAAATTAAAATTCCTATGTTTGAGCCTAAAACATTAATTAACAGGTCACATTAGCCAGTCAGAAATCAATAAGAATCTAATGAAAATCCTCGAATTCAGAGCCTTAAGCCGAGCGGAACGTTCCAGGAGTTTAATAATTAATTAGGAAGCCATTAGTAGGGTGAGATAATCTTTATGGTTTCTTAGTCAGGCGCCGCGTTAAATCACAGTCAAGTATTATCTTTGTTCCATCGTTCTCACCTACCTATCATTTTTAAATAGGAAATGGCTTTCAAAATAATTGTCTTTTGAAAATATTACATTTCCGGATACGGTTAGAGATTATTGCCACAGAACGCCCATCAAAAATATGATAGAGGATGTTAAGACAACTGTTTATATAGGAATAAATACTGTGGATGGATCAGCGTGGTGGGTGTCTGTAATATTTTTTATTTATGTACTATTTTTTATTTATCATCATTCTCCTGCCCTTTTCCCACTCTAAATGGGGTCAGCACAACATGTTACAAAATATGTTGTCACTTGATTTGATTACACCTTAGTCGCCTCTTACGACACCTCGGTAATAAATGAGGGTAGTCTATTCTATGCAGCCGGATACCACACGGAACGTTTTTTATTTATATGCTGTAATATTTATCTTCAAGATATTTAGATTAGATTACAAAAGCATTGCCAACAAACAATCAATCTAAATAATGCTCGTACTAACTAATACGTTAACAAGCTGTCAAATTGTCAAAATTTTAATTTTTGGAGTTTATTGCAATAATATTAATATTAATAATATTATTATAATACTACAAAACTTATCATAGACTGATTTTGCTATAATCAACGTTATAAAAAACAGATGAGACGAAAATAATCTTATTTCATTTTTTAATTTAATTCTTCTTCGAATTCTTATTAGAAAATAACGCCTATTTCTTTAAAATACATGTACTTAATTGTGTTTCTATTTATTTAACTACGTTATATATGAATTGTCACCGCTTCTTGATACGTGTTCTAAGTTGAAATTAAATGTGTCCGTCCAAAGCGGATCAAAATTGAGTTTAAAGGAGTCGTTTACCCACAAATAAACACACATAGTACATACAAGTGAAACTCTTCAATTACTAACGCTTTTACAAGCGTGCTTGAATTGGTTTAAGACGCTTTTATTGCGAATTTTACAAAAGTACCGAGAGTCGTAAGAAACATCATCATTCTCCTGCCCTTATCCCACTCTAAGTGGGGTCGGCACAATATGTTATAAACATGTTGTCATATGATTTGGCTACGTATTTTAAAACCGGCCGCCTGCCTTACGTCAACTTACCTTAGTCGCTTTTCACGAGACCTCGGTATGAAATGAGGGTGGTCTATTCTATGCAGCCAGATACCACACGGCATTTACCTTAGTCGCCTATTATCACACCTCGGTGAGAAAGGAGGGTGGTCTATTCTATTCTGCCGAATACCACACGGCGTAGAGTCGTTAGAAACAGTGTTGGAAAAAGTTTGAGAATCTGTCAGATTTTAAGTTAAATTTCAAAATCATTTACAGTATACAGAATTTGAACAGAAACTAACATAAAGTGTTTAAAACTACTTTTTTTCTAAACCTTGTAGTGTAAAATATTCTCAAAATAATCACATCAAAAAATTATAACTTTCCTTGAAAATTTTTTTATTGTTTAGACAATATTCTAAGTAGCTAACTTAAATTACTTATAACCGACAAGTGACAAGATATATAACTATAAAGACTTAGCTTTTTAAATTGAACAAATTTAATACCTATTATAAAATAATTTATTTTTTTGTACTGTACTTGTAATTTGTACGGTTTTCAGCAAAAGATAGTACAATACTACCGAATGGTTTAGGTAAATAGTACATATCGATATTATGTAAATTGTATTGAATAGATCGCGCAGTTGTTAAAAAACTTGCTTGTTGGAAGCTTTAGTCGCGTGCGCTGCGTAAACCACGAGCGGTACGCTAAAGTAATGTAGTAGAGAATTGTAGATCTTTAAAACTACTACAAAAAATTCCGCGATAGCATGTCTCTATATCTTATGGTTAACTCACAATAACTACTTTTATGTTTAAAATTTCAATTCTAGAAACAATATGTGACACGCTGATTTCCACGCGAGCGAAGCCGCTGGCACAGCTAGTTATTTAAATAATTTAAACAGTAGGTTAAACGCCAAAGAATTTATTTTCTAACCTCCTAATTGTCCAATTTATATTATCTTCTAAATCTAGGTTCCCGAGCAGTTACCCAATTAACACCGTCTGGAATTCACCGTGTTGCCGCGCCGATAAGATGTTTTGTTCCGCCGCTACCATTCGCAGAGATAAGAGACAATTGGAGTGTTTTGTCGCCTTGCCGCCAAGCAGCTGCATTTAGCCTTTCGGTCAAAGATTGATGTTCGCAGATGCTTCAGTTAATATCATGATTCTTAAAACGACTGACTCATTTTTTTTTCTTCGAACTGACTGTATGCTGTTAGCCCTAATGGCTTTTACAGCGTCACCGGGCGGGACGGGCGAGCGCAGAAGCATCGTCGAGGTTGCGAAATGCAGGGAGTACTGTGCAGAAGCTCTACTTAAGTCGGGGAACGTCGTCCTAAGGGTGCCTCCTGTGAGGCCGGACCACGGCTTAGGGCGACGCGTAGTGGAGGGTTGATGGTATGACTTAGATTAGTCATTGTGGCGTCGGAAGGGTGGCGAGAGGCCACGATCGACCGACGTCAGAAAACTGGGACCTCGTCTTCGCCGGCGAAGACGCTGTGTGTGTGTGTATTACGTGTATCTGTGTTGGCGATCGTTATTTGATCGTCGGGGTCATAGAAGACGCTTTTTGGACGCCGATATTTTCGATGGTCGGACCTAACTGGGATGTAGGTAGAAGCAACTGAAATAAGGGGGTTCGAGTGTACCTCAGATTTCTCGAAGTCAGATTTCGAAAAACGTTTAAAGAGGTGAGTAATGGTAGGGAGATCGAGGTCTCTATGGAGGTCAACGTTCCGCATGAACCACGGACACCCAGTGGCGCTGTCCGCAACTGACTCATTGCCCGTGTCGTAAGACACCTCAGACATAATCATAAGTGATAACTTACTAGTATGGTCCCTATTGTTCTATAGTGTTATGGAATTTCTTTTCTTAGCGGATAATGAAAAATGACAATCAAAAACGCTTCATTAAATTGATCATTGATCATAAATATTGAAAATAGTAAACCACAATTTAATTTTGTAACAAGTCATTGCTTGTGCCACATGTATATTTTCTATATTCTGTTATAATTTATCATCAAAATATTCAACCCTATGTTGAACTATTAAGATCAATAGAAATTAGAATAAAAGATTCTCACAAAAGATTATGACGTAAAGTTCTGTAGCTGTACACAAAATTTAAATCTTATATTATAGATCCACAATAATTCCGGTAAAAATACAAGTGATGTTAAGAAGAAGAATAGAAAAAAAAATCGCAAGCGTTAAATTAATTTTGTCGTGGAATCTATCGGTTGCGGGGCGAAACGATTGTTCAGTTTGTGATAGTGAACTTGTGTAGTGCTTCTGTATTGTGGTGGCGGTGCTGGAGGTTTGTGCATGTGTTTTTACAAATCCCGCATGTATCGGGTATGGAAAAAACGGATAGTCCACCATACATTTAGCATTATATATATTTTCCATTTACTTTATCTTGGATTATAGCAAGATAATTTTATTTTTACTTTCATATCAATAAAATTAAACTGCACTTGTATATAAGCAATATAACAGAACTAACTACTTTACTATAATCCGCACGGGTTAAGTGAATGCATGCAAAGCCAATGTGTATGAAGCAGGCAAAATCTACGCACCTTATACATGTAGGACCAGCCACCACATGCACCCCAAGGCGCAATTCACCAGCAACAACGCACACAAAAGCAGCACACACACCCACCACCACAATCTCGACGATCGTTTCGCCCCGAAACCGAAGCATCATCAGGAGGTCACTTAATTAACGAGCAAGTAAATGTATCTAATTCCGTTTTGCTACATGTGTTTGGAGGGGAGGGTATTGGTGGGAGTTGAACTATTTAAGATTGCTTGTATCGGTAGCGCGGCGCAGTACGATTTTTGTCGTGGAGCCTATCCTTCTGATGATGCTTTAGTTTCGGGGCGAAACGATCGTCGAGATTGTGGTGGTGGGTGTGTGTGCTGCTTTTGTGTGCGTTGTTGCTGGTGAATTGCGCCTTGGGGTGCATGTGGTGGCTGGTCCTGCATGTATAAGGTGCGTAGATTTTGCCTGCTTCATACACATTGGCTTTGCATGCATTCACTTAACCCGTGCGGATTATAGCAAAGTAGTTAGTTCTGTTATATTGCTTGTAATATGGATTTCCGCAAAGTAACGCCTGCTTCTATAAATAATATAAAGAACTTGTATATAGTAACGAGTTACTAACGAAATATGGTGTCAAAGAGACGAAAGGGAACAAAACATTTTTCTTTGAGCTCGGTATAATCAGTTGTGTATTTTATAATCTATGCTTCCTCCCGTCACAGTAATTCTCCAAGCAGCCGTGAAGTATATCGATGTCGGCCCCACCTGCGGGGATTTTCTCCACCGTGACCACTTTATCTTCATTACTTTTTGTGTACCCAACTCAACACCATAAAACAATCTAGAGCATAACGTATTTATTGTTCTTAACGCTGCTGATTAGAGCTCATATTCGCATGCGTCGCAGTATTTATTCCACACCTTGCATTGTCTTTGATAATAAATTTTAATTTAATTCTTCTGTATTTCAAGGACCACTTATGATTTTGAAAATATATGTAGGTTATATTTCCTAATGAAGGTACATCGATAACGAAAGATAAAGACGTGTTCACAGTGCAATATGTTTGTTATACAATAAATTGATAATATTATAACTATTAAAAATCACACCGTGTAGTATCCGGCAGAATAGAATAGACCACCCTCCTTTTTACCGAGGTGTCGTAAGAGGCGACTAAGGTATGTGCCGTGTGGTATCCGGCTGCATAGAATAGACCACCCTCATTTCTTATCGAGGTATCGTAACAGGCGACTAAGGTAAGTTGATGTCAGGCAGGCGGCCGTTCATAAAATACGTAGCCAAATCATGTGACAACATGTTTGAACATGTTTTGCCGACCCCACTTGGAGTGGGATAAGGGCAGGAGAATTACGATGTAATTACGATAATATTAGGATGTAATGTAATTAACTTAAGGATTCCTTAAGGTAATTACATTATTTTGTTTATTAATTACAGATATTGATGACTAAAATTTGCATTTAGTTTATTCAATATAGAATTATATATAACTAGTTTTTGCCCGCGGCTTCGCTCGCGAGGAATTTGCTCTGCCACAGTATCTAATTTAATTAAAATTTATGATTCACAATTTTGGTCATAGTGGCTTCCACATAAAAGATATATATATGGTGTCGCGGACTTTTATTTAGAACTATTAAAGACAAACAATACTACGGTACATCAACTTTGTGTAACTCTAATGGTTTAGGCAGCGTACGCAGAGATAGCTCTCAGAGGCCAGATTATTTCCGACTCTATTCACATGTATCGACATATTACATAAAATCATTACAAATTGTAGCCTATATGTTATTCTGATGTATAACCTATATAACTGTAAAGTTTCATCCAAATCCGTCCAATAGTTTTCTCGCGAAAGAGTAAAAAACATCCATCCATACTCACAAACTTTCGCATTTATAATATTAGTAGGATATAGAATCAATTTCATGTCAATGTCAATGATGATTATAACTATTAAAAATCAGACGTTCAAAACGGTTTTTTTTAAGATATACTACTCAAAATTGTCTAAGTTTAGGTTAATAGTCAAAACCGATTTTATGTAATTTACTAAATTATATATTTGTGACTCACAAATTTCCACACTGGCGAAACTGCCAGATAAACTACTGTAGTAATTTATATAACAACACTGCATTTCGTGCAAGGTCTGAGAGCAGTTAAATCAACATTTTTATTATGTATATTTTATTATGTAACTCTAATAGTATAAACTTTCTATATCAGCATCATTATAATAGTTTTTTTTAAACTTCTTAAATGGCATCGGTAAAATTAGTAGAATTTGTAAAATCGTATACAAAAACCTAGCTAGCTTAGCTTTCCGAATTAGCAGTGCAGTTGACGATGCACAAGTTTACCATAATAAAGAGTGTTTTGAATTGGAATTTGACAAATGATTTACGCCATTTTACAAAGTTAAGCAGAGGTCGTAAGCTTACCGTCAGTTTCTACTTTGTATATTATATACATCGCCAATTTTTTATATATTTATTACTAATATATTTCAAAGAAGCATAGTCTTATTTTCGATTTCAGTAGTCATAAAACTTATCACGGGTAAAATATGTTTTGTTCACAAAATATTTTAGTACATTTACATATCTTAATATAGTAGTTTTAATATATAGATAAGTAACTTTCTTTTTCTAATATAGATAACTTTCATTTTCTCTTTTTTAAGATAAACTACTGTAGTAATTGGTACTGTAAAAATTGGTGGGAGTTGAACTATTTAAGACTGCTTGTATGGGTAGCGCGGCGCATTACGATATTTGTCGTGGAGCCTATCCTCCTGATGATGCTTCGGTTTCGGGGCGAAACGATCGTCGAGATTGTGGTGGTGGGTGTGTGTGCTGCTTTTGTGTGCGTTGTTGCTGGTGAATTGCGCCATGGGGTGCATGTGGTGGCTTGTCCTGCATGCATAAGGTGCGTAGATTTTGCCTGCTTCATACACATTGGCTTTGCATGCATTCATTTAACCCGTGCGGATTATAGCAAAGTAGTTAGTTCTGTTATATTGCTTGGACCTTGTTTGCCTTAAAAATAAATATTTGGGAGAAACATGTTTCTTGGATATTCTTTTTAAACGAGATTCTTATTTATTTAGACCTAACAGTCCAAGGACACAAATAGCTTTCTTCTTCTTCTTCTTAAGCCGATGGACGTCCACTGCTGGACATAGGCCTCTTCATGGGATCGCCACACCACACGATCTTGCGCCGCCCGGATCCAGTGGCTCCCTGCGACCTTTTTGAGGTCGTCTGTCCACCTCGTAGGGGGTCTGCCGACGCTGCGCTTTCCGGTGCGGGGTCGCCATTCCAGCACCTTAACACCCCAGCGCCCATCGGTTCTCCGCACTATGTGCCCCTCCAAGCGCCACTTCAGCTTCGCGACACGCTGAGCTATGTCGGTGACTCTAATTCTTCTACGGATCTCCTCATTGGTGATTTGATCTCGTAGAGACACTCCGAGCATAGCTCGCTCCCTCGCCCGCTGAGCAACTCTGAGCTTTCTTATAATGCCCATATAGCATTAACATCGTATCTTTTTTAGAATATATTCTTTATATTTCAGTACTTATGTAGTACATATATGTATGTTTATGATGTTATAAATAAATAAAATAAAAAAGTATGTAATTAAAACTGTTTCAATAAAATTTCTATTAATAACAAATTCGATTTATACGCTATCTGTTTTATCGAACATTTATAAAATTTTTAACGCAAACATATTCGTATTATTGATGAAGATATTACCAACTTATTTCCTCATTTAAAAAGCCGACTCAATAAAATTTTTTTGAATCAAGCTTTTTTACCTCGTTCTAGAGTCTTCAGTTTACTTATTCAAGAGGATTCCAAAACGTTAAAGCGCGCTTTTGATGTCTTATATATTTTTTCTTTGCACTTTGATTGACCAATTTATTTGAACCGTGTCTTCGTCAGTACTTCCATTTGATATTCTCGAAATAAACTTGGTTTGCGGAAGCGCGGGGTCCATCTAACTGGTTTTCAAAGTCTGGGAATTCAGTATCAAGATTCTAAGCAGGTGTGTTTCAAAACAAGGCACCTTTACATGATACATACTGTAAATTAAAATACTCAACGTATCCTTTAATTTTACAATTATAAGTACATCCATACTATAGTACCCGGCAATAAATAATGCACATCGATGTTTAGAACGAAACAGCCGGCCAGTTCGGTTTCGTACAGCGCTGTCACTGTCACTCAATTAGTATGTGACGTTTCACACGGGTACGTTAGTTTGTGCGACAGAAACATTGCTCTATGAAGCAGAATCTAGCTGATTTCTCTCTCTAAGCCTCGATATGCATTATTTATTGCCGCGTACTATACCTAAAGTTAATATTAGGTTTTGTCCATCAATTTAAAAATAACTAGTAGATTTCCAACAAATGTAGAATAAAAATTTGAGGAAGAAATTTGGCCTTGCGATTTTGTCGTGGAGCCTATGTTCTGACGATGCTTCGGTTATGTCGCAAAACGATCGTTGAGCTTGTCATAATGAATGTGTGTTATGCTTGTGTAGTGATATCTTGGCTATTGGTATTTGTGGCTGTTGCAATAAATGTGGTAACTAATCCTGCATGTATAGGGTAAGAAAACAGTTTGGCTTCCTTCACGTAGCATTACACATATTTTCTTAAGAACGCGGATTATAGCAAAATGATTATATCATAACTTTTGTACTATGGAATTCCGCAAAGTAACGCCTACTTCATATTTATCGTATAGAATATTGCAATGACTGTTGACTACTCTTGACAGCTGTTATAACAATTTCGCATCAGTTTCATAATTTAATTAAAATTAGTTTCATTAACACTGACTTTAACTCAACAGCTCAATTCAACTTATAACTGGCTTCAACATCTTGCTTCTAAAGTTTATAAGTGTCTTTTTATTAAATTATCTATATATTTAAAATAATGGGTTGGATTGCAAGATTTATATTTGGCTAAAATAAGTTTGACATAGAAAAGGTGACGCATACTAATAAACTGATAATATTTATAATTTATTTATTTAACTACACTCTAATGTAATTTTTTGTGCTTTGCGCTACCCAAAGGTTCCCTGCAAGAGATCACTAAGTAGCGATAATACCGACCAATGTAACTCTAAATCACGTTTAGTAATTATAAAATTGTGATTGAAAATAAAGTATATCTATATTCTATTATTTTCTAATGGTTTTCTGCTGTCTATTCTATAGAAACGTGTGTCAGAGTCCTGTAAAAAAGTCGCGGTCGCCACCGTACCGTCGCCGCTTTGTCGGCCCTTTTTGTTGACAGCTTGTGACTGTTTTAACAAACCGATAGCGGCAGCAGGTAGCTATAGAGTAATAAAATATGAATGGACGGTGTGCATCCGATGATCTTACTCTATCATCTAGCGTCCGAGTGTTTTTTTTCTTCCGACAAGACATGTGATTGAAAAATCTTATATCGTATAAATAATATGAATGGCCCGTTGGCGTTGTGGGTAGTGACACTGCCTTCAGCTCTGCGGGTCGCGGGTGCGGGTGCGGGTTCTTCGAGCCTGGGTGTGTATTTAAGTATGTATTTAAACTTATATATGTAGTATATTTACCAGTTGTCCGTCACCCATAACACAAGTATTAAGTTACTTACTTTGGTGTCGGACGACCGTGTGTGTAAATGTCCCATATATTTATTTAAAAAAAATAATAATAATGTTGAAGTTATGTTATATGATTACAAATGTATAAGTATGAAGATCCATACTACTATTATAAATAATTAATAGAATTAGGCGTTACTTTGCGGAGATCCATAATACAAAAGTAATAATAAAAAACATTTTTATAGCAAAATAATTGTATTATTACTTTTGTACTATTATAAAGGTGAAAGTTTTTACTTACGATTTTTTTTACGCTTTAAAAGCCAATCCACTGTAGCAAAATTTGTGAAATTTGGTTCAATTGCAACACATATATTGGGATAACATATTGGGAAAGAAAAAGGAAGCTATGATAGCCCAGCAGTGAGACCGTGCGACTCTTTCGAGGTTTCAAGGTTTCAAGCTCGGGCAGACAGCAATGAGTTTTTTTTGTTAAAACTTATGTGTCTAATAGATAATTACAAATGTCACACGCTTTTCGGCGAAGGCGAAGAACATCGTGAGGAAACCTGCATATCTCTAGAGATATCTAGGAATGTGAGTAACCTACCAATCCGCATTGGAGCCGCGTGGTAGGTCTTAGCACCGAACCTTCTCTCCAAAAATGGAGATCTATACCCAGCAACGCGATAGTAATGGGCCGTTACGTTACTTTAAGAAAAAATATGATTTTCTTCCGGTAAAACAAAAAACAATTTAAGAATCGAGTGTATTGTAACATTTAATTTGACCAGAATGAAGTCGCACCAATCTGTTGCGGTTTAAATAACTCTGCGATTCCAGTTATTGTGTCGCAAAACTGAAATTACAATACGCCGGGAACACAGTACGATCAAGAGTTATGGACCCAACTGGGTACTTATCGGAAACGCAGGTTCGGTAGGTAGACAAACCTCATATGATCGTAGGGAAACGTTAGCTCCATTAGACACAAGATAGTGATCACAAGACATCGACATTTGAAGAAGAAGAAAAGAATTACTCTAAGACTAGGATAAGTAAACAAGTTTTAAGTTAATGGCTGCCTTTTACTATCCCAGGAGACTCATTGGTGATGAAACCCTGACAAATGCCAAATTGCAGAGTCTGCAACACCGGCGCAGGGTTGCCTGTCTATCGGTTTTCTACAAGATATATTTCAGAGAGTGTGCCCAGGTACTTCATGAACTTATTCCACCATCGCCGTTTTATCATCGCACCGCTAGGCACCGGGAGAAATTCCACCCTTATGTCATCGACATCCCACGAAGACGCACGCAGCGCTTCGCTTCATCATTTCTGTTGCACACAGCAAGGGAATGGAATTCTCTCCCGGCATCTATCTTTCCCAATACCTTCGATATGGGTACCTTCAAGGCTAGAGTAAATAGACACCTTCTAGGTAAGCGCGCTCCATCTTAGACTGTATCATCGCTTACCTTCAGGCAAGATTACAGTCAAGCGCTCGCTGTTAAACAATTTAAAAAAAAATCCCAGTACTGGACAAAGATCTCAAATTCTTAAATTCAAAAGTTAGGTAATAAACCCACCGTGTCGATAAAATGTTAATTGACATGATACAAAATATCTGGTAATTTCCAGAGATATATTAGTCTCCTCACAATATGTCCTTAACCGAAAAACGTAATAGAATTAAATTATCCATTAAGTTGGGGTTTGAAGCCTCAAAGTTAAGGTTATGCCATATGTGTATAGAACTAAAAATCTTTACTTAACATCAGACACGTACAGAAATACCGAAATATAAACCAAAACAATATCACTTAAGCTTATAGAAGATCTAAATACGCAAACACCAAATTTATCAGCCATGTTTGCCTATTTGGTAAATGATGATCTGGTGAAGCCTTACAATATACGCAAACAAGGTGTAATTCGGGAGTTTAATAGGCAATATTGTGTACTCATATAATCCAATTAGATAACGCTACTCACAGAAATGTTTCTAAAACAGTTATTTTAACGCCATCTATTGTTGAGTAGAGTAAACAGGTTGTTGTTTCGGTAATGTTAACAATATACAAGTATTAGAACATCCAAGTAGCATAACAATATTAAACTTTAATTATTTATTTATTAAGGACAAAGTATACAAAGCTTTATTATATCAATTTCAAAAATTGATAAGTCAATTAAAATTTCATCTAATTTAAATATGGTTTTCCATATTTAAATTTTAATAAAAAAATATTACACTAAGTGACTGATTCAACCACCATAAACTTGATGAAAAAATTTTCTATCTGTAAAAAAATATTATAATCCAAAAAATAAAATATTTTAGATCTATTATTATCATTGTCTTGAACTATATTTGGATATATGTAATGAAGTACACGCTAAAACCAGCAACGTATTTTGAAAAAAGGCTTTAGCACACACACATAAAACAACAAGCGCAGAAACGAATGAGGCATAGGTATAAAGGAGAGTAGAATTTACAAGTTCTACTAGCATCAAGCAAAGAATCATCTATAATTATTAAAAAACAAAGTCCCAAAAAGCTGTATATAATCGATTTGCACAAAATCTGCTGTTTCGTTCTAAACATCGATATGCATTATTTGCATTATGCCGTGTACCATACTAAGATTACTTGTTTATTCTGTTAAAATATATGTATTAAATGTGGAGGAAAACATCGTGAGGAAACCTGTTCCGAAAACAGGGAGAGAAGGCCTATACCCAGCAGTTGTATAATAAGATGCTGTTACTTTTTTAAATATTTTCAACACTCAATAAACAGTACTGGAGTAGTTGACTGATTTGACTGTTTTTACTACATTTTATTGTATTGTACAGAAAATTGCAATGGAAAACATTCTATTGTGAATAAAAGAGCTGGAATCAAAAAGATTCTTATTAGAAATTTCTTCTTTATGAAGTTGCCAACCAAGGTGTCATTCTTTCAGTGAACATGGATTTATTGTTTATTACAGGACAGAAATAATTTATTCAATCATAATGACTTCTATACCTTCCGATTTGCAAAGTTAAAACAGCGATAAGCGGGGAAGAAAGACTGAAGAACTGATGTACAATGTGGTCTCAAAGTAATTGGTGAAGATTCGGTGCCGGGAATTGCCATCGACTTATAGCCGGAATTTGAAACTTGCCCCTGGACTTTGTTACGAAAATCGCTTAAATAACAACACACACAAAAAATTACGACAAACTAAACACATTATCATTTGCAAAATATATACGATACTATTTAATACCTGCGAATTCATCTGTTTAAAATAATTATTTTATCTCAAATCCCTCTGAAACATCTAATTTATCTGAATACCAAAGATTCATTTTATATGCTTAAAAACGTTACAACAGTTAGTAGAGTAGACCACCCTGATTTTTTACTGAGGTGTCGTCAAAGGCGACTAAGGCAAATTGACGCGCCGTGTGGTATCCGGCTGATTAGAATAACCACTCTCATTTCTTACTGAGGTATCGTAAAAGGCGACCAAGGTAACTGCCGTGTAGTATCCGGCTGAGTAGAATAGACCACCCTTATTTCTTACTGAGATGTCGTCAAAAGCGACTAAGATAAATTGACTCGCCGTGTAGTTTCTGGCTGAGTAGAATAGACCTCCAACGTTTCTTACCGAGGTTTCATAAAAGGCGACGTTAATTAGAGACGTCAGGCAGGCGGCTGGTTGTCAAATAATTAGCCAAATAATTTAACAACATGTTTAAGACATGTGCCGACCCCGACTTAGAGTGGGATTAGGGCAGGAGAATGATGAATGGTGATTAGCATATAAATGAGCTATAAATTAGTGTGAGTTGTGCCATCCTGACATTATTAACTACAATAGTTTTCGTGTTATATATTTTAATTATCATAGTTGTAAGTTTTTTATCTTAGCGTCGCAGAAAAATATAAGATGCAAAGCGGAGAATTCTGTAGTACATTATATAAAGAGTTATTAGACGAATATCTACAAAGACAACATGTGGTTTGCCAAATATACGTATTTTTTACTAATTACATATTGTACAACTGGGGTATTATCAAGTAAGTGATTTAGTAATCAAATATCGTTTAATAGTTTGGAAGAGTTTCCTTAACATATCTTCCGAATTTGACTGGCCAGAATCATTACGTCAAGGTTGAGTTGTCATTCTCTATATTTGTATTCCTTATATATTTAACGTTTTATGTATTTTCTATTTGAATTATTGATGTAAACCCAATCGCCTGGATAACACAGTGTTGGTAGAACCCCCACGAGATGGAGTGACGTCCTTAAGAAGGTTGTGGAGAGCCGCTGGATTTAAGCGGAACAAGATCGCGTGTTGTGTAGATCCCATAATGAGACTTATGACCAGCAGTAGACCAGTAGCAGTAGAGCAGTCCATCGGTTGACAAAGAAGAAGAAAAAGAATACTCAATCTATTATTTTTCAATAAATAATAGTATTGTTATAGATGAAATGCTACTAAACTAAGCGAAATAAAGCAATTCTGCTGTTTCGGCATCAGTTAATTGACTTATGCATAGAATAAAACGCTAATCTTAGTTTCCCTGTGAGAGTTGTTATACCTGTCACCTGATACACTGAATCTTCCCTATCAAAAATACAGCCGCATCCTCTGTTATTAGTGTGCTAATTGTTTATTTTTGGTTTGAACCTTTTTACGATCTTAATTCTTTTTCAGATAGTGTGATAACGCCATGCAAAATCGAAGATAATGCTTGCATCAATAGATCAGCGCAGGCAGCAATTCCAAAAATATTGGCCGGTTTTCCAGAACTTGGTATTAAGAGTTCTGATCCCCTTTTCATTGAAAAAATTGAAGGCAATTTACCCGGTTTTAAATATGTTTTCTTTAATACTACTGTTACTGGTATGAAAAATTGCGTGGTTTTCAATATAAAGTAAGATTCTACATCTCTTGTTTATTTTTAAGTAAATCTTAATCAACGCGACACAACGCTACGAGGTCGGGTCTTAAGATGCCTCTTATTAGATATCAGACGTGGAATTTATGTATAATAATGGATCTTTATAAATTTGCAATGTTTCAAAATAGAGGTTGTTATTTCTAATATACTTTTTAACATTCATCTGGAAAAATAAAATTGAAAAATAGTAATAAAAAACTTTAACGATTATTCAAAAATTCGTATTAACAAAGTTATAATTGTCAATTCTGACATAAAAATATTATTTCTATCTATTTCTCTATCAAAATTGGAGATATTAGGCATGGTGGCAGACAGGATGGTTTGATGATATATAAATATAAATATAGCTAAATATATATAAATGACAAAATTATTCCAATACTGTAGAATCGATTCGATGCTCACAAACTTACACTTTGAGATGAAATGCCCGGGTTTGAAACTGGAGGGAGAGTATGAGATGAACGGTCAACTCATTACATTACCTGTGGAAGGAAATGGACACTTTACTGTAACTAAAGGTATTGTAATTAAGCTGTAATATTATGATTCAGTAAAAGAGCTTTTCAAACCGTGTAATAATATTTATCACGCGGTTAATATCCCTGAAGAGCTGTTGTATTTGCTATCATCTGCTACTTTCCTTCAGAATATTGTTAAAGAAATATTTTGTATGTATACGATACAGTTGTTAATCTTCCAAAAATAGTATATTTTGTAAATAATATATATTTTTTTAAATATTTGTGCTAGTGATATTCCCGTGGTCTTAGAATTAACAAATTATAAATTAATGTATAGTACTCCGAATTAAATAATGCACATCGATGTTTAGAGTGAAACAGCTGGCCAGTTCAGTTTTGTAGAGCGCTGTCACTGTATATGATGTTTAATACGGGTTCGTCAGTCAGTGCGACAGAGACAATGCTCTATGGAGTAGAATCTAGCCGATCTTCTCTCTCTAAGCCACGATGTGCATTATTTATTGCCGCGTACTATAATACTCTTTTCATTGCCTCGATAATAGTTTGACAAAATTTTGATTCTTATACTGACAAAATGTAAAGTACCTCAAGATGATTTCCTCACTTTTGTATTCATTATACTTTTCGCACTAATTAAATTTAACTTAAGTCAACTACGGGAATCTTATCCTTGCCAGATATATTAGACATTGATATTATATGAGATATCGGCGATTCAAGGTCTATCGAATGCTCTCGAAATCGGTTCGTTCGATATATAAGCAGACGTATCGTGCGCCTCGACATTCAGTTTATGAATAGCAATCAACAGCGAATAAACAAGTGAAAATAAAAATGAATTATTGGTGACCTCGACATTCTTATTGGACAACGGACTGTGTAGAGACTATGAGGTGTAAGTTTGTAATAAAAAGTTGAATAAAGTGTTTTAACGAGTCACCAGGTATTTTCATCCAAATCCATGAATCCCTGTACGTAACAATTTATTCAATAACTATTTTTTCAGGAAACCATAATGTCATTGTTGATTCAAAATTAGAAACAATTGAAAGTGACGGGAAAACACATTTGAGTATCAATAAACCTAAACTGAAATGCGAAGCTCTGGCACCAGTCAAGTATGCATTTGATAATTTGTACAATGGACAGAAGGACAAAGGTTGTATTCTTTATATTGTTTGATTTAAAGTTTTAAAACACTTACATATCTACATTGCTAAGATATGAAATTGTTAAAATGCAAGTGGGGATCTTCGCAACTTTATCAATGATCTATGAAAAATTTTGACAGCTACGTAATCCAAATTACTCTAAAATGCGCTAGCTACATTGCTAGCTAATCCTTACTTCAATGACATCACGCTAAGAACTTTTAAAAAGTAAATATTTTCTTGCTCTTCCAAGTTTTAGGTCTCGACGATATTTTCGACGACCTAGTAAGTACAAAATACACAGTACCTAATCCAATTAAATGCAATATTTACTTAAATCCCCGGTCCAAATTGTGTAATTGTGTATTGAATGGTTAGAACGAAACAGCCTGTCAGTTTTGTTTCGTAGAGCGCTGTCACTGTCCACACGGGTTCGTCAGTCTGTGCGACAGAGACGATGCTCTATGAAGCAGAATCTCTAGCCCATTTCTCTCTCTAAGCCTCGATGTGCATTATTTATAGCCGGGTACTATAGGTAGATCACTATCTATCTTACTCTGTCTCCACCATAGGTCATATAGGTAACTCAAGTAACGATCGCTAAATCAGATACATATTACACACGCAGACGGTGTCTTTGCCAGCAAAGACAAGGTCCTACTTTTCTGGTGTCAGTTGGACGTGGCTTCTCGCCATGCCGGGAGTGGTTACGCCATGACCTATCAGTCATATTATTAACCCTCCACTACACGTCGCCCTAAGCCGTGACAGGAGTCACCCTTAGGACGACCTTCTCCGATATTCGTAGAGCTTCTGCGCTCTACTCTCCACATTTTGCAACCCCGACGATGCTTCTGCGCTCGCCCGGCGACGCTGTAAAAGCCGTTGCGGCTAACAGCTATACATAGTCAGTACGAAAAAAAAACGTGTATCACATGATACAGTAGAAAGTGCCATGTACGAGTTTTATGCCATTTTATGTTTATCAATATCTAATTCTAAGTTTATAATTAATTCAAACTTTTTACAGCTGATGCCTTTCACAAGTCAGCTAATGAAAACTGGAAGATTGTCCAGGAGCAAGCTCAGGGCCCGGTTTGGCAAGGGATCATCGAAAACATTATAAAAAACGTCAATGCCTACCTCAAGACTATAACACTGCAAGATTTGAAGTTACAATAAGCGTGGTGACTTTTTCAATTCAGTATATTCGGACGGCGCATTATGAATTTTATAATATATTTATTATATGGATTTTTAGGATAACTATATGGTGTTTAATTTAGCCTTAATTTTCTTCATTAGCTTTATACCGTTCATATAGGTTTATTCAAGCCTATACATTAACCTATATATATATATATATATATGTATGTATGTATATATATATATATATATATATATATAGGTTAATGTTAACGTTATGTATCAAGACCGAGTCAAATCTGTAATTAAAAGGAGATTCTTTGTCACGTTGTTTAGCTTACGCCGAAAAAGTTTTTTTAGACGTCATACTAATCATCATACCATCATACTAATATTATAAATGCGAATGTTTTTGAGTATGGATGGATGTTTGTTACTCTTTCACGGCTAATCCGCTGAATCAATATGGATGTAATTTGGCACAATTATTCCTTTTATACCGGAATAACACATAGGCTATAGAATTCCCGTTAATTCTACAGGTATACATTTCTACAGGATTTCTACACGTTGACATTTAAAAATGCCATCTATTATCAACCTTACAAAGTTTTTTTAATTCGTTATGTATCAAGACCGAGTCAAATCTGTAATTAAAAGAAGGTTCTTTGACACGTTGTTTAGCTTACACCGAAAAAGTTTTTTTAGACGTTATACTAATCATCATATCATCATCATATTATATCATATCATATCATACTTCATACTAATATTATAAATGTGAATGTTTGTGAGTATGGATGGATGTTTGTTACTCTTTCACGGCCAATCCGCTGAATCAATATGGATGTAATTTGGCACAATTATTCCTTTTATACCGGAATAACACATATGCTATAGAATTCCTGTTAATTCTACAGGAATACATTTCTACAGGATTTTTACAAGTTGACATTTAAAAATGCCATCTCTTAACTACCTTACAAAGTTTTTTTAATTCATTATGAATCAAGACTGAGTCAAATCTGTAATTAAAAGGAGGTTCTTTGTCACGTTGTTTAGCTTACGCCGATAAAGTTTTTTAGACGTCATACTAATCATCATATCATCATCATATCATCATCATATTATATCATATCATATCATATCATATCATATCATATCATATCATATCATATCATACTAATATTATAAATGCGAATGTTTGTGAGTATGGATGGATGTTTGTTACTCTTTCAAGGCTAATCCGCTGAATCAATATGGATGTAATTTGGCACAATTATTTCTTTCATACTGGAATAACACATAGGCTATAGAAATCCTGTAAATTCTACAGGAATATATTTCTACAGGATTTCTACAGGTTGACATTTAAAAATGCCATCTATTATCAATCTTACAAAGTACTGAGTAAGTTACTATGCGCGGCGTACGAAGATTGTTTGGAATTCGTCAGTTTTGAAGGTCTAAAATTTTGGATGTACGAGAAATTAAATATATGTTTTTCAATATTAAGTAAAATTTCTTTTTTTATCTAAAGTGATCTGTAATGAAACTTAATGTGGCAGACACGCGAGCGAAGCCGCGGGCAAAAGCTAGTTTTATTTATAAATGAACACAGCGTGGAAAATGAACACAGGGAAGTATTTTATTTTTAATAAAATACTTCCCTGTTTTTATACAAGTGATAGTGATGAAGTGGACTTTACATTTATTTACAACAAAGTGTGTAAGTTATGTTTTTCTTAAATTACTTACACGCTAAGACTATACAAATCATGCCCTTATGAATCCAGGTACGCTGCCATCGTTTCCGCGTTGAATCGCTTATATTCTTTGTGAGAAAAAGGAGCCAACCCTCTTGTCACCTGAAGAAGCAATTAGCCGAGGTTAATTGCTTCTTCAATTAGTGTGTATACTAATTTTTTTGCACTTTGACTCCATGGTCTTGGAGACCCAACTGCAAACAGCACAAATATATAACTCTCGATGAGTGATACATACTTTTGCGTTTGCTGGATTCGGCCATTTCCGCCGCAGCTTCAGTTTTTGAAACCGTTTGCCTAATAGGGACGAGGCTAACGTTTCAACGCATATTACGTCCTTACGAATATAAATGTCTAAGTGTATTAATATACACTTTTTTTTTCTGGTAAAATTATTATCTACACACCTATACTCTGATTACTCAAAAGAAATTAGTATACTCAGGAAATAATTAGTGCTGTCCAGTTGAAATCCTCTATGATGGTGCTTAAGAGATATAGTACTTCAAAAATACAATTCACATCGGTACTTGATATATGGACCTCATGTGGCATGAAATTCCATCTGAAAAAAAGCCTAGTGCTTCAGAGAATATTTGACAGGTTATTTAACAATAATTCTGTGGATTGATCAGCTCAGAATGACCACTAAAGAAAATCATAACATACACTGTCAGAAAGGTTACAACACTCGTTATTGTTTTTTATATTGATAGAGAGGACGTCAAAAGATAAATAAGAAGATATTAATTCAAATTCAAATTCAAAATATTCTTTATTCAAGTAAACTTGTAAACAAGTGCTTTTAAATCGTCAACATCTACTGCTGGTTCGGAAAGCTGTTCCTACCGAGAAGAACCAGCAAGAAACTCGGCGGTTGCTCCTTTCAAACAATAATTCTTATCACTAGTTACATATAGTTATAAATATCATGTACAGGGTTGAAGAGAAGCTATATTCACGCATTCTTATCTTCTAGGTAATCTTCAATAGTATAATAGGCTTTCTGAATTAACCTTTTTTAATAGTATTTTTAAACTGCTGTAAATGTAAAGTTAATGTAGATTGTGGAATTTTAATATAGAATCTTATACCCAATAATGGACTATGTACATTTGTTATATCAGCATTTTACGTCACATACATTATTTATTTCGCATAAAATTGAAATCAGTACAATGTTAGCATTCACGTGTTCACACTATCAAATCGTTATCAAATTACTATCAATTACATAAATCTATCAATTAAGTGTAATAAACGCAACTGAATTTATATTCTAATTCTATCAACCTATCAACTAAAGATTGTACAGGGTAGTAGCAGCCCGTACATCTTTGTGGTCCTTCGAGCCGGATTTGAACCACAGCTACCCACAAACTATCCATATAAAAACAATTTTCAGCGTTTTATTTTATATTTACTGTAATATAATACGCTCTTATTTCAATAAGCTGAAATCGTGTACAGAAATTCTCTGTTTAAAATTAGAAAAACTTTAACTTCCTCCAAATTCAGGGAGCGTACGAAACACAAATTTCAGTCTGTATTAAAGTACATTTAAATGCAAAGCTAAAAAGAGAAGGTAATTAAGCTGAAAGAAAATACTTAAATATAGTTAATTAAGTCCCAGTCCTTTTAAGTTAACGCTATTTGAAAGTGAGGGCAACTTTAATTATTAGAGTTATTTAAAGAGTATAATTATTATTTACTTTTCTAGCTTGCTTTGCTTTCAAGCAAAATATTCTTTTTTAGATTCCAAAACATTTTATAAAAAAGATGAATTAAGTAAATTTGTTTATGCTTAGAGAGCGGTGTAAATAAATAGTAATCCTGTAATACAGTATGATAGCCTTATGCATTTCTCGAGAGGGTCCGAGGTTCAAATCAGACTGGCACCAATGAGTTTTCTAATAAAACTTATATTTTTTTGCAATTTATCACACTATTTGTGGTGACAGAAAACATCGCAAGGAAACCTGCACATCTCTGGAGATTTCCTAGAATTTTTTGTGATGGATCTAATATCCAACTATTTGCTCCAAATAAAGAGAGAGGAGGCCTGTGCCATCAGTTTGCCTGGCCCGTTGGCGCAATGTCTACGTTCCAGCCGCATTGGTCACACAGACTTTGAATGAAAAGGGTATTATTATCAACACACAAACTGTGTCTTTGTGTGTTGATGACACACACACAAGACATTATCTTCGAGGACTTCTGTACTGATTTCTATAACACTCTAGGCCTTATTATCTCTACACCAACACCACCATCAGAACCAACCACGTTGTTCGGATGTAAAGGACATAAAAACATACTTTTTATAAATAAGATTTCCGTTACCAGAAATAGAAAAAAACATACAAATATATGAACAGAACTGCTGTACAGATTCGTTATATCTATACTTATTATAAAAGAAAGTCCCAAAAAGCTGTCTGTCTGTATGTAATCGATTTTTTCAAAATCTACTGAGCGGATTTTTGTGCTGTTTTTACTAAAAGATAGTGCAATACTTCCGGATGGTTTAGGTAAATAGTACATATCGGTATTATGTAAATTGTGTTGAGGAGATCGAGCAGTTGTTAAAAAACTTGTTTGCTGGGAGCTTTAGTCGCGTGTGCTGCGTAAACCAGCAAAGATACGCTAAAGTGATGTACTAAAGAATTGTAGATCTATAAAAATACCACAAAAAAGTCCGCTATAGCATGTCTCTATCTCATATAACTAACCCACAATAACTACTTTTATGTTTAAAATTTGAATTATAGACAAAAATTGTGACACGCTAATTTCTACGCGGGTGTTAAATTTGATATGACATACTGAGGCTATACTTTATTTTATTAAGCTTGTTATTTAGGTTCAGCAATCAGGAAAGCTCTATTAGTCTTATCTATATTTTAGGACAAGTGAATGAAACAAAAGAATAGAGAATAACTATATATTTCGTTGGAACTTAATATATTTTATCTTTTAATATCTTTATAACTTTTCTATCTTTACTCGAAATGACTCTACTGCCAGTTCGGAAATGCTGTCACCTGCTGAGAAGAACTGGTAAGAAACTCAACAGTTGCTCTTTTAAGAAATGAAGATTTACAATAATATCAAAACAAAGGACTATTCTCTCTCTAAAGGTTATTTCGTTACATCAAACCAACAACATCATAATAATTCACTTATTGGAACTAAGTGAATTATACAATCCTCATTATATTCACAAACGACTCGAATAGTCACCTTAATAATATTTAACAACTCTCTTTATATTACAGTACAATAAGACATTTGAATTACGTCAGTTAATTACCATTATTTCTCAATGATTTATCTATCGACATCTATTCGACACGTGAACTAGTTCTAGGTTGATCAAAACATCACATCATTTTTAGGTATAAGTAAATAACACTATACTTATCTTAATCTCGCCACAACTACTTCACTTAAAAAAATGCTTATGAACAACTTTACTCGGCCAGACCTCCAGAGATACTGCATATGTTTACAACTGTTAACTATTTTTTTCAAATCTCCCCTATTCGGTTGTGAGAAACATTTCCCTTAAAAAAACAGAATTGCCTAACGGCAATTCTCAGTAAACATACCAAAACAATAGTTTTAAAGCGAACCCTGTGCCAGTACCATTTTTTGTCTTCGTTTTTTATTTAGGCGTTTGTATTGCAACGCCGCTTTCTAAACAGATGTTTTAATTTTTATGACCCTTTACAAATAATAAAATCAAAACAGAGCCAAAATGATGTTTTGAAGTAAAAATTAACAAAGCTTGTTAATTTTTGTTAGAAATAAGAATGATATTTTTACATTAATTCCTTATATTATAACACGGCCATACTGACAAGTACTTCGTTCTCGAAGTACATAGGGAAACCCCTTAGCAGTTTGTATAGAGTCATATTACATTAAGATTAAAGATTCTTATTTTATAATTGGATAATTTAAACTTATCTCTTAAACCCGAAATGTAGATCCGTACATACATAGAGCTTAGAAATGCATTAATTACATTACATTTTCATCTCTAACTGTACTAAGATTATCAAAACATTTGTCAAAGGTATAACAAGTAATACTACTCCTTCATTATCTAATTTTATCCACAATATCAAGATACATAGAACTTATAAGCCAAATTACTTTTAGCAAACTTGTGGTATTGCAAACCAAAATATTCAGTTTTCATTAAACATTTATCAAATCGTATATAGAACTGTTTTTATCAAAACACATTACATCCATAATCCATTACAACATGGCGAATATATTTGACCAAGTCTTCTCTTTCCAAATCTTAACAGTTTTCAATAACAGTAACGTTAACAGACATGTATTGTATTATTATTAATACTATTCCCAATTTACGACAATTTTAAACTACAAATATACTATTCCAATTTCCCCACAGTGCTACACGTGTCTTGTCAGCTCAGTCACTTAGCATCGGTGAATCTCAATCATCAGCCAGAGTAGAAAGGCTGACACTAGACATAGTTTCATAAATATACATTTATTAATAATGTCTTAAAGTAACCATAGTGACAAGTACGCCAGTGTACTTCAGGAAAATCATACCTGTCTCAACAGCTTAGTCATTTCGCAGACAGTGAAACTCAATCACTCGCGACCAATGATAGGCTGACACCAGAAATACTTTACATAATCATTAAACAATAAATAGCTGCCGTAGCCGCTGGTCTCAACCACTTGCGCTAGTTAGCCCAGCTATAAACAATACAAAGTTATATAGGTACCACCATACGAGAACAATATTCACTTTTAAGTCTAAGTGAAGTCAATTACAATGTGATTGATATTATATCGTATCTAGGTGAATCTACACAAGAGTAACATTAATAAAATTCCACTGTCTTTTGATTTAATAATCAAAAGACTGGCAATATCTTCTAATGAAGATATTAACTAAAACTATAACTAAACAAAAACTATATCTTTTTGAATTATTATGAAGTTTAAAATGAACAGTAATTGTTCCGAAATTTAAAAAGAGTCATTGTATTCTATGTAACAATGGTATGTCTTTAAATAGATATATATCCCAAATTTATAAAAAAAGTATTTTCTATACTTATTATAGCCTTGTTCCTAATCTGAATTAAATTATAAATGAAGTCTTTTATTCTACAAATGTGCTAACATAACAAATACGGATATAAAAAACTAAACTTAATTTTATTTATCAAAAACGTGTGTAGCACAGTGTTCAATAGATTTATAACTCAGTATAATACTGTGTTCCTAGACAATAACCACACAGCCACAAGAACTGATTTTTAGCTAAAGCCTCGTAAGTTACGTGACGAACAACAACTGATTGAACTGACTACGGCCAGTGCTACTAAGTGTCCGTTATATATTCGTTTATTTATTTATTGAAATATACTAAATGTGATTATGCTAACTTTAAATTTGTATATAAAAATAATTATGAGTAATATTATATAAAATTAACAAACTACACACTAAAAAGTAATTCGCTACTAAATTCTGAAATAGTTATTGCCTTTCCAATTCTTCAATAATTTCCTAAACGAAAGCTTAGACTTATAACATTTTATTAAATGTTATGAATATGCAAAATTTGAAAATATCATATGTCAATATGTATTTATTTATTATTGTCCACGTCTATTATGTTTTCTAACGTATTTTACTTAATATTGGTTGCAAATTATTTCCAGCAGTGGTTTTTTTTTTTTTTTTTTATTTATATCACATAAATTACTCAACAGCACCTATACCTACATATAACAAGTAAACATGCTATGCGATACACTAGCGTTACTTTTTGCGTTACGTTACAAGCTTTGTGGCTACTATCACTTATCATTAAACGTCCATTATCATATTTAGTACTCTTTTAAATTCGACTAAGTTCTTTTCCTTTTTTCTTACATATATACTTATTTTGGATTCGATTACGAACCGCTCTCATTGTGGTAACAATTTGTCACAGCCAGTAAATTTCATAAACCATTTAACTACAATGAGCTTCAATTCAACTAACATTTATAATGTAATAGGGAATATAATACTGAATGTCCTGAAATCAACATTAGTTGATAAAATTGAGGCCTTAATACATATAATAAACCTATGAAAACCAAAACAAAACCGAAATTTACACTAAATACAAACATAAATTCAGCTATTTTTTTATAATATCAATTCACATTATAAGTTTTTTCTTTTCGTTTGTGTACCTTAAAATCATGCCTTTTTGGTCATAACATATAAAATTCTAAACAAAACATTACTCATACCTACATAACTGAACTTAAGAATATGACAATCATTTACATTCATTTATATAAATTACTATTTAACATTACCAGGTTCGTAATTCACGAACAGGTAAACAATCAATATAAGTCAATGTTACCCAAATCCATAAAAGATTTTTTCTTTTTAATAATTTTGATCTGTACTTCTCATACTCATTACTTATATATGGCGGGATTTTAGGCCATATTTCAATATCATCTACAAATCTTTTCAAATAAACAGTCAAAGAATACATTTATTTCAATTGCTTATATAACTCGGTATTACAAAGCATCTTTTATACGTCGAAGTTTATACGGCGCTATTGCATAACTTGCAAACATTGACTATCAAAACTAATACTATAAAGAGGAAAGATTTGTATGTTTGTGTGTATGTGTGTATGTATATATGTTTGTAATGTTTTCACGCAAAAATACTATGACTATATAGAAAAAATGTTCTACAGTATTATAGAACATATCAATATCCACAAAAAGTCCGCGATACTATATGTCTAACTATTATAGTTATGCCAATATAGCTACTTTTTTTACAAGGTAAAAGCTGATACAAGTGCCGACAATATTCAAACCATTTTGTTCATATCTCTATATCTTATCACATTAAATGATAATTTATTAAAAACTGTTTCAATACCTGTACTAATACTGTACTGTAATACTTTTAAATTATTAAAATCCGACCTCCCCATCAAAAGATATAACGAATTTAGAATGTAAATCGAAAGAAAATAATGTCATAACAAATTCATTGTAGCGACCGTTATAACAGAGCCTGCATTTGGTGCGTTAGCTCTTATTCCAAGAATACTAATGATACCCATTTTTTATAATAAAATAATCTACAAATAAATCTATAGTCTGACTTCGTAGACTTTCCACGAGATCGGTATGGACCCGGGTGAAACCACGGGGCATTGCTAGTCAAGTGTAAAACAACTTCAAAGTTTTCGGTCGATTTTTGCTATTTTTTTTTTGATGCATTTCAAATTTCGGTGTAGTTTTCACTATTCGTTCAATGTATACATTTGTGTTTCGGAATCTACCTAAAATAACTATTGCGATCAAAACTAGATTTGGTTACTGATGCTTGTCTTGATTGATTTAATGTTACTTTTTCCGTCACGTAAAAATGTACTTACATGACATTTTCTTCTTGCTCGTAACGAAAACGATATTTACGAATTTATTAATAAGTTTGAACAAAATACTGTTGTAATATTAAATTATCTTATAAAAAGTAAATTGACATTTATACTTATAAATGTCACGTCTAACAATATGTTTTCTATTTCACTCTGTTTTAAATTACTCAATGCGTTTTCTCTCCTTGCAACGCTTAATTAATATGAAACGTTAAGGATGATAAATTGGACTTTCAATAATTTTAAACATATTATTACTTTTTTTTTTCGGTACAGAAATATTCAAACTTTTACTATTTCACTTACTTAAAAAAAAATATATTTATAAACTAAGATGACGATATTTTTTTTTTCCTAAAACTGCTAAAACTATTCCATTTCATTGAAATTTTACATCTGTGTCTACTTATTTTCTCAAACTTATTCAGAAATTCCCTTTTTTTTTTGTTCGAAACATGAAATCTGTGCAACAACAGAATCCTATGAGGAGAAAGTTTATTTAAATAAACGATGTAAATGTTGTGACATTATTTATGGCATAAATTTTTCTCATTTATCCGCTCGGTCATACTGACTTCATATTTAACATGGTTTTTAAAAAATCTTTTCTTTTCTTTTTCTTTTATTGTAAACATTACAATCAATTTCCTTCAAATTGGCACGAGCATTTAATAAGGGATTTTGTGACATACATAGCTAAATGTATTTCTAAATATACCAATACTGGTAACCTAACAAATATTTAATTTTAAAACCTTCATATTAATCGTATCAACTATCTATATTATACTACGAAAAATTCAGATCGACCCAACCAGGTGTCAAATCCAGAACCACTAGCACAATATGAATCTTGTACTAGCCACTGAGCCACATAGTTCAAAATAATCAGAGATATTAATAGATTCAAAAAGTTTCATCTTTTAGCTCTGTACAGGAAAATGATTTAGATATTGGTAATTCCTATTGAAGTGATCACTAAACCAACGCTATTTACAGACATTTTTATACGAAAGAAGTATAAAATGATGTAAAAATATGCTGATTACAAATAACTCATCTTACGATAAATATATATGTTTTGTTTATAAGCAAAAATGAGCTAATTATTTCGAGGTTAAAATTAAATTAGACCACTTCTTTGAAAATATTTAAAGATGCTTTGCAAAATAATTGCAATGACCACTTTCAAAACAACGTTGTAAGCATACAAAACAAATTCTTCCCACAAAAACTTAAATCAATATTAGTCGTATTATCAAATATATGACTTATTACCATATTGTGCATTTGTTACCAAATTCTTTCGCAGATTTTCTAGTGCTCTGTAATTTCTGCTACATCTCAAAATACGAAGTTCATCATTGGCATCTCACATAAACTGAAGCGGTATTTCTTTGCAGACTTCGTAAAACTCTGCAATCTCATCTGCTGCATTACATAATATCATCATCATATTAGATGAAACGGTACGCCTCACATATTCGTAGATGTGTCCTGAAACATTTTAATTAATATATTAGCTAAATTCTAGTGGGCTATTGTGGGTCATCCCACTTCTGATGTTAAATTTGATATGACATACTGAGGCTATACTTTATTTTATTAAGCTTGTTATTTAGGTTCAGCAATCAGGAAAGCTCTATTAGTCTTATCTATATTTTAGGACAAGTGAATGAAACAAAAGAATAGAGAATAACTATATATTTCGTTGGAACTTAATATATTTTATCTTTTAATATCTTTATAACTTTTCTATCTTTACTCGAAATGACTCTACTGCCAGTTCGGAAATGCTGTCACCTGCTGAGAAGAACTGGTAAGAAACTCAACAGTTGCTCTTTTAAGAAATGAAGATTTACAATAATATCAAAACAAAGGACTATTCTCTCTCTAAAGGTTATTTCGTTACATCAAACCAACAACATCATAATAATTCACTTATTGGAACTAAGTGAATTATACAATCCTCATTATATTCACAAACGACTCGAATAGTCACCTTAATAATATTTAACAACTCTCTTTATATTACAGTACAATAAGACATTTGAATTACGTCAGTTAATTACCATTATTTCTCAATGATTTATCTATCGACATCTATTCGACACGTGAACTAGTTCTAGGTTGATCAAAACATCACATCATTTTTAGGTATAAGTAAATAACACTATACTTATCTTAATCTCGCCACAACTACTTCACTTAAAAAAATGCTTATGAACAACTTTACTCGGCCAGACCTCCAGAGATACTGCATATGTTTACAACTGTTAACTATTTTTTTCAAATCTCCCCTATTCGGTTGTGAGAAACATTTCCCTTAAAAAAACAGAATTGCCTAACGGCAATTCTCAGTAAACATACCAAAACAATAGTTTTAAAGCGAACCCTGTGCCAGTACCATTTTTTGTCTTCGTTTTTTATTTAGGCGTTTGTATTGCAACGCCGCTTTCTAAACAGATGTTTTAATTTTTATGACCCTTTACAAATAATAAAATCAAAACAGAGCCAAAATGATGTTTTGAAGTAAAAATTAACAAAGCTTGTTAATTTTTGTTAGAAATAAGAATGATATTTTTACATTAATTCCTTATATTATAACACGGGCATAGCCGCTGGCACAGCTAGTATATACTATAAATTTGTGCACATCGTATCGTAAATGTATTTTTCATCAAAACACCCCTTATTAAATATATAGGTCAGTGCAAGACAATAGAAATTATACAGTGTTACAACAAATTGAACTTACAAAGTGTTTCGCTGTTTCACTATACAAAGGCGGTAATACACTGGGACCATGTTTTATCTGAAGATGTTTAGAATTGTATTAATGACATTTTATCACCAATGAACATACTTGAGCAATGAAAGTATATTTTAAAAAGATCTTTAAATTATTTTCATTAAAAAATTTACAACATAATTGAAACTTTATTTTATAAATCTATTTGACATTGATCTTGGCAAAAAAATCATAAATTTGACATTGATCTTGGTAAAACAAAATAAATAACGACCCCAAGACAAAGATGAATTAACGTAGTGTATCAGTTGACATTATATTTAAATCCTATCCTTTTAAAGCCATTTTAAAGCCTTTTGAACCATTAGAAGAAAAATAAAAACTTAATTAGATTTTTTGAAAACCTTTAGTATGCAGTCAAATTTATGTTCATAAATATTTACAAATCATGCACTTTAGAAACAACGTAGATATAATTATGCGTCTTTTATTTAATCTGCAACTAGCTATGGGAAAAAAACTAAACTATGCCACTCGATATTAGATTTTTTTCTCAATAGTGTATATAACAAATTTATTTTACTTTATTTTATGAAAATAAAACTACTAAGTAATGTGTCGACATTACTTAGTAGTTTTATTTTCATCACACCGATGTGTGCTTACTACCTTAACCCATTTGCTCCGTTATTAAAACGTTTCCCAAGCTACATAATTTCTGCACTGCATTCATGTTATGCTCCAAACAATTTCACCGTCGGTTTATTCGCTCATGCTGTTTGCAAGAATATTTTCATTTTCAAATCCCGATCGCTTTTAATAGGAACCCAAAGGTTTTAGGTCTAGATGTCAGTTCATATACATTGCTATACATTATACATTGCTTAAGAGCGGGGGTTCCAAAAAATGCTTGTTAGCAGTTATAAATTATCGGAAAATTAGTCGTTATTTAAGGATCTATGACTCGTAAAGAAGATGGAAGACACTCGAGCTAGTTTAATACTCGGGAACGTCAAATTATTTTTTAAAAAACAAGATTTTATTGTTTTTAATTAAAATTATATATTTATTAAAATCTAATTAAAAATATTACAATTAATTACCACGACTGAGCAGAGGCAGATGCTCGAATCGAATGATCGCACCTGTGGAACATCACACCATGTTCCTTCGCTTGCGCAACATCGGACCACCCTTAATACGCTGATGTTGCGTTTACCTGTACGGTATGGATGCCAGGTGGTGACGTAACTCCTCCCTCCTTAAGTTCGAAACCATCTGAGCTATTAGAAATCGGAGGGTTTCGAATATTTTGAAACTTATCTTTTAATTTACAATAGCTGAAAATAACACATACAAGAAATACAAGTAAATATAAAACTAACGTCGCTGCACTAACACTGTGAATACTTATAACGTGGTTTTCATATTTTTCACTATCACTTTCACTGAAAGTTTTCATTTCCAAAATTGTAGAGAGTCGCTTAATATCGTCGAAATTTACTCCCTTGATATCAATCGGATTAACCTCGGAAAATGGGCTAGTAATTTTCAGTTTAGGTAGAATAACCATTGGGGTTGTTTTATAATTGTATTTCTCAAAATAGTGGTGTAAATTATATAAGTGGTAATTCTCTAGGGATGCTTCACATCCGGGATCAATGTGGATCATATAAGTTCCAAATATGTAGGTTTTGGTTACTTCATTGTTACATTTATATGTAAGTACTTTTTGATCCTGAGAGTATATTATCCAGGATATAGGTGATACTCGTTGAACTTTCACATTCTCTATTTTAACGGTTCTTTGTATGCAGAGAGGTAAATCAGGTTGGAATTTCATCAGTTGTTCTACGCAGGTTTCTTTCGGATAAGGTACCACATCTTTTTCAGTGCACAGGAACTGGTTGTCATCGGAAATTTGCTGACACGGTGACGCGGTCGGTAAGTACTCCGAACCTTTCACCATGAGGAAGGGATATTCAGGAATAATTATAGAAGTTACGTTCTTTGCAATGTTAAAAATAGGTAATGAATAAATTTTATAGTAATTATACGTATTATTATTTGTAAGTGGTATCTCTAATATGAACGTGATTTGGCTTTCTTTTACAAATGCCTTAATAGATATTATCCTTTCCAACTTAACTAAATTACTCTCTATAACAGGATATACTAAGCAATTAACCTTTTCTATGTTTAACAGCATGTGCAATAATTCAGTGGAATTTATTATAGATTGGTGAAGAACTGAAATTTTGCTAAAAGCTAACGCGGTTTCAATTTCGTTTAATAAAATGTAAATAGATCTGAAATTATTTATGAATGTATTATACATTCCTAAAACATACGTAGAATAGATAGAACTGTTTTCTTTTGTGGAATAATCTTTTAGCATTCTTTCAATCCTCGTTAAGCGTTGATTTAAAATTAATGAATTATTATATAATGATTCTGTATTATTAGTCTGATAATTGAACATTTTGGTAATCAACGTAATTTTCTCATTTATTAAATTTTGTTTACCTTGCAAATTATTGATCATTCTATCATAGTGTAACGCATCTTCATTATCTAAATTACCTGTAATAGATTTTACAAACGAGCCTAAAGGGTTGAATAGGCCTCTTTTAAACCTTTTTGTGGGGACAATTTGTCGAAATTTTTCAGTGCAAATATCTCTAAGATAATCCGCTTGTATTTTTATGCTACTAAATTCGTATAGATATGGTTTATTCACGTCGATTAATTTATTATATTCATTATATTTATTAATATTATATTCTAAGTCACTAGACAAACTATTTAAGTCTATTATCTTAACAATTATCCATTTATCCTGTTGTTTATAAGCGCTACCCTTTCTAACGGGTAACAGACCAGGGTTACCGTCAAGTCTTTGAAGTTGAAGGCCCTGGCTGTACTTCGCTGCTGTCAGGACGATTATACACCACCTGCGGAGGTCGTTTTATATTTTTAATAGGGGCATTTGTTTTTCTAACGCCTACTTTTACCGGGACGACGTTCCGATTTATTTCGCCACTAATTGTTACCTTTTGATAACGGGGTTTGTCTTTACTTTTTCGCGTATTAATTGTTTTCATGAATGCCGTTTTTCCTACCTCTAAGTCTATTTCTTTTTCGCCCCCCTTTCTTTGTTGTGCCTTATACTTTTTACTTTGTGTTTTATCGGAAATATGTTGATATAAGTATTTTGTACGCTTTGCATGATCTTTAAGTAGTTGTTGTATATATGATTTTTGGAAATCGACGTCAAATAAACTATTTGAATCGGTGTGTCCAAATACTACTTCAAAGGGTGTCAACTCTGTCGTGCTATGAATAGTATGATTGTATGCCATTATAGAATATGTCATAACGGAAGCTGCGTCTGTAAACTTGTGTTGATATTTGGCTAATCGATAAATCTCTATAATTGTAGAATGAAATCGTTCTACTATACTAGTCGAGTTAGGGTTATTAGGGGTTGTTATATGTAATTGAATTTTATACATATTTGTCAGTTCTCTCATAAGTTCGTTATTGAATTCAGTACCAGGGTCGGACGTTATTTTCCTAGGTACTCCATATAAAGAGAAATACTTAATTAAGGCACGAACTACCTCCGGTGTCGAACGATTACTTATTTCGATAGCTTGTCCTAGTTTGCTGAAGGCATCAACGAGAGTTAAATAATATTTTCCTTCTATACTGAAAATATCTATGAAAATTTCCTGAAATGGGGCATCTTGTGTCTGTGTTAATTGTAACATAGGTTTAATGGGGTTCCTATCATATTTCATTTTACGACATAATTCGCAGGCATTAATTAATGCAGATATTGTTTCCTGCATATTATGCCAGAAATAATTTCTTTTAATACGCGTCATTGTTTCCCTAATACCACGGTGGCAAGATTTTCCTTGGTGAAATTTTAAAGTAATATCTTTCTGCTCATCTTCATTTTCTATAAAAATTACCCTTTCTGTACATTCTTTTATTTTTACAGTGTCCTTTTGGAATAAATTTATAATTGTCGTATTAAAATCTTTTCTAAATTGATCGTTTTCAAAATGAATATAGTATTTAATTTTGGGCCTAATGTACTCTTTTAGAAACTGTTTAATTAAATCAATATTATTTAGGGGTAAAAATACATGAAGGATTTTCATTTTAGAATGAGAATGATCCTGTACCTGTAGCTCGTCCTTGAACCATGAAAATATTAAAATTTGGTTTGATTTGGTGTCTATTGCATCGTGCATAATGGGAATACCTGAACCATCCATGTCTATATTAGAATGAATAGTATCGCCGCTAGATATTGAAGGAACGCAGTTCCTAGGCTCAATGTCGGATATTCTTCTGCACAATGACGTTGTTTCAGAAGAAATGGTCATGGCTTCAGAATCGTCAGAGTCATTTCTTGTTACTAATTTCAGGATGTCGTCAGTCACGTCATGTAAATGGTCCTGAAGTCGGGATTCTTTTTCGTCAACGTTACCAATCATAGAAGCATCGTCTGTTGAGTCTAATGCATTTAACTTGATGCGGGATAACGCGTCTGCATTTGTGTTTTGCTTCCCTTTTTTATACACGACTTCGAAATCGTGCTCCTGTAAGCGGAGACGCCAACGCGTAAGTTTACTGTTAGGCTCCTTAAGGGAATATAACCAAGCTAATGGGCGGTGGTCTGTATAGATTGTAAATTTTCGACCATAAAGATAGGGGCGAAAGTGCTTAACGGCCCAGACTATAGCCAATAATTCTCGCTCTATTGTACTATAACGCGACTCTGTATCACTCAGGGTTCTGCTTGCGTATGCAATAGGGTGATCGCTACCGATAGGGCCTTGCGACAACACTGCTCCGAGTGCAACATTCGACGCGTCTGTCGTTAATACATATGGTTTTTCAGAATCAGGGTATTTCAAAAGGGGTGCATTCGTCAGAAGCTCTTTGCACTTTTGAAAAGACTCTATATATTTTTCGTCAATTATTATTTTATTACGTTTTTTTAAACAATTAGATAGGGGTTGTGTTATACGCGCGAAATCCTTAATAAATCGTCTGTAATAGCCTATGAGTCCGAGAAAACTTTTTATTTCAGTGGTAGTTTTCGGTAGGGGGAAGTTTAAGACAGCTTTTATTTTGTCGTCGTTTGGTTTCAGTCCGTTTTTCGTAATAGTATGTCCTAAGTACAACACCTCTTTTCGTAAAAATTCAGATTTGTCGAGCTGAACTTTCAGGTTTGTTTTACGTAGTCTGTCAAAAACGGTCCTTAAACTGTCAATGTGTTCTTGTAAGCTGGCTGAAAATATTATTATATCGTCTAAGTAAACCATGCAGTGTATACCCTGCAATCCTCTCAGTACATTGTCCATAGTCCGTTGGAACGTAGCGGGGGCGGTTTTCAGTCCGAAGGGCATTCTTAGAAATTCGAAATGTCCTGACTGTGTGCTGAAGGCGGTTTTCTGACGGTCAGCTTCGTTGATCTCAATCTGATGATAACCACTCGCTAGGTCTAACGTCGAAAAGTATACGCTTTTACCTAATTTGTCAAATAAGTCGGTAATGTTAGGTAGGGGGTATTTGTCGTCAATGGTAATTTCATTCAGTCGCCTATAGTCAATGACCATCCTGTATTTTTGTTCTCCAGAGGCATCCATTTTCTTAGGTACAAGATGAACGGGTGCACTCCAGGGTGAATAGGATTCCTGAATTACGTTATTGTCTAAAAGTTTTTCGACCTGTCTCTTTATTTCGTCGGTCTGTGCGGGCGCTTGTCTATATGGCTTAATATAAATAGGGTCCTCGTTTTTCGTCCTAATAAAATGTTTTACGTCATTAGTAAAAGTCAATGGTAATTGGTCACAGTAAAATATGTCTTTATACTCGGTACAAAGTGTGTAAATTTTGTTCTTTTCCTCCTCGTTCATGTGGTCTAGTCGTAGTTTGTTTAAGTTTTCTAATAATAACTGTGTGTTCCCTAATTCGTCCTCATTATTTATATAATTTGTTTGACATTCTGTACTATTATACTGAGTCACTTCGAAAGGTGCGGTCACAGTTAAAGTCATGTTTTTATCTAATGTATTTTGAATTATTGTCTTTGCATAGCCGTTAACGCATTTAACTAACGCGCTCGGCATCCTGATGCCCTGGCAAAATTCGGTAAAATTTATAATAGCATCACCCGAATATTGATTTGTTGGTAGGGATACTCTTAATTCGGAACGCGGTGGTAATTCAAGGATGTATTCCGCGTCATTGTAAATTATGGGAATATTAGAAGTTTTTGTTCGTAATATTTTATATTTTAAATCAATTATTGCGTCTATTTTTTTTAAGAGGTCATTACCTATTAATCCGTCATATTTTGAATCTACGTTATATATATAAAATTTTTGAAGTTCTCTACAGTTAAAAGTCGGCATCAATGGTATTTCAATTACTTCGTTATGTGCGCTCGTAGCATGCGTGCTTTTTACTTCGAACGGTTCATTATATATGTACGCGCTGAAATATTTATAAGCCTTTTTCGGGCTAATGAAAGATCGCGTGCTCCCGGTGTCTATCATAAATTTCGCATTTATTTCAGGTATATATATAAACGGTAATTTTAGATTGATATCGCAATTTAGTTCTATGTATTCTGTATTTCTGAGGCTTTTACTGAAAAATTTTCATTCTGGCTTTCACTGTCAAGGTCACCCGAGGGTAGGTTTTTCGTTTGTTCTTCCGTCTCGTCTGCGTCATTAGTCATGTAATATTCGTAGCCTGGCTCATATTCAGGATAATACATAGTCTCTGAGTAGTAATGACTGTCGTCATCGTAGTAGTTTTGGTCGTAATCCTGCGCGTAAATTTCGTTTACCGGAAAACTCGGTTTGCGCGATATAGCAGTACGCATGGATGCATCGTTTTGTACATTTTGGTGGAAATTAGGTCTGTAGCCGAATTGCATTGGGGGTCGATAGCTATTGTTTAATGGTGGTCGGTACCCTAATTGTGGTACCGGGCGGTGTCCATATTGTGGGTTCACCCTAGGTGGTGGTATGTGCGGTCCTCTCGGAATCCCGAATTTAAATGGGGATAAATTTGGTTTGTATCCCGTAGGCATGTGGGGTTTTTGGTTTGAATGGGGTATTCCGAATTTAAATTGAGGTGGCTGGTTAGCTTGATATATCGGCATAGGGTTGTTGTTATATTTAATTGGGGGTTTAAAATCGTTCTGACTTTTAAAATATATTTGATTTGCTGGTTTTGTTGTTGCTTGTGGAGGTTTACTACGCCGCTGATATTGTTCGAGGAAATTAACCTCCTCTAAAACTACGCTTAATGCTGACTCCAATGATTTTGGAGTTTTTAGTCGCACAATCCTAACCATATTTTCTGGCAAATTGTAAAGAAAGACATTTAACGCTGTATTATTATAAATAATAATTTTACTTTGTTTAATATCCTCATCTACCATTTGGTTGACTTTTGATATTAGCACTGAACGTACTGATTGAATTCTATTACAGAAATCTAGATAACTTTCACCTGAATTGATTTTTAAATTTTCTAGTTCTATAGCAATACATTCCTCGCTGCGTGGATCACCAAAATGCTGTACTAGGAGCTCTTTAAATTCCGTCCATGATGTTACATCTTCGCGTTCGCTAATAAGCGCCGCGGCTTTGTCCACTAACCTACTTGTAATACTGTGCATTACATACTGGTTTTGTGTGTCGCTACCTTGGAATCTTTCTATTATATACAGGCATTTCCGAAGGAATAAATTTAAATGCCTTTTGTCTCCATCAAAGAGTGGAATTAATTTTAAAATTTCGTTAGGAATTAATCTTACTTGCTCCATTATAATATAACCTTTTAAACTAACAAAAATAAAAATATAAAATCTGTTATAAAATATTGTTTACGATTAAATGATTAAAAATATTACTTTTTTACTTTACTTATCAAAATTACGCAGAATTTTATACGTATATTTTCTTTACTACTCTACACTTATATACGCTTAAAACACTATTTCAAATTTTCACAATAAAAATATTAAAAATATAAGAAAACCAAATAACGTTATAGTGAGAGAAGTCCTATCTCAAAATAACAAAAGAAAATGAAAGGAAAAGGAAGGTGAAAAGTTCTACTCACCAACCGACCAGCTGCATCTTCTTTCTTCTTTATTGACACCACTTTTGATTAAACTTATTTATTTATTTGGTTCCAGATTATTTCCTATGTTATTTTTTCAACAATTTTTGGAAAATAATCCGCTCCGGCTGCGCCAGTTTAATACTCGGGAACGTCAAATTATTTTTTAAAAAACAAGATTTTATTGTTTTTAATTAAAATTATATATTTATTAAAATCTAATTAAAAATATTACAATTAATTACCACGACTGAGCAGAGGCAGATGCTCGAATCGAATGATCGCACCTGTGGAACATCACACCATGTTCCTTCGCTTGCGCAACATCGGACCACCCTTAATACGCTGATGTTGCGTTTACCTGTACGGTATGGATGCCAGGTGGTGACGTAACTAGCTTTCCTAGCAATATCATTGCGTGATCCAATGAGTAATAAAGAGATATGATTATAAAATAAACAAAATTAATAATATAACTCAGCGTGTCGCAAAGCTAAGGTGACAATGTGTGGGGCACATCACTAAAAAACGATTGCCCCGACGATGACAACGACGTCCCAAGTTGATGGTACGACGATTTCGGACATGAAACCTATACCTACTACTCTATTAAGTTGACAGATGAACTTAAGAGGTTTGTGGGGAGCCGCTGGATCCAATCTACGCAGGACCGAGTGAACAACAAGAAGAATGGTTATACAACGTTTATAGGTAGAGGACATTGTTTCTCACCCCACAGCCACCAGTATTATGACTAGCCGCAGTGATAATGATAGCTCTCCAAATACAGGTAGTTCTGCATCATGGTCCGGCGTAACATCAAAACACGATTACAACGAAATTCGCCCTTTTGACCATCTCACTTTGACGGTAATCAAGGTCACTCCCTATGATTGTGTAAATTCTAATCTTGTGTCAACAGGGGGGGGGGGGGCAAATTGGGGGGCAAAAATTGGCAAATCTTTTTCATAATCACGGTATTTAAAATATAAGGAGCTTACATTTGTAATGAAAGTAAGAAACATTATAGGTCTTATACTGTCAATATGTTGCCAGTTGACAGTTTCCCAGTGTTACAGTTTTCAGTGTAAGGGGGGGGCAGCTGCTCCCCTTGCCCGTACCTCGCTACGCTCATGTCATGTGTTTCCAAAACATAATATTTGTCCTTAGTTCATGTTCGACGGTTGAAGTTTAGGCAAATTTTAGTTATCAGATGTACTTCATGTATTATCATATATTATTCGTGTGACATATCATAATATATTTTTAATTATAAATACTTAAGATCATCGTTTTAATATTTCCACGTTCTAGAATAATGTGTTAATTTGTCTTGGTAGCACCCGTAGTCATAAGGCGTGACCTGAAAAACATCTTTTTAGTGTGCTACTAAACATTAATTAACATAATATAAAATAATTTACTAAATAGGAAAATAGAACTAAAAATCATCCTTTTGTAATATCTCCATTGAAAATTAGTTAAAATAATTAAGTAGACGAAGCTTTGATAAGTCATACTTGATCAAAATGACCGGCCGTTGAAAGCTATAATTAATTTATATCTTAACTTATTATATCTAAACTAATTTAAATGTAAATTTAAATGCTCGTTCCATTATGTAAATGTACAATTTAATGATTTCTACGGTGACTTATTTAGTTAATAATAAGATAATTTATAACTTTTTATGTAAATTGTGTTGAAGAGGTCGCACATGTGTAAAAAAAACTTGCCTGCTGGAAGCTTTACGACTCTTACGGACGAGCGTAAAAAATACGTCGCGTTAAAATTCCACAATAGGCGTTATAAGAAGTTTTGTATGGTATATTCAGCTTAACGCCCTCGCCCTAACGACTAAAATACACTGTACGATAAAATACGTCGCGATTTAAATACGCTGTCGTGTGAACAGATACCTGGATGCCCATTTGTTTCAATTCGATGTAATTTTAACGCACAATAAAAATCCTCTCGTGCGGACGAGGGGTTAGTCGCGTGCGCCTCGTAACCCCAACATATATATACTAAAGTAATTTAGAAACATACTATAAAAAAGTCCAGTACAACATGTTTCCATCTCTTATCGTTAACTCGCAATAACTACTCTTATATTGAAAATTTAAGTGTCTTTAAATCTGATTTTCACGTGGGTGAAGCCTGTAACAGTCTCAGCCCTACATTCTTGTCAAAAATAAATATTTTTTAAAATTTCGATATTTCAGCAAATAAGCGTTTGTTTGTCACGCAATTACTATAATTGATGCTCTAACCATAAAACATAAAAATTGGAAAAGTCAAATTTTCATCATTTTGGCAGAGCGTCGCGACAGCCGCCGTTCTACAGTAAGAGAGCGGGCGGAACACGGAGCGCATAAGTGACCTATACGGATACATATAAAGTATTCAACTAATGTTATTGAAGATACACAATATTAGTTGAGGTTTTACCTCGACTATTTCAAATATAAAAATCAATAATAAATACACATTTAAGTGCCCGTGCCTAGATCGTGCCTATCTTTGGAGAGGCTGTGATTGTGACTTGGCCATTAGAGTATAAGAGATTATTATATCGCTTACCTCACATCGAACGATTATAGCGTCTGAATGTTATTCGGCGGAGGAAACTTTGCTGAGTAGTGATTGGCACTGTACCGGATTATGCTCTGGCGGGTACTGGTGGAAGATTTGAGGTTTAGGCCGGCAGTGATTTCGGTCATTAGTGTGTGCCTGGCCCAAAAGTCTACGCCAGGCTGCATCTTATTGAGGCTGGGTCTAGGCCCGTGGTTGACTCCGGTTGCTGCGGTGTGCCTTTATTCGGCTTTGATTTGACACAGCCAGAGTAACGTAGGGCGTGTGCCTTTGTGATACGGGTTGAGTTAGGCTGGTGGTGGTTGGGGTGCCAAAGTTGGTCGGCCTCCTCGTGGCGCACCCTGGGCAAGTCTTTGGAATACTCTAGTATTCCGAATACTCTAGTATTCCTTAGTCTTGGCAAACGGACCACTGTGGGGGTGCCTAATCCAGTTGTCCTTCTGATTAGCAGATGGCAATCTGGATGGGCCGGGGACTCCGGGGGGGATGGAGTTCCTACTGGGTGACGGGTCCGGTTGGGCTTATTATAAGTCTGGCTGGATATGGTTTCGACCACCGTCGGCCAAGCCCGTAAGCCCAGCAATGGGAACGGGGACCTTCGGGTTGCGAGGAAGAAAACCTCTATAAAAAATCACCCAGTGGGGATGGAAACGTCCTTCCGTGCGGCGAGCCGTTCTGGCCGTGTTTCATGGCCGGTAGGCTATTGACTTTCAACTCGGGAGTCTCGTCGGGCGGAGTAAACCGTAATCCGTAAGTTATTGCGGAACCGGGGGCCGCTCCTCCTTTTGGGGGTGGGGCTGCGAGGAAGACAACCTCTATAAAAAATTACCCCAATCCCAGGTTTGGGGCCCGCCAAGGGATGAATGGCCGGAGGGTTATTCGGTAATTAGGGCCTCTCATACCGTAATCCGCAAGTTAATGCGGAACCGGGGGCCGCTCCTCTTTTGGAGGACGGGGCCGCGAGGAAGACAACCTCTATAAAAAATTACCCCAATCCTAAGGTCAAAGCCCGCCGAGAGGATGAATGGCCGGGGGGGATCTGGTCGTTAGGGCTTCACACACAAACAACAATGAAGCAATGGACAAACGTACAGTAATATCTACCCAGGAGGGTCCCGGTCCATCCGGGGAATCCCTCACCGCGACTGACAGTGCACCGCATTCCGAATTTCTGGGAGTGCCGTGTAATGTTGGCCGCGGTCGCCCCAACGTATCTGGGGGGGCAACCACTGCTTTGGAGGTGATAGGCGGGGGTATCGGCGGAACTGAGACCGGCTTGGCTGGTGTTCCAGTTGATACGTGTGTAGGATCTCGGCGCAATGCTGAGCGGAGAGTGGTGGAGACAGCTGGCGCTCGAAGTGCGAGTTCTGGCCCGAATAGGAGTTCAAGTAGGATTCTTGATCTGGGCTGCAGCGTCAGCATGGAAGACTTGACGCGGTCAGAATTGGGAAGTAAGACCAAAAAACGACCTAGAAATGTAAGTGGGTGCCTCTCGGACTCTGAAGATGAAGTTGGGTCCAAGAAGGCTTATACCAAATCTAAGAAAGAGACGTTAGTTCAAGGGTCACAAGTAGGTCTCCGTGAAGCCCGTGATGCAATGCGGCGTCACGTGCTTATTGAAGACACTAGTGTTGATAGCGATGACTCAAATAGCGGCAGATCAGTCGCATTACCGGACATGACAGATATGGCTGATGAATACCGTAAGGTTCCCAGAAGCCAAAAAGGGAAAGGAAAAGGGAAGAAAACCGTAGAAGTCAAGGCACTCAGCTCATCACAGGTTTGTGACGAGTTGCTGAAGAACGTCGAGGAGATGAGGGAGACGGTGGGGAAGTCCCGCAATCTTAACGGAAAATGTCGCGGCACCCTTAACCAGGTCGCCTATAATATGGAGGAGATTGCGAGAGTACTGGCTGGGCGTAGTGAGGCAGAGGAGATTACGATCCTTAAAACTGAAAATGCCCGGCTAGCTGAGAAGGTCAACAACCTTTCGAAAGAGGTGTCCACCCTCAAAGAGTTGATCCCTAGAATCTCATCTCGAGGATTGTGCGAGGAAGAAATTCCGAAGAGGGTAGCGGCTCCAGCCACTGGTTTGGATGGTCCGTCCGCGGGAGGTTTGACCATAGAAGAGGAGGTGGTCAGACTCCGTAATATGTTTACGGCTAGGCTGGACGCCATGGAAAGTCGTCTTCTTCCTGAAACCAGGGTTAGACCACCGTTAGCTTCGGATAAAAGTAGGTTAGTGTCGGACAAGGCCCGGAAAGGTCCCGCGGCGGTCTCAAGCCATCCTGGGCCTAAGAAACCGGTCATTCGGGTGGTCGACCCAGATGTAGCCAATAGCGGCGGGACCAATCAGCTAGAAAAGAAGAAGAAGAAGAAGGCAAGGGTCACAACAAAAGAGCACCGACCTGAGCCCCGACCGCTACCACCGGCCCCTGCTTCCATGAGCGAGGGTTGGAATGTGGTGGCAAAGAGGGGAAGGCAAAAGAAATCTGTGCCGCATGCGAAAGAAGGGCCTGTAGTCACCACCACCAAAGCGCAGCCGAAAAAAGGGGGGAAGAAACTAAAAAGTCCTCGCTCGGCTGCAGTTGTGGTGACACTTGATAAAGAGGCCAATAATAAGGGTCTCACATATACAGAGGTTCTGAGCCTGGCTCGTCGATTTATCAAAATCGATGACCTTGGTCTAGGTGAAGGGATGCGCCTCAAAAAGGCTGCCACAGGGGCCCGACTTTTTGAAATATCCGGGCCTACAAAGATGGAAAAAGCGAGTGCCCTTGCATGCCGGCTCCGCGAATTTTTCGTAAATGAGCCAGCAGTGCGTGTCACCACACCTATGAAGTGTGCGGAGCTACGCATTATGGGGCTGGATGACACTACAACTGAAGAGGATGTGGTCGAAGCTATCACCCGGGTCGGCGACTGTCCTGCGTGTGATATACGTACCGGGGCGATCCGCAGGACCGAAGGAGGTTTGGGCTCTGTTTGGCTTAGAATCCCTGTCGAGGCGGCGAAGAAAGTAGCAGCGGCAGGTAGAGTGCTAGTGGGTTGGGTCTCTGCTCGAGTTCAGTTGCTTGAGGCTCGCCCGCAGCGCTGCTATAGATGCCTCGAAAAGGGACACTTGAGGGCAGAGTGCACGTCGACCATTGACCGCAGCAGTGAATGTTATCGCTGCGGTCAAGATGGCCACAAGGCCCAATCTTGCTCGGCAGCTCCACATTGTGGGAGCTGCGAACGGGCAGGTTTGAAAGCCGAGCACCGGGTGGGGAGCGGACAGTGCAAGGCACCGTCCGCTCCTAAGAGGAGAGGAAGGGGGGGTGATGGCCAGAGGGTCCCCTCGCCACCCACCGCCGGCCCGGCTCAGGCTACAACGAGTCGGGTTATGGAGGATCTAATGGAGGTCACTAATTAATGGCCTCCATGCGATTCCTCCAGGCGAACATTATGCGCTCTGCCAGGGCCCAGGACCTTATCTTCCAGACCTTGGCGGAGCGCATGGTGCACGTGGCTGTGGTCTCCGAACCCCGTTACGTTCCGTCGGGCGAAGAGTGGGTCGGAGACCGTAATGGGGATGTGGCTATCGCGTCCAGGGTTGCAGCTGGCTCCCCAGCCCTAGAGCGCGTAGTAAGGGGACGTGGGTACGTCTCCGCCAAAATTGGAGACGTATCCATCATCGGGGTGTACTTCTCACCAAGCAAACTGTTCTCCGACTTCGAGCTCTTCATGGCTGAAGTCGGAGACTTGGTGAGTAGATTACAGCCCGGCAGGGTGGTCCTGGCTGGTGACCTCAACGCCAAATCCGCAGCGTGGGGGTCTCCGGTCACGAACGTGAGGGGGAGATTCTTGGAGGGTTGGTTGGCCTCGACGAGGATGGTCGTCATGAATCGGGGGACAGCTGACACATGTGTGCGATGGAATGGCGGCTCCAAAATCGACGTCACCTTTGTCGATGCCGCCATGTCACCGTGTGTCAATAATTGGGAGGTAGTGACGGGTGTGGAGTCACTCTCGGACCATCGTTATATATGGTTCGAGGTCTCCACACGCCTCACTCCCAATCTGTCCCGGTCCAGAAGAAGTAATGACGGCCCTCGGTGGTCCGTCAAGAAGATGGATCCCGAGTTCCTGGTCGAGGCCGCAACTGTCCAGGCGTGGGCCGCTGCGCCCACGGGTGGGGGTGTTGCCGCAAAGGTCGAGGACCTTCAGCGGCGGATGTCACTCGTCTGCGACGCTAGCATGCCGAGGGTGCGTGGCACAGGCCCGGCACGCGGGGTGTACTGGTGGTCTGAGGATCTGGCGTGGCTGCGTGATCAGTGCGTGGCTATGCGCCGCCAGTACACTCGGTGCAGACGTCGTAGGCGACGCGACATCGAGGAGGAGAGGCGCCGTTATGAGGCTTATAAAGCTGCCCGCGTCTCCTTGCGGACGGCCATAGGCGAGGCTAAGAACAGGGCCCACAGGGAGCAAGCCGAAGAGCTCAACCGGAATCCATGGGGGAGGCCGTATATAGCGGCGCGAAGGAAACTTCGTGCCCGAGCCCCTCCCCTTACCGAGAGCCTTCGGCCGGATCTTCTCGAATCCATTGTGGAAGCCCTGTTTCCGCAGGGAGCCGAGGTTCAGCCGCCTCGTATGGCGCCTCTCGAGGAGGAGGAAGGCACTGTGTCAGGTGTGCCGGCGGTGTCGGAGTGGGAATTAGCGGGAGCGGTGAGTCGCATGAAGGCGAGAAACACTGCTCCTGGCCCTGACGGCATACCTGGGCGCGCTTGGGCTCTTGCCCTGGGTCCGTTGGAGTCGGGACTCAGGGCGACATACAGTGCCTGCCTGGAGCAGGGACTGTTTCCCCGTAGGTGGAAGACGGGGAAATTAGTCCTGCTTAGGAAGGAGGGAAGACCAGCCGATACACCCTCCGCGTATCGGCCGATCGTTTTGCTGGACGAAGCGGGAAAGCTGCTGGAGCGCATCGTGGCGTCCCGCATAGTGCAGCACCTCCAAGAGATAGGGCCCGACCTCAGTCGCCTCCAGTGCGGATTCCGTCAGGGCAAGTCCACTCTCGACTGCATCGAGGGTGTGAGAGTCCTGGCGGAGGAGGCGACGTCCCGGCGCGAGGTTGTGTTGGCGGTGTCGTTGGACATCGCCAATGCATTCAATACCTTGCCCTGGGGAGTAATAAAAGAGGCCCTACGCTACCACCGTATCCCCTCGTACCTGCAGCGCGTTGTCGGTGATTATTTGGCTGACCGTGCTGTGAGGTACCCGACGGCTGGGGGTAGGTGGAAGGAGCGGAGGATGTCGTGCGGTGTTCCGCAGGGGTCGGTTCTAGGTCCCCTTCTGTGGAACATCGGCTACGACTGGGTGCTGCGCGGGCAAATGCTCCCGGGAGTGCGTCTGTTTTGTTATGCAGACGACACTCTCGTGACTGCTCGCGCAAGCACCCACCGGGAGGCCCGAGTACTGGCGACCGCGGCCATAGCTCATGTCGTGGCTCGGATTCGCCGGTTGGGGCTGGGGGTGGCTTTGGAGAAATCCGAGGCCATTTGCTTCCACAGGCCTCGGATGGCGCCCCCAGTGGGCTCCCGGTTGGTGGTGGGCGGGACGTCCATCGGAATCTCAGGTACTTTACAGTACCTGGGATTACTCCTCGACAGCCGATGGACGTTTGAGGCCCACTTCCGGCGGCTCGCACCTAAGTTAACGGCGACCGCCGGAGCCCTGAGCAGGCTCCTCCCGAATTTGGGGGGGCCGAATGCAGGCTGCCGGCGCCTATACGCCGGGGTGGTTCGGTCTATGGCCCTGTACGGCGCTCCCGTATGGGCGGAGCGGTTGACTGCTAGGTCCCTGCCCCTGCTGCGGAGGGCGCAGAGGATTATGGCGGTCAGACTTGTGCGGGGCTACCGGACCATCTCCGGAGAGGCGGCCTGCGCCTTGGCCGGGTCCCCTCCATGGGATCTAGAGGCCAAGGTGTTAGCTCGGGCCTACCGCCGTAGAGTCGAAGCTCGTACATCGGGGGGAGACTCAGCGGTGGTAGAGGTGGACTGGCGGAGGGCAGCTCAGAAGGAGCTCCTCCGCCAATGGAGGCGACGGCTGGAAGCGCCCAGTGCAGGAGTCTGGACGATTTCAGCCATCCAGCCCATTCTCCAGGGCTGGGTCGCCAGGAGGCATGGGGTCCTCACCTTCCGCCTGACACAGGTACTTTCCGGACATGGTTGTTTCGGGAGGTATCTGTGGAGGGTGGCCCAGCGCGAAGCGTCTGGTGTGTGCCACGAGTGCGGCGCCGAGTCTGATACGGCGCTGCACACGCTCGCGGACTGCCCAGCGTGGGCGGTTCAGCGAGCGAAGCTCGTGGCAGAGGTGGGGCGCGATCTCTCCCTGCCCACCGTGGTTCGTGCCATGGTGGACAGTGAGAGATCGTGGGCAGCGATGGCCTCCTTCTGCGAAGATGTTATCTTGCGGAAGGAGGCGGCGGGACGGATCCGGGAAGTCGAGTCCTTGGATCCGATCCGCCGCAGGCGAGCGGGGCGCAGGCGACTCGCCGAAGTCCGTCGCATGCCGCCCTAACGGGGACCTCCGGGCGTTCCGAACGGGGTTTCGGACGCTCGCTGGAGTTAGGTCCCCGAGGCGGTCGATGCATCTGGTGCTCCCGATGCATCGATTAGCGGAGGGAGGGGCCACTTTGAGAGAGGCCCCAACCCAGAGGTGGCGCACTCTGGGGTTAAGAGTTGCTGCTGGCGAGGATGGGGGAAATGTGTCCAACGGTACCCTGTCCTCGCCACCAGCAGCGTGGTGGAGCACTGTCAGGTTTTTAGTCGGTGAGAGTCCGACATACCCGCCGCTCGTCCCCGTCGGGCGGTGATGACCCATAATGGGTTTTCCTGACATAAAAAAAAAAAAAAAAAAAAAAAAGGCTGGTGGTGGTTTCGGTCGTCGCCGTGTGCCTTTCTCGACTTTTGGACGCTTAGGCCGCCTTGTAGGGCCGGTACAATGTGGTAGCTGAAATGTTACTGTTTGATGAATGGACATCGGAAACGTTGTTCTTAGTCTCTCAGTAGTGACGGAACCACGACCGAATGTTGCTGGGCGTTGCGGAAGCTAGCCTTTACTGTCTGCTAGTCTGAAATGGCGACAATGGGTAACCTAGCTAGTCAACGTATTGTGCTACGATGCTGAAGTGATACGCCGCGGCAGTGATGGTTCGCTATGGACTTTGTTCATAGTAGCGCATGGAACGTGTGATGTATCCATGGCTACACAAGAGCTGTGACACTCACATGGGAAATGTTGCTTGTTGCCAAATGACTCGTCCTTTTTGGGACGCCCCCTTAGCTTAGTTAATGATACCACGAATGACCATTATAGCATGGCCATTATTTTTAGAGCCGCTGGTCGAGTCTTTATTAACAAGGCTGCGGACTAGCTTTAGACAGTGTGGCCTGCATATCTTATACTTTACGTGGCTTGCCACGTAACATTTTTTTAAATTGCTTGTTCTTGTATTGGTGGTGCGTTGAGCTTGGTGCGCATCTCGTAATCGATTACCTCTATGTGTGAATCCACTATATGGTTTTGGGTATTGATAAGTTTTATGGCATTCATGTAATGCTTTACACACGACGTTATTATTGAATATTATTCCACTGTGGAACACAATTACTATACTATATCTATGCGGAACACACCGCTACAAGTTGCCTTGCAACATGTGCTATTTAGTTTTAAGATGATTTCCACGATGTGGAATTTATACGTTTTATACTTATTATATTGTATGTGGTATTTACCATGAAACGCACTGTTGCAATGTGTGCTGGCGACATACGCCCTACTGTATATGAGAATTGGTAATTTATTATCAATATTACCAGGCTTTGAGCCTTTGGCTTATGCCTTATTTTATAGCTCCGGCTATTTATTATTTGGGCTTCGGTCCTCGATTATATACCAGGCACTCGTGCCTATTATGTCAACGGTGATTTTGTTGACACTCCGACAATAATGGGTTTAACCCATCATCTAACGCCGCAGGCGCACTATAAACAAGGACCCCATCTATGGGGGGGGGGGCTCATATGTATGGACGGAGCTCATCGTTGGTAGCGGGTGAGGAGCTACTGACCACCTATCCCTTTTTATGTTTTTCTTAATGAAAAATTTAGATATTGGGAATGGTGCCATTATTTCAAGCTATTCTTCGGAAAGGCTTAATATTTCATGGGGTTTATATTATCACAATCTTCAGTCCCTTCTGATGGCTACACAATTCAATATTCAAATTAATATTACATAAACTGATTATTTCACACTGATGACAAACAAACCTTTTATGCTATTAAAATGATATTCAAAGCTATACTATTCAGAGCTATACTCTCTGTCGAGCAAGTTGATATGAATTAAGAATGCAAAGTCTGACGGCTTGTTATACATTAAAGAATAAGTTATAACGAAATTTTATTATTATAAAAGTATAATGTGATTATTATCACATTATTTTATTTTATCTAAGGTTTTATTTGACTCCTTTAGTTGATGGACACACGGCCTCTGACGCTCTAAAAGAATTTGAGTTATTACAATACACAACGTAGTACGGGTCCTAGCCACTTAGACGAATCACGAGCCAATATATGATTAAAGTGCTAGCGCCTCCGGGCGTGTTTTATGCATTTCGATGCTTGAGTGCGAGCGCTCAAGCGATGGTTTAAATATTATAAATCTATTTTTTAAAGACGAGTGAAGGGGAAGATAGTTACAAGCCGCATGCATAGCTAGTATCAAAATAACACAAAAGTTCATGGTCAATAGGACAATATATAAACTGATGGCGGTTACAAAAAAAGTACTAAGTACTTACTAACTAATCTCAACTAAGGGTCTTTGTGAAGGATTAAAAAATTGATGCACATTTACAGATACATTTTACAGACCTTACTTTTAATATATCTTCCATATTACTTACTATAGGCTCAAGCGCGTTGATATTTACTCGAAATGAAAACCATAACTATATTAGGAATGCGAAAGGGAAGTGTTTTGTTTGTTAATCTACTTTCACGTAGAAACTAATAAACAATGTAATTGACATAGGTTTTTAACTAAAAACTACATAGAAGTAGCTAGTTAATATATATTTATACTAATGAGACAGTGTGTGTGTGTGAGTGTGTTTGTGAATGGAAGAATAATTTGATATGACTTTTAGTATGAAGGGGAGGTGAGTGATATATATTTTTATTTCGGTATTCAAGTAAACGCAGAAGTCGCTGGCAGTAACTAGTAATATTTAGTCACATAAATGCATAAGTGTTTGTGTGTGTGTGTATCTGTTTGTTCGTTTTCTTTCACGTCTGAAAGGAAGAATAGATCAATATAATTTTTAGTATGTAGGGGAAGAGAGTGACATTGGCTTTGACGTCAACGTAAAAGTCGCGGGCAGTAACTAGTACTATTTCGTATATAAATGTCTGTGTGATTCAGAGAGAGCTAAAAGAGAGAGATTGTAGAAGTCACCAGTATAAATTATATGAAAATAAAAATGTGAATTATGTGAATAGGAGGTGTACTTAGAATTTTTTTATTCCACGCATAGATCTGTTCAATAAAGCCGATGACGATAAATTTCGTTGAAAATCGACATTTTCAGCAATGCCCGAGTTCTGCCCGAGGAGATAAGTCACTTATCCCGAGGGAAGCGACCTTTGAACTAAACCAACTTTACTGAGTTTTTTGTGTTATCCTATAAAGGAACAGATAAATTTTGCACAGACCGTCTAATAATATAAAATTAACTCTGTGGCGCAGGTGAGAGTGACACTGTCAGCTTCGTGGGCTGCGAATTTGATTCCCGCCGAAGTCCACCATTTTGAATTAAATTTCCGAGTCTGGGTGTATTTATGTATACAACAAGTTATGTCAAACTCATAATCACCCTTATTCCACTCTAAGTGGGGTCAGCACGATATGTTAAAACCATGTTGTCACATGATTCGGATACGTATTTTACGACCGACCGCCTGCCTGACGTCAACTTTCCTTAGTCATATTTTGCGACCCCTCGGTAAGAGAGGAGGGTGGTCTATTCTATGCAACCGGATACCACACGGCACATACCTTAGTCGCCTCTTACAACACCTCGGTAAGAAAGGAGGTTGGTCTATTCTATTCTGTCGGATACCACACGGCACATACCTTAGTCGCCTCTTACAACACCTCGGTAAGAAAGGAAGGTGGTATATTCTACTCAACCGGATACCACACGGTGGGTCAACTTACCCTAGTTGCCTTTTACGACACCTCGGTAAGAAATGAGGGTGATCTATTCTACTCAGCCGGATACCACACGGCGGAAGTTATTTCAAACTATATGTGTATATATTTACCAGTTGTCTGTCACCCACTGTTTTGTATAAATCCACGCGCGCCGCGCGGCGCGCGCGCCTAGCCAGCGAGCTTATCGGTAAACTCGCGTCGAAGCTGACTTGATGGTGAATTCGAGTGCGGGGTCACGTACGCTCGCCGCTCGCGTTTATTACGTAGTATTTTTAGTAACATTTTTAGTAGTAGTATTACGATAAGACAGGACGCCCGCGCGCATGTACGATATGCGCCCTGTATACGATCTTATTGTAGACGCACGCGCGTAATGAGGCGTTTTAACCAGTGAAGGGTGTGGTTTTAGATAGTACCGCGACTGTATTGACCTTTTGATATTGATATAAGTATTTAGTGACGCGGTCAATTAGTGAAGCGTTTCGATTACTATAAAGATAAGACGCGACCGCGACGCGGTATTAGCACGCGTTTGGATTAATGTTCGCCGATATGGGACGATTCAATAACGTGTGACCTTACGAAGGTTGTGTGCACACGGGTGTTATTTGTGTTATTTAACCGCGTTAGTGAAGTGTATACGCCGGGAGAAATAGACAGTACGTGTTCGTGTAAGGTTGCTGAGGCGAGCCAACGAGTTCGGGAATTGGCCAAGTACATACAAGCGCACACACACACGTACACATATACACGCAGATATTAATGAGGCCGGACCGCATACAGCTGACGGCCGCATAAGGTAGGTTGAGACGCCGAAACGGCGGGCCCAGGTTTCGGAGGGTGTTTCATCCGCCCACACGTTTGTGCGGAACACCCACAATACAAGTATGAGTAGGTACTTAGTACGTAAGTATTAATACTTAAAGTAGTAAAAGTAGTAAAGTAAGTAAAGTACTTAAAAGTAGTAATACTTAAAGTACTTATTTACGGGATACACGACCGTGTATGTAATTGTCTCATACATTTATTTATTACAGCTAATCATTTTGCTAACGTCAAAGCAATTAAGTTTGATACTAAAGGTTTTCTACGTAGTCTTAGGCTAATTCTGTTCTTAGCAATAAAAACAATGCGTGTTTCTTTTGATATGCAAAAGGAAGGTATTAATACAGACTTCGTAAGAGCGACCTCTGGTTACAGAAACAAACAGAACTACTTTGCTATAATCCGCGTAATATACTTAGCATTGTGTGAAGTGCTTCATACACTTAGCATTGCATGCATTCGCTTAATCCACGCGGATTATAGCAAAGTAGTTCTGTAATAGTTTCTGTATTATGGAATTCAGCAAATTAACACCTGCTTCTATAAATGGACTTCTGAGTAATAAAACATCATATTTAATTAAAGTATTGACACGCCGTGTGTTATCCTGCAGAATAGAATAGACCACCCTCCTTGCCTAGCGAGGTGTCGTAAGAGGCGACTAAGGTATGTGCTGTGTGGTATCCGGCTGCATAGAATAGACCACCCTCATTTCTTACCGAGGTGTCGTAAGAGGCGACTAAGGTAAGTTGACGTCAGGCAGGCGGCCGGTCGTAAAATACGTAGCTAAATCATGTGACAACATGTTTATAACATGTTTGATGATGATTTGCTTAAAGTATTGACGTAATTTTTTTTCGAAACAAAGCAATATTCTTATTACTATCAGACTTCTGGGTATAGGCCTACTCTCTCGGTTTTTGTAGAGAAGGATTGGAGGTAAGACACACCAAACTACTCCAGTTGGCAGCTTACACATAGCCCAAGAATTCTCTAGAGATATGCAGTTTTCCTCACGATGCTTGCCTTCATCCAAAAGCATATGATAAATTGCAATTAATAATGAGACATAAGTGATAACAAAAAAACTAATCGGTGTTTAAAACCGTTAAAAAATTAAATCCTACTCGTGAATTTCAGATTTAAAGCTTAGTACACATTTCTGATACTCATAATAGAATCCAATCGTTTTTTGGAGAGCCATTAAAAGATTATACAATTTATACAATTTAACGCCCAACTCTAAAGGGATAATTGCCACCCACTGAGACCCTACAAGCTAATTTTATAAACCTTCGGACAGATGTTGTAACGTTTTGTGCGTATAAAATCATACTCAAAAAATTTATAAAAGTAGATGTACGTGCAACTTTGTTTGCGTCAACTTAAATGTTGAAATACCATATAATAATAATATATACTGCTTGCTTTTTCAATACAAACAAAAATAAATTATCCTATTGCTAGCCCAGATATAGTTAATAATAATAATAATAGGTCTTTATGTATACAGGAGGTATTCTCCATCCATTGTCTCTGTTAAAATTCGGCTAACGGCTAATTTCAATGGCGTCGCGTATATTTCTAGATACTAGTAATTTTTCCCATAATAATTGGTTGGTGAAATTAGCCGTTACCGGAATTTTAACAGAGATAATGGATGGTGAATGGACACTTCCTCCGACGTGGAAACTAATTTTTGGCACTAACGTTTCATGTAAAGACCGATTTGAACTCGACACCGTAAGTGTCAGCTTGTGCTTGCGATTGGATTGAATCGAAACTAGTCAGGCTAACCCGATAAAATAAGACGTAAGTATAGTCAGTTTCTATACATAAACTATGAATACTACTCACGTAGTTTAATGTTTAAAAGGCCCTGATATATTCGATTCCATTGGACAAAAAATTGTGTTAGAGGATTTAAAAATAAGATATTTTTTTCATCATTGTCGTACAAAATAATATTTTTCAAACTTCAAGGATAATATTGAATTTTAAAATTTAATTACTTTGGTTTATAATTTAATATTTTAGTTGATGTAAAAGCATAGTGCATACTCGGCCTTATAGCAATCATCGAACGAAACACGTTTAAGACTAAATTAGACTTATCGTTTCACACTCAATAAATCGACTACATCCCGATCGACTACATATATGTTCGGAAAGAGGGAGACAAAAATTTAAAAATGGAGACTTCCCCTTTTGATATTTAAAGGATTAATCTTTTTAGATAAGAACTTACTTTTGTCGTTTTAGTGATAAGGCGCGAAAATACGGCGATTATAGAAGATTAAGCGTGGGCATGATTGTATAGAGGGCTTAGTCAGGTTTACTCGCCAATCGTCATCTATGATCGCCTACGATGCCTACAACGCGAGTATTGTCGGCTTTACGGTCACTCATCAAAGGGAATTGCTGGATGACATGATCGTATGACTACGAATGTATTCGTTATGAAATCGTGTAGACACTTGCACTATGTGTAGGGTATTTTATATCTAACTCCACTTAACCTTTGCCCAGTATTCTGTACGTAACACTGAAATAATAAAACAATTCAAACACGCTTGTGGTGGTGTGATCTTTAGACAAAGTATACATTTTACAACAAAATCCATAGGTACTATTATTATGAATGCGACAGTCTGTCTCTCTGTTACGTTTTAAACCTATCCTACAGGCCTACCATGAACTCTTATTGCGACTCAATTGAAGACATAAACGACGACCGCGAACCGCTTTCTTTTCGTACCATGAAGTGTGAATTGCATTAGGGTCGTAATGTTTGAAAAGGATAACGTTATATGAACTATAGATAACTCTGTCTCTTTTACTCACACGTTCTTAGGATGAATTCCGAACGCTCATTCGGCAACGACTTAAAGTGTGCGTCTTTAAGACTTCATCGTACAAACAAGCAAAGCAATTTAGTTTACGTCTTCAAATGAGTCGCAATAAGAATTCATGGTAGATCTACTGGTATACATTTTGTAGCTCTTTTACTCGCGCATAGCGCTCGTACCCGCACAAACTTTATTAAGCAGTTCTTTACATTATTCTTATCCTGTTATCTTAATGCATATCTCAAATCTATGGGTCAGTAAAAGACTCTAACTTAAACGTTTATTTATAAATAATCTTATTCTATAATCTATCATCATTATCCTCCTGCTCTTATCCAACTCTAAGTGGGGGTAGGCACAATATGTTACAAACATGTTGTCACATGATTTGGCTACGTATTTTACGACTGCCTGCCTGACGTCAAATTACGTTAGTCGTATTTTACGACCCCTTGGTAAGAAAGAGGGTGGTCTATTATACTCAACCGGTTACCACGCGGTGGGTCGACTTATCTTAGTCGCCTTTTAAGACACGAGAAATAAGGGGTGTGGTCTATTCTACTTAACTGGATATCACACGGTGGCTTCTATAATCTATAATCTAAAAATATACTTCAATAAATAGTAAACTACGAAATCGTCGTAAACACATGTATGAGCTTCAATTGTACCAAATGTTATCAATTTTGCTCCAGCACCTTAACTTTGAAAGCGTAACAGAAAGAAAGACGGAAAGATATACAGACACACTATCTTATTTATAATATTAGTATGGATAGAGCAATTAATGGAATAATAACACAAAATTATATAAACAAAGATAACTAGAGTAGCTAATTTAAACTGGATAATTATTATAACAGGATGTATTAACTATACTCGTATGTATGCTTGTTAAAGATAATCTATTCGGAATAATTATTAGGATGCAATTTAATAGGTTATTTTATTCGAGGTACTAATAATAATGGTAACACGGTAACAAAGAATGATGTGATTTCCGGTGCTACATAAATAATTTAAAACTATATAGGATATTTGTTGGACGCCGTGTGGTATCCGGCAGAATAGAATAGACCACCCTCCTTTCTTACCGAGGTGTTGTAAGAGGCGACTAAGGTATGTGTCGTGTGGTATCCGGCAGAATAGAATAGACCACTCTCCTTTCTTAGCGAGGTGTTGTAAGAGGCGACTAAGGTATGTGCCGTGTGATATCCGGCAGAATAGAATAAACCACCCTCCTTTCTTACCGAGGTGTTGTAAGAGGCGACTAAGGTATGTGCCGTGTGGTATCCGGCAAAATAGAATAGACCACCCTCCTTTCTTAGCGAGGTGTTGTAAGAGGCGACTAAGGTAAGTTGACGTCAGGCAGGCGACCGGTCGTAAAATACGTAGCCAAATTATACGACCCCACTTAGAGTGGGATAAGGGCAGGAGAATGATATATAGGATATTTGTTGGATTATTATATAATGCTGTTGGAAGTGCGAATAATCAAATAAGGTATGTGAATCTGTGAAATGTTGGTTTTTTATATGCTAAAGCATAAAGCACAACCGTAGGTTCGAAACGCAGAAAGTAATGCTCATTGACATGTGTTCTAATAGTTATTTGGAGCCTGCCAAGACTTGGAGCAATTTGTGACACCTGAACGGATGTTTTTATCAAGACCAAGCAGCTGGATGCAAAATCCGAGAACTAAGAACCTCCTCTTCGACCGTGAAGATACTGAGTTACAGATAAAGATCTAATAGTCAGGACCTATGATGTATATATATGTTGAATTAAACTGTCCCAGAGATATGTTCCATAGCATTATATACGATAGACAAAGACCCAAGTCGCGTCGATTTAAGCCGTGCAGTATCATAAATATTTATCAAGCATATAATGTTTATGATGCTCATATAATATGCTATTATCTGCGAGTGCAACCGTATCTTATTTTTGCTATTCAAAACAAGTTTGTAATATAACACCAACCATAATCCTATCTCGCTTACAATATACGTGATATCTGCGAAACTGGATTCATAAGTATTCATCTGTCGTCCATAAACTCATTGCCAGAGACAGCCTCCGTAGATAACCAATACCACCCTACCGAAGACTCAAATTAAATTCGTATTCCGTTCATGAAATCAAGATAGACAGTTCGATGCACATCTGCGTCTCAAACTGACAATTTCCAATACAAATTTTAATTATATTTACGGAATATGCACCTTTATGACGAGAAAAATAAGGAAAATTAAAGTGCATAAACAATTGTGTGTAAGTGTAAAAAGGATTACAGTTAGAATCATAATGATCGCGTTATAGACTAGGGAATGATTGTCCCGTTTGTTTCATTAAATGTTCAAAATTTCGATTTTCGTAGGGTACCGTAATCCAAACTTCGAGGGGCTCATAAGGGCCTTGACAAATGGATTTGCAAAATTTCTCTGACAGTTTATTATGTGATCATGACTGATGGGCGCTTTATTTATTACGACAGTTATACCTTAGAGATTTCAAAGCTTGTTTACGAAATTGTGTAGATTTATATCTGAGAACGCTGTTTGATAATGAAGCCTTTTGAAAATGTTAACTACGTCACGCGGTGCCAAGTTTATTTAAATATTAGGATGACTGTAGGTAAGTATCTAGTTAAAGACGAAATTTGGCGTAATTGTTGAATAGGATCGTTTTTATTCATTTTTTTCGCGAATTAAAAGTAATGTATTGCACATGCACGCACATTTACGCAACAACGCGGAAACACGCAGAGAGAGTGCGAGATTTACAGAAAAAGCATTATTATAGCTAATGTAAAATGATTTAAATATGGCGTTGGGTAACCTGGGATCTGTGGGGAACATTTGTAACCTGGTCTTTGAATCGCATTACCATAATAGCCCGTGTATCTCTTCTCATACTCGTATATGCATGGTGCTCTCGTTGTATAGACTAACAAGAAGGAAGCCTGCTAAAATGAATGGGGTAGTTTTAGCGTGGTAGTCATTACTCACAAATAAAAAAATGGCAAACTGATTTGGATAAAAAGTAGACACACTATATATACACTAAAACACACCCATACTTAATACTAAAACAGAATATTTTCATCAGTTACTAATCAACTCAAGGCGGAAGAAAATGCAGGCAGAACTGCATATTTTATGTACTGGATATTTTATATTATAACTAGCTGTGCCAGCGGCTTCGCCCGCGTGGAAATCAGCGTGTAACAATTTTTTTTCAGAAATCAAATTTTAAACATAAAAGTAGTTACTGTGAGTTAACCATAAGAGATAGAGACACGCTGTCGCGGACTTTTTTGTAGTAGTTTTATAGATCTACAATTTTTTACTACATTACTATAACGCTATAGTACGCTATAGTAGCGTGCGCTGGTTTACACAGCGCACGCGACTAAAGCTCCCTGCAAGAAAGTTTTTTAACGACGGCTCGATTTTTTCAACACAATTTACATAATACCAATATGTACTATTTACTTAAGCCATTTGGAAGTTTTGCCCTATGTTTTGATGAAAACCGTACAAAAATCCGTTCAGTAGATTTTGAGAAAATCGATTACATACAGACAGACAGCTTTTTGGGACTTTGTTTTATAAGAAGCATAGATTTTTTTTATTATATAAATTTAAATTAAACAATTATAGACATATGTCCGAAATATAGAAAGTTTGTGTTGGCAGCAGTCTTAGTCATAAGGCGTGGACTGAAAAACAGCTTCTTAGCTGAGTCTATAACCTTTTCCTCAACATACGTTTATATTATGTAGAAAGTGTTAAAATAATCTTTGTTGTTTTCTAGAAATGTATGTTGCCGAATAAAGTTCTTTTTATTTATTATTATTTAGATAGATACTATTTAGTTTTATAATAATGACATGAAATATACAGAACCCAATCTTATCTTGAACATCTCTATGAAATTTATCAATATGATAGGAAAACTTCCAATCATAAAAGCAATAAAATTGGGAAACTCTGACCATTTTTACGTATCGAATATTTTATTGCGTTCTCCCTTATTCTGGTTCTATAATTTTAACATGTCAAATTGGCAACATTGCTAAAATAAAAATGAAGTTTTATCCCTAATGTAATTACATCTTTACTTGAAGCGGATTAATTAATAATTCAAGTTGAAATTTGATTTAAATTTTTCCGCCACAGCGGTAACGTCGTAAACAATTCCTGTACGAATTAAAAAACTGTACGATTTAAAAATACACAGAATAAAATTATCATAATATTATAAATATTCATAATATTATTTTTGGTTCGTTGTGTATAATCCTGTTTATATAATAAAAACAAATGTGGTGAGTAGAACAGACCATCCTGATTTCTTAACGACGTGTCGTAAAAGGCGACTAAGATAAGTTGACATCAGGCATCGAGGTATTTTATGACGGCCGGTCGTAAAATACCTCGCCAAATCATGTAACATGTTTATAACATATTATGCCATCTCCTCCTAATGTGGGATAAGGGTAGGTGAATTGTGATGGTATAGTGTACATACGAAATCAATGCTATGAGAGTTATTATATTTAGTGTTATAAAAAACATACTTAAACTACTTACTATAGCATCACAATATATATAAAGTAACTATTCGTACGGAATAATATCCATATGTATTAGACAAAATTTAATGTATATCATAGGAGTTAAAAGAGAAAGATTCAGCAAAGTCAGCAACTTATTCGTTGGTCTCGGTATTCGCTTTTACAATAACATGCAATCCTTATAGGCAGTCTACAGAAAGTTTAAAATTAAGTGTAAGAAATATGCTTATATTACAAAAGTGAAGATTATTTGGATGATAAAATGCCTGGATTTGAAAATTCTTTTAGCATCATACAAAACTGCGGTTTGATGATGTAAAATTGATATTGTTTAAATAATTGACCGCCGAATTTCTTGCTGGTTCTTCTCGGTAAGAGCAACATTCCGAACCAGATGTAGCTTCATTAATCATATTGATCCGTGACATTTCAAAAGTGCTTGAAAGAGCTTATAATTAATAAAGATTATTTTGATTTGATTTGAAAAATGAAAAAAACAGTCAATATAATAGAATAACAGTAGAATAGAAAATAGTTTCTATTTTACAGTAATAGCGACACGATTAGAGTTTGGACTTTCGGAACTATATCGTAAAACGGTTCATACAAACGTCTGTCTTGACTTGGCAAAAACTTCCTGATCACTCGCAACTTTATCAGCTTCGAAAACAAAAGCCTGTCTACCTTTCAAGAAAGTAATAAAAACAGCGAACCTCAGATGTCCGCATCGAGATATTTTATAGCATTCTCCAACGATCGGGACATTTCTGCTGACCGCAATAAATGCTTTGCTAAAGAGATAAAAATAAGTCAGATTCCTTGCAGAGATACCCTATTAAGTAAGTTAGCTGAATGAAAAACTAACCCCTAAAGTATTTAACTAACCCTAAAGCCTACTAGTAATTAATGCTTTATGAACAACTCCAATGATCTCATTACCAATATAATTAATGATTAAAAAAAAATTGTTTATTCAAACTATGTTTGTGGCTACATTAATCATTCTCCTGCTCTTATTCCACTCTAAATGGGTTTTGCACAGCATGTTCTAAACATGTCGTTTCATGTTCTGGCTAATTATTTTACAACCGACCGCCTGCCTGTTGTCAACTTACCGTAGTCGCCTTTTACGACACCTTAGTAGGAAATGAAGGTGGTCTATTCTACTCAGCCGAATACCATATCGAAATTCAACTTATCTTAGTCGCTTTTTACGATACCTCGGTAAGAAATGAGGGTGGTCTATTCTACTCAGCCGAATATCACGTGGCGGTTCAACTTACCTTAGTCGACTTTTACGATACTTCGGTAAGAAATGAGGGTGGTCTATTCTACTTAGCCGGATACCACACAGCGGCAGTGGCTACGTAATGTGGTTTTAATTTACCTGCCAGCTCAGACCTTTTGTTATCTTTTTCTTTGATTTTCCCGCAATATGAAAACCGTAGAAATATCACAACATTAAGGTAGATACACACCGTATCAGATCCGTATGACTATATTTAAATCGTGTTACTATTTTTCTCGAACTTTCACTTTTTTCTAACTTTTAAATTTAAAATAATTAAGCGACATCGATGTATTTTTTATTAACAGTATTATGTATGTGCTGTTCAATAAACCCACTCATTCATGTCCCCTCACTCAAGTCATTAAATTGATCAGTTTAAAAGAAAACAAATGATTTCAATCATCGATGTCACCAATCACCAAATCACTAAGTCAACAATTAAAGTGATGATACATATTATATCTCTTATATCTGATTAAACTACATTCATTAGTTATCTATACTCAGATATTTTATGACAATTGAAACCAGTCCATACGATAAAACTAGAATAGAATAGAATAGAAACACTCTTTATTGTACACCACAGAATTTACAATAAAACTGAAATACAGAAATAACAATATAAACTGCGTGATACAGTGAGGCGGCCTTATCGCTAAATAGCGATCTCTTCCAGGCAACCTTTGGGCTAGGGAACTTATCAACTAAAGGAAAGAAGGTAGGTGGTGCAAGATACACATACTAATATTACATACTTAAACATAAATAGATTATATACACAAATACTACATATATAAAAATATGAATTTACACATATAGTCATAAATAAAGTATACATATATATATAAATGCATCAGGATTGAGCAGTCGTCCTAAGCAGATAGTGAGAGATAGTAATTTTTAAGCATTCTTTTAAAACTGCATAAAGATTTAGCTTCCCTTATAGCTAGTGGTAAAGAATTCCACAACTGGACAGCTCTGACATTAAAGGAGCGTCCAAAAAAGGATGTCTTGTGGGAGGGCATAACGAGGTTAAGCTTCCGAGTGGATCTTATTGTGTTACACCGAGGTCTTAAAAATTCGAACTTACATTTTAAGTAGGGAGGTGTTGTTGGATGAAATAACACACAGTACAGAAGAGAAAGTGTTTGCAAGTCCCGGCGAAGTCGGATGGGCAACCACTTGAGCTTGACACGAAATTGAGAAACATGGTCATATTTGCGTAATCCAAATATGAACCGAATAGCGAGATTTTGTAAACGCTCAAGTTTGTTTAACTGGTCCTCGGTCAAATCAGGATAGCTTGCGCTTGCGTAATCAAGAATTGGTAATAGTAATGACTGTGCTAGCATAATTTTGGTAGGAATGGGAAGGAAAGCGCCCAATCTCCTGAGAGAACCGATTGCTCCAAATGTTTTCCTGCCCGTTTCTTTCACCTGCTGCGACCAAGACAGAGTTGTATCAAAAAGTATGCCAAGGCTTTTAACTGTCGAGCTGTACGGAATTTTTATACCATCAAATTTGATTGGTGGTACATTGTGCCAGTCAAGCCTCGCAATCAAACTCCTACTGCCAATAACAATAGCTTTTGACTTACCAGGATTAATTGTAAGTCCAAAGGACTTACACCAATCGCGGATCGCAATCAGATCATTGTTACTGGCAGCAACAGCTAAAGCGAGATCTTCAAGTTTCGACTGGTTATAAATTTGGATATCATCTGCATACATGTGATAGAGAGAAGAAAGTCTTGAAGTAATCGAATTGATGAAGATAGCAAACAAGAGAGGTGACAACACGCCGCCCTGAGGTACACCAGCTCGGACATCACACCATGACGAGAATTTATCGTCAATGCGAACGCGCTGCTGGCGACCTCGAAGGTAGCTTTGAAACCAGCCAACTTCGAATGGAGAAATGTTAATGGAGCGTAACACACTTAACAGTATGTCAGGATTCACAGTATTGAACGCATTACTAAAATCTAGCAATGTCAACACTGTGAGCTGCCTGTTATCCATTGCCCGCCGAATGTCATCTGTTACTTTAACTAGCGATGTAACCGTGCTATGACCAGGACGGAAGCCAGATTGTAGAGGACTGAGAATATTAAACTTGTTCAGGAATACAAAAAGCTGTTGATGGACAAGTTTTTCAAGGATTTTAGATAAAAAAGGCAGGATGGATATAGGACGGAAGTCACCCAAGATCTTGGCATTAAGTTTTTTAGGGATTGGAGTAACTTGGGCTTTTTTCCATAGATCAGGAACTTCACCACAGGAAATAGACTCATTAAGGATATATGTTAAGAGAGGACAAATTATATCTAGGATAGGAATGATCATATTCCGGCTAATGCAGTCAGAACCGATAGCACTCGATTGGATGGACAATACGCACTTTTCAACATCGCATTCAGTGAATTGACTAAAAATAAACGGTGGATAATCTGGAGTTGCCAATGATGAAAGATAGTTCATAGTACGCAATTTTTCGACGTCATCCATAGTGTCAGAATTAGAAAAATGTTTATTTAAGTGCTCCATATTAACAGAGGTACAAGGAGATGAATTGCGACATGAGTTACCAACTCCGAGTGATTGAAGAAATTTCCAGACTTTAGCTTGGTCGCCGTTCTCGACAGATTTGTGGATATGTCGTCGTTGTGCGTCCCTACACGATGTATTGCAGTGATTCCTTATTTTAATGTACTTTAAGCGATTTTTCTCTGTGTTATTAGTTTTAAATTTACACTTAGCTTTGTTTTTCTTTTCTATAAGAATCTTCAAGTCTTTTGTCAACCAAGGTGCTGGTAAATGCCTCACCTTAAAGAGTTTTATAGGCGCATGGATGTCATATAATTTTGTTATAAGCGAGTTAAACGTGCAAACTTTTGTATCTATGGTGCTTGCATTGGTCACAGCAGTCCAATCAATCCCCATTGCATCTTTACGAAGTCGATTTACATCCATTCCTCCAAAATTACGCTGCAGAAATGTTCTGGATTTTAGTTTAGGAGGACGTATTTTATACGATAGGTAAATAAGGTCGTGGTAAGAGAAGGCATCAGCCGTAAACTGACCGTGCTTGGAAACAAAATCAGGAGAGGAAACCATAATAAGGTCAAGAAGCGTTGGGACAGAGTTAGGGAAAAAGTGAGTTGCAGATAGAGGCAGAACATGAAGATCACAAGATTCAATTAGTGATAAAAGTTTATTGCACCGGGTATCACCTTTGAGCAAGCACGTGTTAAAATCTCCCATTATTATTGAGTGTTGGTAAAGTGGAATCAAACTTTCTAACAAGCTCTCGAACGAAGCAAAGTAGTCGATAAGTAGAGACGGAGAATAGAACACGCCAAGCAGGATTTTTGTATGGGACAAGGTCACTTCGATACACAGATGTTCAGCCGCATCAGCAGGCGATTGCTGTGTGGACGAGCATATTATAGAATAAGGAATACACGACCGTAAGTAGATCGCCACACCACCGCCTCCCCGACCAACTCGATCGTTGCGAATAAGGTGAAAACCGGGCAATGCATAAGACGTGGACGGTAAACATGGCTTGAGCCACGATTCGGATACTAAAATAGCATGAATATGCCGTGATTCAAATGATGCAAGCAAATCAGGATAATGAGCCGGGATACTTTGCGCATTTATGTGGATAACATTGAAATTTTTCACACAGTCTGAGAAGCAAGAACTAAGGGTACGATCAAGCGGGAGGAACATTGTACTGTGGTCACTGCATATAGACGACGATTCATGACTTGATGACAGAGTTAAAAGAGTTTCACTATCTATACTATCATTAACAAGCATTAAATATATAAATATTTATAATGTACTAAAAATATAAAATAATAATAATTTAAAAAAAAAGACTAAATAAGAAGGTATTTAAATAATATAAAACTTAGTAAGTACCTAAGAAGTTCCCTAAACCCGCCAGCGGTGAAAGAATCAATGTTTAGTAATTAATGTACACAGTATATCAAACAAAATCAAAGGAAAAGTCAACACCGTACAATATATGTAAAAGCGGTAAATAATGGGTAAATGGCACCGAGATTAACGCCATTAATTGTTAAATTACACAAAGGGATTAGTGTCTAAACTGTCTAACTTAATTTAAGCTAAAACTCGTAGGCCCGAAAGGACTAGAACCTACATACAATTAAATAAAGATTAGGTTAAGTACTCTGTACAACTGTCACTTGTCAATTTATCAAATTATCAAAGTGATTTCAATATCTTGAGTTAAACTTATACTAATAGTAGGTACTTTATAGCTAATAAATGTAGACAAATGTAAATAAGGCAAAATTGAATTGGATATACAAATAAAAATAAGAAGAATAACAAAAATGAAAGAAAGAAATGGCACCAAAAACACATAATTAATCACAGACATCATTGTTTACAATTTCACTTTCTAAGGACCGCTCTTTTTGGCCTTTGATGAGAGTCTTTCGTGGACTTAGCAACTTTAACAGCTTCCGCTACAGGTGGAACGATGGAGGTCGAAGGGACGTCGACTCTAGTTCTAGAAATAGATTTCAATTCTGTTAACGTAGTTATGCGGTGCCGATTACCTTCTGGGCCTATAACAACTATAACGCCGTCTCTGGACCAGCACTTTGTGACGCCAAAACACTCACGGGCAGCGAGAAATGTTTCATGACGCCGTTTAGTCAAGAACTCAGAGATAGTGATAGCAGTTCCCTTTAAAGATATCTTTGAAAACCAGACTTTATCCCGCAATGAGACATCCTTAAACTTAACAAGAATAGCTCTAGGTTTCTCAGTACCAGGCCGACCCATGCGGTGAGAGCGACTAATGTTATCTACTGTTATATTTGTTTTCAAGTTGTCCGATAGAATCTTGGCCACACTCACACTTGTATCTTCTTTGTTGCCCTCAGCTACTCCATGGATCAATATAATCTTCCTCCTTGTTCGCATCTCAAGCTCATCCTGCTGTCTTGAGAGGAGTTCAACTTGAAGTTGGAGATTTTCAAGCGCAGTCAAGACAAATGATCGGAAGGAATTAAATTGAGCATTTATATTAGACATGGGGCTTGTAGCAGGGATGGCTGTCCTTAGCTCATTATGAAAATCCATCATTTTGTTATTAAAATGTTCTGTCAACTCATTCAGTGTGTTTTTAATTGACTCCATTTTTATGTGAATTAAAAGGTGAGATGACTTACAAATATTTCTGTGCACAAGTTCTTGTGGAAATGTCTGACAGGTTTAGAAAAATCACAGGTACATTTATTGAAAAATTAACTCAGTTTAATAATTATTTTTAAATTAATATTCACAGTGGAAATTTTGACAACCTATCAGTTACACTCCTACCCTCCAAAAAAACTAGGTATTTGATTCATGTTGTACGCAAGCAACAGGCTTTGTCCGGCCATGGGATATAGTGGCTATTGTTTTCGGTATAATTGACATGTATGACAATCTGTTATATTGTCAACACTCACTACGATCTCAATGTCAATCCTTCTTTCAAATAAGAATCTACCTTCTAAGCGAGATCGACTTCGATATGTCAACCTCAGCTATATAATATTTGAAGAAAACATTTTACACAGATGAAAACCAAAATTACAGTATTACATATAACAATTTAGAATAAATAAAAAGACATTTGACTATTTCCGATTTCAACATAAACTTTTTATTGTTATTGTAATTTTAATAAAGAAAAAGAACAATTATTTTTGCTTCAACATATATATTACGTAACGATAGCAATTCAATAACGACCGCCGTGTGGTATCCGGCTGAGTAGAATAGACCATCCTCATTTCTTACCGCGGTGTTGTAAAAGGGGACTAAGGTAAGTTGACCCATCGTGTGGTATCCGGCTGAGTAAAATAGACCACCCTCATTTCTTACCGCGGTGTTGTGAAAGGTGACTAAGGTAAGTTGACTCACCGTGTGGTATCCGGTTGAGTAGAATAGACCACCCTCATTTCTTACCGCGTTGTTGTAAAAGGCGACTAAGGTAAGATGACCCACCGTGTGGTATCCGGTTGAGTAGAATAGAAAACGTTCTTTCTTACTGAGGTGTAAAATACGATTAAGGTAAGTTGACGTCAGGCAGGCGGCCCGTCGTAAAATATGTAGCCAAATCATGTGGCAACATGTTTATAATATGTTGTGCCGACCCCACTTAGAGTGGGAGAGAATGATGATGAGCAATGCAATAACGACTCAATTTTTTTATTACACAAGCTATACAAACTGTTGCTAGGTCTTGTTTCAGATATCGAAATGTAGTCAAACAAAAGTAGTCAAATAAAAATAAATTTATAATTTTTATCTTTGAAATAAATTAATACACAGAATTATGCTTGTTTTTCAACAGAGACTGTTAACGTTCGTATTTTAAATAAGATAAGATATTAATTATATTATATTATTACTAATTACCACTAAGCTACACATAACAACTAGGAAAATGTATATAACTTATGTAAAAAAAAAATATACAAACAATATTCGCCATTCGTTACACAGGAACTAGCAAATATATTTTATAATTTTTTTGGTCGTATATCGTATACGCTGTGAAGATAAAAAACATCTTATGAATCGTTAATTCTTGTGAGCGGCAAATTCTAAAATATAAGTTTATGAAAAGAATCTAAAAATTATAATTTGAATGTGTTAATTTGATACATATAGCTAAGCTCTGTTTCGCACAGAGCATCAAATTATATAAATAAACGGGTCATATCGCGACAAAATCGAATTACCTTTATACCAAGGTTCGACGTTTTGGCAGAGTCAGTTCATGACTACGGTGGATGGAACTCTGCCGAAACGTCGAACCTTCTATGTGACCCGCTTATTTGTATAATAATTGATATATGAATGAATTGATAACTATTCAAACGTTACTACCTATTCATAAAATGGTTTTTTCATTTTAATATTAATTCGATTTCATTCGTTGCTTATATTTGACTACCGAACTCGTTAGTCAATTTGAATTTGCAATTTTAATTCATAGAAATATATATATTTTCTTTCAAAAAGTAGACGATGAGAGATTATAGTGAGAAAATATCAATATCTAACGATATAAATAATGTAAGGGTCAGAATATGCATCTACCCTAATACCACAAACTCAAAACCCACCGCAGAAACATCGCATTCGGAATAAACAACGTGGCCACGGGACAACAAAGCGTTGTTTAGATATCTGCGGTCACCTACGAAAGCATAAGTACACGCTTTGCGGCGAATATGTTCATGTTCAATTTAAATACATTTTTACCGTCTCATTACGTTTATCATTGACAATTGAATTGAAACGGCCTGCAGGCCTATCATGAACTCTTATTGCGACTCAATTGAAGACGTAAACGAAATTGTTTCGCTTTTTCATACCATGACGTCTTAAAGACGCACACTTTAAGTCGTTGCCGAATGAGCGTTCGGATTTCTTCCTAAGAAAATGTGAGTAAAAGAGACAGAGTTATCAAACATTACGACCGCAATGCAATTCACACTTCATGGTACGAAAAGAAAGCGGTTCGTGGTCGTCGTTTACGTCTTCAATTGAGTCGCAATAAGAGTTCATGGTAGGCCTGCTGTTACTAATCCATTGCTGGCCATAGAACTCCTCTCTCCGTTCTTAGAGAGAAGGATTGGAGTTAAGACCTACCACGCTGCTCCCAGGCGAATTGGTAGATTTCACATATCCCCAGAATTTCGATGTTATCCTTCACTGAAAAGCATGCGATAAATTGCAAATATCAGTTAGAAACATAAGTTTCATCAGAAAACCTCATTGGTGTCTGCCCTGGGTTTGAACCCTTGGCCCCTTCGAAAGAGTTACACGTTCTCACTCACAGCTAAATATCTTTGATAATGCCTTGGACAAACCATGCGCAGCGTTTGAAATGTAAATATAAGTACGTAAACAACATTTGATTCCTGAATAGTCATATAGCGTAACCTTTAATACTCCTTCGGTATTATATTTGGCATAACAAAGAAAAGGAGTGAAAATTATTAAATTCATAAACTTTATGTATAAATACCTAAAATAAAATAAAATTTAGTAATAATTATATGCATATCTCAACGGATAAAAACATAAGTTCGCCTTTTATTTCAAGCCCTCTATAATTCTGCCACGGTATAAACTATTAAATATTATTTTTTACGTCATGGTCAAGACAACGAAGACGAATGAAATTGATTCCTTTAATAAACTAAATGCAAATTTTACTCATCAATATCTGTAATTAATAAACAAAATAATGTAATTACCTTAAGGAATACATTGCATCGTAATTCTCCTGCCCTTATCCCATTCTAAGTGGGGTCGGAACAACATGTTATAAACATATTGTTACATTATTTGGCTAGTTATTTTACTACCGACCGCCTGCCTGACATCAACTTACCTTAGCCGCATTTTACGACACCTCGGTAAGAAATAAGGATGGTCTATTCTACTCAGCCGGACACGACACAGCGATAAGGAAGCAACTAACTCAATGTAATAATAATATATATTGGAACCTAAACACCCTTTGTGTGAACAGATTCTCTTCATACTGGTCATGTTTCTTAAATCCCTAAGTGAACTTATCGAAAAATGTTATTAAAATAGCGAGTAGATTATAAGAAGGCAGGTATTAAATTAACCATATTGTATGAAGGTTTCTCAATCTGCCGTTATACCGACCGATTGGTTTTTAAGAAGTACATTATTTCTTATAAGCATTAATATAAACATACATATAATTTCTTAAATATAATACATAATATTTATTTTTTCGTTTGTCCTATCGGAAGGAGAAACCAAATCAATATGATTTTTGATAAATTCTTTTTAGGTACGAAATTTAACGCGGATGATGACGCGGGCATATATAATAATTGTAAAACTTATTTATTGTTTAATTCTGGTGAACGACTTATAAAGCACGGTATAAACGGTAACACATACGTCAGAGAATATATTAACAGCAAAAAATTCGACAAAAACATAACAAAAATAAAAATGACTTCTGTATACGCTAATAGGTACAGCAATGTTCTTTAAGATTTATATTTTTAACTAGCAATGCCTCGCGGTTTTACCCGCTTACATAAGGACCTCGTGGTTGTGGTAAGTCTACGAAGTCGGACTATAGATTTATTCTTGTTATCATAAACATTTTATTTCACTTCGGTTTCATAGTTTTTAATTACACTTACATTCATACTTTGGCATAAACTATACTGCCGTTAACATTATAAATCGAATATATGATTTGCGCTCTTTCATTTAACTCTCTTTTTCTTTCTTCTTCTTGGCTTAAACCAATATAGCCAAAATACAAAATTTAATGAAATTTGCAAATAGCGCATCTAATTTATTTTATACTAGTACTAATCTACTTTAATTTGTCTTTATTCTTAATTAATTGTTAATTTAAAAGTAAACATTTCCAATCAATATTTTCAGTAGATTCTAATTAATCTTTTTTTTACAAATCGATTTATTTTGAAGAGAGAACAAACGATTATTTAGTTATTTATTTTTGCCACTGCAAGTCACCTCCGTAGCTGTTAATCTAGCAATGCCCTTTAAAATTTTACTTTACATAATTCTATAATATTGCTCTCGACTTTATCGACGTAGACTTCATTAACCTTAACGTGTCAGTAATTTGTAATTCGCATACTTGCAGTTTTAAAAAACAAACAAATACCTGCAGTAGAAAATAAAAGAGCTATCAACTTTTATAAAGATTAATTATATAGATAACTTTATCATAATACTCATTATGTTCTGAATGAAATTAGCGTTAGTCGGGACGTTCTACACAACCACAGGGTCACTTATGTTTTCAATCTGCATAAATAACTACTTCTTTAAATCGTTAAGGTTTTTTTTTGCAATTTTTTAAATCCATAACACACATTTTATGTTGTAAGCATCATAGGAAACGTATATAAATCGTAACACACAGTTCGCATCACATTAATTTATAGACTGTCGTCAGGCGAATATCTAAAAATGTGGTGTGCCAAGTATTTTTTGCTATTCGTGTACTGCTTAGTTGAGGTATCATCAGGTAAATTGCGTTCTTTTAATAACTACTCTTTTATTTATACTATATACATATTTATTTACTTATTTACGCTTATGTTTTTCCTTGTAAGAAATTACTAGTTTTTATTGACACTAAAGAAAAAGCATTATGCTATCTGATTATGACTTTATTACTTAATAATATACACTTTACATGAGAAAACAATAGCTCTCAAGTAATGACGATCTGTGGTACCGTTTGATTCTTACTAGAGGGTAACTTTTGTGTGCCTAATTGATATGTGATATTACCAATTTAAATGAAATTTACTGTGGTAAAAAAATATGAAATAAAATAATTTATAGAATTAGGTGTTATTTCTCAAATTGTTTGGTTGTTTTATATATTTATGATTTGAATGTAGTACTGTAAAGTAAAGTAAAGTAGCGGCCTGTTACAATCCCACTGCTGGGAATAGGCCTCCTCTCTCCGTTTCTGGAGAGAAGGGTTGGAGCTAAGACCTACCACGCTGCTCCAATGCGGAATGGTAGGTTTCCTCACGATGTTTTCCTTCACCGAAAAGCGTGTGATAAATTGCAATTATCAATTAGACACATGAGTTTTAATAGAAAAACTCAGTGGTGCCTGCCCGGGTTTGAACTCGTGTTCAAAGCCGGGCAGTGTAATTTTAGTCCGTATTTTATTACACCAACCCATGAAGGCATTCAATAAAATGTACTTTATTTCCAGACAGCATCCCAAACATAATTGAGGGGTTTCCAGAACAGGCAGTAAAGAAATCTGATCCTCTTTACATTGAGAAATTAGAAGGCATACTGCCCGGCTTCACTTATATTTTCTATAATACTACAATAACTGGTTTAAAGGATTGCGATGTCACAAATATACAGTAAGAATGTACAATTTTGAATTATTAAAAGATTTTACTTAAATTCCCGTGTATGGATGTGAAGGTGGAATCTTCAATGTTAAATTTGACCCACTTCCCGGTGGCCGATTGACATGTAATTTTATAATAGTCGAGTCCCGATGGCAGTGCATGCAAAATCATTTATGAAAAGCATGATTTGATTCTGCCGTCAGGATGAGCTCCAGACGAGGGAACTCGTCAACGGTTATCAGTAGGGATATGAAATTTTGTTAAAAGATTTTTAACTTGACTTGTTTTAAATATTCATCATTCTCCTGCCCTTATCCCACTCTAAGAGGGTTGGGACAACATGCCACAAACATGTTGTCACATGATTTGGCTACATATTACGGCCGGCCACCTACCTGACGTCAACTTACCCCTTTTACGACACCTCGGCAAGAAATGAGGGTGTTCTATTCTATGCAGCCGGATACCACACGACACATACCTTAGTCGCCTCTTACGACACCTCGGTAAGAAAGGAGGGTGGTCTATTCTATTCTGCCGGATACCACACGGCGTATGTGATACCACACTTTAAATATTAAATATTATATTTCAATATGTCACAACTCGCTTGGTATGTTTATATTTATCTCGCATAATATTCAATGTATTTGATTGTGGACAGCTGATTCAATTCTATAGGTGACGAACTACAAGTTAAACCAGTTCTAGGGACCTATATCGTGACCTCACCAACTAGTCAGGAACGAACCACATATGTAGTTATTTTTATACATTTTGTGAATACTAATATTGATTTATTGATATTCAGAACTGTCAATTCGACAGGTTGCAAATTTTTTTATTATGGCAATCTCTGTATAGTATACTACTTATATTAATAATCATAGTATTCATTTCGTTGCCCGGTGGCGCAGGTTGCTATGATTCTGCCTTCAGCTCTGTGAGTCATAGGATCGATGTCCTATGAGGTCCAAAATTTTCTTTTAAAATATTGTTGGTTCTTCGAGTCTGAGTGTATGTATGTATTTAAGTATCTATTTAACAATTTAATTTATAGAATTAGGCGTTACTTTGCGGAGATCCATAATACAGGAGATAGACTCCACGACAAAATCGCAAAGCTGATGATGCTTCGTGTTCCCGATGCACCGGTTAGCGGACGGAGACTTCTCTTTCTAGGGGTCCCTACCCAGAGGAGGTGTTCTCTGGGATCATAGCTGCTGTCGGCGGGGATGGGGGCAATGTGTTCAATGATACCCTGTCCTTGCCATTGGCAGCGTGGTGGAGCACACAGGTCGTTTTAGTCGGTGCGAGTCCGACATAACCGCCGCTTTTCCCCGTCGGGCGGCGGTACCCATAAAGTTTTTTTCCTGTATTAAGAAAAATCTAAGTGGCGCAAGATCGTGGGAAGTGGAGATCTCGTGAAGAGACCTATATCCAGCAGTGAACGTCCGTCGGTTGACGAAGAAGAATACAAATTATATGTACCTATATAAAAAGTCACACAGAACTACCCGTTCTATCTCATTGAAGTAGTAAAGGTCATTTAAAGATAAAACTGTTAAAACTGTTTAACATTCGTTGCAGAATCGATTCAAAGCACGAAAACTTACACTACGAGTTGAATTGCCCGAGCGTGAAAATGGAGGGAGAGTATGAGATGAGCGGTAAACTTGTTACGATACCCGTGGAGGGAAATGGACACTTCACTATAACAACAGGTATAAATTTTTAATCTAGTAAAATAAATATTAAATGAAAAAGTTATTTTTTAATCTTGAATTAATTAATGTATAAAATTGGTTTTTTAATTAGATTAAAAAAACACGTTTTCTACAAAAAAACTCTATAACTGTGAAAAGGCTTAGGCTCCGTAGGAGGCTCGATAAAGCACGCTTAGGTACTAAAGTGACTCTTCCAAGTTATGAGTCTCCTTAGCACTAACAAGTTTTGAAGGCCCTACACTACGTTTTAAAACAAATCAAATAAAATCAAAAAATTATTAAATATAAATAATATAAATATAAATATATATGGGACACTTGCACACACGGTCGTCCGTCCCCAAAGTAACTTAATACTTGTGTTATGGGTGACGGACAACTGTTAGATATATACATATATAGTTTTAAATACATACTTAAATACAAATACACACCCAGGCTCGAAGAACCAACAAATTGTTTATAATTTATTCAAGTAAGCTCTTTCGAGCACTTTTGAATCGTCAAGCATCAATATGATTAATAAAGCAACAACTGGTTCGGAATGTTGCTCTTACCGAGAAGAATGCAAGCGGTCAATCTCTTAAACATTTTCAATTTTACACTATTAAATCGCAGTCTTGTATGAAACTGAAAGGATTTTCCAATCCAAGCATTTTTATCATTCAAATAATCTTCAATTTCGTAATTTGCTTTACGTGTAAGCATATCTCGTACATTTGATTTAAACCTTTCTGTAGACTGGTCGAGTATGGATTGCGGAATTTTATTGTAAAAGCTAATAATGGGACTTTTGAAGAATTTTGCCACAAAAGAACTTTTTTGAGTTTGGTCACTTGAATTAATAATAAATGAATGAATAATATAATTGAATAATAAATGCCTGCATTAATATGCGAATAAGATGGTGCAAAGCGTCTCTCGCTGTTTTTCCACTCTTAAGCGTGATTGAATGTTATAAAAAACTTTTTATTTTTAAAATAATTTTACCATATTGTATCACCGGATCTTGATCAGTAAAGCAGTAAAGTAAAGTAACAGCCCGTTACAATCCCAATGCTGGGCATAGGGCCTCCTCTCTCCGTTTCTGGAGAGAAGGGTTGGAGCTAAGACCTACCACGCTGGTCCAATGCGGATTGGTAGGTTACACATATTCCTAGAATTTTCTAGGGATATGCAGGTTTCCTCACGATGTTTTCCTTCACCGAAAAGCGTGTGATAAACTGCAATTATTAATTAGACACATAAGATTTAATAGAAAAACTCATTGGTGCCTGCCCGGGGTTCGAATCCGTGACCATCTCGAAACAGTCTACTCAACACAAATAACTTCACTCACCACATAAACTTTTATTCACGTGCACAAATTACACACAAACTAACACATACACACGTGTACTCTAGACAACTTCACTCATTACACATTATCTTGCACACTAACAGACTAATGGAAATTTACTCGTACTGTACTAATGGAAGGTACTACCTTCAGTAAAACAGGGTTTGCCTAAGAAATGCTAAATTAAGGTGCCTGATAAAATATTATTTAATGAAAGTAACATATAACGAATAATAATAAAAAACGTTTCCAGGAACATATCATGTAATTGTTGATTCAAAGTTACAAAAAACTACTAGTGGTGGAGAAACATATTTGAATATTAAGGGAACCAAACAGAAACCGGAAGCTCTGTCACCAGTGAAGTATACTTTTGATAATCTTTATAAGGGGGATAAGGAACAAGGTTGGTTTCTTTTGAAAAATTCCTAATAATTCAAACTACACTTATGTACACTGTTAAGGTCTGAAAAATGCGAGTGCGATGATCTCAGCGCGTATACAGGCATAGTAGAAATCGTTTAACTAAAAAATAACAGTAGGCCTCTAAATTCTCTTTCATTCATCATTTTCCTGTCCTTATTCCACTTTAAGTGGGGTCGGCACAACATGTTTTAAACATGTTGTTATATGTTTTGGGTAGTTATTTTGAAAGCCGGCCTGCCTGACGTCCACTCATCTTGTTCGCCTTTTACGATACCTCGGTAAGAAATGAGGGGCTCTATACTATTCAGCCGGATACCACACAATTAGATTTTTCCTGTCTTTCTTATTTTCGATACGGATTAGTGTGTTGCACATAGGTTTTATTTAAGGCTCACGCAATTACCACCAAAAGTATATCATCATCAAAAAACTAAACTTGAAAGTATGAAGTAAATAAATAATTTAAAATTAAAAGTATTAAGTTAATAAATTATAGTAAGTAAAGTATCAATGTTTTCATGGGACATCAGTGTTTCACAAATATATATTTCAGTTAATTTACATTATATAATATTGATTTAAACCGTACTAAAATCCGTTGATTTTGAGATTTAGAGAAAATCGATGGTATACACACAGACATTTTATGGGGATTTTGTTTTATAATATATAGAGTATGAATGACAAGTTGTAGACTGTTATATAATATTCTTTTTAATTTAACCATGTGTATAAATTAATAACGTCGTGTGGTATCCGCCAGATTAGAATAGACCACCCTCCGTTCTTACCGAGGTGTCGTAAGAGGCGACTAAGGTATATGCCATGTGGTATCCGGCTGCATAGAATAGACCACCCTCATTTCTTACCGAGGTGTCGTAAAAGGCGACTAAGGTAAGTTGACGTCAGGCAGACGGCCGGTCGTAAAATACGTAGTCAAATCATGTGACAACATGCTTGTAACATGTTGTGCCGACCCCACTTAGAGTGGGATAAGGGCAGGAGAATGATGATGATGATGTGTATAAATTAATAATAAATTTTACATTAATCCTTACCAGAATTACTAAATCATATAAGACTTCCAAATGATTTTGATTTTCACGTGGTTAAAATAAGACGGTATGATGCAATTACTTGCTGAGTGAAGGCCTCAGAACTTGTCAAGTGCGATGATAGTATATCTATACTTATTATAAAACAAAGTCCCCAAAGGCTGCCTGTTTGTATGTGATCTCAAAATCTACTGAACGGATTTTTGTACGGTTTTCGCCAAAAGATAGGGGAATTCTTCTGGATGGTTTAGGTAAATAGTATATATCAGTATTATGTAAAATGTGTTGAAGAAATCGAACCGTTATTAAAAAACTTGCTTGCTGGGAGAGATTGAGTCGCGTGCGCCGCGTAAACAAGCAGAGATACGCTAAAGTAATGTACTAGAGAATTGTAGATCTATAAAATACTACACAAAAGTCCGCGACAGCATGTCTCTATCTCTAATGGCTACTCACAATAACTACTTTTATGTTCAAAATGTCAATCACATACACTGGTTTCCACGCGGGTGAATCCGCAAGGAATGTTTATTATTTACTTGTTAACAGAAAGAGATTTTTTACAGCTACTTCGTTTCTTAAATCAAGTCATGATAACTGGAAGATTGTCCAGGAGCAAGCTGATGGTCCGGTATGGAAAACAATATTAGATTATGTTGGCAAAAACGCTAATTCCTACTTTAAAACAATAGGATTATAAACTTTAAAATTGTAATTGACGTGGTGGCATTTGAAATTGTTTATTAAAGTTTTTAAGACGGCGAACAACAGTATATAATATTATATAAAAATTATATCGTAATATAATATAATATTAAATCAAATTTTGTTGGCATGAATAAAATTCTGAAAATCCTACGTAATTTTATTTTATTTATCTCTATGCTTACTTGAAAATACATATTTTAAAACAAAATAGAAGCTTTTTTAATTATAAAATTTTAAATGAGGAAACTAAATAAAATCGATATAGACAAGTCAAGTTAAGAAAGCTTTTTCCTGTACCTACTCTTAACCGTTGAGGAGTTCCCTGGTCTGAAGTCAATCGCAGTCGCAGCAGCAGGTCATCGTCTTATCATAAAATGCATTGTCATCGGGTCTGAACGGGAAGTACATTCACATACACGGCAAGTTAAACAAATCTTTTAAAAAGAAAACATATTTATACACATAGAATAATCGAAAATAACATTTTGATTAACATTAGTTACAAAAGTAGTAATAAAATTTTATTTGCTATAATCCGCGATACAGTTAATAGAAAATATATATATAGTGCTATTTGTATAGTGGACTATCCGTTTTTTCATACTCGTTACATGCAGGATTCGGAAGAACACATGCACAAACCTCCACCACGGCCACCACAATACACAAGCACTACACACGTTCACTATCACAAACTCAAAAATCGTTCCGACCCGCCCCCGTGGGGTACGAATATATATGTATATATAATATATATATATATATATATATATATATATATATAATATTACGGGACAGCTAGTTATATATATCTTGTATATGTCACTTCGAATTAGGTATGATAGCCAGATTTATGTCGTATTAACATAATATATAATATATATTATTGCAATATAGTTAATAAAGATTTTGAAACAAATAGAATAATATTTTTCAGTATATTTATACATGATTATAATAAATTTATTAAATTAATTTCTTATACAATATTAATAAATCGCCGTGTCATATCTGGCTGCATAGAATAGACCACCCTCAGTTCTTACCGAGGTGTCGTCAAAGGCGACTAAGGTAAGTTGACGTCAGGCAGGCGGCCGGTCGTAAAATACGTAGCCAAATCATGTGACAATATGTTTGTAACATGTTGTGCCGACCCACATAGAGTTGGATTAGGGCAGGAGAATGATGATTATACAATATTAATAAATAAGAAATATTGCAAAATTATTTTGTATAATTAACATTAATTATGCGGAACTACTCCTCGGTGAAGAGATAAGCAAAATATTTTATTTGAGTATTTGAGTATATTGTATATTTGTAGAAACGTTTATAAATTGTTACTCAAAATTTGTTTCACCGCATTACATTATAAACAGTGGTTAAGCGAATATCTACATGAACAAAATGAAATTAGTCAAATACTCGTATTTTTTGCTAGTCGTATACTGCACAACTGACGTTTTATCAGGTAAAATTTTTTGAAATAAGTTAATACATAAATATCTGCAACGAGGGTTACGCTGCTTCTAATAGGAGTTTATCTGTTAAGGAAAAGCATCATGCTCACCTTAACATGCGTTTCAGTCTTCTGATATGTTTTCAGTATCAGAAACAATAGCCAAAATAAGATAACTAGAGCTGCACGACGAAAATGTGTAATTTTTACCATATATATTGGTATTTATTACTTACAATTTATTTTGCGTTTTTGGAGAAGGAAAACATCGTGAGACATAATCGCCAATTTTCATCTTAATAATACTCGTATATCTTTTTTTTATGCAATCAACGATTTTAGATGAAATTGTACATGCACTATAACAAAACTACCTCGCTATAATCCGCACGGGACCCGTGGAATTCCGCAAAGTAACGCCTGCTTCTATAAATCATTTTGAAATTGCACATTGTTAAAAAAAATGTTTTACTTCAATGGTTGTTACATAGAGCACCATTTTTAATAACGTCTGTGTTCATGATTGATATTTGATATTTACAATTTGTTATATGCTTTTATGACGTGTGTTATCCAGCTGAGTAAAAAGACCACCCTCATATCTTACCGAGGTGTCCTAAAAGGCGGCTAAGGTAAGTTAACGCACCATGTGGTATCCGGTTGTGTAAAACAGACCACTCTCTTTCTTACCGAGTGGTCGAGCGGTCATACGACTAAGGTAAGTTGACGTTAGGCAGGCGGCCGGTCGTAAAATACGTAGCCAAATCAAATTCAAATTTAAAGTATTCTTTATTCAAGTAAACTTGTAAACAAGTGATATTGAATCGTCAACATCTACTGCTGTTTCGGAAAGCTGTTCCTACCGAGAAGAACCAGCAAGAAACTCGGCGGTTACTCATTTGAAAGAATAATTGATACAACTAATTACACATAGTTATTATTGTTTTGTACAGGATAGAAGACTAACTATATCCACGCATTCTTATCGTCTAAGTAATCCTCAATAGTGTAGTAAGTAGGCTTTCTGTATGTCTTTTTTTAAAGTGTTTTTAAACAGCTGTATTGGTAAAGTTAAAGTAGATTGCGGAATGCGGCATCATGTGACAACATGTTTGTAACATTTTGTGCCGACCCCACTTAGAGTGGAATAAGGGCAGGAGGATGATGATGAATTTATTATATGCTTTTCAGTGAAAAAAAAAACATCGGAAGACACATTATAATATGATTAGCATTTTATAATAGAAGTCATAGTATCTCAACAATTTAAGATGGAGCATTTTCGGACATAAACAAAATATATATTTTTTGTTTCTCTTATATATTGATGCTTTTGTACAAGTTCTTTCAGGTATGCAGTAAAGTAAACTCTTTTTCAGATAACGTAATAACACCATGCAATATCGACGATGATTCTTGCGTTAACTCATCAGTGCAGGCTGCAATTCCAAAAATACTTACAGGTTTTCCTGAACTGGGAGTTAAGAGTTCTGATCCCCTTTACGTTGAAACAATCGAAGGAAATGTACCTAATTTCATATATTATTTATTCAATACTACTACGACTGGCTTGAAAGACTGCGAGGTATCAAATTTAAAGTAAGGCTGTACATTTCAATAAATTTTATTCGTTTCAAATGTTGCTATGAAACCTGTGATAGCCCAGGGAGACTGTGCGACTCTTTTGAAGAGGACACGAGTTCAAACCCCGGGCCTTTTCAAGTTCAAACCTATAAGTTTTTCTGTTAACAACTTATGTATCCAATTGATATTTGCAATTTATCGCATGCTTTTCAGTGAAGGAAACATCGTAAGGACACCTGCATATCTGTAGTAAATTTTGCAGATATATGTAACCTACTAATCCGCGTTGGAGCAGCGTGGTAGATGCTAGTTCCAATCCTTGTCTCCTAAAATTTGAAAAAAGAAGCCTATCCCGAGCAGTAGAATAGTACTCGTAACAGGCTGTTACTTTTATTTCGAATGTTGCTACCTCCATAGCATAAAATATAATTGATCATCGATCACTGATTTTATTCTATACATGATTTACTACAAGTTTTACCAGTTTTGGAGAGACACCATCAACTTCCCAAAAATCCAAAAGAGCCAATCAAGAAATGAGTCACAATGGTTATATATTATTATGATTTATTTGGTATTGAATATTAATAGACTCCAAAAATCAAATCGCTGGTATGTAAGTGTGCATTCACGTATTTATAGGTGCATAGCATCTTAAACCAATTGCATCCATTCACATACTGCGGACCGTTTAAAATAGCTATATGCTTGCACTTCGCTATCGGCAATGATCAATGACCGTGTGATCGTCCATAATCACCACGATCATCGTGTAAGCATCCACACGTTTCGTATATGATACATACAATACTTACGGTCATACGTACCACCCTTTGATGCATGTCTGAGAAACCGACAATGCCGAGCTGTAGGCGATTGTGGGCGATCATAGATGTAATTGGCGTGGACAGCTTAGTATATCTTCTACACGATAGATACTAGAACTTAATCGTTTGTAATCGTCGATTATAGAAAGGCGCCAACTGGAGATGCATCATTATTTAAGTAAAGGTAGCGAGCTTGCGTTGCATCGCGCTAGAATTTATGGCCCGCATATTTTATTCAGAACTTTGCGCTATTTAGGTATAAACATTGATTATTTATTATAAGGATCTTAGAGTACGTTGTAATCTTAAAATATTACAAATCTGGAAAGACCACATTGTAAGATTTCTAACTTGTTAGAAAGCCACGTCGGAACATCTACTGTATCATTGCGTGGATTACTAATACTGTTTTATTGAACTGTCAATTCGAAGGATTCTAGACTTAAGTCTTGCGTATATGGGTAACAATATATTAATCAGAAGCGCATTTAACAGGTGCATAACAAATTACAACATATAGGTATGTTATCAAACATATGGACTTTATTTATTTTTTCAAATGTTGCTGTTTAGGTATAAATTGGTTACTTATAATGATATTGTGAGAGTCCATGACGTTATTTAAGTAATAAATGTTATATGAACATATTATTTCAAGAATAAGAATAGGAAGTTCCAGTAGAAAAATTACTCATAACTACTCAAGTTCTATATTAGTAACTTTAATTAGTAGATTGGATAGAAGATAAGTAGGTTCCAAAAATTGTTTTCTTATTCTTTATAGAATCGATTTAGAACTCACAAACTTACATTACGAGTTGAATTACCCGAGTATGAAAGTTGACGGATGGTACCAGATGGCCGGTACGCTGGTTGCGATACCTGTGGAGGGAAATGGACACTTTACAATAACAACAGGTATAAATTATTAATATCGTACAATCATAATAAAAAAAGTTCAAAACTAAAATTAATTTATTTAACATAACATGGTTAATTTTGAAAAATGTGAACGTGATGGTATTGTATATAAGCTTTATACATACAAAAATTAACTAAAAATTACAGGCGGACACTACACTTTTTTACTTTCTTTGTTGTCTGGTATAAAATCAGCCTACAACCTCCTACAAAAAAAGTATTGTTTATTTTAGTAGCATCATCCTCCTGCCCTTATCCCATTCTAGTTGGGGTCGGCACAACATGATACACACATGTTGTCACATGACTTGGCTACGTATTGTACGACCGGCGGTCTGCCTGACGTCAACTTACCTTAGTCGTATTTTACGACCCCTCGGTAACAAAGAGGGTGGTCTATTCTACTCAACCGGATACCACACGGTGGGCAACTTAACTTAGTCGCCTTTGACGACACCGCAGCAAGAAATGAGGGTGGTCTATTCTATACAGCCGGATACCACACAGCATTGTCTATTTTAGTAGCAAAGCCGTAAAAATAAAGAGCGAGTGCGACTTCGCCTTTTTAGATGATGTGAAGATTGCATGAAAATGAGATGAGAATGTTAATATGGATGTATGGTGTGACAAGATTGGATAAAATACGAAATGAATCTATAAGGAGGAGTCTGAAAGTTGCGCCCATTATAGAAAAGACGAGAGGAGTAATATTCGGAGTGTATAGACGTGTAATGAGAAGGGATGAAAATCATGTGACCAAACGAGTGTTAAATAGGGAAGGATGTGTCGTATATATGACTAGAAAGAGGCCTAAAAAGAGATCAATTCTAAACAATCATTAAGTCATCGTGACACAACGCAGAAAATAAAATGAGGAAATTATTTTCAGGAATATATTATTTTAGTGTTGATGCAAAATTACAAACAACTGCAAGTGATGGAAAAACATATTTGAATATAAATGAAATTAATATCAAACCGGAAGCCATGGCACCATTGAAGTATGAGTTTGACAATCTGTATAATGGACAGAAGGACAAAGGTTGATTTCTTTATTTATATTTTACTCAAAATTTTAAAATACTTATAGGCATTGTGTACGTAAGTATTGTTAAGATCTGAAATTGTTAAGCTGCAAGTGGCAATCATTCCAACGTCATCCATCCAAACGCATATTAAGGCACAGTATGAAGAATTGACCTAAAAAACTTGAACGGTGATTATCTAAATTGTATCTAATTGTTTGAAAAATCAGGGACTAATTTTAGGCTCACGCAATTATTATCACAATTATTCTCGTCAGCGTAATCGGTTGTACTGTAAAGTATCAACTTTTTTATGCAATACCAAAAGTTGTAAATAATTTATAGAATTAGGCGTTACTTTGCGAAGATCCATAATACAAAATTATTACTTTTGTACCAAAAGTTGTCTTACCAGAGTTTTACTTCTTAAAGTACAGACCGTGACTTATAACTACATATTGCTTTTTCCATACATTTGACTTTAACAATATATCATAATTTCAATACATTTTTATACATTGTTCTATAATATTGTGTATAATTTACATTAACCTTGTAATCATACGATTAATTACACATAATATTTCATATTAATCGTAGTTAGTAATATCCATGATTAGTAAATTATATAATACTTCCAGTTGATGTTTCCACGGTTAAAAAAGTGGTTAGTTTCAATCGAGTAGTGAGCAGTTAATGAGATACCTCAGAACTTGTTAAGTAAGAAGATATTTAATAGTTGCCAATAAAGTTTATATTTAAGATTGTGTTTTTTACAGCTGCGGCGTATCTCAAGTCAAGTTATGATAATTGGAAGATTGTCCAGAAGAAAGTGTCTGGTCCATATTGGCAAGCAATCTTCGATCATCTCAGAGACAACGTTAACGCCTATCTTAAAACTATAGCATTAGAAGATTTGAAATTGTAATTAAATTGGTGGCTTTTGATGGTAATTATTTAGAGATGGTGAACAAAATTATTACAAAATACAGCGTTCATTAATATCATATAAATTTACTTGGCATAAATAAAATCCTTTATTTATACGTCATTTTATTATATTTACCATCTCTTCCTTATTTAATTAAATTTTTAATACTTAGATGGAAATATATATAGTTTACACATACAAAATTACAAATGAGCAAAACGAAATAAAACCGATAAAAAGAAAACGTATATATATAATGAAAACAATTTTAGAATAAACATGACAAAAAGTTTCAAAGATATTCCAAAAGACCAACCCCGGCGAATAGTTGGCAAAACATAAAGTCATGGAGGCTGAATGGTGAGATCACGTAAATCTTTCTAAAGGTTTGCAGATTCAATTCCCTGAAAAGCCATTAATATATTTATTATATATAGAAATAATATTAAAAATCGTATATGGTTCCTCCATAATAGTTGCATTTTTATTTTCAAAATCTGTTTGAGGTTCTTCTGTATTATTTTTCATTATTAATTTTTATTATATTTTTTTACAAATGACTCAGGGTAGATTTTAATCGCTAGATGTTTTTATACAAAACACAATGTTCGTGGATCTCCTAGTACGTAAAAGATTAGGAGCCGTTAGATTTTTCTCTTCTTAATCTTTTCAGGAATATACTATTTTAGTGTCGATGCAAAATTACAAACAACCGCAAGCGACGGAAAAACATATTTGCATATTAACGAAATCAAAATAAAATCGGAAGCCATGACACCAGTGAAGTATGAAATTGACAACCTTTACAATGGACAGAAGGAGTAGGTTGTTTTCTTTATTTATATTTTTGCTCAAGATTTCAAAATACTTATGTATACTGTTTAAGTCTGAACTTTTTAAAACGGAAATGGCAATTCGTCCACTGTATTCGCATTGAAATGCGTTGAGATCATCGAAATCATCGAAAGCATAGTATGATTAATTGAACTAAAAAGCTTTGACAGTTGTTTTCCAAATTGTATGATAACTAGTCATTCATATACATATATCTACGTACATTTCAAATATTTTGTTTTCTCTATTTGTCTGAAAAATCAAAGATTAATTTTAGGCTAACGCAATTATTATCACGATGTTTTAGGTCGGCATAAACGGGTGTATTTTAAAGCTTCAACTTTTTTATGTATTACTCAAAGTTGTCTTCCCAGTATTTTTAAGTATATGTAGGATTGTTTTAAGAAAAAAATTCTGGATACTATTCAGAATATGTAAAACTTAAACTAAAATATATACACAAATTTAACCATTTCCACGCATAGCATAAACATGCACCCAACCATGCACATACACTTCTCCACACATGTAACACATCTACACACACACACATACACACACTTCTCTGGCGTCCTTATTATATTGATAATATTGTTAGCAAAATTAAAATCCGTAATTGGCTGTAACTTAAACTAAGTAATATTTTGTAAATTAATATGAGACCTGTGGATTTTATAAAAGTAAATAAATCAATAAATAAATAAATAAATAAATATTATAATTTGTAACAAGAATATATCATACTATGAATATATTTTTTGCGCTGATGTATAATATTGTGTATTATTTACATTAATCATGTAACTTTCACATTATATTCATAGTCATCATTAGTAAATTATATAATACATCCAGTTGATGTTCCCACGGTTAAAAAAGGTGGTAATTGCAATCGGTTAATGAGACATCCAGGAACTTGTTAAGTATGACGATAGTTGATAGTTGTTGATACAGGTTATATTTTAATGGTAACAAAGAGATTATGCTTTTTAAAGCTGCGATGTATCTCAAGTCAAGCCACGTTAATTGGAAGATTGTCCAGGAGAAAGTGTCTGGTCCATTTTGGCGAGCGATCTTCGATAATCTAATGCTAAACGTTAATACCTACCTTAAAACTGTATCATTAGAAGATTTGAAACTGTAATTAACGTGATGGCTTTTATATTATATTGATTAAGTAACGGTTTGTTCACCGTTAATAAATGTCATAAATTTTCTTGGCATAAATAAAATCCTTAAAATTATATATAATTTTGTCTTATTATAGATGGCGTTTTTGAACGTCATTTTATTCCTGTTGAATTAACAGGATTTCTATAGACTATATGTTACTCCGCTGTATAAGGAACAATTGTGCCAAATTTCATCGATATTTGTTCAGCGGATTAGCCGTGAAAACGACACAGACAGACAGACAGACAGACTTTCGCATTAATCATTTTAGAAAGGAAGTAAGGATTTTAATAAATATATTCAATTAATTTCTTATACAATATTAATAAATAAGAAATATTACAAAATCATTTTGATTTATTCACATTAATTGTGTGAGTTACTCCTCGGCGAAGAGATAAGGTTTTTATATTTTATTTCGGTATATTGTATATTTGTAGACATGTTTATAAATTGTTCTTCAAACTTTGTTTTACCTCATTACAATAGAAACAGTGGCTAAGCGAATATCTACATCGACAAAATGCGATTTGTCAACTACTCGATGTTTTTTCTAGTCGTATACTGCACAACTGACGTATTATCAGGTAAGTTACTTTTTAAATAAATTAATAGATAAATATCTGCAACGAGGGCCACGCTGTTTCTGGTAGGAATTTATATGCTAAAAATCGATACTAAGGAAAAAGCATCATGCTCATCTTAACATGCGTTTCAGTCTTCTCATATGTTTTCAGTATCAGAAACAATAGCCAAACATGATAACTACAGCTGCACGACGAAACTGTGTAATTTTTACCAGAGGGTATATAGATATTTATTACTTACAATTTATTTTGCGTTTTTGGAGAAGGAAAAAATCGTGAGACATAATCGCCAATTTTCATCTTAATAATACTCGTATATCTTTTTTTATGCAATCAACGATTTTAGATGAAATTGTACATTGTTAAAAAAAATGTTTTACATAAATAATTTATAGAATTAGGCGTTATTTTGCGGAGATCCATAATACAAAAGTAATAATAAAATTATTTTGCTATAATCCGCGATACATGTATGCGCGGATATATATATCGCGATGTATCGCGGATTATAGCAAAATAATTTTATTATTACTTTTGTTTTACATTAATGGTTGTTACATAGAGCACAATTTTTAATAATATCTGTGTTCTTGATTGATATTTGATATTTATAATTTATTATTTGCTTTTATGCCGTATGGTATCCGGCGGAGTAGAATAGACTGCCTCTTTCTTACCGAGTGGTCGTAAAATACGACTAAGGTAAGTTTACGACGGGCAGGCGGCTGGTCGTAAAATACGCAGCCAAATCATGTGACAACATGTTGTGCCGACCCCACTTAGAGTGGGATAAGGGCAGGAGGATAATGATGAATTTGTTATATGCTTTTCAGTGAAAAAAAACATCAGAAGACACACATACTAACATATTTATAATATGATTGATGATGATTAAATAGAAGTCATAGTATCTCAACAATTTAAGATGGAGCTATTTTCTGACATAAACAAAAAATATGTTTTTTGTTTCTCTTATATTATATATTGATTCTTTGTACAAGTTCTTTCAGGTATGCAGTAAAGTATACTCTTTTTCAGACAACGTTATAACACCATGCAATATCGAAGATGATTCTTGCGTTAATACATCAGTGCAGGCTGCAATACCAAAAATACTTACAGGTTTTCCAGAACTGGGAGTTAAGAGTTCTGATCCCCTTTACATTGAAACAATCGAAGGAAATGTACCTCATTTCATATATTATTTCTTTAATACTACTACAACTGGCATGAAAGACTGCGTGGTATCAAATTTAAAGTAAGGCTGTAAATTTCAAGAAATTTGTTCGTTTCTAATGTTGCTATGAAATCTGTGATAGCCCAGGGAGACCGTGCGACTCTTTTAAAGAGGTCACGAGTTCAAACCCTGGGCAGACACCAATGAGTTTTTCTATTACCAACTTATGTGCAATTTATCGCACGGTTTTCAGTGAAGGAAACATCGTGAGGAAACCTGCATATCTCTAGTAAATTCTGGAGATATGTGTAATCTACTAATCCGCGTTGGAGCAGCGTGGTAGGTCTTAGCTCCAACCCTTCTCTCCAGTAACGGAGAGAGGAGGCCTATTCCCAGCAGTGGGATAGTAACAGGCCGCTACTTTTTAAATTATGATTTTCAATTAATATAAATACATGTTTATAAATATATATATAATAAATACATATATTTTTCCCATAGGACACTTGTACACACGGTTGTCCATCCCCAAAGTAAATAACTTAATACTTGTATTATGGGTGACGGCAAATTGGTGAATATACTTATTACATATTTATATACAAATAAACACCCAGGCTCAAAAAACCAACAAATTGTTTATAGAAAATGTTGGCCTTCGATGGGAATCGAACCCGCGACTCCGTGTACATCCATTCACATACTGCGGACCGTTTAAAATAGCTATATTCTTGCACTTCGCTATCGGCAATGATCGATGATCGTGTGATTGTCTATAATCACCACGATAATCGTGCGTCCACACGGTCCTTATACGATTCATACGATCAGACGAACCACCCTTTGATGGCGACAATGCCGAGCTGTAGGCGATTGTGTGCGATCATAGATGATAATTGGCGTGTACAGCTTAGTATACCTTCTACACGATAAATACTAGAACTTAATCGTTTGTAATCGTCAATTATGAAAAGGAGCCAATAGCCTAACCGGCGATGCATCATTATTAAAGTATCTTTACTTAGGTAGCGAGCTTTGGTTGCATCGTGATAGAATTTATTACCCGCATATTTTATTCAGAACTTTGCGCTATTTAGGTATAAACATTAATTATTTATTAGTATCTTAGAGTACGTTGCGATCTTGAAATATTCAAATAAAACAAATCTGGAAAGACCGCATTGCAAGATTTCCAACTTGTTATCATTATCATTGCGTGAATTACTATTACTGATTTGCTGTGTTCAGCAATTCAGTCAATTCGAAGGATTTTGAATTTGAATTTTGATTCTGAATTTTTATCCGTTTTAACACCTCGGTTGATCGCCTCTTCGGGACTAGCTCGTTTTTCGCACAAAGAATCAGCTTAGCGATTCAACGCGGAAACGCTGCCAGCATTCTTGGGACCATTCCACGTGGGCATGATTTGTATAGTAGTAGCGTTTAAGTTATTTAAGATAGAAATAATTTGTACATTTTTTTTATTCGAAGGATTGTAGATTTAAGTCTTTGGTATATATGGGTAGTAATATATTAATCAGAAGCACATTTAATAGGTGCATAAAAAATTACAACATATAAGTATGTTATCAAACATATGGACTTGGTTTATTTTTTCAAATATTGCTATTTAGGTATAAATTGGTTACGTATACTGACGTTATTTAAGTAATAAATGTTATAGTAACGTATTATTTCAAGAATTATTATAGGATATTGCAGTGAAAAATTACTCACAACTACTCAAGTTCTATATTATTAACTTAAATTAGTAGATTGGATAATTAGGTTCCGAAAATTGTTTTCTCATTCTTTATAGAATCGATTCAAAGCTCACAAACTTACACTACGAGTTGAATTGCCCGAGTATGAAAGTCGACGGAGAGTATCAGATGGTCGGTACACTGGTTGCGATACCTGTGGAAGGAAAGGGACTCTTTACAATAACAACAGGTATAAATTATTAATATCGTACAATCATAATTTAAAAAAAGTTTAAAACTAAAACTAATTACAATTAAAATTACAATTAATTTTTTAAAATGTTAACGTGATGGTATTGTATATAAGCTTTATACATACAAAAATTAACTAAAAATTACAGGCGGACACTACACTTTTTTACTTTCTTTGTTGTCTAGTATAAAATCAGCTTACAACCTGCTACAAAAAAGTATTGTCTATTTTAGTAGCATCATCCTCCTGCCCTTATCCCATTCTAGTTGGGGTCGGCACAACATGATACAAACATGTTGTCATATGATTTGGCTACGTATTTTACGACCGGCCGCCTGCCTGAAGTCAACTTACCTTAGTCGTATTTTACGACCCCTCGGTAAGAAAGAGGGTGGTCTATTCTACTCAATCGGACACCACACGGTGGGTCAACTTACTTTAGTCGCCTTTTATGACACCTCGGTAAGAAATAAGGGTGGTCTATTCTACACAGCCGGATTAACCAGACGGCGGGTCGACTTAACTTAGTCGCCTCTTACGACACCTCGGTAAGAATGAGGGTGGTCTATTCTACACAGCCGGATACCACACAGCATTGTCTATTTTAGTAGCAAAGCCGTAAAAATAAAAAGCGAGTGCGACTTCGCCTTTTTAGATGATGTGAAGAGTGCATGCTAATTTGATAAGAATTTTAATATGGATGTGACAAGATTGGGTAAAATACGAAATGAATATATCAGGAGAAGTCTGAAAGTTGCGCCCATTATAGAAAAGACGAGAGGAGTACCTAATATTTAGAGTGTATGGACGTGTAATGAGAAGGGATGAAAATCATGTGACCACACGAGTGTTAAATAAGGAAGGATGTGTCCTATATATGACTAGAAAGAGGCCTAAAAAGAGATGCTTGGATTGTGTAAAGCATTACATGCACATAAAACGAACAACACCAAAGTTGTCGAATGACAGGAGAGAATGAACGAGGGAAACATGTTGATCCAACACCACTTAGAGTGGTATAAGAACAGGAGAAAGAAGATGATGTGATGTTAAAACTGCTAAAACATTAATTCAAAAATTGATAACGTGGCATGCATTTAATATTATTCTTATTTAATATTATCCCAAATGTAAAACGCAGTGTTAGTTAACCTCTCACTATGTGAACATACGACAAAGGTTGGGAACCGTTGGATTCAAGCGGTACAAGATCGTGTGGTAAAAATCTCCATTGAGAGGCCTATGCGCGTGGACAATATCGGTTGAAAAAGAAGAAGACCGATTAGCAATATAATAGACTTGTATATATGACTATAGTTCAAAAGATAGCTACTCAAGTTTAAACAATCATTCAGTCAACGTGACACACAACGCAGAAAATAAAATAAGGAAATTCTTTTCAGGACTATATTATTTTAGTGTTGATGCAAAATTACAAACAACTGCAAATGAAGGAAAAACATATTTGAATATAAATGAAATTAATATCAAATCGGAAGCCATGGCACCATTGAATTATGAGTTTGACAATCTGTACAATGGACAGAAGGACAAAGGTTGTTTGTTTTCTTTATTTACATTTTTGCTCAAAATTTCAAAATTCTAATTGTATACTGTTAAGTAAATCATTAAAAAGCTAATAGAAATCCATCCAACGCCTTCGGTCTTAGCGTAAATTAAGGCAAGGTATGATTTATTGACATAAAATACTTTAACAGTGATTCTCTAAATTGTATGATAACAAGTCCTTCATTCGTATCAAATTACTTTTGATAATTTCGGTTTTCTCTTTTGGTCTGAAAAATCAGGGATTAATATTAGGTTCACACAATCATCGTGGCAAAACATCGTGATATACACGATGTTTCTCGTCAGCGTAATCGAGTGTACTGTGAAGTATCAACTTTTTTTATAGAATACTAAAAGTTGTCTTACCAGAGTTTTAAAGTACAGACCGTGACTTATAACTACATACTGCTTTTTTCCATACATTTGACTTAACACTTAACTTAACACTTAACTTAACTTAATTTGACTTGACAATATATCATAATTTCAATACATTTTTATACATTGTTCTATTATATTGTGTATAATTTACATTAACCTTGTAATCATACGATTAATTACACCTAATATTTCATATTAATCTTAGTTAGTAATACCCATCATTAGTAAATTATATAATACTTCCAATTGATGTTTCCACGGTTAAAAAAGTTAGTTTCAATCGAGTAGTGAGCAGTTAATGAGATACATCAGCACTTGTTAAGTAAGACGATATTTAGTAGTTGCCAATAAAGTTTTTATTTAAGATTGTGTTTTTTACAGCTGCGGCGTATCTCAAGTCAAGTCATGATAATTGGAAGATTGTCCAGAAGAAAGTGTCTGGTCCATATTGGCAAGCAATCTTTGATCATCTCAGAGACAACGTTAACGCCTATCTTAAAACTATAGCATTAGAAGATTTGAAATTGTAAATAAATTGGTGGCTTTTGATGGTAATTATTTAGAGACGGTGAACAAAATTATATACGGTGTTCATTAATATCATATAAATTTACTTGGCATAAATAAAATCCTTTAATTACACGTAATTTTATTTTATTTACCATCTTTATTTTTTAATTAATTTTTTTATTACTTAGATGGAAATATGCATATATGTTTTAAATGAAATCAATCATTTTTACACATACAAAATTACATATGAGCAAAACGTAATAAAACCGATAAAAAGAAAACGTATATATACAATGAAAATAATTTTAGAATAAACATGACAAAGAGTTTTAAAGATATTCCAAAAGACAAACCTCGGCTAATAATTGGCAAAACATAAAGTCATAAAGGCTGAATGGTAAGATCACGTAAATCTTTCTAAAGGTTTGCAGATTCAATTCCCTGAAAAGCCATTAATATATTTATTATATATAGAAATAATATTAAAAATCGTATATGGTTCCTCCATAATAGTTGCATTTTTATTTTCAATATCTGTTTGAAGTTCTTCTGTATTATTTTTCATTAGTATTATTTTTTTTTTTTACAAATGACTCAATGTAGATTTTAATCGCTAGATGTTTTTATGACCAAAAGCAAATTAATTAAGCCACTGACAACTTGCGAAAAAACACTTCACGTCGTGGAAACTTTGTTTAATTCCATCAATCTCAAAACGTACAACTGTAAATGTCGCTTCGCTTAATGTATCATAGCCAGATTTTTGCCGTATTATCAAAATAATCAATTCCAATTCTTGAAATGGAATATTATACGGACAGGATAATATTGCTTAGTTATTCTGTATCAGTCTCTTTTTAACAGTGTTTTTAAACTGCTGTAATGCCATGGCCAAAATTGATTTCGGAATTTTATTATAGAATCTTATACCCAAACCCACAAACCATTTACGTACTTTTGCTAGAGGCAAAGGAGGAGTCGCGAGCTTATGTCGGTTCCTACTTTGTCTATTATACACATCACTTATCGTTTTATAATTCTTTATATTTTTATGTACAAAAATTACATTGTTTAAAATATACTGTGAAGCAAATGTAAGAATACCTATTTCCTTAAACTTCTCTCATCTTCCAGTACATCCATGTTTGGAATATTCTGTAGGACCCGCCTGCGATACTTTATGTGTAAGTGACAAAAATATCACTATCCTATCATTTGTACGTGTCCTTGTAAAATCGTAATCAAATAAATTCATAAATCAAAATTATACTTATTTGGATTTATTTATTTTTGTTATGAGACTACTACTTATTGAAGAGCTAAGGTTTTTATTTATATTGTATAGTTTTTGTATTATCAATGTAGATTATAAACGTTTATAAATAGTTACTCGAAGTTTATTTTATCACATCATGTTAACAGTCGGTAAGCGAATACCTACTTAGACAATATGGATTTTGTTAAATACTCATATTTTTTGATGGTCGTATACTGCACAACGGAAGTATTATCAAGTAAGTTATTCTTTAAATAAATTAATATTAAAGTATCGTTTAATGTTGGACAGACGACCTCAAAAAGGAAGCTCCAGGATCCGAGTGGCACAAGAACGTGTGGTGTGGTGATCCCGTGAAGAGACCTGCAGGCCTACCATGAACTTTTATTGCGACTCAATTGAAGACGTAAACGTAGACGTAGACGTGATATATGATATTCATAATTTATCATAAGGTTTTCATCGTTAAGGTAAACATCGCGAGGAAAGTTGTATATCTCTAGAGAATTCTGAGGATATGTCTAACTTACCATTCCGCATTGGAGCAGCGTGGTGGGTTTTAGCTCCAACCTTTCTCTCCAGTAACGGAGAGAGGAGGCCCAATACCCAGCAGTGGAATTGTAACGGGCCGTTACTTTACTTTTTTTATATTATGCTGACCCACTTAGAGTGGGATAAGAGCAGGAGAATAATACATAATTTTTTACAATATACCAAAATAATACTATCTGAAATTGTTGATATGTTTTAAATATGTTTAATATAATATATTAAACATATACGCATAAATATTTTAGCTAGTTATTTTATGGTCAGCTGCCTTCCTGACGTCAACTTACACCTTGGTAAAAAATGAAGGTGATTTATTCTACTCAGTCGGATATCACACGGCGAGTTAAACTTACCATGGTCGCCTTTTACAACCTCTGTAAAAAATGTAAGTGGTTAATTTTCTATCAAACATTAATGGTTTTGTGCCTGGTATTGATCAGAGGTGAAATTCAGCCTATATTTATAACACAACCTGTTTAAGGTAATCGGTTTTTTGGTTCCTTGGGAACGGGGACGGGCCCTAATGTGTCCCACATTGCAACATGCGTTGATACGTTAGCCTCGTCCCATATCAGCGAAACGGTGTCAAGACCTGGAGCTGCGGCGGTAATGGCCGAATCCGGCAAGCGGCGGAAGTATGCATTTCTCGTTGAGAGTTATATATTTGTGCCGTTTGCAGTTGAGACCCTAGGGGCCATGGAGCCAAAGTGCAAAAAAATTTATATCCGTTTTAACACCTCGGTTGATCGCCTCTTCGGGTGACAAGAGGGCTGGCTCCTTTTTCGCACAAAGAATCAGCTTAGCGATTCAACGCGGAAACGCTGCCAGCATTCTTGAGACCATTCCACACGATGATTTGTATAGTACTAGCGTGTAAGTAATTTAAGATAGATATAACTTGTACATATTTGTTAGGAAAAATATATATCCAGGTATCGGTAAAATGTTATTTTTTCAGACAACGTAATAACACCGTGCAATATCGAAGATGATTCTTGCGTTATTACATCAGTGCAGGCTGCAATACCCAAAATACTAGCAGGTTTTTCAGAGCTGGGAGTGAAGAGTTCTGATCCCCTTTACATTGAAAGAATTGACGGAAATGTACCCGGTTTCACATATGTTTTCTTTAACACTACTACAACTGGCCTAAAAGACTGCGTGGTGTCAAATTTGAAGTAAGTGTCTACATCAGTGTTTCCCAACGCGTGGCTCACGCCCAACTAAAGGAGAGCAGTTTAAATTTTAAGGGTCAAGACAATTCAAAAACGGACTTCACTTAAGTTGGGCTTTCGCTCTGGGTCATTTAAATGCAATACTAGATTTTGGAGCCAAATTTAACGAAAAAAGTAAAATTGAAGTTTCTTCAGTAAACAATTCAATTTTTTAATAATAAAAGCTATGTATATATAAGCATAAGGCATAACAATTTTCATAATATTTTAAACGGCTAAATGTGGTTGATGGCACTAAAATGGTTGGGAGACACTAGTCTTTATTTCAATGTATAATATCCGTTTCGAATGTTTGTACCTTCATAGCATTCACTGTATTTGATCAAAGACCACTGATTCTATACTGTAGATTATATATTACAAGGGTTACAAAATCTGAAGAGACCGCACTGTTACATTTCCAACTTGTTAGAAATGAACTACGTCGACACATCTACTATAAGGCATCGCGTGAATTACTAATACTGGTTTGTTGAACTGTCAATTCGAAGGGTTATAGACTTAATTGTTTAAGTGTTTGCATATTAATCATATAATAAATACAAATAAAACAATTATGTTCTATAAAAAAAAACATATATGTATACATACATACCGGTAATATTGTGTTTGTATATTAATAACCTAATGTATTATAAATTAATATTTACCAACACGTTAAGTTTGTTTGCTCATAGTTTATTTTTTGCGTTTTTTTACCCGTAGGATAAATAAAATGAAGTCATAATTATGTTATGATTTTTTTTACAATTTAGTTATTTAGGTATAATTTGGTTACTTATACGTTCATAGAATTCATTAGGATATTAAAGTAATAAACGTTGTAGTAATATATGAGTATATTTTTTTAAGAATTATTATAAGAAGTTCGATTCGATTAGAAAAATCACACAGAATTGCTAGCTCTATTTAATGAACATAGATTGGATGTTTGAAAGATATATAGGTGCTAAAATTGTTTGGTCGTTTGTTCGTATTTTGTTATAGAATCGATTCAAAGCTCACAAACTTACACTACGAGATGAACTGCCCCAGTTTTAAAGTGGATGGAGAGTATCAGGCGGCCGGTACGATTATTTCGATGCCTTTGGAGGGAAATGGACACTTCACTGTAACAACAGGTACATATGATTGATATCGTACTTTAAAAAGACGTTTTTAAATATAAAATTAATTTATACATTTTACATGGAATAATTTAAAAAATTGTTGTTAACGTGATGGTATTGTGTAAATAATTTTATACTCACAGAAAAATTACAAGCGGACACTACACCTTTTTTACTTTGTATTGCTAAGTTATCTAGTATAAGCTTAGCTTAAAACTTCCTAGTAGATAATTTATAGAATTAGGCGTTATTTAATAGAGATCCGTAATACAAAAGTAAATATATTTAACTATAATCCGTGATAAAGTGTATAATATATATAATGCGAAGTGTAATGTGGACTATCAGTTTTCTCATACCCAAAACATGCGAGAATAAAATTAAAATTACTTTATTACCATAAATAAAATAATATTAATAGATAAGTAAATATTGTCCATCTTTGCACAAAAGCTGTGAGGATGGAGAGTTTGTACATTTTTGCCTTTAAAGACGATGTGATGTTAAAACGTTAGTACATTTATTTGTTTCGGTGGTAGAGAAATTGATAATGGATGTCAAAATCTGATTTAATATTTAGTCAAATGTGGCAAAACACAATGTTCGTGAATCTCCTAGGAAAAGATTACGTAAAAGATTAGGAGCCGTTAGATTTTTCTCTTCTTAATCTTTTCAGGAATATACTATTTTAGTGTCGAAGCAAAATTACAAAGAACTGCAAGCGATGGAAAAACATATTTGAATATTAACGAAATCAAAATAAAATCGGAAGCCATGACACCACTGAAGTATGAAATTGACAACCTTTACAATGGACAGAAGGAGAAAGGTTGTTTTCTTTATTTATATTTTTGCTCAAAATTTCAAAATACTTATGTATACTGTTTAGGTCTGAAATTTTTAAAATGGAAATGGCAATCCGTCCACCGTATTCGCATTAAAATGCGTTCAGATCATCGAAATCATCGAAAGCATAGTATGATTAATTGAACTAAAAAACTTTGAGAGTTGTTCTCCAAATTGTATGATAACTAGTCATTCATATACATATATCTACGAACATTTCAAATATTTCGGTTTTTTCTATTTGTCTGAAAAATCAGAGATTAATTTTAGGCTAATGCAATTATTATCACGATGTTTTAGGTCGGCATAAACGGGTGTATTGTAAAGCGTCAACTTTTCTATGGATTACTCGAAGTTGTCTTCCCAGAATTTTAAAGTACTAACTATATAACGCCTTTTCCCATACATTTTGTTACAAGAATATATCATACTATGAATATATTTTTTTACACTGTTGTATAATATTCTGTATTATTTACATTAATCATGTAAATTAATCTTATATATTTCACATCAATCATAGCCCTCATTAGAAATAATATAATACATCCAGTAGATGTTCCCACGGTTAAAAAGGTGGTAAGATGCAATTTTTTTTTCTCGAACTGACTGTATGCTGTTAGCCCTAATGGCTTTTACAGCGTCACCGGGCGGGACGGTTGCAATTGTTAATGAGACATCTAGGAACTTGTTAAGTATGACGATAGTTGATAGTTGTTAATACAGGTTATATTTTAATGGTAACAAAGAGATTATGATTTTTACAGCTACGGCATATCTCAAGTCAAGCCATGATAATTGGAAGATTGTCCAGGAGAAAGTGTCTGGTCCATTTTGGCAAGCAATCTTCGATAATCTAATGCTAAACGTAAATACCTACCTTAAAACTGTATCATTAGAAGATTTGAAACTGTAATTAACGTTGCGGCTTTTATATTATACTTATTAAGAAACGGTGAACAATATACACTATATTAATAAATGTCATAAATTGTCTTGGCATAAATAAAATCCTTAAAATTATACATAATTTTGTTTTATTCAGCAGCTCTATATGTTATTTAACCATGTACTTAGATGAAAATATTCTAATATTTGGAATAACTTTGAGCCTACTTTATCCTCAAAAAAATTAATGCATAAAATCGATATTGTAAATCAATATTCAGAATTTTGTCAATTTCGTAAAACATTACAATCATAAGGTCAAAAGTCAAGAAGTTCTTAAAAAAATTTTTTTTTTTATTTTAAGGTAAATAATAGATAATAAGTACTAGAAACCTAAAGATATAAGCTTTAGCTGAAATAATTACAATATTTCATTTAGAATTATACATAAAAACGAAAATACTAGCCCGATAACTATGCAAGTTTTCCTTTCGCTCTCCTGAAACATCGTCAAAACGTTAAAACAGACCTTATGCGTCTCACGTCGAGATATACATATGTGTTTTGAATTTAAATAAAGTTTTACAAACACATAAATAAAAGCGATAAAAAGAAAATGTATATACAGAGAATACACATAATTTTAGAATAAACATAAGAAAACGCTATAGACATGCCAAATGACCATATCTAGTAAATGGTTGGCAAAACATAAAACGATAATGGCCAAATGGTGAGATCGCGTAATTCTTACTAAGGGTTCGCAGACTTAATTACAAATAGTCGAGAGCTTTTATAAAATATTTTTTTAATCAAATTCATAAAATAAAAAATACTAGCTGTGCCAGCGGCTCCGCCCGCGTGGAATTCAACGTGCCACAATTTTTTTCTAGAATTCAAATTTTAAACATAAAAGTAGTTATTGTAAGCTAACCCTAAGAGATAGACACATGCTATTACAGACTTTTTCGTTTTATTTTTGTAGATCTACAATTCTTAAGTACATGTGTGAATCTCTGCTCCTTTTCCTCTTTGAAAATTTGTCAAATCGGTTCGGCCATTTTCAAGTTTTAGTAAGTCTAACACATGGCATTTAATTTTTAAGTATAGATTTTTTTATAAAAATTTATTTTCATATAATAAATAACTCTTTCTTTCAAAGTTTAACGTTTTTATATTCTATGAATTTAAATTAGTTATACACTTTTTATGTTGACGTCATTGCGGAAAATGTTTATAAATCGAACTCATAGTTTGTATAATCACATAACATTATAAACAGTCGTTTAGCAAATATAAACGCAATATGGCGTTTGCCAAATACTCGTATTTTCTACTCTTCGTATACTGTACAGCTGACGTATTATCAGGTAAATTATTCGTTACTTTATACTAAAATATCGTTTGATATCTAAGAAGACTCCCACGCTGTTTCCGGTGAGAATTTTCTGCTAAAAATCGTCACTAACGATAAAGCATTATGGTACCTCGACATGACTTTCACTAATTTATAAAATCAGGAGTTACTTTGCAGAGATCCATAACACAAAAGTAGTAGTGAAATTATTTTGCTAATATTCGCGAATTAGAAAATAGAAAATATATACAATGCTACATTGCTACAATTGCAAACAAAATTGCTTTGCGATTTTGTCGTGGGGTCTGTCTCTTACAGGCCTACCATGAACTCTTATTGCGAATTGAAGACGTAAAGGACGACCGCGAACCGCTTTCTTTTCGTAGCATGAAGTGTGAATTGCATTGGGGTGGTAATTTTTGAAAAGCATAAAGTTATATGAACTATAGATAACCCTGTCTCTTTTACTCACATGTTCTTAGGACGAATTCTGAACACTCATTCGCCAACGACTTAAAGTGTGCGTCTTTAAGACGTCATGGTATGAAAAAGCAAAACAATTTCGTTTACGTCTTCAATTGAGTCGCAATAAGAGTTCATGGTAGGCCTGCTGATGATGCTTCGTTTAATTCGGAAACGATTGTTGAGTTTATGATAGTGAACGTGTGTAGTGCTTCTGTATTGTGATGGCGGTGGTGGAGATTTGTGCATGTGTTTTTATGAATTCTGCACGTATTAGGCATGAACACGGATAGTCCATTCTACATTTAGCATTATAAATATATTTTATATTTACTTATTGGTGTATTAAAGGAAATTAATTTAATTATTACTTTTGCGTGACTTTATCTCTTTATGATAATCTTACAACAATTTGTGTGGTGTATTGTGATTGGGGCGAGTATCCTGCCGAATTAGACGCCGCCATGGTCTTAAATTATTTGTTGCAATAATATATTTTATGCATGGTCGCCGTGCATAAAATATATTATTGCATATTATAAAAATATTTATTATTAAAATATATAATGGACTGTGATAGCCCAGCGGTGAGACCGTGCGACTCTTTCGAGGGGAACACGAGTTCAAACCCGGGCAGGCACCAATGAGTTTTTCCATTAAAACTTATGTGTCTAATTGATAATTGCAATTTATCACACGCTTTTCGGTGAAGGAAAACATCGTTAGGAAACCTGCAGATCTCTAGAGAATTCTGGAGATATGTGTAACCTACCAATCCGCATTGGAGCAGCATGGTAGGTCTTAGCTCCAACCCTTCTCTCCAGAAACGGAGAGAGGAGGCCTATTCCCAGCAGTGGGATTGTAACAGGCCGCTACTTTACTTTTTACTTTTATGGTCGCCGTGTAGTATCCGGCTGAGTAGAATAGACCACCCTCATTTCTTACTGAGGTGACGTAAAAGGCGATTATGGTAAGTCGACCCACCGTGTGATATCCATTTGAGTACAATAAACCACCCTCTTTCTTACCGAGGAGTCGATAAATACGACTAAAGTAAGTTGACGTGAGGCAGGCGGCCGGTCGTAAAATACATACCTAAATCATGTGGCACTATGTTTGTAACATGTTTTCCCTACCCTACTTAGAGTGGGACAAGGGCAGGAGGATGATAACGAATATGTTGTATGCATGGGAAAATAATATCCGGTGATAGTGACAGAGGATCGGCGATACCGTGTGATCCTTACCAGAGTGTACCTTTTATGTGCATAATATTATCTATACAATGAATACACATCACCATTCTCCTGTCCTTTCTCACTCTAAGAAAAGTCGGCACAACATATTATAAACATGTTGGTACATGATATGGTTAGGTATTTTACTACCGACCGCTTGCTTGACGTCTACTTACCTTAGTCGTCATTTACGGTATCTCGTTAAGAAATGAGAGCGGTCTATTCCATTAAACCGGATACCACACGGCGAACGTACAATTAAATATACAATTAATAATTTTAACACATCACCAATTTTATATGAAAATGTCTGTCGTAAAAAATATAAAATTTTTGTTTTTATATAATGTATTAATGGTTTTCTACCTGCTTTTGTTCAGAGTAGTTTTTTTTTACATTGTTATCTTACATCTTTATTTGTAGTATTACACCTTTGAGCTAATTTTTTCTTTGTTCTGCAATGAAGGTACTTAAGGTCTTAAATAAAATATATTTATTTTTAGAAAACGTGATAGCGTGTTATATTAATATCATTTTTTTATTCAATCAATTTTATTTAATTTGTGATTTTGATACCTCATATTGATTGATTGACATTGATAACAGCTCAGATTTTTGTTTCAGATAACGTAATAACGCCTTGCAAGATCGATGATGATTCTTGCATCAATGCATCAGCGCAGGCTGCATTCCCAAAAATAATTGCTGGTTTTCCAGAAATAGGAGTTAAGAGTTCTGATCCCCTTTACATTGAAAGAATGGAAGGAAATGTACCCGGTTTCACATATGTTTTCTTTAATACTGCAGTAACTGGTTTAAAAGACTGCGTGATATCAAATGTAAAGTAAGAGCCTGCAATTACAAATTATTTTGAACTAATGATACGCGAAATTCCTCACGCCAACTGAGCGTTTAAGTGCCCTCAAAATAATGCAGTGTTTTTTTACTTTTTAAACGTTACTCATAAATAAATAAATATAAATGGGACACTTACACACACGGTTGTCCGTTCCCAAAATAAATATCTAAATACTTGTGTTATGGGTGACAGACAACTGGTAAATATATATATACATAATTTTAAATAAATAATTAAATTCATATATACACCCTGAGTTGAAGAATCAACAAATTGATGTTAGGAAACGTTGGCTCTCGGTGGGAATCAAACCCGCAACCCACGAAGCTAGACGCAGGGTCACTGCCAACTGTGCCAACGGGACAGTCCATGTATATAATACAAGTTATATGTTAGTTCACAAAATATTATAAGAAGTTTCAGTTTAAAAGTGATACCTTAAAGTCTAAAATCTGTTTTAATATGCGTTCTAGAATCGATTCACAAATCACAAACTTGCACTACGATATGAATTGCCCGAGTGTAAAAGTGGAGGGAGAGTATCAGATGGGCGGTGAAATAATTTCGTTACCTGTGGAGGGAAATGGACACTTCACTGTAACTACAGGTATAAATAAGTATAATGAAAAAGATTTTAAAATTTCAGATTTATTTATTACAGGGCTATTTTTTTAACGAAGTCAATATGGTTGCATATTATAGCTTATATCGTGATGACAGAAGTTAGGTCGGTATTTTTTTTAAAGATATACTTATATGTGAATTAAATGTGTTGATAAAGGAATAATTTTCCCCCGGAACCCACAACATACTAAATTTCATGAAAATTGTTGGAGCTTTTCCCATCATGCAGTTTTTATATAAACAAGAATAACGCGTTTAAAAAAAGACAGTTATAGAGTTAGAGAATATATTTATACTGTTTTGCTTGACGCTCTTCTAGTATTAAGACTGCAAGATAGATATATCTACTCAAGTCCAAACATTCATCATCTTCATTCCCCTTCCCTTATCCCACTCCAAGCAGGGTAGGCACAACATGTTGTCACATGATTTGGCTACGTATTTTACGACCGGCCGCCTGCCTGACGTCAACTTACCTTAGTCGCCTTTAACGACACCTCGGTAAGAAATGAGGGTGGTCTATTCTATGCAACCGGATACCACACGGACTATACCTTAGTCGCCTCTTACGACACCTCGGTAAGAAAGGAGAGTCTATTCTATGCCGGATACCACAAGGCGTGTGGTATCCGGTGGTATGGTGTGGTATCAAGTCCAAACATTCGTTCATTCAAAATAACATCTTCTTCTTTGTCAACCGATGGATGTCCACTGCTGAGCAAAGGTCTCTTTACGGGATCTCCCAACCTCATAGCCTAGTGCCGCTTGGATACAGCGGCTCCCAGCCTTTTTGAGGCCATCAATCCTCCTCGTAGAGGATCTACCGACTGTGCGTTTTCAGTGCGGGGTCGGATATTCCAACATCTTAAGACCCCAACGTCCATCGGTTCTCCGCACTATGTGCCTCACCCATCGCCACTTCAGCTTCGCGTCACGCTGAGCTATATCGATGAATCTGGTGCTTCTACGGATCTTCTTATTCCTGATTTGATCACGTGGAGATACTCCAAGCAAAGTTCGCTCCATCACCCGCTAAGTGACTCTGAGCTTTCTTATGAGACCCATAGTCAGCGATCATGTTTCGGATCCGTATGCCATCACTGGCAACACGCCGTGTCCGAAGACTTTGGTCTACAGGCACTGAGATATCTTGGACGAAAAGATCTGGCGTTCCTTCCGAAACGCGCCAATACAAGTTGGATTCGGCGTCTAACCTTTTTCTTAAAATTGGACCTACCTAACTGGACCATAACCAAAATTACATATGACGAAGAAAATAAAATTAATAATTATTTTCAGGAAGGTATTCATTTAACATTGATTCTAAATTACAAACAACTATAAGTAATGGAAAAACATATTTGAATATTAATGAAATCAAACCGATCTCGGAGGCTCTGTCACCAGTGAAGTATGCTTTTGACAATCTGTTCAATGGACAAAAGGATAAAGGTTGGTATCCGTAGAAATAAAAATTAATTTACTTATGTATGCTGTTAAGGTCTCCGCCGTGTGGTATCCGGCCGAGTAGAATAGACCACCCTCATTTCTTACCGAGGTGTCGTAAAAGGCGACTAAGGTAAGTTGACCCACCGTGTGGTATCCGGTTGGGTAGAATAGACCACCCTCTTACTTACCGAGGGGTCGTAAAATACGACTAAGGTAAGTTGACGTCAGGCAGGCGGCCAGTCGTAAAATACGTAGCCAGATCATGCGACAACATGTTGTGGTGACCCCACTGGGATAAGGGCAGGAAGGTGATGTATGCAGTTAAGGTTTAACGTTGTTAAAATGCAAGTGACTAATGCTTCCAAGGAATAATGGAAAACGTTAATAAAAAATAATTTACATTGGTCCTTTGCAAATAATTAATACAATTAGGCGATATTTTGCGGATTTTGACGCGAACAAAGTCGCCGTCGATAAATGAGCGGTTACCTCAGCACCTGTTAAAGCGGACGTTAGTGGATAGTTTTAATAAAGGTAACTGGTAATAGAATTAGTTTTTTTTTCAGCTGATACGTTTCACAAGTCAGTTAATGAAAACTGGAAGACTGTCCAGAAGATAGCTGATGGTCCGGCGTGGCAAGCAATCTTCGATAATGCTATAAACAATGTTAATACCTATCTTAAGACTACAGCACTAGAAGATATGAAATTATAAACGTGGTTGCTTTTAAAATTGATAATTTTATTTATTTGGGGACGGCGGACTTTTAGGGTAAATTTTTTTTGCAAGAATAAAATCCTTAAAATTACTATTATTTTTATTTTATTTAGCAGCCTTACTTTTTATTTATTCCTAAATTTAGATTGTAATATATGTTTGATATGAAATCAATAACTTTTATAAGCAATTATTACATTTACGTTGTTTATTTATTTTATAAAGAGCCATACGTGGCATCTACAATTTAAGTCCGCATGATTCCCTACGAGAGAAAATTAAGGAAATAGGTATTCTTACATTTGCTTCACAGTATATTTTAAACAATGTTTTTTTTGTACATAAAAATATAAAGAATAAAAAACGATAGGTGATGTATATAATAGACAAAGTAGGAACCGACATAAGCTTGCGACTCCTGCTTTGCGCCTAGCAAAAGTACGTAAATCGTTTGTGGGTATGGGTATAAGATTCTATAATAAAATTCCTAAATCAATTTTGGCCATGCCATTACAGTAGTTTAAAACCACTGTTAAAAAGAGGCTAATACAGAAAGCCTACTATACTGTTGAAGATTACTTAGATGATAAGGATGTGTGGATATAGGTGCACTTCTACCCTGTACAAGACAGTAATAAATAAATCTAACTAGTTCTAAGATTTATATTTTAAAAAAGAGCAACCGCCGAGTTTCTTGCTGGCTCTTCTCGGTAGGAACAGCTTTCCGAACCAGCAGTAAAGTTGACGATTCAAAAGCACTTGTTTACAAGTTTACTTGAATAAAGAATATTTTGAATTTGAATTTGAATTTGAATATATGCCAACGGTACAATATATACACATTGACTATTAACACTTATATTAATTCTAGTACTGCTATAATTATCAATTACAGGCGTATTCGGCATTGTCTTATATTAGCTTTTAAATATGTTAAAATACATCATCCATCAAATTAAAAGCTTAATAGGTCAAAATTGAATTTTAAAAAATTCAAAAAAAGTCAAAACTAAAAATATGTCAAAAGTATATAATAATAACAATGATAATTGCCTAAAAGTCCAAGAAATATTGTTATTTTATTTATACTATAATTATTAGTTAATTATAGTATAAATAAAAAATAATATACAACAAGTAATTAGACTGACGTCACAAGGGTCCGTACACGTATATTTTATTCTTAAAGCTGTTAAAAGTATACGCTAAATATATAAAATTTCAGATGAGAAAACGACATGATATAGAATAAGATTAAAACCAAGAATATAACATGTATACATAGACAAAACGTAATTTTAGAATAAATAAATCATAATATACACATATTCCAAAGACCATTTCCAAAAAATAGTTAGAAAAACAAAGTAATAATAAAATTATTTGCTATAATCCGCGATATAGTAAATAGAAAATATATATTGTGGACTATCCGTTTTTTTCATACCCGTTACATGCAGGATTCGTAAAAACACATGCACAAACCTTCACCACTGCCACCACAATACACAAGCACTACACACGTTCACTATCACAAACTCAACAATCGTTTCGCCCCGCAACCAAAGCATCATCAGGAGATAGACTCTACGACAAAATCGCAAACCGTGTGTAGTGCTTGTGTATTGTGGTGGCAGTGGTGGAGGTTTGTGAATGTGTTTTTACGAATCCTGCATGTATCGGGTATGAAAAAACGGATAGTCCACTATACATTTAGCACTATATATATTTTCTATTTACTGTATCGCGGATTATAGCAAATAATTTTATTATTACTTTTGTATTATGGATCTCCATAGTAACGCCTAATTCTATAAATTAGTTGGAAAAAAAGATAAAGCCGTATTAAATACATGCTTGATTGATATGATAAATTTGTCTTAGATAAGTTTTATAAAGAATCACCGTGATGAAATACGCATATCATTAGATAATTCCTGAGGATATATAACATGATTTCGCTTTAGAGCACATTTGTGAATCTAAAGTCACCTTTATCCTTCTTTTAAAAATGTAAAAATGGTTGTATTGTAGCAGCTGTTAATGAAATATACAACTTAAAAAAAGCTTTGAACAAAATTTTATGTTCTTACTGATAATCTTTGAATTTTACCCTGGTCTGGAGGTCTGTCATCGAGATTGAACCGTTATGTAATATTTACCAGTATGTATTTCAGCTCAATCGGACACAGGAAGTGGGTCAAATTTAACTTGCAAGATTCACAAACATTCCTTCACATATACACGGCAACTTAAATCATCATTCTCCAGCCCTTATTCCACTCTAAGTGGGGTCGGCACATGTTAAAAACATGTTGTCATATGATTTGGCTACGTATTTTACGACCGGCCTGACGTCAACTTACCTTAGTCGCCTCTTACGACACCTCGGTAAGAAATCAGGGTGGTCTATTCTATGCAGCCGGATACCACACGGCACTTACCTTAGTCGCTTCTTACGACAACTCGGTAAGAAAGGAGGGTGGTTTATTCTATTCTGCCGGAAACCACACGGAGTATACACGACAACTTATATAAAATCTTTTAAAAATTAAATTCTATTATTTATTTTATTTTAATATGCTGAAGAATTTTTGACATTTTTGTAATCTTCCAATCTGCATTGTGTTTTTATGATTAATACTCGTTTTAAATCAACATTATTTCCTGTACAAATGTTTTCAAACATACATAATAAGTATTTATTATGATGTTTAAATATATTTATTTGTTCTGGTAAATGATTTGTAGTAAATTTAAACTACAGTAACTTGAAACGTTTAAACGTCTGCAGTTATTGGAACTTGGTTTGAATGGAGCCAAGTTCTATAAGTTTGATTCTTCTCTGTTGGATCCACCGCGTTGCTACAACGTAAATTGAGAAGATTTTTGCATTTTTTTAATCAATATAGAACTTCAACTTATATTCTTTTTTTAAAAGCTTTTATTCGACTTGCCATGTATGTGAAGGTGGAATTTTGCAAGGATTTGATCCACTTCCCAGTGTCCGATTGGGCTGAAATTTTAATTACTAGCCCAATCCCCACTCTAAGTGAGTTCGACACAACATGTTACAACATGTCATATGATTTGGATACGTATTTTACCACCGGCCGCCTGCCTGATGTCAACTTACCTTAGTCGTATTTAACGAGTGGTCTATTCTACTCAACCGGATACCACACGTATTTATTTAGCTATATAACATAGTCATGCTATTGATAATGGCATATGATCTGGTTTTACCACTTGTCTAGATTTAATGATGATTATTTATGTTAATGATCTTTCTATTCATCTTATTTAGGTTTTTTTTGTGTCGCATAACCAGATTTTTGCCGTGAATATGTTAACATATTCATATTATTTTTTAAATTTATTACATATAAACAAGATAATATTATAAAGTTCATATGTTGATGTTATCAAAATTTTATCAAGCAATTTAGCAAGCAGCAGTTACTTTGCGGAATTCCATATTACAGGCACTATAACAAAACTACCTCGCCATAATCCGCACGGGTTAAGTGAATGCATGCAAAGCTAATGTGTATGAAGCAGGCAAAATCTATGAACCTTATACATGCAGGACAAGCCACCACATGCACCCCAAGGCCCCTCCACCAGCAACAAAGCACACAAGCAGCACACACACCCACCACCACAACATCTCGACAATCGTTTCGCTCCGAAACCGAAGCATCATCAGGAGGATAGCAGGCGAAATCCACGACAAAATTGTAATGCAATACGATTTTGTCGTGGATTTTTCCTGCTACATACACATTAGCTTTGCATGCATTCGCTTAACCCGTGCGGATTATGGCGAGGTAGTTTTGTTATAGTGCCCTTAAAGAACCTGAATAACTAAAATCAAACTCCACAAGAATTAGTTATGTAAGGGAAATAAATATTTAAAGTATTTTTGCAGGAAACTATTGGTACCTTTGAAAATGTAAAAACAAATATATATGAGGACGAAACTTCAATGCGATGATACTTTTACATAGATTAATTAGATATATTGTATAATAGCTGCGTGAATGTGATAAATTTTGAATGTAAAAGTAATTATTATGAGTTAACTATAAGAGATAGAGACATGTCACGACTTTTTTTAGTATTTTTATAGATCTACAATACTCTTTCAAATCAAATCACAATTCAAATCAAAATAATCTTATTTCAAATAAGCCATTTCAGACACTTTTGAATCGTCAACCATCAATATGATTAATGAAACTGCTTTCGAAAATTGCTTCCGAATTTCGCTCTTACCGATAAGAATCAGCAAGAAACTCAGCGGTCTATCTTTTAAATATTCTCAATTATACATTATTAAGCGGCACTCTTGTATGAATGTTGAAAATCCAGGTATTCTTATCATCCAAATAATATTCAATTTTGTAATATGCTTTACGTATACGCATATTTCTTACACTTAGTTTAAAACTTTCTGTAGACTGGTCTAGTATGAATTATCTTCTCTAAAACATTACTTTAGTGTAATTAACCACGCGACCTCTTCAACACAATTTACATGAAACCCTAATGTACTTAAAATCTTAACCTTCCTAAAGAATTGGACTATCTTTTTGTAAAAACCGTATAAAAATCCGTTTATTATATTTTGAGAAAATCGATCACATACAGACGGCGTTTGGGCATTTTGTTTTATAATAAGTATAATTAAATGTATGCATATTACTATATATGTACTGATCGAAATCAGCGTTAGCTTTTATATCATACTAGTGTAGGATGTCAAGCAAGGTTATCTATCTTTTTAGTATGCATTAAAAATGAGATGTTATTTATTTAAATTTATTATACACGTATTATGTTGTCGTCATCGAAGAAAACGTTTATAAATACTAACTCAAAGTTTGGTTCACTCACATTACATGATAAACAGTCAATAAGCAAATATCAACCTAAGAAATATGGGGTTTGCAAAATACTCATATTTTTTGCTTGTCGTATACTGCACAACTAACGTGTTATCAGGTAAGCGTTTTTTAAATAATATTTAAATATTGTTTAATATCTGAGACGTAGCTCTTTTACGCAGCTTTTATTTGTGAATTTATCGATATTGTTATTTTTATTGGAAAGAAAACATAAGTCACATTATAATTCAACGGAACTATGATACCGTGTGATTCTCACCAGATGGCAAATTTTATGTACCAAATTGATATTTGCTATTCACAATTTATCAAGCGTTTTCGGTGAACGAAAATATTGTGATACTTATTTATTTATTGAGTATGTATATATGTACAAATTTATACAACGTTCTGTGTTATTGTATCGATCACAATGTTGGGCAATGAAAAAGACGAATGAAAGAATGCATGCAAATGTGATGAGAATACGAAATGAGTATACAAAGTGAAGGAAGAATGTTGCACCAATTATAAAAAAAGAGTAGTGCAAGAAGAAATCATGTAATAAAAATAATGTGACCAAAAGAGTATTAAATATTAATGTGAATGACAATGTGACTAGAGGAAGGCCTAAAAAGAGATGATTGAATTGTGTAAAATGTACGAAGTTACATAAAGGAGTATCACCAGATTTGACAGCTGATACGAGAGAATGCAAGAGAAAAACATGTTGTGCCGTCAACACTTGAGTGAGAAAGAAGATGATGTGATGTTAAAAGTGGTAAAAAATTTCTTTCAAAAATTGACAATGTAAGTCCATTTCTCATTCATAATTGTGTCACATATAAAATGCAGTGATAGCGGACGTCCCACTACGTGACCTCTGTCGTATACGTTGGTAACCACTAGATTCAAACGTTGCAAGATCGTGTGGTCAAAATCTCTATTGAGAGGTTTATGGCCCTGGACAACATCGGTTGAAAAAGAAGAAGGGCGCTTAGCAAAATAATAGACATACGTATATATTATACTATGACTGTGGCCCACATGATATACCTATCTACTCAAGTCCAAGAATAATGATGTATATATAGACTCGAAACCGTTCGAATAAGACTTTTTATACAATTTATGGACAATTCAACAGAAACTATAACAGAACTACTTTGTTATAATCCGCGCGGGTTAAGCGAATGCATGCAAAGCTAATGTGTATGAAGCAGGCAAAATTTACGTACCTTACACATGAAGAACAAGTCACCATATGCATTCCAAGACGCCTCCACCAGCAACAATGTACACAAGCAATACACACAACCACCACCAAAATCTCTATGATCGTTTCGCCCCGAAACCGAAGCATCATCAGGAAGATAGGCTCAACGACAAAATCGTAATGCATTACGATTGAGTGAATTTTGCCTGCTTGATACACATTAGTTGTACATGCATTCGCTTAAAAAGCGCGGATTATACCAAAGTAGTTCTGTTAGTATATTTTCTTTAGTATCGAATTCCGCAAAGTAATACCTGCTTCTATAAATCAGATAATTCAATTTTATTTTGTTTAGCTGTGATAGCCCAGTGGTGAGACCCAGGTAGGTTTTTCTATTAAAACTTATGTGTCTAATTGATATTTGCAATTTATCACAACCCTTTTCAGTAAAGGAAAACATCGTGAGGAAACCTGCATATCTCTAGGAAATTTTAGGGATATGTGTAACCTACCAATCCGCATTGGAGCAGCGTGGTAGATCTTAGCTCCAATCCTCTCAAAAAAAAACTGAGAGAAGAGGCCTATTCCCAGCAGTGGGATATTAACAGGTCGTTATTACTACTACTATTATATATATATTACTTATTTTATGTTTGTTATGTAATGTATATGTATGTTTATTTTATATAATAATAGTATTTTATCAGGTATTGAATAGTTGAATTATGGCCAGGCGTAATTTTCTACACCGTACTTTTCTTTGGGAAATTTAGTAAAATGGGCTTTATTTTCAGACAGCGTAATAACACAATGCAATCTCGACGATGCTTCTTGCATCAATACATCAGCGCAGGCGGCAATCCCAAAACTACTTGCAGGCTTTCCAGAACTGGGAATTAAAAGTTCCGATCCTCTCTTCATTGAGAAACTCGAAGGAAGACTACCCGGTTTCACATATGATTTCTTTAATACTACAATAAGTGGTTTTAAAGACTGTGTGGTCTCAAATATAAAGTAAGATTTTGGATTTATAGAATTAGGCGTTACGTGCAGGAGGAAAGCTTTGCGATTTTGTCGCAAAGCTTTTGCGATTTTGTCGTGGAGTCTATCTCCTGATATTGCTTCGGTTGCGGGGCGAAACGATTGTTGAATTTGTGATAGTGAACGTGTGTAGTGCTAGTGTATTGTGGTGGAAGTGGTGGAGGATTGTGCATGTTTTTTTACGAATCCTGCACGTGTCGGGTATGAAAATACTGATAGTCCACTATACATTTAACACTATATATATTTTCTATTTACTGTATCGCGAATTATAGCAAAATAACTTTATTATTACTTTTATAAGATTTTGGAATTTCAATTCATTTTAAACTAGCAATACCCGCCAATATTTGCGATATCTTAAACGTTGAAGTAGCTGCAATAATGCAATATTGTTTTTCCCCTATTTTCGAAAGAGAAAATGTTTATATTGTTATTTGCTATCTCGCCATATAAATTCAAATTTTGCCAAATTTCATCAATATTGGTTCAGCAGATTTCTTTTGTATTAATATTATTTGTATGGATATTTTATTTCATTACATTAAAGCGTGATGGCTTATATTATGTTATATTCGATCACAAAACACCTGACTGAGTCTATAGGTGAGATATTACAAGTTTTAGCAATTCTGGAGAGACCGTATCGTGACATCTCCTACTAGTCAGGAACTAGTCAGGAATTCATTCACAATCATATGACAATGGCATAGTTAGTTGACATCCATTGTGTGAGTTACTAAAACCACATATAGTACCCGGCATTAAATAATGCACATCGATGTTTAGAACGAAACAGCCGGCCAGTTCGATTTTATAGAGCGCTGTCACTGTCACTCAGTTAGTACGTGACATTTCACACGGGTTCGTCAGTCTGTGCGACAGAGACAACGCTCTATGAAGCAGAATCTAGCCAATTTTCTCCCTCTAAACCTCGATGTGCAGTATTTACTGCCGCGTACTATACACGTTTTACACATACCAACTTGGCCCGATATTTTTTTAATTTTGTAAAGTGAATTTAATTTCAACTTTTTCTATAAGACATATAAATTTGCTATTTTCAATCGACGATATAGATATGTGCATACAGTAGCTGTATAAATTGTTTCAAAAATTAATATTGAATCTGAAATATCTTTGATATCGATGGCGGGCGGAATAATAAGGATTTTACGTCAACATTGCCTATGTCGTTTTTTGACGTAAAAATAATTCCTAAACACAATGAATAAATCTGATTACTAGTCCTAAAGATGTCTGGAAAAAATGAGTGGACAATGTTTCCTAGCAACTTTTGTCTTTTTTATACTTGCGCCGTACAGTGATTTGAGATATGTAACGGCTGTCAAAATCTACTAAAGTTCTAACATTAAATAATTTATTATTTTTCTACATTAGAAGTTGCATGTGAATAATAACGAAAAATGTTATATGAATAATTTAGTTAGAAAAAGCTGTGATAGCCTAGCGGTGAGACCGTTTGACCCTGTCGAGGGGTCACGGGTTCAATGAGTTATTCGGTTATGTGTCTAATTGATAGTTGCAATTGATCACGCGCTTTTCGGTAAATATCGTGAGGAAACTAGCATATGTCTAAAGAATTCTGGAGACATGTGTGCGACATATGTGTGACATTGCATGGTTTTAGCTCCAGTCGAGAAACGCAGATTAGAGGCCTACGCCTAACAGTGGGATAGTCTTAGACCGTTCCTTTACTGAAAGATTTTTAATATCCATTGCAGAATCGATTCAAAGTTCACAAATTTACACTACGAAATGAATTGTCCGACTACGAAACAGGAGGGAGAGTATCATATGGTCGGTAAACTTATTGCGATACCTGTGGAGGGGAGTGGTCACTTCGTCATGGTTACAGGTATAAATCTTCTATTTTATATAAATTATTATTTGTCTGTATGTCCTTTATCGAATCCGAAACGGCTGAACCGATTTTAATGAGGTTTTCAGAAAATCTTTAGAATAACCCAGCGGATGATCTTGTGAAGTTTGGCGGCGATCGGAGCATTTTTTAACTGTTGGGTTCTGTATCGAGGGGCATTCGAAACCAGACTGAGTCACAGCAATGCGTGGCCAGACTATTATTATAATTCGAAAAGGCTTTTGAAATCTTATATTCATTTATTGCAAGGCTAATTTTAATAAAATATGCTAACGTAATTTATCATGTAACTTAATACTTATGAAGACTTATTTTTTAAAATTACACGCGGATATTATATATTTATTATGAGTGTGTTTTATCGCTGTTTTTAGTATATCTGCAAATCTGCTTAGAGTCCAAGAAGTATTTTATATTTTAGCGGAAAAGCCGTAAGATTGGCTAATGCGATATCCCACTTTAATATGGTGTGATATCAAAACTATTAAAGTATCCTTCAGTAGGGCTAAGGTGTTAGAATTTGTTGCCCGTCATCTTTACTTATTATAAAATAAAGTCCCCAAGTCTGTCTGTATGTAATCGATTTTCTCTAAATGTAATGAATGGATTTTGGTACGGTTTTTACTTAAAGGTAGTGCAATTCCTCCGAAAGGTTTAGGTTAATAGCACATAACCGTTTCATGTAAATTGAGTTGAAGAGGTCGTTTTACAACAATTTTTAGTGAGAGTAGTAACAAAACGGTGTCAATTGTAGTTTAGAGGGGGAAATAGGTATAAAAAGCGGTGTAGGGTATCAGAGAGCCAGTCTCATGCCGAGACTCGAGCGACAACATGCTAAGCACTGTATTTCACGCAGGCGAAGCCGCACGTATTTCTAGTTTAAATATATAAAATAAATGGTTGTTTATATGTACTTCATGATTCCCGAAACGGCTGGACCTGGAAATATTTAGACCATCTTTAGAATGACCTAGCGGATGATACTTTAAAGTTTGGTGAAGATAAGAGTATTTTTTAATATTTGGTGAGTTCAGTTTGGAGGGAAATTCGAAACCAGATTGAGCCATAGAAACAAGTGGCCGGACGGCTAGTTTATTATACAATACGATAAATTCTAAATGTCCCTTAGCGAGTAGTTATTTATTTAACAGTACTGCTGTTAAGACCGCTGAAAACAGTGTTGTAGTAAGCCCCCACTAGGTGGACATATCATTCCAAAAACTTGTAAGCCACTGCACATCATGTAGCTCAAAACTCGCTCAAAGAGACGATAATCGGTTGAAAATAAGAAGGGAATTAAGCGAAACAGTAGACATATGAATGTACTCAAATTGCAGTGCTCAAGATAGCTATGTACATCTACTCTAACCCTAACATTTCCTTACTAAAAATAATATACAACCGACAAAATAAAATTCATATTCAAATTCAAAATATTCTTTATTCAACTAAACTTGTAAACAAGTGCTTTTGAATCGTCAACCCTACCGCTGGTTCAGAAAGCTGTTCCTACTGCTAAGAGCCAGCAAGAAACTCATCGGTTGCTCTTTTCAAATTATAAATTGTTATCACTAGTTACATTTATTGTCATTACAGTCTTGTACACAAGACAGTAATGACTAAATGGGTCGTAGAGTAGATTTGTCCACGTATTCTTATCGTCTAAATAATCCTTAACAGATAGTAGGTCTTCTATATTAGCCTTTTTTGATAGTCTCTTTAAACTGCTGCAATGGCAAAGCTAAAATCGATTGCGGTAATTTTACAGGAACATATTATTTTAGTGTCGATTCAAAATTACGAATAACTGCTAAGGACGGAAAAAATCATTTGAACATTTATGATAATAAAATAAAATCGGAAAGTCGGGCACCAGTAAAGTTTACCTTCGACAATTTGTACAATGGAGACAAGGACAAAGGTTTGTATTGATATTTTTTTGCTTACAGTTTAGCAATATTTGCGCACACTTTAAAGATATGACATTATCAAATGCAATTGACAGTATTGCCAATGCATTGGATTTCAGCGTACACAAAGGCATAGTAAGATTCGTTAACCTTCAAAGAATTTATCATAGTGCTCTAAATTTCATAGTTACAAGGTTTAAAAATCGCTCTTTAGCAAGTGCTACACTGTATAAATAGTAGGTTTTCATTCGTCTGCATAATCCGTCTAAAATCTTTCTTTTGCTATCTTCTATGCTGATTGGCAAGTAAAACTTTATTTTAAGCTGCCGCAATTAATGTCGCTGAGCTTCTCGTCACCGTAAGCAGGTGATAAGTTGTAAAGTATCGATGTTTTTCATGGAAAAGTCAAAATCGTCTTCCCAAAGCTTTAACTTACCCAGAACGTGTTTTAACTGATACTTCTTGTATACACACTATCAATAATAATTTTTTGACGGTTATTAATGTTCTGTAGAATATTTCCAATTGTTTTTTCCACTTGATTAAAAAAGTAGTACATCGCAATCGGTTAATGAGGGAGATCCTCAGGAGTTGTTAAGAAGAAAGCATGTAGTTAAAGTTATATTTTACTGGCGACCAAAAGTGTTTATAAGTATTAATTATTTCTATTTTTTGATAGCTGAGAAATTCCTGAAGTCAGCGCATGATAATTGGAAGAGAGTCCAGGATCAAGCTGAAGGTCCGTTGTGGCAAGCAGTTTTCGATAAAGTCATGGAAAACTTTAATTCCTACTTTGAAACGACAGAATTCCAGATTTGATAAGTTGATTTTAAACTTGTTCATTAAATTTATTTTGGCAGGGTGAACATCATTATTATATTTATAAATATGATATAAATTTTATTGGCATTAATAAAATCCGTAAAATGACTTTCTTTTATTTTATTTAGTAGCCTTATTTTTATTTACCTAATACTTTCATTGAAGTATATATTTTTAATAACATCATAGACTTATACAAGCAACTATCACATTTTATCTATAAAAAAATTCTAATGAGAAAAAAATCGGAAAAGAAATATACACTCAATAAACGTAAAAAATAATAAGTAAAGTAATGAAAATCCTTTTAAAAAAAGTTTTAACAAAATTTAACGTTCCTCCTACTAACCGTTGAGAGTTCCCTCTTCTGGAGCCAATTCTGGTAGCAACATCAGCAGGCCTACCATGAACTCCTATTGCGACTCAATTGAAGACGCAAACTAAAGACTTTTGCTTATTCATACCATGACGTCTTAAAGATGCACATTTTAAGTCGTTGCCGAATAACCGTTCGGAATGCGTCCTAAAACATTTGAGTAAAAGAGACAGAGTTATCTAGTTCATATAACCTACAAGATTTTACCTACACATTACATACATGACATAAATAAAAAAAATATCTGAATGTCCTAGGCAAAAAAATTCTTTCTTATTTTAAAGAGAATTAGAGGAATTTAAACATCCTGTTCTGATGCGGAAATTTAGTTTAAAGGAAGTCAAGGAAAAACCGCATACAGAGATATGCAGGTTTCCTCAACGTATGCGGTGTTTCCTTGACATGTTTTCCTTCAGAGATTTATAGTTAGTTATAAAAATTGTAAACATCAATTTTCATCATTCATAAGTTTTATATAAAATTCATAAGTTCCTGTAGTAACAGCTTTCAACTTTTAGTTTATTACATCGTATAATATGACCTCTCAATGCTTAACAAAATCTTTTTAGTCGCTCTTGAATTCGACAACTCCCTGTAATTCGTACAAAGTGATCTACAGAGTGCCTTCTAGAGATACTTTTCAATATCGAGCTTTATGACCATTGAGCAAGATCCACAGGTCGAAATATTTTCAATGATGATCACAAATCCAAATTCAAAACACTTTTTATTCAAGTAAATTTCAAGTAAAGAAGTGTGAATCGTCAACTCAACTGCAGGTTCCGAAAGCTGGTTCTTCTTGCTTGCAAGAAGAACCAGCAAATAACTAGACGGAGCTCTTTAAAAAAATGATTCTTATAGCTAGCTACATTTTGTCATTGCTTTCTCGCACGCACGCAAAAAACCTATATCCACGCATTCTTATCATCTATGAAATCGCTCTTCAACAGTATTGTAAACTATTTGTATCAGCCTCCTTTTGTGTGTGTTTTATGCATGTACATATGTATGTATGATTGCATTAAGCATTATATACAGTATTATTACAAATTAATTGCAAAAGAGTTTCCGCTTGCTCTTAACTTCTCTCTCTTAACTTCTCTAAGTTGCAGTTATGTAACTAACTCGTTTTTAACAGGTCAGGTTGAGCAAAATGTCTCAAAGTTTTAATAATCGCTACTTTCCTACCTCTGTTAGCCACTAACTTAATCTGTCTATACCAATTCAATCACTGGTCCAGCATTGCTCCTAAGTGTGTGGTTGACGAAACTTCATTGATAATATGTTTGTTGAGTTCACATATTTTAAAACTATAAGCAGATTGTGGTCACGAGGTAGAATACAAATGAAAACAATGTAATTTGTTTTAGCTATTTTAAGGTAAGCAAAAAAAATAAACCTCTCATAGAGGCTTACGCGGACTTAAACTGTAAAAATTTCTTGTACAACAAAACATTTTTCAACATCCGCGCATTTACCACATAACAATGTTCCATAAGACATGATGCTATGGAAGTAAGCAAAGCAAACAAGGTTTCTGTTTAGACGTCTGTAAACTGTCTTATCTTTTAGACAGCGTAGGCCGCTGCACTGATTGGTTCTGTAAGATGTTCTAAGAAATTGTTGTATCTGTGCTATATTTGAGTTTTATGTTCAAGGTCTTTAACACAGTTTTATTATCTGTAGTAGTAGTATAACGTAGGTTCGATTTATTGTTAAAATGTTTTTCTTAAATAAAAACCACAATTCATGAGGCATTCATGTAAAAGGAGTAGCGCCAGAGTTGACCAGTGAAAGGAGAGAATGGAAGAGAAAAACATGTTGTGCCGACCCCAGTTAGAGCGGGGACTTCACTGTCCTTATGACAGGGGAATGATGAATTCATTAGGCACTATAGAGTAACGTTAATTTGGGTAATCTTACAATCTGAAATGTACCTACTACATGCTTGTTTTTAACATTGTTATCTGTGCGAATATTTTGAATAGAGATAAAAAGTAATGTTTATAACGTTAATTATATATGTATATATTTGCTTGTACTGGTATGTATTTTATATTTAAATTTTAAACAAAGAATAACAAGACATATAATATAACCTAAGCATTTTTAAAATGCGCATTACGTACGTAAGTAAAGATACAGGGAATGTGTTATTACATTTAAATTCAAAATATTCTTTAATCAAGTAAAGTTGTAAACAAGTGCTTTTGAATCGTCAACTCTACTGCTGGTTCAGAAAGCTGCACCTAACGAGAAGGGCCAGCAAGAAACTCGGCGGTTGCTCTTTTCAAAGTATAATTCTTATTACTAGTTACATTTAGTCATTAACTTTTTTAATAGTGTTTTTAAATGATTTATAGAAGCAGGCGTTACTTTGCGGAATTCCATATTACAAGCACTATAACAGAACTACCTCGCTATAATCCGCACGGGTCATCGAATCACGACAAAAATAGCAATGCAATTTTTGTGATATTTGTCGTGGAGCCTTTCCTCCTGATGATGCTTCGGTTTCAGAGTGAAACGATCGTCGAGATTGTGGTGGTGGTTGTGTGTGCTGCTTGTGTGCATTGTTGCTGGTGGAGGTGCCTTGGAATGCGTGTGGTGGCTTGTCCTGCATGTATAAGGTGCGTAAATTTTGCCTGTTTCAAACACATTAGCTTTGCATGTATTCGCTTGACCCGTGCGGATTATAGCAAGTTAGTTCTGTTATAGTGCTTGTAGTGTTTTTAAACTTATGTAATGGCAAAGCTAAAATTATAGTGGAATTAAATTATAGAATCTTAGACCCAAACTCATAAACGACTTACGTACTTTTGCAAGGCGGAAAGCTGGAACCACTAGGTTATGTCAGTTCCAACTTTATCAATTATATACATCGCCAATCTTTTTATAAATATTACATAGAATGCCCCCGTAGAAGTTTTGCATTTTTACTTCAAATATGTTAAATCTTGTTGTATTTTTCATAATAAATTTTGATTATATTTTCACAAATAACAATCTGAATTTTGTTTAAAGACGTTTTTGTGTTCAAAGTTAAATTAATTATTATAAATGACGACTTGTGATATAACTGTTGACGACTTCGAAATTCTGTTCATTCTATTCTATAAATAATAAAATTATCCATATACCTGATTTAGTATAAATATATATTTTTATTTACTAGATTTTAAAAGTGGCAGCAATTATTTTTGGCTTTTAAAACACATAAAATTTTTAAATAATTTTTCTAGCAAATAATCAAATATTTTTTTTGTTATAATTTAAAATGAACGTTATATGTTTAAAAAAGAAAGTATGTATGTGTATCTTATAAAGTCCGAAACGGCTAGACCGATTTTAATAAATTTTTCAGAGAAAATTTAGATTGTTCCAACGGATAAACCTGTAAAGCTTGATGGCGATCAAAGCGGTTTTTTTAACTGTTAATGAAAGTTCTTTGTATAATTGATATCTTTAACTTGAGCCGGGCGAAGCGGACTGAGTATGCTTGTTTATCAAGTAGGATCCAATCCTAAGATATTCACTCCCCAAGGCGGTGAACTAACGACCTCTAAAAATTCGCTGGTAGCAGTTGGAACCAATTATTACAGGATTGTATGTAGAAATATCTCCGATATTAAGTATATCAGAATATTTTAGATATAACCGCTGCAATAGCATCCCAGTAGGCAAATAATATTAAACAAATATAATAAAAACAATTAAATAAATGGGCGCGCGGAAACAAAGAATAACACAAACACATTAGTTTAACTGTTTTATCAATTTATTACTCATTTATCTCACATGAACTGTGAGTTTAAAACAACAAATTAAATGTAGGTACAGAATATGTACATGTATGAATATGTATCCGGCATAACAACAATCTATAAATATATTATAAATAACTTAACTTACTCTTTACCTGGCAACGCAGAGACAGTTCAGGGCACTATTTACCGTGTCCAAATCCGGACAACGAGTGATCTGCCGACAATTGGCACAAAGCAGGTTCTCACGAGCGGATATGAACCTTTAGTCAAATACAGTACTTACGGAAACGGAAATAATCAAAACAGAAGCTATTAACACAAAACGAGTCAAATAACTTATCATCTCCGACATATAAATACCATATATATTCACAATTACACACACAGTCTTTAGTCCCCAAAATAAGTAACTTAATACTTGTGTCATGGGTGAGAGACAATATGGTAAATAGTTATATATGAATACATCTAGACTCTATGAGATAACAAATTATATTTTAGAAAATGTTGGACCTCGGAACACGACATGCGGAACTAAAGGCAGGGTCACTGCAACTTGCGCCAAGGGATCTATCTGTTTATGAACTTAAATTAAAAACACTTTTTATGTATAGCTTAATATCAAAGATTTGGTTTACCACAGTCATTGACAATAGTATGATTTGGGATTAATTTATTTTCTATTTTGATGATGATTAATCACAATTATAATTTACTAAGATAAAGTCATTCATAAAAATATGTTTCATATAAAAGGCATTTATGTTAATTAGTTATTATATAGTTAGTTAAGTAGATATCATAACTAGATTCTTGCCTATTAGCATAATATATGATTAATTCCTTTTTAAATGGACTATTAATAGTAAAAACAGGATAATATTGTTAAGTATATTAATATTTATCATCATCCAAATAAAATTTAAATTAATTAATTAAATTATAATTTAATTAATAAATTTGAATTCATTTAGCCATCAGTATATAAATAGTCACTAGAAGGTATTGAAAAATATCATAAAATCCCAAAAAGAACCTAATAAAACCAAAACCAAACGTCCAGGGAATAATATTCAACAAAATACCTTATCTTAAAGTGTTTTCGTTTTTTTAATATAAAAAATAAACAAAGAAACGAATTCTAATTTATTCAATACTTTTTTGTTGTCATCGCAGAAACGTTTATAAATTGTTACGCACAGTTTCTTGTATCACATTACATTATAAGCAGTCGGTAAGCGAAAACCTATAATATGGGTTATGCAAAGTACTCCTATTTTTTGCTGTCCCTGTACTATACAACTGATGTATTATCAGGTAAGCTATTTTTAAAATAAATTGATATAGGTAAAACTATATTTTTATAGCTAGGACGAGTTTACGCATATTTTGGTAGATATTGACTCGTTGCTACGTTCATACGATACGGCTTTCATACATCATTTTGCCACTATAAAATAGGTCGGTACAACATGTTTTGACTACGTATTTTACGACCGGCCGCCTGCCTGCCGTCAACTTACCTTAATCTCATTTTACGACACATCGGTAAAAATGAGGGCGGTCTATTATACTCAGTCGGTCACCACACGGCGGGTCGTAAAAGGCGACTGAGGTAAGCTACCTTGAGGGTTCTGTATGAAATGACACAAGTGATGTGATGACAATCTGTATGAGTGCTACCATATTAATGTTACCACCAGACGGTTGCGGGTTCAAATTCCGTGCAAATAACAATGATTTTTCTATAAAAACTTGTGCTTTTCGCTGAATGAAAACTTCGGGACACGTCTTCACAAATTTCTGCGTTTGTAATATTAATAATATTTTTTTATACCATCAATTTTATTTTATTTGTGATTTGATACCTCATATTGATTGATTGATATTGATAACAGATCAGATTTTTATTTCAGATAACGTAATAACACCATGCAATATCGAAGACGATTCTTGCATCAATACATCAGTGCAAGCTGCAATCCCAAAAATACTAGCAGGTTTTCCAGAACTGGGAGTTAAAAGTTCTGACCCCCTTTATATTGAAAGACTGGAAGCCAATCTAACCGATTTAACATATGTTTTCTTAAATTCTACTATAACTGGCATAAAAGATTGCGTGGTCTCAAATTTAAAGTAAGTAAATTGTGGTAAAAGTTTGTGAAACAATTGTAAATTATTTTCAATCCGCTTGGGATGTTGTAACCTCGCATTCTTTTCACTCCTTATCAGCATTACTGATGGTTGTGTTCCTGAAAGTTCTTCGCAAATATTCCATTAACCTTTACCTCTTATATGTGGCTTCAGGCATCTTTCAGGGCGGTTGTAAAGAGAGCCTAGTAAAAGTACCTTTTTGGTCAAATCAAAGGGTAGGTGATTTCCCGCGGAGTCTTTTTCACTCCACGTTGCCCACAATACCCAAAATGTCAAGGGTGTCAAAATGCAGAGAGGCACATACCAAAGCAACCTACGATCCTTTGGTACCAGTAGGTAGACAGCCGAGTTTGTATATACAGTTTCTTCAAGATTACATTTATAAAGTACTAGCTGTGCCAGCGGCTTCGCCCCTCGTGGAAACCTGCGTGTCACAAATGTTTTCTAGAATTCAAATTTTAAACATAAAAGTAGTTATTATTAGTTAACCATAAGAGATAAAGACATGCTTAGTAGTTTTATAGATCTACAATTCTCTAGTACATTACTTTAGCGTATCTCTGCTGGTTTACGCAGCGCACGTAATTAAACCTCCCAGCAAGCAAGTTTTTTAACAACTGCGCGATTTCTTCAACACAATTTACATAATACCGATATGTACTATTTACCTAAACCATCCGGAAGTATTGCACTATCTTTTGGTGAAAACCGTACAAAGATCCGTTCACTAGATTCTCAATAGAATCTCAACACGTAAAGCTTTGCGATTTTGTCGTAAAGTCTATCTCCTGATGATGCTTCGGTTGCGGGGTGAAACGATTGTTGAGTTTGTGATAGTGAACGTGTGTAATGCTTGTGGTGACAGTAGTGGAGGTTTGTGCATGTGTTTTTACGAATCCTGCATGTATCAGGTAAGAAAAAACGGATAGTCTACTATACATTTAGCACTATATATATTTTCTATTTACTGTATCGCGGATTATAGCAAAATAATTTTATTATTACTTTTGTATTATGGATCTCCGCAAAGTAACGCCTAATTCTATAAATTAGTTAATTCAAGAATTCTTATAACAAGTTCCAGTTGAAAAGTGACACAACAACTCGTTCTATCTCATTAACATACATTTGATGTTTTAAAGATATAGTTGTTTTTAAATACGTTTTAGAATCGATTCAAAGCTTACAAACTTACACTACGATTTGATTTGCCCGAGTGTGAAAGTGAAGGGAGAGTATGTGATGGCCGGTACACTTGTTTCGGTTCCTGTGGAGGGACATGGACACTTCACTATAATTACAGGTATCGATTATTATTATAGTACTTAAATGTAAAATTAATTTGTTATAAACAAAGTAATTGTTTAAAGATATCACGCATACATATTTTTTTTTAAAGATTGTATTTTAGTTATTTTGTTTTTTGGTATATGCTCCGCTTTCTTCTTTTTCTTCTTTCTCAACCGATGGACGTCCACTGCTGGACATAAGTCTCTTCATGGGATCTCCAAAACACACGATCTTGTGCTGCTTGTATCCAGCGGCTCCGCGCGACCTTTTTGAGGTCGTCCGTCCATCACATAGGGGGTCTGCCACCACTGCGTTTACCGGTGCGGGGTCGCCATTCCAACACCTTGAAACCCCAACGCCCACTTGTTCTCCGCACTATGTGCCCCGCCCATCGCCACTTCAGTTTCGCGACGCGCTGAGCTATATCGGTGACTCTGGTTCTTCTACGAATCTCCTCATTTCTGATTTGATCACGTAGAGACACTCCGACCATAGCCCCCTCCATCGCTCGCTGAGTGACTCTGAGCCTTCTTATGAGGCCCGTAGTCAGCGACCACGTCTCAGATCCGTAGGACATCATCACTGGCAACACACACTGTTCGAAGACTTTGGTCTTCATCTTGGCTCCGCTTTATATCTGTTAAAATTCCAGAAGGTATATTTTATATGATGTGATGTAAGATCTGTTAACTAAGCTATAGGCTAATCGTTTAAGTGATTCTTCGCCTGCGGGGTACAAGGTACGGCTAGGTAGGACGAGAGCGGGGCTTGCCCGCTCGCCGCCCGCACCTACCTCAGTCACCGTTGTCTACCTATGCGACCTTATACCCCGCAGACGAGGACTCAGTTAAGCGGTTAGTCTATACATATTCCATTCAGTAGTTTGGTTTACAATTGCTAGTCCATTTATTATTAAATACAATATAAGTCAAATGTCAATCAGTCAGTAATTATGTACCGACCAGCGCTACAGTGACGACCTCACATCAAAAAGGTAGTTTTAGTAGACTTCTCACTAGGCGGGCATACGATTCCAAAAAGTTGTTAGATTTAAGCGACATAAGATCATGTGGCAAAAACTCCTTTGAAAAGTTCACGCGCAACCATGATAAACGTGAATTTTGTATTATTATCAATACGTAAGAAGATGGGCGTGTAGCACATACTAAAACTTTAACCTACGTGATAGGTATAGATTCTATCATAAATTTTTGGGTTTGGGCTTAAGATTTTATAATAAAATTCCGCAATCAATTTTAGTCACAGCTTTTTAAAAACACTGTTAAAAAAGAGGCTGATACAGAAATACTACTATACCGTTTAGGACTACTTAGATGATAATAATACGTGGAAATAGCTACTTACTGACCCTGCACAAGACAGCAATGATTAAATGTTAATTTATTTTATTATTTCTTATGTTGTTACTGACGTGAGGACGTATTAGTATTAGTTTTCGGCTGCTACTGAAAATCAGTGTTGGCCTTCCCAGCTCAACAATCGCTGAGTAGCTGCCATTTTATACTATTGCACTGCTATTATCCGTATTTTTGAACTTTTTGTTGTGTATAAGTAAGTGCATAGTTATAATAGTAGTGCAATTATATAAATAAAGATATTCTTATTTTTATTCTTATTCTTAAATGTAACTAGTAATAAGAATAATGTTTTGAAAAGAAACCGCCGAGTTTCTTACTGGCTTTTCTCGGTAGGAACAACTTTCCGAACCAGCAGTAGAGTTGACGATTCAAAAGGATAAATGTAATAAAGAAAATAATTTGAGAAATATATTTTCAGGAAAATATTATATTAGTGTCGATTCAAAATTACAAACAACGGTAAGAGCTAGAAAAACATATTTGAGCATTCATGAAATAAAACTAATATTGGAAGGTGTGACACCAGTGAAGTATGACTTTGAAAATATGTACAATGGACAGAAGGACAAAGGTTCGTTTCTTTACATTTGTATTTCCAATGACTTTTAATACTTACGAACGTACAAAGTAAAGGTTTGAAATTGTTGAAATGCATGTGAGAATATTTCCATAGTATTTTATGTTATCAATACATATTAAGACGATTCATTATTCTCTTGCCCTCATCCCACTCGTTGATCTTTAAAACGTGACTGTAGTTGTCATAATTTAGTGGTAACGTTCATGGTAGCATTTGTTTGCATCAACTTACACTTTTAAAATAATAGATTTTTTTTTATTCCTCTGAACAACCTATATGTAGTCTAAAGTCTCTTTTCTTCAATACGTTGATTTAGGATTTTTTTAATTACGCAATTTACAACGTGATTTATGTATATGATATATCAAATACTAAAAAATTACAATTATTAATATTTACTATTCTTAGATGTTTCCTGCAATTTCACCCGCGTTGAAATCAATGTGTCACAAAGTATTTACCGCTTAATTTCTGACCCTACGGGATAAAAAGCAGGTTATATGTTGCGCCATAATCTTCTCTATCTTTCAGTAAAAGTCCCATCAAAATCAGTTTAGCCGTTCCGGAGAAAGTACTATTAACCTAAACCTTTTAGTAAAACCGTACAAAACTACGTTCGTTACATTTTGAGAAAATCAATTATATACAGACCGACAGCTTTGGGGACTTTGTGTTATATTATTCTATATAATACTGCGAATTAATTTTTCCACTTAAATTGTATTTATAGATGTAATCGTTGTCAAGTATGATAATTGTTATAATAAGGCTTTTATTTAACCGGTAACAGAAAGAGTTAATAAATATTTTAGTATTCATATATAGAAACGGGCTATACTCAAGTCTTATTCTATCGGAGGAGCCCGACTAATTTAAAGGCCATACGGGGGCCCTTATTCTTGAGTTCATTTTAGGGTAATATATAGAAGTAGGCGTTACTTTGCGGAGATCCATAATACAAAAGTAATAATAAAATTATTTTGCTATAATCCGCGATACAGTAAATAGAAAATATATATAGTGCTAAATGTATAGTGCGCTGTCCGTTTTTTCATACATGTTACATGCAGGATTTGTAAAAACACATGCACAAACCCCACCACTGCCACCACAATACACAAGCACTACACACGTTCACTGTCACAAACTCAACAATAGTTTTGCCCCGCAACCGAAGCATCATCAGGAGATCACGACAAAAGTCGTGGAGTCTATCTCCTATCACTATATATATTTTCTATTTACTGTATCGTGGATTATAGCAAAATAATTTTATTATTACTTTTATTTTCATTTTAGGGCGTTGTCGCACCGGTAAAGAGTCTCCCCACCCGATATAATAAAACGGTTTCTATACATTAACTCGTTTATAAACAATTGTAATTATTTTACAGCTGAAGCGTTTCACAAAAGAGCTCATGAAAATTGGAAGAGCCTTCAGGAAGAAGCATCACGTCCAGCGTGGCAAGCAATTTTTGATAATGTAGCAAAAAACGTTAATTCATACCTTGAAAAAAATCCATTAGAAGATATGATATTGCAATAAATTTGTTTGCTTTTGAAATAGTTAATCTAAATTATACGGGGAAGGTGAAATACATTAAATGGGGCATTTAGTAGTATATCACACCAGTTTACTTGGTAATGTGGCGCCGGTATAATTGCCGATAAATTAAATTAAATTTTGTGATGTAAATATATTATATCAACATTATAACATATGTATATTCTTATATGTAAAATTCTCGTGTCACAATGATAATAACCATACCCCTCAAAAACGGCCTACCGCAGGCCTACCGCTTCCATACTACCCGGCAGAATAGAATAGACCAACCTCCTTTCTTACCGAGGTGTCGTAAGAGTCGTCTAAGGTTTGTGGCGTGTGGTATCCGGCTGCATAGAATAGACCAACCTCATTTCTTACCGAAGTGTCGTAAAAGGCGACTAAGGTTTGTGCCGTGTGGAATCCGGCTGCATAGAATAGACCAACCTCATTTCTTACCAAGGTGTCGTAAGAGGCGACTAAGGTATGTGCCGTGTGGTATCCGGCTGCATAGAATAGACCAACCTCATTTCTTACCAAGGTGTCGTAAAAGGCGACTAAGGTAAGTTGACGTCACGCAGGCGGCCGGTCGTAAAATACGTAGCCAAATCATATGACAACATGTTTGTAACATGTTGTGCCGACCCTTCTTACAGTGGGATAAGGGCTGGAGAATGATGATGATTCAGTACGTCTGAATCTATCTACTTTTCATACCCCTTAAGTGATAAAGGTTATCCACCACTAACAATTTTTTTTTAATTTTGTACATTAGAAATTCTGTAGAAATAGTTTATCGTTATCATAATATAATTTATCGTCAAAGATAAATTTATCGTTGTATATTTCTGTACTGTTCCATGTTGTAACTTTCTTTTCCTTCTCGCTCAATGGCGTCCACTGAATATCAGTGTTATGTTTCCTGCCTAAGGTTGAGTGGATTTTGTGACTTGATTCATTTTTTTAGTAGGTAGATCTTAAGTTTTTTAAGTATTTTATATTTTCTGTTTAAATTTATTTAAAAAATCACATTGGTTAAACTTCTTTTGTTTTATTACAACGTGACAAATAAAGGTTTAATTTTAATGTTGGCGATGTATATAATAGACAAAGTAGGAACCGACATAAGCGAGCGGTTCTTGTTTTGCGCCTTGCAAAAGTAAATAAGTCGTTTTTTGGTTTTGGTATAAGATTATATAATAAATTCCGCAATCCATTTTATCTTAGTCAGCACTTTAGAAACACTGTTAAAGGGAGGCTGATACAAAAAGACTACTTGACTATTGAGAATTATATAGATGATAACATTGCGTGCATATAGCTACTCCTCTACCCTGTACAAGATAGTAATGATCAAATATAACTAGTTATAAGAATTATATTCAAAAAGAGCAACCTCCGAGTTTCTTGCAGGCTCTTCTCGGTAGAAACAGGTTTCCGAACCAGCAGTAGAAGTGGTGATCCAAAAGCATATAAATATCAAATAAATTTTAGAGCCATAAAAAAATGATTAATTTTATTTTGCGTAGCAGCCTTAAATCTTAATGAACCCTAAACTTTAACAAAACAATAGATAGAATTAGGAAATTTAAAATTGTACTAATGAAGGTTATAAAATTGTTTAATCTATTTGTCTTTCTATTTATCTATTTAATATTATTAATCTGATAAATATTAAGTCGAATATCTGCAAAGAGCTAGTTTACTTAGAGTAGTGGTGCCATAGGCAGGCCTGTAAGTGAGAGTGTCACAATGAATAATGAGAGAGAACATGAAACTAGTATAGAGTACGCGGCAATAAATAATGCACATCGAGACTTAGAGAGAGAAATCTAGATTCTGCTCTATGAAGCAGAATCTAGATTTCTCTCTCGCACAGACTGACGAACCCGTGCGAAACGTCACATACTGAGTGACAGTGACAGCGCTCTACGGAACCGAACTGGCCGGCTGTTTCGTTCTAAACATCGATGTGCATTATTTAATGCCGGTTACTATACTTCATCTTTGTCTAATCACACAAAAAGAGAGATAGATATACCCTCATTTGTTTTCTATTTATTGTAGTACGAGGGAGACAAAACTATAAAAGTAGTAAAGTAGCGGCCTGTTACAATCCCCCTGCTGGGAATAGGCCTCCTCTCTCCGTTTCCGGAGAGAAGGGTTGGAGCTAAGACCTACCACGCTGCTCCAATGCGTATTGGTAGGTTACACATATCAACAGAATTCTCTAGAGATATGCAGGTTTCCTCACGATGTTTTCCTTCACCGAAAAGCGTGTGATTAATTGCAATTATCAATTAGACACATGAGTTTTAATAGAAAACCTCATTGGTGCCTGCCCGGGTTTGAACTCGAGTTCCCCTCGAAAGAGTCACACGGTCTCACCGCTGGGCTATCACAGCTCCTTGTGACAAAACTATAATGTTATTGTTTTCTTCTGATTTCTGAACAAGCTGAACACGAAGGGGAACACGAGTTCAAACCCGGGCAGGCACCAATGAGTTTTTCTATTAAAACTTATTTATGTGTCTAATTGATGATTGCAATTTATCACACGCTTTTCGTTGAAAGAAAACATCGTGAGGAAACCTGCATATCTCTAGAGAATTCTGGAGATATGTGTAACCTACCAATCCGCATTGGAGCAGCGTGGTAGGTCTTAGCTCCAACCCTTCTCTCTAGAAACGGAGAGAGGAGGCCTATTGCCAGCAGTGGGATTGTAACAGACCGCTACTTTACTATCGGTACCATTCTGTATAAGTAATTTGTAATGTAATAATTGATGTAAAGTAATAAAGATTTCTTTTATTTTTAACTTGCTTTTCTTAACTTAGAATTTGTTCACGTGGACCTTTGAGTCTTGGAATAAATAGTAACTACTGTTATTTACCATCCCTGCAAATATCTCCATCACAAAAGTCAGGTTGATTCGGGGGGGTTAAAATGCAATTACTATTAAATTTATTAACAATTTATTATATAAATTATAAATTGTAAAACCTTTCTGATACTATATCTTTTAATATGAGAGGACATCATATCCCATAAAATCATGCAAACTATCTCTTTGACTTGACTTGACGCATCGTGAATAAAAAACCTTGATATAATGACCTTGATACATTAATTATACCTTGTAATAACCCAGATAAATTTATTTAGTAAACAGAAACCAAAATATATTCAAAAGTTTCTTAAGATACCTCTTTTGACGTAAGCCAAACAATGTACTATAGATTATAGAACATACGTCTTAAAATACAGATTTGTCTTGACTTTGACACATCGTGAATAAAAAAATTTCGAAGGATGATAATTTTTTTAATGTCATAGTTATTCCTGTTGAATTTACAGGATCTCTATAGCCGTTAGAGATCTTTCATTCTAAAAGTGCACGCCACTCCAATGTCTTTACTCACACACAAAAAACTTATGTACAGACGAAATACACGCAAACTTGTTATTCTAATTGGTTACTCAGTTGCCGGACAGACACGAAAGTAGGAGCACGCAACGATTTTTGCCAAAAGTACAGTTAGCATGTCATAAAAAAAGAGGATAAATATTTTTTATTTTTTATTTTAAATAATAATTAGATAATTTTTTTCTTCAATAGAAAAATATGGAGAGTTTTATAAAACAATGTGGCGAAAAAAACGGGCAAAACTTAACATCTATCATTATTTCATCATTAAAGCCATCGCTTTAATTAAGGAACGAATTGACATGATTGATAGTAATATGTGGGAAAATACGTGTCGAAATGTGAATAATATTGAGATAGAATATATGAAAATTGAATTTATAATCAATATTGAGTCTGAATCTGAAGATAGCGACGTGAGTGAATAGCGTTAAAATAGTAAATATTTATTGCGGTTTAATTTTTTTCTTTTTTTACTAATAAAATAAATGAACAGACTTCTGTACATTACGTTTTATTTATCATTCTAATAGTTGCATAATGAATATATGATATGATCTTTATTAAATTAAGTTGGCAAGCTAGCTCTTGATTGCGAATTCACCTGATGGATGCCGATGTAGTTTAAGTTTCTTGAAAGGGTTTGGAGATTAAACGTGTAACCATTCAGGGTTTTTACACGACATCGTACCTGAATGCTAAACCGCTTGGTGGTACGTCTTCGTTAGAAGGGTACGTCGGAAGTATCTCAGAAGTCAGACTAAAGCCGTAAGCAAACCGTATGATTCGGTACTGAGTAACGGGTGCGCCATCTAGTACCGAGTACCGAATCGTTACTCACGAATGCTATTCGTTACTCCTTACTCGCATCTTTCGTATCGGTACGTATTAGTAACTACATAATACGGTACCTAATCTGTGATTTGTATGTGTGCTGTCGATGAATGTAAACGTACCTTACGAAGAACGATGTTTATTTTTTTAATTTTTTTATTAGGCCCGTAAAATAAATATTTTTAAATTATTTGAAATCTCCTTTAAAATATTTTTTTATCATATTTTATCTTAAATTTCATTCTAAGCGAAACAATATCTATTTTATTCTCACAGTTAAAATAATAAATCCATTGCAAAATCCAGTAGATTCCCCCTACAATTTACTTGTGCTTTTATTTATTCTACGATTCTTTTACAAATTTTAAATACAAATTTTTTTTTAGTAAATCAAGATTTCGAAAAAAGTACATGATAAAATTCGCCTTACGCAGCAAGTAAGTAATATGTCGCACCGATATCATACCGAACGGGAATACGACTTGAGACGTTACTTTAATGCTATGGTATCAGGTATCAAAAGTAACGAATAAAGTACCGATACGATAGTAACGAGTACTACTTGTTGTAGTAACGAACACATACGGGTACGCTTTTTGTCGTTACTCTTACACCTCTAGTCAAGACCAGGGATAAATTTTAGAAATATACTAATATGGTTTTTTCTAGGATTCGAATGCGGAACTTCCCGTTTACAATCCACAGCGCTTACTATTAGTCCAGGGAAACGTTAAAAACTTAGTTTTTATTCTAAAGAATTTTCAACATAAATTTGATTATAAATATTATATAATATTAATTTTATTTTTATGCAAACGTTACTTGTAAAATGTGTAACCGGATTGGTTGGTCAACCAGTGCACAAATGATAGGAACGCGAGACAGAATAGACGTGTTGTCTCATACAAAGCGTGCATTCTCCGGCATATAAATGCTTGACTTATACCAGTCGAGCATTTAGTTGATCTTTAAGTGCGCCAATGAGTCGAGTCAACTTTGAAATTGCTGCGCGCACACATATAAATTAGAACAGTGAATATTTTTTCTCACACATTAAAATAATGAAATTTGGTGGAGGGGCGTGCACTTTTAGAATGATAGATCTCTACACCGATACATAAAAAACTGTTCCAAATTACATCAATAGTTCAACAGAGAAAACGTAACAGACAGACAGACGGACTTTCACAGTTATAATATTAGTAAGGATTACAAAAAATATATGGAATTCACTAGTACGTGCAAAAACTGCTACTGGGTTGCTTTTGTTCTAAATAATAATTGGTTGGTTAGCGTTAATTATCATATTTTTTCGGTACAAGAGGATATATTTATAATTAACTACACAAAGAAACTCACATCACATCGCATTTGAAACAGTTGTCGGACGCACAATAAAATGTTTGCCAAATATTCATTATCCTTATTAATTGTTTACTGCGCAAATAGTGCAATATCAAGTAAGTAAATTTAATATTTTTAATTTTATTTTTTTACATACTTTCACTATAGTATATGTAATAATTCACACGACGCTATTTTTGAATTTGAAATATGGTACGTAATCGAAAATGAGAGTTAAATGTCGATTGATGTATGACTAGAGGGAGGTCGAAAAAAGTATGGATGGATATGTGAAGAATGATATGCTTATAAAAGCAGTGGCACCAGAGTTAACGAATTTTAGAGGAGAATGGAAGATGAAGAAATATTGTGCCGAAACCATCTTAGAGTAGTATAGATTATGATGCATAATATCGTATCGAATATTAGTTGTATAAATTAATAAGAAGCCATAATAGAAGAATGAGCCGCCGTGTGGTATCCGGCTGAGTTAAATAGACCACCCTCTTTCTTACCGAGGTGTCGTAAAAGGCGACTAAGGTTAGTTGACGTCAGGTAGGCCGGGCGTAAAATACCTAGACAAATCATGTGACAACATGTTAAAAAAACGTGTTGTGCCGACCCAACTCAGAGTGGGGTGTTGTCGGTGGCGGCGTTTTATGATACTCGTGGTGACTGGTCCTGCATTTATAAAGTATGTGAACTTTGCCTGCTTCCTACACTTAGTTCTCTTCTCTTAACAAACGCGCAAAATAATTCTATCATAACCTTTGTACTATGAAATTTCGCAAAGCAACGCCTACTATAAGTGATTCATTAAGAACTGCCATTATTATTACTATTAATAGTGGTATAAAAAGGAAATCACCTATGTGTTTAGTATTCTGAACATGACCTAAAAATTAGTTAGACGTCAAATAGTTCCTCGCTATAAAGCCTCAGAAGGAATATTATTGTGATATACCTACTTACAAATTTAAATCTTATGAATGGTGTACAAAATAATGAATTTATCTTTCAGAGATAACGTTTATGTTATTTAAAGAAATATCTATTATATTTTTTGTAATCTTAAGTTATTTTTGGTTTTAATAATAAAATTAATTAATTATTTAGAATAATTTATGTATTTTTTCCTTTATTTGGATTCTACCTCTTCAAAATTTTTTATTATTGTTAAAACAATTGACTGCCAGTGCTGTAATTCTCAACAACAGATATAAACCGGTTGCTTACTGTTAAGTTTGCGAAACAACGTTTTCCGGTGGAAGGTCGCCATTTGAGCCCACTGCCTCCATCTATCGAAACGGTGGTCTGACTACGTTAGCCATATTGGTTATCTTTCTACTTATATCCGATTTAATCACTCAAAGTAACTCCAAATATAGCACTTTTTGACGAAAAATATACTATTCTAACTTCTGGCACGAGCTTCGTATTCAGCGACGAAATTAATTTACTGTCAAGAGCCTGTAGCAACTATAATAAACAATATAATATTGATATGTTGCCACCAATTTAGTTCAGTTTAAAAAACTTATTCGTAACAAACCAAAACTAATTTTTTCTCCTTTTGTGTGTTTTTGTTATTTATATATATATATTTGTGTGTGTGTGTGTGTGTGTGTGTATAATTGTGTTATATATATATTTTTTTTCTCTCTCTTGCCATATGTAATGTTTATTTATTATTCAATATTTCTCCTTATACTGTAAGCTTTTATATGTATTTATTAACTAGTGGAAACTTTATTGGTTATGTGATTTATATATTTTTTTCCTAGCTATCAAGTTTTTGATATACTGTTTGTTTCCCTTGAAAATAAATAAATAAATACGTGTATCCTTTACACATGTAATTAATGTTTTCATTTTTCAGGTAGCGTGAATAAATCATGCAAGGTCGATAACTTTGCCTGCATAATACTGTCAGGTTTTCCGGAACTAGGAGTTGATACTTCAGATCCCCTTCATATTGATGTTATTGAAGGAAATTTACCGAGTCTAAAATTTATATTCCGAGACAGTACTCTTACGGGTATAAAAGATTGTGAAGTCTCAAATTTTAGGTAAGAACTTGCTTTTTTTGTTATTATTATTTTCAAGTTACAAGTCCAAACAAGGAGAATTTACTGGAAATGTCTATTGAGCACAACATTAAGTATCACAGCACGAAATTAGTTCCTACTCTAAACCTAGAGTCGATACGGTTATAATTTGCTCTGTTGTCTGTTTATTTTGTTTAATTTATTTTGCTTTGAAAAACATCAGTATTCATATAATTTACTTACAAGTAATTGTTAATCCCTATAAAAGCAGCCATTAAGTTTTTTGCCAGTAGTGCTCTTAAATATGCATCAACGTGCTTGCATAATGCAAACGTGCTTGCATCTTCAAACACACACACATAACACACACACACAACACACAAACACACACACACACACATGTACGCACGTACATACACACAGCAATACATATTATATACGCACATACATACACAGAGCAATACATATTATATACTTATTAATTAATTTTGTTAGTTTATTTTTGATTTAGTATTTTATTTATATTAAAGTAACCTAATTTTTAATATTAATGCAACCTTACGTTAAAATGTTTGTATATTAGTATGTAGTTATGGAGGAGCGAGAACTCATAACACAAGTATTTCTATACTTAAAAGGAGATCTCGAACTCGTATGTATGTATTTTAAAAATATTGTGAAATGAAATAAAATATTTTGAAATAGTTTTTTTTTAAATAAATATAGCCTTAGACTAGTTGGTAATTGTATTATAAACCTTAGTGTGAGTGCCTGGGTTGAACCAGTGAATTCTGTGCGAAAAATCACGCACTCTGACGTCTGTATCCTTAGAATTTTTCTTATCTTTGTGTTTTTAAAGTAAAGTTAAGCAACAGCCTATTACTATCCCACTTATGGTCATAGGCCTCCTCTGTCTGTTTTTAATAAAAAGTTTCAGAGCTAAGACCTACCACGCCGCTCCAATACGGATTGGTAGGTTACACATACCCCCAAAACTGTCATGAGATATACAGGTATCAAACGATGTTTTACTGACTCGAAAAGCGTGTGGTAAATTACAATTGTAATGAGACATTTAAGATGAGAAATGAGTGTCATTGCAATCGCAGAAAACTCATTGGTTCCCGGCGTTAGGACCCGAGATCTCCTTAAAAGATTCGCGCGGTCTCACCGCTGGGCTATCCTAGCTCAATCTTTGTGTTTATCTTTTATGAACTGTGTAGTGATTATTCTAATAATTTTCGTCATAGAGTTGGTGAGGACCGTAAAACTTTACACTTTGAATTGAACTGTCCATCTGTGACAATGGTTGGTAAGTACGAGGCACATGGAAGCATTGTCGGAGAACCTGTGGAGGGCAACGGAGACTATACAGCAGTTACAGGTATCAAATATGAATATAACTCCACTGAAGAATTTTTTTTTAACTTAGATTGCATGGATCTCGTATAGAGTTATGCAGCTTAGCAAGTACTATCCTCTCCTAACTACTAAGTGGAATCAGCACATTAAGTTTCATCGTCCATTCTCGTGTAACATCAACTTTCCTACTCCTTTTATTTGTATACCATGCTTCACACGATTTAACCATTTCTTTTTGCGGTTTCCCTCCAGCGATATAGTAAAGTAAGTAAAATAACGACCTGTTACTATCCCTCTCCAATGCGGATTGGTAGGTTACACATATCTCCAGAATGCTCTAGAGATATGCAGGTTTCCTCACGATGTTTTCCTACACCGAAAAGCGTGTGATTAATTGCAATTATCAATTAGACACATAAGTTTTAATAGAAAAAGTCATTGTTGCCTGCTTGGGATTTGAATCTATGTCGTCTCTAGAGAGTTGCACGGTCTCACCGCAAGGCTATCACAGCTTTTGTCATCGTTTTTGGATTAACACTATGAATAAAATAAAAAACATACGAAGGTTACAAAACAGGTATTTAAAATCTTCTTTATTCTCAGGAAAGTACACCATTATTTTTGACTCCGACTTAAAAATGACAAAAAAGGATGGAAAAAGTTATTTTAGTATCGAAAACATTAAACTTAAATCTGATTCCCAAGAGGAAGTCAAGTATACCTTCAGCAATTTATTCAATGGAGAAAAGGATTTAGGTTAGTATCTTTACTATTTTTATTTTGGTACTTTTCTTCAACAGATGTCCATCGAAAATAAAGATAAGACAAACGGGGCTCATTATGTCTCTCATGTTTTATGTGAGTAGACAAAAATAAGTATATGGTTATCATCTAATCTCTCTTATTATTTGTTGCGACACCAGGTAGACATCCTTTTCTCCATTTTCCGGTTTGGGGATGACCTTCAAACCGTGGGATCTCAACGTCGATTATTGTTTCCTTTTTGTGTGTACCACTATAGTGTCAGTTTCGTGTCACAATGAGCTTATTATGAATAACAGTTACTTATTTCTTGTAATGATCACTTGTAATTTAATTAAGCAGAGAAATTTAAAACAAAGTAAAACGACCAAGTTTCATATTTATGTATGACTAGCTTTACCCCGCGACTTCATTCACGTGGACCGTGGAGTTTTAGAATAAACAGTAGCTTCTGTCACTCACCAACCCTACAGAGATGCAGAGATATGGTGATTCCTCCTTTAAAAGTACTAAGTCGTTTACCTTTAGGGCTCTATACTTAGTACGCCATTTCGTGCGCTGCTGAAGCTCGCAGACATACTCGTTCGCCGACTGTCTCCAAAAATGTTGCCTAGCATGTTCTAAGCATTGAAATCGGTCAAGGCGAGTGATCTTGCTATCCAAGAAGCTTAGCGTTGATACTGTGGTCATAGGCCTGCCAATTAAAAAGTGCCCAGGTGTGAGGCATTGAAGGTCGTCGGGTGAGGAACTAAGTGGACAAAGGGGGCGGCTGTTGAGGATTGCTTCACATTTATATTTAAAACAAATGCAATTACTATTCCAATGATTCCGCTTCTCGAAAGGTTCATTGTATTACTGCTAATTAGTAAAAATTGGCAATATTGTAACAAAACCATTATAAAATTGTAAAATCTGTCTTAGATTCTACTGGGGCTAATATATAAAAAAATATTTCTTTTACTTACAGACCGGTCTTTGACACATCGTGAATAAAAAAACCTTAATATAGTGATAGTAGATGGCGTTTTTAATATTCTCCTATTCCTGTTGAATTTACAGGATTTCTATTGCATATATGGTACTCCGGCGTATAAGCTTTAATTGTGGCAAATTTCATCGATATTGGTTCAGCGGATTAGCCGTGAAAACGTATCAGACAGACAAAGAAACAGACCTTCGCATTTATAATATAGTATGGATATCTGGCAACACAAGACAAAACCTACTGTACAGTATTTGGACTTTAAAGAGATCTGCGCGACAGTATAAGCTTATCATTTTAGCAATTTATCTCTACAAGAAAATATAGAAGCCTTTTTGGAATAGTAATTTTGAGTTAGAGGTTTCGCCTAACTGCCATTAGAATCGCAGCCACGACAATTCACCTTTTTTGTTGTAATACTCGACTCGACGGTTATTAGCTTACGCTTACGCGGCTAGACCGTCATTCCTTGGAGTCTTGCTGTAAAGCTTGACTTGTACGACTATTAAACGCTCCCGCGTTTAGATCGTGTTCCAACTTGTCTTGGTTGGTCTCAACCAGCATGTTCATGCATTATTACTACGCAACTAGTATCATTACTGTGACGTTTTAATATTGTAATAATAAAGGTAATAAAGGTAATAATTTCTAACTTTTGTTAATTGATATAACATGATTTTATTTATTTTTAACAGGTGATCATTTTCTTCAGTTTATACATGAACACTGGCAGCAAGTTCAGGAAAGTACTCAAGCTTCGATATGGGATGGCATCATTAAAAACGTCGTAAAAAACATCAATAAATATCTTCAAGTTACACCAATGATGGTTTCAGATTAAGCAAAACGTGTTGATTTATTAAACCAACAGTGAGGAAATTGAATTTACACATTATTAAGTAAAAATGCCTAATGTATTAAAGAAAATCCTTAAAGTTAAAATTAAATTAATTTTATTTCGGAATTTTCTACCACCACCACCCTTTATTAAGATTAAGAAAAACTTTATATTTTAATATGTATTTATATTTAGAGCTGTCATAGCCCAGTGGTGGTCGAGAGGGTCACGAGTTCAAATCCAAGGCAGGCACTAATGAGTTTTTTTTAGTAAAACTTGTGTCTAATTGATAATTCCAATTGATCACAGGCTTATCGGTTAAGGAAAACATGGTGAAGAAACCTGCATATCTCTTGAAAATTCTGGGGATATGTGTAACGCATTGGAGCAGCATGTTAGGAATTAGCTTTCTCTCCAGAAACGGAGTGAGGAGGCCCTATGCCCAGCAGTGGGATTGTAACGGGCCGTTACTTGAATTTTTTTATGTATTTATAAAAACAAAGACATTTTACGATTTATATATTGTAAATGCGAAAGTCTGTGTTTGTAGTTTACGCACTCACAGCTAATCAGTTGGCGCGATTTTGATGAAACTTTAGCAATGAAACTTATATACCGAGTAATATATGGTACAAAAAGTCTAGCTGTCCTTCAGGAAAGAGATAAAACAAAATTGGAAATATTTTATCATTAAATTCGACGCGGAATTAATCACAAATACTCGTACAGTTAATATAAATGTGACTGCACAAAAATTTTCACATAAAACCGCTATAATATGGATGTATTATCTGGAATTAAAAAATAAATTTAAAAAAAAGTTTTTTCAACTTCTACGCAAAAATAATTATAACATACTTTTGCTATGATCCACAAATAGAGAAATTAGTTTTCAAACCTTAATATACGCGGGATAAGTGAAACGCAGGCATTAGAAAACACCAAATTATACTTTTATTAAAGATCACAGTGCTAATTGAATTGAATAAACTATTTATCATATTAGTGATTTATAGAAGCAGCCGTTACTTTGCCAAATTCCATATTACAGAAACTATAAAAAAACTAATTTGCAGGCTTATCTCAGCATTACATCCATTCGCTTAACACATTCGGATTATAGCAAAGTAGTTATAGTTTATGTTATCACATAAGTATTTCGTTAAATCATACAGGTAATAAATCCAATTTAGTAAAAAAAAGTTATAATATCATTCACTATTAATATTTATTGCTTATTCACAAAACCATAAGCTTTTCACTGCAATTTCCTTTAGAAGCGCTGATAACCGGCTTTGCAGTCAACAACTTTGACTTGAGATTTCACAGGCACCTTTTTAATAAACGGTATACGGGAGATAAAATATATCGAGCAAGCGAAAGCGTCATAGAAAACTTTACACGACTTGCACTGTAGACGTAATGACCAGCAGGCCTACCATGAACTTTTAGAAAACGATTCGGTTGAAGACGTAAACAACGACCGCGAACCGCTTTCTTTTCGTACCATGAAGTGTGAATTGCATTGGGGTCGTAATGTTTGAAAAGGATAACGTTATATGAACTATAGATAACTCTGTCTCCTTTACTCACATGTTTTGGGACGAATTCCAAACGCTCATTCGGCAACGACTTAAAGTGTACGTCTTTAAGACGTCATGGTACGAAAAAGCAAAACAATTTCGTTTACGTCTTCAATTGAGTCGCAATAAGAGTTCATGGTAGGCCTGCTGACCAACGTTTGGGAGATTAAAGATCTATCGGCGTAACGTGGATTGAGAAATGAACTTTTTAGTTTACTTCTGCTCTTCTTATTTCCTTTTTCCTTTTCCTATATTGGAAACAGTCGGAAGGGTGGCGAGAAGCCACGACCGACCGACGTCAGGAAACTGGGACCTCGTCTTCGCCGGCGAAGACGCTGTGTGTATGTATTACGTGTATCTGTGTTGGCGATCGTTATTTGATCGTCGGGGTCATACAGGACGCTTTTTGGACGCCTATATTTTCGATGGTCGGACCTAACTGGGATGTAGGTGGAAGCAACTGAAATAAGGGGGTTCGGGTGTACCTCAGATTTCTCGAAGTAAGATTTCGAAAAACGTTTAAAGAGGTGAGTAATGGTAGGGAGATCGAGGTCTCTATGAAGGTCAACGTTTCGCATGAACCACGGACAACCAGTGACTGTCCGCATAAGTACCCGCAAACAAACAAACGATTATGCTCACTTAAGCGTTTAGGTACCCTCAATAATGGAATATTGTTGTTCCCTGTTCCCAAAAGAAAAACGGTCTTTTTTATTTTACATACAAACCCAATGTATAAGCTTTAATTGTACCTTTGTTGTAATTTGTTGTTTATTTTCATCTATATTGGTCCAGTAGATTAACTGTGAAAGCGTAAATCCGAGACAGACAGTATAGTATATAGTATACAAGTCAATGTCAAATCTTATGACTTGCACCACGCATTACGAAGAACAAAGTTATTTCCCGCAAATCCGAAGTTCGCTCGAGAAGAGCCGCAGCTATCCGGGTAAGCGTTTTATCGCTCAGTCACAGTCAAACTGTGAATTTCATGCCGTGACCCGTTCTCAATCCGACTGATAAAGTAAACATGCAACAATGCTGTAATTGTTGGTTGAAACTTAACCGCTTTATGCAGTTTCCGGAACGTCCGCTATAGTTAATATTCAGGAAAGTGTACGCGAATATAAATTATCCTTGTAACGTAAATCATTTATTATAAAAGCATCGTGGCTGCCTGTTACTATCCCACTGCTGGGCATAGGCCGTTCCTTTGAGAAGAGGATTGGAGCTAAGACCCATCACACTGCTCCAAAGATATACAGGTTTCCTCACGATGTATTCCTTCAGCGAAAAGCGTGTGATAAATTTCAATTACCAATTAGACACATAAGTTTTAAAATAAAAACTCATTTGTGCCTTCCGAGGCTTGAACCTATGACTCTCGCGAGATGGCCCTTATTATTCACATCATATTATACATAGATAGGTTATTTAAAAAAACAAGGTTAAATGTTACAAAAAAAACATAACTGTAGCAATCGCGGCGTTTATGTTTGTTAAAAAAATTTACATCCTCACCACTCCTTCTCATACGAACTAAGAAGATATTAAGACATGAAGAAAATTGAGAAACTGAGACTAGGAAATTAATGTCCTGACAGTTTAATACTCTACTTAATCCTCTGACGCTCCTCGAAGTCTGGTCAACAAGGGTATTTTTTTTTCCTAGGGTATTTTTAGTGCCTTCCTCGCGTAGAGGATGACTCTGCTGCAGAATAAATATACACCTAATATAATCTTGATACACAATAATACGAAGTAACATATTAGGTCAACGTACATACTGTAATTGCAGAGATAAGGTTCTTGGCCGTTGACTAAAGTCGATGCTCGGTCGTACGCATTCATATCACGGCCGTACACTGAAGTGAAAAGTAATTTTTGGAAAAAATAGGATTGGTAGAGTCCCTAAATAAGTTACATTTCAAAAACGCGGTCAGTCATCGAATGTAACTCGAAGGAACTATTTAAAAAAATAGGTTGAATATATTAAAGATAATGTCAACCATCCTTTAAAACTTAAATCAGAAATAAATATCAGATTACTGCAATGGTAGGGAAGTATTAATCGTAGATTTATTGTAGTCGTTGTCGTTGCAATTGTAAAAAATGCAACTTAAATTATAAATCATCATATTTATGATGTGTCAACACAAAAATGTGATTTACAGATAGTAAATAAAAGAAAGTAAGCAAAAGATTATCTAGAAAGTGATAAAAAAGTGATTCGTGTTGCTAGCAAATTCTAAATAGAACAGACTTCACTTACAGTAGAATGTATCAAACACCAGCGGGGCATAGCGGCCTACAAAGCTGACCCACAACCATGATTACACACGATGCATATCTCGCGACCCACTGCATCCACGCCCGCTGTCAATCTATTTAGGTTGCAGCCCCGAAACTGGCGATAACTTAGACCGGCCATACACGGACTTCATAGTGCGACTGCATAGTAAACTACGGAATTCAACATAAGAACATACACGAACCACAACGAACTAACAGCCGTGAAATTTCATCATGCGGTTAAGCAGTTGCCCGGTATATACTGATAGCTCGAGCTGTCGACTGCTCTCGCGCAGTTACCTCTGACCGCGTTCTTCATTCCACGTCGCGCTACTTTGCTTTGCTACTAATTTGAAGTAACAATGAAATTTGCTAATTATTTGGGCAGTTATTAATGGCAGCTTCAAGCTGTTAACTCTGACCACTAATGCGGTCCGCGTATGTTGATCACTGGCTAACCGCTCAAACAGACTTATACAAACCGCGCAAATTAACGTAGAGTTGCCTTTTGGCGCAGGTGGCAATGGCCCTGCCTTCAATTTCAAAGCTGAGGACTGACATTATCTAAATATAATCTGTTGGTCAGTTAGAATCCTGGTTTGTCAATATATTTTCATTCAGCCATTTCTAATAGGCTTTTGATACAGTAAGTTTAATTTTATTACTTTTACAGAAGGTATTGTAATGAAAAAATGTAAGGGCAGAAATATTTCGTAGCAGCGGTATAGTTACAGGCCATTTCTTTTCTTTAACCATATCTTTTTTATTTCTCTTTTTCAAACTGTAAACATCAAATCTAATCCAACGATCCAACGGATCCCTGCGACCTTTTTACAACATTAGTTTTTTTAAATGACGGGTGACCGGAAATCTTCTTAGCAACCGAATTATTTATGACGGCAAGACAAATTGCTGTGGAGCATTTTACAAAAAAATCATATCCAAATTTTTCATCAATGCTTTAATTTAATTGTTATAGCCTCTAGTTTCATAGCCAAGTCCATAAGGTAAATGTAAAACAGCTTTATTGTCTGTATTGTTCCTTTCATCGATGAATAAATAGCTCTATTACAAAGACAATGGCTTAATAGCTCTCATATACTAGCTATTATATGCTAACGTATTGTCAGATAGGTTTATATCAAATTGGTCCATTAATAGCTTTGAAATTACTTACTACTTTACTAATATTATCACTAATTTCACCTTAATTTCTATTAATACATATATGCTTTTTATTTGCTCCACTAAATTAATTAATGTAATTTAAAATTTTGAAGATTATTTTTTGCTTTCAAATTTGTATAAAATAATTCCTTGGCTTATGTATGGAAAGCCACAAATTTCCATAAAAAGCGGTAAAAAACCTGTGTTGTGCAGAAGCAATAAAGCAAAGCATTTCCTATATAACTAGATAAATGTATTATTTACAACGACATACACAGTGGTGTAAGCAAAGGTTTAGGCCAAAAAAAACTAAGGCCTCCAACTTAACCATTTAAAACCCCCCCTTTGGGGACCACAGGCCTTTGCCCCGTCTAACCCTCCGCTACGCCACTGGGATATACATGTATATAATATAATGGCTTAATAGCTAGAGCGCGTAATTCTAAGGGCTCGCGTTGGCCATTCCATTTGTGTACAATAACGAGCAAATATTTTTCACCAATGCAATTTCACACGCAATTAAAACCTGAACCTCGGAATTCTGACAATGGGAACTTGGTACTTTCAACTTTATGTTATTACTGAGTTTAATTGTCTAGACTTTTTATATATCACTAGTGTTTCCATACCAGGGCTTATTTCATAGATATATGAATTACGAGTAGAGTTATGAAAAAAATGCTCACTACTTTGCTTCCTGCTTCAAAATATGCGAATTAAAACAATATAGCCCCGCAGAAATTGATTCAAGAAATAATAAAACAGGGATTCGCTATATTCTAATAATAATTTGCCATTACATGTTATTAAAAAAACCATAAAAGCACATAAATGTCGTAAATTTCAAAGAATTATTTAATGATATTTGTTTTATCTGTGACATTAAAGTGACAGACTATAAATCTTTTTCAACGAACACCATATGATAATTACTATAAAATTTAAACAGCTTTCATTTAAGATATACATATAAACTCCTAATTATCTGTCCCATTTTTATGACAGAATATCAATCATTTTTAAAACGATCCTACCCGCCGGCATTTTTAACATTGATGAAATTATGGGTGATTTTTTACTGGCATATATAATTCGTTCCTATGCACGAATTATATATTTTCAAATCTACTATAATACTAGGATATCATTGAACTTTTAAATTGATTTTGGATATTACTGTATTAAAAACTATCCATTAATTTAACCCGACGCCTCTTTAAATATTACGGATTTCAAATGTTTTTATAAAACATAAACAAACATTATTAAACTTGTTTACTAACTGTGCCCCTGGCTTCGACCATGTGGGAATCAGTTAACCTCGTTAATCTAGACCGTTAACCGTAATGTACTATTAACTTAAACCTTCCTATAGAATTGCATTATCAGTATTGCATCATAAATAACCATCCAAAATAGATTTTGAGAAAATCGAGTACAGACAGACATCCTTATGGGACTTGTTATGTAGTATGCATAGGCAGACTTTTTTCAATACTTACGGTTGGCTTGTAGCATTACCTAGTATTTTCTTCCCAAAAAAGTTTTTATCTCATATCATGAGTAAATTGTTTCCACCGGAGCAATTACATTTGCAATTTACAATTAAAAACCGTGCTGCAGTCCCAGAATTCTAACAATTCCAAAGTCTTTTACATTCGCGACCCAAAACTGACCCTGCATAAACGTTACTTAATGAGTTGTACAGGTAAATTCCAATATTTTAGGCCACATTTCTTATACATGGTAAAATATTATTATTCTTAGTCAAAGGTATACGAAATAATATTCCGAATATATGTCCTAATTAGTACGGACGTTAATTATATTAACGTATTTAGCACATACTTCTATTTCTAATTTATCTTTTATCTTTTACTAGTTTTTAAGCTCAACTTCGTTCGCGTGGACGGCAGTCTTATTATTTGAGTAAACCATAACACATATTAATTATGGTTAAAATGGGTTAATCTTAAAAGTTAGGCATATGGTGTCGCGGACTTTTATTAAGAACCTTTGAGGGGAACAATTTTGTAGTACATGATTTTTTACTAACTTTCACCATTTACTTAGCGCACGCAAGGAAAGCTTTAAATTTTGCCGTTTTCGCAATATTTTTTGCGACTCCTCTCCTAATCATCTGAACGTGATAATACATAGCCTTCCTCGATAAATGGACTATCTTATAGTCAAATAAGTTTTTAAAGCGGTCCAGTAGTTCCTAAGATTAGCACGTTCAAACAATCAAACAAACAAACAAATTCTTCAGCTTTATATATTAGTATAGAGTTAGATACTTATAAAACAAAGCCCTCAAAAGCTATATGTTTTTTTACGGTTTTTACTAAAAGTTATTGCAACTCTTCCGTATGGTTTAGGTTAAATAACGGTTTTGTGTAAATTGTGTTGAAGATATCGCACGCTTGTAAAAAAACTTACCTGCTGGAAGCTGAAGTAATGTATGTAGTAGAAAATTATAATTCTTCAAAAACAATAAAAAATCCGGGACACATGTCTCTAATAGTTAACTCGCAATAACTACTTTAATGTTGAAAATTTCATTTGAAAATATTATGTTATTTTCGAGACAGTTTTCTTCTGTTCAGTATCAATCCTTAACTAAATAACTGCACTTGTTAACTTCACCATTTAATGGTGATAAAATTGGCCCCTACACCATTAATCAAATATATATTTTTTTGTGACACTGATTTTCATGCCGGTCATGCTGCAAGCACAGCTAGTTAATGATATTAATATATTACTAATAGATTTTACACCGAATTGCACTGTAAAAAATCGTGTAAGATTTAAAAGTATAGATTTAATTTCAAATAAAATTTATTTTCCCTGTTATATGAATAAATCGTATATGAATACGATGAAAAAAATTTCTAACGTTTTTAAAATGTTTCAGTTAATTAAATTATATTATTTTTTCAGTTTAAATATCTTTTGTGTAGAGTATTATCCCAAAGTGCGGGAATCCACAGGAATAAAGTAAGTGAGAGTCACAACAAAAAATGAGAGGGAAGATGAAATATATTAGCTTTGTCTAATCACACATTTAAAAGGGGGGATAGATAATGTCTTATATGCTTTCTATTGTCTATGGACACATTTTAAGGCTGGCTCCCTACTCTATATATATCAACCCTATGGTTTTTTTTAATGTGCTTCAATGCATGAGTCAAAGAGACTATTATAAGTGTTAAGCTCGGTCTTATAATTTTGCATCAGCTTGATAAAGTATCGAGAATAGAGTATTGCCTATTTCCATAAACTAAAATACAAATATTTGTTATTATTTATTTATTTATTTATATAATAATAACAAATATTTGAATTTTAGTTTATGGAAATAGGCAATACTCTATTCTCGATGCTTTATCAAGCTGATGCAAAATTATAAGACCGAGCTTAACACTTATAATAGTCTCTTTGACTCATGCATTGAAAATTAAAATTAAAATTAGAGAACCTCTTGGCATCAAATTCTCTATGATAATGTAACGGCATTAGTCATTGTATGTCTAACCCCTATTTACTTGGCCTCTATCCAATCATGAATCCTGACCCCGACATAATGAAGGTTCAGTTCAAGGTCAGAGTGAGTCAATGAAAACAAAGTGCGTTCTATTTGGGCTAATGAAATTTTCAATTGCCATTTCTTATTGAATTATGATTCAAACGCGAGTTTTTCGATATCTAATATATTGTAGATAGAATATATTTATAAGAGATTTGTGAAATAATTAATAAAGATGATACGAAACTTTAATGAAACCGATTACCTACACCGATTTTAATGAAATTTTCAGATAATCTTTAGAATAACCAAGCCGATGATTCTGTAAAGGTTGCTGACGATCGGAGCATTTTTTTAAACTGTTAAGTTCTGTTTTGAATTCGAAACCAGGCTGAGCCATAGCAACGCGCGGCTGCACAGCTAATTCCAAAGATAAATGTAATAATTAGAGTATAATCTTTATTACATTGTCTAAATAATAATATAAGTTGCTAGTATAACAAAGAAAGCCCAAAAATATCAAAATTTTGAGACCCCAAATAAGGTCAGGTTGGCCGAGTGGTCTAAGGCGCCAGATTTAAGCTCTGGTTCCCGAGAGGGAGCGTGGGTTCGAACCCCACACCTGACAAATTAGTTACTTTTTGCATTGGATTCGAAATTCTAGTATTAACTAAGTTTACTTTTTTATTATCTAAGAAAACAAAAAATATCACCACATCATTTTTGACATTTAAATTTATGAAACCACACTTACAGCCTAAGTGATATCTAATCCTGATCTTAGCTATATTTTTGTCAATAAATGACCAAAATATATAATTATTCATTAACGATCAGATAAACGTTTCAAGTTCAAACTTTGTTGCACGTGTTCAGAGGTAAAATAAAATAAATGGTGGGGTATGAACCGACTACTATATAACAATGCTTGTCTGGATAATGCTTCGCTTTGCGATTTTGTCGTGAAATTTATCTCCTGATGATGCTTCGGTTGCGGGGCGAAACTATTGTTGAGTTTGTGATAGTGAATGTGTGTAGTGCTTGTGTATTGTGGTGGCAGTGGTGGAGGTTTGTGCATGTATTTTAACGAATCCTGCATGTAACGGGTTTGAAAAAACGGATAGTCCACTATACATTTAGCACTATATATATTTTCTATTAACTGTATAGCGGATTATAGCAAAATAATTTTATTATTACTTTTGTATATCATTACTCTTTTTAAAAGCTTTTAACTTGCCGTGTAAGTATGTGAAGGTGGACTCTTGCAAGTTAAATTCGAGCAACTTTCCGTTGTCCGAATGAGCTGAAATTTTATATACTTGTCCAGTCCCGATGACAAAACATTTTTGTGATAAGCATGACCTGGTACTGCTGCCAGGATTGGCTCAAGACGAGCGAACTCCTTAATGGTTATCAGTAGGGACATGAAATTTTGTTGACCCTTTAGGCTTTTTTACTTGACTTGTTTAAATTTATTTAATATATGTTTTATCACCAAATAACGTTTACGAAACTATATTTTTCTAATTCAGTAGCTGCCACTTTCAATAGAATGTGGCAGCTATTCAATTAGGTAATTGTACCTAATTGATAATTACTATTCATCACACACTTTTCAGCAATTATGATATTGCTGAAAAGTGTGTGATGTATGTACATCGAAACTTGCATAAAAATAGATAATTCCGTCCAAATGTGTAAAGTATATTGACATTACATTGCTTTGGAGAAGCTTGGTAGCTATAAGGTTGACGGTGTTTAAGCGAAAAGGAGATGTGGAAATGTCGATAACTAATTGGTGTTCAAAACGAATCTAATCCCCTCTCCGCTTTCGTAAAAACCGGGTGTAACCCTTTTTTCAGGCCAGATGAAAGTCTTTGCAGGGGACTCTAGCAATAATAAACTAACAGGCCCCACAGCCTATAATTTGATAATAATAAACTTTCACTGTTTAATTAACATTAAAAATATATTGTAAAAACCTTACTGCATTTCTTAATAAAAACCATCCAGCCGGTAATTTTTTTTATAAATGAACGTCGTAAACACTAATGCCCGCTATTCACAATTGCATTTTATAGGAAAAATTCATTTTATGTTCTTTGAGAAAATCACTATAGCATTTTTATTACCGTGCAACTTTTTATAACCTTCGCAAATTGTGAATATTAAAACATTTTGCATACGCCGTTATTGTTCTAATAAAAACTTGAGTATAATAGCAGGTATTACCAATAAACCAATTTCCTAATCTAAGGAAGCTAAAATTTATGTACATTAAAAAAGGCGTCTTTGCCTATCTTAATGATAAGAGCGAAAATTGAATATAGCAATATATTCCTATTAAAATTAAATTTCAATTAAGTATTTTTGAATATAGTGCTCAGATTTCGATAACATACCTACCATTTGAAACTAATGTTACAACAAGAAATTAAACTACAAACTACAATAACACACCGTTTAATTACCGGAAAGTCAATGCGTTTTATTACTGTATCTGCAGGAAGAGAATATGCAATTAATTGAATTCACAATTCCCCGAATAAGCAAACACTATCGTTATAGGGACACTTAAAGTTTAATAGTTCTAGAACTAGAAGTTAGGAGAATAAAAAGAAAAGGCGCTCTTGATGTACATATTAATTTATTTTTATTTATTTATTGAAGTTAAAATAATTAAAAAATTAGATCACTTTTTATAATATTAATGTTTTGTAATATAATACTTAATGATTTTATACTTGAATATTCGTGGTTTGAAGACATAATTATAAATTATTACGGATTTTGAATTTTGACGCCGTTTCAAAATTTAAAAGTGAAGTTGTGAGTGTAGTATGCCGAACAATCCGTGACGCACCGATAAAAAGAACGAGACGGAGGGTAGTTAGATACTGCCCCTAACATCTCAGCTTGAAGTACCGCCTACCAGCGGTTCCGTCGTGACCACGATCCATGCAACTGGGTCGAAATATCGGCGAATCAAAAACAAATTACCGTGGTATGTACCCGAAAGTAATAATTTATAATATAATACTTATATTTTATTATAATATTTATGGTACCATGTAAACATGCTAGGTTCACATCAAGAAGTCATCAATTATTGTAAGCGAAAAATTATGTTGACTATTTGATATTTTTAATTGTATGACAGTTTTATGAACTAAATAAATTAAAAAAGAAAAAGAAAAAAATGCAGCAATAGATTTTGAATGGTTATCTTAGTAGTGGAAAATACGTGGCTTTATTTATTTATACTAATATTATAAAGAGCAAAGATTTATATGTCTGTATGTTTGTAATGTTTTCACGCAAAAACTACTGGACCAATTTCAAAAATTCTTTCACTTCAATACCTGTAAAATACTTTTTAAATTATTAAAATTCGACAATCTCAATTCAATCAATTTAAGAATATAAATCGAAAGAAAATAATGCCATAGCAAATTCATTGTAGCGACCGTTATAGCAGGGCCTGCATTTGGTGAGTTAGCTCTTATTCCAAGAATACTAATGACACCCATTTTTTATAATTAAATAATCTACAAAACTAATCTATAGTCCGACTTCGTAAACTTTCCACTACCACGAGATCGGTATGGACGCGGGTGAAACCGCTGGGTATTGCTAGTTATCAATAAAAAAACAGAGTACAACGCTCAATTTATAGTAAAACAGTTATGGTACTAATATCTTAACTTATACACTTATAAATATATATATATAATAAATAATTATTATTATTAGTTTAAAAGCACTGGGGGAAAGGTTAAGGCTATCCATAGATAATGCTGTATGGCAACGAGTTCAATAGACGTGCAGCAAGAACTGTAAAAGATTCAGCAAAAAATACAGTATATTAACTTCTAGTGTAACTCTGTGTATTTATCACAACTCAGAAATAATCATTGCACCACCCAAAATAGATATATTTAGGAAATAACGACATGCGCGATTAAATCTAAACGGATCATGAGATCTAGTCGAGTCGTGCAATACAGCGCTCTCAAATACAGCTTCTCCTGTGAATGTCGCTGTAATTAAAACAACGTGGCATCTCCGTAAAGTCGAGTACGACATGAATATTCTATCCGGCGTAAAATTTTACTCCTCTTATGTTGCTAAGTATGATTACACCATAGTATTGTCTTCCAGTTTCTCAGTGACTATATTCGCATATTCAAACCAGGCAGACATTTGTAAGTATTTTATATTGAATTTTTGATCTAAAATATTATTTATTCAAGTAAACTTGTAAAAAAGTGCTTTTGAATCGTCAACTCTACTGCTGGTTCGGAAGGCTGTTTCTACCGAGAAGTGCCAGCAAGAAACTCGACGGATGCTTTTTTCTAAATCCACATGCATTTCAAGGCACCTCCACCATCATGCAATCGTAAAGCATTACGATTTTGACGTGGAGCCTATCTTCCTGATGATGCTTCGGTTTCGGGGCAAAACGATCGTCGAGATTTTGGTGGTGGTTGTGTGTGCTGCTTGTGTACATTGTTGCTGGTGGAGGCGCCTTGGGATGCATGTGGTGACTTGTCATGCGTGTGTAAGGTACGTGAATTTTGCCTGTTCGTACACCAATGTTTATGAATGCTTAACCCGTGAGGATTATAGCAAGGTAGTTCTGTTATAGAATCTGAGATATATTAATACTGAATCTACTTAACAGGTGATACTCAACTGTTTTTCCATTGACAATTTTATGGAGAAATTTCATGTCTAGTATAAATCTTCGGATAGCCAATGACTTCATTTTTAAATATTCAAGTCGTACAAAGAATTGTACGACTCTAAATAACGCTTAGTTAGTATTTTACGTAGCCCGTAATTTTTCCTTTTTTTTGTGTGTACCAAACCTTGATCTTTAAAACTAGACGCAAAAAACGACCGTATAAAGCAAATTTTGAATAATACTTACAGATATTTTTTATGTGGTACATACTATTAATAAGTACCTACATAATTACTAATGCATTTGCATTAGAAGTATTTTAATGGAAAATTTTCGGGTCTTGTTTCGCGTTAAAAATAGAAAAGAAGAAGACATTAAAAAACTTGTTTGACTTACACTCATACCTAAGGATTCAATATACTAAAAAACTTAACTGAACACTTGTATCTTTTAAATGAAATTTGTTATGGGTTCACCTATGAAACACTATTTTCATCCACATCCACATTTTTAACCAACATGACGTCATACTAAATAACTTAAAGTTTTATGAGTTTAATTTCAAAGCTTTTACAATTAATTTCATATTAACGTTACGTTAATTTAATAATTAAAAAACGTAATTTCATAGTACGTTTATATAATTTCAAGTTGGGAATAAATTTTTAAAAATATCCGACTGATTAGAATTTGGCGTATATTTGAATAAAATTTAAGAAATCAAAAGCTGTAATAGCCCAGCTATGAGACCGTGCGACTGTTTTGAGAGGGTTACAGGTTCAAACCCCTGGCGGGCACCAATGAGTTTATCGCGTATAACTTATGTGTCCAATTGATATTTTCAATTCATCACACGCTTAAAACCTGCATATCCCTAGAGTTCTGAATATTTTTTTAAGAATAACTATTGGTACCCGTGACTTAGTCTGCGTCGAAGTTAGTATAAAAATACCCTTAATTATGCACTATAATGTTTGAACTACGAATAATTTTTTCGTAGATGGTACCCCAGCTTATACGCTTTAATTGTGCCAAACTCGATCAATATGATATTTTATAGAGTTAGGTGTTACTCTGCGGAGGTTCATAACACAAAAGTAATCAAAATATTATTTTGATATAGATATATAATCCGCAATTTTGTCATAGAGTTTCCGGACGAAACTTCGGTTACCTTCCCTTGGTTAAAATTCAAAATATTCTTTATTTAAGTGAATTTGTAAACAAGTGCTTTTGAATCGTCAACTCTACCGCTGGTTCGGAAAGCTATTCCTACCGAGAAGAGCCAGCAAGAAACTCGGCGGTTTTCTTTTCAAAGTATAAATTCTTATCACTTATTACATTTAGTTATTAATGTCTTGTACAGGGTCGATGTGTAGCTATTAGTTTATCTTGTTTCTTTTGGTACAGAATTGTATTTTTGTGTTATTGGTGACAGTTAGCGTATGAGTTTTTAGGAATTCTGCATGTATCAAGTATAAGAACGGATAGTACACTCACCGACTGGCCTGTTGGCGCAGTGGGTAGTGACCCTGCCTTTAGCTCCGCGGGTCGTGGGTTCGATTCCCGCCGAGGACCAATATTTTCTATAAACAATTTGTTGGTTTCTCGAGCCTGGGTGTGTATTTATATTTAGGTATGTATTTAAAATTATATATGTAGTATATTCACCAGTTGTCTTTAACCCATAACACAAGTATTAAGTTACTTACTTTGGGGAAGGACCACCGTGTGTGTAAGTATCCCACATATTTATTATATTTTATATTTAGCATTACAACTTCTTTCATCGCGGATTATGACATTATAATATTTTAATTACTTTTGTACACAGATTAGACGTGAAAACGTAACAGATAGACTGACAGACTTCATTTATAATGTTGGTACGACTATAAAAAGACGACGTCAAATTCCCCTTACCATGAAGCTCTAAATACTAAAATGTTCACGTCTGCATATAAATTTGGCGCGTCGTAAAACTTTGCAGCTCTTTGGTTTCCGCAGCAATATCATGAATACTGAAGCTTTAATGTATGCTTATTTTAGGTGCTCCTCTAGTGCATTTAGCTAAGTTCTGGACTTAACAGCTTAGAAGTTTGAAACTGGAGCTAATAATTTCAAGCCGCAAATATATTTAGAAAATCTGCATAGAATGCTATAAATACAAAGTGGGTCGCTTCGAATTCTATGTTGTATATATATCGGCTTTTTTTGATAAAAGTATAACAAGATAGTTCTAATGCCCTTATCTCAGTCTAAGTGGACTCTAAGGGGTCGGCACAACATGTTTTTAACATGTTCTTATTTGATTTGGCTAGGTGTTTTAAAACCAAACGAATTCCTGACGTCAACTTACCTTTTACGACATCTCGGTAAGAAATGAGTGTGACCTATTCTTCTCAGCCGGATACCACACGGCGGATCAATTTACATTAGTGCCTTTTACAACACCTCGGTAAGAAATGAGGTTGATCTATTCTATTCAGCCTGATACCACACGGCGGATATAAAAGAATAACAAAGAATTTTAAATTCAGAATTCCTAATATTTTTAATCCTAGTAGATTTTTTCGAGTTTGAATCGCCAAATGAAATTCGAATTGAAAAAGCTACCATTAATTTGGAAATTTTATCCAAACGAGAAGTACCAGCAACAAACACGGCGGATACTTTTTCAAAAAAATGTTAATCATGTTAATCGTTGCAATCTGTGGTTTAGCTGACGGCAGTTAAGATTATTACTCATGTAACAGTAAGTAACAATAGTCAGTAAAGTAATAGATTGTTGAAGTACGAATTCTGGACACTGGCTTCCTAACTTATAAAATCTACTAACGGCGAATTGCAAATTTCAGATTGGATTGTTGAGGAAAATAGATTTTTATTTGGTGTTTTCTTTCACCATAAAGGATATGATATCAATATAATAATATTTTTTAAAGAAAATAATATAAATGAAATCGCAACAGACAACATTAAAAAGTCAAGAAAAGCTACGTGCTTACTTCATTATTAAAATTCATCAAACGTTTTAATCTAAACGAAAACATCGAATCGAAACCTGTGTAGGGGATCTATAGTAGCTGCGAAGACTATCGAAGGGATGCTTACGGAAGATAAAACAAGTGGTATGAGCCTTTTGAATGAATCACTCCGATCGACTTCGCAGCAATACGACGCCACTCTGAACCAGCGTAGTCCCATCATTAGTAGGAACCCTATATATAGTATATATATGTATATAGTATAGGGTGACCACTACAACTGTATATTCCTAGTGATTGTCTACAATATGCGTAACCTAGTGTCCGGTGTGTCCGGTAAGGACGTGCCTTTGTCCAGAAGTAAGACTAAAAAAATTTGTCAAAAGTTAAAGTAAATTAAAATTGTGCTTTTAGATAAAAGATAGAAAATAGAAAAAATATAATTTAGGTAACAAAAGAAAATTCTAATTAATAAAAACACACTTCACGTACTCAGTACTTAACATCCTACCCAGTTTCAAACTCATTACCTCCATCTCATATTATATTCAGCAGCGAATATTCAAGACGATGTGCTTAACTGTAAACATTAGACAAAGACCTTTGATAGTGTACCCTCTTGGCATTAATAGTGAAAACTTTCCAAATCATTATAACGTGTTGCAACGAGGGTTCGAGAAGTGCACTTCAGAATAATGACGCGGAGGGACGCGGATATTAGAATGTCGGTTTCGACTCTTGAACGCCCTTAGAAATTCGCGATGGATCATGTACGCAATTCCTCGGCTACTATTGACGGGTTCCTTATAAAAGATATACCAATATTCCAATGCTACAATAGAGCGAAAATGAAAATCAACTTGCAATAAGTACAATAAGTTTAATAGGTATACCAATATTTAATCCCGAACTGAAAGCGAAGATGTAAATGAAATTTGAATAAAAACATAAGAAAAAATCAAGTTAAAACGCATCTTGCAACCAAAGCTTGTCCGCATACCTTGTATTCGAGATATAACCACGACTTCGTTCGCGTTCACTTAAATGTTAAAATACCTTTAATTACACACTGTATCTTTTCTTGAATACGAAAATACCTAAAATATCTAAGGCTCTATAAAGTCCTTTATCCCCATAAATGGATAATGGGGACTTTGCAAAGATCTTAAAATCAAAGGCAAGTGACATAAGCGAAAAAGCACGACATGAAATCTTACAATATTTCCGTTCTTATTAAAAAAAGCTGATCTAGTATTAATCGATTTTATTCTTGTTAATTGATTTAAATTTTAATTCATTTATTTCTTTGAAATAGTCAACACTACTCTACAGCATATTGAAATCGATAATAATTATTAAAAATAGATTGAGATATAATAACTACCTAAGTACAATGAAAAATTCACCAAATGCCCAAAATTATGGGTAATTAATATAGAATGAAATTAGGAGAAATAAAAAAGGTAAAGCCGATGACGTGGCTAACAAGATTCTAAGAACATATATTGGTAATAGCTTCTGTTAAACAAAAGTAGCGCATCCATGGAAATTTATAACAGTTTTAATAGATCTAGGATACAAGCAACTTTGCACACATCAGCAATCATAGGAGGGTATCGTTGCGGAGGCGGTATTGTAGTCCCGCAACCCCCACATCGTGTAGTAAGATCGATAGAGATCTAGAAACAAAGGGGCACATTCGTATTCAAAAGGAAATGGCCTAGGTATTTAATAGGAAGTACAATCATTTACACATCTGTCGTTTCAGTGGGGAATTGATCCATACTTTCGCATTTTTAATTTAATGCGAAAGATCGCAATATTCATGAAATTTGGTTTGATTAAAGCTTATATCGTATACGGGGCCGCTATGGGATAAAAATCCCGTCATTCCTTCGGGAAATGGAAAAAACATATACATGGCATATAATTGAGATAACACTAAAACGTTAAGTCATCCTAAAAGTACAATTTTCGTATAAGCTTTAAAGGTACCTATTTAATAAGTAATATGCATAAATAAACTTAAGACAACTTAAGAACCATGAACACAATCGGCTGTAAACATATGTATGTTGCTCTACAAAGGATTAAAAGTAAAAAGCGATTTCAATAATGTCTACCCACATAATATTTAATTTTATAAAAAAAAATGTTCACTTCATTTATATATTATTAAGTATTAACTGAATTATTTTCTTAATTATATGGGTATACTAGTTGTGGCGGCGGAATCACCCGCGATAATATCAATATGTCACAAAATTGCCAAATTGAAATTTTGAATATAAAAGCAGTTATTGTGGGTTAACCATAATAGATAGAGACATGCTGTCACGAAATTTTTTGTAGTATTTTTGTATATCTACAATTTTCTAGAAGTCGGAAACGTTATTAGTGTAAAGAGTGAAATAGTTAATTAAAAACTCAAGGCGAGCGCGAACTGTTTTTTGAAATATTCATATTTTTGAACTTGTTCATGTTTTAATTTCTTGTCTAAATTATCCGCCGTGTGGTATCTGGCTGCATAGAATAGACCACCCTCATTTCTTACCGAGGTGTCGAAAAAGGCGACTAAGGAGTTGACATCAGGCAGGAAGCCGGTCGTAAAATACGTAGCCAAATCATGTCAGAACATGTTTGTAACATGTTGTGCCGACCCGACTTAAAGTGGGATAAGGGCAGGAGGATGATGATGTTCATGTTTAATTTCATGTCTAAATTAACAATAGTTTCGTTTGTTTAGTAACAGTGACGCCCGCGGGCGCCGCGTTGCCTTGCTCTGGTCTAGTACATTTGTTTTGTTCTTGTGCTCTAGTCCACATCCCGCCGACCTCGAGTAATAACTAGACGTCTCCAGAAAGCGGTAGACAGCCTCGGACGCTGGTTCCGCCAATGGAGAATCGAAATAAACCCGGATAAAAGTGCAGCCATGCACTTTATCGGTAATCGCTTTCGATCTCACATAGACACACCTACGGAAATATCCCTTTACAATACACCGATTCACTGGCAACAGAAAGTCAAGTACCTAGGTGTCATCTTTCAACCTTCCATGACCTTCCACGAGCACATACACATAGTCTGCAATAAGGCTGCGTATGTCATGGGACGACTTTATCCGATGTTATGCAAGAAAAGTAAGATGTCGCTCCGCAACAAAGTGACACTCTACAATACTTGCATAAGACCAATAATGTCCTATGCGAGCGTTGCGTTCGCGCACGTTTCAAAGGTCAGATTGCTCAGGCTCCAAAGACTTCAGAACCGATTTATGCGGACAGCCACTGGGTGTCCGTGGTTCATGCGGAACGTTGACCTCCATAGAGACCTCGATCTCCCTACCATTACTCACCTCTTTAAACGTTTTTCGAAATCTTACTTCGAGAAATCTGAGGTACACTCGAACCCCCTTATTTCAGTTGCTTCTACCTACATCCCAGTTAGGTCCGACCATCGAAAATATAAGCGTCCAAAAAGCGTCTTGTATGACCCCGACGATCAAATAACGATCGCCAACACAGATACACGTAATACACACACACAGCGTCTTCGCCGGCGAAGACGAGGTCCCAGTTTTCTGACGTCGGTCGGTCGTTGCTTCTCGCCACACTTCCGACGCCGCAATGACTAATCTAAGTCATACCATCAACCCTCCACTACACGTCGCCCTAAGCCGTGGTCCGGCCTCACAGGAGGCACCCTTAGGACGACGTTCCCCGACGCTAGTAGAGCTTCTGCGCTCTACTCCCTGCATTTCGCAACCTCGACGATGCTTCTGCGCTCGCCCGTCCCGCCCGGTGACGCTGTAAAAGCCATTAGGGCTAACAGCATACAGTCAGTTCGAAAAAAAAAAAAATGTGCTCTAGTACTTTATTTTATCTCTGTCTGATTTATAGAAGCGGGCGTTACTTTGCGGAATTCCATATTACAGACACTATAACAGAACTACCTTGCTTTAATCCGCGCGAGTTAAGAGAATGCATGAAAAGCTAATGTGTCTGAGGCAGACAAAATTCATGTACCTTACACCGCCCCGAAACCGAAGAATCATCAGGAGACTATCCTACTAATGATGCTTCGGTTTCGGGGCGAGACGATCGTCGAGATTTCGTCGTCGTGATGGTGGTGGTGTGTACTGCTTGTGGGCATTGTAGCTGGTGGAGGCGTCTTGGGATGCATGTGGTGACTTGTCCTGCATGTGTAAGGTACGTGAATTTTGCCTGCTTCATACACATTAGCTTTGCATGCATTCGCTTAAACCGTGCGGATTATAGCAAGGTAGTTCTGTTATTCTGTCTGTTTACGCGGAGCACGCGACTAAAGCTCTCAGCAGATGAGTTTTTAAACCTCTTCAACACAATTTACATAAAACCGTAGTACTATTAACTAAAACCTTCCGAAAAATTATACTAACTTTTAGTACAAACCGTACTAAAATCGGTTTAGTAGAAAAGAGAAAATATAATAGATTACATACAGAGAAGCAGCTTTTGGGGACTTTATTTATTATCAAGTATAGATATGTTAACAATTTTTGAGTATGATTTTGGGTTTCAAAAATAACTAATTCTTAATAATAGTTTCATAAAATTTAATTATACTATAAGTTCATGTTAGTAAAGACACGTTTTAAATGATAATCTTTGCACTTTACAACCTAACTTACAAAATATTGTAATGTTTATTTTAGACCCCAAAACTTTACAATTTTTTCATATATAAAATTTTTTTTCTCTGTATTACGTCTATATTGCAAATAATACTTTTCAATTCGCAAATATTCCTACATAACAAAAGCTTAAGGAAATAAATAGTTCGTAAATAAACATTTATTTACGAACTATTTATTTCCTATACATATAGTATACTATTTATTTACTATACATATAGTATCGAATAAAATTTGAATAAATGAATAAATGTTTAAACACAACGCTAATTAAAACATTTAAACATGTTTAAATTTAAGTCCGGAAGTGATTTATTTTAACATTTTATATTTAAATAAAAGATATTCTTGATAGATAAGAAGGACCTAAAACTAGTTCTTCTAAAAATCGATTTCTTCGAGAACATGTTAAATTTTGTACGAAAGAGCAAATGCATTCGCTAGTGGAAGATAGATGATATTTCCGAATATACCCTTACATCTTTGGAAAATAAAATATGTACAAGGTGTTTCTCATTCGAAATGCTTATACCGATTTTGTCAAAAGAATTTTCCAGTTTGAAGTCCGTGAGAAAATAACTTTGAAGATTGTTAGCAGTTTTTAAATTAAAAATCGTTTTATTTTTAAAAGTTATTTATGTGCTTTTGTCTCGAACTTCCTGGGATATATGTGAACTACCAATTTCATTTAATACTAACCAACCAATACTACTTACTTTTAAAGCATTTACGAGTTATAGAGAAATAAACAAACATACTGTATGTATGTTTGTTTATTTCATTTTCATTTTTATTACACTTCAAAGTTAAGTTAAATTTAAGTTTGAAGTGAAATTTTACATAGTAAAGTATAACGGCCTGTTATAATCCCACAGCTAGATATAGGCCTCCTCTCTCCGTTACTGGAGAGACGGGTTGGAGCTAAGACCTACCACGCTGCTCCAATGCAGATTGATAGGTTACACACATCCCAAGAATTATTCTAGAGATATGCAGGTTTCCTTAAGACGTTTGTCTTCACAGAAAAGCCTGTGATAAATTGCAATTATCAATTTGGAGACATAAATTTTAATTGATAAACTGAGTGGTGCCTGCCGGGGTTTGAACTCGTGACCCCCTCGAAAAGGTACCACAGTTTCACCACTGGGCTATCACAGCTTCCAAATTTTACACATACCAATGGAAATTTTCAGAACAACTTATAAGTTAACAAATCATTTACAAGACATTGAGATAAAAATTCAATGTACATATTTAAGCTACTGACCATGACAAAATTTAGTAAATACAAATGCAATTTTATGTCATAAAATTAAGAAACACACAACTGGAATTCTGCTTAAAAATTCAATCTCTGCAGAGTTGAAAAACCTAAAAGGTCAAGGGCAAGTGCTCTTTACACACACTATTGTATCTATCTATCCATCCGTCCATACTTATTATAAAATAAAGTCTCCAAAAGCTGTCTTTCTGTATGTGATCTATTCTCTCAAAATCTATTGAACGGACTTCTGTACGGTTTATACTAAAAGTAAGTGTAATTTTAAGTTAAGAAGGGTTAATTTAATAGTACATTACGGTTTTATGTATATTGAGTTGAAAAGGTCCTATTAGAATAATTTTTAGTGGGGGTTGTAAGAAATCGATTGTAGTTTGGAGGAGGTATAAAAAGGGATGTAGGGTGTCAAAGAACCAGTCTCCTGCCGAGACTCGAGCGACTATTACGTGCTAAACGCTGATTTTCATCCGGGCGAAACCGCACGTATAACTAGTAAATATAAGTCTAGCAAGAGTTAATTTTTAAAATACTAGCTTTTAAACGCAACTTCATTTGCGTAGACTACAGCCTTATTATTTGAGTAAACCGTAATACTTATATTAGTTATGGTCAAAGTGGGTTACCCTCAAAAGCTAGACGTATGCTGTTGCGGACTTTTATTTAGGACTTTCAGAGGGGAAAAATTTTGTAGCACATGATTTTTGAACATGACTTTCACCGTTTAATTAGCACGCAAGGTAATATTTAAATTTTGCCGTTTTCGCAATATTTCCTATTGCTGCTCCTCTGCTATTTATCTTAGCGTGATGTTATTTAGTCTATACTCTTCCTCGATAAATGGACTATCTTACAATCATAGAATTTTCAAATCGGTCTAGTAATTTCTGAGTTTAGCACGTTTAAACAATCAAACAAACAAACTCTTCAGCTAGATATATATATTAGGATAGATTTTGGTTCCGCTTCGTAATAAATTAGAATTCGTGCTAATAATATAGCGGTAAAGTGATTGGACGTAAATATATGTAAAGTAACAGTATTCCCATAAGTGTGTATCGTGTAAGGAACTCTAGCATTCGATCTCAATGCGGAAATGAAATTCATGCTTAACATTATTGTATGTATTTTCCTTTAGTTTCATAGTTCTCTTTTACATTTCCTCTTTATTTTAAAATCTTTCCCACAATTCTTTAACCAAGAATCACATTCTCTTCGTCGTGCCAAATTCTAATTTCTCCCTCTTTGCGATATCGTCCCTCATTTTGTTCTATGATAATAAAATCATTATTTTTTTTCGACCACTTACTTATGATGTTAGCCCTAACGGCTTTTACAGCGTTACCAGTAGGGAGGGGCGAGCGAAGAAGCATCGTCGAGTGTGGAAAAGTCGAGAAAGCGAGCAAGACTCGCAGTATCCTGAAGCGTCGCCTTAAGGGTGCCTACTGTGAAAACGGACTTCGGCTTAAAACGACAAAAAACGAGCAAATTTATTCGGCTGCGGTTAACTTAAATATAGATGTATCAAATGTAGCTTATTAATAAAACACTGTAGACTCAATAAAGGTCACTGGTATATATAGGATACATTAATAATTCTACCATCAGTGTTCGCCTGTAATTGATGCAATATACCAAACAAGGGTTAAACAAAAAATGTTACTTAAGTGTTTTTTCGTGTGCTTAAGTTGTTTTATTGGTAAATTAAATGCTTTTGATGGTAAGCTATAATAAGTTACTACTTTTTAAAAACAATTCTTATTCATCATTCATTCTCCTGTTCTTATCCCACTCTAAGTGGGGTCGGCACAACATTAAACAAATTAAATTAAATATATGGGACATTTACACACACGATCGTCCGTCCCCAAAGTAAGTAACTTAATACTTGTGTTATGGGTCACGGACAACTGATAGATATACTACATATATAATATTAAATACGTACTTAAATACAAATATACACCTAGGCTCGAAGTACCAACAAATTGTTTATAGAAAATGTTGGCCCTCGGCAGAAATCGAGCTGCGGAGCTCAAGGCAGGGTCACTACCCACTGCGCCAACGGGCCAGTCAAATATGTTTTTCTTGTCCATTCTATCCTCTCATTCGTCAAATCTGGTGGTACTCCTTGTATATGCATGTCATACTACACACAATCCAACCATCTCTTTTTAGGCCTCCCTCTAGCCATATATTCATCCACATTACTTAACACTTGTTATGTCACATGATTTCCATTCCTCATTACATGTCCATATCATCTCAATATTGCATTTCTGTTTTTTTCTATAATGGGCGCAACTTTTAAACTTCAATAAATAAATAAATAAATAAAAATTTATGTTATTCTTTGTTGTAATATTTTATTTTTGTATTTATAATATTAATTTAATTATTTTTGAATGTGAGGATGGCATATGCAACACTGTTTTATAATATCGCAATGCCATCCTTGCAAAATTATGCTATCATGTTAATAAATGTAATATTTGTATCGTCTTTTGCTTTTTCCATCCATCATTCAAATTGTTTTTTAATGTATATAATTAGAATTTTGCTATAATCCGCGATATTAATTAATTAAGAATATTATTGCGAATTACAGCAAAATAATTTTATTATTACTTTTCTCGGAAAAGTAGCACCTAATTCTATAAATTAATTAGAGTTTTATTTTCATTTTAAAGTTAAAAGTGTCATCGTACATAAATATGTTTTAGTTGCATTTTGTGCAAATTTAGAAAACTTAGACTTATTTTTTTATTTTGAAAATAAATGTAATTCTGTTGGTGGACCTAATAAAATAAAATAGAATAATAAATTAAAGTACTGTGTATGTATTATATGTATATATTATATATATTTTTTTTTTCAATCATCGTTGTAGTCCAAAGTATATAATATATAGTATATAATATATATATATATATATATATATATATACATATTGAGTTAGCCAATTTAAGCAGAACTTCGGACTACAACGATGATTGAAAAAAAATTATTTTCCAAGTATTTATATCTAGTTAAGTTAGTGAATTTATTAAAACCGATAAATAAAAACATAAAATTAAAACCGAATTACACTTGATATTAAGTATTAAATAAATATTTGGGATAATTACGCACATGGTCGTCGAACCCCAAAGGAAGTAACTGAATACTTGTTTCATGGGTGACATACAACTGGTGTATTTATATATATAATTTTATATACATATAGACTCAAAGAACCAAGAAATAGTATTAAGAAAATGTTGGCCCTCGGCGGGAATCGAACCAACTCGAAACTCAGCTTCGCGTTGGTTACTACCATCTAAACCAATAGGCAAATCAGTTAATGAACCGAAGATAGACAGTTAATGAATCGTAATCTGTAACGGACGTCATTTAATAAAATAAAAAATATATAACAAAAAAAAATTATAATCTGTATATTTTTTTTATCTCCAGCGTCATTCATCAAGTCCTGTAAGCCGAGTGACAAGGAATGCAATCTGAACAGTGCCCAAGAAACCTTGAAACATATTGCTGGAGGTATTCCAGAATTGGGGATAACTTCCATGGACCCGATGGCAATCGATTCTATCAGATCTGATGGGCCCAATTTGAAACTCGGATTTCAGAATGTACAAATACACGGTATCAGCAATTGCAAAATCACGGAGCTTGCGTAAGTTCTTCAATTGAAACCCAAAATCGGTATTTTTATTGTATGCTATCTGTAGGTACTCGTACCTGCAGCTTCGCTCGGGTAGCAATGAGTGTACGTAATTGAAATTTTGAACTAAAATAAAATAAATATTGTGAGTTGACCACAAAAGATAGAAGCATACTGTTCCTGACTTTTTTAGTACATAACTTACATTACATAGTGTATTTTGTATATTGGTTTGCGCGGTGCACGCGACTAAAGCTCCCAGCAGGTGAGTTTTTTACAACTGCGCTACCTCTTTAACGCAATTTACATTAAATAGGTATGTATTATTTAACTAAACCTTCTGCAAGAATCGAGAATACCGAGAATGAAGAATACATTTTAGTAAAAACCGTACAAAAATCCGTTCAGTAGTTTTTGAGAAAATCGATGACATACAGATAGATAACTTTTGGTGACTTTGTTGTATAATAAGTATCTTGGTTTCTTTTATATAATATTCGCTGTGCCTACAACGGCTTCGCCCGCGTGGAATTCAGTGTTCGAAACTTTTCACGAATTTTCGAAATTTTGAACATAAAAGTACTTATTGTGACTTAACCGTGAGAGTTAGAGACATGCTATCGCGTACTTTTTTGTAATATTTTTATATATCTACAATTCGCTACTACATTATTTTAGCGTATATCTGCTGATGTACGCAGCGCACGCGACTAAAGCTCCAAGCAAGCAAATTTTTTATCAACTGCGCGATCTCTTCTACACAAATACTTTATTAATACATAATGCCGATATATACTATTTACTTAAACCAACCAAAAATAGTATATAATCCCATATTATATATTTTTTTTATTTATTTATTAGGTAAACACAACCGATTGCATTGGAACAATATAATAATTATATACCAATTAACATTTTTTATCTTAAGCTCAAGCACAGCATGAGTAGTTAATTTAGTTTATTTCTTTAATACAAATCTAGTAATTTAAACTAAATACTAATAATAAGCCTACTCTCTCCATTTCTGGAGAGAAAGGTTGGAATTAAGACCTACAACGCTGTTCCAATGCGTATTGGTTTTTCTTTGCCACCTGGGGACTCTTAACACCCCTGTCCCATCTAAGGGATGCCAGTAACCCTGGGGTCTTCTTTAATTGTAAACCTTCCCATTTATTACGCCCACAACTAGGTAATATATAGAGTGCAGTGGTCTCCCGTTGCCTTCTGCACCCGATATTTTAGAGGTTATTTATCCCTCAAGGCCGCTGCCTGACTCATCGACTTCAACCTCAGCTTCAATAGGGTATATATAAATGTTTATACCGCCATAAATCGCTCGCCAGAGCCTTGTCAGTTGTGAGCCAGCTAGATACTATTCATTTTCCCCCTTACCCCCAAAGCAAATATAGCGTCTTTTTTGCAACACTTCATTATGTGATCACGAAACGATAACTTTGTTGTTAACATCACTCTTAAATCCCTGATCTCTGTGACTCGGAACATAGTTGTCCCTTTAATCATAAGCAATTGGGTATTCGATTATATATTCCTATATCTATCTATACTTATTATAAAATAAAGTCCCCAAAGCTGTCTGTCTGTCTGTAATCGATTTTCTCAAAATCTACTGTACGGATTTTAGTACGGTTTTTACTAAAAGGTAGTGTAATTCCTCCGAAAGGTTTAAGTTAATAGGACATAACCGTTTCATGTAAAATGAGTTGAAGAGGTCGTTTTACAACAATTTTTAGTGGGGGCAGTAACAAACAAGAGTCGATTGTAGTTTAGAGGGGGGAATAGGTATAAAAAGCGGTGTTGTATCAGAGAGCCAGTCTCATGCCGAAACTCGAGCGACTATAACATGCTAAATATTGAAGTTCACGCGGGCGAAGCCGCACTTATTTTTATTACTTTATATTTCTATATTCGAATAATTTATAATATATTTCGTTTCATTGACATTTCATCTTTATCGTAATTGATAGGTAGGTAGGTACGAGTCTCAACTAGTTTTAGAATCCAATCCAAGAACTTTAATGTCCTTAGATATATATTTTTAGTACCCTTCTACCATTTTTATAAATTATTTTTCTGTAAACATGAAAACGAAGACAATTTATTCTAAATTTTTTGAAGATGTTTTCGACAGTTGGTTTTTTATATATTATTTTATTTCGTAGTCGTAACTTAGAGAACATTATAAAGTTGACTGCAGAATGCCCACTTGCTGGAAATGGTCAATATGATTTAAACGGAAAACTGCTCTTTTTAGAGGTAGCTGGGGATGGTAACTTTGAAATCCAATGTAGTAAGTAATTTTATTATTTAAATTAAATTTCTTTGTATTGTATGTGTTGAAATTGCGATTCTTTGTTTTTATATTTATACTAGCAATGCCCCGCAGTTTCATCCGCGTACATACCGAACTTGTGGTAGTGGAAAGTCTACCGATTCGAACTATAAGATTTATGTTTTTAAATTAGAAGTTTGGCCCTGAGTCTTATTAATAGTTAACGCAAATAAAGTGTTAACTGGAATTGACTTCTTTTAAGAGGTATAGCTATATCCGTGGGTATCACTGGTAGCCTTTGAATATAACTCATAATAACTCATCAGTTGCAGGCGTTATTATAGTGGTCGCTATAATGAATTTTCCTTGTCCTTTTTAAAATTCGTTACATCTTTTGATTGGAATGTCCGATTTTAATAATTTAAAAAGTATTTTAAAGGTATTGAAACAGTTAAATAAAACAAATAAAATATAATTTACTGGGATAAGGAATAATATGGAGATATGAATAAAATGGTTTGATTATTGTCGGCTCTTTTATTAACTCTTACAATGTAAAAAAGGAGTTATATTGGCATAACTATAATAGTTAGACATGTGGTATCGCGGACTCTTTTGTGGATATTGATACGTTCTATAATACTGTAGAACATTTTTTTGTTCTATCATCAATAGTTTCTGCAAACTGATATAACGTTATACATTATATAAAATTTTATTATTGGTATGATTTCAAATATAAACGAAAGGTACCAAAATTTCACAATGTCACTAGGAAATGGCAGCCCATTTAAAGAGTGATAATTATCTTTGCAGAGAAATTTAAGTTTACAGTTGAAATTAATATCAAGGACATAGTTAAAGACGGTCATAAGTACTGGAAGTTGACCAGTTTCGACTACAACTATGAACTATTGGACAAAGTACACTTTAAATTTGAAAATCTATTTGGGGGTGATGAAAAACTTGGTAAGTTTTTGTAGTTTTTGTCGTGGAGCCTATCTTCTGATGATACTTCGGTAGCGGGCTAAAACGATCGTTGAGATTGTCGTAGTGAATGTGAGTAGTGCTTTTGTAGTGTGTTGATGGCGGTGCTTTTTTTGTGACACACTCAGTTACTAATCCTGCATGTATAAGGTATGCGAATGGATTTTGCTTATTACGTAGATTTTCTTATAGTATTTTTAACTTGACTTGTTTATATTATTGATTTATCCTGCGTTTTCCTATAAAAGAGATATCATCATGAATGTCAATATTCTATAAGACATAATGATATGTATAGCATTATGTGTTATGGAATTATATTTATTATTGTTATGCGCTAAATGCGCGAATAAGAATAAGTAAAGAATATATTGAATTTAAATTTGATATGATAACTGCATATCCCTAATCGACTTTTTTGGATGATTTTTGGTAAAGTAATAATACATATTAAAGCAGTCATCATCATCATTCTCTTGCCCTTATCCCACTCTAAGTGGGGTCGGCACAACATGTTACAAACATGTTGTCACATGATTTGGCTACGTATTTTACGACCGGCCGCCTGCCTGACATCAGATTACCTTAGTCGCCTTTTACGACATCTCGGTAAGGAATGAGGGTGGTCTATTCTACGCAGCCGGATAACACACGGCACTTACTTAGTCGCCTCTTACGACACCTCGGTAAAAAGGAGGGTGGTCTATTCTATTCTGCCGGATACTACACAATATTAAAGCAATGTGATAGCTTTAAATAGAGTAGGCTTCATCCGTATCTTCAAGGAGAAAGGAGGCTTTGCATCCATGGCATAGTAACATGCCGTAACCGGTTTTCAAACATGTTGTTAGATAAACATCTAGATTTGGCTAGTTATTTCCGCCCGGCCGCCTGCCTGACGTCAACTTACCTTAGTCGTCATTTGTTTTTACTATACTAATATAGAAAATAAATGGGAATCCTCAACACCAAAACACACGCCATTAACTGACTTAACCAAAAAAAAACCTATCCTATATTTATGGAAGGCAATGCCTTCAAGCAGTGCATGATCATCTATCAATCAATCAATCGAATCTTTATTGCATATAATCCGATTACAGGATGTTCCGCCGTTTGATATCGGGCTGAGTAGAATAGACCACCCGCATTTCTTTCCGAGCTGTCGTAAAAGGCGACTAAGGTAAGTCGATCCACCATATGGTATCCGGTTGGGTACAATAGACCATCCTCTTTCCTACCGAGGTGTTGTAAAAGGCGACTAAGGTAAGTCGACCCACCGTGTGGTATCCGGTTGAGTAGAATAGACCACCCTCTTTCTTACCGAGGCGTCGTAATATACGACTTAGGTAAATTGACCCACCGTGTGGTATCCGGTTGAGTAGAATAGAATACCCTCTTTCTTACCGAGGCGTCGTAATATACGACTAAGGTAAGTTGACGTCAGGCAGGCGGCCGGTAGTAAAATACGTAGCCAAGTCTTATGACAGCATGTTTATAACATGTTGTGCCGACCCCACTTAGAGTGGGATAAGGGCAGGAGGATGATGAATACGTTTACAGGATGTTTTACAATTACAGTTTATAGTAATTACAATTTATAGTAACTGCATATAAAGTTTTCGATTTTAAAACTTAGAAAAGTGTCCAATAAATATAGACTTAAAATATATCATTATTAATTATCATTATCAAAGTTGTCCCTTGTCACACTGGAAAAATTCTTCAAGTGAATAAAATATTTTTTCTTGTAACCATTTTATTTACTTATTTGTGAAATATTGTGTGTGTAATGCTTTTATGTCACTAGGTAACTTATTAAAAATTTTAATAGCCAAACGCGTATAACCCCTCGATGAATCCCAAGTCTAAAGAAGTCAATGAAAATACCGATACTTAAGACTACCCATAATTTCTTCCATTTTTCTATAATATTCTTTTTTTTCAGCTAAACCTTTATTAGATGCTCTAGATAACAACTCGATGGAGATAATCAATGAAGTTGGTGGGCCTATGATCAAAAAAGTTCTTGCCATAAACGTGGAGAAAATCCGAAAGTTATTCCTTGCCGTACCAGTCGATCAGCTCGAAATCGCATAAAATATGAAAAACCCTACATATCGTTTTATCTTTGTATTTATAAAAAAAAATACATGAAAACATTCTTAAATGTTGTAAAAATAATATAAAAGCGTTTTATTCATAGAATCTTAAAATATAATAGTGTAACTAGTAATTAAAACATAATCATAAGCTTGTGTTAAATATTGTATATCAAAACTGTGTTGAACAAATAAATAATTTTTAATTTCTGTATAGACAGTAAAATCATATGCAAACAAAAAATGACAGGCCATCAATTATCTCTGATCAGGATAATATTGAAAATCAAACAAAAGTAAAAAATATAAAGAACTAAACAGCTGGAAGATACTTTGAAGAAAAAACCTGTGACACAATTTTCGACCAATACCCTTTTTATACGAAAGAATGTAAAACAAAGACAACAAACAAATGTTGCATACAATAAAAGCGTTATCAAAGATCTTTTTTTGAGTCGCTTTTGGCTTATCCGAATAGCACATCCGAATGAACCTTTTTATAAAGAACTAATCGATTTTTATAAAGAGTTATTAGAGTGGGTTTGTGCGGACGTACAATTATTACGTATTGAATAAGGAAAGTTGTCAAGAAGAAAACTCATAGTGACCGTCCTCCTTGTTCATTAGATAAGTACCGACAGAAATGTCGACGGGAGCGGCCGTGTAGTAATACTCCTGTTTATTGTACGTACGTATGCCTGATAAAATACACAAACAAACGCACACATTAACAATCTCTCGTCTTGGCTCTATAGACTATAGATATTATTGTTAAATAGAATTCTTATAAGTTTAATTTATTCAAACCTGTAAATATTAACCGTAAAAATTTCTAATCGAGATTATCTTGTTGGCAATTTTTATTCGGCCTTCTTAATGAATAAATAAAGAAAATTTTGCAAACAGTCAAGAATATCAATTCATTAACAAATTTTCTAACATAGTCATTTGTGGTCTCCGATATACTTTTTATGCTTCATTTAAATATTTCTCTTTGCAGCTAATTTAATGGCTGCCAGGTGCCCAACTTTTTTTAATAGATATAAATATGTATAGTAAGGAACTAAAGGTACAAAAAAGCTGCCTCGTGACAACCTTGTATGTTGAAGTAAGTACATGCATAAACAAAACAAGGTAAAAGCGTACATTTACTCGTATTTTAGAGAAGCCCATGGGCCGAGACGCTGGCTAGACCACTGTGTGGCTACTCGGACCGCATCCTTTCCTTTGTCGTTAAAGTCTATGGTAATGTACGACGTGTTATGGTTGGGCCATTACCTCTTAGTATGAGAGTGTAATCTCCATGCTCCATGCTGACAATAGATGGTTCAATTTTTAGTTTTTTTCAATATAACCGCGTAATAATCTACATGTTATATTTGTATACTTCCATAGGCTATAAAATAAAATTGGTCACATTTATGCGTAAAAGACAGTAAAGTAAGAGCGTCTTATAATCCCACAGATGGACGTAGGCCTTCTCTCTCTGGTTTTGGTGACAAGGGTTGGAGCAGACCCACCACGCTGCTCCAATGCAGATTGGTAGGTTACACGTCTTCTCCAAAATTTTCTAGATATATTAAGGATCCCTCACGATGTTTTCCTTCATCGATAAGCGTAGAATAAATATAAATTAGAATATTAACAGAGAATTTATTGATGCTTGTCCCGGGTTCGAACCCCGGGAATTGAAGGGACTTATATCAAGCGAAGTCGTTCAACGGTTAAAAAAAGAGAATATATGTACTTAAGAATTAAAAATGCATGTTTAATTTGACTTTCAGGCCATCGACATAATGTCACTCATATGTGACAAAAACGATCAGCATAAAAGAAATACTATAAAAACCTAATTATAAAGAAGCCCCTGCATTTAATTAACAGGTCAATCAGCATGGTATATATCTATATATATGGGTCTTTTTTGCGGCCTGATAAATAAAAAAATAATGATTTTGTATCTTTAGACCCAAAAAAAAAGACCGGTACGATTTATATAAATCTGACTTTAAGTTTCAATACTAGTATAGGTCCGCGTGTAAGATAGTAAACATCGACGATAGCTTATTCCTACGAAAATGTTTTTAAAATGTTTGTTCGTTTGTTTTGCGAGTTATTATCTTGTTGAAACCAATGCAAGTGCTGGTAAGATTTTAAAAATACATAGAATTATGTTCATTGTCATGGTATTATATTATTAATTTCATTAGCCCTTGGGTGATTTCTGTTAGGTGGTAGTGACCCTGCCTTGATCGCCGATGGCCAACATTTTCAAAATACTATTATTCATATTAATTATTATTAATTATATTATTTCAAATTTGTTCGTTCTTCGAGTCTAGGTGTAATTATGTATTTAAATGTGTATTTAAAATTATATATATCTATTATATTCAAGAGTTGTCTGTCACCCCTAATACAAGAATCAAGTTAATTACTTTGGGAACGGACGATCCTGTGTGTTAAAGTCCCATATATTTATTTATTTATTTTATTTATGTTAATTATTATCTTTTTCTTCTTTTTGCCCTTATCCCACTCTGAGTGGGGTCGGCACAACATATTATAAACATGATTTGGCTACGTATTTTAGGACCGGCCGCCTGCCTGACGTCAACTTACCTTAGTCGCCTTTTACGACACCTCTGTAAGAAATGAGGGTGCTCTATTCTACTCAGCCGGATACCACACGGTTATTATTTCAATAATTATCGGGGTTATTAAATTAAAAAATATTAGTTTTAGCCCAACGATTTAAAAATTCACAACTGTTAGATTTTTTTAACATTTACTGTATGTAATACGTCTTTAAGCTTTCTTCTTCAACTAGCTTTTACAATGTCAAGTATTAGTATAATTTTAATGTCTTCTTATACAGAGGTACTATCAATTTATACAAATTCTAATAAAACTTTGGCGTTTGGTACAAAAAAAAACAAAGACGATTGTTAGAATCTTAAATGCTTTTATTGTTCATTTATTCCTTAAAAAAAAATAATTAAAGAAATATTTATGTGACTTAAACTAAAGAAACTAGAAATAGATACAAATATAATATTAATTACTAGTTCGCAAAATAAAGTATACAATTTCAGACGGCATTCATTAAGAATATATCTTTTCTTTACTAGCTTCTTTTATCAAACCCTGTGAGCCAAACGACAACAAATGTATCAAAACTAGTGCTGAAGGGGCGATTAGCTATGTTGTTCGTGGTATACCAGAATATGGAATACCTCCTAGTGATCCCATAACAATTGACTCCGTCAGAGCTGATGGTGTTAATTTGAAATTTGGGTTGAAAAATCTACAAATATTTGGCACCAGCAAGTGTAAGATCCTAGAAATCATGTAAGTAATCTTCCTTTCTTTATTTATTTCTTAATTGTACATACATAATAATACAAAAAAGAAAGAAAGAAAAATAGCATATGTACAAAGGCGGACTTATCCCTAAAAGGGATCTTTTCTAGCCAACAGAAAGAAAAGGACTATTAATTAAAGTAAAAAAGTAAAGTAAAGTAAAGTTAATAAAAAAAAATTATTAACACGTGGTGTTAATTATTAAAAAATAATTGTTCAATTCATAAATAAAATTTGATGCCAAAGTAGAATAGAGAATTAATTTCAGTTAACGAGAACATATTCTATAAGTTATAATTAAGCAATAATAACAATTTAATTAACAAGTGAACAAAAAAATGGGATTCATTCAATCTATTTTTATCAGACCTTTATAAAGAAAACATTTTCACATTTTTTTCCATAAATGATTCCTCAAAAATAATTGACGTATATGCTAACTCGACATTCCTGACTTGATATCAAAATATTTCTTTTTACGTTTTATCCTGATTCTTTATAAAATAATCACAATATTCATAGGCGTAACACGGAAAAAAGTACAATAAAGTTAACTGCAGAATGTCCAATTACTGGAAATGGTCAGTATGATCTACACGGGAAGCTCTTCTTCATTGAGGTAACAGGAGACGGCGACGTTGAATTTAAAAGCGGTAAGTGTAACAAGTCAACAAAATTATATTAGAGATAAAATAAGAAAAAAAGGAAATGACTCTTTCGCAAAGTTTTTCCCCGCATAAATCCCGACACCGCGGGAAATATATTTCATTTTAATATTAACTTAAACCTTTCTCAAGAGTTGTACTACCTTTAAGTAAAAATTGTATAAAAATCCGTTGAGTATATTTTGAGAAAATCGATTACATACAGACAGACAGCTTTTGGGGACTTTGTTTTATAATATCTGTAAAGATGTTATACGATTTATAAACAACATATATTTATAAGACTATTATTATAAGTCTTCCTGCTATACGACTTATATAAATTTATTTTTATCAACATGCATTTGAATTAAACTGTTTTAAAGTTGCTTACACGCGGAAAATAGTTCATGGTCAAATGCGAAGGTTACTTAGTTTGTGGTGTCGAACAAATATCGTTCAACGTACATACGTTGAACGATATTTAGTCCCTCTATGATTATAATTATTATAATTTTTGCTATTATTAGTGTATATATATTAACTAAGTGTAGAGCAACAGGGTTTTATGCATGGAAATGACTAGTAAAACTGATTTAGTTTACTCATTTTCCTCATTGATGACAAATATTTGCGATTTTGTCATATCATCATTCTCCTGCCCTGCTCTAAGTGGGGTCGGCACAACATGTTAAAAATGTTGTCACATGATTTGGCTACGTATTTTACAACCGGCCGCCTGCCTGACATCAACTTACCTTAGTCGCCTTTTACGACACCTCGGTAAGAAATGAGGGTGGTCTATTCTACTCAGCCGGATACCACACGGCAGGTCGACTTACCATAGTCGCTTCTTACGACACCTCAGTAAGAAATGAGGGTGGTCTATTCTACTGAGCCGGATACCACACGGCGTAAATAATTGCGATTTTATCGCAAAGGATTTATTTTTAATTTGACTATTCTAATTATATTTTTAGGAATTTAATGTTTGTGTATAAGAATATACATGAATATACATAAATATAAAAAATATAAATAGACAAAGTAGGAACCGACATAACCTTGCGATTCCTGGTTTACGCCTTGCAAAAGTAACTAAGTCGTTAGTGGGTTTAGGCATAAGATTCTATAATGAAATTCCGCAACTTGTTTACAAGTTTACTTGAATAAATAATATTCTATATTTGGATTTGAAATCCTATCTGTAAATTTATATATATTTGCAGACAAATTTAAATTCACCGTTGACGCTAAAATCCAGGATAATCAAAAAGACGGCCAAAGGTACTGGAAATTGACTGGATTCGATTATAGTTACGAATTCTTGGAAAAGGTTTATATTAAATTTAAAAACCTATTTGGTGGTGATGAAGTTCGCGGTAAGTGTTCTTCACATAGTTAAATAACTCATTACATAAAAATAAATAGAAGAGACGTACAAACCAAATATGATAATAAAAATGATGGCATATGAATTGAGTTAACAGAAAGTGGAGCACATACTTATTAACTATATGAGCTTTTTATCTTTCTTATACAATATCTTTAAGTAATTCTTAGTTTTGGTTGCTGGTTAATTCTTAAAGAATGACGGAATACATATTTGTCATCCGATATGGTATAATCGTTGAGGTATGACATTACAATTGATTTCTTTATGAATATGGTTCGGTTAATTTAATGGAAGATATTAAATTCAATTTTGTTACTTTTTCAGAACAGCATTGTTTTATATAGTGGTTTTCGCCCAGTGCATCTGTAAAATCCATTAGGGCCACCAAAATATTGTCTATTCTAATAAATATATTCAAAAATATATACATAATTAACGTCCAAATATACATACACGATACATTACAGGAAAACTTAAGTTATAGGCTAACCGTTTAACTAAGTCGACGCGTGCGGGGTTCAAGAAAGGGGGTTGAAGTAGGTATGGGCGAACTTTCCTCTGTATATCACGCTTCAAGCGTACCTCAGTTCCCGTTTTCATCTTACCTCCGCGCCCTTGTACCGCGAAAAGACTGAGTTAAACGGTAAGCCTATACTCTGATCTATTTGAAGTATTAATTTTAAAAAACAATAAGGAAAATAATATACATTTTCTGTAATTTATATGTTTCGTTACAGCTAAGCCCATACATGATATCATTGATAACAACGGGAACGAATTTGTAGACGAAGTCTGTGGACCCATTATGAAGAAAATATTATCGACGTACGTTGATAATATCAAAAAGCTATTCGACTCAGTTCCTGCCAATCAACTCGAAATTACGCAATAATCTTTATAATTACTTATAATGGTGATGTAATAAAATGAAAAAATAAAAAATAATTGTTATAATCTACTCCATGTAGTTTTTTTGGTTGAAATAAATTTATTATTATTTATTTATATCTTTATTGTACACACATATTCTTAAAAAAGAGGACAGCAAAATAGCACATGTATAACGGCGGACTTACCCCTCGAAGGGATTTCTTCCTGTCAACCTTTGAGTAACAGAAGGAAAAAGACGAAGTGAAATACGGGTAATATAGAAAAAAAGTCATCCGGATCGGCCTTAGTTATGGGTGTGCCTCAAGGATCAATCCTTGGTCCCTTTCTGTATTTAGTATATATAAATGATCTACCATATTTCATTCATAATATTTGCGACATTGTACTGTTTGCTGATGACACATCTTTAATATTTAAAGTAAATAGGAATGACGATAATAATATTGACGAAGTAAACAGTGGATTGTCGCAGGTAGCTCAATGGTTCAGGCTAAATAATTTGGTACTAAACTCAAATAAAACGAAATGTTTATAATTTGCATTACCTAATGCAGCTAAAACAGCAAATGAGCTCTTAATAGACAATGTACCACTAAAAACAGAAAATACAACTGTATTTTTGGGAATGACGTTGGATACAAAACTCCAATGGAGCACACACATAACAGCTCTCGCAGGGAAACTCAGTTCAGCAGCCTATGCTATTCGAAAGATAAGACAGTTTACAGACGTCGAAACAGCAAAACTAGTTTATTTTGCTTACTTCCATAGCATTATGTCTTATGGAATAATATTATGGGGTAAATGCGCTGATATTGAGAAAATTTTTGTATTGCAAAAAAGAGCCATACGTGGCATTTATAATTTGAATTCGCGTGAGTCCCTGCGAGAGAAGTTTAAGGAAACAGGTATTCTTACTTTAGCTTCACAGTATATTTTTAGCAATTTGATTTTTGTGCATAAAAATATACATAATTATAAAAAGATTGGCGATGTATATAATAGACAAAGTAGGAACCGACATAAGCTTGCGGCTCCTGCTTTGCGCCTTGTAAGAGTACGTAAGTCGTTTGTGGGTTTGGGTATAAGATTCTATAACAAAATTCCACAATCAATTTTAACTTTGCCATTACAGCAATTTAAAAATACTGTTAAAAAGAGGCTGATACAGAAAGCCTATTATACCGTGGAGGCTTACATTGATGATAAGTATGCGTGGATATAGCTGCTCTTTGACCTTGTGCAGGATAGCTATGACAAAATGTAATTAGTATTAAGAATCTTCTTTTTTAAAAGAGCTCCACCGAGTTTCTTGCTGGCTCTTCTCGGTAGGACGGCTTTCCGAACCAGCAGTAAAGTTGACGATTTAAAAGCACTTGTTTACAAGTTTACTTGAATAAAGAATATTTTGAATTTGAATTTGAATTTGAAAAAAAATATATTTAAAAATGACGCAACAATGATAATACTTAATTTAACTATTTCATTTATAAATCTAAATTTGTAAATTATATAGATGAATAACCACGCTCTGCATGTATCTGACGTCTACAGTAGTCAAATCTTTATTCAAATAAGCCATTTTAGGCACTTTCGTCAACTATCAATATGATTAACGAAGTCACAACTACTTGGGAAAGTTGCTCTTACCGAGAAGAACCAGCAAGAAACTCGGCGGTCAATTTGTTAAATATTTTCAATTATACATTATTAAACCGCTGTCTTGTATTAAGCTGAAAGGATTTTCAAATCCAGGCATTTTTATCATCCAAATAATCTTCAATTTTATAATATGTGTAGCTGCCTGTCGCAGCTACTATTACCTATTACCCAAAACAGCTTACCTCATTACCTTTACCTGGAACCATAGGGAAAATGAAACAACATACGAGACTATAATTTATTATGAGAAGGAAAGATGGTTACTGCGACGCACTCATCTATGACTGCGCAGTCGTATGTTGTTTCATTTTCCCTATGGTTCCAGGTAAAGGTAATGAGGTAAGCTTTTTTGGGTAATAGGTAATAATAGCTGCGTCAGGCAGCTACATATGCTTTACGTATAAGCATATTATCGTAAAAGTACCAGCCTGTTACAATCCCACTGTTGGGAATAGGCCTCTTCTCTCCGTTTCTGAAGAGAAGGGTTGGAGCTAAGACCTACCACGCTGCTCCAATGCGGATTGGTAGGTTACACATATCTCCAGAATTCTCTAGAGATATGCAGGTTTCCTCACGATGTTTTCCTTCACCGAAAAGCGTGTGATAAATTGCAATTATCAATTAGACACATGAGTTGTAAGAGAAAAACTCATTGGTGCCTGCCCGGGTTTGAACTCGTGTTCCCCTCGAAAGAGTCGCACGGTCTCACCGCTGGGCTATCACAGCTTATATTATCGTACATTTAGTTTAAATCTTTCTGTAGACTGTTTCTAGTATTACAAAACAGTAATTATATATTTGTAACAACTAGTATGTAATTACTTGAGACAAATATTTACTTGTATGATACTTAAATGGGCATTTAAGTCACAGACTAATATGATCATTACCTTGAGTATTATTGGCATTTCGTAGGTTTAATAAAAAAAAGTTGAATTGCCTACGATGTTAATAGACTTAGAAATCGAGAATTAAAACATTTAAAAGCTTTCAACTTGCCTTGTATGTTTGTATGTGAAGGTGGAATCTTGCAAGTTAAATTTAACTTCCCGGTATCTGATTCAGCTTAAATTTTAGGTAATGTTGTTGACAAAAGTAATAATAAAATTATTTTGCTATAATCCGCGATTGTTTCGAAATCCTGCACACCTGTGGAAAAAGCTTGAAATTAAATATTTTGGAACAATTAGAAATCATTAAGCATAACAATGGCACCCTCATTAACGAGCAGATACATGTTTCTAGTTCAAGCTTGTTGCACGTGTTCAGAGGTAAAATAAAGGGGGGGAATGAACCAAGTACTATATAACCATGCTTGTTTGGTTAATGCTTCGCTTTGAGATTTTGTCGTGGATTCTATCTCTTGATGATGCTTCCGTTGCGGGGCGAAACGATTGTTGAGTTTGTGATAGTGAACGTGTGTAGTGCTTGTGTATTGTGGTGGAAGTGGTGGAGGTTTGTGCATGTTTTTTTACGAATCCTGCACGTATCGGGTATAAAAATACGGATTGTCCACTATACATTTAACACTATATATATTTTCTTTTTATTGTATCGCGGAATTTAGCAAAATAATTTTATTATTACTTTTGTATTATGGATCTCCGCAAAGAAACGCCTAATTTTATAAGTTATTTAATTTTGTTGACATGCTTAATATAAGTACGACCTGATGCTACTGCCAGGATTGGTTCCAGACGAGGGAACTCCTCAACGGTTAACAGTAGGGACATGATATTTTTTAAAGAGCTTTTTTGTCGCAAAACAGACAGAAATTATTCAAAGGTATAAACAACAAGGCGGTATGCACTTAACGGGCCATAGATTATCAAGATTACTTTTAAGTTGTGGAAACAAACTTAAAAAAAAAATTGCACGAATGTTACGTTTTCTATCTCCTATGACACATTACTATCTACCTACTGTTAAGCCTAAACAAAAAAAATAACTATTAGCATAAATATATTATCATTATAATTAATTTTTAAAGCCCTGCTATACTCACGTCTTATTTTAAAGGACGAGGCCGACTAGTTACTAAGACGTGAGTATAATCGGTCTCTAAACATGAATTATGAATACTACTCACGCTAGTTTAAATTCATATATTGTCTTAACTGTCCTTTTCTATTCGGTTAAAGTCGATTCACCATGAAAAGTAAAAGAATATCCATGCCTGAGCTTTTTGAAGCCAATAGCTTTCTTCTAGTAGTTCAAGCGACGATATTATAAGATTTGAACAGTATTTCGTCTTCCAATCTGATTAACAAATACACCTCGGTGCCCTAAAGTCCACAGATGCGTTCACCAAACTATGCGTTAATCGAAACTTTTTACGATAAACCGATCTTCTGGTTCTGAACTTTTAATATAACTATTAACAAAAATTCCTAAATCAAACATTAACGGTTCAATTAAACGGAAATATTAACGAGTTTATTACAGGGTTTACGGCATTAGCACCGCCGGAGTAGAACCGCAGACTAAAATGAAAACTTTATTACCTGCCACTTACAGTATTTTGTATGAACAAATTTTGTATGGTTAATGCTTGTTTTAATGCCGGTAATAATTTTGTATACACAATTAACACTTTGCTTTAAACATTACTACTTTTACTTCTGGATTGTTTTATAAATTTTGAAACACTGCCCTTTCGTTTGCGTCTTAGTTTCAATGAAAATGAAATAAATGTTTGAATATGAAGTACATTAATCACAATCTATATCTAAAAATATAATAGATTAAATACTTATCGAATCTTTAAATCCACATTGTGCTAAGCCTATGTTAAGATTTTAAATATATGACTTATGTATTATGGTGAGAAAATGGTTTCGAAGATTAATGGCATATTTATTTAGGTGGCATATTTAACACATGGTAATCGTATAATGTTTAATCATTCAAGCTAGCTAAGTATTTTAGTACCCACAAACGTGCTTTTTTGCCAGTTCCCGAGCGGATTTTAAATTCTTTATTAATATATAGAATTAAAAGGTATAAGCTTTATTTGTGCCTAATTTTATTAGAATTTTTCAAGCGGTTTAGCCGTGAAAGCGTAACAGTGAGACAGACAGACTGTCGCATTTAGTTATTTATTTATTTAGTTATTGGTTCACTTACAGTTATATACTCTAATACATTGAGATAACACCTTATATACATTAAAACTTAACTAAATAGTATAATTAATTAAAAGAAAAGCATGAGTAGTCATAATGAATATAAAAAAGAAGAAGAAACTAAAACTACTTACAATAATTATGTGAATTAAAAAAATTATAATAAAATTAATAACTAAAACAAAAAGAAAATACAGTTTTCCGAAACTTTCGCAGTGAGTCTGCGTGCAAATCAGTATTATTTTATAATATATATTTATTATATTTATAATATTAGTTTGGTTAATTGTAGTGAAAAATATATATATATATAGTGATAGTTTACAAGAAAATGATTCGTTGTCATAATAATTTATCATCAATATAATAGAATTTAAGAGCATGAGCTCTTTACACGACTTTTCATGAATAAGTGCCCCAGACGGGTTCGAAACTAGTCGGGCTAATCCGATAAAATTATACGTGAGTATAGCCGCTATCTTTATTAACTATGAATACTACTCACGATAGTTTAAATTTAAAAATATAGTTATTCGTACAATAATTTAGAAAATATTGATGAACCAAAAGAAAAATAGAATCATACAAGTATATCAACCTGTCTATAAATAGAAACCAAAAGCATAGTAAGTTTCCAATAAATGCTTGATGAACTTTTATTTAAAGTCAGTAGAAGATAAAGCTCAATAGATATGATTTTGATGAACCTATGTAATAGCTAATTGTAACGCTGCTGAAGGGTTTATTTTTACCTTTACTTAGAAATAGTAAGTAAAAAAGTCTAGTATATGATAGCACCACTTTTAAGGCCATAAATAGTTACATAATCTGGTTTAAGCAAAGCTTCAGATGAGTCACTATAAGGTAAAATATACGTTAATATTAAATTCTGGTTTGAAATCATAATTCATTTTTCCTTAAGCATATGAAGGTCAAGACGGAATGAACATTTTGGTAACAAAATCACGTCAGTATCTACCTGTCTTTCAGATAATAAGTATCAATAAGTACTATTTAGTGGAACTTTGGAAATAAAAATGTTTCGTTTCAAATATTTCTTCGTGTGTCTAGTTACTACTTTTATTGTTGAATCTAACGGTTTTAATGGTGAGTTGAAAGTATTTAATGTTTAATAAAAGTATAATAATAAATTATAATAATAATAATATAACCTTTATTTAAGACAGTTACAGTCCAGTTGTTAGGAAGTACTATATGACTAAGTGTTAGTAAATAAAAATACAAATTTAAAAATTTGCTTATTTTATAATACGCCGGACAAAATGACGAAACAGATTAGTGTTTATTTTGTCCGACAAGACTTTCAGAATACTGTTGGCACTATTCCGCGTCCTTTCGAACAACGAAAAAATTTTTCTCCGGATGATACAATAAAAATCATTAGTACGGTTTATTGCAAACATACCGGAGGCACAGCACAAACGCGGTAGTCCCAACAGCATTCTAAATCCATTATATATATATTGTATTCACCTCCGTATTATGCCTCCTGTGCATTTTTTTATGAGATCACATTCGTTTAGATTCAAACAAGTGTCTAATTTAGTTACTTATTCTTACGCTCCAAAAAAGTAGTTACATATAACGTTTATTATTCTTGTCTATCGTGGTCGCTCACTATAGACCGCATAAGAAAGTATATTGCAAAAAATATAATGCGAAGCTAACTAACGCAAGAATAACTATATTTCCTTAAAATTAACAGTAGACGTAGATTGTAAATGCCTCGGCTACAGTTGGTAATACAAAGATTTCACAAATTTCAATTTTTTTTTTCGCGAGGAGGAAAAATCCCTGATGGACGCCTACCAGCCCGTACTGGTAGGGAGTGTCCGACTCGCACGGACTAAACAACCTCCTCATTCTCTGCCAATCAGCACGGAACCGCTTATGCATTACTTCGTGCTGATCGTTTCTTTAGAGTCCTTCCCTTTTTTTTTGCTCTTCTTTTTCCCTCTGCTCCCGTCCGTTCATGATCTTACGGAGAACATCTTCATGCTTGTATCACTATTTGCAACGCTCTTTGCGACGTTTTTGAAAAGATTCGGCCGAAATTCTCATGGGGTGTGGGAACAGCACTCCAACTATCTTATTAGATCCATATTTAGAATGGATTTTCTTTGCGACATTTTATTTTTTGAAAAGCGCGTTTATTGAGCCAAAAAAAAATTTCTCACAAATCATAAGTTTCGACCTATCTGAGCCGCAATTCGCGTTCTCGCAAGAATCTCTTAGGTATCCTAACGTGACCTTCAATCTTTTCCTTCCCCAGTGGATTTCATCAAGCCTTGTAAACCAAACGACAACAAGTGTATTAAAGAAAGTGCTGTAACGGTTATGGAACATATTTTACCTGGTATACCTGAAATAGGAATGCCATCTGTCGATCCTCTATCCATCGACACCATAAGAGTTGATGGTGTCAATCTGAAATTTGGCTTGAAAAACATGAAAATCTATGGTGCCAGCAAGTGCAAAATAATTGAACTCAGGTACGTATTTAATTGTTGAGTTATATGGAATGACGATGGAAAAAAAATAAGAGTTATGTTTCGTACATTACTGTAGAGGCGAAAAACAGACGTGCGAGTGCACATATCTCCCTTTCTTTCTCCTCATCAGCATCCTCCTTCCCTTATCCCACTCCAAGTGGGGTCAGCACAACATGTTACAAACATGTTGTTACAAGATTTGGCTACGTATTTTGCGACCGGCCGCCAGCCTGACGTCAACTAACCTTAGTCGTATTTTACGACCCCTCGGTAAGAAAGAGGATAGTCTATTCTACTCAACCGAATACCACACGGTGGGTCGACTTACCTTAGTAGCCTTTTACGACACCTCGGTAGGAAAGAGGATGGTCTATTCTACCCAACCGGATACCACATGGTGGATCGACTTACCTTAGTCGCCTTTTACGACAGCTCGGAAAGAAATGAGGGTGGTCTATTCTATTCAGCCAGATACCACACGCCATCTTCCTTTATTTCTCTTATAGCTCGCATTTCGTATATTTACAGTGCGGTTCGCAGTGCATTCTAAAAATAAGATATTCTCAGTATCACACTGTAGGAACATGAATGAGCAGTGCGCGCGCATATTTTCTCTCTCTACTCCTCTTATAGTCAGTGAATATAATTCGCACGCTTAGCATTAAAGTGCCCTAATTCAAAATAAGGCTTTATTGAGTTAGATATATCGTAATTTCAATGACACTACAAACTAAGAAAAAAAACTAATGTTTTCATGTTTTTCCAAGTTATGTTATGTTATGTTTTGTACACAATACGCTTTATTGCAATGTGCCATAAAGCATCTGATTTTAATTATAACAGAACTAACTGCTTTACTATAATCCGCACGGGTTAAGCAAATGCATGCAAAGCCAATGTATATGAAGCAGGCAAAATTTACGCACCTTATACATGCAGGACAAGCCACCACATGCACCCCCAAGGCGCATCCACCAGCAACAACGCACACAAAAGCAGCACACACACCCACCACCACAATCTCGACGATCGTTTCGCCCCGAAACCGAAGCATCATCAGGAGGATAGGCTCCACGACAAAAATCGTAATGCGCCGAGCTACCCATACAAGCAGTCTTAAATAGTTCAACTCCCACCAATACCCTCCCCTCCGAACACATGTAGCAAAACGGAATTAGATACATTTACTTGCTCGTTAATTAAGTGGCCATTGTTATTTTTTATTATCTCAAGTTGCTCTAACGTATTGAGTCGGAGTGATTTTAATTAATAATTCTTTGTTTTTACAGTCGGAACATTAAAAATAATACAATTAAGTTAACTGTCGAAGGTCCTTCTCTTGGAGTCGGTCAATATAACTTGCGTGGTAAGATTTTCTTAATAGAAGTATTTGGAGATGGCGACATTGAAATAAAAACAGGTGAGATAATAAACTTTTAAAAATATATTTATTTGTATTTGTTGCTATATTTTGCTATCAAATAATCCGGCCATCTGATGTTCAAACCAAACAACATTTAATATTAATAACACCTTGTTATTCCTTGCTATTCTTGCGAACTCCGTTTCGTCTTCTTCGTAGGCCACGTCAACTGCTAAATATAACATTGCACTCTTTGAGAGTCCTTAGTTCCAGGGTTTACTTTAATGCAACCCTTAGATCGCTGTTTCCATTTTTGGGCTGCTGGGTATGGACGGTGGCCGTAGTCATGTCCAGGCAGACTTCAAACATGCTTAGCCGAAACCACTAACTACTAGGAAGCCTTTTTTTGCGCGGGGGGGGGGGGGGAAATCTTCTAAAAGATATCGGAACTCTTGAGGGTAAGCTCCGGTTATGTGGGATTTCTACCCACTAAAACCCCCTCGATTGACAGCCTCCACACTAACAGAGAGGCCCCGGGATCTCTGGCGAACTGCACCGATACCTCTCAAGTGCCGTGCACATCGTGCTCCTCAAAATATAGTACGGAGCTTGTATCTGTAACAAGCTCCATTATCTCTCGGGTCAAAAGATACAGCCACAGCCCCCACTGTGACCGTTCGCGACCCCAGAGGTCCCATCAGTCGGGACTTGTTAATTATTATTAGGGCGGCTTACACGGCCGCTTCGTCTCCGCCTGCGAGAAGGATCAGCCTGTTCGCGATCGTGCACAGCAGTCTCCTTCCTGACCGTAATGGCTTCAAAAAAGGAGACCACAGCTTTCCACGCCCTATCACTTTTCAACATGGCAGAGACTACCGCCTGTAAAGAAAGGTCTCGTCCGATGCAACTTATCAAGACACACCGCTCCGCATCCCACGCAGAACACTCTTCGAGCGTGTGCTGCGCGTTGTCTTGATCCCCTCTACAGAACCACTAGGAAACCCTGCCAGAGTCTCCTGCCTATCTAGATTGCCCCCTACTAATCAGGGATCGGTGAAACCCCACAATCAGGCCCAAGAAATACTTATGTCCACATCTCAAGTGCACCTTTGGCACCCCAATAGTTAAAGTATCCTTAGGTATGAACTACCTCTGTCTATTTCCGTTCCAGCGAGAAATCGGGAATTTACCAGCAGTAATACTTTACCGATGGAAATTTTAAAAGGTTTTGTTTTACATATTATAATTTTCGAGTTTAATTTACTTGTATAATCAAGAAATTATACTTAAAATAGTGAAAAATACGTATTAAAGAACATTTCAATGTTTATCACGATTATGCATACCGAATATAGTTTTTATAAACAAAGGTATGCAAAGACATCAACAGCAAATCCTAATCAATTAAAGTTGCTAAATGCGTATTTATATACCAATTACATTTGCAGACAAGTTTAGACTCACAGTTGAAGTTCGTGTAAAGTATGTACAAAAAGACGGCGAGAGGTATTGGAGGTTGACTGGTTTTGACTACAGCTATAAATTTCTGGAAAAAGTTTACATTAAAATGGACAACCTTTTTGGTGGGGATGAAGGACGTGGTAAGTATCTATAATTATTATAAAACAAACTCCCAAAAAAGCTGTCTGTCTGTATGTAATCGATTTTCTCAAAATCTACTGAACGGATTTTTGTACGGCTTTCACAATTCAAAGATAGTCCAATACTTCCGGATGGTTTATGTAAATAGTAGATATCGCCATTATGTAAATTGTGCTGAAGAGATCGCGCAGTTGTTAAAAAACTTGCGGGCTAGGAGATTTAGTCGCGTGCGCTGCGTGAACCAGCAGAGATACGCTAAAGTAATGTACTAGAAAATTGTAGATCTATAAAAATACTACAAAAAAGTCCGCGACAGCATGTCTCTATCTTTTATGATTACAGTAAAATTAAATTCTAGAAAAAAAATTGTGACACGCTCATTTCCACGCGGGCAAAGCCGCTAGCACAGCTAGTAGTTTAATAAAGAAGAAAGTGTCAGCCTGAGCAAAGGCCACATCTCTGCATTTTCGAAGGAAAGGTTGGAGATTAAACCGAATACCCTATTTCGATGTAGATTCGTAGTTTACACGTATCCCAGAAATGCTCCAGAAAAATATAGGTAAACAGGGGATTTTCGGAAACACAAATGAAGATATAGTGCGTGGGATGAAATAATGCACATCGATGTTAAGAACGAAACAGCCGGCCAGTTCGGTTTCGTAGAGCGCTGTCACTGTCACTCTGTTAGTATGTGACGTTTCGCACGGGTTCGTCAGTCTGTGCGACAGAGACAACGCTCTATGAAGCAGAACTACTCGATTTTCTCTCTCTAAGCCTCGATGTGCACTATTTATTGCCGGGTACTATACTTACTTTTTCACTTCTCATCGCCCTACGTTGTTTGTTAAGACACACAACAACTCAAAAAGTTTGTTTAGTAGTAACTACCAAAGTTTTGTTCCAAAGTTTGTTGAAACTTGTTTCTCTTGTGGATGTGTGTGTGTTTCAAATATAAAAGTTTTTTTGTTAAATTCAATCTAGCTATATCATTTTTTCAAACACAAACTTTATAAAAAATAGTAAAAATTTTATATTGACTCAAAATTCCATAATTTTTGTTACAGCTAAAGTTATAAGAGATGTTCTTGATCACAGCTGGAAGGAATTCACAGATGAAATCGGTGGCCCCTTCATGGAACAAGTGGCATCTGCATACATTAATGCGATCAAAAAGCTATTGGAACCGGTGCCAGCCAAAAAACTCGAACTTGCATAAAATGTGCCACATTATTATTTATAAAATAATAAACACTTTCATCAAACTATTTGGAGATTATTCTTTGTACCCACAACTTAAATTGCGTCAATTTAATTCAACTTAAGCGTTAAAATACCCTAAATTGTGTAGTATTTTTGGTCCCGAACGATTAAGGAAAATTCTCTTTAACTATATATTAGTCCGGTATATTGCCTGCAAATAATAATAATAAATATAAATATATGGGACACTTACACACACGGTCGTCCGTCCTTAAAGTAAGTATCTTAATAGGTACTTTTATTATGGGTGACTGACAACTGATAGACATACCACATATATAATTTTAAATACAAATATACTCCCAGGCTCGAAAAACCAACAAATAGTTTCTAGAAAATTTTACCGCTCGGCGTGAATCGAACCCGCGACTCGCGGCCCAGAAGGCAGGGTCACTACTCGTTGCGCCAACGGGCCAATCAATTGCACCAAATATCATGAAAATTTCTCACTATATTAGCCTAAAAAGCGTAATAGACAGACGGAGAGATAGTAATAGTAAGTAAAGCAGAAATAAATTAAAATAGTTTTTTTTATTTAGTAATGCAAATTATATTTAAATTTAATATGACGCATGTTTATAGCAGGAAAAATACGGTAAGCAAAAAAATTGAGGATATTCAGATTTTCTAAGAATATTCAAGGTTAATAATTGTTAATCTTGAACATTCTCGGAAATAATAGCCAATACCTATAGATAACTCTTAAATATTTATAGTAAAATAATGCTTACAAGTTGAGCAATCAGTAAGTAATATTACTATTTTCGGAACTCTAACGTTTACTAATTAAAACAATTTGTAAATAAAATTTTTAATGGCTCAATCAAACGGAAATAAAAATTACCTATTCTATTATACTGGGCTTAACGACGGCAGCAACGCCGGCGTGGAACCACAGGTTGAAAATAAAATTTTATTACCTGCCACTTATAGTATTCTGTATCAGGGTTACCATATCAATACTTACTATAATAAAATAATAAAATCACGCGATCGATTTTATCTTTGCCACTATAGCAGTTTAAGAGCGCTGTTAAAGGAAGGCTGATACAAAGAGCCTACTATTGAGGATAATATAGATAATAAAAATGCGTGGATATAGCTACTCCTCTACCCTGTACAAATTCAAATTCAAATTCAAAATATTCTTTATTCAAGTAAACTTGTAAACAAGTGCTTTTGAATCGTCAACTTTACTGCTGGTTCGGAAAGCCGTCCTACCGAGAAGAGCCAGCAAGAAACTCGGTGGAGCTCTTTTAAAAAAGAAGATTCTTAATACTAATTACATTTTGTCATAGCTATCCTGCACAAGGTCAAAGAGCAGCTATATCCACACATTCTTATCATCAATGTAAGCCTCCACGGTATAATAGGCTTTCTGTATCGGCCTCTTTTTAACAGTATTTTTAAATTGCTGTAATGGCAAAGTTAAAATTGATTGTGGAATTTTGTTATAGAATCTTATACCCAAACCCACAAACGACTTACGTACTCTTACAAGGCGCAAAGCAGGAGCCGCAAGCTTATGTCGGTTCCTACTTTGTCTATTATATACATCGCCAATCTTTTTATAATTATGTATATTTTTATGCACAAAAATCAAATTGCTAAAAATATACTGTGAAGCTAACGTAAGAATACCTGTTTCCTTAAACTTCTCTCGCAGGGACTCACGCGGACTCAAATTATAAATGCCACGTATGGCTCTTTTTTGCAATACAAAAATTTTCTCAATATCAGCGCATTTACCCCATAACATTATTCCATAAGACATAATGCTATGGAAGTAAGCAAAATAAACTAGTTTTGCTGTTTCGACGTCTGTAAACTGTCTTATCTTTCGAACAGCATAGTCTGCTGAACTGAGTTTCCCTGCGAGAGCTGTTATGTGTGTGCTCCATTGGAGTTTTGTATCCAACGTCATTCCCAAAAATACAGTTGTATTTTCTGTTTTTAGTGGTACATTGTCTATTAAGAGCTCATTTGCTGTTTTAGCTGCATTAGGTAATGCAAATTCTAAACATTTCGTTTTATTTGAGTTTAGTACCAAATTATTTAGCCTGAACCATTGAGCTACCTGCGACAATCCACTGTTTACTTCGTCAATATTATTATCGTCATTCCTATTTACTTTAAATATTAAAGATGTGTCATCAGCAAACAGTACAATGTCGCAAATATTATGAATGAAATATGGTAGATCATTTATATATACTAAAAACAGAAAGGGACCAAGGATTGATCCTTGAGGCACACCCATAACTACGGCCGATCCGGATGACTGCACATCATTAATGCACACTCTTTGAATTCGGCTATAGAGATAAGATGCAACGAGACGAAGTGCATGATCCTTAATACCATAATGACCAAGCTTTAGTAATAAAGTTTCGTGTTGAACGCAATCAAATGCCTTGGACAAATCACAAAATACCCCTATGGCATTTTGTGAGTTCTCCCACGCATCAAAGATATGCTTCAACAATCTTACGCCCGCATCCGATGTAGACCGACCCTTGGTAAACCCATACTGCTCAGGGTGAAGTAAATTATTAAAATTAAAATGCTTGAGCAGTTGATTTAGAATAACTTTCTCAAAGACCTTGCTAAGAGTTGGCAAGATCGAGATGGGTCTATAGTTGTTAGGGTCGCTCTTATCACCAGATTTGAAGACAGGGATCAATTTACTATACTTCATTAAATTTGGAAATGTCCCTGTGTCTACAGACTTGTTAAAGATCTTGGCCATAATAGGTGCAATAATTTCAATAACATTATTTATTAACTTTACAGACATTCCCCATAAATCAGTTGTTTAAACAAGATAGTAATAACCAAATGTAAGTATAATAATTTTATTTGAAAAGAGCAACCACTGAGTTTCTTGCTGGCTCTTCTCGGTAGGAACAGCTTTCCGAACTATCGGTAGATTTTGACGATTCAAAAGCACCTGTTTACAAGTTTACTTAAAAGAAAAGTAAAGTAGCGGCCTGTTACAATCCCACCGCAGGGATTAGGCCTCCTCTCTCCAGAAACTGGAGCTAAGACCTACCACGCTACTCCAATGAGGATTGGTAGGTTACACATATCTCCAGAATTCTCTAGACATATGCAGGTTTCCTCGCAATGTTTTCCTTCACCGAAAAGCGTGTGATAAATTGCAATTATCAATTAGCCACATGAGTTTTAATAGAAAAACTCATTGGTACCTGCCCGGGTTTGAACTCGTGTTCCCCTCGAAAGAGTCGCACGGTCTCACCGCTGGGCTACCACAGCTCACGAGTCAGTCGATCCTAAGCTCAAGGAGAGATCTTATGTCGATGTGGCGTGTGTGGAGAAGGGTTTCGCGTGAACAAGTTTACTTGAATAAATAATATTTTGAATTTGAATTTGAATATAAAACAAAGCCCCCAAAAGCTGTCTGTATGTGTTAGGTTTATTCAAAATCTACAGAACGGATTTTCGTAAGAATTATTACTAAAAGATTGTGCGATTCTTCCAAAAAAATTACATTAATAGTACATTACCGTGTTATGTAAATTGTGTTGAAGAAGTCGTGTGGATATAAAAAAACTCACCTGTTGGGATCTGTACCCATGGCAACCCTACTCGGTATGATCATATTCTATATGGTTAAATTTTATATGTTTGTTTTAATTACTATTGATCATATTTTTATGTACACTTTTAATATTACAACAGAATGTTTGGGGTTGTAGAATATTCTATTTTACGGCATTATCATACCTTTGCTCTACATAAAATGTCCAAAGACACTATATTCACTTTATTGTTTAGTCACATTATATTACATTAGTAGCATTTTGTATCTAATTTAAAATTGAGGTTTATTTATCGGCACTTCTGAGATGCTAAGTCAACTAGCGGTACATAGAAAAATAGTAAAACGTCAAAGCTTTAATATCGGAAACTGTAGTTACATAAAAACTACATGAAAAATCAGCAGTACTTTAGCCGGATCAACCAGTCCACGATGGAGCAGCGTGGTAAGTCTCAGTCTTCCCATCGAAAGAGGTTATTCCATTACTTAATAAGACAAGATATGAATTTTTACTATGCGTTCTTGCCGTGGAGTATGAATAGACATATTTCTCTTATTAGTCTATACTAATATTATAAAGCGGAAAGATTTGTATCTTTGTATATATGTATGTATTCTTGTAATATTTCCAAGCAAAAACTACTGGACCGCTTTCAAAAATTCTTTCACCATTGGAAAGCTGCATCTTTACTGAGCAATAAAGACTAAAAAAATAGGGATAAAAGAATAAGGTGTGAAAAAATTAGTCATAAAAATCTATCATCGATTGTACTCTGGTAACTATTGATGATAGACCAAAAAATGTTCTACAGAATTATAGAACGTATCAATATCTACAAAAAGGTCCGCTATACTATATGTCTAACTATTATAGTTATTATAACTTGACTGGCCCGTTGGCGCTGCCTTAAGCTCCGCGGGTCGCGGGTTCGATTCCCACCGAGGGCCAACATTTTCTATAAACAAATTGTTGGTTCTTCGAGCCTGGGTGTGTATTTGTATTTAAGTATGTATTTAAACTTATATATGTAGTATGTCTACCAGTTGTCCGTCACCCATAACACAAGTATTAAGTTACTTACTTTGGGGACGGACGACCGTGTGTGTAAATGTCCCATATATTTATTTATTTATTTATTTATAACTACTTTTTTACATTGTCAAAGTGCCTTTAACTGCAGACAATAATCCAAGCATATTACTCATATCTACGCATTAATCCTATTCCCAATAAAAGATATTTTATTAAAAAGTGTTTCAATACCTGTAAAATATTTTACAATTATTGAAATCAGACATTGCAATCACAAAAGATGTAACGAATTTAAAAATGACAATCTAAGAAAATATAGTCATAGCAATTTATAGAATAAGGCGTTACTTGCGGAGATCCATAATACAAAAGTAATATTATAGTAACATTATTTTGCTATAATCCGCGATACAGTAAATAGAAAATATGTATAGTGGACTATCCGTTGCACATGCACAAACCTCCACCACTGCCACCACAATACACAAGCACTACACACGTTCACTATCACAAACTGAACAATCATTTTGCCCCGTAACCGAAGCATCATCGGGAGAAAGACTCTACGACAAAATTTTCTTTTTCCTATGTATATTTTCTATTTACTGTATCGCGGATTATAGCAAAATAATTTTATTATTACTTTTGTAATGCCATAACAAATTAACTGTAGCGATCATTATAACAGGGCCTGCAAGTGGTGGCTCTTATTCCAAGGAATACCTTTTAAAAGAATTCAACTTCCAGTTAAAACTTCCTTTGCCTTAACCATTAATAAATCCCAGGGCCAAAATTTTAATATGCAATAATAAATCAACTTAGTAGACTTTCCACTACCGCGAGATCAGTATAGTATGTATGCGGGTGAAATCGCGGGGCATTGCTAGTATATAATAAGTAGGTTTCTCTTAATCACTCTGGGCAATTAATAATAACAATAAAAAATAAAATTAAATCTTAATTTATTCTTGGGTGTAGATAAAAATATAAATGTTTAAGAAACTTATCTCCCTTTTCGTATACCTGCTACAATATGTTGAATACAAAAAAATTAATACAAAACGAATTATAAAACAGCAATTTATACAGTAATTAAATCAGTAACGACAGCTTTATTAATCGGTCATAGTACGGGCCGATATTAGGTCGCACAAAGGCAAAGTTTTAATTTTCATTTTGTACACGTTACCACACAAAAACCATCGCTTAGATTGGCTTCATTGTATTTAACCACTTAATGCGTGAGTTTTTATGTGAAATGTGGGAGAAAAAAAGCAAACACACACACTTAATTCCAGCCAGCATATGATAAATATACACTAAGCTCTATGACGTACATACGGACGAGAAGTAATCGCTTGAGATAAAAATATAAACATAATATCCCGAGTACCCTTATTCCGCTATCCCGAGTACCTCTACTCGGTAGGAGATACTCTGAATAGCGCAAATCGGAACACATTTTATGCGCGAGAGAGTCTCGTTTGAGATGCTCAGGTGGTTAATACACGATAAAACCATTAAAGTATAACATAATATTTGAAAAATATTTTAGAATTGCTAAAGTGCAATCAAATAATGTATTGGTGACCTAAATTTGGAAGTCAAACTACATAGGCTGTGTTAAAGTCGATAAGAGCATCGCACATCGATAAAATTGGAAAGTGTGCTTCAGTATAGTCTACTTCAGTTTTCCATCAGATATTTCAGCGTTTTTATATCTATTTTTTCCAAAATATACTAATAAAGAAAATCCCATGTACAATAAAGTATATAATGACATCGTTATCAAACTATGTCTGAATCGCAGTTCGCGTGATATTACTATTGGACAAATGTTTGTACAAATAATTGTAGAGAACTAAACTAATTAAAAATTTTAAATAATAAATACTTGTTTACCTACAAATAACTTTTTTCAATTTATATACCTTCTTTATGCCTTTGTTATACCTTCCAAAACATTCACTAAAATATCCATGATAACAACTTCTAGAGTATTTATTTTATTATTCTCTTCATTACCTTTACTGAAGCTACCGTAAATTTTATTTGTAAATTGGTGTCATTATATCATTTAGCACAGCAATCTTTTGCTATAAATGTAATGGCCTGATAGTAATTATGCTGTGCTCGGTAATTACGAACTGAAATAGATATTCCAAGTGATTCTAATAATAAAATAATAAAGATAAAGATTATTCTAATATAGTCATGTATGGAACGCTCTTGCTGATAAATCGATTAGCCGAAGGATGGGCCATTTTTCAAACATGTGAGGACAGGTCCTCACTATCATATTTTTAGGCAGTGAGAGTCTGAAATAGCTGGCGTTTGTCCCCCGTCGACGATCCAAAAGGGGATTTTAACAAATGAAGAGAATGCACTATTATAAGTAAGAATATAAGTATATTCCTTAACGGTTTCTACATGACATCCGAAATGTCTTATCGCTGCTACCTTTTTTTCTTTTTAGCAAACCGTTGGTAAAGTTTCCTAACTTCACAAGGTTATCAAAGACTATAAAAAATCAATATAAAGAATATTTAAATTTTGCGTTTTGAAGACCTTCAGATTGTTTTGTGTCAAATGTATTTACCATTGATAAAATATTAAATATATTTTATAATATAAATATAAATGTAATACGGGTTTTTAACCTACCATAGGCACCAGCAATCCACAACCATCATTCTTGTACCATTTAATTAAGTTAGTTAAGATTATTAAATGTATGTTTTATGGTGCGAAATAAAGATTTTTTTATTATTATTATTATAAAATCTTTTTAAGGCTCTGTTAGTGATATAATATTTAAAAAGTATGATGCTCACCACAAAAACCAAGTCTGAAGTCTGATGAGTAAAAATATTATAATAACCCTAGTCAAACATCAGGTATATAATATTTTGGTAACAGATTACTTAGGTTTTTTAACTACTTGTTACAATCCCACAGGTGGCAAAGGCTCAATCTCTCCTTTTCCTGAAGAGTATGATCTTAATTATATTCCCTGTTCCAATACAGATATAGTAGGCTACGTGTGATCAATTCTAAAGATCAGAAGACGTTTTTAATATGGAGAACTTTCTGGTCTTTTTCTAATATTTGTTACGTTTTCATTTCAAATAGCTCAGATGAATTTGATGAATTACGTTAACGAAACTGATATAAATTCCGAAAAGTACTAGATGCTCGATGATTATGTTACAAAAATAAAGTCACAGACACCAATAAGTTACGAGTATTTATAAGCAAACCTTAAGAAAACAAAAAAAATTAAATTACAAGAAACGTCCAGAAAATTTCTATAGTACCTACGTCTGTAGCGTGGCGACTTTCTGCTCTATATCTTTCTTTATCCCCTTGGTGATAGAGGACTTTTTTATTGTCAGGAAAACCCATTGTTTGGCACGCCGCTCGTCCCCGTCGGGCAGACTCTCACCGAATAAAAACCTGACAGTGCTCCACCACGCTAGCCAGGCCATCGCTGCCCACGAGAGATCGTGTCGACCGCCGTGATTCGTGCCATGGTGGACGGGGAGAGATCCCCGTCCACCATGGCACGAATCACGGCGGGCAAGGAGAGATCGTGCTCCGCCTGTGCCACGAGTTCTGCCCGCTGAACCGCCCAAGCTGGGCAGGTGATAGAGTACCTATGTTAACTAATGGAATCGAATCTTCTCCTTAGTAAAAGAAGACTTAAAACAATCAATGAAACAGAATTCACGGGTTTTTGTAAGCTTGTATCTCTATCTAATAAAAGTCTTATTACAGCTGCTTTACGTGTGCGGGATGGAAACTTCTTTAGCTCCCATTTGTTTGCATATTCTCTAACTGTGCTCTTAACTTGTTGTTGTTATTAAAAATAAACACAACAAAGCATGATGTATTACGTAATTTTTAAACAAAACAAAATCGTAGTTAAACGTTCAATCTTTATGACGAAACCTCGAATGTTTCTCTGTTTTAGCAAAAATATACAAAAGTTATTTCGAAGTTAGGTCATAAAGTCGTAACTGCAAATTCGCAGATGCAAGAAGAATAGCTTAAGTGAAAAGTTTGACGTAGCTCTGACAGTTTTAAGAGACTTTTCACATTGTGGGAACAATGGGTAGTAAAGGAAATGCTCGTGACGAACTTTATTATAGTACTCATATTCTATGCGAAGTTTAAAATTATCTTGTAACAAGTATAAACAGGTAGTACCTACCATTCGCGCATTAGCGCGAGCTATATTATGAAGATTAGATTAGCCATGCTACTTAAGTGCAACATATTGTAACGGCAGTAAAAAGAGGAGAGCGGAAATAGTAGCATAGAGACATGAAGATAACTACGGCGATGTGTGGTGAAAGGGGGAGAGGCGCGGAGACGAGAGGTGCGGTTCGGAGAGGAGAGGTGCGGTGCGGAGTGGTACGGATGAGAGTGGTAGAGCAATTTGACGTAGTCGTGATTTGTGTGTAGAGGTGACTAGTTGTTGAAAAAGAATAAATGGGTTGACTTTTAAGAAAATTGCTTCTTATTTGTTGAATAAGTGTAAAGAAAAAAATGCCATCATTATAATACACTGAATTTAGATCGCATAAAGTCGCATAAATGCAATGTTTCCTAGAACTTAAAGGGTTTTATGAATCGTAAATAATAATAAAACATAGACGTGCTACAGTTTGAATTTACAGTTTCCTGGTATGGTTAATCGGTTCTAATCAATAGACTATAACGGCTTTAGAAAATCGAAACTCAAGGAAATAGCTATAGGTAATAAATAAGCATAAGATATTAAATAGGCAATATCTGCTGTTTATTAGCAATGTCACGGTTTATAGCCGTGGCTTGATTGAGTGATACCAAATAAAACAACGTGGCGAACTATATATTTATTTGCCACTTTTCTTAGGAACGCCGCGGTACGAATATCACAATTTGAAGTAGTACTATCGTATATATTTGAACCCCTACAGAAACCTACCACATTGTATATGAACCATGATAGTTATGATAATCAGCTCTGAAATAATTGTATCATAAACTGCAGGAAGAAGGGTAAAATTTACAGTCATTTGAATCGTCAACTAGTAGAGAGAGACTGGTTCGGAAGGCTATCCTAACGAGAAGACCCAGCAAAAAGCTCGGCGGATGCTCTTTCAAAAAATTCTTATAACTTGACATTTAGTCATGTACAGAACACTCTCTTGCACAGAATCGCTAAATCCACGCATTCATACTCAACAGTAAAGTAGGCTTTCTGAATCAGCCGCCCTTTAACAATTTTTTTAACAACTACGAATATCTAGTCAATGAGCAATTTCACTCGAAGTATTTTACTGCAAGATAGAACTGCGGTAAAAAAATCGGAATTTAGAAGACAAGTGCTAAAATTCATTATTAAAACCACACAAAAATGCTTATTACAAAAATAAGTAATATACTTATGACGTCGTTTGCTAGTTTTTACTGAAAGAAACAACTTTCGAAAATAGTGGTAGGTTAAATATTAATTACTAACTAAATATTCATTTATTGTTAATCAAGTCTATACTTATTATAAAGCAAAGTCCCAAAAAGCTGTCTGTTTGTATGTAATCGATTTTCTCAAAATCTACAGAACGGATTTTTGTATCGTTTTCACCAAAAGATAGTGCAATACTTCCGGACCTTGCTTGCTTGGAGCTTTTGTCTCGTGTACCACTTAAACCAGCAGAGTTACGCTAAAGTAATGTAATAGAGAATTGTAGATCTCTAAAAATACTAGAAAAAAGTTCCGATAGCATATCTCTATCTCTTATGGTTAACACATAATACTTACTACTTTTATGTTTCAAATTTGAATTCTATGAAAAAATTGTGACACACTCATTTCCACGCGGGCGAAGCCGCTGGCATTGCTAGTAATGTCTAAAAAAAAAGATTAGCGAAGGTTAGCAAATAAAAGCGATATTTTCAAATAATATAATTATGTAACAAATATGTCAGTCCATATTCCAGTTGTTGTGAAAGGTGCAGTACAAGCCGGATAAGCAAAACGAAGAAGACATGAGACGCTCCTTCCCTTACAGAGCGATGCAGTTTGCACTTTGACAAGTTTTTGCCTACTTTTTACATGCCGTCTTTTGTTTCTGTTAAGCCAAAAGAAAAGAAAGGAAAAATAAAACAAGTAAACCAGTATTTTAGTTTACTTTGTAGAATTGAAGATTAAACATTTTATACGATTCTTGTTCGTCTGAAGATTTATTAAATATTATTCATAACGACATATTCGACGTATAACTCATTTTACTTTGTACACTAATGTTTATTTTTATTTACTTATCGATTTATTACGTAATAATAAAATAAAAAAAGACTGATTGAGTAAAAAATCTTTTACTAAATATAAAAAAAATTATCGTCTAAAACTTTACGACACCATCGATGAATCATAAATATTAGCAGCGTTATTTATTTTCATGAAGAAATAAAATTTCTGTTAATAGATAATTTAATAAAATAAAAATGAGACGCCCTCAAGGCGTTTAACAAAATTTACTTTAAAAGAAGATTTCTACATGCTTAATATGTGGTTTATTTAATCTTTAAAAAAATACAATCAATGGCGATCCTCTGTTGAGAAGAACTCTTTGAGACTAGTGTGGTGTGCTAAGGGTTACATTCGTACCGGGCGCGAATATGTTGATAAGTCGACTTATGTCCTTGTATATGTTTGTTCATAACAGGCTTTAGAATTGCCTAATTTATATGGTGAATATTTAAATAACTCTCTCAAACGTATACTAAACGTATAACTATTATGGCTGCCCCGAAAAGTGTTCATTTGGACTTGTTAAGTTATTCACGCCTGATACGCATAGATTATATACAGTCAAGGAAAAACGTGGAACTCACTAATAAGTAATGATTTTTATGAATAAACCTATATTGAAATCATTAATCATCTTTCTTCTGCCCTTATCCCACCCTAAAATGTTTTAAACATGTCGCTACACTTTTTGGCTAGTTATTTTACGACCGGCAACTGCCTGACGTCAAATTCTAAGACACCTCGGTAAGAAACAATGTTGGTCTATTCTAGTAAGCGTCAAAATTCAAATTCAAAATTCATTTATTCATTAACAAGTTCTTCATTACTTTACAAAGGTTGGAATCTTCTAGTGAGTAAGTCAAGTATACTCGTGTCAGAAGGTCCCGCTCTTCCATATCTAAACAATAGTACATAACCATTAAGAATAAATGAGTCTGTATATGTTTTAGTGTGTGTGTGTGTGTGTGTGTGTGTGTGTGTGTGTGTGTGTGTGTGTGTGTACGTGCGTGCATGGATCAGTATGTGTTTGGGTGCGTGTGTGTGGCTGTGTGTAATATGTACGAGCGCATCCGTAAGTTTGTTTTATGATTATAAATGTTTACATGATACAACACAGCAGAATTATCCTATATTAAAATAATATAAATTGAAATTAACAAAGCAGCCTTCTAGATAATAAAAAAGCTCTGTAATATGACCTTTGAAAAGACAGTGATAAAATTTAAAGTCAACGTTTAATTTGCTCACACATCCGCTTCTATACAAACGAGCTTAAAACACGCGATCGTCCTACACTTGGTTCACAAAACACAATTAGCGCTATACTATACTGTGCTATAGTTATCACTTATAAAATAAAACTCAAAATTAAACTTGAAAATGTAAACCTACATGTCTTTTGAAACTTTGTTACATATCTTGCAATATAAAGAATTTTCGTAATAATGCAACATAACAACCCGCACTTAAACAAACGGTTCAAGACTGCATGAGAATAAATCATAGTTTTTCATCATCCTCCTGCCCTTATCCCACTGTAAGTGAGGTCGGCGCAACATGTTAAAAACATGTTGTCACATGAATTGGCTGCGTATTTTACGACCGGCCGCCTGCCTAACACAAACTTACCTTAGTCGTATTTTACGACCCTTCGGTAAGAAAGAGGGTGGTCTATTCTACTCAACCGTATACCACACGGTGGGTCAACTTACCTTAGTCACCTTTTACGACCCCTCGATAAGAAAGAGGGTGATCTATTCTACTCAGCCGGATACCACACGGCGTAATGAATCATAGTTTTTGTTTAATTACAAATAATTAAAAACCCAACACAGAAAAATTAAGAACCCAATTAACGACGGTCTTTACAAATAAAAATAATATATTATTAAAAATAACAACTATTCCATTATTGTTTCTAAGACTCATATATAATTTGATTACTTGTAGTATAAAGTACAAATGATGATATGCCCAAAATCGAGATAAAATCTCAACAGTATCAACTCAAAGTGGTTGAACCAACGACATACGGAAGCGTACCCTATATGGCAAGGCATCAAAAATCATTTTAGGAACCTATTTACGAAGCGTAACTGCCATCAAAATGCTTGTAATCTTGCTAACATTAAAGTAAACGTATAATTCGAAGCTGATAAAACAAGCGGCAGGCTTAATGTAAATCTGCGACTCCAACCCTCTTTGTATAACCTATAAGGTTTAATTGCAATGTAAGATTACACGCTTATATTTAAATATGGTAATGATTGATAGATCTTATTATATTTCAAAACCTAACAGTATTGTAAGACAATAGAAAATATATTTTCTTGTTATCCTTCTTTACTTAGTTATTTAATGTTATTTGTTGGATCTGTTTTAAAATCAATGTCATTCCGGGACATACTCGCCTCAAAAGCTTGCTGGTGCTGGAAAAATTGCTTTCACGTTAAGTCAACGACATATAACTACAATTATTTACTTCGTTATGATTTATAGAAGCAGGCGGTACTATGCGGAATTCCATATTACAGGCACTATAACAAAACTACTTTGCTATAATCCGCACGGGTTAAGCGAATGCATGCAAAGCTAATGTGTATGAAGCAGGCAAAATCCACGAACTTAGTGAAGCTCCACGACAAAATCGAAAATTGCATTGCGATTTTGTCGTGGAGCCTATCCTCCTGATGATGTTCGGTTTCGGGGCGAAACGATCGTCGAGATTGTCGTGGTGGTGGGTGTGTGTGCTGCTTGTGTGCTTTGTTGCTAGTGGAGGAGCCTTGGGGTGAGTGTGTTGGCTTATCCTGCATGTATAAGGTTCGTGGATTTTGCCTGCTTCATACACATTAGCTTTGCATGCATTCGCTTAACCCGTGCGGATTATAGCGAAGTAGTTTTGTTTTTTTTTGTTATAGTATTTACTTCGTATAGCATGCCTGACTTTGAAGTTGTGATAGCCCAGCGGTGAGACCGTGCGACTCTTTTGAAGGAACACGAGTTCAAACCCGGGCAGGCACCAATGAGTTTTTCTATTAAAACTCATGCGTCTAATTGATAATTGCAATTTATCACACGCTTTTCGGTGAAGGAAAACATCGTGAGGAAACCTGCATATCTCTAGAGACTTCTGGAGAAATGTGTAACCTACCAATCCGCATTGGAGTAGCGTGGTAGGTCTTAGCTCCAGCCTCCTCTCTCCAGAAACGGAGAGAGGAGGCCTATTCCCAGCAGTGGGATTGTAACTGGCCGATACTATAGCATGCCTATTTCTTCTTCATCTTCTTCTTCTTCAACTGATGGACGTCCACTGCTGGACATAGGTCTCCTTAAGGGATGTCCACACCACACGATCCTGCGCCGTTTGGATCCAGCGGCTCCCCACGACCTTTTTGAGGTCGTCTCTCCACCTCGTTAGGGTTCTTCCACTGCGTTTACCGGTGCGGGGACGCCATTCCAGCACCTTAGGACCCCAACGCCCATCGGTTCTAGGTACTACGTGTCCCACCCATTGCCACTTCAGCTTCGCGACCCGATGAGCTATGTCGGTTACTCTGGTTCTTCTACGAATCTCCTCATTCCTGATTTGATCACGTAGAGATACACCAAGCATAGCTCACGCCATAGCTCTCTGAGCTTTATTATGAGGCCCATAGTCAGCGACCACGTTTCTGCTCCGTAAGTCATCACTGGCAACACGTACTGTTCGAAGACCTTGGTCTTCAGGCACTGAGGTATTTGGAACGAAAAGATGCCAACATTATGTGAATAATGTTTGTTACCTTTAGAAAATTGAAAAGAGTGACCACCGAGTAACTTTTTTCTATTTCGTCTCGGTTCTTACGGAGAGGAACTAGTAAAAACCAAACAAAGGTAGTTTTATTCTAACCAGAAAAAAATATTACTCCAAAGTGCTTGAAAATATTTAATATAAAAGTTTCAATAAAGGAATATTTAAAATTTAAAGCTCTAGTTTAGTAGAGCTTCTCTGTTTCTCGCTTCAATATTATCTATCATTAAATTAATTTAGGATGCATTGCAAGCTTTAAAGTTAGAAAACATATTGATATATGTTATCTGACTCTCTATATAAACAGTATGCGAATCGATTTCCCGAAAGGAGAACTTTTCTTCATATAATGTGAGTTATTTTTAATACACATTGACAGCTAGAAAGGAAGACTTTTCTTCCGTAATAATATTTACTTTCTACTTTTTACTTTTTTTTTCTCTTATAATGCCATAACCACTAGGTGGCTTCATGATCGCTTATAGCAGGCCATACGAAACTATCCCAATTCGCCTGACTTTGTTACGTGTTGATATGCGCATAGATTTATTGAGACCTAGTGTCCTAGATACTTAAAATATATTCGCAAATATTTATACTAAGAACTAGAATAAGTAATTCAAATACCTTCTTTGCTCTATTTTTTAGTGCCAAGGTTAGCAAAAGAAGCTATTTAAATAGCTTCTTTTGCTAACCTGTTTAAATTGTAATTGTAAATGTAAGTAAATGTAACTGTAATTTTAAATTTTAAAAACCTGTAGATATTTTACAATACACCACTATATGTAATATTATGTATTATTTACTTATAATTAGTAAATACTAATTATAAGTAGTAGAAAATAATATGTACTAATATACACTATAAATAACTATAGTGATCGTCGGAATTTTGGTCATCAAGAATCGGTTTTTAGATGCTGTTTGGATAGGACATTCACAAGATTTGATAAGCAATCATTGAAAGTATGCACACTAATACACTACAATATTTGAAAAAAAAAGTGAATCGACACTCTATTTCTGACTGGACGCAAATGGCAGTGACTTTCCCATCAGCTTCGGAGGTAGCAAGTTCGATTTTCGCCGAGCACCATTGTTATTCGTCTGGGCGTATTTATGAATTTAAGTATTTATTTAAAATTATATAAGTAGTATAATTACTATTATACTTTATAGAAATAAGCATTACTTTGCGAAGATCCATAACACAAAAGAAATAATAAAATTATTTTGCTATAATCCGCGATAAAGTAAATATATATAAATATATATAGTAGACTATCATATATAACAAATATCCTATATGCCCTATATAGGTTATTTTCATACCCGATACATGCAGGATTCGTAAAAACTCATGCACAAACCTCTACCACCACCACAATACACAAGCGCTACACACGTTCATACTGAACGAACTCAACAATCGTTTGGCCCCGTAACCGAAGCATCATCGATAGAAGAAGCATAGCGATAGATTCTATAACAAAATCGCAAAGCAAAAATCGGTTTTTTTCGTCCACTATACATAGAGCATTATATATATTTTCTATTTACTTTATCGCGGATTATAGCAAAATAATTTTACTATTACTTTTGCATTACATAAATATTAAGTAACAAACTTTGGGGACGGACGACGGGGTGTGTAACTGTCCCATTTATTTATTTATCCTTCTAATAGTAAGGGGCACAATATTCCATTAGTTTAATCTAGGAAGTATAATGAATTACCATAGAATTGTTTATCAAGAAGAAGAATTTATGTATAAGGCTCTATTTTAACAATTAAGGTTGTAGAACAATAAAGTCTACTGCATAATGAGTGCGCTAACTTATATAGTCACAGTTTCATCTTTACTGCTATGCTATACGTTTAAAAGCCGCAATACAATGCGGATATAAAAGTTAATTAACATTAATTGATTGAAGTAAGTTTAATGAATGATTGTCGAAGATCGTCATTAAGCTATAATTTCCAATTAGATTTATTTGAGGAAATTTCGATCTTTGATACCCAATTAACATTTACATAAGTTTTTGTATAAGGTCAGTTGAGGTCACTCCAAAGGACACAATTAGGTCTTCTGTTTTTAGTAAAAAAATTAGTATTTTTTAGACCATAAATCCAACAAAAAAATTTAGCTTGGGTTGGTTAGATTGGGTTGATATTTTTTGTTTTTGTCTCTAATTATTTTAAAATGTCATAATAATACTAATGTAATCATAATATTAAAAATGGTTTTTATTTATTAAATCATCATTCTCCTGCCCTTATCCCACTCTAAGTGGGGTCGGCACAACATGTTACAAATATGTTGTCACATAATTTGGGTACGTATTTTACGACCGGCCGCCTGCCTGACGTCAACTTACCTTAGTCGCCTCTTACGACACCTCGGTAAGAAATGAGAGTGGTCTATTCTATGCAGCCGGATACCACACGGCATTTACCTTAGTCGCCTCTTACAACACCTCGGTAAGAAAGGAAGGTGGTCTATTCTATTCTGCCGGATACCACAACGCACGGTTTTTATTTATTAAAATTATTAAAAAAATAACACGCGATTAATAATTAGATGATAATGAATAAATCTACGAAAGTAAAATAATTATATGATTACTTTTATGTCATAGATCTCTAATTCTAAAATCATTTCATAAAATTATATAACGATTTTATTTATATAATTTAAACTAAAAATATATAAAGCAACTGCATTCCATTAAAATACAATCCTAAGAAAACGAGCCAAGAACGAGCAAACAAAGCTTAAAGTTAAGCAATATGAGGTAATGAGCAAAAACAATTCATTTTCGAAGCAATTTCTCAGAAGCGCTACAAAACCGTCGCCAATGCTGGCAGTAATTATAGCTGACAGACTGCGCACATAAATATTCATCTTCTCACAAAACGTAGCTATGAAACAAGCGGGAAAATAACTTTAGTTAAAAATACAAAAAGGATGCTCAAGCTAAATCTTTTAGCTCTTTACAGCTTTCTAGCTTACAACTCTTAGATAGTACTACTTTATCTTCTGATAGAAACAAATTTTACAGAATTAATAGTGTATCATATATGGACGCTCAAGCTAAATCTTTTAGCTTCTATACAGGTTTCTAGCTTACAACTCTTAGATAGTACTAGTTTCTCTTCTGATAGAAACAAATTTTACAGAATTAATAGTGTATCATATATTTCCATTCCCTAAGGGAAATCTGAAAGTTGCACCTGTTATAGAAAAGTCGAGGAGTGATAAAAATGGTATGGACATGAGGAGGAGGAGAGATGAGAATTATGCTACCAAACGAGTGTTTAATATTAATGTGGATGAATATGAATAAACGAAGGCCCAAAAAAGATAGTTGGATTGTGTGAAGTATGATATACAAAAGGGGCTAGAGTTGACGAATGATAATGGAATGGATTAGAATAAGGAAAGGAGAATAATGATGATGGGTTCTCATACGATAAAACGATATAATGTAGTTTGCATCCATTTACTCCATTTAGTAAGTAAACATAAGTATGAAGTAAGTGCTTTCAGATATTGTGTTCGTGATATCTAAGACCTTAACTTAAAGTTAACATACTTCACATTAATAGAAATCACTTTCAACAAATGACTCTTGTTCCTTGTTGAATTACTTACTTCTTAATATTTAAGGATATTTATTTCGTATGTCAGTTGGAAAGTAAATTATAATTGCATAGCAAGTGAACCATTTTACAACGTGTATAGTGTATTTTACATTGAATCTAGAATCATTATTTTTAAATGTCACAGTAGGAAGTACTTAATCAAAATCGCTCATTTCATTGCCTTGCAATACAGAGCTTGGGTCGAAATGGAAGCATTCCCGGCGATCCACTATCCGATGTACTCTCAAATGATCGTAATCAAATCGATATCGTAGCATCTATCTCTATCCAAAGAGATGGGAAAAAGAAGACAATAACAATCGGATGGAATGGATTATTAACGTTGTCAGATAGATCTACGTTATATTGTATCTGATTTCTGTAGAAAATGTATATTATGAATACAATCCAAAATTTTATGTACAAACCACTTACGTTGATATATGGTTTATCCGATGGTTTTAATTAATTTGGGTCTCCTTCATATTGTTCTTCTTCTTATCGTGATACATTTTTTGATCTAATTTTAAAATTAAGTTCTAAAGATACCCTATAAATAATCCTATAGATATCATACAGCTGTGCCCGCGGCTTCGTCACACAGTTTTTACCCTAAATCCCACAGCCGCGGGAATGCTAATGTAATGTACTATTATTCTGAACCTTCCTTCAGAATTTAAATAAAAATCGTTTAAAAATCCGGTCAGTAGATTATGAGACAATTGACCACATATATTTATAATATGTGGTCAATTTAATTATATATCTATTAATATATACAATATATTAATAGATTAATCAATTAATTTTTACGTAATAACTCTCGGCTTCCAAAATGGAATAAAATTTTTAACATGCTTCAAGATCTGATCTATTCTGAAGACAAAGAAAAAAATAATAATTGAAGGTAGCCACCAAGTCTAATGTGCGAGTTAGTGATTATAACAATCATTCTATTGCCTGTGATTAGTGATCGGTGCTTGAATCAGCTCATGCATTGTTTATAAGTCATAAACTTGTCAATTTATACAGTTAATCACTCTCTAGTGAAGTTGGCTATTTAAGGTACAAAAAAGTTATAATAATCTCACAGGACAATTTAACTACACTTTCTTTGAAGTAACTCTTAGCACTTATGCAGAGCACATCTTCTAACATACTAGCGAATTCTCAACGTAAAGTTTCATGTGGGTCAAACAATTCGTTGAATACTAGATCGCTGAAATTTTAGACCTTAGGGGCCTGGAGGCTAGAACTTCTAGACTAGCTTAAAAGAAAAGTTTCAAAGTGTCTCTTTTACGGACATGGGATGCAGTATAGGTACTTCGTGATGTACATCTCATATTATATTTGTAAGTATATCTCAATAGGTGTAAGTCGTTCTAAGCGTCTGCGAATTTTGCACCTACGGTGACTTTACTTGCCTATCTCGCAGTTTGTAGGCAATTCGAAATAAGATCACTTTATAAAATGCCGATGGATATTAAACATTGTCGTTATTCAAGTAGAAGTGAAACTCTTATCCTTCTAAATAAAGGATCGTAGTATACAAAACAAGTCGGTGAAATGAAGGTCTTTTAAACCTGGTTTTCGGTTGATATATCTTTTCTGAAAAAGATATTCTTGAAACGTATAATAATGAACTATACCGAAATATCCAATGAATAATATTGCTCATAGTAAAATGATCAAAGAGAAAAAAAAACAATGTTCTTTCTTAATAATGAAAAGTTATAAATGTAGTGAACAAAAGCTCTTTTCAAAACAACCTTTCATCAAAGGAAACCTTGAAAGTGTATCGTAAGCTACTTGTTTGGGATTATCTTTTTTTACTTTGACCGTTTGGACATTCATATGAAAGCGTACACAAATTTTAGATAGTCTATATACCGAATTCAGCCTCAATTTTCAGGTAATTCGGACAACAGACAGGGGCTCTGGTGACTGTCTTTTAGCAGAATCACTTTTTTGACAGATAACCTAAAAACATATAGGTGGGAGAAGATCGTATCATATAAAAATCTCAAAGGGACATATGTCGACCCGGAGGCGTCTATTGCTAAAAAAAGTTAGAAACTGATAAAACGGGTATCAACACTTTTAAAGATCTAAATGTCATAATATCTAACAATGTTATCGAATCCACTGTTCACTGAGACTAATTTTTGAGGAACCTATTTGTTGCCAAGCACTTGCTTGTACCACTATTTAAAAATCAGAAATGTATGTTTTTGTTAATTAATTTAGTATTAGGATACTTAACTAATTGCTGTCTTAGGTTAGCATCATGATCGAAATCGTGAATGAAATTATTATTATCGATTTATATCAGGTAGTCGCGGCCTGTTTCAGTCTTACTGTTGAGAAAAAGTATCCTATCTCCATGGAACAGAAAAATTGGAGTTTAAGCTCGCCTTGTTCTTTTTATGCGGCTTCAGAAATTACACATAATCAAAGAATTCGTTAAGAGATATACAGATTTTTATTTAGCTAGAATTATCGGAAATATTAAGTAAGCACATGTGCTTATAGAAAACTCAAGGTGGCTATCCAGGCTTTAAACTCGTGACCACTTGTAAGTTACACCCAATCTGTTTCAATCCAACGTATCCCTAAAAAAAAAATATTTTATTTACAGCATTTTATCTTTACCTTTTATCGTATAAACGTATCGGATATACGTACACATAGATATTTTTATGAGATCTATAACTTTCCTAATAAAATTTCCTTCGTCAAATAGGACAAAAGTTTTATACGAAACTCAATGATGACTCCGCGGAAAAAACTTTTTCACGAAAAAACAAAGCTAATCTATGACAATCTTTGTGGGATAAACGAATTCCGGAAATTGTTCTTTTATTTTCAAACCGACAATATGGTGTTATAACTAATGGGTTTAACAGCAATATACCTTGCGGGACGAGCGGATGCAGAAACACTTGTCTTTTACATTGTATAATTCATTATATAAAAGTTTTAATTGACTTGAGTTAGAAACTATCACTTTTAGGTAGACGCGGAACTACCTAAGGAATATTAAAACGAAACAGCATAGTAACAACGTATGAACATGCTGGTTGAGACAAACCAAGACAAGTTGAAACACGATCTAAACGCGTGAGCGTTTTATAATCGTACAAGCCAAGCTTTACAGCAAGATTCTAAGGGATGAACGGTCTAGCCGCGTAAGCGTAAGCTAATAACCGTACGAGTCGAGTATTACAACAAGACTGACTTCCATGTTTTTTTTTTTTTCAAATGTGTCTAATGCTATTAGCCCTAATGGCTTTTACAGCGTCACCGGTGGGATGGGCGAGCGCAGAAGCTTCGCCGGGTAAGACTTCCATGTGGCGAACCCCACCTTTTATAAACAATTCTCGCTCCAAAACCAAGCCCCCGCTCTGGTATCGATCACGTGATCACAGTGATGCCACTATACAAAACTAAAGAAATGAGACTTGACTATTGCCATGGATGCGACTTTAATGGCGGTTAGGCGAAACCTCTAACTCTTGTTTATTTCTTATACATGGTTTTGAAGATGTTATCCTACTGATGTAATCGATATTATAAAGGCGAAAGTTATTAGCGTATATTTGTATACAAACGTCTTAACGCTGAACTGAAATTGTACGAAATTTAATGTACAGGTTCAAGCCTGAAATAATATACACCCATTTTGTATTCAGAAAATAATAATGGTTACATAGAAAACCGAAAATAAAACAATTTTTGTTTATACGTCTCGTCGTACTGCGAAGTTATACTCACTACCATTGGTAACCCAACTAATTTTATAAATTATTTAATATAAATAATTTATAGAATTAGGCGTTACTTTGCGGAGATTCATAATACAAAAGTAATAGTAAAATTATTTTGCTATACTATTACACGTGTTCAGAGGAAAAATAAAATAAATGATGGGGGTTGAACCGATTAGTTTATAATTATGCTTGTTTGGGTAATGCTTCGCTTTGCGATTTTGTCGTATAGTCTATCTCCTGATGATGATGATTCGGTTGCGGGGCGACTTGATTGGTAAGTTTGTGATAGTGAACGAGTGTAGTGCTTGTGTATTGTGGTGGCGGTAGTAGTTTGTGCACGTGTTTAGAACGAATGCTGCATGTCCCAGGTATGAAAACGAATAGTGCACTCTACATTTAGCATTATATAAATTTCATATTTACTTTATGGCGGACGTCGTGTGATGTCCGGCAGAATAGAATGGACGACCCTCATATCTTACCGAGGTGTCGTAAGAGGCAACTAAGATAAGTGCCGTGTGATATCCGGCTGCACAGAATAGACCACCCTCATTTCTTACCGAAGTGTCGTAAAAGGCGACTAAGCTAAGTTGACGTCAGGCAGGCGGGCGGTCGTAAAATGCGTAGCCAAATCATGTGACAACATGTTTGTAACATGTCGTGCCGACCCACTTAGTGTGGAATAAGGGCAGGAGAATGATGATGATTTACTCTATGGCGGATTATAGCAAATAACTTTACTATTACTTTTGCTGTAATTTCAAGTTATATCAAGAATAAAAAGTCAAATCAGTTTCACATAAAAGTTCTGTTGGCCGTTTATCTCGAACGCTATTAGACGTTTAAGTAATTTCACGAGTTCGATACTTGCGAGGGCTATAGCGCAGTCTTGTCAAGGGCTCACTTAGGGGGGAAGATCCCCTTTATAAATTGCCTCGCTATCTAAATCTGAGAGATAAGTGCGCCTGAACTTTCCAATTTCGGTACACATCAATAACAGTGACAACGTCGGTGGGGTAACAAATCAAAAATCCGCAAAAAAGTTACAGGGACACAGTACGTGACGGTTAGATAAGTTGATTGAAGAAAAATGAAACTCAGTAACACTTGGAAAACAAGATAAATCAAAAAAGTTTTTATTAGGCATAAGGCGGGCGCTTTCCGAAAATAAGACCGTCGTATTTTTTTCAACTAAAAATATCCATCTTCGTAGCTTTTTCGATGAAAATGATCACGAAGCGATATCGCACACTGCGTGATACTATTCTCATATTCAGAAAATTAAATTAAAAAAATTGAAGCTAAAACATTTATTCGCATATAATTTCCTTTTTTTATTGATCTGCCTTCATTTAGTTAAATTTACTATAAATACTTTAAACATTGATTTCGGATAAATGCTCATTTAATTTTTTGCCACACTTCCTAATTTAACTTACTATCTAAGATATCATCATCATTCTCATACCCTTATCTCACTCTAAGTGGGGTCGGCACAACATGTTACAAACAAGTTGTCACAAGATTTGGCTACGTATTTTACGACCGGCCGCCTGCCTGACGTCAACTTACCTTAGTCGCCTTTTACGACACTTCAGTAAAAAATGAGGGTGGTCTATTCTATGCAGCTGGATACAACACGGCACATACCTTAGTCGCCTGTTGTCGTAAAAAGTAACTAAGGTAAGAAAGCTCGGTAAAAATGAAGGGTTATCTATTCTATTCTGCCGGATACCACACGTTTACTATCTAAGATATATTGAAGCTATATGCGGTACGGATATGTAAACGAAGTTCTGTGTACATCAACAAAAGGATTGACTATTTTATTTTATTTTTTTCGAACTGACTGTATGCTGTTAGCCCTAATGGCTTTTACAGCGTCACCGGGCGGGACGGGCGAGCGCAGAAGCATCGTCGAAGTTGCGAACTGCAGAGAGTAAAGCGCAGAAGCTCTACTTAAGTCGGGGAACGTCGTCCTAAGGGTGCCTCCTGTGAGGCCGGACCACGGCATAGAGCGACGTGTAGTGGAGGGTTGATGGTATGACTTAGATTAGTCATTGCGGCGTCGGAAGGGTGGCGAGAAGCCACGACCGACCGACGTCAGAAAACTGGGACCTGTGTGTGTGTGTATAACGTGTTTCTGTGTTGGCGATCGTTATTTGATCGTCGGGGTCATACAGGACGCTTTTTGGACGCCTATATTTTCGATGGTCGGACCTAACTGGGATGTAGGTAGAAGCAATTGAAATCAGGGGGTTCGGGTGTACCTCAGATTTCTCGAAATAAGATTTCGAAAAATGTTTAAAGAGGTTAGTAATGGTAGGGAGATCGAGGTCTCTATGGAGGTCAACGTTCCGCATGAACCACGGACAACCAGTGGCTGTCCGTCCGCATAAATCGGTTCTGTAGTCTTTGGGGATTGACTATGCAAAACTAATGCGTTAGGGACGTAAAAAAGTTAAAAGTCAGAGAAAACCAATCATACAAAAATAGAATTTTAGCATACCTTGGCCTTTAGGTCCAAGTTATTTATTATCTTAGCCACAGCTAGTCTTAAAAAACCACAAATCATCAAATTTCAATCTATGCCCCAAGCACAAAAAGGTTTTTACAATTAAAAGACATCGTTCCATTTAAATTAAATAACATCACATTTATTTGAGCAGTGATTTCAAATATTCAGGTTAAGCCGATCACTACACAACGTTCGAACCAATGCCTTTCAATAATGGTTAAAATTGGAGAATTAAAATCCACGTTTCATTTGAATATGCACAGATGTAATTAATTAAAGTGATGTGTAAAAGCGCAAATGCACTCGGTTCTGATGTTCAATTTTAATGTAACAAATTATACTAAATGGACTTGTGTCTATATTATTTATATATTCTTTAAACTAAAGTTTATTATTTCGGGTTTCAGTTGATTTACCTTAAAGGAGGAGGTTCTATGAAATCAGGTTTATTTGCACTAGCCAACTAGCGCCATCTACGTGCTAAAATATTGTTTAACAAAACTACTCAGTCGAATCACCTAAAGTACGTATTATTTCAAACTTCTATTGCCAACACAAACTTCTAATATATTGGTGTCGTATTTTGGAATCAGAATGAATTAAACTAAATTAGCTTAAATTAAATAATTTATAGAATTAGGCGTTACTTTGCGGAGATCCATAATACAAAAGTAATAATAAAAATTATTTTGCTATAATCCGCGATACAGTAAATAGAAAATACATATAGCGCTAAATGTATAGTGGACTATCCGTTTGTTCATACCCGATACATGCAGGTTGTGTAAAAACACATGCGCAAACCTCCACCACCTCAATACATAACGCACTACACTCGTTCACTATCACAAACTCAACAATCGTTTCGCCCCGCAACTGAAGCATCATCAAGAGATAGACTCCACGACAAAATCGCAAAGCTTTGATTTGAATAAAATATTTTTATTATTATTTTTTACTTATACTGCCACATCGATCATACGCAATAATTTAGTAACACCGCTTATTGGAACTAGCACATTAAATACAAGCTGTGAGAGCCCAGCGGTGAGACCGTGCGACTCTTACGAGGGGGTCACGGGTTCAAACCCCGGGCAGGCACTAATGAGTTTTTCTATTAAAACTCATGTGTCTAATTGATAATTGCAATTTATCACACGCTTTTCGGTGAAGGAAAACATCGTGAGGAAACCTGCATATCTTTAGAGAGTTCTGGAGATATGTGTAACCTACCAATCCATATTGGAGCAGCGTGGTAGGTCTTAGCTCCAACCCTTCTCTTCAGAAACGGAGAGAAGACGCCTATTCCCAGTAGTGGGATTGTAACAGGCTGCTACTTTCTACTTTTACATTAAATACGCATGAGAAACTGATTAAAATTTCTTAAAGTAACGCAATAAAGAATCTAGTGATCAAAACCAAAACAAACAAAGTTCATTATTAAAATTTTTCTACTTCCGGAGTTGATAGGAATTTTATAAACATTTTCGTTGAATTGTCATGTTAGCGAAGATGGCCCAACTGAAAGAGCACGTGATTGTTATCAAAGGATCGAAATTGGATTGATCGAGGATTGTTCAAAACCCTAACCAAGAATTTGAAACTCTTTTTTATCCAAACTTATGTGCTCAAATTAATATATAAAATTCAACATGTTCGATGAAGGAGAATTCTGACGAAACCTGCATTTCCTTTCGGAATTTCGCGGATATATGTACACTGCTCAAATACGATTTGTTTGATACCTTTCAGCAGGATCAGGATTCAAGTCTGCTTTGAGAGTAAGAAAAATCTCTCTGCTGGTCTGTTGTCTGAAGTCTTTATAATGTTCTGTGAGTTAGTATTTCTTTTTGGAATTGGAGAATTGGTAGCAATCAGATTTACGCAAATTATTTGTTTTTTTGGCCAACAAACCTTTGAACAAACATAACTTTTAAATAACCAATTCAATGCATTTTACATAAAGAATCCATACTAATATAAATGCGAAAGTCTGTCTCTCCCAGAAGTGCTGGTTATGATTACTTAGCCAATTCATTTTTCTATAACTTTTACGAGGCTTTTAGTGCCTCCTTAATCGAGAAGAGCGAGCGAAGAAACACCGTCATCGGTGTTAACTGTAAAGACTGCAGAAGACAGTGGTTTTAATAGACGAAGAAAGTACGTAATGGTGGAAAATTCAGTAACAAATAATTCCTCATTTTGAAACGGATATATAGGTTAGTAATTAGGTTTAATTTCAGAAGCAAAAGTGCCATTAATCCAGACATGAACTAACTATTTATCTAATTTAATCTTATCTAATTTATTTAATGTAATTTTTTATTATCTTTTTAACTAATATATAATATACATAACTTGTACATTTTTGTTGTAAATTAAAAAAAATGCTCGTCATACTACTTATCCTTTTCAATATATCGGCTATATAAAAATTTGTTTAGGCATCTCATGAATCTTGAGTATATCAACGTATAAAATGTTGAAGATATAGCGATCCAATGGTTCATCGCGAACTTACTGCAGTCACGTCCCAATATAAAGTCCCATCATATTAAAAACCAAGCCTTTAAAAATAATTAAAATTCCAAATAGCCTGTTTATGATTCGAATAGTCATAAACTGAGATAATATTCTCTAGAATACCGTAACAACCTACATTCTAGCTTCTAATTATTTAAGTGCTGAGCAACAAAGTACGCCCACAGTATATTAGTGGTAAAATTTTAAGACAATAAGCTAATAAGAGGAAGCGCTTAGCTTAGTAAGGTGCTAAAATACTTAGTCACTGTAATACATCTACACTCAAGTTATGCCGACCGCACCTAATGATTCAATGTATTTGCATATAACTATACTAATATAATAAACTAGCTTTGAGTCTTGCAATAAACAGTAGTTTCTGTCACTCACCAACCCTGGAAATATCTCCATCACAAAAATTCAGCTCAATCTGGGGGGTAAAATTGCAATTACTATTAAATTTATTAACAAGTAGCTAACTCGGCGAACTTCGTACCGCGTAATAGTCAAAGGTGTGTTACCTTTTAGCTGAACTAATTTATAGTTTGATGAACGTAATACAATGAGATAAAATAAATTTCTGAACACACATGAAAATGTTAATCATTTGTCATTATTTCTGTACGCACGCATAAATATTTGAGGAACTTCTATGTATCTGCTTAATGCAATTTTCAACCTTTTTAAATGATAAAAAAATACAGACAATAATTTATTCACCCTTTTTAAAAAGTTTACACAACATACATTTCTGGACGCATGCATAAATGTCTAAACATTACTTACAATATTTGACAGGATGGACAAAAAATGTATTGAAAGGTACGAAACGAATGAACATTTAGGGAAAATGATTCATCTTTCGTAATTATGTATTAGTCGATTTTTCATTGTTTCCAGCAGATCCAGCAGATCTCCAGTTATAAGTATTGTAACAAACCTGACTTTGTTTTATATATATAGATTTACTGACATTAAATACGGTATATATCATTTGCTATCGAAAAAATTTGCAAAAAAAAACAAAAAAAAACCGTGAAACCTTTTTATACTATATCTTTCAATGTGAGAGGTCATCTGGTCTTCTATATAAAACATATTTCTTATATGTGAATGACTATTGCATGCTAATCACTGGCTTCCACGCAGGCGAAAGAGGGTGGACTATTCTACTCAACCGGATACCACACGGTGTGTCTACTTACCTCAGTCGTCTTTTACGACACCTCGGGAAGAAATGAGAATGGTCTATTCTAGTCAGCCAGATAGTACACGGCGGGTGGACTTACCTTAGTCGTCTTTTACGACACCTCGGGAAAAAATGAGGGTGGTCTATTCTACTCAGCCGGATACCACACGGCAGGTCAACTTACCTTAGTCGCCTTTTACGACACCTCAGTAAGAATGTAGGTGGTCTATTCTACTTAGCCGGATACCACACGGGGGGGTCGACTTACCTTAGTCGCCTTTTACGACACCTCGGTAAGAAATGAGAGGGGCCTATTCTCAGCCGGATACCACACGGCATCATAAAAATATACACAGATAAGTAACATATTCTGAAGCACACATAACAGCTATTCATATCTCTGAATCGCGGGACATTTCAATGCATCGGCACGGCCCGCCAACAAATTACATACTTCAATGCTAATGGATTGCTCATCGTAAATAAATATCGTATTGCATATGTTAATCTACGATAATATTGCGTATTTCGTTGCGATAGTTTTCAATACACACATCTATGGAATTTCAGCGATAATATGACACTATTTATAAATATTTTATTTAATCTTGCCTTGTATATATGTGCATGCTAATTATATAAGTCAATAAAGACGCTTTGTATTATCTGATGTCTACAGTAATAATAATAGATTATTAGCAACTAATATACTAAATTATTTGAGACAAATATTTACTTGTTTGTGACTTAATTGGGCATTTATTAATATTTAAATCACGGATTAAATTATCTATAAAAATAAATATTATACATGATTAAAGAATCTCTTTTAAAAAATTATTCACGTATGTTACAAAAGTATTTCGGGATGTCCGCAAGCAAAAGTATTATTTACTCTAATCAAACCCAATTCCTGCAGCGCTACTACTAAGACAAGCACTGACAGACTAACTCCTTACATCTACCCGCTCCTTTACTTATATTGAGAATAGCCCGCCAAAACTTAGTCGTTATTACACTACTATACAACCTTATTTATTTTATGCATTATGTTATCTGTAATTTATTATAATATTTGTATTTTATCATCGGCCTATATATATTATTACTATATAACAATCATTTTATAAAGATCCATGTGCGCCACCGGAAGTAGGTAGACTATGACACATTACGCGCGTTAGTGGTATTTAACACGTATCAAAGTGACTCAATACATATAAATAAAAATAGCTTATTGAAAAGTCACATTCGGAAATAGCACATTAAATATTATATTAAGCAGCTAATGGACCCTCCTATATGCTTGTATTGTGTTCTAGTTCCACCGCATGATCTCCACGGACGAGTGGACATATTGAATAACAGTTGGATATTCCCGTTTGACACATTTCTATTGATTAATTGAATCTGCCTGTGTATTTGTATCATTATGTTGTTTGATTGCTTTTATATGAACGTATATCGTTATTGTTGAATAATGATAATAAACCATTTATTGCAAGAACATAGGTAGGTACAGAGATAGTATATAAAAAATCATTTCATATATTATGTTCTACTTATATATCAGCATGCAAATATTAATTTAGGTAAAATTGAAAAATTATCAAATCTATAATAATTATTATGAAACAAATTCCCTAAGCGCTGTCTGTCTGTATGTCATCGATTTTCTCAAAATCTACTGAACGGATTTTTTTATTTTTTTAGAGATCAAACATTGGAATACTTGAGGAAGGTTTAGGGTAATAGTACTTTCTACGAAACAATTAAACCGATTTTGATGAAACTTCCACTGGATAGAGGAAGTTGTGGAGCAACATATAGGCTTTTTATTTGAAAATTTCCGCGTGGTCAAGATTTAGCAACCACGCAAGCGAAGCTCTTGGCACAGCTAGTATGAACTAAAATTAGAAAAATTGCAAATTAATAAATATGGAATAAAATAAGATAATTACAAACAAATCACAAAATCAAACCCTTGTACAAAAACATTAATTAGCATCGTAGTATAATGTGTCCAGAAAATTAATAGTTGACTTTTAAATCTTGTATAAGGTAAGACTTTTAATTTGTTTTAATTATTCCCATTGAAATTGAAGAGCCATGATAGCTCAGCGGTGAGACCGTGCGACTCTTTCGAGGGGAACACGAGTTCAAACCCGTACAGGCACCAATGAGTTTTTCTATTAAAACTCATGTGTCTAATTGATAATATATCACACGCTTTTCGGTGAAGGAAAACATCGTGAGGTAACCTGCATATCTCTAGAGAATTCGGGAGATATGTGTAACCTACCAATCCGCATTGGAGCAGCGAGGTAGGTCTTAGCTCCAACCCTTCTCTCCAGAAACGGAGAGAGGAGGCCCATTCCCAGCAGTGGGATTCTAACACGCTGCTACTTTGCTTTTTTTATTCCCATTGATCGGGAAGTGGCATTTTATTCACAAGGTTTTCCATCTCCAAAGTTAATGACTTTATATTTGTCTAATGGTTTATGGACAACAGGTAAATATACAGCTATTTATATAATTTCAAATATATACATAAATACACCGAGACTCGAAAAACAACTCGACAAGGTTGGCAATTGGCATCGAACCATTTACCCCCAAAGCTGAAGACCACCTCTCTACCACCTGAGCCAACTGGCCAGTTAACTAGCAGTCAACTACTGTCTTATTCAAATACATATCCAAATTCGGCTACTAAACAATTAAAGCGTCATCCAACATCATCAAGTTGTCATTTTGACATATATTTAACGTAAACATTACACGCGTACACGACTTAATAAAATACATTAACATAATAAAATACAATTTAATGAACAGTGGTATTTCGATTTTAATAACTTCATAACAAATATTATTGGAACAAACAACAATATACGTTCATAAATGATTTTACTTTATACTATTTATAGTAATAACGACAATTGTATTGTAATTATTTCATAAATCAATGTTATTATAACGCACATCCAACTGTTAATGTTTTTGTAAATTCGTGACATTATCATTGTTTCCATTTGCATATTTCGACAACGCGTATCGATATTACGGAAGCTACTTCTGAACGTTTGCTCTCCTACTAACATTACAAACAATCTAATTAACCAGCACACACATTATATTCGCATTGTTTCGCCGAATCGAAACAAAATCATACAGCCCTATACTTAACTTGTAATCGCAACGCAATTTGCTACATGATGCCATTCAGCTCTTTCCTTTTTTGCTGCCAGATCGATCGTCTTTTCGAATCGATCAAAATGTTGATCGATCATCTTTTCGATTCGATCGAAATGTTACTTTTGTATTATGGATCTCCGCAAAGTAACGCCTAATTCCATAAATGATTTAAGGAAGGAACATTTTAGGTTTTTATTTTATTCCAAAATTCACCTCTGTTAATTGCCTCTTCAGGTATCAAGAGGGTTGGCTCTTTTTTCGCACAAAGAATCAGCTCAGCAAGTCGACGTCGAAACGTTGCCAGCATTCTTAGTACCATTCCACAGGGGCATGATTTGTATAGTACTAGCGTATAATTAATTTGATATACACATAACTTACGTACATTGTTGCTATAAATAAAAATTTTAATCTTATCATACTACGTTATTATCGTGTTAACAGTCAATATTATTTGTGTTTGTTACGAAATACAATTCTATTCGTCTCAAGTTTAGAAAATTTATCACAATTGATTGTCACCTCATTAAATCTGTTTAAAATATTTATCCAACGATCAAAAGTAAGCGATGGGATACGAGCTATTAAATAAAGAAGATAATCACAAACATAAGCGGACACGTTCACAATATTCCTACGTATGTACTGTAGGATTGGAGTATTAAAATAACGTGAACAAAACACGATTCCCGAGGTTTAATCGTTGATGAGATCGTCGACAGAATGTTTGCATTGTTTGTATATTAAACCGAACAAATTAAAATGCTCATTTATTCCCTTAATTAATGTTAAACACGAGATCTACTAAGTATTAAAATTTAAAGTTATTTTAATGTTTTTATTTATCTTCTTTACTTGATAGTATACTGCGTTGATTGCATTTACATATCGCCCCATCCGAAGAATAAAGTTCTATATATAAACCTAGAACCTGTACCTTTATTCTTCGGCTGGGGCGAATTATAATTGCATGAAAACTGAAGCTACTTGTTTCTTATTTAGAAGAAACTTGTATCCCAAAGGCACACTAAGTCAAGCAGTATAAAAAAATGGTATGATAATTTAACGCATGTAATATTAAAATAACTTTAGGTTTAAGAGTCTATTAAAAGTGAAGAGATTAAACTTGCTGAAATAAATACAATTGTTTCCATTAGCTTTGAAAGCGCTGGATCTATACGCAATAAGATCGTATGCAGTAGAGTTGACGATTCAAAGCACTTGTTTACAAGTTTACTTGAATAAAGAATATCTTGAATTCGGATTGGAATTTGAATTTATGATGTAACAAAGAGACCCATGTTAATAAAAAGTTGCTAATTAAAATTTTTAATATTTATTTGCTATTTGACCGTACCCGTAACCGTACTAAATTTTAAATTCATTTGTCCATACTTTTTGATATATGTTATAACTTATTGATATTTCCGATTTTACATGCCCTTTTCAGTGAAGGAAATCATTGTGATATGCTGCACATCTTAATATCTTTGGTTATTCGTTTCCTAGCAATTCCGATTAGAGCGGCATGGTGGGTCTAAGATCCAACACTTCGCTCTGTAATAACTATCCCATTAACAGGATGTTCATCATCATCCTCCTGCCCTTATCCCACTCTAAGTGGGGTCGGCACAACATGTTACAAACATGTTGTCACCATGATTTGGCTACGTATTTTACGACCGGGCCGCCTGCCTGACGTCAGCTTACCTTAGTCGTATTTTACGACCCCTCAATAAGAAATAGGGTGGTCTATTCTACTCAACCGGATACCACACGGTGGGTCAACTTACCTTAGTCACCTTTTACGAAACCTCGGTAAGAAATGAGGGGTATTTTACTCGGATTTTACCGGATACCACACGGCCCTATTAACAGGACAATGTAAAAAGAAATTAACCAACATATTTAATTTTATGTATTTTCATTATTGAGGGGTTTTTGGACATTTCTTTAAATACCGTAAATACCATTTTTCTTTCTTCTATTCCTACCCTCACAGGAAACTCCCCATAATAATTGTGACTCAGACCATACTATCGTTCTCCGCAATATAACAAATGATGCGTATCGCGTAGTAACTAATAAGTTTCCTAATTAATTGTTATTGCTGCCTGGCGATTTATTATAATTGCTGTCCACATCAAAGGACCCTGCTCGACATCAGATGAGGAATGTTACTATTGTCTACTGTTAGACGAAGTTTGAAATTGTTTCTTGTACTTAAAACGCGTAAACAAAAATAATTTCAAACGATTGTATATTAAAAGCTTAGTACACAATTTCAGTTAAATCTAATATTTTAACATTATTGTACTTATTACAAAATGAAACCTAATTAAGGGCACGTATGTAGTGGGCTTATTTATCTTAAAGAATAATTAATAAAAAAAATAAAAAATAAAATATATATAATATAATAAATATAATAATATAATAAATCATAAATAAAATAATATAATATGTATAAATCGTATATATAATGTTAATTTTAATTGTATAAGTTTATTTCATTATTTGTAAATCATAAATATAACATATAATAGTTTAATAATATTCTTCCACATACACGCGGCCAAGCGACGGCTAATTTTATATATATATTGCACCTCGCCGCGCGGACGGCGATAACATCCAAGCCTACCCGCCGCAAGCCGATGAACAGCGGCGCGCGGCCGAGAGACTTACCTTCGTAGAAATAATATAAATCTGTTGTTTACTATTCGCGTATGCTTTTCGGGCCGTTCATTTTTGTTTTACGATATATATATGTTTGTGATAACTAAAATAAAGAACTATTAAAAACTTTTGTTGGTTTGAACCACCTAAACTGGTGACCCTTCTAAACTGGTGACCTCCTGACGTTAAAGTGATTACGATACGATGAGTGACAACAGCAGCAGTGATTGTGATCCCGGTACAAGAAATGTTACATCTCGACCGGCGAGAAAGGCACGCCCATCACCAGTGGTCGGAAGGAGTGATGAGATGGAGCCGGCAGACACCAGACATTACAAGGTGAGGGTGCCTAAATTCACGCCTGATGAAGTAGAAGTTTGGTTTGCATTATTGGAAAGTCAGTTTGAATCATATGGCATAAAAGACGACGCGACCAAATTTACTCATGTGCTATCCAATTTAGACATTGTTCACGCGAAGGCAATTAAAGATTTGGTGGTCAATCCTCCCGAAAGGCATAAATACTCAAAAATCAAAACTGAGCTTATACGCCGACTTTCGGCCTCTCATGAAAAGAAGGTGAAACAGCTGTTGACACATGAGGAGTTAGGAGACCGCAAACCCTCACAGTTCCTGCGACATTTACAGGACCTTGCCGGTCCGTCTGTCCCAGCCGATTTTGTAAAATCAATCTGGAGCCAGCGTTTACCCAACAACATCCAGACGGTAGTGGCATCACAACCGACGCTCTCGTTAGAACAGCTGGCTAACCTCGCAGACCGGGTTCATGACATCGTCGCACCATGCAACATCGCGGAGGCATCGACGAGCAATGCCGCCAGCGTCAGCAACGAGATCGCCGAGCTGAGGAAGATGGTGGAACGGCTGGCGCTGAGAATTGACGAACAGGCTAAGAATCGCGGTTATCCCCATGATAGGTCGAGACAACGGCAGCGTACGACGTCTCAACGATTTAATTCGCGTTCGAGGTCTAGGTCGGCAGCTGAATATAAAAAATATCCAATGTGTTGGTATCACCATACTTTCGGTAATAAGGCAACCAAGTGTATAAAACCATGTGATTTCGCGGGAAACGCCGCGGGCAGTCGGTAATGGCGACCGGCGACTGTCCAGGTGCGGGTCGCTTATATATAACGGATAAAAAAAATAATATGACATTTTTAATTGATTCCGGAAGCGATCTCTCAGTAATTCCTCGTACTGCTTTAAAAGACTCGCGACAGAAAAGCAATTTCGAATTATGTGCTGCGAATGGTTCTACTATTTATACGTATGGTTTTATGCACTTAGTTTTGAATCTAGGCTTGCGTCGCGACTTTGCCTGGCGATTTATTGTAGCCGACGTCACTAAGCCAATAATAGGTGTCGATTTTTTATCCCACTATAATTTAATTATTGACATCCGCGGTCAACGCCTTATCGACGCCGGCACTACATTGTGTACCACGGGTTTGCCTGCTTTATCAGCCGAGGACATATCGTCTGTCAAAGTTATTTTAGGTGACTCAGAGTATCATAACATTCTTAATAAATATCCTAAGTTATTAAATCCATCAGGTATGCATCACACATCCAAACACAACACAGTCCACCATATTCGAACCACATCTGGGCCACCGGTATCGTCAACGCCACGCAGGTTGGCGCCGGATAAATTAAAAATTGCAAAGGCTGAGTTTGAAGCCATGTTACAGATTGGTACCTGTCGACCATCAGAATCTCCGTGGTCTTCACCTCTTCACCTCGCGCCAAAGAAGGACAGTGGTTGGCGGCCTTGTGGTGACTACCGTATGCTGAATGCCCGTACAGTGCCTGATAAATATCCTATCAGGCATATTCACGATTTTTCCCACAGCCTTGCAGGATGCAGCGTCTTCTCAACCATCGACCTGGTCAAGGGTTATAACCAAATCCCAGTCCATGCCGATGACATTCCGAAGACAGCTATCACCACGCCGTTCGGTCTTTTCGAATTTCCTTATATGACGTTTGGGCTTCGAAATGCCGGACAGACGTTCCAGCGCTTCGTGGATGAGATGCTCCGTGGACTGGATTTTGTGTACGCTTATATAGACGATTTTTTAGTTTTTTCCCAAGATCAGGAGACTCATATGCAGCACCTGCATCAGCTCTTTACCAGACTCCAAGAATACGGCATGGTGGTCAACGTCAGCAAGTGTGTTTTAGGAGCCCCCGAGGTAGAATTTCTTGGGTACTCCATCTCAGCTCAAGGCACCAAGCCACTACAAGCTAAGGTGGAGGCTATACGCAGCTTTCCAGCTCCCAAGACAGTAAGGGAATTGCGGCGATTTCTCGGGATGATAAATTTCTACCGTCGTTTCATTCCAGGTGCTGCAGTTCCCCAAGCCAAACTTAACGCTCTTCTTACAGGCTCCGTTAAAGGCTCCCATCCAGTCAACTTCTCGATGGAGGAACTGGAGGCCTTCAACGCCTGCAAGAATAGTCTTTGTAAGGCAGCTTTGCTAGCGCACCCCGCTTGCGACGCCAAGCTTGCTTTAGTTACCGATGCATCTGACAAAGCAATTGGAAGTGCTCTGCAACAATTAAGGGAGAATTCTTGGGAACCACTCGCTTTTTTCTCTCGTAAGCTCAGCCCTTCTCAACAGAAATACTCTCCTTACGACAGGGAACTTCTCGCCATTTATGAGAGTGTGAGGCATTTTCGCCATATGTTGGAGGCCAGAGTTTTTACGGTCTATACAGACCATAAACCTCTAATTTTCGCCTTCAACTCGCACAAAAATAACTGTTCTCCAAGGCAGTTTCGTCACCTGGACTTCATTTCGCAGTTCACCACAGACATCAGGCACATCTCAGGTAACGACAATGTCGTAGCTGATACTTTGTCTCGTATCGAAGCTTTAGCGCAGCCTGTCGACCTTCAGATGATAGTTGAAGCTCAAACGGTGGACGGCGAAATGAAGACACTTATGACTGGTAGCACATCTCTACGCCTTAAAATGATCACGCTATCAAGTCTTCAAAGACAGTTATGTTGTGACGAGAGGGACGGCAAATTAAGACCTTTTATCCCAATACAGCTGCGTCACCAAATCATCAACAGTCTGCATTCATTGAGTCATCCTGGTGCTAATGCTACTGCTAAGCTTATATCAGATCGGTATGTATGGCCAGGCATCAAACGAGACTGTCGCGAATGGGTGCGCAATTGCATTGAATGTCAGCGATCGAAAGTAACGAGGCATGTCTCGGCTCCTTTAGGCAGCTTTAAGCTACCAGAAGCTAGATTCTCTTTTATACATATCGATCTGATTGGCCCACTCCCTTATTCACAAGGGTTTCGATATTGCCTCACGGCTATAGATCGCTTCACGCGGTGGCCTGAGGCAATACCTTTGATTGATATCACGGCAGAGACTGTAGCAAAAGCATTACTGCACGGCTGGGTCTCCCGCTTTGGCTGTCCATTAAATATTATTACCGACCGGGGCAAACAATTTGAATCCTCATTATTTAAGAGCCTATCCAAGCTTATCGGTTTTCAGCATCGCACAACTACGGCTTATCATCCTCAATGCAATGGCCTAATTGAGAGGTTCCATAGACAGCTGAAAGCAGCAATTGTATGCCACAACAGTAGTTCTTGGGTGGACGCATTGCCGCTTGTTTTATTAGGCATCCGTAGCGCAATAAAGGAAGACCTTAAAACATCTTCAGCTGAGCTACTATATGGGGAACCTCTCCGTTTGCCGGGTGATATGTTCGAAGCTATGGAAGATTCTGTCTCTGACATGGCTGATTACGTTTCACAGCTGCGCACGTTCGTTAAGGACCTCCGGCCGTCACCCACGAATCAGCATAGTGGAAAACGGCCAACATTTATTTTTAAGCAGCTTGGTTCAGCATCGCATGTGTTTCTTCGCGATGACAGCATCTCAGGCTCCCTTAAACCAGCATATTCCGGTCCTCATGAGGTTTTGGAACGAGGTGAAAAGGTTTTCAAAATCATATATCACGGAAAAGAAGTATCCGTATCGATCGATAGGTTAAAACCAGCCTATTTAATTTACGACCCAGATGTCACACAAGCCAACACATCTCATCCAAACCAATCTCACACGAACATTCCTCACGCAAACACACCTCATACAAAATCACCACTTATTCATCCAAACATAATAAACGATCATCCCAGCTCTGAAGTCCATAAGCCTAAAATAACTAAATCAGGACGTAGGGTAAAGATTCCTGATTTTTATCGCCCGTAGGACGGTCTCTAGGGGGGGGGTGATGTAGTGGGCTTATTTATCTTAAAGAATAATTAATAAAAAAAATAAAAAATAAAATATATATAATATAATAAATATAATAATATAATAAATCATAAATAAAATAATATAATATGTATAAATCGTATATATAATGTTAATTTTAATTGTATAAGTTTATTTCATTATTTGTAAATCATAAATATAACATATAATAGTTTAATAATATTCTTCCACATACACGCGGCCAAGCGACGGCTAATTTTATATATATATTGCACCTCGCCGCGCGGACGGCGATAACATCCAAGCCTACCCGCCGCAAGCCGATGAACAGCGGCGCGCGGCCGAGAGACTTACCTTCGTAGAAATAATATAAATCTGTTGTTTACTATTCGCGTATGCTTTTCGGGCCGTTCATTTTTGTTTTACGATATATATATGTTTGTGATAACTAAAATAAAGAACTATTAAAAACTTTTGTTGGTTTGAACCACCTAAACTGGTGACCCTTCTAAAAAGTCGTAAACTTCGTAAAAGTTTGTAGGTTGGGATGTTTATTTTAGAACAATTTATATTTTAGCAATAATGTCAAAAAATAATTCTTTTAATGATACATCGGATCATATATAACATTAAGTGATAGTGTATGGTATGATGTAAACCCTAACATTAATTTTCTTAATATCATTTATACTTATAAAACAAAGTCCCAAAAAGTTGTCTGTCTGTATGTAATCGATTTTCTCAAAATCTATTGAACGGATCTTTGTACGGTTTCCACCAAAAGATTGTGCAATACTTCCGGATGGTTTAGGTAAATAGTACATATCAGTATTATGTAAATTGTGTTGAAGAGATCGCGCAGTTGTTAATAAACTTGCTTGCTGGGAGATTTAGGCGCGTGCACTGCGTAAACCAGCAGAGATACGCTAAAGTAATGAACTATAGAACTGTAAATCTATAAAACTACTACAAAAAATTCGCGATATCATGTCTCTATCTCTTAGGGTTAACTCACAATAACTACTTTTATGTTTAAAATTTGAATTCTAGATAAAATTTGTGACATGCAGATTTACACGCGGGCGAAGCCGCTGGCACAGCTAGTAACAAAATATTAGTTTAATCCCTTAACAAACGGTTTTCACGAAAGGTTGATAACTCTTCGAGAGCCAGACTCAGGCCTTGGAACGTATGCTATAGGTTCACATGCCATAAAACGTACGTCATAGATTCATATGCCATAGAATATACGCCATAGCTTAAAATCCAACGACATTTGTTGCATCATACAGCGTCGCAGTTTGTAAAAGTAACCCGAAAGGAGGATAACTTAACATTATTGCTTCGTCATTTGGCGCACGAAAAGCGATATTGACTTTATCTGCTAATTATTTTCCCTCTATACAAATACACGTGATTGATTAAAGATTGTTCGAATTGTTCTTATACAAACAACGCAAGAAGTTGCTTTTAACTTAATTAATTAAATGTACTAAAGTTAAACATTAATGTTAACTGTTGCTAAGCAATTCTATTCATGATATGTAACCAGAGAGCAAATATTGAGTGAGCTAGCGTGTTCACTATAAATACAAAACAGTCTACCGACTACAGTTGGTGTTGAATATGGGTGCTAAATTAATGCACACTCAGCTTATATTAATATAGTTTGCTTGTTTGAGGAAACTAACATATATGACACAGCAAGTACAGATAATAGGATTGCTGTACTAGGAGCGCATGAGGTGGCCGTGAACCCGGACAGCTTGGTGAGGCGCATGTTGTCAAGCGAGTTAGAGTGGCAAAAGTTTGGAAACATGATAAAACACATTATGGTAAAAAGAGAGGAGAGGGAAGAGATAGAGAAGAACGGGCCATCATGAAGTAATGCTGAAGCAGTTCCATGTTGGCGAGCAGGGGGAGGTCGTTTAGACCGTGCAAATCGGACACTCCTTACCAGCTCGGGCTGTTAAGCGTCCATTAGGGATATTTCCTCCCCACGAGAAAAAAAAAACAATACAGATAAAGACTGTGCGACCCTTTCAAAAAGGTCATAAGCTTAAACCCCAGCCAGGCACCAATGTGTTTTTCTATTTAAAACTTTTGTGTCAATTGATGATCGCATATTATCACACGCTTTTCGGTAAAGGAAAACATCGTGAGGAAACCTTCATATCTCTAGAGAGGTCTAGGAAAATTCCTAGAAGTATACAAAAGTAATAATAAAATTATTTTGCTATAATCCGCGATACAGTAAATAGGAAACATATATAGTGTTTAATGTATAGTGGACTATCAGTATTTTCATACCCGATACGTGCAGGATTCGTAAAAACACATGCACAAACCTCCACCACTTCCAACAAAATCGCAAACTTTGCGATTTTGTCGTGGAGTCTATCTCCTGATGATGCTTCGGTTGCGGGGCGAAACGATTGTTGAGTTTGTGATAGTGAACGTGTGTAGTGCTTGTGTATTGTGGTGGAATCCTGCACGTATGGGGTATGAAAATACTGATAGTCCACTATACATTAAACACTATATATATTTCCTATTTACTGTATCGCGAATTATAGCAAAATAATTTTATTATTACTTTTGTATTATGGATTTCCGCAAATTAACGTCTAATTCTATAAATTATTCCTAGAAGTATTATTATTATGTATGTAACCTACCAATCAATCTACATTGGAACAGCGTGGTGGATCTTAACTCCAACCCTTCTCTCACGAAAAAAAAAGAGTACTAAGTTCACATAACACATATTATTTTATGGACCCGTGACTATGTTCTCGAAAATTTTATATAAACTAATCCACAGTTTGGTACAACTAAAACTAATATGCGTCCAGGCTGTAACCTTTAGTTGTAACGAATTTCATCAAATAATCCAACAAATCAGCCCCGAAAGTGTAACAGACAGACAGAGTTCCGCGTTAGATCAATAGTTAAGTATTTCTAGTTCGAGTCTGATCTCGAAAGAATTGGGTAAAATAACCGTTTTTTATATAACTTTTATCCACTTTCACGTCATAGCGTTATTTTAACTTTAGATTGTGAAAGGCTTAAGAATGACATAAACTTTTTTCGGTATTGAAGTTCACCCAGATAAAGTTACGGACATTACATCCTAAAGTCACATCTTCAGAATTTTTTTAACTAAATTTTGCTAAATTAATACTTAGTATCATCACACATACTTTGAGAAAAACTTACAACATATTCGAAATGTTTACTCGGCTCGAAAAAGTGATAACATAAAATTAAGATTACGGCGATATAACAACTTATATGGTAAAAGGACATTAAAATATGTAGTACCGAACTTAATCAATCAGCTTCCTAAGTCTATGAAGGACGAAATTACACAATAAAATATAAAATACAAACTAAAAACTTTTTATAAACAAAAACCAATACTAAAATATTCGTCATTAACTTAAAGTATCCTAAAATAATAATATTAATATAGTTCACTTCAAAAAATAAATAAATAAATAACGTAGTTTATTTCAAAATCACCCTATATAATTATTACTCATAGTACAATAAGTGGGAACAATAGGTTTCTTACGCTTGCGTCTTACCTACCCGCATGTTGTCATTATTTTTACGTAAGAGATAAGTCGAAAAGTGTAACTACCTTATTGTTTTTATACTTTTTTTTTGTTAGTAATAGCTCCTTGATTATATATATTATACAAATGTATTATCATACTAAAAATAGCTGATTCTAAATGTACCATATATATATAACAAGCTTTTACCCGCGATTTCGTCCGCATGGATCGCAGTCCTGGAATAAACAGGAGCTTCAGTATTATACATTATAAGAACTCAGTTAAATTTATGCAGTAAACAGAAATCAAAATATTTAAAAACTGCTCCTAAAAGTAACTCCTTCGACGTAACCTGAACAATAACTGATAAAGAGCCTCCTTTTAATTAAAGATTTGACTCGTGTAAATAGTAGATAATTAAAAAACTTTTATAGGTTGATAATAGATAGCGTTTTTAAATGTCCTCCTGTAAAAATCCTATAAAATTAACAGGATTTCTATAGCCTATATGTTATTCCGTTATATAAGGAATATTTGAGCTAAATTTCATCGATCAGCGGATTCACTGTGAAAGAGTAACAAACATCCATACATACTCACAAATATTCGCGTTTATAATATTAAGTAAAATAAGATAAGATAAGATGTATATTATGTCGACGGCTCTGGCGTACGGAAAAATTCTGTTGAGTTTATGATTACGCTAACATGATGTAATCTGTAATTTTTTTTATATTCTGATGAAATAAATAAATAAAAATAACCAGTAGCATTAAGTCAAATTAGTTTGAAAACAATTGGGCCTATTCTTCTTTACTTACATTAAATATAAAGTATAACTTTACCTTTATGATAAATTACCCCATGAATTTAAATTACTATTCACAGCAGTTCCTGCCCGTCATAAAACTCATAAACGGTATTTAAAACTGACTATCTATAAATCAACTACAAAGAAAACACTTGACAGAAAAGCTCCTTACACGCGTTTTATAAATAAATACTAAAACAAACCATATTGTTTTTGTATTTTGTTATAGAAATTCCTATTACACTAGCGTAAACGTTGAACGTTACCAGTTTATAGAAGCTAGAATATATGTAGTAATTTTAGTAATTTATAGAAATAGACATTTTTTGCGGACATTCATGATACAAAAGTAATAATAATACAAATTTGCTTTAATACATAATCCAAAAAAACAGAAAATATATGTTATGCTGTGAACTATGCGTTTTCATACCTGATACATACAGGATTCGTAAAAACGCATACACTCCAAACCCTCACCAACAGCACCATCTATAAAAGCACCGAACACTACCAGATTATTCACTAACATAATTTCGCTTCATAAAAGCATCATAAGAAGATAGACTCCACGGCAAAATTTTAAGCTTTGGTCTAGTAAGCTATCAACTCTAGTTTTTTCCTGACAGCAGTTTAAAGTAACTATCTATAACTATATTAACTTATACCGTATTATGGTAGAACTTTTTGTTGCTGTATTTTGAGTAACACTATTTACTGATTTCTTATTTTAATCATGATACTCCTGCCCGTATCCCAAACATGTAACTAACATGTTGTCACATGATTTGGCTAGGTATTTTACGACCGGCCGCCTGCCTGACGTCAACTTACCTTAGTCGCCTTTTACGACACCTCAGTAAGAAATGAGGGTGGTCTATTCTACTCAGCCGGATACCACACGGCGGTTAACAATAAAATATTAAATAAAGGAGAATCTTATATTATGCACATTGGGTTATCAATCTCAGTTAATAGGTGTGTAAGAAAATCCTTATTTGAGATGTGGTGAAGAGAACCTTAGCACACAGAAACTGTTTGTAATATTTTATTAGACGATATATTTCGCTAGACCGAGGCCTTGGTTATAACACCATAAGTTATAATAAGCGCTCATCTTACGCTAGTGTAATAAGACCTTAAACTATCTCTAAGCGTGAATTATTGGACACGCGAATGTTGGTAATGATTAATGTGTTTTCAGCGGCGGTTTATAGTGGCAATAAAGCGGGCTTTGCCGAATTCAGAGAATTGTTACCGTGCAGAATGACGTATATAGAAAGCATTGCGGATAGTTAGTGTTATTATAACTTGAGACTATTTCGCAAGTATTACTTTATTATAGGTTTCTATGATAATAAACAAGAGTACGAGAAATATTATCTAATTAGTATCTAAGATTTTATAGTAAAATTTCGAAATCAATTTTGGCCATGCCATTACAGCAGTTCAAAAACACTGTTAAAAAGAGGCTGATACAGAAAGCCTACTATACTGTTGAAGATTACTTAGATGATAAGGATGTGTGGATATAGCTGCACTTCTACCCTGTGCAAGACAGTAATAACTAAATGTAACTAGTTTTAAGATTTATGTTTTAAAAAGAGCAACCGCTGAGTTTCTTGCTGGTTCTTCTCGGTAGGAACAGCTTTCCGAAGCAGCAGTAAAGTTGACGATTCAAAAGCACTTGTTTACAAGTTTACTTGAATAAAGAATATTTTGAATTTGAATTTGAATTACGGTGAAAAAGTAATCAGGTTTATTTACATTCATTCAACCTGTAATACGAATTTGAAACGTTGCAGAATAACAAACATTGAGAATATTTTGCAAGAAACACTATCATCGCTATTTTTTTATCAGTAACTTCATATGGTTAGATTCTATTATCTCAAACCACTCAATGGGATTCATTATACATTCATAACATACTGTTGGTATAGTAGCATAACTATGGTCTGGTAACAAAAAATAAGTTTTTAAACATTGATTTAATTAATTATAAATGGATTTTTTTCTAATAATACTTATTACTAATAATACTAACTTATCCATAATAAAGCGAGAGAGAGAGAGAGAGAGTAGCGGCCTGTTACAATCCCACTGCTGGGAATAGGTCTCCTCTCTCCGTTTCTGGAGAAAAGGGTTGGAGCTAAGACCTACCACGCTGCTCCAATGGGGATTGGTAGGTTACACATATCTCCAGAAATCTCTAGAAATATGCAGGTTTCCTAACGATGGTTTCCTTTACCGAAAAGCGTGTGATTAATTGCAATTATCAATTAGACACATGAGTTTTAATAGAAAAACTCATTGGTACCTGCCCGGGTTTGAACTCGTGTTCCCCTCGGAAGAGTCGCACGGTCTCACCGCTGGGCTATCGCAGCTCTTCCATAATATAACATATATATAACTCATATTGGTAACTTAGTATATTATCAGTAAATATAATTGAAATTCATATTTTTGTATATTTGCGTAACAACTAATTTACTATGAATTGCCTCACTCAGTACGCTAGCTGGCAGAGATCTCTGTCAAAGGGATTGATTGACCTTTGTACATTTTTTTATTAATAATGTTTTTCTTAGTTTCTTATGGTACATAAATAAATTAAAAAATAAAGTAAACGACAGTTACCATCTCACTTTTGTGAGATATGCAGAAATTATTACAGAATTTTCCTTCATCATAAAGCGTATGACTAGAAAATGTCATTTAAAATACAATCTTTTTTAAAGAACGCATTCTTCATTCCGATGTTATTTCAAGATATAAAGTCAAATAAAATTTTGCTATAAAGATTTTTAATATATTTAACATATTAAGAACGATCTATAGTCAGATTGTCTAAACTTCTCGAGGAAAGGACAATTTCGATCATCTCGAAAAACTACAAAATGTAAAAGAACTCTAAAATAATAAACAACACTAAACCAAGTCAACATAAACGAATCTAATTTCGAAGCTCGGAAAAGCGGACAAAATATCAAATTTACTTTCTATTGTTTTCCCAACAATAAAACAGACGGGCGAAAGGCGTATGTTACAAAGTGTTGTGGCCACAGACAAACGGCCAATTTCCTTTCGCACGATTTCTTCACCTTTTATCGCTACGGAAAAAATAGAGCTTAAGATAGAATAAGGAACTACGTCCACTAACCTTATCCATGTTATACACGGGGTACGAAAACGTGTTGAAAACATATTTTATATAAATTATAATATACACTAACAACATCATCTGCGTGGACAATGATGCCGACATAAAAAGTAACCTATGGCAATCTCCAAGCTTTTAATAATTTATATCAAAATTATATGTGTAATTGATATTTAAAATAAATCGTCTAGAGCAGAGGTCTTTAAACTGGGTTCCCTGGAACGTTGCCAGGGGTTCCGCAAAAAAATTTAATATATATTTCATTAGAAAAAACTTTGACAAACTTTTTTCTTTATGAGGTTTCAGAAGGAGTGACATGAGGTTCCTTCACGGAAACCATGGGCTCGAAGGGTTGCTAGAAGTATTTGGTGGAATTTCTAGAAGGGTTGCTACATGTTGAAGACTCCTGGTCTAGAGAATTCCAAGTGTAACCAACCAATGCACATCGGAGTAGCGATGTAAATTAGAGTTCCAATCTTTCTCTTCAGAAGGAAAGAGATCCGAAACTTACACCTAACAGATCACAGGCCTTCAGTTTCCCAATAGAAATTACAGTATATGAAAGACACTCGAGCAGTGTCTCTCAACATTATATGCGCTATGCCCATTTTAGCCCTTCTAAAATTCTTATGCCCTTATATATCATATATACATTTTAATATTAAATAATTGAATTGTTGACTAAAAAACTTAACTGGTAGCTTTAAGGAAAAAAAACATTACACATTTATTATTAAATTTAGCACCGAAATCTAGGAGTCATTTTTTTTTTTTTTCGAATTGACTGTATGCTGTTAGCCCTAATGGCTTTTACAGCGTCACCGGGCGGGACGGGCGAGCGCAGAAGCATCGCCGAGGTTGCGAAATGCAGGGAGTAGAGCGCAGAAGCTCTACTAGCGTCGGGGAACGTCGTCCTAAGGGTGCCTCCTGTGAGGCCGGACCACGGCTTAGGGCGACGCGTAGTGGAGGACTGATGGTGTGACTTAGATTAGTCATTGCGGCGTCGGAAGGGTGGCGAGAAGCCACGACCGACCGACGTCAGAAAACTGGGACCTCGTCTTCGCCGGCGAAGACGCTATGTGTGTGTATTACGTGTATCTGTGTTGGCGATCGTTATTTGATCGTCGGGGTCATACAAGACGCTTTTTGGACGCCTATATTTTCGATGGCCGGACCTAACTGGGATGTAGGTAGAAGCAACTGAAATAAGGGGGTTCGAGTGTACCTCAGATTTCTCGAAGTAAGATTTCGAAAAACGTTTAAAGAGGTGAGTAATGGTAGGGAGATCGAGGTCTCTATGGAGGTCAACGTTCCGCATGAACCACGGACACCCAGTGGCTGTCCGCATAAATCGGTTCTGAAGTCTTTGGAGCCTGAGCAATCTGACCTTTGAAACGTGCGCGAACGCAACGCTCGCATAGGACATTATTGGTCTTATGCAAGTTTTGTAAGAAGAGTCATTGGACGTGGGTCCCGTGTATGGAAACACTGCCCTAGACCATGGCAAAGTCGTGCTTTATGTTTATTGTCGTAACAACTTTGTGATAGCAAGGTAGTGTGACCGTGCTGTGAGTCATTCCAATTTAAACCTTTCCTTTACTTTCTGACAGTATTCCACCACAGTATATAGTAGATGGAGACCCTAAAATACTTCAAATAAATTCTCCACTCAAACAGAAACAGCGCAACATTAATTCCTTTACAATTTATAATCGACTTTGTACCGAGCGCGCTGCATGTATCTCACGGACGCAAACTTATCTAACATAGAACAGAGTTTAAAGTGAAGTAGACATGGCAAATTGCTCGAGACTGTAACTTTTAAATTGAATAAACTTTTTCTGTAATTCTTTTAAATTTGATTTGTCATGATTGGTAAGATTAACTGACCGCCGTGTGGTATCCAGCTGAGTAGAATAGACCGCCCTCATTTTTTACCGAGATGTCGTAAAAGGCGACTTAGGTAGGTTAACCCGCCGTGTGGTACCCGGCAGAATAGAATAGACCACCCTTATTTCTTACCGAGGTGTCGTAAAAGGCGAGTAAGGTAAGTTGACGTCAGAAAGGCGGCCGGACGTAAAATACGTAGCCAAAACATGTAACAACATGTATTAAGATGTTGTCCCGACCCCACTTACAGTGGTATATGGGCAGAAGTATCATGATTAAAATAAGAAATCAGTAAATAGTGTTACTCAAAATTTAGAGCAACAAAAAGTTCTACCATAACTTTTGAAGCTACACTAATTTCGCAATGTAACCTGTATTACAGTTCTACTGAAAAAAATAATTGAATTGCTAATAGTTCGTGACCAAAAATTTGCAATTTTCTATTCTGATCCATTTTACCGAGGTAGTAATGGTAATGTAAAGTAGTAGTTTGTAGTATAACAAAACGTACATTAAATTTGTACAGTGAATTTGTGCAGCGTTGTGATATTCTTTATTCATATACAAACATACACGCAATGTCTTACAAGTACATACAGAGACACACATTTACACGTACAACATAAAAACAACAAACAGAAGCGTCGATTAATAAAAACTTTCAGTATTTATAAGTCAGAGATTCATTATATTGCTCCAGAGAAAGAAGGTAGTTAGTACAAGTAATCTTGGTATGAGTATCTAAAATATAAGATGTTCGATTAATATTTTAAAAAAAAGAGTTCCTCGGTTTTCGTATCCGTTTCAAACGACTTATGTACTTTTAGATCTTCCTATAATTACTAAAATGCTAAACCATATAAATATACACCATAATCTAATCATCTAATTTCTATTTCTATATATGTCTATGGATTTCGCGGCGATCCAGTAAGGAAACACATATCACTACCGCCTACGCATTATGCAAACAAGAATTATCCAGTACGTGTTTTGTTTGTGCCTTGTAATTGTAGAGGTGGACAGGCCGTGAATTATCTATAGCGACTGGGACAGCCACAGGTGTCTACTGGACCTGAAAAATTTACACTGTATTACCCTAGCAGGGTAGACGAACCTTTATGCATTAACGTTTTTCCTTAACAAATAGTAATTCAGGTCATAGATTTTGCGATTATTAGGACAATAATGAAAATAATAAACGATATCAATCTACTCAGACTGGCCCGTTGGTGCTGTGGGAAGTGATCCTGTCTTCAGCTCCGCGGGTCGCGGGTTCGAATCCCGCCGAGGGCCAACTTTTTCTATAAACAATTTGTTCGTTCTTCGAGCCTGGGTGTATATCTGTATTTAAGTATGTATTTAAAATTATATATGTAGTATATCTACCAGTTGTCCTTCACCCATAACACAATTATTAATTTACTTACTTTGGGGGCGGACGACTGTGTGTGTAAGTGTCCCATATATTTATATTTGCTTACTTTACTTTACTTTACTTTATTATTTATTTAACTCAAAACACTATGTTTACTACAAGACGGCAAAATTCCAAAAAATACTTTTTATTTCTCTTAGAGCATTATGCGTTTTGTGATCGGTGTCCCGTTCCATATGACTCCCCTTAAATATAGGCGTTTACAAACGATTAAGCGCGAGCACGATCGTGTAGAGCTCGGCTGTACTCGCCAATCATTGTCTATGATCGCTTACGATCGGGAACAAACAAGGAATGGTCGGTTTTTTCCTAACAAAAGGAATCGCTCGGTGATACGTATGATTGTATGTTTCGTATGATCGAACGATCGTGTGGACAATTGCACTATGATCGTGACGATTACAAACGATCATCGCCGATAGTAAAATGCAGGCAATTAGTTCGCCATTGCTCCGCTAGACCAAAGCATACACCTACTGCTGATATACAACTCAACTCTAAATCTTATAAAAAGTTATAATAAAATTATTTTGCTATAAACGCAAAGCTTTGCGATTTTGTCGTGGAATCTATTTCCTGGTGATGCTTCGGTTGCGGGGCGTAACGATTGTTGAGTTTGTGATAGTGAACGAACGTTCAGAGTTAGAGAGTCAGAGTTAAAGAACGTTAGAGTTTTTACGAATCCTGCTTGTAACGGGTATGAAAAACGGATAGTCCACTATACATTTAGCACTATATATATTTTCTATTTACCGTATCGCGGATGATAGCAAAATAATTTTATTATTACTTTTGTATTATAGTTCTCCGCAAAGTAACGCCTAATTCTATAAATTACCTAAATCTTATCTGAAACTGACCACTTCTTGGTGATAAGGTCTATTGTACCAAGTTCATAATTTTTGAAACTACGTATACATTTTTAGTGAACAATAAAGGACATTCTATGTCCATACTAACATTGTAAATACGACAATCTAACTGTCATTTTGTTACGATTTCACGTTTACCTTAAAAATAGATATCTGACTAACTAAAATATTAAATAAAAAAACTCGTCTTTCATTCGGGAACAGAATAAACGCAGGGTATTTTAACAATTAAGTTGACGCGTAAAAATTGGTGTGGTAGTTGTGGTATTTTTTTTTCATATATAGATGATAGGTAATATTAAACCAATGTCTGTCCTTATAGTATAATGATTTACAAATACAATACAGTCATGCGTTGTATTTAATTAAACCATTAAGCTGTTATACAATTGTAGTATAATGACGCAAAAATAAATATATAAAGTATATTGTCCACTAAAAAAAGCTTAAATCATGGTTTATCTAGCATTAACGTCATATCCGGTGTGATTAACCGCCTTAACGAAGAAAAATTGATCAGAGACCGTCGAACGATGCAAGCCATCAAGTAGCGTTTGCCGATAAATATTAACATAAAGGTTTTACCAGTCTACATTCTTTGTTCACGCTTTAAACTACGTTACAAGAAACAATATGAAATTTCCTTTAATAGAACAAAGTAAACACCGCAGTAATTATATACTATTTTACAATTATTTATAAAAACTTAAAACAAAATCAAAACTAACAAAATAATACTAAAAAAATTAAATGAAAAAAGGAAAAAATTAATTATACATATTTACATCTTGTTCCGCACAAACGTGCGGGCGGATGAAACACCCTCCGAAACCTGGGCCCGCCGTTTCGGCGTCTCAACCTACCTTATGCGGCCGTCAGCTATATGCGGTCCGGCCTCATGAATCACTGCGTGTATGTGTGTACGTGTGTGTGTGCGCTTGTATGTACTTGGCCGATTCCCGAACCCGTTGGCTCGCCTCAGCAATCTTCCACGAACACGTACTGTCTATTTCTCCCGGCGTATACACTTCACTAACGCGGTTAAATAACACAAATAACACCCGGAGTGCACACAACCTTCTTAAGGTCACACGTTATTGAATCGTCCCATATCGGCAAACATTAATCCCAACGCGTACTCAAACGGCGTCGCGGTCGCGTCTTATTTTTATAGTAATCGAAACGCTTCACTAATTGACCGCGTCACTAAATACTTATATCAATATCAAAAGTCAATACAGTCGTGGTACTATCTAAAACCACACCCTTCACTGGTTGAAACGCATAATTACGCGTGTGCGTTCTTCAATAAGATCGTATACAGGCGCGTCCTGTCTTATCGTAATACAAAACGTTACTAAAAATACTACGTAATAAACGCGAGCGGCGAGCGTACGTGACCCCGCACTCGAATTCACCATCAAGTTAGCTTCGACGCGAGTTTACCGATAAGCTCGCTGGCTAGGCGCGCGCGCCAACCGGCGCGCGTGAATTTATACAAAACACATCTATTTACACTAAATCAAAACCGTCGATTCCACTGCAGTGGGTTAAGGTTCCCAAAATACTGGCAGCGTTACCCCTTTCAATGGCCAAACTTATCTTTTACTCTCTATTACTCTCGAGTCCCCGGTAATAGATAATAGATAGAACACTTGTTTTACTATAACGGAGCTATGCAAATATAACTTGAACAATTTTTGTAAGAAGTCCGTACCGCGGTATTCCATAGATCAAAATTAATGATAAACTAAAGTAGACATATAATTTAAAGATTATATAATGTGGGTTTTTTTTTAAACAAGCGAATTGAAACGAAGTAATGGCCTATGCTATGCCAAAGGCACCCTTAGGACGACGTTCCCCGACTTAAGTAGAGCTTCTGCGCTCTACTCCCTGCATTCCGCAACCTCGGCGATGCTTCTGCGCTCGCCCGTCCCGCCCGGTGACGCTGTAAAAGCCATTAGGGCTAACAGCATACAGTCAGTTCGAAAAAAAAAAAAAAAAAAAAAAAAAAAAAAAAAAAAAAAAAAAAAAAATGCCAATGGCCACTGCTGGGCATGGACATCTTCTCCGTTATTAAAGAGAAGGGTTGGAGCTAAAACCCACCATGCTACTCCAATGCGGTTTGGTAGGTTAAACATATCCGCATTCTCTAAAGATGCAGGTTTCCTTACGATATTCTACTCTCCCGAAAAGCTCGTGAAGAATTGCTATTTTCAAATAGACACATGAGTTTTAACAAAAAAAAAACTCATAGGATTGAACCTGTGACCTTTTCGTAAGAGGCGCACGTTCACACCGCAGGTTTTACTTTTGAAAGGTAACCGAAAACATTTTTTTAAATAAGTTCGTGAGGGACTAAAGCCGTAATCGTTCTTTCCTCAATGGAGGAAAAGTAGGCTTTTGATTATCAGTAGGATTGTAATATGGATACAAACATAAATAATTTATAAATTAGGCGTTACTTTGCGAAGATCCATAATACAAAAGTAATAATAAAATTTGTTTGCTATTGTCCGCGATACAACTATGCGATTTTGTCGTGGAGTCTATCTCCTTGTAACGATTGTTGAGTTTGTGATAGTGAACGTGTGTAGTGCTTGTGTATTGTGGTGGCAGTGGTGGAGGTTTGTGCATGTATTTTTAGGAACCCTGCATGTATCTGGTAAGAAAAAACGGATAGTCCACTATACATTTAGCACTATATATTTTTTCTATTAACTGTATCGCGGACTATAGCAAAATAAAGCAAAAATTTTATTATTACTTTTGATACAAACATAAGTTCTTAGAATCTTTGGATATGAAAACTCACTGATGCCTGATGCAGTTCGAACCCACGATCTCTTGCTGATTCTCAATATTAATGTGATCGTCAATTTTGCACAGTAGCCTAATTACTTGAATACGATGATATAAAGAACTTCATATTGCTTACGTGATTGTACAGACAGCAATGCTAACTTTATCTTAATAGAAGTAAAAAAAACTGTTGTCGATTTATAGTTGCATGTTCCATAGCGACACCTTACACTGGTATTATAAATGTGCACATAAATCTGTCTGTCTATTGAAACTAGCGTACCGTGTTCATTTGCCTCCTAAATAAACGAGCACAAGAAAATGTAAATTGGCGTAAGTAAAAATATAATTATTACTAAAATTTATTGTTTTAAAAGTATACAAGAAGGATCGTCAATCCATAAGGTAAATTATAAATCTGAAAAACACCGAAATGAAAAGAGAGAGATAGAGAAAAGACATTTTTACTGTTTTGGGATTCATATAAATTTTCGATAACTTTTTCATTTCAGTAAACATTTTAATTATGACTCTATTATGAGTCTATATGACTATGTAAATTATTGAAAGACTAGCTATTCGCTAGACTTTGCCCATGTCTAAAGCTATGTATTTAATTGAATTTTGAACATAAAAATAGTTATTATTAGTTAACCATAAGAGATAGGCACATACCGTCACAATTTTTTTTAAAGTATTTATGTAGATCTACAATTCTCTGGTATATAACTTTAGTGTATCTCTTATGGCTAACGCGGCGCACGCGAGTAATGCTGTAAGTAGACGAGTTTTTTTTACAACTGCGCGACCTCTTTAACACAATTTACGTAAAATCATAATGTACTTTCAACCCAAACCTTTCGGAAGAATTATGCTATCTTTTACAACCCGTACAAAAATCTGTTTAGTAGATTTGGAGAAAATCGATGACATACAGACAGACAGCATTTGGAACTTCGTTTTATAATAAGCATAGATAGATGAAGTTACTTATTTATGTTTTACAGTGAAGTCAGCAAAATTTCTACAAAAAAAGACGGATAATTAATCTTTTGATCTTCTAATCACTAATGCCTAGTATATCAGTGATAATGGTATAACGTTTGTTATGGCATTTGAATGTGTCAAGGTGACATTTGATTGTACATTTTGTCTAAAGCCTTACAACCGCTTCTAATGTCAGACCTTTGTTTTAGCGACCCGAATCAAATTGTATACAAAATGGCAAAGAATACATCTATTATAAATATGCCCTAACATTTAGAAGAAGAAACTGAAATAAATACAAAATATATTGTACGTAAACGTATGATAATCGCAAATACAGTTTTAAACAAACTATTAAGAAAGAAAGATACTGTTGGGTTTATATTGATAATAAGAATGCGTGAATATAGCTACTCTTACACCCTGTACAAGATAGTAAAGACTAAATGTAACTAATAATATTTCAAAAAGAGAAACCGCCTAGTTTCCTGCTGGTTCTTCTCATTAGGAATAGCTTGCCGAACCAGCAGTAGACTTGACGATTCAAAAACACTTGCTTACAAGTTTACTTGAATAAAGAATATTTTGAATTTGAATTGTCACATCGTTGATTTAAATTAAAAGAAAATATTTATTAATGTGATAAAACAATAACGTTACATCGTATTAGAATCAATTTTAAATCAGATAGTTGACGAAGAAGTTTGGCATTTGACCTCTTTTTCTAAATCGGATCTGGCTAGTTTAACTATATGTGCCAGGTATATATGTTTATCTATCATTTCGAGTGCTGAACTCAGAGTGTACTCAGCGATAACTGGGTCAAGAGGAAGATGATCATTACACATAATTTGCGTCTTGCTCACGTTTGTTTTTATACCTTTCAGAAAATGTACGGCCAACGAACATTAAGCTCTTCTAAAGTTTTCTGTAAAGACTATTAATCAATTTATTAATGACATCAACATTATATTACATCCGCCGTTTGGTATCCGGCTGAGTAGAAAAGACTTCCCTCATTTCTCACCGAGTCGTCGTAAAAGGCGACTAAGGTAAGTTAACGTCAGGCAGGCGGCCGGTCGTAAAATACATAGCCAAATCATTTGACAACATGATGTAACATGTTGTGCCGAACCCGCTTAGAGTGGGATTAGGGCAGGAGGATAATGATCAAAATAACATTACATATAAAACTCCATTTGCATAAAACATAATCTTTGTTACATGTTACATGGTGGTTAAATACTTACTCATAGCGGTTACTAGTAAAAGACCTAAAAATAAAATAACACCTATTTAATTACCTGAAAAAAAATGAAACTTAACAAAATAATTTATATGCAAATATATACATAAATAAATTAAAGTTAAAAAACTTATGTTTACATATATATTCATTCGTTTTGCGTAATATTCAGTTGATCAGTTCATCAACGGAATCATCCCTAATAAAGAGTAACGCTTGAACAGCAGGCCTACCATGAACTTTTAGATAACGATTCAATTCAAAGTCAGTACCTAAACCGAACCGCTTTCTTTTCGTGCCATGAAGAGTGTTTGAAAATGACGATGTTATATGAACTATAGATAACTCTGTCTCTTTTACTCACATGTTTTTAGGACGCATTCCGAACGCTCATTCGGCAACGACATAAAATGTGCATCTCTAAGACGTCATGGTATGAAAAAGCAAAACAATATAGTTTACGTCTTCAATTGAGTCGCAATAAGAGTTCATGGTAGGCCTGCTGATCTTCTATAATATTTTGAAAACCTTTTTATAGCCATATATATTATACATTATGTATAGTAAACTTATCTAAAACAACCTGCCATAGATCATTACCCTTTCGCTGACGGTTAGCTACCTCAATCATATAATCTTAACATATGATCACGTTTCAAGCAGAAATAAAACAATGAAAAAAGATAGAAAGTACAAGACAATAGTGATTTTAAACCACCTAATGTAATCGTAAATCTTATAACGGTGCTTTGTAATTAGCAGCTCGCAGTATACGCGGCCAGAGTCTGCAAAGGCATTCAATGCTGTTATTTATAATAAATAAGTCTGTATAATTTATACTGGCGATATAGAACAATAAGAATAGATAGTACGCAACAAGCTTTTCCTACGCAGTCATGTAGTAAATCTTAAATGCCAAGTTAATCGCTTAGAGTAATTGGTGCAATCGAAACTTAACATGGTCTAAGGATTCTACAGTGATAACATTGAATATAGCTAAATAGAACCGTGGATTTGCAAAAGGCGTAAAAGGCATTAAGGTAAGTTGACGTCAGGCAGGCGGCTGGTCGTAAAATACGTAGCCAAATCATGTGACAACATGTTTGTAACATGTTGTGCCGACCCCACTTCGAGTGGAACAAGGGCAAGAGAATGATGATGATGATGAGAACCGTGGATTTTCAACTATATTTTGTATCCCAACTAAGGCTGAGTGACATTCCGTTTTAAGTCTTCGCAATGTACCCCCACAATGTTATTCTACTTGATTACTATTCCATTTATTTATGCCATTTATAGAATATATACGGTATACATGTATACCGTATATATTTTTTTACTTTTTGGTTAATGTTTATTTATTAAAATAGTTACTTTTTTTAATATTCATAATATTTTTTCGCAAAAAAACTAGCAAACTACAGTACCTCGTTTGATCATATTCCTCGTATTTGAAACTAGATCGGCGTACTTGTTAGTATGAACTTAGACTTACTTATAAGAAAATTAGGAAAATTAACAAACTTTAGAAGATTAATAAAACCGAGTCTGACAGTTAACGTGTTTATAAAAGAAGTGAATGCCCCTAATAATTATGACATAAAACTTTTAAAATTTAGTCGCTTGTCTAATTAATGACTTGGACCACTGTAGCATCAATGCAATCTATCCATATCAATCTTACTGGACATTTATATTTTACTAGTCTTTAAATATTTTAAAATAACTCTTTTACCCGTCGTGTGGTATCCGGCTGAGTAGAATAGACCACGCTCATTTCTTACCGAAGTGTGGTAAAAGGCGACTAAGGTAAACTGACCCACTGTGTTGTATCCGGTTCAGTAAAATAGACCACCCACTTTCTTACTAAGGAAGTTGACGCAACGCAGGCGGCCGGTCATAATATTTTACGACGTAGCCGAATCCACCGTGCCGACCCCACTTAGAGTGGGATAAGGGCAGGAGTCATCCTCCTGCCCTTATCCCACTCTAAGTGATGGTATTGTACCTTTTTATAACTAAGGTTCTAGTATTTTTTAAATATCTACTACTTACGATATATCGTACGAATATCGTTTGTATTTATTGAAATCACATTGTTCTTGTTAAATTCAATATTTCACCCGAGCACAATAATAACGTAATATCGCGGGTCAACGTTTGGTACAATATCGAAATTTCCAATATTTACGAATGAATTACACGATGTAGGTCAGTTTGGTCGTATCCATTTCATTGCGGTCGTATCGCTGACGCGAAGGTATGAATTTTGTGATATGAAAACAACACGTGCGCAAGTTTTATTATGAAACCTTTTAGATATATTGATAAACGGGCAATGTTTGCTCTCAAGAGAAATTGAAGTTTTCAATAAATTTCACATCTGAAATTTTATGAACCATATACAAAATATGTTTCTTCTTCTCATCTGACTTTGTGATAGGTCGATAGGTGTTGCGCTGCTTAACCGTATTCCTCTGTAATCTTTCTGAGCACGTTTTTTGACCTCGCGGGGTCGAATATCGCGCCTTGACTTCCAATACTGGCCCGTTGGCGAAGTGGGTAGTGACCCTACCTTCAGCTCCGCGGGTCGCGGGTTCGATTCCCGTCGAGGGCCAACATTTTCTAAAAACAATTTGTTGGTTCTTCGAGCCTGGGTGTGTATTTGTATTTAAGTAAAAAAAAAACAAACAAAAAAAAATACGGGGTCACGATAGCAACATCATAAATCTAAAATTCAAGAATTCTTTCGTGTCTTGTAAAACGAGACAAGTTATTTCAGTGACTAAACAGTAATTCGTGTACATAGTCAAATTCAAATTCAAAATATTCTTTATTTAAGTAAACTTGTAAATAAGTGCTTTTGAATCCTCCACTCTACTGCTGGTTCGGAAAACTGTTCCTACCGAGAAGAGCAAGCAAGAAAGTCGGTGGTTGCTCTTTTCAAATAAAATTATTAAAACAATTTCGTAATTACTATCTTGTACATGGTAGACGAGTAGCTATATCCACGTATTTTTATCATCTATATAATTCTCAATAGAATAGTTTTAGTAGCTTTATAGTGGCTTTTGTATCAGTCTCTCTTTACAAGCTTTTTTAAACTGCTGTAGTTGCAAAGATAAAATCGATTATGGGATTTTATTATAGAATTTTATACCCAAACCCACAAACGACTTATTTACTTTCGCAAGGCGCAAAGCACGAACCGCAAGCTTATGTGGGTTCCCACTTTGTCTATTATATATTATTATTCAGATTTTGTCATTTCTGACTAGTGTTATCAAACTTAAACACACTCAGAAAAAATCTTTACATCACCCACTAACACTACTTGCCAATTCTTGAGTCATCAGGGATAAATAAGATAGTAGTAAGCTTTACGATAGTTATATGGAAAACGTTGCATAATAAAGATGCATTCACACATTAAAAATCAAATGTATAGTATTCTAAAAAATATACGATTACTTCTGTTTGAATTAATTAAAATTAACAAGTTTCACTTTGACGATTTTTTTTAAATTGCAAACTATGAATTGCTGAGTTGATTTTATGTTGTTGGCAGACTTCATATTTTTATCAGTAATTACAAGTGATTTGTAAGGATAATTTGAAAAATTAATGTTTCTTTAATTCTAATGACGATGACTTTTCATGTTATGCTCTTTAATACTTCCGATCAAGTAATTGGTTTCCAAACTTAAAATATTTGATACATTTATGTCTATAGTAAGATGATATATTTTGATTTATTATTAAATACATAACCATTACAAATTTAAACAAAGTATAAAAAAATATTGCAATGTACAAGATTTCAGCGATGATTGATGATGCAACGGTGACGCTTCAAAAGTAAATGGATTTCCACCATGGTAAAAATGTATCAACAAATTTATTAACTTATAACAAAAATGTTAGATTCTTAATACTTATTAACAAAACTTGGAAATATTAGTCGATGGTGAAATCAGAAATTTTCAAATGACACTTGATTCTTTGGTTACTTAATGACGTTTAAAATAGGTTTTGCAACTAGGTTAGGTAGTTGCATTTAATAACGACGTTGTGTGAAGGGAAATATGTAAACGTTGACTTGAAACGACTGTAAGGGAGTGTGGCGTTGTTAATATTTTTTACTCAGGCACGTAGATTCAGAGACCAGACCAAGGGTTTGACAGTGGTCACGTGTTAAAGATAGTTGCTGTTGTTGGTTGTGTGGGATGCGTGTTTTGTGTTAATGCCTTCATATTTGGTTGTTAAGAAGAAGATTCTTCTACCAATGGATATCTACTGCTCGGCTTTCTTTTTAAGGGATCTCCACACTACATGATTGGATTCAGCAGATCACCTTAACCATTTTAAGGTCATCACTTCAGCTTGTAGGGGGTCTACAGACGCTGCGGTTTTTCGGTGCGGGGACGCCATGCAAGCACTCTAGGACCCCAACGCCTTTTCGTTCTATGTACTTCGTGCCTTTAATATTTGTTAATCATTGTTGTTTCTAAGTTTTGTGTAAAATGTTGATTCTTTATTGTTCTTTTAACGACATGCACTTTTATAATAGGGTTAATATTTAAAACTCGAATAGTATTTGATTAAAATTAACTTCGTATAAAATTCACCCAGAGCTGACAGTTATTTACATTTGATAGACTATAAATATTTTTTATTCATTTGATTCGTTAGTCAAAATCTATTCCGTTTGGACCGGTTGCAAATATGCAGCTTTGAGTTCCGCGTCACTGGACAAATTGGCTGCCCATTGAAATACGCTTTTATGATACAAATCAAATAAAATTTTAAAATACAATTGCTACGCTAATCGGTTTGAATAACATTTTAAAACTAATTAAGACAAAATCTGTTGTAGTACTTAGATTGTCTTACTAATGAGAGGGTACCTTAGAAAATACGTTTTTTTTCGAACTTACTGTATGCTGTTAGCCCTAACCGCTTTTACAGCGTCACCGGGCGGGACGGGCGCAGAAGTATCGTCGAAGTTGTGAAATGCAGAGATTAGAGCGCAGAAGCTGTTATAGAAGAAGCTATTGTAAACTGAATATAAGAGTGGCCTGTTGGCAGAGACCCTGCCGGGTTCGATCCTGCCGACAGCCAATATTTTCTATAAAACAATTTAAAACAATACATTTAAAATTCAACACAATTATTTAACTTTGATATATTTCAAAGTTGATTGATCAACACAAACGAAGCGAACGAAAACGAAACTAAAGCGGAAGCAAGATTTTTATAGATAATTACAGATGATCGAGATTTATTAATGTTATTTTTGCAAGGGTTATCGAAATTTTTAGAAATATTTGAATTAGCATTAGTGTAATTAGTGAAAGTATCGAACGGCTAATTACGACTGCGCTTGCGTCGATTTAAATATAGGTATCTGTTTTTAGTGTGCGTTTGCATTGTATGGTAACTAGATTTCTATGACGTGCAATTATTAATTACCTAACAAGAAGCTGACTAACCTGTTGACGCAGTGGGTAATGACCCTGCCTACAGATCCGTGGGTGGCGGGTTCGATTCTCGCCGAGGGCCAAAATTTTCTATAAACAATTTGTTGGTTCTTGGAGCCTGGGTGTATATTTGTATTTAAGTATTTAAAATTATGTATGTAGTATATCTACCACTTGTCTGCCACTCATAACACAAGTATGAGTTACTTACTTTGAGATCGGACGACCATGTGTGTGTGTTTTTTTTATTGTATTTATTAAAAGTTATTTATTTTATGTATTTAAAGCTTCTTTGCAACCCTGGTGAGCTTTTATAAGATAATTATTAATTAAACGAGCCAGTATCTAAAATATTTGCATGAATAGTTTTTAAAATAATATTAAGGTTGATATCAACCATTTATCTACCTACCTTAAATTTCAATTCTAAGGCTAAACTAAGATAATTTTTTATAGAATTAGGCGTTACTTTGCGGAGATCCATAATACAAAAGTAATAATAAAATTATTTTGCTATAATCCGCGATACAGTAAATAGAAAATATATATAGTGCTAAATGTATAGTGGACTATACGTTTTTTCATACCCGTTACATGCAGGATTCGTAAAAAACATATGCACAAGCCTCCACCACTTCCACCACAATACACAAGCACTACACAAGTTCACTATCACAAACTCAACAATCGTTTCGCCCCGCAACCGCGGCATCATAAAGCGAAGCGTTATGCAAACAAGCATTGTTATATAGTAATCGGTTCGTCCCCACCTTTACCTCTGAACACGTGCAACAAGCTTGAACTTGAAACATTTATCTGATCGTTAATGAGGGTGCCATTGTTATGCTTAATGATTTCTAATTGTTCCAAAATATTCAATTTTAAGCTTTTTTCACAGGTGTGCAGTATTTCGAAACAATGGTCATTAGGAACTTTATGACCGCTTTCTAACAAATGTTTCGCGAAATGTGAATTTAGTGGCTTATTATTCCTGAAAGCGGCCATATGTTCTTTAAAACGGGTTTCGAAATTACGACCAGTCTGACCCACATATGTATCATTGCATTCAGGACATTTTATTTTGTAAACACCACTCTTTTTCGGGCTTTCTAATTTATCTTAATTATAATTATAATTAAGATAAATTAGATTTATAATTATAATTAAATTAATTAATATTTAGAATTATAATTATAATTAAGATAAATTAGAAAGCCCGAAAAAGAGTGGTGTTTACAAAATAAAATGTCCTGAATGCAATGATACATATGTGGGTCAGACTGGTCGTAATTTCGAAACCTATGGTTTTAAAGAACATATGGCCGCTTTCAGGAATAATAAGCCACTAAATTCACATTTCGCGAAACATTTGTTAGAAAGCGGTCATAAAGTTCCTAATGACCATTGTTTCGAAATACTGCACACCTGTGAAAAAAGCTTAAAATTGAATATTTTGGAACAATTAGAAATCATTAAGCATAACAATGGCACCCTCATTAACGATCAGATAAATGTTTCAAGTTCAAGCTTGTTGCACGTGTTCAGAGGTAAAGGTGGGGATGAACCGATTACTATATAACAATGCTTGTTTGCATAACGCTTCGCTTTGCGATTTTGTCGTGGAGTCTATCTCCTGATGATGCCTCGGTTGCGGGGCGAAACGATTGTTGAGTTTGTGATAGTGAACTTGTGTAGTGCTTGTGTATTGTGGTGGAAGTGGTGGAGGCTTGTGCATATGTTTTTTACGAATCCTGCATGTAACGGGTATGAAAAAACGTATAGTCCACTATACATTTAGCACTATATATATTTTCTATTTACTGTATCGCGGATTATAGCAAAATAATTTTATTATTACTTTTGTAAGATAATTTTTTTTGTATAGATTATCAAACAAATATAAATATTGTAAAATAACACAAGAACTCGCGTAGTTCTTATACAATTTATATATACATAATTAGGATGACTGATTATAAGTACAGAAACTAATCAGCAAGTGATTGACTATTTCTGTATAGTCATTCTGAGTTAATAACATTAGTCCGAGTTATTAGCGAAAATACAAATAGTTTATAATATTTTAATTATAATGTTTATAATAACCAATTTATAGTAGTGAGGTTCCTTTTACTTCAAAAATATCCCACAATTTTTTTCATTTTAAATCCAATATATTATATTACGATCACATTATTATGCATAATATTCTGCCATTTTTGTCTATTGAATGACTCGTAATATTTAAAACAATGCACAGCGAATAGTAAAAATACACGGCTTCTTATAGCTAGCTGTAAACCTGTCATCGTTGTCAAAAAGTAATATCAAATTTTCTTAAGTTACCACCTACTTAAAAATATGTATCTCTGATATATTTCGCAACTTAAAGTGTAGTTTTATTTGGAGAAAAACGCCTTTCACGTAGACACAAGTAAAGTAACATATTATTACTTTTTAACAGCTGGATGAAGGCTTTCCTTTTTCTTTTGCGACATTGAGGCGTAAACCCGACATGTTGTTTTAATTTAGATTGGCAAGTATTTTTCGGCCCTGAATAAGATCTTTTTATCATGCACCAAAAAAGTTGCTTTTTAAACGTACATGGTTTTGTTCTTCAATTCAAAATACCGAAATAAAACGAAAAAGGGTACAGAAACGTTATAAATTTCAGACCCCGTGTCTTGTTTTACGCATATATTTAAATACATATTACATTTTAAAAATAGGTTGCAGAGCAAGTCTTCCCACTGTTAGTATATTAACACATTTTAATCAAATCTCTTCTGCTAATTTACATTTTTATATATTTTTACACATGTAAAGTATATTAAAGTCTTTGAATAAATTTACTTACAATTAAAAATTTTCTTAAAATCACGGACTAGATGCCGCAAATTTATGATATTAAATTAATTAATTAACATTATGATTTATAGAAGCAGGCGTTACTTTGCGGAATCTTATATTACAAGCAATATAACAGAACTAACTACTTTGCTATAATCCGCACGGGTTAAGTGAATGCATGCAAAGCCAATGTGTATGAAGCAGGCAAAATCTACGCACCTTATACATGCAGGACCAGCCACCACATGCACCCCAAAGCGCAATTCACCAGCAACAACGAACACAAAAGCAGCACACACACCCACCACCACAATCTCGACGATCGTTTCGCCCCGAAACCGAAGCATCATCAGGAGGATAGGCTTCACGACAAAAATCGTACTTTACATGAAAAATGGTAATTATGATTCGTATATAAGAAATTAAATTTATCCTACTGACATTAATTTAAACGTGAAGATTACAGAGAGCAATTCCTTTACGTTAAAACTAGAAGCATCTCATTTGAAGGCAAAAAGAAGACTGCCAGCTAGAAAAACGTCTGGAAACAATGGAAACACATGCTTGGTGCATCGACCGCGTACTGCAAGGTATTTCGGGCGGGTTGAAGAATTCTCACGCGTTACACACCAGTGATTGTTTAATCAAGCGTGTACACAAATTTTGACTGGATATTGATACGATCTTGACATACAGTATAAATTCATTAAAGTCAGATTGTTTAGAATTGGAATTGTAAAGGTGCATACATACTAATGTTCTAAATACTGTCTGTACGCATGTCTGTATGTCTGTACGCTCTCACGGCTCATCCGCCAGACTAATATTGATGAAATATATATACTTTAAGCCTAATTTTTGGGCTAACATATATTATAAAAAAACCCTGTTTCCATTGGGGACAAGAAAATAATACTTAATATATGAAGACATTTTAACACTTAAGTTAGTGTGAACAACGTTCGAGGTGCATCATGTCCTATTTGTCTTACTAGTGTGCCTAAAAGTATTAAATGTGTCTGTACTAAATATTTATTATTTAATCCTATATCTGTCTCGAATTAATGCTACATTATTATCTTAAAACTAATATTACTAGACTGAAAAAGACTCCTAATTATATAACTAGTTTACAGGTTAATTATATAATCGGTTCACTGATCATATAACAAAAGTCAAGTTAAGCTGTTTGTTCCATTGCAATATCGGATTTTTTTTTATTATCAAATCAAATCAAATCAAAATTAAATAAGCTCTTTCAAGCACTTTGAAATCGTCAAGGATCTATATGATTAAAGAAGCTACAACTGTCGTGTAAAGAGCTCAATAATAAGTGGGCTCAAAACTAGTTGGGCTAACCCGATAAAATTAGACGGGAGTATAGCCGGTGTCTACACTCTAACTAAGCTACAACTGGATCGGAATTTTCATTCAATGTCATTAATAGCCACTTAAACAAAGATTTGGTATGAAAAATATGGTACTCGTGTGCAAATATGAAATAAATAAACATGTAGAACAGATTCGCATCGTTAAAGTATCAAGATTAGTACCATATTTTACATTACGAACAAGAAACGCAACAATAAACCGACTTTTCCACGACAAACGGGTTGTTGAATAACAATTTCTCATAGCAATAAGCGTACCTTTGTGATTTTCCAGAACCCAGTGGCTTAATTTGTAGTTTATAACTTTTCTTTCTCAGCAGAAATACATGACAATACTACCGCAGAATATTGTTATTTGCAAAATAAATTTTAAACTTTGCTCAAACCTCTGGGACGGAGAGCACTCTATTGTCATTAGAGTAACCATTTGCCTGGCGGGGACAAGAATAGGCTACGAGCGCACATATCTGAAATAGAACGGGGCTGAAAAGATTTCATTTGTTTTACACTACAATACACAAAAGGCTTTATATACTGAATACATACTTTTTTTTATTACACATTTGGTTCTTAATATTTCGGCCCGTGGTTACAAAAATCGCACAAAAGGTCCTTCCTCTATACCAATGTTTAATTACAAACAAACACACACGGTTAAATAATGATATTTAAACTATGGTTTATATAATAATTTTAAAAAATGCAATATCGGCATATCTATCTACTCGTACAAGCCGTGTGATATCCGGCAGAATAGAATAGACCACCCTCCTTTCTTACCGAGGTGTCGTAAGAGGCGACTAAGGTAAATGCCGTGTGGTATCCGGATGCATAGAATCGACCACCCTCATTTCTTACCGAGGTGTCGTAAAAGGCGACTAAGGTAAGTTGACGTCAGGCAAGCGGCCGGTCGTGGAATACGTAGCCAAATCGTGTGACAGCATGTTTGTGGCATGTTGTGCCGACCCCACTTGGAGTGGGATAAGGGCAGGGAAATGATGATGATCGGCATTTCTACTCGTACACGATAAAAATTATGTCAAATTTCAGAAATTGCACCATCTCAAATGCAGATATAAATCGCTTTTTTTTGTTCCTATCACATTACTATACGAGAAACAATTTTGATATATTAAAAGAAAATGATATGTACTTAATTCGCTGGTAGAGTGGTATAATAAGACGAAATTTAATAATTATAATGACCCACCAATTAAAACAAAACAAAATAAAAAGCACATACAGAAGCAAGGACGGTCATATAAATAAAAGTGGATAGAGTTGGTGGATAGAGGTTGTCTGTAAGGTATCACTAGGATTAAACAGATTAACGTGCTCAAAACGGACGATAAATCCATACGATTCATCGATTTCTAGTATTACACTACATAAATAAAAAAATTATATCAATATTGATATTATTTTGATGGTTGAAGTTATTTAAAGTTAATCGACAGTATTTTTTTTTAATTTAAATAATAATAAATAAATATATGGGACATTTAAACACACTGTCGTTCGTCCCCAAAGTAAGTAACTCAATACTTGTGTTATGGGCGACGGACAACTGGTAGATATACTACATATATAATTTTAAATACATACTTAAAAACAAATACGCACCCAGGATCGACGAATACCAAGAAATTGTTTATAGAAAATGTTGGCCCTCGGCGAGAATCCAACCCGCGAACCGCGGAGCTGAAGGCAGGGTCACTACCCACAGCGCCAACGGGCCAGTCAAGGATTTATTGGGGATTGCCTATTATTGAATCCCTTGGTAGCTTTGATATTGATCTTAGGTTATTTTTTGTAATAACTGTGGGCAGTCAATTAGATACCCCTCTGAACGAGCTGTGATAGTCCAGCGGTGAGACCGTACGTCTCTTTCGAGTTGTTAGAGGTTCAAACCCCGGGCAGGCACCAACAAGTTTTCTATTTAAACTTAAGTGTCTAATTGATAATTGCAATTTACGAGTATGAGCTTTTCGGTGCAGGCAAATATCATGAGGAAATCTGCATACCTCTAGAGAATTCTGAGGATATGTGTAACCTGAAAATCCATAGGTCTTAACCCCACACCTTCTCTCCAAAAACGGAAAGGAGATCTATGCTTAGCAGCGGAATAATAACAGGCCGTTACTTTAGTATGTTATTTTGAAAAATAACAATAAAATCACATTTATTCACACAGTGGTAGTACTGAAAAATAGTTAATCATGAACAGTAGAACAAAATAAACACAGTAGAAGCTTGTTAGGCTTAAAGGATTTCTCGTGACGCCACGCAACGTGTGGTAACTGGATATTTATACCTCTTTATCCTATTAAACCGGCCGCGATGTCTGGCCGATTAAGGTTTAACACTTCATTAATCAATGTGCTACTGATGTTTTATAAATATCACGAAAAGGTAATTTCCGTCGGACTAGTTAACACGAATTTTTATATGATATTCTTTTTCAAACTGAGGTGTGAGCACAGAAGCACGCCGTTTGGTATCCGGCAGAATAGAATAGACCACCCTGCGTTCTTACCGAGGTGTCGTAAGAGGCGACTAAGGTACATATGTCCGTGTGGTATCCGGCTGCATAGAATAGACACCCTCAGTTCTTACCGAGGTGTCGTAAGAGGCGACTAAGGTAAGTTGACGTCAGGTAGGCGGCCGGTCGTAAAATACGTAGCCAAATTTATTTATTTTTTAATACAGGAAAAAACCCCTTATGGGTACCACCGCCCGACGGGGACGGGCGGTAGTTATGTCGGACTCGTACCGACTAAAACGACCTGTATGCTCCACCACGCTACAAATCATGTGACAACATGTTTGTAGCATGTTGTGCCGACCCCACTTAGAGTGGGATAAGGGCATGAGAATGATGATGTGTGAGCACAGAAGCATTGTCGGTATTTTTTATGTTTATTTATTTGTGCCTCATGTATTAACACCATCCTCATTTCTCAGAAAATTGCCAAGACTGTGAACTACTAGCGATAAATCTTCATACAAACAACTCCCCTATATCGTCTGTAAACCATTTTTACACGCATTCAAACAAATAGGAAACGGACCCCAAACACGCTTACATCCCCGAAATCCAGGCTAATAAAAGAGTCGTTTCAATAAATCATGAAACGTATCGTTTCAACAATCTTTTGATTGACGATATTACGATTATATGCTATCTATACTCGTATGTATATACCACTTATATTTTCATTTTTGCATTAATAATAAAAACAGGAGCGTGTTTAAATTTTACTTACTTTATAAAGGCAATAGAAATATTGCCTTCATAAAGTCAAATTTAATTTTACGCACACACATACACAAAAGTGTGTGTGTGTGTCCGCGTATGTGTGTGTGCGTAGTGCATGTTTATGTGCACTTATACGCAATCTGTTTTTGTGTACGAGATTGTCTAAACAGGTATATAGGTAGTTCAAAACCTGTAACAACTCAAAGGCTACTTTTGATTTTGGGAATCACAATAGTCGCGGAGAATATTTTTAACAAAATGATATGGAGTAAAAGTAAATAAAGTAATCAAATATATCTGTGGTTTTCTTAAACTTGAAATGGGTTTTTAAAAACTTCAACACAATTAGATATTAGCAGATTTTCAAATATCCCAGGGATTTTCTAAAATTTGTAAGTTTCTGAATAATCTTTCTCTTCGCCTTAAATAATTGTAATTATCATTTTCCTTTATATTTTCCATAAGTGCTTGGCATCTACGTTGTCCCAATTTTTAGTACTTCATTCAATCTCACTAATATTTTAATTACGGTTTCATATACGTTGCCAGCCTTACGTTATAAATAGACCTTATTTATACATGAAACACGTTTTAACCTTTTTTACTTTCATTTAAGGCAGACTATTGAAAGAGCAATGACTTTCAGCGGTCATACAAGTAAAGTCAATTGCCTGTATTGATTTATTGAAAATTTCGTATGTAGGAGGCGAGTCTCGAGTGTAACTTTGAAAAAGTTTCTGAACAATTCTGAGAAAAACAATGTATAAAAATTACAGTCTTTTGTATCAGAATGAAATATAAAATCGTATTCCACTATACGTGAGAATAAATTCTAATTTTAATGATAATTTTTCTGTACTAACCTTTCGCTGAAACATATAAAGTTTATAGTTTATTATGAATAAGATTTATTTATATCTCATAGATTTAAGGTTGAATAAAAATGCGCTTCTAAACTAGACTTGAAAAGTGGTTGAATAGGTGATTCCATAAATTAAAGTGAGTAAAGTAGGGACTTATAGTTGCCTAGCCAGGGTTTGGAACCCCAAACCCCTTGTTAATAGTCATATGATATTATCGTTCAGTCGTATATTATCATATCGCCTGAGATGGCAAACCCCTTCGTCTAACTCAGCTAAGCATAGCTGACCCGATACGCTTGCCACGTATTTATTTATGTGTTTCTTTCGATACGTTAAAAGTGTATAATCCGTAACTCATCATCATTCCCATGCCCTTATCCCACTCTAAGTGGGGTCGGCACAACATGTTACAAACATGTTGTCACATGATTTGGCTACGTATTTTACGACCGGCCGCCTGCCTGACGTCAACTTACCTAAATCGCCTTTTATGACACCTCGGTAAGAAATGAGGATGGTATATTCTATGCAGCCGAATACCACACAGCATTTACCTTAGTCGCCTCTTACGACACCTCGGTAAGAAAGGAGGGTGGTCTATTCTATTCTGCCGGATATCACGCGGCGTTGTATAAACCGTAACTATGAGTATATTAATTTTTATTTATTTACCTTTATACTAATCTCAAAAAAATTTACTCAGAATTCTATAATATGAAGTAAATACTCCTATTATTTATATCCTTACGACAAAGGGACGAAAAATTCTAAATATACCCAAAAGCCTTTATAATTTGTGATAGGAGAGGCTGTATATAAACACATTTCGATTTCAAAAGAAAGCTTTGATCTTTCAGAGGACTAAATCATTTGGTTAAAGATCCTGTAATTAAATTTTGCAAACGCCCTATTTTAATCTTGTTAGTGCATCTGAATCATCGTTTAAATTCCAGCCTATTAAAATGTTTCCATTTAAGAGCTTGAACACATGGTCCATTTATGTTTTATATCTAACAAAGATTGTGTTTCATTGATAAAGAAGGTGAATCTTCTAATAACGTGAAATTCGGTATCATTGAAAATTACCCATTCTGATAAAATGTCTGATGGAATGTGGAAATTTTACGAGGGTTTAAAAAAAAACTAGGTTTAAATTTTGACTTTGCCGACGCGATTTTCAAGAGTAGGTAAATTGCTTTAGAATATTTTTAATGTAATAATCAGAAGTAAAAAGTAGGTTCATGCACGGGAGCTGATATTTTTACCAGGAAAATGCCAGTTTTTTTTTTTCAATATTATAAAACAAACTCCCCAAAGGTTGTCTGTATGTGATCGATTTTCTCAAAATCTACTGAACGGTTTTTATACAATTATTTTTGAAGATTTAATAGTACATTACCGTTTTTTGTTATTTGGTGACCACGAGGTCGCGTAGATGTAAAAAAAAACTCGCCCGCTAGAAGCTTTACTCGCGTGCACCGCGTAAACCAGCACAGATACACTTAAGTAATGTAGTAGAGAATTGTAGATCTACAAAAATACTACAAAAAAATCTACGACAGATTATCGCAATCTCTTATGGTTAACTCACAATAACTACTTTAATGAAAAAAAACAGTTAAAAATATTACGTTATACTACGATGCACAGATTTGCACGCGGGCGTAACAGCTAAAATTGAGTAAACTTATTTACAGATAAATTGACTCATTATCAACATTATCTAGCGGTGATAGCCCAGCGGCGAGACCGTGCGACTCTTTCGAGGGGAACATGAGTTCAAACCCGGGCAGGCACCAATGAGTTTTTTCTATTAAAACTCATGTGTCTAATTGATAATTGCAATTTATCACACGCTTTTCGGTGAAGGAAAACATCGTGAGGAAACCTGCATATCTCTAGAGAATTCTGGGGATATGTGTAACCTACCAATCCGCATTGGAGCAGCGTAGTAGGTCTTAGCTCCAACCCTTCTCTCCAGACGGAGAGAAGAGGCCTTTTTCTAGCAGTGGGATTGTAACAGGCCGCTACTTTACTTTACTTTAGAACATTATCTGTAGACATCTATAATATACTTGATGGCGACATCATCGCTCTTTCACTCTCGACATGTTGATATTTAACAAATTAATGTAAGAGTTAGTTTGAGACTTCAACATCATTTGCCATTTAAATGCGCCACCGAATTGAATTAACGGTTCTGTATCAAGACGTAGAGTATTGAGAAAAATATTCAATTATCAACGCGAGTACTAAAAATCGTCTAAACGTTTTCCTTTCAGCATCCTAAGCTTAATTTATAATTGACCTGATTCCTTCGACCTAAAATTTTGTACCATTCGCAATTAATATGTCATCTGCGATTACCCGGCTCTTAAAATATTTTCCGTAGCTCCGGGAGCGTTTTATATAAAAACATCGGTACACTCGAAACTTCAAACAACGCTGTCACCACTTCGTCAGCCCTCTAATGAATCGCCGAGGACACTTCGTTAAATTAAAAAGATTTTATTTTCAAACGCTGACGTCTGTGTTGTCATTAAACAAACATTTAATTTAGATTTGGCATTCTATTCTTTAAATTGTCAGAAGTCACAGCTAATGAGATAGGATTTACGATATTTATTATTTTTAGACTAGCATCATCGTCATTTGCCCTTATCCCAGTCTACGAAGGGTCGCCACAACATTTTATAAACATGTTGTCACATAATTTGGATAGTTATTTTACGACCGGCCGCCTGTCTGACGTCAACTTAACTTAATCACCTTTTACGACATCTGAGTAAGAAATGAGGGTGGTCTATTCTACTCAGTCGGTGGTATAATTTTTAGAATAGCAATAAACAATTTTAAATTACGCAAAAGAAATTTCTAATACAAGGATTATTACCTACTTATATGGAAAATTATATAAAAATAAACAATGCAAAAATATTTTATCTTTTCTTACAATAAAATTCTTATAAAAGAGAATCTATTTAAGCTTGTCTTGAAAGAAAAGCTTATTTACAAAAAAAGTGTTACAAATAAATAAATATATGGAACAATTACATTAACATATATCCAATATATATACTAGGAATACTACTCACGATAGTTTAAATTTTTAAAAATCCTGTAAAATCCTATAGAAAAAGGATCTTGCTATAGGCAATAGTTTAAAAACTTGATGAGAAGCGCATGTGAAACGACCTGCAGTATAATGCAATATATTATAATATGTACATGTCATTTGTTAACACGTCAGAATTATAACAATCAGATGTGTATAGCCTTGTACATAACATAAAAAATTAACCGGATGTTCATCCGTCGCTAACTATTTGCATTAATTTTGCATGACTGATCCGTTGGCACAATTGGCAGTGACAGTTTCTATGATAATTTGTTTGTTCTTTGAGTCTGAGTGTATATATTTAGAAGAAGAAGATGAATAACTTTATTGCAGTAAAAATAAATAGAGAAAGGCACATTCAGACAAGTATTAGTTACATTTAAATATGCAAAAGGCGATCTTATCACATTATTGTGGTCTCTTCCAAACATAAACTTAGTATATTTATTTACTAGCTTTTATGCCCAACTGTATTGGTTCAGCGAATTGCCCATGAAAACGTAATAAACAGATTTTGGAATTTATAAAATTGGTAGTTATTTTATTTTAGTAAATAACTCGTATTACTTACCTATATATTGTAATAGCTCAGTTAAATTTATCCAGTAAACAAAAATATATAAAAACTTTCTTAAAATAACTCTTTCATTCCACCTAAGCCAAACAAAGTGATAGAGAAACTATTTTAAATTACAGATTTGACTCGACTTTTACACATTGTTAATAAAAAAACTTTGATAGGTTCATAATAAATGGAAGTTTGAATTGAACAGGACTTTTATAGCCTTTTATCGAAATGGGTTCAGAATGATTCGCCGTGAAAACATAATAGACAGATTTTCGTATTTAAAATATTTGGAAAGACAATTGTATTTTTAAATTATATATTTGTTATTATTCATTATTTACCAGTTATCTGTCACCCATAACTCATCAAGTTACTTCCTTTGGGGACGAACAAATATGTATATAATGGTCTCGTATATTTATTTATTTGGCAGAGCCATTTACTTGTAGATGGTCGGGGATACTGCTTTATTTATAAACAAACAAAACGTAACGACATTTAAGGGTCACTAAAATCACAGAGCACGTCTGAAGAGGCCCTTACGACCCCGTGCGGCCCCGACCGAGTTATTTACTCTGTGTGAAAATTCGGCTATGTGACCGGACGGGTCATTTCTATGCAAATGTTGATATCACATCAGTCCATACTTTGTGGTCAGTTCTCATGACGCATCTGAATACTTACTACACTTACTACTTTTTGCGAATACAATATGTCAATACAATAATTTAACGATTAAGTTATCACCGCTATACATATACTGCTGGGCACTTGGCGCATTCCTCTCTCCGTTTTTAAAGAGAAGGTTTGGAACTAACACCCACCACGCTGCTCGAATGTAGGTTACACATATACCATATTCATATCCATATCCTCAAGATATTTTGCTTTTGAAAAGCGTGTGATAAATTGCAATTATCAATTAGACACATATTTTTTTTAACAGGAAATCTTCTTGGTGCGTGCCTGGGATTTGAACCCCTGACTGCCTCAAAAGAGTCACCTCACTGCTGGGCTATCACAGCTTAAATGGGGTGATCATTGTTGTTATACTTCGCATAAAGTAAAAGTAAAGTAAAGTAACAGCCTGTTACTATGGCCACTACTGGACTAAGGCCTCCTCTCTCCGTTATTGGAGAGAAGGATTGGAGCTAAGACCTACCACGCTGCTCCAATGCGGATTGGTAGGTTACACATATCCCTAGAATTCTCTAGAGATATGCAGGTTTTCCTCACGATGTTTTCCTTCACCGAAAAGCGTGTGATAAATTGCAATTATCAATTGAACACATAGGTTTTAATAAAAAAATTCATTAGTGCCTGCCCGGGGTTTGAACCCATGTCGTCTCTAGACAGTCGCACGATCTCACCGCTAGGCTATCACAGCTTTAACTTCGCATAGTAATTTTTTTTTTCCCTATTATTAAGTACATCACAATGAAAATACTTAATTGTAGTCACAATCTAGCCTTAGGGCTAATAAGCAACTTAATTTTAGCCTAAACTTGTAAATTAACTTATATATCTTTTGCGACACCGTCACCATACACATCATTAATCCTTCGAGCCGTTTCTGCAGCACTGGTGCCACGGTGGAACTCATACTCGTAAATAACGCGATATTTCATGTTTTCCATTTTGTAAACAGAGTGACACAAAGAAAAAAACAAAAGAAAAAAAAAACAAATGAATTAGGGGGTTTGAAACACAAATGCATGAGTAAATAGCTGTATGAATTTGAATTTGTAATTCCTAACCATAAAGGTAATATTTGAGATCAAAGTGGCCAGTACGACAAAACGCCAATTTCATATGTAAGGACCTAATATCTAAGAATAGGTCCAATGACATATCTTAGTCTTTCTTACTATAGGAGACACTTCGTTCTTGTGTTCTGTTTCAGTAGCACTAATACTACACTACACTAACACTATATTACACTAACTCAAAAGGCTTTGTCCTTTTCAGTCTTCTCACTAGTCCCTTAATATCGAGAAGCTGGATAGCCTCGATGTTTACATGATGGTGAAGCATATGTTCGTGGGCTGCATAGTAATTATAAATTCTATAAATTCTCCTATGTTGTTCTATAAGATATGAGATATACAGCTTTACCGAAAAGCGTGTGATAAATTGCAATTATCAATTACACACAAAAGTTTAAATAGAAAACTCATTGGTGCCTGCCCAGGGTCGGAACCCGTGACTCTAAAGAGAAGTACACGGTTTCAACCTCCGGCTATCGCGGCTAAATGTTTTGGTTCTCTATTACAATATAACTTTGTTCTAGTTACCGTATTTAATTCAAACACCGGTTATATAGGTCAAACTGCAACGTCGAAATTGCACCAATGGACTTGCCATTATCTGACACGATACAACAAAATCAGTAGTAAATTTAATGTAACTACAATTCACTGGAGAGCAATAAATTATTATTAAAATAAATTACAAATATAAACTAATTATAACCACAATGAGTAACTTAATTACTACTGATAAATAATTATATTTACATCCTAATTCTCACTCATGACACAAAAGTAATAATAAAATTATTTTGCTATAATCCGCGTTACAGTAAATAGAAAATATATATATAGTGTTAAATGTATAGTGGACTATCCGTTTTTTCTTACTCGTTACATGCAGGATTCGTAAAAACACATGCACAAACCTCCTCCACTGCCACCACAATACATAAGCACTACTCACGTTCACTATCACAAACTCAACAATCATTTCGCTCCGCAACCGAAGCATCATCAGGAGATAGACTCCACGACAAAATCGCAAAGCATTAAGCGGATTATAGCAAAATAATTTTATTATTACTTTTGAATTATGGATCTCAGTAACGCCTAATTCTATAAATTATTTAAAATACTTGTGAATTTTGGTAGCAAAAATATAAAAATATTTCAATACCAGTATATCTTGTTGTTTTACGGCATGGAAATATATCTATATTGTTATATAAGCATGGACTTATAATGAGTATGCTAATCAAATCAAATTATAACAATCTTCATTCAATAAGCTCATGCAAGTACTTTTGAATGATTAAGCATCAATAGAGGATAAAACCGAGTAAAGTAAAGTAAAGTAGCGGTCCGTTACATTGCTGGGAATAGACCTCCTCTCTCCGTTAAGAGAGAAGGGTTGGAGCTAAGACCTACCACGCTGCTCCAATGCGTATTGGTAGGTTACACATATCTCCAGAATTCTCTATAGATATGCAGGTTTCCTCACAATGATCCTCCTTCACCGAAAAGCGTGTGATAAATTGCAATTATCAATTAGACACATTAGTTTTAATAGAAATACTCATTGGTGCCTGCCCGGGTTTGGACTCGTGTTCCCCTCGAAAGAGTCGCACGGTCTCACCGCTGGGCTATCACAGCTCATAAACGGAGTACAAAAAACCAAATAAGCTTTATATCGTCTTAATAACCAAGAGTTATTAAGACGATAATAAGAGATATATTTTCAACCAGTTATACGTATCGGATTACAAGTCTGATACTATGGTATAACCTATGTACATACAAACTTAAATTTAGTGTAGAAAATAAAATGGTGGTTCTGAAACAAAATCAGTCAGAAACTGGTCAACTCAAGGTTCTGAGCTAACTCGGATTTTCTCCAAAATGCAACTTGCAATTATTCGCTACAAGAATAATAGGTCTTAAAACTAAAGCTAAACTGCAGACTGTTCTTGACAGCAACTTGTTCGTTAAAACAACGGGCGTCATGTTTATGTTTCATACCACAGCAGCTAACTTGTGGGTCGTTGGCCATAACTATAGTTTAGTAGCGAAATTGCACACAATTACTTGTTACAATAACAATGAGATTGTGGGTGACGCAACAGTTATATTCAAAATTTGCAATAGCAAATAATTTTATAAATTTTATAAATAAATTTATAAATTGAAAAGAGCAACCGCCGTTTCTTGCTGTCTCTTCTCGGTAGGAACAGCTTCCCGAACCAGCAGTAGATTTGACGATTCAAATGCACTTGAAAAAGTTTACTTGAATAAACAATATTTTGAATTTGAATTGGAAATCACGAAAGGAAAAAAGTAATAAAAATATTATTTTGCTATAATCCTCAATAAAAGAATACATATTTTACGAATCCTGCGTGTATCAGGTATGAGAACGAATAGTACACTCTACATTTAGCATTACATAGATTTTCTCTAATCGCGGATTATAGCAAAGGAATATTTTCATTACTATTCTATAATGTATTATTATTATAATTATAATGGATAAACCAACGCCTAAAATCTCTAAATTAAATAAAGAACGGTTAAAAAAGAAACATGCGTCGTGTTTATCTATACTTAGAAAATTATACATTAAATCTTTATATCTATAAAAGAGAAAGTATGTACGTTCCTTTTGACTTCGACTCCTTTTGATTCTAAAACGAATCGACAAATTTCAAAGAAATTTTCAGACAATCTTTAAAGTTGCCCAGCGGATATTCATGTAAAGTTTGGTGGCGATTGAAATCTTTTTTACCTGTCCATGACAGTTTCGTTTCGAAGGGAAATCGAAAATTTTAAACCACATCAACGTGTGGCTGAACCAGTTGTAAAGATTTATAATATTTAAAACACTCTTACCCTCGCTACTACAGTCCGAGCAGATGGAGTCCCGGTCTTAAGCTGGTATGTTAATAAACTAATAAAACAGATTTAGTCATAAAGAGTTGACTCAGGCATTACGAAGCAATTAGGTATAATACGGACGAGGGCAATCTAATAAGGAAATCCAAATTGCAAAACTTGCTCTCAATTTTACCTATAAAAAGGCAGTATTTGTAATTCAGATACTAAGACCGCTTTAATTCAGTTTAAATATATCTTAATGCCATTTATTTATTTATATTTATGTTGTACAAAATTAATAAAGAATAAATAATAAAACATAAATCATAAATAAATTATTATGCAGTGTGGTATCCGGCTGAGTGGAATAGACCACCGTCATTTCTTACCGAGGTGTCGTAAAAGGCGACTAAGGTAAGACGACCCGCCGTGTGGTGTCCGGCTGAGTAGAATAGGCTACCCTCATTTCTTACCGAGGTGTCGTAAAAGGCGACTAAGGTAAGACGACCCGCCATGTGGTGTCCGGCTGGGTAAAATAGACCACCCTCTTTCTTACCGAGGGGTCGTAAAATACGACTTAGGTAAGTTGACGTCAGGCAGGCGGCCGGTCGTAAAATACGTAGCCAAATCATGTGACAACATGTTTTTAACATGTTGTGCCGACCTCACTTCGAGTGAGATAAGGGCAGGAGGATGATGATTAAATAAATAAATTATTGCATATATAAATAACCTTCTTTTACTATATTTACTACAGAAAATACTATTTAATTTAATGCCAGAAAATACAAGCTGGCTTAAATCTACTGACTACCTTAATGCTAAATTGAAATCAAAATTTAAATTTATTTTATAATGATTTTTTATATTAGTGGATATTTTTTATAATAATGCGTGACTTTGGTGAGACCCATAGTACAAAACTATAATATTATTTCGCTATAATCCGGGAAAAAGCAAATAGAAAATATATAATGCTAAATGTAGAGTGTACTATCCGTTTTCATACGTGCTACAAGATTCGTAAAAGGCAATGCAAAGGCACCACAGAATACACTACCACAAATTCAACAATCAGGAGATGGACTCTATGACAAAATAGCAAAGCGTAAACCAAGCAAAATCAAAATTTATTTCATTTTACAATCCACATTGTAAAGAATGTTATCGCTTTCTCTCCCCAGGCCTTCATTTGTAAACGATTCTAAATTTTCTTGAGGTTATTTCGGTTTAAACAAGCTTAAAATCGCACAGAACTTTGACCCTTGCCCGTCTCAGTTATCGGTACAATCTGATGCTAATCGTTAACACCTTTAGTAGTTCATTAAACTGACTCAGTGTACTAATTTCTCTTTGTAGATTGTGACCGTAATAGACTGTTATAAACGTAAATTTTAAACGGTATGTTTGTGCGTATAAATGCGAATGGTAATCATAAAATATAACACAGAGTAATATACGTAACTAGCTGTTACAAAAAAATTCCCGAATCGAAATTTTGAACATAAAAATAGTTATTGTGAGTTAACCATAAGAGATAAAGACATGCTCTCGCGGACTTTTCTTGTACTATTTCGTAGATCTACAATTCTCTAGTACATAACACTTGAGTATATATGTGCTCGTTTACACGGCGTACACTTGTCAAGCTATTAGTAGGCAAGTTTTCTTACGCCCGCGTGACCTCTTCAACACAATTTATATAAAACAGTACAGTACTAACCTAAAATTTCTGGATGAATATCAAAATCTGGATAGTGCACTATCGTTTAGTACAAACCATCCAAAAATCCATTCAACAGATTTTGAGAAAATCGATTACATACAGACAGACAGCTTTTGGGGACTTTGTTTAATAAAAAATATAGATAAGGTAATTATAGACCTTAAAAAAAAACGTTGTCATACATAAGAACACAAACACGTACTATACATTTTCATGGGAATGAGTACACTTTTCTATAGACTTAGATTTCCTTTCACATGAGTTTAATAAAAAGCGTCTGAATTACTTAATAATTGAGCCTATTATTCTATGATTTACTATGTTTCGTACAGGGTTCGTGGGCTTGGATTAAAATACCTGGCGACTTGTTAAAAAAAACTTTATTTATTCACTATAAAACTAGTACTTACAGTCACTATGCATCCGTTGTCCAATAAGAAAGCCGAGGTCGTATTACTTCACTTTTGTTTTCGCTTTTTTATTTGCTTTTGATCACAATTTGAAAACTGAATCCCGAAGCGCACGATACGACCGCTTATATGGTGAATGAATCAATTCTAGAATGTCTGCGCCTTTTCGCGAGTCATAGCGGGGATACGGAACACGATTCGTAAACAACGTGAGCATTCCAGAGAACTAACGTCAAGTGAATTTGAACTCTATAACATATACATTTCGACTTCTTTTCGCATATTCGTAATATGCGAAAAGAAGTCGAAATGAACAAAACGAAATAAATACATTAACTACATCTTTACTTATTATAAAACAATAGTAGTTTATGATACTGTTGCTTAATAAGGATTCTTATAAAACGAGTGTGGTGAGTTTTTTATAGTGTCACACGAGTGTTATAAGACCAAGTTATGTACAGTATAATACACTACTTTATCTACTCTCATACTATAATACGTAAAACAATATTGCGAATAAAACGCTGAATATAACTACAAATTTATTTTTACTTGTAATAATTATTGATGTTCTGAATATTCATTTTCCATTCCACGAACTCGTGGTAACATTTAATATAGTTGCTCCTAGATTTCGTCGGAAACAGGTTCACGGTCATGTTTGACGCAGCTTTCGGAATATCTGGTGGCGTACAATCACCACTATCCCCGCTCTCAGACATGTTTTTACACAAAAACTTATTTTTTTACAAACAAAACTAAACTTCGTTTAAATATTGAAAAGATTTTTTAAATGTCATATATTGGCGCCAAGGCGCAAACATCAATTGCGCATGCGTGTTGCGTCGCCGCGGACCCATTCATTGAAACCTTTTTTTTAAGGTAGAGGTTCAACTTCCTTGGTCCAGCTGGAAGTTGTATAGGTGTATCGTTATGATTAAAAAGTTACATTACGATACAGGTGTCCATACAAGACCTGTATCGTAATGAAACTTTTTAATTTTTTATTTTTGTTCTGTACGTAATGTTTATCATAAGAATTTTGTTTTCAGTTTTATAATCTTAGTATTATAGTATCAGAGTACATAAAGTCTCTAAAAGCAGCATATCTATATTTAATCTATTCTATTTTCTCATAATGATTTTTCTATTAAAACTTATGTCAATATTGATATTTGCAATTTATCACACGCTTTTCAGTGAATGAAAACATCGTGAGAGAACCTGCATAACTCCGGAAAATTCTGGGGATATGTGTAATCTACCTGTACAATGGAGCAGCGTGGTGAGTTTAGGCTCCAGCCCTTTTCTCCAAAAAAAGGAGAGAGGAGGCCTATGCGGAGTGGGATACAGAATATTTAAAAGCTTATATTCTATTATATTGAATTATATTATTCTATTATTTTTATTATATTGAATTTGACCCACTTCCCGGTGTCCGCTTGAGCTTGAATTTTACATTTGGGTCCAGTTCGGATAACAATGTATGTTCATGATAAGCATGAACAGATGCTGCAGCCAGAATTGGCTCCAGACGCGGAAACTCCTCAACAGTTTATAGTAAGGGCAAAAGCTTTCTTTTATTTTTAACTTGACTTGTTTACTATCAAACATGAGAGAAAAGAACAAGTATTTTGGTTAATATACTAAATAATAACCAATATACCAAGTTTCATACAATTATGTATTTTTTTTTATATATAATGTCTGTAACAAACATGTCTCAGGTAGCGTCTTTCTTACTTTGAATGGAAAGCGAAGAATATAAACGTTTAAACATATATCAAAGTAAACATAGGTTCACACCTGTTTTATTTACGTACGAAATTTTACCGATACCTGTACACAAATTTGTATGCATGCCATACAATCGTTTAAAACACTTTGACGGCACTTAAAATATATATGGCTCCGAGATTTCGGTTGGAATAACTATGAACCGGTTACGATGCAGTTAAAACCAACATTTACATAAATTATGAGCAAAATATACTTCTGTTGGTTTATACCAATGTATAAATGAATGTTTATTTTCATGAAGATGTATGCGAGTAATCAAAACGCTTGGCATGCGGATTGGTGATCGTAGTGCTGACCATTTGGCACCGACAGCGCTGACAGAGCTTCCCACTGTCATCAGTGTATGAAGATAATAAAACAGGAAAACACCTTTTACTATTTTGATTCATAAAACGAGTATAAGATTTTAATAAAATAGAAATAAGATAAAAACGATCATTATATTTATCGGATCCTATTTGAGTCGTAAATTTAACCTGATAAAAATTTTATATGGCGTACATAAACGTGAAACACTTGAAGACTTAAACGACGGTTAACATCCACCACGCGATCCTATAGAACATAGGTATACAATCGACATCGAGACATTATGAGAGACGACGGAATGGTATCATCAATTCTCTTTATAGGCACTTTTCCTTCCCATCATCACTATCTTGCCTGGGCGGGACGTTAAATTTTACGAGCCTGAATCATTTCAAGCGGCTATACTATTTGTCATTTACAATGATAAAATCCGATATTTTCCAAACGATTCTTGTGTCAATCTTCGACGTATGGTGCGCGTGTCACTCGCCAGAATCTTCTTTACATATCATAATAGTAAAGACGTCATCTTTGTACGTAAACAAAGTGTTTAAGAATACTTTGAATCAATTTTGAATTTAGAATAGACTCAAAACTTTTACCAGTATCAATCGGGAAATCCCTATTGTCATTTAAGTCACAGACTAGAAAATATTTATCTCGAGTAATAATATATGTGAGCTGATATGATGTGATATGAAGCTGTGATAGCCTAGCGGTGAAACCGTTCGACTCTCTAGAGACGACATAGGTTCAAACCCCGGGCAGGCACCAATGAGTTTTTCTATTAAAACTTATGTGTCTAATTGATGATTACAATTTATCACACGCTTTTCGGTGAAGGAAAACATCGTGAGGAAATCTGCATATCTCTAGAGAATTCTAGGGGTATGTGTAAACTACTTATCCGCATTGGAGCAGCGTGGTAGATCTTAACTCCAATCTTTCTCTCCAATAACGGAGAGAGGAGGCCTTAGCCCAGCAGTGGGCATAGTAACAGGCTGTTACTTTACTTTACTTACTTTACTAATAATATATAAGTAGTATATAATATCCTATCTTGTCCTATCCTTTCGTATCCTATCCTACTTCCTACTATTATAAATGCGAAAGTTTGTAAGTATGGTTGTATATTTGTCACAATTTCACGGCGAATCTGCTAAACCAATATCGGTGGAATTTGGCACAATTATTCCGGGGTAACAGAAATCCTGTTAATTGCTCAGGAATAGG